>CM066034.1:985179239-986440842 GCA_033557465.1 Ichthyophis bannanicus
ATCGGGCAATATTTTTTGTGTTTCTAGAGGAAACCAATCCAAATGAAATGCAGATCATATATGATGCAAGGGTTTGCCCAGGTGTCTCTAATTTTCATCTTAAAACACCCTTGCCTATTTACAGAGGGAACCTACCTTTCAGCTGCATCTGCACCTATTCCCTCTGCAAAGATCTGCTGTTGGAGCCAACCACAGAGTCTAAAATCTATTCAAAAGAAACAGGATAAATAAGAAATTAGAGTTTCATGTATTATGGGCAATGATTAAAAACAACTTCCTTATCATCCTGCTAGACCAGCCCACACAAGTGGGTCATGCTCCCTTGCCAGCAGGTGGAGGAAGACTTGAGCATCTTCCAATGATGTCATCACGAGGTATGACCACTGGTGTAGCGGTGAGAGAAGCCAATAATTATCTATCTCAGCAGGTGACAAGGTGTGTAAACTGGTGCAGCAATACAGATAGACCTGATTCTTCTGGCTCACATTGCGGTGCGGAGGTCATTGAGATTTAGTCTTGAAGGGTCCAACATGGCTCAGAGCATGGATATTTTATTTTTATTTTATTTATTAACAATTCTTATATACCGCACTATTAGACATCAGCGCGGTTTACATTGAACAAAAAACATCCGACAATTTACATATGTCTGGTCAATTACATTTAACAGGAGATATAAACTTGGGAAATAGGGGAAACTATATACAAAGGTGTGTTATCTGACAAGAGATATCATAGTTAACTATATACAAAGGTGGTGCAATAGTATATGGAACTGTTTGTATTTACATTGTGTAGTTGGCCTGTTGCGATGGTCTGTCTGTTTGGCCACTCCTGCTATTCACCTGGAGGTTATGTTCTGAGCTGTCATTGAGATATTTAAGGAAGAGGAAATGTTTCAGTGACTTTCTGAACTGACTCAAATTTGGTACTGATCTGATTTGTGCTGGTAAGGTGTTCCATAAAGTGGGGGCACAGAGTCTGAATGCTCTGTTGGCTGTTGATCTGGCACATCTTGTGGTGTCGTTTGGGATAGCTAGTGTGTTCATTTCTGCTGTTCTTCTTGGCCTGTTTGGTGCAAGTGGTAGTATGAGGTTGGAGAGAGAAGAAGAGGTGAGCCCCTTGATCGCTTTAAATGTTAGCAGTACAGTCTTGAAACTGATCCTTGCTTGAATGGGAAGCCAGTGTAGCTGTTTTAGGAGTGGTGTCACGTGGTCTCTCATAGATGCCCCGAGGAGTACCCTCGCTGCACTATTCATGGCCAGTTGCAGGGGGTTCAGGGTGGACCGGGGGAGCCCCTGTAGAATAGAGTTTGCAAAGTCGAAATGGGGAAGTATAAGGGCTTGATAAATGGTACGGAAATCATCTGGTTCAAGTAGTGTGCGTAGGTGTCTGAGGGATCTAATTTTAAAGTAGATTGCCTTGACTGTGTTGGCTATGTGACTCTTCATGTCAAGGTTTTGGTCCAGTGTTACTCCAAGGTAACGTATTGCAGGTTTCACTTGGAGCTGGGCATCCTTTACATTAATACAACTAGGAGGAGTGAAGCTGGTGTTCCTTGAGACGAAAAGGACTTCCGTCTTTTTGTGTTGTATTCTCAGGTTTTGGGATAGGAGCCACTCTGCTACGGCGTCAAAACAGTTAGTCAGCGGTGTGAGGTCCAGGCAATCCAATGATATTGGCATATATAGTAGCACATCGTCTGCATATATCATGTAACTGACATTAAAGGATCTGATGATGTTGCAGAGGGGTTGAATATATATTAAACATCAATGCAGATAAGGAGGATCCTTGGGGTACACCTTGACTTTGTTGGAATGGTTCAGATGTATCCCCGTCAATTCGGATGTGCTGCCATCTGTCGGACAGATAAGATTTGCACCATTCAAGTGCTGTTCCGCAGATGCCTTTTTCCCTTAACCGGCAGATGAGAATTTCATGGCATACCGAGTCAAAGGCCGCTGCTATATCGAGAAATACAAGAGCGAAACCTTGGCGTATGTTATCCATACCTGAGATTATGTTGTTGAGGAGTGTTGTAAGTAGTGTTTCAACTCCATGTGACTCTCTGAAACCATGTTGAGCCGGATATGCCTTTGTCTTCTTGAGCTGGAAACCACCCTTTGTCCAGCACTGTTTCCCACAGATTACTTGCACTTGATGGGCTGAAGAGATGTGCAGAAAAACCTCTACGGTGCCCCTGAAGGGAGGGGGAGGAGAAATCAGCAAGTTAGGCTCAAGCTCCCCTTCCCTCTTGCTGTCTTAGCCAGAATAGTAAAGTTTCCATGAAGCATGGTATGCGAAACAAAGGTCTTCGTAGGGCTTGATGCATGAAGATCTCCAGAAGACACAGTAAAACTAAATGATTGAGAGCTCTAATGCTTCTTATGAGTGAATTGCTTCTGGCTTATTGTCTCATTCTGTTTTAGGTTCCTTGGAGTGTAGCCGACAGTGTTGGTTGGTAGCTGGGGTCACAGCAATTGAGAGTTATGGAGAGTTTGTCCCAATGCTGCTAATGGTGTGGATTAGAACTGTTTGAATATAAAATGAAAAGTTAAATTAAATAAAAATGAAAAGTTGAATTAAATGAAAATGAAAGGAGAGGAGTTCTGACCCGTGATGGTGATTGTTGGCAGCTTCCCTTGAGGCGGTTCACAGTCACTGCATAGAGGGAAAGCACACCTTACTGAGGTCTTTTCTCCTCCTTGTAGTATTTACAAGTAATTTATGTGATCTGCTGGAGGGTAGCATTAAGATAAAATTAATTAAGTGCTGAGGTTTTGTGAGGTATATATGACTTATCTGCATACAATAAATTGTTTCTACGTTTTTCTCCTTTTGCATTTTTTGCCCATTGGTTAACATTAGGCTCTATTTAGCTCTCTTGTCTACTTAATAAAGAAGATTAAAAGCAAACATGAAAAAAAGGAAGCTGAGGCCTTGCTTTGGCAGTGGGGCCTCCCAGACCTGTGTAGAAATTTGGGTTTCCATGCAGTGGGACTCCTGATCATGTTTTCCTTTGTGCCACAGTTGACTTTTTTTCAGTGTTTTTTCTTTGCGGCCTATATTGTTTGCTTTGGCAAGCCTTTTTCCTGTTTTTTCACAGTCTTTTTCTTTTTTTTTGCATTTTTTTCCTTAGAGCCAAGTGGGGCTGGGCGAGCATAGCACTTGTCTGCCACTGTGCCGCATGTGGCACCTGCAGGATCAGCTCTGCAACAGGCTCCTTTTGCTCCCTGGGTGATGGGATGTAAAGATGCTAAATTTTTGGCATCATCGGAACTCCAAATGCCAATTCGGGGTCTCCTCTGCATCTTCTACACCTGCTTTATGGCACAGGCAGCCCTCATTGAGGAGAACATGGGTATTTTGGAGGGCTGAGGAAGCCTGAAGCTCAGTCCAGTCAGCTCCCATGTATCCCTTGGGGCCATAGGGGATTCCATCTGTTGGCTTTGAGCAGCAGCTGCTGAACCAGCTTTTGGGCTCTTTGCAGTCTTTTTTGGCTGCTTGGCAATCCCCTTCACAGGGGTCCGAGACCCTCACCTCACTTATGGGGGAATCCAAGCCCTCAGATGGCGCTGCCATAGCTTTTCAGGGGGGGTTAAGTGCCCCCATCTCACCCATTTACATGGATACTCCAAGGAGTCCAGTTTTATTCCCTACAGGGGTGGGCTAGGATGCTGACAAAGATTCCTTTGTGTCTGAAAAGGAGTCCAAAGAGGAAGGGGAAATTCCCTTATGGAGGGCAAGTATCCTTTTATTTATCCACCTTTTTCATTGGGAGGACCTCTCAGTGTTGATCTAGGACACTATGGCAGCCTTACAAATTGAGGAGCCTATGTCCATACCACCATCTCAGATGGACCCTATCCTGGAAGAAATCAGGCATCCTTCTGTTTTTCCCCTCTCCCCCCATTACAAGAGCCAATAGATCAGCTCCTGGTTTCTCAGTGAGAGAATCCAGAACTGGGCTTTAAGGGACTGAAAGCTCTGGCTCAAGGCAAGCTGTATCAGGTCTATGGGCTCCTTTGGGTAGATACCCTTGTCACAGTTGTGACTAAGTGCAGGATTCTTCCTGTGAAAGAGGGCACTGTGCTTAAGGAAATTCATAACAGGAGGGTAGAAACCCTCCTTTACAGCCTTGGCCTTGGGTTTCCAAGTGGGCCTCTGTGCAGGCCTGGTAGCCAAAGTGTTCTTGTGCTGGATTCAGCAACTGCTAGACAGTCCTGAGGCTGACAGATTGAAGTCAGGAGCTGCATTTCTAGCTGACACTTTCTATGACCTGATCAAAGTTTCATCCAAGTCTGGTGGCAGTGGTTGTGGCTAGGTGATGGCTCTGGCTTCACAATTGGTCAGTGGATGAAGCCTACAAGTTCACTTTCAGCGGCAAGTTGCTTTTTGGAGGATCTTGGAAAGTTCGGGAAGGACCTAAGAGAGTCCCATCCTCAGAGGCTTCTGGAGAACAGGCCCAAGAGTGTTCATTGTATCTCTTGGATGGCCTCAAGTGGAGCTTAGATATGACTGCAGACAGCCAAAGCTTGGGTTCAGCCTACTCCTCTTATGAATCTATGGCCAAGAAGGGCCAACCCCTTCAGAGCTCTCAGAAGTCTCAAGACCCCTCAACAGTTGCTGCTAGAGCTGGGAAGTCCTGTGATGAGACTCAGCATGTCCTTTCCAAGGTACAGCTTTGAGGTACGCACTAAAGTTTGCAAAGCCTTTAAGATATGCATATGTAGAGTATCCTTGCAGCTCCCACTCAAGTGGGTGGCAGTCGCAGATTATTTGGAGACTATTTTACCTGTGCCTTCCATAGAGCAACAATGCTCAAAAAAGGAGGTTCCTTTCAGCCTATGGAGACACTCTGGTTGGTCATTGCATCAGTTCAGCCAGGGCAGTTCCTTTCATATTCCCATTAGGAAACAGCATCAGCAGTTCTTCCACTTCTGCATCCTGGGCCATCATTTCCAGTTCTTAGCTCTGCCTTTTGGGTTGGCAACAGTTCTTTGCACATTCTCGAAAGTGATGTTGGTAGTAGTGGTGGCGTTCCTGTGCAAGCAGAGGATCTATGTTCACCCTTACCTGGATGACTGGCTGATTCAGACTACCTGCAGAAGTTGTGAGAAGACACAGCCCTCATGATTCAATGGCTGGAATGACTGGGGTTGGTGAACAATTATTTTATTTATTTAACATTTCTTTTATATACCGTTTTTCTCCAATTCAAAATGGTTTACAGAGAACAAAATTAACAGTGTGGGTACAGCTGTTTTACATGGAACAAGAACAGTGGATGAACATTTAGCAATTGAACAGAACTATTTACATTAAGTTATGGAGGTAGGGGGGATATGTGGTAAAGGGATGGGGTGGGGTGAGGGGGAATAGGGGTAGAGGGGATGTAGTGTTTAAGGGGGGAGTGGATAGAATTCTGAAAAAAGGGATGTTTTTAGCATTTTTCGGAATTCTGAGTGTTCGTTGCAGCCTCTTAGACTGGGGGGGGGGAGGGCGTTCCATATAGAGGGGGCATAGAGGGAGAAGGCACGATTGCATGTTGATTAGTACATTTTTTCTTTTGTGCTGGGATGCTTAGGACATTTACTGTGTTGGATCTATGTGGTCTAGTAGAGGTTAATTTTGGAAGGAGTGAATGTAAGCATGAAGCAGATTCATTGTGTAGGACTTTGTGGACCAATGTGATGATTTTGAATTTTATCCTGGCTTGTATGGGGAGCCAGTGGAGGTCCCTTAGGATGGGGGTGATGTGTGGTGAGTGTGTTATTAGACGCGCCAGGGTATTTTGGGCTTTCTGGAGGCTGTGCCATCGACAGCTAATGCAGACAATTTGCACTTAATGTGTGTTGACAACATACGTTAAGTGCAAAACATTAGTGGGGTTTAGTAAGGGCCCTGTATCATTACATGTACACATTTTACAAATGAAAGGAAAATATTCCACAGTCTAGCCTCACACATCCACACCAAATGCAGTTACCAACTAGACATCATCCTATATAACTTGCCCCATCGGGAAAGCTGTGCCCTATAAGGAGAATCTCAAGTATGAAGATGTTTTGAAATTTCAATTAGTTGGAGCTTGAAGGTCACCGGAGAAAGGCATACGTAAATCACATTGCTGGGCATCAGCTGTGTAGAAAGGACAAGGGAATGACCTAAATCAAACAGAGAGACCATTCATGTAGGTTAATTGAGGGAAGTCTGCTGAATAATGAGGACATTTAAATATCAATTACATTAAAACAATTTCATTTGTATTTTAATTAGGGTGAGGGCAATTTAAATAAAAGTACGTGTTGGTTTGCATATTTCATTAGACACTTTCCAAATATTTTAGTGGGAATTGAGGCTTATCCAAAACTCGGGTAAATCTAAAAGTTGAAGAGATTTTAAGTTGAAGTGTGCACACATCTGAACCCTAACTAAATGTCAGAGGCAACTCCTTAGATTTTTTTGAAGCCCCACTGAACACCTAATGACTCCATAAAGTTATGTTGTCTATTGGTTTATGTTTATGAAGCAGGGTCATGTCTTTCTATGACGCTTTATTTAAGCGTATTCCACAGTAAACCCAGACAAACTGGCACTAATGTCATGAATGGCCAGACGATGGCCCACATACCAGCACCATCATACGATTCTTGTAACATATTCCCTTTTCTACGAATAACTGAAATTGTTATACCTCAGAATTAAGTTTCTTCACCAATAGAGCCTAACAATGCCTACAACATGAACTTGTAGAACCGACGACTTGCTAGAGTCCGCTCTAAGAACTTGAATATATGTATATTGACCCGTTAGGTTCCGCTCTGAGTAGCAGAGATCTCTACTGATCCTATGAATCCTCTTCTGGAAAATTATCAGAGCACTTATAGGTCACAGAACAGGGAGGTTACTCTCTCTGTAACATCATTCTGGGAGGAGGCTCTTTTGGGAGGGAAAATTCATTCACTATGAAAACCCCACCCAAAGGCAGATTTCAGTCTTTGGCTGGTTCAGCCATTGTACTATCTCTACCTGGTTAAACCAAACCCAGGTGGGAGCAATAGAGTTGGAGAGTGACAGAAGTTGCTTAGATCTTGCACCCAATATCCACTGTGTCCTGATAAGCATCGCCAGCACCCCCTTTGCTCAGAAGAACAGGAGCCAGTTCTACCAGAGGAGAAGAGAAGGAGTAAAGCTGCTGGTCCAAAGGAAGAAGGAGAGGACCTAGAGTAGGGGTCTCCAAACCACTCCTGTAGGGTCGCAATCCTGCCAGGTTTTCGGGATGTCTCTGATAAATATGCATGAGATTTATTTGCATGCACTGACCCAATTGTATTTGAATTTATCTCATGCATATTTGTTAGGAATATCCTGAAAACTTGACTGGTTTGTGGCCTTCCAGGAATGGATTTGGAGATCCCGGGTTTAGAGGAACATCCGTATTAGCTAGTAACACCTAGCCAAGGAGCTTACAAGATGCTGTACTAAGGATCTGCATCTATGGTAGCCTCCAGCTCAGAAGATACACTGCAACGAGAGAATGCGGGAGAAGGGTTTCCCCAACCAGGGATAACCACAGAGCAGGTAGAAAGGATTCTTCATAGCATATTTTCCTTTCTCAGCCAATACTTACGTTTGTTACTGTTGTTAATGAGCCCTATATAACTTTTAAGTAAATCCTTTGGTTCAGAACACCAATTTATTGAAAGAAAAGGAAGTGGACTGAGTGGAGTAAAATGCCATAGGCCTCCCAATATTTACTGGCCCTGTTCTAGAAACTCTGATCATCCCAAGAGTTGAGACAAAGGCAGTGCATTTTTCTTAGCAAAAAAAGGTGCCGGTACTGATATGCAGGGTCCTTTCATTAATACATGATGACTATGCGTGAATTTTAGTAGGCAATAAAAAAGGTGCTGGTGCTCCATTCCACTGTGTACCCCCTCAAGAAAAGCCCTGCTTAAAAGGCAGTATTTCCTCTTGGAAATTGTGTCCCAGACCGCCAGACAGGGTATAGAGCCATCAAAAGGGGCTCCAAGACTGACAAGGGTTACACATGTTGTCCCAGGTCCTTTAGCACACATAGGGCCTGATGTTTAAAATGGGCAAATGCCACTACAGAGGGATATTCATCAGCATTAACATGGTTAGTGCCAATGAATATTCACTGGTTCCACCGCTACATGCCTTGATGTTATCTGGGTAGAATCGGAGCCTTTTATGGGCATTGTGGGGTGGAGCAGAGGTGGCACCTTTTGCTAACCGGGCAGCGGCGATATTGAACTGCTGCCTGGTTAGCAACCCACGGGTAAAGATAGGCGTAAGAAAAGCTGGACTATCTTTACCCGTCGGAGCTAACTGGGCAGCGGCTCAATATTGCCCCTGCCTGGTTAGCTTCTGCGCCATGCGGCACATTGCGGCATACGCAGATATTCAATTCCAGTGCCTGGATACGGCCCTGGATTGAATACCCAGGGTTAAAGTTCACTTTCAGTTTCTTCATGACTTGATCGAACTTGCGATCAAGAACTGATTCTGCCGTTGGTGTCATCTCCACTGTGATCTCTGTGGCTAGGTCATTGTGAGGACGATGGCAAAGAACAGCCAGACATATCTGCCATCTTGCAGCCAGGCTCCTTCTCTTTTCGAGGGCCTTTTGTGGCCATTGCATCACAACACAGTCAGGCTGCTCTTCCAGTGAAGTCGGGCATGGTTTCTTCACCAAACAAAACCAGTAGGAGCTGCGAAATGGCAAATTTAAGGGCAAACGGGAGGTAAAGACTCCAGTAAAAAGGCAGCTCACATCTGACCTCTGCTCATGGTGTCATGTGACCCATTAATATTTTTTTTAAACAGCGGCCACTGTGGCTAAAATCAGATATTCAGCTCTGATATCCAGATTGTGGCTGGCGCCGAATATTGAGATGATGCAGTGAGCCCCGGTCACTATTCATAAACTGGTGATTTTCAACCCCGCTATACAGATAGCTACAGTATCTCAGAGATAGCCATTTAGGAGAGCTTTTTGTTTTTATAAGCTATCTCTATAGCAGTGCTGAAAATACCCACTATACAGCTCCTCCCCCAGACTGCTCTAGCACTATCTGGGTAGTGATGAGGTGGACAGGGGTAATTCAGCAGCACTAATACTAATTCCTGGACTTTCAGAGATGAAATAAGCCTGCAGATGACTGTGTTCTTCACAAAGGCCACACAGTCATCCCCCCAAAACCATGAGGTCAGAGGTGATGTCAAGAATCCATACTATCCATCTCGGAGCGGAGAGATCTTAGTCTCGTTATACATAAATGTGGAACTAGAAAATGCTGTGAGCATAGGGACTACCATACTGGGTCAGACCAAAGGTCCATCGAGTCCAATATCCTGTTTCCAGTAGTGGTTGATCCTGGTTGCAATTACCAGGCAGGATTACAAAAGGTAGCGAGATTCAATGCTGCCTACCCGTGGCGATAAGCAGTGATTCTTCAATTCTACCCTAATAACGATTTGTGGATTCTTCCTCCAGGAGTTTGTCCAAAGTATTTTTTTAAAGGAGCTACACTAATTGTTTTTACCATATCCAGAGGTTTAATTTGCATTGAGTGAAAAAACCTGTAATGAATCTCCATAACCAGTCAAAAGACTTTCAAGATCCTCTCCCATGGTGCAAGGTGGGCATGGACCTGTTTTCCTTCTCAGGTCAGGATTACTTAGTGATGGTAGACTATCCTCACTTCTGGGAGGTGAACCCAATTGCACACACTATCTCCAACACTATCATAGAGAGTTGCAAGGCACAGTTCACTTGCCATAAGATTCCTGACTGTCACAACAGGTAATAGGCCATAGTTCGCTAGCAAGGAGCTCTCATTATGCCAGCGATTGGGAATTTGAACATGTTATTTCAGAACTGTATCATAGCTACTCTAATTGGAAGGCAGAATTAGTAGGGAAGATAGTTAGAGGACTTATTAAAAAGACAAGCAAACAGGTGTGACAATAAAGATCTCTGCAAGCTATATTAAACTGGAGACACACACCAACAGAAGGTACAACAGTTGATATCCAGACAAATCTAGACAATGCTCCCAACTCCAAGAAAGTTTCTCTTTCCCAGTGTGACAGAGGGAGCGATTTACCGAATCTCACAGCACTGCTGCAAAGCCAAAATTTACTATGACCATGGAGCTGTAATGTAGCACATGCCTTTGAGACAATATTGACAACCCAGGAGTTCCTGGGTTTTCTTGGCAGTGTAACCAGAAATAGATTGTCAGGCCTTTCTTCTGAGGCAATGGAGGATTAAGTGACTTGTCCAAGGTCACAAGGAGTACTAGTGGGAATTGAACCCTAGTTTCTTGCTTACTAAGGTAGTGCTCTAACTCACTAGGCCACACCTCACATACAAAAAAAAAAATCTGATTCTGGTGTCATCTCATTTACAGCCTCTCAGTATAGGCAGATTATGAACTAACACGAAACCCTACAAAAGTCTCTGAAGGCTTGAAATGCAAATCTACCATATCATAATGACCAACACGGTATGACCATAATGACTAAAATTAACGCAAGTAAGGAAGCCACCCAGAAAAGAGCAGCACCATAAATATTGCAGTGTTGCCTGCATGTGGGTTCAGAGAGACCTGTGCCTCATGTTACTGCTCAGCAAATGTAAAAGCGGCAGCTGGCAGCGAGGTGCCCATAGTGATGGGGCTTTATTTGTGCAGCCTATAGCTGGCGCCAAAATTCCAAACGTGCTGAGTCTCTTTTGCAGGCCTCGGCAAATTTTTGTGTGGATTTAGGAGCCAGGCCAAAATCTTAGGAGCCAGTGCTTGTGACCGCCTTGCCCCGACCCCCCCCCCCCCAATTGTCTCTCACGCTGGTCTCACGTTCTGAAGTTTCACAAGACCAGCGCCAGAGTTCTTGCACCGTGCAGCACCTTTAGACAAAAACTCTATAGTTTCAGATATTAAGTGTCTGTACATGTGCGTGCTGCACTGCTGGTGTGGCTGTCTGTGTGCTGGAGGAGATGTGGTAGGTGTCTTTGTGTGGGTGGGGCACAGGGCTGCAGTGCGTGTGATGCAGAGCTGGGCTGCCCTTGTGTGTGTGCGTGTCTGTTCGTGTGTGCGTGTCTGTTTGTGTGAGTGTATCTGTTGTGCAAATGTGGAATGCCTGTGTGAGGGTGGCCATGGGGTGCATGTCTGTGTTCTGGGAGAGGGGAATGTATCTTTTGGCAACACCTTACACTTGTCTCTTCCCCTCCAACCCCTCTCCTGATGGCTCCCCTCCTCTGTTACCCTTCCATATGCTCCCCCCCTTCATCACCCTCCCCTGGCACTCCTATCCCCTGCCCTAAAATCCCATCCTCCATTTTCAAATAGGCTCCCTGCCCCTTTAAATTGTCTCTACCTTCTCTACCTCACTTGAACTTCTCCCCCTCACACAACCTACTATGTTGTGGGCCATCGGGCCTCCCTCTTTTGCCCAAGGTGACTGCATCTCCAAGGGCGGACTACTTGTCTCTGGGCTGGCCTCTCCTCTCCTGCCCATGGAGAATCTGATCTCCCACGGGCAGATAGAAGAGGACATTGCCGCGATCGCAGCCTCCCCCTTCTCTCCTGCCCACGGGAGATTGGATCCCTGTGGGCAGACCAGCATCACAGCCATTGTTTATTTAGTATACATTTGTATACCACTACTTCCAGCGATCAGCATCAGTTTGATTACAGATTGGAAATTGTCAAATCATGACAGGAAATTTTTGAGGTATAAACACATTGATTAGACAGGAAAGCACAGCACACAGAGAACTATTTTACAGGGAACATGGGCTATGCAGGGTTAAGTGGCTTGCCCAAGACCACAAGGAGCACCTGTGGGACTAGAAACCCCAGTCCTTCCGGCCCAAGGTTGCTGTCCTCTAGTGGGATTTGAACCCCCGACCTTCCGGCCTGAAGTACCTTGCCCCAACCACTAGGCCACTCCTCCACTCCAATTCATTTGGGGAGGGGGCAGTTCCCCCCTCTAGCCCCCCACAAACTGCTCTTGGATTGACTGAGTTATCTAAATAAAAACCCTTATAGGATGCAGCTAAATTTGAGTTCCCCACAGCAACTTAAAAGGGAAAGAAGCCAACATGTTCTCTAGAGGTTTTTCTTTTTCTTCGTTCTCTTTATTTTAAGAGCTTTACTCTGACCAGTGATCTTTAGGCCCAGCATCCTGTGGGAAAACCCACCAAAAACTCTTAAAATATTGGTTAGAAAACTCATGGGAGGTGACGCTTTTCACCCACTTGAAAACCAGTAGTATATAGATAATAGTATACATAGATAATAGTAATATTGCTCCTTAGGTCCTGGGAAAAATTATCAAATAAATACAATAACATGGGTGTACATAAAATGAGGTTTAGTAATGGGGTAAAACTAAAATTCTGGGGGGAGTGGAGAAATAACCCTGGTGAGGGAGGCTTCAAAATAACTCTTACTTACCCAAGGTGTGATCCCTAAAGATACAAAGGCATTCCTTCACTCAGGGGATTTGAACCCTCAGCACCTCATAACAGAGCAAGAACTCTTCCCACTGGGCTAGTTTAAGGTATGATGAGTTGAGCTTACCTGACTGCTAATAAAAATGTTTCTCTTTTTTTTAATCTTGAGCTCCAAAGAAAACCCTTCCTGAATTTTTTTGCCTTGTGACTCTGTTGACTCCTGTTCTAGTCTAGAGACTTACTGCAATGGCTTTTCTTGTACCATGTTCCTAGCTCTATAAGCTCTGGGAAAAATATTCCAGAACCCTTGTTAAAAATTATTTTCTTGTTGATTATTGGACTTGCAATCCTAAATCCTTGTGCAAAACTCTCAGCTACTATTATACTGACAAAGACACTTACCAAGCCTGCTCCATATCCTGGTTGTCCAATTAGTGATCTAGTTCAGAAATTCTTTAAAACCACAGAGTTGCCAAATTACCCAGTTCCAGGAGTGAGATTTTTTTAAGCCACTCCTGGATTTTTGACCAACTCATTCTGATGCATTAAGGGACCTGCAGTACTGATTCCAGTGGGTAAAATGAGGGACTACAAATATTGTACCATCCTGCATTGCAATGCAAATTTAAATCCAGAACTGGCAAAATAAATCTCACTCCAAGAACTGAGTAACTTGGCAACACTGAAACCATGTCTAAGAAGGTAAAAGCTGCAATTAGCCCCTGTGCCTGGAAACATCTAGTAACTTTTCAGGAACATTTTGGGCTTTTCCCTGCAAAGTTTGACGCCACCCAAGAAGCATTATCAGAACTGTCAAGTTACCCAGTTTCAAGAGGGAGATTTTAGGCCAGCCCCTGCTTTCTGACAACCCTATCCTGATGCATTATGGGACCTGCAGCACAGTGAATAGGTAGAATTGGGGACTATAAATCCCATATTGTTATGGGGTATATGTTCAAAACCAGGACTGGTCAAAAAGTCTCCCTCCTGGAACTGGCAGCTCTATATTATAGTTTCCTTATGAAGTGTTTTCAGTAGTTCCTGGCACACCCACAGACGTTTCTTACAGAAGAGGCTCAAGTGCGCTTTATTTGCATTCTTCTCAAAGGAAAAGTCTCATACAGTTATTTCCTTGTTGCATGAGAACAGCCCACTTCTGTGCAAGCCGAACGACTTTGTAACTGCGATCGCCCCCGGACTTGGGGTGCTCTTACGAAGGGCTGGACCAGAGAACAGAGGGGAGAAAAGGTTTTTCCCCCAGGGATCAAAATACAACCCTAATGCAAACCAAATCAGGATCCTGTTTAGCCCAGGTACATAAGAACATAAGAACATAAGATATGCCATACTGGGTCAGACCAAGGTCCATCAAGCCTAGTATCTTGTTTCCAACAGTGGCCAATCTAGGTCGTACGTACCTAGTAGTTTCCCCAAAAGACACAGGTTCCGCAATGCTTGTACTGGGTCAAGCAGTGATATCCTGGGTCCCTTCTTAATAGTGGTTTATGGACCTTTCCTCCAGGAACTTGTCCAGACCTTTTTTAAACCCATCTACACTGACAGCCTTTACTACATCCTCCGGTAACAAATTCCAGAGTTTGATTACACGTTGAGTGAAAAAATATTTTCTTTTATTAGTCTTAAATAGTTTACCCTGTAGCTTCATTGCATGTCCCCTAGTCTTTCCATATTCTGATAAGGTAAACAATCGATCTACGTTTACCCGTTCCACTCCGTTCATTAATTTATAGACTTCTATCATATCTCCCCTCAGCCGTCTCTTTTCCAGGTTAAAGAGCCCTAATCTTTTTAGCCTTTCTTCATAGGAGTATCCTTCCATCCCTTTACCATTTTGGTGGCTCTTCTCTGAACCTTTTCTAATAACGCTATATTTTGCAGGTATTTTGTGCCTGCAAAATCCGGTGCTCTAGGCAGTTGTCTATGCCTAAATACAGGCATGCCCTCACTTGCTTCCAAAGCTTCCCAAGCCATGTTTCAGAGCCTCCAGCTGCTGGTATTGTGGTCTTGGTTGCACTTAACCTTGGTTTCAATGTTTCCTGTTTCTGAGGCTTCAGCCCCTGGTAGTCCAGTAGAGGTTATAGCTATCTTTGCTTCAGTGCCCCCGAGGTGCCAAGTTACCCAGCTCCAGGAATACGATTTTAAACCAGTCCTGGATTTCTGACAATCTCATCCTGATGCATTATGGGACCTGCAGCACCAGTTCCAATAGATAAAATCAGGGACTACAAATACCACACTGCAATGCAATGAAAAACTAAAACCAGAACTGACAAAAAATCTCATTCCTGGAACTGGGTAACTTGGCAACGCTAGTGCCCCTGCTCCCAACACTTCAACACCCATGCTGCAGTCTCGGTTTCGGGGGGCTCTCAGAGACTCCAGCTCTGGCTGTTCCTGCTTCTGTGCCAGAGAGTCCAGTTCCAAAGAGTCCAGTTTCCATGGTTCCAAACCTGGCCTTATGGGATCCTGCATTCCTGAATCCAGTTTCTGTGATCTTGAGGCTGACTCCAAAGACTCTGATACTAGAGATTCCAAGTAAGCTCCTTATTTGGCAGCTTGGCCCTCTAGTGGTAGTACCAGAGATTACTGCTAGGGATCAGAATACCAAATTTTGAACCTGGTCGGCAACAGGGCTCGAAACAAAGGAGAATCGCTCCTGCCCCAACACCATACCACCAATATCTCCCGTAAGGGCCAAGGAGGGGAAAATCAGCTGCCTCTTCGGTGGAGGAAGGCGATGCTGGCACCTGGAGGGGTGATATGTGTTGTCTAATTCTGGTGCTAGTGGGGATTGTAGGAACTTGGGGTGAGTCAGGTGATGCTGACATCTGGGGGGGGGGGGGAGTTTGATATGTTGCCTAATGCTGGTGGGGACTGTAGGGGCTTGAGGTAGGTAGGTTGATGCTCTTGGGGGGATGAAGGTTGCCATTAGAGGTTCAGGCTATCATCAGGACAGATGATATACCGGGGGGGGGGGGGGAGGGGGAATCCACAGCTACTTCTGAATGCTGGAGGAAACTGCCAAGTCAAAATCAAAATCTATAAAAGCTGAGTTGGCTCAGTTATCAACAGAGGAACCTAGATCTAGTTCACTGTGCGGCCTACATCAATGCCCAACGCAAAAATAAGTGTGATTTTGCTCTGAAAATCAGTGCAAATGCTCTGTGTAAAATGCACCTTTGGTATTTGCCTTGATGTGGGCAGGTTGAATATTGCCCTCAGTACTAAGACAGCACATACATAGCGCCTACTTACAATGTTTCTTACAATCTAATTTTGAGTCCAGAGAGATTGAGGACCAGGTCAAGCTCACGCAATTACTAAGCAGTTAACCTACTGGTTGCCAGCCCAGGCCTTCAGCCTCACCCAATAGGTTGAGTTTTCCAGTATAGGTAAAGGTAGGTCTTGAATATTCATTGCATATTACCTGAAAGGCAGACCTTAAGTGGGATGGCCCTATTGGGAACTCCTACACACTACTACTACAACTACTACTACTACTACTACTACTACTGTCATTCATATAATGCTACAAGGCATATGCAGGGCTGTACAGACACATGTAAAAGCCCATCAGAGCTTACAATCTAGTCAGACAACGCATCAGCTGAGGACAAGAAAATATATAGGGGAATGATAAGGCGACACATAGGAGTCTAAGCAGATCAGGATCCAAAAGCAGTCATCCCAGAATGAGCTCCTTAAGGAGGTGCACCCTGATCCCTCGGGATCTTAAGAGGTCATAAAACTTAGAGAAGCTAGCAAAGTAGTCAAGCAGGCAAAGACTCAAAAGGAGGAGGAAATAGCCAATGCAATAAAATGGGGGGATAAGACATTTTTCAGATATATTAGTGAGGAGAGGAAGGGCAAGAGTGGTATTCTCAGACTCAAGGGTGCAGGGGAGGAATATGTAGAAGCTGATAAGGATAAAGCGGAATTGCTTAACAAATATTTTTGTTCTGTGTTCACAGATGAAGAACCAGGAGCAGGACCTCAGAAAACACCCACAAATAGGAACAGAAGCAAAGGACATCTTGAACAATTTTCAAAAGACTGTGTTCATGAGAAACTATCTCAACTTAAAGTAGACAAAGCGATGGGACCGGATGGGATACACCCGAGAATACTGAGGGAACTTGGGGACATTCTAGCAGCTCCACTGACTGACCTTTTCAATGCCTCGTTGGAGTTGGGAGTGGTGCCAAAGGACTGGAGAGAGGCTCATGTGGTGCCTTTACACAAAAGCAGAAGTAAGGATGTGGTTGAAAACTACAGGCCGGATAGTTTAACTTTGGTGGTGAGTAAATTATTGGAAACGCTGCTGAAAGAGAAAATAGTGAGGTTTCTGGAGTCCAGCGGATTACAGGATCCGAGGCAGCATGGATTCACCAGAGGCAGGTCTTGTCAGACAAATCTGATTGATTTCTTTGACTGGGTGACCAGGGAGTTGGACCGAGGGAGAGCCCTAGATGTGGTGTATTTAGATTTCAGTAAAGCCTTTGACACTGTTCCTCACAGGCAACTTATAAACAAACTGAGCACCCTAGGGATGGACCCTAAAGTTACTGCTTGGGTTAGAAATTGGTTGGGTGGGAGGCGACAAAGAGTACAAGTAAATGGAGCTCACTCTGAGGACAAGGATGTTATAAGTGGTGTGCCCCGGGGATCTGTCCTTGGTCCGATTCTTTTTAACATCTTTGTTAGTGATATAGCGGAAGGGCTTTCAGGTAAGGTTTGCCTCTTTGCGGATGATACCAAAATCTGCAATAGAGTAGACACCCAGGAAGGGGTAGATAACATGAGGAGGGATCTAGCTAAGCTTGAAGAATGGTCTAGAATTTGGCAGCTGGGATTTAATGTTAAAAAATGTAAGGTCATTCATTTGGGCTGCAGCAATCCAAGGGAGCAATATAGTATAGGGGGTGACGTTCTTTTGTCCCCTAAAGAAGTGCGGGACCTAGGCGTGGTTGTGTCTGATGATCTTAAAGTAGCTAAACAGGTAGAAAAGGCGACGGCAAAAGCTAGAAGGATGCTTGGGTGCATACGGAGAGGAATGGCTAGCAGAAAAAAGGAGGCGATAATGCTTCTGTATAAGTCTTTGGTGCGACCTCATTTGGAGTATAGTGTGCAATTTTGGAGACTGCACCTTCAAAAGGATGTGAACAGGATGGAGTCGGTGCAGAGGGTGGCTACTAAAATGATTAGTGGTCTTCATTATAAAGCATATGAGGACAGACTTAAGGATCTTAATATGTACACCTTAGAGGAAAGGCGGGATAGAGGTGATATGATTGAGATATTTAAATACCTCCGTGGCATAAATGTTCAGGGAGAGAGCCTCTTTCAATTGAAAGCAAGTTCTGCTACGGGGGGATATGGGATGAGGGTGAAGGGAGATAGATTCAGGAGTGATATGCGGAAATATTTCTTTATGGAAAGAGTAGTGGATCCGTGGAATAATCTCCCAGTGGAGGTGGTAGAGATGAGGACAGTATCTGAATTCAAAAAAGCATGGGACCAACACAGAGGATCTCTAAAGGTAAAAAGGGGACTGTTGTAGTTGTTATGGAAGGACAGACTAGATAGGCCATGTGGTCTTTTTCTGTCGTCATATTTCTCTGTTTCTATACGGTGTGGCTTGCAGGTGGGTGTAGATAGAGGAGAAAACAGCTTCCTGATTAATATCAGGTGAGAAGCAGTAAGAGGAAAGGTATTGTAGCAGACAGATGATTAAAATAACAAATCGCTCTTCCTTAGTCGGGGCAATGACTGCATCCTGGAAACAACAGGTTTATTGTTTTGTCTCCTCATAAATATTTGCAAGACAATGGCCCTGTCAAACCTCAGGTGACCCAGCCTGGCATAACCCTGTTGTCTCTTCCCATCAGTACTTTATGTCAGCAGTGTGTAACTTTAGCTCTGAAGCCAGGCCAAGGCTTGAGGTAACAAGGTGCTGGGTACGGCATGCAGACGCGGAGCACCCTCTAAACACAAAGCCTAATACTATTACTTGTACTCCTGCCATGTCTTGCTCTTAATGGTTAGGTAAACAGCTGCTTGCCTGGGCAAGGCAGGGAAACAGTTTCCTTGCAGTGTCATGAAAGAACAGAGAAAGACCCATTTCCCGAAGGCTTCAATGGGAGAGCTGATGTTACTGTATTTTTTTAGCTTCCCTGACGTGTATTGTGTACGAGGGTGTTTGTATTGCATTTTTTCATTCCTCGGTAGATCTCCTTTCCCATTCGCTATTTGGGTAAGGGGCCCCTTTCGAGCACTGTGCAATGGGGAAAACTGGAATAATCCCAGATTAGGATTCTCTAGTGGGGAGCAGCAGTAGCTGTGAGTCACTCAAAGAGCCTTAACCCAGAGCTGCCAAGTTATCATGTCCCAAAAAGGAGATTTTGGGCCAGTCCTGGATTGCTGACAGTCTTATCCTGATGCATTATGGGACTTTTGGTACTGATTTCAATGGGTTTACTTGAGGGTTACAATACCACACTACTATGGGATATCAGTTCAAAAGCAGGACCGGCCAAAGGGTCTCCCTCCCGGAGCTGGGGAACATGGCATCTTTGTTAACTAAAAAAGTGGCAAAAAAATAGTTTCCATGAAGAAAGGAAATCAGCATAAACAGGAATCCATTCCCTATATTCTGTTCTTCCCCTCCCAGGATCACCAGAGAATGCAGCCTCCTCCTCCTTCTAATCTGTATAGTGCTACAAGTAGTATGTAGTGCTGCATCTATAGAACTAAGAGACCGTTCCTGCTCTATAAAGCTCACAATCTATGCAAAACAGACAAAAACAACAAGCAGGGATTAGGATAAGCCTAAGGCGCCAATGGTTATAATATACATGGGTGGTAAACAGGAGAATAAGGAGTCAGGAATCAAAACAGCCTTGAAGAGGTGGGTTTTAAGCCTAGATTTGAATAGGACCAAAGAGAACATGTTATACAGTACCATCTCAGATAGTCTGTTCAGGCTTACAGTGCAGCAAGGTGGAAGGAGCGGAGCCTGGAGTTGGCAGTGGAAGATAAGGGCACAGATAAAAGGCTGATGAGTGGAGTTTGAGGAGATACAATAGGAGGTAGTGAGTAGCCCCAGAACGAATGCACTTTTAGGTCAGTAGGAGAAGTTTGAACCAGATGTGGAGACAGATGAGGAGTCAATGAAGTGACTTGCGAAGAGCTGTTACCTAAGCATAGTGGCACTGGTTGAAGATTAGCCATACGGCTAAGTTCTGAAAGGATTGAAGGGGAGAGAGATAATTCAGGGAGAGACCAGCGAGGAGCAGGTTGCAATCATCTAACTGGAAAGTGACTAGAGCGTGCATAAGGTATTAGTAGTGCGTTCAGGAATGACGGGATGACTTTTGCTGATGTTATACAGAAAGAAACTAGCTTTCTATTGGATACGTGCAGAGAAAGAGAGAAAAGTCAAAGATGACTATAAGGTTATGAGCTAAGGAAACAGGGAGGATGGCACTGCTAGTCACAGAAAGTGAAAAGAGGAATGGGAGAAGTGCGTTTAGGGGTAAGGATAAGGAGCTATGTTCAGTTTCAGATGGTGGCGGGACATCCAGGCAGCAATGTCAGACAAGCAGGCTGCGATACAGGACTAGATTCATGGAGATATCTCAGGTACAGTGAGGTAAATCTGAGAAAATCATCAGCATAGAAGTGGTACAGAAAACCATGGGAGGAGATCAAGATGCCAATGGAATGATATTCCCTAAGGCCAGAGGAAGCAGACTAGGACAGATAATTTAGATCTTTCTTTTGGATGACCTACCTCAGTGGTTGGCAGGAAGGAAGACACTAAATATTGATGCTTCCTCTTCCGTGCAACGTCTATGTCATGGTATGAACCTCAAATAGACCCCATAACCTTGCGTCTCATACTGCAAGAGTAGTTCAACATGGTAAAAGAAGCTGGTGTGTTTTTAAGCATCCCATTCTTCCCAGCCACAGGTGCTGAACAGCTGGGGGAAGTGCTGTGTTGAGGCCTTTAGGGGAGCTGGGCCGAGCTGATAGGTTGCAAGAGGTGGCAGAGCCAGATCTGGGGTTAGAGATATGAGCGTGGTGGGATGCAATATTAAAAATGCTTGCCTAGAGGACCAAATATCCCTGCACTGGTCCTTGTCTCCCACCTGCTCCCTGGTCCATGACAATGCCTCAGGGCTGTTATGTCAACCTTGGAGACAGGCAGCACCTTCCTCACTATTACTACACATGATAAGAACTATGTCAAATCTTCGAAATTCCCCCTTTTGCACACAAAGAGAAATACATTGGAGGTGCTCTAGGGATGTCAACGCCTACATAAAACTGATAATTGCATTTGTTCATTAGGCTGCAGAAAACAGAAAGCTGATCACTTGGTATACTCAAAGGTAATACTTAAATACAGTGAGGTATCACAGCACTGAGACCCATCCAGGGCTGGGGGGTGGTAGGAGGTTTCTATGGTCAAACAAGTCTTAATTCTGTCTGTAAAGACCAGCTGATGTGTTGCTGGAGGACTTAGCAAATGTGATCACTCTGGGCTGTGATAGAAGCCATAGTCTACACCTCTTTGCCAGAAGCCTATTGCCTTGATGGTTAGCGGAGGCTATCACTACTATTAAACATTTATAAAGTGCTACAAGGCATATGCAGTGCTGTACAAACACAGATTGAGACAGTCTCTACTTGTCAGAGCTTGCAATCTAATCAAGACAGACAAAAATAGGAATAAGGATAGAAAAGGGAAGGGTAAGGAGACACAAGGGACTAAGGGATCGGGATCCAAAAGCAGCCTCAAAGAGGTGAGCCTTTAGCATAGATTTGAAAAGGGGCAGAGATGAAGCCTGACGTACAGACTCAGGAAGTTTGTTCCAGGCATAAGGAGCAGCAAGGTGAAAGGACCAAAGTCTGGAGTTAACAGTGGAAGAAAAGAGCAAAGAGCCAGTAGATGAGCGGAGTTCACGAGGAGGGGTGTATGGGGAGAGGAGAGAGGAAAGAGGAAAGATAGTGAAGAGCAGACAAATGAATGCATTAAAAGGTCAGGAAGAGGAGTGTGAATTGGATATGGAAATGGAAGGGAAGTCAATGAAGTGCTTGAGAAGAGGTGTTATATGAGTATTGTCATCAACCCCCCCCCCCCAGTGGCCAGTGGCTGCAAGGGCAGGTTGAGCATATTTATTATTTGTGGAGGTAAAAGACTTTTGGAGGCCAGGTGCACCCTGGTCTTGGTAGTCCTGTTCCTTATAGGAATAAGTTGTGTAGACCAGAATGGAGGGTAAATAAGGCTTTTATTTCCCCTTTCAAGCACTGAGGTTCACTAGGTAACAGAAAATAAGGTGTTCTCCTTCTTTGTCAGGGTTTTTACCAAAGCATAGTTAAACAAGTGAACTGTTACATACTTCACAGCTTCTTGCAAAAACAACACAGGATTTTCCAAACTTCGGAGCAAAGTAAAATTAGTGAGCTTTTTCCCTTTCGCTCAACCTGAACAAAACCAATATCAGAGCTTGTCTAAATAAGTTACAGCTCGGGGAGTGACTCAAAACTCCCTGCGAAACAAACCGAGCAGTCCATTACTTCTTCCTGGGACAATGTAACTGAGTCCACAGGCTCTACCTGCATGGGCTCTGGTTCATTTGTGCCTCCCTCTGTACTTGATCTTTCCCTGGCTGCTGTGGTTTGAAAGTCCGTACTTCTTCTCCCTAGCTTCCAGTTAGGTTGTTCTAGGGCTTTCAGGTAAATAGCAGGGTTTGTCCCTATGCCCCTACGTGATGGCTTAAAGAACTCCTGCCTGCTTCCTTTTCTCTCAGACTGGTTATCTGGTTTTAAAGACGTTCTAGGAGCTGGGCCTTTGGGAAAAAATAGTCACCGTACCTTGGCTTCGTGAAGTCAGGGCGTCTCTTACTTTCCCACTCAGGCACCGCTCTCTGGCCACGGTCTCCTTTGCAGACTCCCTCTGGAAGCCTCCTGGATACTGTCTGTCCTCTCTGCAGCTTGAGAAGACCCTGTAAAGAATCCAGGCTTCTTGGCTTCTTAGTATAAGTCAATCTCCTGTCAGGACTTTTTCTCCCAGTACCTTTTAATCCTGTTTCAGACCCTCCTGGTGAGCAGAGGCCTTTCTCCCGGCTGGGCTCTCTCCTTCTGAGCTCTCTGCCTTTGGGATTTCTTCCAAGCGGATCTCTTTCCGGTCTGTCTCTTCCAGGTCTCTCTCTCACTCCGGCTCTTTTGGGTCTGCTCCTTTCTCTCTCTCTTTCTGAGCTCTCCTCTGAGCTCCCTTCTGAGCTCCCTTCCGAGGTTCCTTCCTCTCTCCTTCCTTCTGAGTTGGCCCTCTGCTTATAAAGGCCTTTTACTTTTGAGTTTCCCGGGCTACCCCTCAGGTGGAGCTGATTAGCTCCTGCACAATCAGTACCCGGGTGTGTTAGCTCAGCCTCTGTAGGTTCATGCCTGCTCCCTCTAGCTGCTCTACAAGGGAACTGCATCTTCTGCACGTTAGCTGCTTTGTAAGGAACAGCGTTTTTTTCTAAGTTCTTGCTTTCAGTGGCCTCAGCCTTATCACAGTATATTGAGGCTGGAGAAAGATTAGTCATGCAGCAGAGTTCTGAATAGATTGAAAGGGAGAGAGATGACTCAGAGGGAGACCAGCAAGAAGGAGGTTACAGTATTCGAGATGGGAAGTAATTAGAGAGGGGACAAGTGTTTTATCCAGCCTCGATATACTCATATAACACCTCTTCTCAAGCACTTCATTGACTTCCCTTCCATTTCCATAGTGTGTTCATAGAGGAAGGGGTGAATTCTGTTAATGTTATAGATTAAAAAACCACAGGTTTTAGCTATCTGTTAGATATTTGAGGAGAAGGAAAGGGAAGAGTTAAAAATTTGGTTGGTTTTGCTGTGATGTTCTCTGTAAACCACCTTGAACTAATGATGGAGTGGTATAGAAAACCTGTTAAATAAATAAATAAAAATGACACCAATGTTACGGGCTGAGGAAACAGGACGTAGAAGAGTGTTATCAGCAGAGATAGAGAAAGGAGGAAGGGGAGAGGAAAGTTTAGGTGAAAAATTAAGATGTTTGGTTTTGTCCATGTTTAGTTTCAAACAGCGGTGAGACATCCAGTTGGCAATGTCAGAGAGAAAGGCAGAGATATGGGCCTGGAGTGTCAGAGAAATATCAGGTGTAGAAAGATAGATGTGACAATCATTAGCATAAAAATGATACTGCAAATCATCGGAGGAGTTGGGAACACCAAGAGACTGAGTGTAGAGAGAGAAAAGGAGAGGGCTCAGAATAGATCCTTGCGGTACACCAACTGAGAGTGGGATAGAAGTAGAGGAGGAACCACCTCAACAAACACTGAAAGAATGATGGGAGAGATAAGAAGAGAACCAAGACAGGACAGAGCCCCTAAAACCAAGTGAGAATAATGTGTCAAGGAGAAGGTGATGGTAAACAGTATCAAAAGCATCAGAAAGGTTAAGAAGGATAAGAATAGAATAGAGGCCCTTAGATTTAGCCAGGAAGAATTAACTGGAGACTTTGGCAAGTGCCATTTCAGTATAATGTAAGGGGCAAAAACCAGACTGAAAAGGATCCAGAAGGGCTTGAGAGGAAAGAAATTCAAGACAACGGTGGCAGACAGCGTGCTCAAGAAGCTTGGAAACAAAGGGAAGAAGTGAGATGGGACAATAATTAGAAGGAGAGTTCGGATCAAGAGAAGGTATTTTTGAGTAGAGGTTTGACCACAGCATGCTTGAAGGCTTCAGAGACAGTAGCAGTGGATAGGGAGAGGTTGAGAATATGTGAGATGGAAAGCATGACACAGGAAGAAATGGAGGTAAGGAAATGGGTGGGGATAGGATCAGACGAGCAAGTAGAAAGTTTGGAGGAGGAAAGAAGATGAGAGGTTTCACCTTCAGAGATCATGGGAATGGATGAAAGAGTAATAGAGATTAATGGGAAACGTTTGTATTGAGGTGGAGGAAGAGGAGATGAAGTTGTTCTAGTGGGGAACTGGACAGTAATCTTGTGGATTTTGTTATGGAAAATGTCAGGGTTTGGGCAGAAAGAGAAGGGGGGGTCGGAGGGGGAGGCGCCTTGAGGAGAGAGTTAAGAGTAGAGAAAGACGGCAGGGGCCAGTGGTAATTGAAGTAGTGAGAGGTGGATATAGTAGTTTTGCTTGGCAAATGCTAGGGTTAACTGGAAGGAGGTAAGCATGAATATGAAGTGAAAGTTGGGAAGGGAGCAAGATTTGAGCCAAATGCGCTCAGCTGAGCGGGCACAGGAGCGGAGATAGCAGATAGTTGAGGACAACCAGGGCTGGGGTGTAGTGCATCATACAGAGCATGGGATGGGTGGAGCAAGAGTATCTAGAGCAGAGGAGAGGGGAGTATTATAGGAAACTATAGTCTCATCAACAGATTTAGAAAACAAAGTGGAAGAAAGAGGTTATGAGAAGATAGTGGAAAGAGACAATGTTTATTTATGTTTATGTTTATTTAAAATTTGCTATACCACCCAACACCATGGGCATCTGGGTGGTTTACAATCATAAAATCATTAAAATACATAGCTGCAGAAACAGAAAAGAACGCCATTGTTTAAAAACAGTAAAGAGGAGAAAAGAGGACAGGGAGCAGTTAAACAGGAAAGGACAACGGATCGATAGCATGCAGATTCCTAATAAGGTAGGAGACAGAGTGGGGTTGAGGTAGGGAGTGATGAAGTGTGAAACGTAGGAGGTGATAAGGGAAGAACGAAGGTACAGAATTTAGAGTGTAAACAGTTACAGCGTCATTCTGAGCCACAAATAGCAGGGATGGATGTCCCGTTGGGACGTCCATCCCCGCTATTCGGCCCCCACTGCTGACCCCGACTAACTTCCCCATACATATAGGGTGTTTGTACAGGAAGGCTAGATGGGGGTGGAAAAGGGGCAGGGTGGAGGTGGAATTAGGGTGGGCAAAGGGCAGTCCATGGACCAGAGTCAATTCGGATGTCAACCCTGTACGTCCGGGGCCTGCAGACTGAACGGGGAACTTATTCCACCTCTGAGGTGGAATAAGTTCCCCTAGATGGCGGGGGATGGCAGGCACGGGTGGGTGAAGAGGTAGGAGGGGGTGCAGGAAATCCCCGTAGCCTGACCCTGGCCTTTGGAGGCCAGATCGGGGGTCGGGCTGCGGGGAATGAGGTTGGCAGCTGGGGATCACGGCTCCTGAATGGAGCCATGGTGCTGCAGTTCCATTCAGGAGCCTTGTCTGAGTTAGCCGAGTTGAGGCTTGTATGTGCAGGCCAACCGGAATCGGTTCCAGCCTGCAAGTACAGGCCTAGTCGCGATTCTGATCCCGCAGGGATAGACGTACCCCACGGGATCAGAATCACTTCTGCCCCTGTGTGTCTGATTCTGATCGGGCGTACAGGGGCCTGGACATCCCGATTGCAATGAGGTCCTAAGAGAAGAAAACCAAGTCAAGGCAGTGGCCACGCTGATGAGTAGGACAGAAGAGCAAAGTTGGAGATTGAAAGAGGAGGTAAGGGAAAGGAGTTTAGAAGTATATAGGTTAGAAGGGTTATCAACATGAATATTGAAGTCACCAAAAATGAGTGAGGGGGAAGAAGAATCTAGAAATAGGGAGAGTCAAAGTCAGTGAGAAAGGTAGTGATGAACTTATCAGGAGGTCTATATATAGCAGCCATCAGGAGAGGTAATGGATTAAAAAGGCGTATGGAATGGACTTCAAAGGAGGAAAAGGAGTGAGACAGATAGATGCAGGGGTTGGAATTGGCAGGAAGGAGAAAGCAGAAACCCAACACCAGCATCATGGCCAGTAGCACAAGGAGTGTTGGAAATTGGTATCCACCATGACAGAGGGCAACAAATGGAGCAGTGTCATCGGGGAGGAGCCAGGTTTCAGTAAGAGCTAGAAGATTGAAGATGTTAGAAATGAAAAAGGTCATCAGTAAAAGGGAGTTTATTAGAAATGGAATGTGCATTCCATAATGCACAAGAGAAAGGGAGAGAGGAGGGGGAGAGGAGAGGAATATAGATGAGATTAGAACGGTTGAGAGAGGAATGGAAGTGAGAGAATGATCTAGGGGGGCCAGGTTTAGGATTAATGTCACCAGAAGAAAGAAGGAGAAGGAGGAGAAGAATGAGAGGCAGGGAGGAGACGGAACGGCGGAAACGAGGATGAGGTACTTTAAGAGAGGAGGGAGAGGGATGAATGAAAGGAAGGAATAAGTGGAGTTCAAGAGCTGAGGAAAGGGAGGAAGACAAGATTGGAGAAGAGATAAGCAGAAAAGAAATGCAATGTGTGCCTTTGAGTCAGTGCTGACTCCTGGTGACCCAGAAGCTCCTGGGTTTTCTTGGCAGTGTGACTGGAAGTAGATTGCCAGGCCTTTCTTCTGAAGCAATGGAGGGTTAAGTAACTTGCCCAAGGCCACAAGGAGTGCTAGTGGGAACTGAACCCTGGTTACTTGGTTAACAAGTCAGTGTTCTAGCCACTAAGCTCCTCCTCCGCTCATAAGCAGAAAAGAGAGACGGTAATAAGGAGGGGGGTAAGATGAAGTTGGTATGAGGGAAGAAGGTTAGGGAGTGACAAAAGAAAAAGAAAAAATAATGTGGAGCCATGAGAAGAGTAGAGATGGAGGGGGAAGCAGAAGAATTAAAATAAGAACTATCTTAACAGTATTAATAGTACTAAGTGGAACGAATGATCAATCATACAGGCAAAGACATAGACAGTGCTTCATGGACACATGCACGAGACTCTCCTTTCAGTTAACTTATTGCAAATATCCACAGTAATTAGGTCAATGTAAGGAACTGTTAGCACACAGTCACTGGTATAGTCCAGATAAGTAGTAGTGTGATTCGCTTGTCATGTCAGTATATATAGATTGCTAGAGGTTCATCCAAATTAGGTTGGTCAGCCGGTCTCACTCTTTCCTCTTACTATGATGTTGCTGTGCTTGCGGAGGCGCAATCCCACAGTCAGGCATGGCTCGGGTAGCCAGGCGGCTCTGAGCCTATCTTCAGTTAGTTGTTGTGGCGGCGGTAGTAGTATCTTCTGCTACTCCAGTTGCTTCTCCATCTCCTGCTCTGCAATCTGGCACTGCCGGAGTCCCAGGACCGCCAGACACTGTTGGTTGTGATGAAATTTCTGCTGAGCAGAAAGTCCTTTGAAGTTTGATGTCTTGGTGACCAATGTTCCCTCTAATTTTCTGTAGGCTGTGTGCGCATAAAATATCAGCTGTGCAGCTTTTGAAGGAAGGTTACATTTTTGTGCGCCACATAACGACACTCTGAGTTATATACTTTAAAATTTGACTACACGTCAGAATACAGTATGTACACCACATTGATTTTAATCAAATTAAATGAAAATAGACGATTACTAAATGAAGCACAAAATTTCTAGTAATTACAATCACAACTTTTACATTTTAAGACGTCTGTGTTGTTTTCTATCAGAATCAGAACTGTAATTTTTGTGCGCTCTGTTGTAAAGTATGTGCGCTCACTCGGCGAGGTGTGTGCGCGCGCACACGCGCACAGCTTAGAGGGAACAGTGTTGGTGACAAAGGCCCTTCTGATAGTCTCAGGCAGCTCTCTTACTACTACTACTACTACTACCACTGATCATCCATATCATGCTACAAGTCAGATGTAACCTCCTGCCTTTGTGTAGTCTCTACAGCGGTCCCCTATACTGTATGGCAGACAGTGGTCACAAATACGAGGGGTGTCCGATATTAAAGGTACAGGCCAAAATTACACTAACATTTGTATTTAAAGAAATTATTCAATACATTCCACCAAAAACTACATACTTTTGTTTACTTCTCCACATAATCGCCGTAAACATTGAGACATTTATCCCAGCATGACACTAGTTTGAACATCCCTTCACGGTACAGTTGCGTGTCAAGTTGCTTGAAGTAGTCAACGGTGTCTTGCAATTCCTCCTGATCTGCAAAGCATTTCCCCGCAAAGAATTTCTTCAAAGGTCCGAATAAATAAAAATCTGAAGGGGCTAAGTCCAGACTATACGTATTACGTATGCGGAGTCGGTATGATTGCAACCTGTACCTTTAATATCGGACACCCCTCGTAGATGACAAAGAAACTGATACAACAGGCGAGAGAATAAACAGAGCAGTACTGGGTGCACTGGGACCTAGGGCAGAATCTAAGAGAGGAGCTAGTACCAGGCATCCTCTATCCCAGTGACATCACTCAGCTTTACAAAGTGGGAGACCTTTTGGTGCTGGGGCACCAGGCAATTGCATTCTGTTTTTATTGCTGCCTCTCTCCTCCCTCCCACTACTCCCATGGTGTATTTTCACCCTGGCAGCTTCTAAATTGCTATGCATAAAGAAGTTCTATAATCACCAGCTGTCAGTAAAGCATATAACCTCTTTTGAACATTGACCGCAGTGTTTTCCAGATGAAAAGGACAAACTCAGACAGGACAGCAGAGCAGGTGGGTGATAATAAGCTTTCACAGTTCTGAATGGCCTAATTGCAAAGGACCCAGCTCGGCCTGATAAACATTGATAAGCAAGGCTGCAACAGAGGGCAAGTAGCCAAGTAAATGCTTGTGGCAAACAATGGACTGGGCTGGAGGGGCCAGGAAAAAAGGTTTTGAATTTCTTCTTCATAGCAGGATAGGAAGTGGCTCTCGCTGGTATCAGTGGAGAATTCTGTGGAACAGTTGCGGTTAGCTGTAACCAAGGAGAAATGTAACTCACAGAAAATATTGTTAATCTTGCTCTTTTTAGGCAATTTGTAAATCAGCATTAAGCTTGTTTTGATGTCATGGTGACAGGTTATAGCAGAATGTTCCTGATGCACAATGGGTTTCTGTTTCTGGGGCTCTAGGATGTGTGCCTTCCAGGTATGCCCAACATCACAGCATGACTAACTGGCCTCCAGCCCCACACCAGGTTAACACAGACCAGAGCTGCAGACAGAGCGGAGGATCCAAGCAGATAGGCGGATGGACCCTGATAGTGGCATGCCTGGGGAATTTATAAGAGACGATAGAATTTAAAAAAAAAACTGAGCACTGAGCCATATTTCAAAAGGACAGAAAGCAGAGACAGTAAGAACTGGAAGAAAGCCATCACATTTGCAAGGACTATTAGTCTGTCTATTTGCGTTCCTGCTGCACAACTTGGGGCGTGCATTCGTTACTGCACATTTGGTTTATTTGTACACTTTCAAAAATCTAGCGTGCGCTAAATTGATTTCACCTACAGGAATTAAGTGCCTTAATTCATTTGGTTTTGTTTTTTTTGTGCCATCAAGTCAATGCTGACTCCAAGCAACCCAGCAGCCCCTGTGTTTTCTTGGCAAGGTATGACCGGAGGTAGATTGCCAGGCCTTTTCTTCCAAGGCAAGGGAGAATAAAGGGTCTTGCCCAGGGAACACCAGTAGCAAAGAAACCCGAATCTCCTGGGGGTTTAGGCTGTTGCTCTAACCTCTAGGCTACTCCTCCACTCCTAGTTCATTTGTTAATTCACATTAAATACATTTTAAAAAATAATCCCACAAACTGAAGAAAACAAACAAAATCTCCAATAGTAAAATCCTTCACCAATAACCCAACTTGGAGGAAGCAACTGCACAATGATTCATGTTCCTTGCTAAAAATATATACTAGGGACCATAAGAACATAAGATATACCGTACGTGGTCAGACCAAAGGTCCATCAAGCCTAGTATCCTGTTTTCAGCTGTGGCCAATCCAGGTCACACGTACCTGTCAGGTTCCCAAAAAGTATGAAATTCCATGCCACTTATCCCAGAAGTAAACAGTGGATTTCTCCATTTAGTTTTAATAATGGTTTATTGACTTTTATTGCAGAAACTTGTCCAAATGTCTTTTAAATCCAGGCACACAAACAGCTTTTACTACATCTTCTGGCAACCAATTCTAGAGTTTGATTACACATTTTTAACATTAAATCCCAGCTGCCTGATTCTAGACCATTCTTCAAGAATTGGACCAAGGACAGATCCCTGGGGCACACCACTGGTAACATTCTTCTCCTCAGAAAAGAGGAGGTGATAGTGCCTCTGTATAAGTCTTTGGTGCGGCCTCATTTGGAGTACTGTGCGCAATTCTGGAGACCGCACCTTCAAAAGGATGTGAACAGGATGGAGTCGGTGCAGAGGGTAGCTACTAAAATGGTTAGTGGTCTTCATTATAAAGCATATGAGGACAGACTTAGGGGTATGTTTACTAAACTGCAGTAATGTTATTCGTGTTAGGTTCCGCGGTAAAGGTACAGATGCCCATATAAAGGCGTGGGCGGTGCATCGTTATAGCAAGCCGTATCAGCTAACGCATGTTACAAACTAACGTGCACTACAAGGCGCCTCATAAGGCACCTTACAAGGCACCTTATAAGGCGCCTTACAAGGAACCTTGTAAGGCGCCTTACAAGGCGCCTTGTACGGCGCCTTGTAAGGCACCATGCAAGGCGCCTTGTAGGGCGGCTTGTAAGGTGCCTTGTAAGGTGCCGTATAAGTAAGGTGCCTTATAAGGTACCTTTTAAGGTTCTGTATAAGTAAGGTGCCTTATAAGGTGCCTTGTTAGGTGCCCTATAAGGTGCCTTATAAGGTGCCTTGTTAGGTGCCTTACAAGGTGCCTTGTAAGGTGCCTCATAAGGAGCTTTGTAAGGTGCACTATACAGTAGGGCTCCTTACGCTAAGCGCTGTATTAGGCACCCCTGGACATGGTACCTTAGAGGGCACCCTGGGTTACTGAACCATAGGTTACGGTGGCCTAACAAGGTTATGGTGCCCTAGGTTAGTGTGGCCTAAGGGCTGAAAGGTGCTGCAGGAAGACATGCATGACCTGTAAGGAACAGAGACAGATGTAGCCCTAACACTAGATAGAGCACTCAGGAAAGGCAATGAACAGGTGAGTGAAGGAGGGAGAGCTGGTAGCCGCTGGACCTGCCATAAGAACATAAGAACATAAGATATGCCATACTGGGTCAGACCAAGGTCCATCGAGCCCAGTATCCTGTTTCCAACAGTGGCCAATCTAGGTCATACGTACCTAGCAGTTTCCCCAAGGGACACAGGTTCCACAATGCTTGTACTGGGTCAAGCATTGATATCTTGGGTCCCTTTTTAATAATGGTTTATGGACCTTTCCTCCAGGAACTTGTCCAAACCTTTTTTAAACCCAGCTACACTAACAGCCTTTACTACATCCTCCGGTAACAAATTCCAGAGTCTGATTACACGTTGAGTGAAAAAATATTTTCTTTTATTAGTCTTAAATAGTTTACCCTGTAGCTTCATTGCATGCCCCCTAGTCTTTCTATATTCTGATATTGTAAATAATTGATCTACGTTTACCCGTTCCACTCCGTTCATTAATTTATAGACCTCTATCATATCTCCCCTCAGCCGTCTCTTTTCCAGGTTGAAGAGCCCTAACCTTTGTAGCCTCTCTTCATAGGGGTATCCTTCCATCCCCTTTACCATTTTGGTGGCTCTTCTCTGTACCTTTTCTAATAACGCTATATCCTTTTTAAGATATGGCGACCAGAATTGCACACAATATTCAAGGTGCGGTCTCACCATGGAACGATACAGAAGCATTATAATATCTTTTGTTTTATTCTCCATTCCTTTCCTTATTATTCCTAGCATTCTATTTGCTTTCTTGGCCGCCGCTGCACACTGGGATGAGGGTTTCAATATATTATCCATGATGATGCCAAGATCCTTTTCCTGGATTGTGATTCCTAATGTGGAACCTTGCATTGTGTAACCGTGGCTTGTATTGTTCTTCCCTAAGTGCATAATTTTGCACTTGTCCACATTAAATTTAATTTGCCATTTAGACACCCAGGGCTCGATATTCCAAAGCACTTACATGGTTTACAGACCTGTAAACCGTGTACCTGACTCTAAGCAGGATATTCACGGCACTAACGTGGTTAGTGCCACTGAATATCCCCGGATACCGCCACTATATGGCCCAATACTACGTGGTTAGCACTGGGACATTCCAGGAGTGGTACCCATTGCTAATCAGTCAGCAGGAATATCCAGCCGCTGCTCGATTAGCGACCCGTGCATCTTAAATTTAGTCTGTGCTAAGTTGACTTACCTTAATTGACTTAGGAGCACATTTACTAAAAGTTAATGTGTGTCAGTGAATAATAACACGTGTAAAGTGCTGTCATGGTCCATTTATTTCTATGCGTGCAGTGGCACTTAACACATGCTAACCTTTAATGAACATGCCTCTTGTTGTTGTTGTTAAGTGCCATCGAGTTGGAGTCGACTCATGGCGACCCTCTGGATAGCTATCCTAAATTGTGTTCGGTCTTCAGTCAGGCGGTTTATTGTTGACAGACTGGTACCCGTAGCTGCTGTTATTGTATCGATCCATCTCATTGCTGGCCTTCCTCTTTTGCGTTGACCTTCTATCTTGCCAAGCATGATGTCTTTCTCTAATGATCTCTCTCTCCGCATGATGTGTCCAAAGTATGAAAGTCGAAGTCTTGTCATATGAGCTTCTAAAGAAAGCTTAGGTTTGATCTCCTCTAGTACAGACTGGTTTGTTCTTCGGGCAGTCCATGGTATACACAGTATTCGCTGCCAGCACCATAATTCAAAGGCATCAATTTTCTTCCTGTCTATCTTTTTCACTGTCCAGCTTTCACATCCATATGATGTTATTGAAAATACCATGGCTTGAACAAGTCGAATCTTTGTATGGAGAGAGACATCTCTGCTCTTGAGAATCTTATCTAGGTCTTTCATAGCCATTCTGCCAAGAGCAATGCGTCGTCTGATTTCTTGACTGCTTGTTGCTTCTTTATTGATAGTTGATCCAAGTAGGTTAAAGTTATTCACGATTTCAATTTCTTCTCCTTCGACGATGAACCTGTTGATTATGCCAGTTGTCATGATCTTTGTCTTCTTTACATTAAGGTGCAGGCCCATTTTGAGACTATGTTCTTTGATTGTGAGAAGCAAATGTTTCAGATCATCTTCACTTTCCGCCAGTAATGTGGTATCATCAGCATAGCGAAGGTTGTCGATGAGTCTTCCACTAATCTTCACACCTCTGTTGTCTTCATACAATCCTGCTTCTCTGATGATTTGTTCTGCATATAAATTAAACAGGTAGGGGGAAAGTATGCAGCCTTGTCTTACACCTTTGCTTATTTTAAACCATTCTGTTTCTCCTTGTTCTGTTCGAACTGTTGCTTCTTGATCAATGTACAGATTGTGCAAGAGAACGATCAGGTGTTCTGGTATACCCATGCTTCTTAATGTGGCCCAGAGTTTCTCATGGTTTACACAGTCAAAAGCTTTGCTATAGTCGATAAAGCACAAATAGATATCCTTTTGGTATTCTTTAGTCTTTTCAAGGATCCATCTCACATCCGCAATGATGTATCTCGTTCCTCACCCTTTTCTGAACCCTGCTTGCACTTCAGGTAGTTCTTGTTCAGGTATGATTGTAGTCACTTCTGACTCTCATTTCATGCGCAGCTACATCAGCAGTCAGACGTCCCGAGGGCTTTGATCCAACCACATCATAAATGCTGGCTTTACTCTGAAAAGTCTTCAGCTCTTCCCCAGTAGCTAGTTGAGTGCCTTCCAACCTGGGGGTCTCATCTTCCAGCACTACAGCACAATTTGTTTTGTTGTAACTATCCATTGGGTTTTCATGGCAAGATACAGAAGTAGATTGCCGGGCCTTTCTTCCGCGTAGTTTAAGTTTGGTGTTGTTGCCGTTGTCACAGAAATGTGATCCTCCGCCGTCAACACTATCCCATTCTGCTGCTGCCCAGATGGGTGGTTTGTCTTGGTCTGGCATCTCAGCTGAGACCTGTCCATCTTGGGAGACCCTGCCAGTAGTTAAACTACCGATAGTTTAGCTCTCAGCATCACTGATGCACACAAGCCCTCACAGCACGACAAGCTGCAAACCAAGTGAGGGACATGCCTCTTACTGCACCTTAATTCTTCTGCTAGTGTGCATGGAATCAGTTTAGCACACAATAAAATTCCCTATTACAACAAATATGTGAAACTAACTGAAAAGCACCTGAAAATCAGAAAAAGATTTGTGAACAAAGCTAAACCTAACTGAATATTTCTTGCTGCCATATTAAATAAATGTGAACTTTGATCTACAGTGTTTCTAGCTTAGCACAATATGGCCCTTTTACTAGAGTTAAGTTATCGCAGGAGCGCAACAGTTTTTATAGGCTGTAGAGTGGTCCTTCCTTGAAGCCGCTTTCACAAGTGCAACCAGAAAGCTTTTTTTGGTGTGTGATCTAGCTTGAAGGGGGGACCTAAAAAAAAAGAAAGAAAGAAAAGTAGTAACATTTTCCTGGCTTGTGGTTCTCTTTCTCTCCTGGAAAAGAAGGAGGGAGGGGGGATGAATCCTTGGTCCCATGATGGCTAAGGTCCAGGAGAGGAGAAGCCAGTATTGTTTCTGTTGAGATCAGATGCAGAGTTCAGTGGCAGGCTCATTTTGTCTCAGATGTGATGCCACTTTGCAGGAAGTCAGTAAGTATATGGAGGTCCCAGCAGCTCAGCTCAAAGAAGAGAGGTACTCGAGGATCCCCTGAAGAAAGAGGAAAGTGGGGAGGAGGAAGTTCAGGTGAGTAGGCAATGGGACCTTCCCTCACCTCCTCCAGGATGGGAGGGAGACATGAAGCAGACACCTCTAGAGAACAAGGAGTCCCTCTAGGCCACTTTTCCTCTGATTTTATAAATATGATTTATTGGGAATATTGCTCCTGGAATAGCAAGCTGCAGCAGCCTACTGGAGGTGGAGATCTTAGCAAAGAAGCCAAGAGAAACTGGCAAAACCTAGGAGACTTTCTTCCCCTTGCAGACCCTTACTATTCCTTGCAACTCTGTCCTGTCAGGATGTCCATAGAGGGGGAGTTTCCTTAAACGTCTTCCACATCAGACCATAAAAATGCCATGTTTTAAGGAAGATAATGGTGATGGAACAAACAAGACTTCACATCTACTAAATGTTAGAAGGACATAGTGGAGCTATCTGAAGGTGACAGAATCATTTCAGAGAACAGGTAGGTTCTTTTTCCTCTGGGGGTCAAAGAAAAGAGAAGCAACCTCAAAAAGGTGTCTACAGCTAGGTGGATTAAGGAAAGAACATAAGAACATAAGATATGCCATACTGGGTCAGACCAAGGTCCATCAAGCCCAGTATTCTGTTTCCAACAGTGGCCAATCTAGGTCATACGTACCTAGCAGTTTCCCCAAGGGACACAGGTTCCACAATGCTTGTATTGGTTCAAGCATTGATATCCTGGGTCCCTTCTTAATAATGGTTTATGGACCTTTCCTCCAGGAACTTGTCCAAACCTTTTTTTAAACCCAGCTACACTAACAGCCTTTACTACATCCTCCGGTAACAAATTCCAGAGTTTGATTACACGTTGAGTGAAAAAATATTTTCTTTTATTAGTCTTAAATAGTTTACCCTGTAGCTTCATTGCATGTCCCCTAGTCTTTCTATATTCTGATAAGGTAAACAATCGATCTACGTTTACCCGTTCCACTCCGTTCATTAATTTATAGACTTCTATCATATCTCCCCTCAGCCGTCTCTTTTCCAGGTTAAAGAGCCCCAACCTTTTTAGCCTTTCTTCATAGGAGTAGCCTTCCATCCCCTTTACCATTTTGGTGGCTCTTCTCTGAACCTTTTCTAAAATTGCTATATCCTTTTTAAGATATGGCGACCAGAATTGCACACAATATTCAAGGTGCGGTCTCACCATGGAACGATATAGAGGCATTGTAATATCTTTTGTTTTATTTTCCATTCCTTTCCTTATCATACCTAGCATTCTATTTGCTCTCTTGGCCGCCGCTGCACACTGGGCCGAGGGTTTTAACATGGTATCCACAAGGACGCCTAAATCTTTTTCTTGGGTGGTGGTTCCTAATGTGGAACCTTGCATCGTGTAACCATAGTTTGGGTTGTTCTTCCCTAGGTGCATAACCTTGCACTTCTCCACATTAAATTTCATCTGCCATTTTGTTGCCCAGTCTTCCAATTTATCAAGATCCTCTTGCAATTTTCCACAATCCTCCTGGGTTTTAACAACTTTAAATAGTTTTGTGTCATCAGCAAATTTGATAACCTCACTCGTTATTCCACTTTCCAGGTCATTTATGAATATGTCAAAAAGCAGCGGACCCAGCACAGATCCCTGGGGTACACCACTATTCACCTTTCTCCATTGGGAAAATTGGCCATTTAGCCCTACCCTCTGCTTTCTATCTTTTAACCAGTTCCTGATGCACAGTAGTACACTGCCTCCTATCCCATGACTCTTTAGTTTTGCCAAAAGTCTCTCATGAGGGACCTTGTCAAAGGCTTTCTGAAAGTCCAGATACACAATATCAACCGACTCACCTTTGTCCACCTGTTTATTCACTCCTTCAAAAAAACATAACAGATTAGTAAGACAAGATCTTCCTTGTCTAAAGCCATGTTGGCTGTCTCCCATTAGGTCATGACTATCTACATGCTGAGTAATTTTATTCTTTATGATGGTTTCTACCATTTTTTCCGGTACTGATGTCAGGCTCACCGGTCTGTAGTTTCCCGGATCACCCCTCGAACCCTTTTTAAAAATTGGTGTTACATTGGCGATCCTCCAATCCTCAGGTATTAGAGATGATTTTAATGATAGTTCACAGATTACTGATAGCAGGTCTGCAATCTCAAATTTCAGTTCTTTCAACACCCTTGGATGTATACCATCCGGCCGTATGATTCCACAGGACCTGAAGGCACACTTCGCAAAAGCCCAAGCATCTTCCTTGCTAGTACATAAGTCAATTCCACTAGAAGATGGCAGTAGAGCAATCATAAGGGCGACTTTGTACTCCTTTTCTCAGCATTATAGGCTGGATATTTTGGCCAGGAAAAAAAAGCAGTTGTTGGAGCAAAAATCCTGAGAACTGCTCTGGCTTCCCCTCATCATGTATACAGGAAGCTGCGGTACATCTATTGGTCTTAATGGGCCTAACAAGAATGTAGCAAAAAGTTTAGTTATGCTTACCTGCTAATCGTCTTTCCTTGAGTTCTGCCAGACTAGTCCAGGAATCCACTGCAGGAGTCCAGATGGAGAGAAAATGAACTTAAAGCGGGAAGCTTCACAGGTAACAAGGAAGATACCACATGAATGGTGCAGGCAGCTGCCTTGATCTTAAGGAGAAGGAAAAGGAAGCCGTGACCTGAAATACTGATACTTGTGCAAGAGACAGGAAGTACCCCTGTTTAACCTCTATGAGCTGAGCTGTGCAAGCAGCTGCAATTTAGCACAGCTGCGGGAGAAAAAGAAAAATGCTTCTGTGCCTGTTTACTCCTGTGGCTGTGCAGAGGTGAATCGGGGAGCCAGATTTCGGGCCTCACTGGCTCCCTCTTCAGTCAGGCGCGCGGGGCCACTCGAAGTGCTGGCGACATTCCCTCACATGCCTCGGACTGGCCCTGTATTTAGACCTGCTCCAGGCACAAACACGTATCAGGACAGTGCTTGTTGTGACCTTAAAACATCCAAAGGGTGTAGAGAAGCTGGAGAATTAAGTGACTAGCATAAGATCATAAAGGCCCTCAATGGGATTTGAGCCCTGGTCACACTGTTGCTAACTCACTACTTTAGCCATTAGATATCCCTGTTCTGAAATGCTATTCTAGGGACATCTATGTAGATGTCTCCATAGACATCCATATTGGACATGTCCAAGTTTCTGAAACTGTGCCTGAACTTGCATGTGCCTGCTTTTCCCCCAGACATTCTGGTTTTGATGTCCTTTAAGGCAATAGTCAACATAAAATTAAACATTTCATCTACCTCATTTAGGCATACCGCCAGCCCCACAGATTTGTAAATAAATACCTTAAAGAAGAGCTGCTCCACCAATTAAAATATCTGCAAGCTCCTGCACCATATGTGCTGCCAAAAAACTGCAACTTCCCACAAAGAAACGTGTGATAGAAGGTCCCTAAATACTTCCTAAAAGTCCAACATTTCCCATCCCCGAAAGGCCTGCATTTCTGGAGGCCCAAATTCTTCCCGACAAGCTGTTAAGGATTTGGCCCAACCTTACACTAACACATGGCTAAGGATCCATATCCCACAGGCCTGCTAACTCTTCCAATTAAGAGGTTGTTTATTCATTCTGATAGTTTTGTTAAGCCATAATGGTCATTCCCAGATCTTCTCTCCTTCACAAAACATTGGGCCCATGAGCAGTATGCCCGATGGTAACAACTAGAACAAAGTAGCCCTGCAGAACCACAGGAAGAGTCATGTCCATAAGGAGATGGACAGGAAGAGGTTGCACCATAGCCTCTTCTAAAGGATACCAACCTGGTCGATCATCAATATCTTGACTCCGCACCCATCCAGTCCCATGCTGTAATAAAGACAGTATGATAGAGGGCAAAACCAGGAAAAATTAACACACAAGTTCCCTTTTGCTTTAACCTCCTCAATGCAATCCTAGATGGCTTACCTTGCCATAGAAGAGCAGAAGCAAGGATTGTAGCAGTTTATAAACCGTGCTTGGAAAGGGAAGAGGGAGCCTCTGGAGTACATACAGTACTTTTGGAGCCAGAGTTATCTTTATAACTTCCAGATGCCCCCACCAGGATAAATGTAATGGTGGCAATGTTGCTATCCCATCACGAACACCCCCTACTATATTCAAGTTTTCCATCATTGTATCTTCCATATTAGGAATGAACATCATCCCCAGATACTTCATAAAGGGGTAGTCTGTAAGATCAGCCAGAGATATGTATTTGTTCAATGACATAGCCTCAGTCCTTATCCAGTCAACCTTATACCCTGTGAACAAATTAAACCAATCAGCTGCAATAAAGCTGGAATTGGGAAGTGTATTTATTTTATTTAACCATCTGATCCATGACCATCCTATTCAGTGTGAGGTTTCAGAAGACCTGACAAGTCTTTCACGATGCACTTTTTGTCTATCAACTTGATGCGAACTATAACCTGCTACCATCCTTGTGTTACCCTTACGTTTATGGCCTGAACCTATATCTTTCAGTAAATCTGCTTTTGATTGAACTAGGGGCAAAGATACACAAAGGCAGGACCTTGAAACATATTTTCGCCTTGCCCAACACATGCCTTAAGATAGGGAAGCTGGTGTTCCAGACCCTACCCATGCCAACACCCTGGGAACCCCCTCAGAAGGAACCCCAGGGCTATAATTGTTTGCGCACTCTGAATGGATGGTAATGGGCAATGGACTTCCTACAAAGATGTAACATATTAGCTAGATAAATCAATAGCGCAATGAAGTCCTTGCCTCTCACATGTATTTCTAGCCAAATAGATGTACTTCTAGACTAGACCAATGTAACCTACTCTTTGCTGGTGTCCCTCTGAATCATCTCTCTCCCCTTCTATCTGTTTAACACTCTGCTGCACAGGTAATCTTCCGCCAGCCTTGTCATGCTTATATTACTCCTCTTCTCAAGTCACTTCATTGGCTCCCTATCCATTTCCGCATCCAGTTCAAACTTCTCCTGCTGACCTATAAGTGCATTCACTCTGCAGCTCCTCACTACCTGTCTTCTCTTATCTCTCCCTACACCCCTCCTCGGGAACTCCGCTCTTCTGGCAAATCGCTTCTATCTGTGCCCTTCTCTTCTACTGCTAATTCCAGACTTCGCTCCTTTCACCTTGCTGCTCCTTATGCCTGGAACAAACTACCTGAGTCTGTACGCCAGGCACCTTCTCTGGCCCTTTTCAAATCCAGGCTGAAAACAAACCTCTTCGCTGCGTCTTTTGGATCTTGACTCATTTGGTCTCCTTTGTGTTTCCTTACCATTCCCCCTAGCTGTAACCCATGTCTACAGCTACTGTGTTGTCTGTCTTGACTAGATTGTAAGCTCTGATGAACAGGGACCGTCTTTTACATGTGTCTGGGCAGCGCTGCGTACGTCTTGTAGCACTATACAAGTGCTCAGTAATTTTAGTAGTAAATAATTTTCAACTGTGAAGATTTAGAGAGCAGAATCTAAGATTCATATAGACCTTTAGAAATGACAGGATATTTTTTGGGGTTGGAAAGTAAGGAGGGGGGTGAGATTTGTCTGCCAAAGTACATATATCACATTACATCTCAGAACAGTCTGGCACAAATATCAGAAACAAAATTGCCTTAAGAATAAAGGAAATACAACTAGACAAGGTACTGCAAGCTTACAGACTAGCAGACTGACATGAAAAATAATAGGAAAGGGGATGATCCCCATAGAATCAAACTCTTGAACAAACTACCTGAGTCTGTGTGTCAGGTTTCGTCTCTGGCCCTTTTCAAATCCAGGCTGAAAACTCACCTCTTCATTGTCGCTTTTGGATCCCGGTCTCTCTTGTGTTTCCTTGCCATTTCCTCTAGATATATCTCTGTCCACAGCTGCTGTGTTGTCTGTCTTGACTAGATTGTAAGCTCTGATGAGCAGGGACCGTCTTTTACATGTGTCTGTGCAGCGCTGCGTACGCCTCGTAATAGTAGTAGTATTTTAGTCCAAACATGCCATTCTGAAATGTCAACAGAGGCAGGTACCAGGAGGTATGTAGGGATATTCACTTCAGGTTATACTTTGGCAGAACACTTGATTCCATTTTAGGGGTGCAAATCAAATTATGCTGGGAGTATATCAGACTGTGTGCTGGGGACACATTAGGTTAGGTTTGAGGTGCATACCAGGTTACATGCCCTGGTCACATCAGGGAACCACCAAAGGATAAATTGAGGGCACATTAATGGATACGTTAGGAGTAGGTATTTGAATTGTTCTAGTTTCAGTGAAAATATCTTGGTGATTTCAATATAAAAATACATGAGTAGGGAGTGGGAAAAGACAACTGGACCAATTTGTTCCAGAGCAAGCTTTGCCCCACCTGCCCTGGCGCTATGTAGCACACTGCCCTGTAAAAGCATGCTTTGGTATCTGGAATTCTAATCTCAGCATGGCAGAGGTGTTCGTACAGGGTGGCAAGTGCCCACCCTGCAAAATATGGTTTGCCACTCCTTTATTATGCTAGTTCCAAAGACCTCTAATAAGACCCAGGGTAACCTAAATTCCCATCCAATCTAATGAGGTTCAGCAAAATCCTGCCATCTTGTCTCTCCTTGTACTGCCCACCTGGGTCTGTATCAGCAGTAACAATTAATCACACATCGGCTATTGCTATGGGGCCAGTCTCACGGTATGAGCTGTAAGAGCCACATAGCTCCTCCCACAAGACTGGCTCCATGGCATCAGGGGAGGACATGGAAGTAAATCTTGCATCTGATGCCAGTCCAGGGTTGTGGAGGAGGACTGGGAGGGCAAGTAGCTATTTACACTGTAGTCACAGGGCAACCTACAGTCTGTCCCAACTGAAAAGACATCCTGATGTGCTAGGGAGGGGAAGTGGAAGGGAGAGAAAGGAAAGAGCATTTGGAGGGAGCTGTGAAAAGGAGCAGCACATCTGGAGGAAGGGAGGGGTACGAAGAGAGGAAGAGCATAGGGAAGGATGAGATGAGAATGGAATCATGGAAAGGGGGTGAAGAGGAGGACGTGTGCCTGGAGGGAGTGGGTGAAAATCTTACACCTCGTTTGTGGCTTTACACAAGATTGCCCAAAAGTGTTGTAGAAACCATTTACAGATACAGCATTATTTATATATTTATATATACACACACACACAAAATTAATCATATGACTAAAAGCACCCAATAAAACTTAAGAAAATTCAAAAAGCCACAAACGTCAAAATGCCAACAAAATAAAAAAGCTCTCAAACCCATCCATTTCTTCCATCATAAATTAGCAAAACTAACTCAGTCTATGACTGATACATCCCCACTTCAACAGATCACACAGGTCGATCGCAAAGGAACAGCCTGGTTTTTATGAAAGACTGGGTTGTGTTCTTGCTCATTTTCTATGAAGAGAAGAATGAAAAGGGTAAAAGATCATAAGAGGGGGTAAGAAAAGGTAGTAGAGGGAGGGAGAAGGTGGAAGAATGCCTGAAGGGAGTGAGAGAAAAGGGGAGCAAGCCTCGGGAAGGAGGGGATGACAAGAGGAAAAGACTAGAGAGGGTGAAAAGGATGGAAAGCCTTTGGAAAGAGGAAGTGGTTGACAAGGGAAAAGGCTTTTGGAGAAAGAGAGGCAAGGAATTGGGGGGCATCAAGGTAAAGAGTGGGGGGAGAAAGAGAGGGTGAGAAGGAAGAACAGCCCCTGAAAGGATGGGTGAAAAAGGGCAATGAGTGTCTGGAGAGAGAGGTAAGAAGGGGAAGGGGGGCATAGCAGGGCAGGAAGGTGGTGAGAAGGGGGAAAGATCACCTGGGATGAGGGGACATGTTTGTGTAAGTCGCTTGAAGCATGGTGTGATCAACCGATGTAGAAATTTAATTATTATATAAAGAGACATTGATAAGAGAAGAGTCAAGTGTGGAAGTGAAAAGGAGGAAAAGTACAAGGAGAGATGAGAAGGGAAGAGTGGACAGAGGTGAAAAAAAGCAGAAAAGCATCTAGAGAGGCTCCATCTTAACCAGTGGGGACCTGGATGCTGGTGGTAACATTTGAAGAGGAGATAAGGCAGCTTTTCAGCTAGGTCACGTGGAAAACTGACAGTCCTTCAAGAGCACATGCTTCAGACTGGGTATCTTCGAAATGGGTATGCTGGCAAAATGGGGAAGTTACAATGCCTGCTGGAGAGTTTGTCATAACAGCTGAATTAGCCAAGGTGCATTTTTAAAAAGAGCTAACAGATATAGATAATTCCAATTTATAGCTTAGAGAGGTTGTGAATACATATAAAAAGCAGATGTAATTGGCACTTGGGACCAATTGGGACATTGAGGAGTAGGGTGACTCGGTCCATGCTAGAGATGTGCATTAATTTGAAATGACATGGGAAATAATCAAATACATTTCCTTTCTCATTTCATGTTGTATTAATCCCAAAACACTGAAATCGAAAAGTTTGTTTTGCCCATCAATTTCATCATATGATGACCTCAAATTGTTAACATTGCTGTTGGAAGGTAGGCATCTTGCAGAACAGCCATCACGTTTCAATGGGGGTTGGTTCTAGCCCGTCTGGTCTTAACTCTGTAGATGAGCTTTCTTCCTGTTTCCTGATTGGCCCACAATTTGTCTGCTCTGGAGCTCTATGGATAATGCTAACTTGAGTTTTTGCCTTGTGAATTTATTGACTCCTGTTGCAGAGACATTTATCAAGTCTAATTCATATGCTGCTTATCCATCAATGAGGATCTGGATTATACTTGGTAAATGTTGCTGATAGTATACTAAGACATGGTATCACAGAATTTCTGGCACAAGTACATGGCAAATTTAAAACTATTTGGAGTAAATCTCTACAGCAGGAGAGAGTCACAAGGCAAAAAATTAAATTAGCACTTTTCAGAAAGCTCCAGAACAGACAAACTTTGGGCCAATCAGGAAACAGGAAGGAAGAACATCAGCAATATAGTGGGCTGGCTAGAGCCAGCACCTCATCAAGATGGGATGGCTCTTTTGCAAGTTGCCTGCCACTTAATCCAAAGATTACTGGTTCAAGACTAACCTGTGACTGACAGAGAAAAAATAGGTTTTTCATTTGCCTGAAACCTCTAGTAAGCTTTCGGCTATATTCTTCATTCAGGCAACAGCCACAACTACCTCGTTAACAAAATTGCTCTGAAATTAAAATTTATAAAAGCAAAAAAACCTTTGTTTTGCTGGTGACCATTTTGTCGATAACCAGTCAGCAATACATTGCAGTTATAGGGAGACAGAGGAAACTGGGAGAATGAAGATCCATTAACGTTGACTGTATGATGTCAGCATACATGGAAAAGAAGAAACCTAAGGACTCGATCAATGGTGCATTTTTACAAGTTTCTTCTTACTTGCCAAATAATTGGAGTGGTGGGAAGCTAGGGGGGGCCTGAAAGCTACTTGAAGGTGGAGCAAAGCTGAAGGTCTGCCCAGTATGATCTACCTTTGTTGCAAAATCATGGAGAATGTGTCAACCTTCCAGTCTAGCAAGAACAAACAGCACACTGCCACACAAAATAGCAGGAAAAACCAGTCCTAAGACGTGGGCAGAGAATAAACACAAAATCTTTATTGATCCTTATTTGATAGAGGTAGCCAGAACCCAACACAGGCCGTGTTTCGTATAGTACTTCTTCAGGGGTTATTGTGGCTCACTATAAACCATAAAAACATCATAATAATATATGGAAGAATCATACATAAAATCACAAATAAATAAATTATTTAAAACAATAAGTGAAGGAGTAAAATCTAATTGTATAAAAAACATAAATTAATCATAAGAAAATAAAAACATATATCAGTAACACAGCAATATAAAAGTATTCAAAAAACAGCAAAAATCATAAAAAATATACATAATAAAAAGTGTGCGTGATCAATAACCATATAAATAGGAAAATTATAAAAAACAATGTATATAAATGAACAAACTTCTTTAAAGTTGGAGAAACAAAGGGATGAGAAGCTAAGTTAAAAAATGGAGTTTTTCACAGTGTGAAAAGAAAATGGTCTAGGGCACTATCGGTGTCTTCTTGACCACGGTAATCAGCTAGTGGTGCAATACACAACTCAAGGTACTTTTTTATATACCGTACGTAGTTTTATTTGCCCACCTTTCTCTGATTCACTCCTGCTGTTTTGTTACACCCCCCATTTTTTACTCCAGTTTTTAACTTAGCTTCTCATCCCTTTGTTTCTCCTCCTTTAAAGAAGTTTTATAAATACAAACATATTAAAATACATACATCAAAGGATCCTTTGTTTATTTATTAAGTATGGCATATATTTTTTTAATTTTCAATGTTTGTTCGTTTATATACATTGGGGTATGTTTACTAAAGGATGCTATTTGTGCTGCTGTCACGTTATCACACGATAAGGCGCCTTATCGCGCATTAACGCACGCAGCGGCGCAAACGAGCGCTGAAGGTGGAGAAAGGCTCCCGGAGGGCGGAGGAAGGCTCCCCAGGGGAAGAGAGAGAGGGTCAATGGGTGGAGTGTGGGATTCCTGGGCTGAAAAATAACACGAGTGAAACCCTCGCGTTAGAGCAGATTTAAAGGGAAGAGAAACCATTTCCGTCGGCAATGTACAGCAAAGCCAGGGAAACCTACAAAAAGTGATAAGTGTGATACATGTGTACGGAACAAAAGGGCAAATAAACATTGAAAATGACCTGAACAAACTGGAAAAAAAACATAACCAAGCTGGGCAATAGTGATATTAATGGGAAACAGCAAAAAACACTACCAGGAAAGCTCCACAAAAAGGATATCAATTTTGGAAGGGGCTATGCTCTCTCCCCATATAAGGTGAATGATCCCACAGTGAAATAGCACTGATCAGGGTTTTCCCTTTCTATTGGACAGGTTTCCTATGGCGTGCACATGTCCCACAACAGCAGGGTTGGCATGTTGGAACGGGAAACTGGACAGATGCTGGAAAAGGGGATACAGAGGGCTGCAGGCGGCACATGCTGTGGTGCAGCTGGACCACAGTGCGGACTAGGGTGATGCCTAGGTGGCCCATAGGAATGCTGAAACAGTAGAGCCGCCAGACAGCAATTGATGAGGGCCCAACATGGGCACGAGTGTGTTTCCCACAATGTCACAGGGGATAGTACCCAGCAGGTACCCCCAAGGGCACAGAACATTGGCAGGCGGTGCTGGGGGGAAGCGTGGATGTCTATGCAGGCACCCCTACCCAAGAAACCACACCATAGGCAGCCACCTACCGGCACACTGGATGACCTGAGACTGCGCACCACCAGCACCACCAGCAGAAGGGCATGTCAGCATGGCGACAGAGGGGTACTGGTGGTGGAGGGGGCAGTGGCAGCTGCCCACAGCAGACCATGGCCTAGCCCTGTTTAGGTGGGTGCCATGCACTGCAACAGACAGACCCTGTCTGACAAACAGTCATGGTATCCCCAGGAAATGAACTATCCCTGTGACAACAGTGTGGTGCAGTACACACAGCCAGTGTGTTCAGGAGCAGAAGGTCACAGGTTCAAGTCCCAGCTGTGGCTCCCACCAACCCAGTCCCCATATTTTACCCAGTACTAAACCGTGGTAATAAAGAGGGAACCTTTATTGCAGATAACATAAACTTGCCTGAAATACCTATATTTTACCCTACAGAGCACAGACACCATAGACATGTGCAATACCTAGAGCAGAGTTTCCCAAATGCAGTCCTGGAGGGACAAACTCCATTCAGGCGTCATGCTGTCCCTAATAAAGATGCCTGTGCTGCATTTCTATGCGCTGCCCCCATGGTATGCAGATGTAGCCATGCATATTCATTAGGGACAGCATGAAAACCCGAACAGTGTTTGGCCCACCAGGACTGGAGTTGGGAACCTCTGCCCTAGAGCAGCGTCCAACAGGGGCAGAAACACCCGCACCCACAGGCGCCATTATCCAAAGCCTCCTGGAGAGGCAGGATGTTGGGCCCTGAGTGCAGCACCATCTCCCAATACTAGCACTTGCATACCATAGCACTTCCACCCTAAACCTGGGAATATGGTACACATATATCAAAAGGTTGCTATGATTACTGGCAGATAACAATCCCTAGGTTAAGCACAATCTGCTCATTGAGCTGTATCATAGCAACCTCTCTGATGTCTGTGGATTATGTTTCAGGTCTGGTGTCTGACAGTGTTTACCACCCTGGGGAGTGACCCCCAACAGTATTGCGTACCATATCCATGCCTGCACTGTGCCCAGGACTGGTGCGGTGGCCAGGGCTGCCAAAAGCCTCTATAGTTGCACAATGCTGGCATAGCTATGGGAGTGTGTATCTGTCTACCCAGTGTGTGGTGGCTGCCAACACCTTTCTCAGCCCACACTGCTTGCACTGTTGCCAGTGTCAGCCTGCCAATGTGCATAATGAGGAGCAAGGTACCATGGGTATAGCCCGGACAGGGTGGCCTGGCCAGGATGCATCTTCACAGGGCATAGGGCAATGGCTCGGACATTGTAGTGCCCAGCCACCACCTGCACGGACAGGGTGGCCACAGCATGTCCTACTGGGAGGTCACTCTCACCCTGACTGAGCAGTGACCACGGCATGGCTAGGTTCCCTCATAGTGCTATACAGCATTTCTCTCATGTGATGTTTATGGGTTCTCTTTTGGGGCCCAGTCACTGACTTATCTGCTTGGTGTGTATGCTGACATCCCAGTTCTGGGTACATGCATTTCTTCCAGGAACATGCACTATGGACTAGTTAGCAGACTGTCTGCAGCTAGTAGGTGTCTGGCTGGAGCACCTTGCAGGTTGCAGTGGCTGGAGGCTTGCTGCTGGAGAATGTCAGATAGTGGTGGGGGCCAGCTGAGCATTTCCAGGCATACTGTCTGTTTGCTATTGTTTTATGGATGTGTACAGAGCTGCATTGACTGCCCTATAGGGTGCCTTTTCTCCAGCAGGACTGGGGTTGATGGTCTCCTCTACTACCACCATTGCAGGGAGGTAGAATGTGGATCTGTTGGTGGGAGATGGGAGAGTTAGAATATATAGCACTAAATGAGAGGTTAGATATGATTGCACTCTCAGAGACATGGTGGAAGGAGGATAACCAGTGGGACACTGTGATACCTGGATACAAACTATATCGTAATGATAGAGCTGATCAAATTGGTGGAGGGGTTGTGCTCTATGTTAGAGAGGGCATTGAGTCAGAAAGGATTAAAGTTTTGCAGGGAACAAAATTTGCTGTAGAATCTCTATGGATTGAAATTCCATTTATGAAGGGGAAGGTGATGGCAGTGGGAGTATACTATCGACCGCCTGGCCAGAATGAACAAATGGATGATGAAATGCTCAAAGAAATCAAGGAAGCTAACAAAAGTCACAACAGAGTAGTAATAATGGGTGATTTCAATTACCCCGGTATCGACTGGGTCAGTGTCACAGCAGGACAAGCTAAAGAGATAAAGTTTCTAGATGAAATAAATGACTGCTTCTTGGAGCAGCTGGTTCATGAACCGACCAGAGAGGAAGCCATACTGGACCTAGTCCTTAGTGGAACGCCAGATCTGGTGCAAGAAATAAGGGTGTTGGGACCACTTGGCAATAGTGATCATAGTATGATCATGTTTGATTTAATTAGTGGAGGACAGATAGTAAAGGAATCCACAGTACTACCTTTTAACTTTCGAAAGGGAGACTATGATAGAATGAGGAATATAGTTAGGAAAAAACTAAAAGGAGCGGTTCCAAAGGTTAAAGATTTACAGCAAGCTTGGGTGTTATTTAAAAATACTATCCTCGAAGCCCAGACCAGCTGTATTCCACGCATTAAGAAAAGTGGAAGAAAGTCCAAAAAACTGCCAGCATGGTTTAAAGGTGAGGTCAGAGAGGCTGTTGCTGCCAAAAAAGCAACCTTCAGGAAATGGAAAAAAAGAGCCAAATGATGAAAACTGGAAACAGCACAAGCACTGGCAAGTTAAATGCAAAGCATTGATAAGGCAGGCAAAGCGGGAATTTGAGAAGAAACTTGCTTCGGAAGCAAAAACACGAAATAAAGACTTTTTCAAGTACATTCATAACAAAAGGCCTGTGAGAGAGTCAATTGGACCATTAGATGATAGAGGGGTAAAAGGGGCAGTAAGAGGAGACAAGGCTATAGCAGAGAGACTGAATGAATTCTTTGCTTCGGTCTTTACTGAGGAAGATGTAGGGATGTTACCCAAGACTGAAGTGGTATTTAAACGTGATACTGTAGAGGAATTGAGAGAAATATCGCTACACCGGGAAGATATATTACAACTATTTGATAAACTGAATAGTAGCAAATCACCTGGACCGGATGGTATACATCCCAGAGTGTTGAAAGAACTGAAATATGAGATTGCAGACCTGCTATTGGTAATCTGTGAACTTTCATTAAAATCATCTGTAATACCTGAAGATTGGAGGGTCGCCAACGTAACACCAATTTTTAAAAAGGGTTCCAGGGGTGACCCGGGAAATTACAGACCGGTGAGCCTGACGTCAGTACCAGGGAAAATGGTAGTAACCATCATAAAGAACAAAATTACACAGCATGTAGATAGTCATGGCCTAATGGGAGACAGCCAACATGGCTTTAGACAAGGAAGATCTTGTCTTACTAATCTGATCTGTTTTTTTGAAGGTGTGCATAAACAGGTAGACAAAGGTGAGTCGGTTGATATAGTGTATCTGGACTTTCAGAAAGCTTTTGACAAGGTCCCCCATCAGAGACTTTTGGCGAAGCTAAAAAGTCATGGGATAGGAGGCAGTGTACTATTGTGGATCGGGAACTGGTTAAAAGATAGAAAGCAGAGGGTAGGGCTAAATGGCCAATATTCCCAATGGAAAAAGGTGAATGGTGGAGTACCCCAGGGATCTGTACTGGGTCAGCTACTTTTTGACATATTCATAAATGACCTGGAAGAGGGAATAACTAGTGAGGTTATCAAATTTGCAGATGACACAAAACTGTTTAAAGTTGTTAAAACCTAAGTGGATTGTGGAAAACTGCAGGAGGATCTGGATAAATTGGAAGACTGGGCATCCAAATGGCAGATGAAATTTAATGTGGACAAGTGCAAAGTTATGCACCTAGGAAAGAACAACCCACACTATAGTTACACGATGCAAGGCTCCACATTAGAAACCACCACCCAGGAAAAAGATTTAGGAGTCATCGTGGATAACATGTTAAAACCCTCCGCCCAGTGTGCAGCGGCGGCCAAGAAAGCAAATAGAATGTTAGGTATCATAAGGGAAGGGATGGAGAATAAAACAAAGGATATTATAATGCCTCTGTATTGCTCCATGGTACGACCGCACCTTGAATATTGTGTGTAATTCTGGTCACCGTATCTTAAAAAGGACATAGCGTTATTAGAAAAAGTACAGAGAAGAGCAACCAAATTGGTGAAGGGGATGGAAGGCTACTCCTATGAAGAGAGGCTAAAAAGGTTAGGGCTCTATAACCTGGAAAAGAGACGGCTGAGGGGAGATATGAAAGAGGTCTATAAATTAATGAATGGAGTGGAACGGATAAACGTGGATCAATTGTTTACGCTATCAGAATATAGGAAGACTAGGGGACATGTAATGAAGCTACAGGGTAAACTATTTAAGACAAATAAGAGAAAATATTTTTTCACTCAACGTGTAATCAAACTCTGGAATCTGTTACCGGAGGATGTAGTAAGGGCTGTTAGTATAGCTGGGTTTAAAAAAGGTTTGGACAAGTTCCTGGAGGAAAGGTCCATAAACCACTATTAAAAAGGGACCCAGGATATCATGCTTGACTGTGTCCAAGCATTGTGGAACCTGTGTCTTTTGGGGATGTTGCTAGGTACGTATGACCTAGATTGGCCACTGTTGGAAACAGGATACTGGGCTTGATGGACTTTGGTCTGACCCAGTATGGCATGTCTTATGAGATCTAGTTTCCCACCCTGAGCCACAGTGGGTGGTGGTACATAATCCACCTATGGGTCCAAACACCCCTCCCCCCTGTGACCATGGCACCAACACAGGATATGCACTATCCTGGGTGCATCATAGCTAGACAGGACTGAGAAATACAGATTTATCATAGGTATGTCTGCAGGAACTACCTATCACACACACTAGCACTGATGGGGACCTGCAGTATGGCATATTTCAGCCATGAAAGGTGCTGTGGACCTGGTGCTGAGTGCCCCATCTCACCCTCAGGGTGAGCACAGTACCCGCACAATGTGATGGTCTGTGGCTACTCTGTGCCAATAACACACACGGTCAGTAACCCCTACCAGGCTGAGGTGCTGTGGGGGTGCACACGGTCAGTTCCCCCTACCAGGCCGAGGTGCTGTGGGGGTGCATACCCCATCTTGTGATCATCTGTAGACTGCTGATTTGCATGTGCAGTGCATCATGGGTATGGGTGGGTTAACCCTATCCTGGTAACCACAGCAGACAGTTTGTGTGGTGACCTGCAGTCCTTCTGTAGCCAGCCAGGGGTTGCTTCACTGCCTATAGAGCCAGAAGTCATGGGTTTGATCCCCCAGTGGGGTCATTTGATAGGGTTGTCTGAGGCATTTTCTTTTTTAATTTAAATTAGTGCTGCCAGCAAAAACACCCTCACAGTGCTGTAGCCTTAAGGTGCCTCATAAGGCGCCCTCTAAAGCGCTCTATAAGGCGCCCTATAAGGCGCCTTATAAGGCGCCCTATAGGGAACATTATAAGGTGCCTTGGCAGACAGTGCACTTTATAATGTGCCCTCTGGCGTGCCTTATAGGGCACCTTATGCGGTACCTTAGGTTACGGCACTGTGAGGGTGTGTTTGCTGGCAGCACTAATTTAAATTTAAAAAGAAAATGCCTCAGACAGCACTGATTTAAAATAAAGGGTAATGCCTCAAACAGCCTTATTCATCAAGCCCACTGGGGATTGAACTCATGGCCCCTGTTTCATCAGTCAATGTATTAGCCATTGTGCTACACCTCTGCTGCTGTGGCTGTAGGTCAGCGCACCTAATTAAGGCTAATGTGCATTAATGTGCCACGGCTCCCTCTATCGCACAAAAAGTACCTTATCGCACGATAACCCTAAATTCTACCTTAAGACCGGAACGCCGACTACCTTATATGGCATCCTGCACACTAACGCCAGCTGAACGTTAAGACTGCTTAGTAAACATACCCCATTGTTTTTTATAATTTTCCTATTTATATGGTTATTGATCACACACACTTTTTATTATGTATATTTTTTATGATTTTTGCTGTTTTTTTTAACTCTTATTGCTGTGTTACTGATATATGTTTTTATTTCTTATGATTAATTTATGTTTTTTATACAATTAAATTTTACTCCACTTATTGTTTTAAATAATTTATTTATTTGTGATTTTATGTATGATTTTTTAATATATTATTATGATGTTTTTATGGTTTATAGTGAGCCACAATAACCCCTGAAGAAGTATTATACGAAACATGGCCTGTGTTGGGTTCTGGCTACCTCTATCAAATAAGGATCAATAAAGATTTTGTGTTTATTCTCTGCCCACGTCTTTGGATTGTTTTTCCCTTAGCCTTCCAGTCTAGGGCAGGGGGGGGGATCTCCTTCTGTAATTTTGGAGGGAAGCATAAAAAGCCTGGCACGAGGACTGGGGAACTATATATTCATACACATTGAGAGAAAGAGAGAGATCATATAGTGAGTTGTATGGGGAAATATCCCAGCTTCATTGCTGGGAGAGGTGAAATAGGTTTACAGAACTGGAGGCATAGAGTTTATATTGAGATTCTGCCCAGTCTTGTAGAGACTCCTTTCATTCCTGTGTAGAATCATTGATTGGATGATGCTATCAAATAATTGTAATAGTCTGTAGCCACATCCTGGAATGTGACCTGTATAGTGATGGGCTGCTCTATGAATAGACTTCTGGAGAGAACTGTCCCTGAGGTGAGTATTCTCACAATGAACCCGACCCCTGTATCTGTGAGCCAGTGAACAAGTCAAACCACAGAATTTGTTATTTCAGGAGCCAGGATTACAGCAAGAGAACTGCACATGGAAGGTTAACCATGGGCAAATAAAACTATACATACACAGCATAGACCAGTCTTAGTTATACTCTAAACAATATATATACCTGCTATGCTTTAAATCACCAATGGCTCACTATAACCTTCAAGGGAATATATTATTTACTAATGACTGGGTTAAGTTATATATGCTATATGCATGGATAAATTCACTTAACCCCTGAAACTAACTGCAATAATAAAATGCAGAGTCCAGCTGTGATATGTATGAGGTGGCCCCTTCCGGCACTGGGTACAGTGGTGGGACCGGGGAGTCACAAATATAATGTCACCGCTATCTCTGGAGGCAATACAATTCTAGTTTTGCCTTTAAAAATGTATTTGTTTAGACAGTTTTGTATACCACCTTATCCTTCAATCAAAGCAGTCACAACACAATTGGGGGATACATTTAACACATGGGGATATGAGACACATACACTAATACTTACAGGGAACATGGGCAATGGAGGGTTAAGTGGCTTGCCCAAGACCACAAGGAGCATCTGTGGGACTAGAAACCCCAGTCCTTCCAGCCCAAGGTTGCTGTCCTCTAGTGGGATTTGAACCCCTGACCTTCCAGCCTGAAGTACCTTGCCCCAACCACTAGGCTACTCCTCCCTGTAATGTATCACATAGTTGGCCGATGGTTATCTCAAATTGCTTGCCTCACAGAGAGTGATCACAGGGAACAAACTAAGTTCCACTGAAATACTCCCTCTCGTAGAAAAGGAGAACAGCTGGAATAAAAATAAAAGTAAATTGGAATTAGGGATTTGGACCAGTAGGATGGTACAATTACTGATTTTATTATTTAGGCCCTGGTTAGAAGGTAAATATGATGTTTACTAGGTTGCAAACTAATAGATATTAATTTATTAGGTTTTTTATATCACTTATCATTCAGTCAAAGCAGTTTACAATGTAACTTAAACTTGATAATGTACATTAAACAGGGGCATTGATAACTTGGATTTTTCTGAGGTAATAGAAAATGTTGAGTTGCCCAAGGCCACAAGGAGTGCTAGTGGGAATTGCATGCTGGTCTCTTGGTTCCCAAGCCAGTGCTCTAACCATTAGGCTACTCCTCTGCTCTAATAGCACTGTAACACAGTTTATTTCTATATCCAAAATGAAATAAAATTTAAATTCAGCCTCAGTGTGTCTTATTTCTTCTCCCAAAACGCCCAGCCCACAAGCTCAGACAAACTCCAATGTGTGACAAACCCATACATTTACTTTTTAAAATCCCAACAACCAAAATCCCATTTGGTTTACCGCTTAAACATATATTGTGTCATCAGTGTTTAATTTTCCATAAGACTTAACTTTTAATTACTAGGGTTATATGAATTATATTTGAGCTGAAATACGTTAATAATTCAGTGTTTATGAGTGTGTATCACTTCTTATCCTCCGTAGTCTTGAAATCGTTAGGGCCCAGGACATAGCAGGTAACTTCTTCTGAACTACGGTTGAAGACTGGAACCTCAGGCTTTTTATGTTTTATTTTTGCTGCTTCTGGACTTTCTCTGCTTATGTGATGAAGTTAACATTATTTTAAACCCAAAACGGACTCCCTAATCCCCAATCAGGTCTATATTTCTCTGTCTCTAACTTAAACTAATCAAAAATAGGGAACTTTTGCAAGCTTGCTAGACTTAAAAAAAAAACCCCTCTTCCTCCCACCTTTCTCTCATAAACCGCAATTCTCACTTGACACTTATTCAATCTGTCAGTCACTCTTAATCAACACCACCCCTCCTTTCACTCATCTCATACACCTGAATGATAGCACGCAAAAGGTATTCCAAATATTTCTTTAAACCACAGGCTCCAGTTTTCCTTAGTTGCTAGGCACATTCCCTGCCCATTTGCACCAAACCTAAAGGAAAAAATGCTCTTCATCCTTACCAACCTCAACACTACAACTGACATTAAAAACTGATTTTAAAAAATACCTCTTCTGCTTTATATGCAGCAGCTATAGCCAACTGAATTACTCCATTTAAAACTACAGTTTCTTTCAAACTGGCAAAGGCTTTCAGTTTCTCAAGCCCAAGTTCATTCCTCCTTTTTTATCAGTCCTTCACAATTAATGTACTCAAATATCAATTTCTCTTTCCCTCCTTGAATTCAACAGAAACAGTCTCTGCAGCACTTTCAATCTAACTCAACAGAAAAAACCCCTCTAAAACCACTGACAACCAATCATCTTTACCCAATTTTCCAAAATCATCTATGACACTTTCGTAACTGAGAGTGTCAGCTATTTTATGTTCAATAGACAAAAATGCCAAGTTGGACAAACGATCTTGGCCCATTGATGACCTAAGGTAATTTTTTACAAGCTTCAACTTGCTAAAACTAAGTTCACAAGAAGCAACAGTGACTGGAATTGTTTAAAAAATTCTAAGCGCAATCTCTATATTAGGATATGCATCTATTAAGGAATACGTATGGATAAATTGCAAAAGGTCAATAGTATTTGCTTTGCCTGAATCAACAATCAACATATTTGCCTGAAATCTGAAACTCCAGACCACTATTTAAAGATGGCTGAGCCTCTCCTCTTCCCCGCTCACATCCCTGTGCCTTTTGGCTGCATATCTGGTCCCAGTCGACTTCAGGCTTCCAAAGGAGCTCTTTTTTGTCCCAGCAATGAATTAGGGACATGTTTACTAAATATTAATGTGCGTTAAATGCCACTACACCTATAGAAATAAATAGGTGTTGCTGCACTTCGTGCGTGTTAACATTTGTGAATACGCATTAACCTTTAGTAAACATGTCTCAATGAGTGAGCGTCTTAATACCATTTGCATGGGCAGTGAGGATAAAGAAAGGTTACCATATTTCTACATTACCATCCTCCAGTGTCAACTACCAGGTACATTAGAAAGTATTATAAAATCTTGCTCATTCAGAACCCATAGCAAATCTGGCATATCATAGCAGCACCAAACTCTACATATAAAAATGCAGCACTGAAAATATAAACCAATATACCTCAGAAAACCAATACATCTCCTTCTGGGTAAAGAGAACAAGTAGGACTCCTACACAGAAACTACACAAACAGAATACCGCAGCTCGGTCATATATGCAAAACATAGGCAGACCATCATCAAATACAGAACAAGGGATCACAATTTAGAAATATGAAGGCAATGATTGAACTGGGAGCCCCAAAAGCCAAACTTGGAATACACCACAACACTGAAGAAATAAAACTATAAATTCATTTCCTCTTGAAGTGAACAAACATAAAGACATCAGTGATGGACATTTCCTAGAGCTGACATATTCAAGTTAGTAAATTCAAAATAAAATAATTTTTCTCTCCCTTTTGTTGTTTGGGCATTTTATTTTTCTGTTACAATTGCCTCAGTCTCTCCCTTTTGCTTTCTGAATTCATATATTCTGCTAATTCCCCATTGTCTGCTGTCCATTTATCCTTTTTTCTCTCGTCTCTTATATTTTTCCACTCTACATCCACGTTGTTTCTTCCTTCTTACACAAAATATATGTCCTCCTCCCCAGCCTTTTTCTCCACTCTGATCGCTGCATCTGCCCCCTTTCAGCTCCCCAGCATCACCCCCTTCCAGGTCTCACCAGCATCCGCTCCCTTCCAGTCCCTGTCCCTCCCAGCATCTGCTCCCTTCCAGACCCTATCCCTCCTAGCATGAATTCGCTTCTAGCCCTTCCATGCTTTCTCCCTACCCCCCCAGAGCAGCAGTCCTTCCCATGCCTTCTCTCTTCCCCGCCCCAAAGCAGCAGTCCTTCCCCCCTCACTCACCGCTTATCCAACAGAGTACAGGTGGACTTCTCCATGGCCCCACTCTCCACACGGCCACGGGACTTTTCTCTTTCAGTTCCACAGCTGTACTAAACTGTAGCCGCCCGCCGGCACGATCGCAAAGCCCGCACTGTTAAAAGTGAAACGGGGAACTTCCTGTCTCTTGCGCAATGAGTGCCGACTCCAGTCCACTGGGAGGCAGGAGGATTCGGATGCCAAATATAACCAGTCGGCACAGAGGTATAGTTAATAACTGAACCCCCCAGCCTCACCAGAAGCTTAATTTATTTCCGGTCCCTTCTGACTGCGCCCCCCAGATTTTTGCGCCCTGTGCAGCTGCACTGCTCGCACTGGGCTAGGTACAGTCCTGATGTCTAGCCCCGTGGGATCAGAATCGCGACTAGGTCTGTATGTGCAGGCCGAGACCTGATTCCGGTCGGCCTGCACATACAGGCCTCAGCCCAACTAACTCAGTCAAGACTCCAATGGGATGCCTATCCTCACTATTCGCGGTACAGAATGACACATTCCTGTTTCTACTTAATGTACAGTTATGGAAGAAGAAATGCCTGAAAGTTAGGAGGCAAATAGCCCATCTAGAATTTGTGTACCTTGTAATTTCTTTCTGAAAACTGAGTACAAAGTACAAAGATCTGTGGAACTTGCAGCTTGTAGTTCTGTGGGTCACCTATAAGTTCATTTCCACTCTCTCCACCCCCAGCTCCCTCGTCTCTGTGGATAAGTCTAGGGAGCTAGCTATGTCTACTTGAAAAGGGAGAGGTTTTACTGTAGGGGTGGGAGTGGGGGATTAGCTGGGTAACTTGCTGAAAACCTACAGCCTTTGAAAGCACCATGTGTTCAGAATAATGCTACCCGTGGCCCAGGGCTGGCCTGTCCACTAGGCAAGCTAGATGGCCGCGTAGGGTAGCTGGCCCAGGTTGGTGGCGGCAGCAGCACACATGACTGGCCACGTCGACCCCCCCCCCCCCCAGCTGATGATGATTCCATTTGGGGGGAAGGCAGGCAGTGGCAGCAGAAGTATTTAAAAAAGGCCATGTCCTTCAGCCTACATAGCGTGCTGCTTGTGATCCCCTTCTGATGCAACTTACTGTTGGAGGGGGGTCAGAAGGGGGTGCTGAAGGACATGGCCTGCTGTGGGCAAGAAATACTGTCACTGCTGCTGCCCACCACCCCCTCTTGAGATGGAATCAGCGGTAGCTGGGGGAGGGCTGCGAAGCCGGCCATGTCATGCCACATGGAACATATATACTGCTGAGAGACTCCCAGGCACAACATACAGTCCCCCCTCCCCCAACCATGACACATGCGGGGTAACTTTACAAAGTAATTTTGCACCTATGTGACAATATATGCATGTGAAATGTCAGAAAATTGTGATTATGCTCAGATATCAGCAGTCTTCGTGTAACAATAATCAAGCAAAAAAGTCTTCTGTGTTAGAGCTAGTTATAGAAACAATTGCATTCAGATTTCTTAAATACGTCCCTCTTTAAAATCCTCTTTCACTAACAAATGTCTAGAATCTTTTCCCATAGAGATCTAAACTTGTCTATGTTTTTCTTCATTTCATTTAACTGAATAGCAAAAATATCCTCCTCATCTTTTTTCCAGAATCTCCAACTGGGTCTCAATTTCTCGTTTCAATGATTCCTTTTTTTTAAGCTGTTTCTATGATAAATGGCATTCAGTCCAATGCACGGTTATTTAAAATAGCATTCCACTTTTCTAAAAGTGATTTTTCATCCACAGACAGCTGAGGTTCCTTAAAAATATTTTAAGTTTACAGTACTTAGCTAAAGCTGAATAAAAGTGGACACACATGCAGGTACTCACTTACTGAAGGTGCTGCTGAGGGTGTGATCTGGATGGAGTCAGAACGTACGCATGTTAATTATACTGGGCCCAATTTTCGAAGGCCTTTACATGGGCAACTTCCTTAGTTACCCATGTAAAGGCCTTTTCCAGGATTTTCAAAGAGCACCTATACGGGTAGTGCCCTTCAAACATCCTGGACAAGTCCCTAATGTGCCCGGATGCTATGCGGGTAGCACTGGGGCGTGTTAGGGGTGTTTCAGGGCGGAGCCAGGGTGGAGGAAAGGGCTACATGGGTACTGGCGATTTTCAATGCTATTGCATAGCCCTCTATGCCTTAAAAATAGGCAAGGTTTTTCCTCGTCTATCTTTTATGTTCAATCTTTTTTATTCAGGTTTCTCATACACTACAATCAAAATAACATGGCAAGCAGTTCAAGTGAGATACACCATTACAAACCACTGAATTTAGACAGGGGAGATAGGTACATTGAGAAACAAGTAACAACACATTAGCTGCGAGTGCATAACACCAACTATGTAGAACAAGGTGGGGAGCCTAGGCCCCCGAAAGCCCCATCACCCCTAAAGTGGCCGGAAGACAAGTGATAGCGCCCAAGAACCCCACCAGAATGTCTTAGGGAACACACTGTGTCTAGGCATCCTGCAAATAGCTCAGCCAGGACAAGCGGTCTAAGCCCCCTTCTCCAGCCCAGCCCCGCTGTCCAACCGCCACCTGCTCCCAGACATACAGTTCGCCACCATTGGCTAGCGAGAGCACCATCGCCCAACACACTCAAACCCCACCCTCACACTCACACATAAAACAAGAAACCCCCAAAGCAGGGATAGACCCAGGGTAGACTCTTTTACCAGATCCATCCAGCACCTAGCAAAATTAAGAATAACGCCCCCCCCCTAAACCCCAGAAAGGTTCCCGTGCGCCCTCCCGCCCCACCTCTGCTGCCCCCCCTAACCCCCCCCCCCCCATTTACCGGATAGGTTCTACCCACCCAACCAAGTGTGCTCCGAAAAGAAGAAAAAGGAGAAGGAAGGCCGAACTATCCACCGTGGACCTTCAGGGCCCACCCAGAACCCGTCTACGCACCCCATCTGGCAAAAGAGAGAGATGTGGACCCCAGCTCTCCAAAAACCATTGCCACCGCCGGGGGTGGCCACGAGCATGTATCCTATCGAAAAGTAGCAACTCATGCAGTTTGACTCGCCACAAACCACACGTGGGCCCAGTCTCAGTCAACCATTGCTGAAGCACAGTCACCCGACCAAGCAACAGTACCAGTCGCAGCCATCGCAGCACAGTGGGTCCCAACTCAGTCTTCCATGCATCATCCCAAACATCCAACACTACGTTCCCAGCATTCAAGGAGAGGGAGTGGTACCCGCAAGCAGCCAAGTAATCCATGATTTTCTTCCAAAAGCCCTGGATCTTCAAACAGCTCCAGAACATGTGTCCCAAGGTCGCCCGAGGGTCCCCACAACGAGGACAATCGGGAGATGCCGCAACCCCCGCGCGCCACGCATGATGAGGCGCGTAGTGCAGACGGCGCAGTATTTTAAACTGAGCATCGCGGTGAAGCACCAGCACACTCAACCCGGGGAGTCTGGCCAAGGCGCGCAAAAGGTCATCTCCGGTAATCACTTGACCTAAGTCTGACGTCCAGGCACCCGCCAAGTCCTCTAGGGAAGCCGGACGCTCAGCCTCCCATAACATTTTATGGAGGTCTGAAACCCGCACCCTTTGGTCCCCACCCCCAAGTGCCAGTTCCAGGTCCGAGCGGGCCCCCCCTCTCAGAGCCTCCCTCGGAATACTATTAATGTAGCTACGAAGTTGCAAATATGGAAAGACATCCCACGGCACTAAGGGATATTGCCGAGATAACAGAGAGAATCCTTCCGCCACGCCATCCTCCAACACCACCTGTTCCAAATTCTCAATGCCCATTTGCGCCCAACGGGCGAACGCAGGTCCCCCCAGACCCGGGACAAAGTCTGCATTACCTCTAAGCGGAAGGTAGGGAGAATAGCGAGCCGTCAACTGACGCCCTGCACAAAAAGACCGCCAGGCTTGCTTCACCGGCGCCAAAATGAACCGCCGAAGGCCCTGAGATAACCCACGAACGCCCGGAGCATGCAGAATATACCGAAGGTGAAAGGGGCGCACCGCCTCCCGAAGAAGTTCCAGAGGCGAATAGTCAGCTAGGTCCCAGAGCCAATCTCGCACATATCGCAATAGGCAAGCCACATTATATTTTCGCACGTCAGGAAGCCCCAGACCACCCAGTGCTCGAGGCTGTTGCAAAACCGCCAAGCGCACCCGAGGCCGCCGCCCCCTCCAAAGAAAATGATTAAGGAGGATATTCAGCTTCCGAAGGTCGGCTCGCGTAAGGAGCAGCGGAAGAAGCTGGAGCATGTAAAGAATTTTGGGAAAAATGGCCATCTTATATAGGGCTACACGACCCCCCAAGGAGAGCGGTAGGTCACGCCATTTGTCTACAGTAAGCGAAACAGTGTCCACCAACTTAGTGACATTGATGCCGTATAGGTCGCACAAACGGGCCGGTAGATAAATGCCCAGATATTTTAAATGCCCCACCGCCCACTTCAAAGGAAAATCTCCTGCCCAGTCTGGCGGCGCCACCCGGCCCAGCCACATGGCCTCAGATTTGTCTAAATTAAGGCGCAGCCCCGAGGGTACTCCGTAATCTCTGATAAGTCGTAGGAGATGAGGCAGCCCATCAAGCGGATCCGCGAGATGAACAAGCAGATCATCAGCATAGGCAGCGACACGAACCTCCTCCCCCCTATTGAGACACCCCGAAATTCCGTAGCCTGTCGAATCCGGATCAGCAAAGGTTCTAGCGTTAGCACGAATAAGAGCGGAGACAAGGGGCATCCCTGTCGAGTCCCCTTTTGAATGTTGAAGTCAGCGGACATGTGTCCATTTACCAGCAAAGCACCCTTTGGGTCGGCATATAATACGCGCACCACATCCACAAAAAAACCAGAGAATCCCATCGCCTCAAGGACCTGGTACATAAATCCCCAGTCAACGCGATCGAACGCTTTTTCGGCGTCGAAGCTAATGAGAAGAGAGCCATGTTCCACCGATTCCCGGGAACACATAGATAACAAAATCCGCTGCACATTCAGAGTGGCATATCGGCCCCGTACGAACCCCACTTGGTCCTTATGGATTAACTCCGGTAAAAACCGCGCCAAACGATCAGCCATGATCTTCGCCAGGATCTTAATATCCACGTTAAGAAGCGAAATAGGGCGGTACGAGCCGGGCAGAAGTGGGTCCCGCCCCGGCTTCGGCAAGATAGTCACCAGGGCTTTATTAGCCTCAAAAGGGAACTTCCCCCCCTTTACCAGGGTCTCATAATAACCTACCAGGGGACCAACAATAACATCTCCCATAACTTTGAAGAATTCACCCCGGTACCCATCCACCCCCGGGCCCGCCCAGTCTTCAAAGCCTTTATCGCATCTTGGATCTCGTGCCCCGACAAGGGTAGGTTGAGGGCCTGTAGGCCCTCACCACTAAGCTTCGGCAAAACGCAATCTTGAAGAAACACCCTACCTGCCTCCTCCGGCGCCCCCTCCTGCGCATACAAATTCCAAAAAAAGTCCTGGAACACCGACTCAATATCAGCAGCTCCCCGCTTGATAGTCCCATCCGGGTGCCGAATCGCCCCAATGGTGCGGGGCCCCCCTGCGGGTTTCACCAGCGAGGACATCAGCCGACCCGCCTTGTTACCGTGCAAGTATAGTTTATAGCGATAGTATAACATTGATTTCTGCACTCTCCTATGGAGGAGGAGCTCCAGTTCCGTCTGGAGTTCCCGCAACGCACTCTGGTGCACTGCCGTCCGGCAACCAGCCAGCTTCCTGCGTGCCTTCCCCAATTCCTTTTCTAAGTACAGGATCCGCCGATTCAGCTGCTTGCGCCGCATACTAGTATAGTTAATAATATCACCTCGCAGGACCGCCTTCCCAGCTTCCCAAAGAAGAGCAGGAGAAAGTCCCGGCCGATCATTGAAAGCCAAATAATCTGCCCAGCACTCACGGAAATGCCTTTCAAACTGTACGTCCCCACTAAATTCCAACGGATATCGCCAAAGCCGGGCCCGGCCAGGATTACAGTCACGCAATTCCAAGATCACCATCGCGTGATCCGAAAGAACTGAGGGACCCACCTCCGCGCTTCTAACCCAACTAAATAGAGAGTCCGATATCAGGAAGTAGTCCAGTCGGGACCAGGAGCCATGCGCCCTGGACAAATGTGTATATTCCCGTTCTCCGGGATGTAAAACCCGCCATATGTCTAAAAGCTTATGTCCCTCACATAGGCCCCACAAACGCCTTCTAGTCCGCTGACCCCGTACACCAACCGGTCCAGACCTGTCCAGATCCACATTCAGCACTTCATTAAAGTCACCACCCATGATCACCGTATACCCAGTGCTATCATCTAAAAGCCGGTGAGGGTCTGAAAAAATCGGGCCTCAAACACATTTGGCGCATAAATCGAGCATAGCGCTACCTTGACACCCGCCAGCAACCCTCGCACACAAACATACCGACCGTCCAAATCAGTGTCCACTTCTTCTTCCACCCAACTCACCGACTTATTGATTAAGATGGCTATGCCTGGGGGCGGAGCCTGATGTCCAGCGGGTTAGACGCTTCGCGCTGAAGCTCCCGAGAGGCCTACTCAGAATCCTGACTTAATACCTACCTAAACTTAATATTTTGCTCCGAACTTACCGGGGTACCTCGGGGGGGATGGCGGCCCACAAACCAGCGCGCTTAGACTTCGGGTCTCCCTCTTCTTCACATGGAAAACGCTCCAAAACAGAGTTGTCTTCCCCACAAAAGACAGTTCCACTTCGGGAAAACCCCGAAATGCAACAGGAGATCTTGGAGGAAATACGCGGTGTGAAGGAACTGGTACAGTCCAACGGAGAGGCGCTCCGAGCCATGCGGGAAGACTTCGGTGTGCTTCAAGACCGGCTTGAAGGTCTCTCATTACGGCAGGACAACATGGCGGGGGTCCTCGACTCGCACGCGGTGCGCTTGGTGAAACTGGACAAGGCTGAGCGTCAGATACAGAATCTTCAAAAAGAGTTAGAGGATAGCAATAATCGAGCCCGTCGCAACAATGTAAGGCTCATTGGAGTACCGGAGGGGGCCGAAGCAGGAGATATAAGAGAATTCCTGGTCAAAACTCTTCCCTCCTTGCTGAAGATCACTTTTCACAGAGATCTGGAAATTGACCAAGCACATCGTGTTCCTACCAACATGGCCCTCAATCGGACGACCCCCCGGCCTATCATCTTTCGATTACTGAGATATCAACAAGTTGAGCAGATTCTAAATGCTGCCCGGGCGAATCATCATCTGGAGTTTGAAAGTCATAAAGTCTCCTTCTTCCCTGACTTGGCAAAGCCCACAGTTGACCGTCGGAAGAGACTCCTTGCTTTTCGCCCTAGACTTCAACAGCTACAGGCTCGCTTTGGCCTATTGTATCCAGCGAAGCTCAGAGTGACTCTCCATAACCAAACCAGAACATTCGAGGATCCTGATCTACTAGCAACATTTTTAGATTCCAAAGAAGCAGACCAGATGCGCTAATTCAACAACTTGGATCTGTAACCCGCCGGATCTGCCCACCATTTTGAATGGCCCGACGCGGTGATCACCGCCTGGAACAGAGACTGCCTGGACTTTTCTTTCTGTCTATCTATAACTTTCTTGGTCTCCTATCCTTCCATGATGTGCACCTCGGTTGGATTCGGAACACGCACAGCTATACAGGTTATATGTTTCAATAAGGCCTTCTCTGGGGTTTCTCCCCGCAGACACATGGTCGCCAGTAATTTCTGGGGTTCTGCTTCTTCTCTAACGCACTTCGGTGATTCTTTTTTTTATATGGGGCGCTTCATTGTTTTTCATTAGCTTATTTTCTATCATGCCATGTGTACAGCCATATACAGTTAATATGAGGGACATTGTGAAATTATGTGCGTTATCATGTTCTCTTTCAGAATTTTTAACTTTTCTGAATGGCCTTCTGTAAGCTCTTATCACTGAATGTAAAAGGCATCAATAGTCCAATCAAAAGAAAGAAAATCCTTAGCTATCTTAATCATGAGCATGCTGATTTAGTGTTTCTTCAGGAAACACATTTAAACTCCGCTGAAACACTGAAACTCAATGCTAAGCCTTACATGGTGGCTGCCTACTCTCCCGCCGTTTCCAAACGGTGTGGGGTAGCCATCTTGGTTAAGAAGTCTTTGCAAGCTACTGTACTGGATACTAGCTCTGATAAGGAGGGTAGATGGGCCCGTGCACACCTTAAGGTTGGAGATAGTGAAATCACGTGTATTTGTATTTATGCTCCGAATGTGGATAGCTCTGCTTACTATGCAAGGCCTCTGCCAATACTCCATTAATACTTGGCGGCGATTTCAACCAAGTACTTGATCCTTTGATAGATAGACAGCCGCCTAGAACGAGTGGTCCACCCAAAAGTCTTGATACCCTTACAGCTCTGATGAAAGATCTTGCGTTAGTAGATATATGGAGGCTGCTTCACCCCTCCGACTTAGAGTTCACCTTTTTCTCAGCCCCCCATCACTCACAATCTAGAATAGATTTTTTTCTTATCTCCAAAGCACTGATACCCCAAGTGGACATGGCTAGGATTCATCCTCTCCATATTTCAGATCATGCTGCCATATCTTTCTCATTACATGTTACTACGCAAGGTGAACATCCCCGTGCTTGGTTTTTTGATAGATCCCTACTAGACCAAAAAGATTTTCAGGTTGACACAAAGGCTAGATATAGAGGAGGACCTTTGCAAACCAATCCCTCTTACTTATCTCCCTGGTATGACTCTCCCATCAGACTCCCACTATCCACCAATGCTCTTAGACACTTTAGGTGCCTTTCATACCCTTGAGCAGTCTCTAGACTCCCGACTTTGTCCGCTAGATAGACTCCCGCTTTGGCGCAATGCTCGATTTCAAATACAAAATAAACCGATGGCGTGGAGCCCCTGGTACACTAGGGGCATTTGGATCCCTAACCAGCTGTTCTCTGATGGTCGCTGGAAGACTTTTAGTGAATTACAAATTGAATTTGGTCTCCCAGCGAAACACTACTTTCAGTTGATGCAACTTCAGCATTGTCTTCGGAGTGCTAAGGTGCTCCCGCCATCGGAACCCCATACCCAAGGATTATCGGAGATTATCCGATCTATCGGGAGCTTATCGGGTGTAGCATCTAACTTTTACAAAACTTTATGTAATACTGTAAATAGGGGCACTCCTATAGCACAGAAATCCTGGGAGCGGGAAATGCATGTAACTTTGACCCCGGAGCAATGGAGCCTAGTCTGGAGCAAGGTGACACGGGTCTCTCGATCCGCCTCACTCACTCAGACACTTTTCTTTCTAGCCCACCGATGTTTCTATACTCCTGACAGGTTAGCCAAATGGAACGCCACCCAGAGCAATAGATGCTGGACATGCCATGCGGCCATTGGTTCACTCATTCATGTTATGTATGATTGCCCTGCATTACAGTATTACTGGAGTCGGGTCTGGGGTCGTATTCAATCTATTTTGCACTTTCAAGAGCCCCTCTTTTGGAAGATAGTGGGACTCCGCTCAGCTGCGGGGATCCCCTCTCTTCCCAAATCGGCTTACTTCCTTTTAGACTTTATGCTGGGCATAGCTATTTCTCTAATTACGAAATACTGGAAAAATAGTTCCCATCTGAGCCCCAATGAATGGTGGAATCATGTCTGTCTCTACAGTAAATATGAGCAAATACCTCGTATGTTAGCTTTTTCCGCTCAGACCTCCCACCACTTGTCTAAATGGAAGATGCTCAACGACTATGTTCAAACTGCTCAATGCTCTCATCTGACTGTTTAAATCTGTGTAAATCTCTGTCACATGATCATTCTGTATCGCAGATACTATTTCTGTTTGTTTTGATGTACAATTACTGTTGTTTGTAAGCGCTCATATAATGATACTTATCAGCTTAGAGAAGAAGCATAGGGGTGGGGGGTAATTGGGGTTGCTTTTCCTTATTGTATGTTTGTATTTGTATCCTTTGGTGTGTTGTTTCTTTTTGCTTGTTGTAAAATGAAAATAAAAGTTTAAAAAAAAAAAAAGATGGCTATGCCTCTCTTCCTACCAATCGCCGGTGACCCATAGACTTTGGCTACATGGCCTGTACATAACTTGTCATGTTCTGCAGCGGACTGGTGCGTCTCTTGCAGCAGAGTGACCCCAATTTGCTTCCGTCGCAAGTGCTGGAGCACTTTGTAATGCTTGATAGGGGACCCCAGTCCACATACATTCCACGATGCAATCCTTACACCGACACTCATCACTCAGACCAAGGCATGACCTCCAACTGACATAGCAATAAAACTGCCACTGGCGGAGACCCCCCCAGCTTAGGGCCCCCCCAAACCACACCGTCTTATAAGCCAAAAACCCATTCATCCACACACGCATAGTCAGGCATTCATCCCTATCCTCAAGCACATCCAGCACACCAGATACACACTCCCCTTTACTTCCCCCTCCTAACCTTGCCCGAACCCCCCTCCCCCCCACCCTCCATTACCCAACCCAGTCCCCCCCCCCCGTACCACCCATACTCCAAACCAGCCCAGCTCGTACGCTGGCCCCTCCAGGACCCCGTAGCATGTAGAGCCCCTCCCCCGCCCCCAAGACCAGAAAACCCAATGGAATCCCACCACCTACCCGTGATTCCCCTCTACCCTACCAAGCCTTCCCCCCCCCCCTTTTATGAGAAGCATCCCCTCCTTACTCTCAGGGGGGCCGTGCCCACTATATAAACATCCCAACCAGTCAACCCTGAGGACGCCCAAGGCGACCCCCAGACTCCAATAGCCCATTGCGCACAAGGGAACTGAACAAGCAATGCCACCAGCAAGAAAAAGCATAGAATAGCTTATCTAAATTACGCGTTACTGGTAAAGTTTACCAATAGAATCATCTTGAACAAATATCATAGTTATCTAGGCAACACACAATTAAATTAGCAAGAAGCAAAGAAAGAAAGAAGAAAAAGAGAAAAAAAAATATTGGCAAAAAAATAGATATATGCATAGGAAGGTGTGACATCATGCCATCCGCCCCCACTTAAGAAGAAGAAGAAGGGAGGGAGAAGAAGGGAAAAAAAGAGAGAAAAAGAAAAAAACAGCAACCAAACAGGGGATAAAATAAATAGAATGAATAAGTAAATAGAATTAAAATAAAGAGAAAAGGAAATAAAGAAAGTTAACAAATTAATATGTGAAGAAGATAGAGAGGGAACATCCCCCACCATGTCCAGCCGACATTGCCGGCACCCTCACAGCCAGGTTTAATAGCAAGGCAGTATTCCAAGCGCCAGGGTAGCCCGGCAAATACAATGGCTCACAGGATCCAAGTCCAGAGATACGTAGCTCATGAAGGACTCTGTGAACCACCAAGTTGATTGCAGAAGTCCATCGCTGCTTCTGGCGTCAGGAAGGTCCGGCGGCCCTCTACACATTCTATCCGCAGGGTAGCAGGGAACGCCAAGGTAAAGCGCAGGCCCCTCTCAATTAGCCGACTGCAGGCTTCCTTGAAGGCTCGACGACGTAACGATACTCTGGCTGAGTAATCCTGAAAAATCAGGATCTGGCAAGCCGCACCCTCTGCCCGCCGCTGCTGCCGCGATGCACGGAGCACAGCTTCTTTTTGAGCCGCATTCAAAAAACGAGCGATCACCGCCCGAGGCCTGCGATCTCCAGGACGGTGCGGACCCAAGCGGTGCACGCGCTCAAGCACTATGGCGCCCATCCCTTCCGCTAAGGGTAAGTTAGCCGGTAGCCAGTTCTCCAGGTAATGCAGCAGATCTTGGTCCTTCACAGACTCCGCTATTCCAATAAAGCGCAAGTTGTTTCTCCGGCTTCTATTCTCTAAGTCCTCAAGCTTTTCCTCATGTTTTTTTAAGGCCTCCTCAAGCCGATCGATCCTGGCTTCACCCTGCACACGTGCATCCTCCAGAGAGCTGATGCGCTGTTCCGCCTGGGCCACCCGACTGTTAAACTCAGAAACAGCCGCTGCTACCTCCGAGATTTGTGAGGCCAGGCCCCCCAGGCGACCCTCCAGTGCCTCCACCACAGCCCTGGAGACCTCCGCCACCATAGCCGGCGCGATCGTCAGCACAGGCTGCTCAGAGGGCCCCTCCGCCATTGCAGCTTCACCACTGTGGGGTTTCTCCCGCCGCGGAGTTTTGGTGGCCATAGCGGGATGTCGCTCCCGCCAGTCGTCAAACAAGGGGCTCCGGTAAAGCAGCACTGTTCTCCCCCACTATAATAAGGAATCCAAAGCTAAATAAGGCAAATAACAGCAGGGGGGGAAGGAGCAGGCTCCGGAGCTAAGGAGGACACGTCCTGCCTAGCCCACCATGCCACCGGAAGTCTCCCTCGTCTATCTTTAAGGCGCAGAGGCTATGCAGGTAGCATCGAAAATCGCTGCTACCTGGTAACCTCTGCGGTTGCCGGGGCATCCAGGCCAACCCAGATATTCACTTCTGCTGCCACAGAACTGAAGATCCAGGTTAAGGGGGTCAGCGGGCAGGCTATGCGCTGCCGTGGCGCATAGTCGGCCGAACTCAAAATTGGCCCCACTGTTTCTAATTTCAATGGATAGTGCTACAAAGCGTATGCAGCGCTGTTCAGAGACAGGCGACACAATTGGAGACTAGAAGAATGGTAAGGAAGCACATAGGAGGCGAAGAGGTGACTAGGGGGATCAGGATCCAAAAGCAGTCACGGAGTAGTGAATAACTAGCTTGGATTTGAACAAGGCCACAGATGGAGCCTGATGCACCGCCTCAGGTAGCTTGTTCCAGGCATAAAAAGCAGCAAGGTGGAAAGACTGAAGTCTGGCGTTGGCCGTGGCAGAGAAGGGCACAAATAGAAGGGATCTGCCAGAAGAGCGGAGTTCCCAAGAAGGGGTGTAGGGCAGGGCTGGCTCAAGGGTTTCTAAGGTCCCAGGCATAAACCCCCACTGTGCCGCCACCACTGCCTCCCGAATACATCTCGTCTTTTGGCGGCAGCGGCACAACTCGGTTTTGAAAACAGCAGCACCAAACTGCTTTCAACACAGTTGTGCAGACGCCAAAGCTTTGTGCTGCTGCTTTCAAAACAAAGTTGTGCCACCCACTGGGTTCTGCCGCCCTAGGCGGCTGCCTAGTCGATGGGTCGGCCCTGGGTGTAGGGAGAGATAAGAGAAGAAGTAATGAGGAGCTGTTGAAGGAAGGCACTAATAGGCCAGTGGAAGTTTGAACTGGATGTGGCAATGGATAGGGAGTCAATGAAGTGACTTAAGAGGTGTGACATGAACATAGAAGGCCCGGTTTTCAATTAGGCAGGCTGTGCGCCACGGTGGCGCACAGCCTGCCCGCTAACTCCCTTAGCCTGGATTGTCACTTCCATGGCAGCGGAAGTGAAAATCCGGGTTTCTCTGGATGTGCTGGCAGGCAGCCGCCGAGGCTAAACGGGTAGCTGCGATTTTCGATGCTAACTGCTTTGCGCCTTAAACATAGGCGAGGAAAAACTTCATCTATCTTTAAGACGCAGAGGGCTAAGCAGGAGGCATCACAAATTGTTGCTACCCGTTTAGCCCTTTCCTCCGCCCTCGCTCCTCCGTGGAACGCCCTTAACACACCCCTATACTACCAGCCTAGCATCCGGGCACGTTAGGGACTAATCCGGGATTTTCAAAGGGCACTATCCATGTAGGTGCCCTTCAAAAATCCCGGATAAGGCCTTTACATGGGTAACTAGGCAAGTTACCTGGGTAAAGACCTTCAAAAATCAGGCCCAGAGACACTAAACTGCGTGCATGATTGCTGCGTCTACGCACAGACATGTACATCTGCTCTCAAGCAGGCATAATGCTGATGCCTGGATTTTGGATACAATTTGTGCTGTGTTTGCGTTAGTGTTTTATACCTGAGCGTCCAAAAAAAGGCAGGCATGTCCACGTTGGGGCATAATTTCACCAACGTGGATGTCCCCAATACAGAGATCTGCAGGGCTGTCTATATAGATATCCCTGAAATAGTATTTCAGCCTAGGGGCATCTCAGACATTCAGTGGTAGTGCCAAAAACACCACAAGGGTCCCAAGAACCCAAAAAACTCATTGCAATTGTGGAGAGTACAGGGAGATGCTGGCGTGACATCTATCCTACACCCTCTGGATGTTTTTTGACCCAGATGAACACTTTTCCAATGCTACTTATCATAGGCAGCGGAATGGGGGGAACCACAGGGGCCATAGCCCCACTAATAATTTTACCCAACATGGCATCAGCAACTAAAGAGTTGGGGGCAAAGCTGGAGACTGATTGGAGGGGCTAAAGAAACCCCAAAAAATGTTCCTCAGTCCCTGCTATTCATGTCTGGAGCAGATCGAAACTTGGACAGGGTCACAGATGTCCCTGCCATTTCTGAAATCCAGCAGGAACATCTACATCCAGTACACTACCCCAGATATGCCTCCGCAACATCCTCTGCCTATTTGGACATCCCTGCATTGGGGACATCTTTAAAAGCCATTCAAAAAATGGCTCCTGGATGTTTTTGTGATTTGGAAGTCCACATGCATGTTTGACCAAGCCTTTTAAAATAACCACTATAGGTAGCAACATAAGAGCATAATATAAGAAATGTCATACTAGGTCAGACCAAGTTCCATCAGCCCAGTATCCTGTTTCCAGCAGTGGCCAATCCAGGTCACAAGTACCTGGCAGGTTCCCAAAAAAGTACGCAGGTTCCACAATGCTTATCCCGGGGTAAGTAGTGGATTTCCCGGGTCTTCTTTAATAATGGTTTATAGACATTTTCTTCAGGAACTTGTCCAAATCTTATTTAAACCCAGATACACTAACAGCTTTTACTACATCTTCTGGTAATGAATTCAAATTTGATTACACATTGAGTGAAAAAATATGCTCTAATTAGTCTTAAATGGATTACGTTGTAGCTTCATTGCATGTCCCCTAGTCTTTCTACATTTTGATGGAGTAAACAACCAATCTACATCAGGGGTGGCCCAAGTGGGATGCGGGGCGATGTGCGGAGATAAATTGCGGGGACTCATTTGCATAGGGAGCCTCATTTGCATAAATATTTGCATAATGTTAACATGCATTTTTAGTAAACTTGATTCTTAATGAGTGTCTGGATAAAGAAAGACTAACAGATTTCTATGTTACTATATTCCAGTGCCAACCGCCAGGCCCATTAGGAAGTACTATAAACACTGACCTTTTACAACTCATAGCAAATCCACCATATCATAACAGCTCTGCCAGGACTCACAAAGCACCAAACCCTACCTATCAAAAGTGGAGTGGAGTGGAGTGACCTAGTGGTTGGGGCAAGGTACTTCAGGCTGGAAGGTTGGGGGTTCAAATCCCACTAGAGAACAGCAACCTTGGGCCAGAAGGACTGGGGTTTCTAGTCTCACAGATGCTCCTTGTGGACTTGGGCAAGCCACTTAATCCTCCATAGCCCATGTTCCCTGTAAAATAGTTATCTCCAAGTTATAATGCCCTGTTCAATGTAAACCACACTGATGCAGAATAGCACGGTATATAAGAGAACGTAAATAAATAAATAAACACTGCAAATATTAAACCAATACACCTCAGAGAATACCAATGCATCTCCTACTGGGGAAAGAGAACAAGTGGCACGGTCAAATAGAAACTACATGAACAGAATATCTCAGCTTGGTTAAAATGCAGAACATAGACCATCACCAAAGAACAAGGGATCACAATTTAGAAATAGGAAGACAATAATTAAACTGGGAACCCCAAAAGCCAAACTTGGGATGTACAACAACACTGGAGAAATAAAACTATAAATTAATTTCCTCTTGTACTAAACAAAACACCAAAGACGTTAACGATGCACATTTCCCAGAGCTGATATAGTCCAGTTAATAAATTCAAAATAAAAAAGTATTTTTCTACCTTTTGTTGCTTGTGCATTTTCTTTTTCAGTTGCAATTGCTCCAGTCACTTTCTTCTGGTTTCTTTGTGTCTTCTGCAAGCTATCTATTTGTTCTTTCATCTCTTTTAGATTTTTTTCCAAATTTTTTCTCTATATCTGCTTTAACATACTGATCTTTCCCCTTTTGCTCTTTCCTCCATTTCTTTCCTTATTCCTTTATCATCCACTCAGATTTTACCCTTCCATTCTCAATCTCTACTTACTCTTCCAATACCCGGCCCATCGTAGACTTTTCTTCCCTCCCACACAAAATATCTTTTCCCCTCTCCATTCTCATTCCCCATCCCTTTCTAGTCCTCCCCCAAAATCGGCTCCCTTATAGTTCTAGACCAGGGGTAGGGAACCCTGGTCCTGGAGAGCCGCAGACCAGTCAGGTTTTCGGGATATCCCTAATGAATATGCATGAGATTTATATGCATTAGAGATATCCTGCCAATCTGACTGGTTTGTGGCCCTCCAGGGCTGGATTTGGAGACCCCTGCCTTACACCTCTGTCAGTTAAGATTGTGAGTGGGCAAGGTGCAGATTCCTAGACATCGAAAGGGTATATAGAATGTGTCACATTCCTCCTCGATTCTCACCACCACCAAAAAGTTGTCTAATAGACAATATTTTGGTGGTGGTGAGAAGTGAGGAGGAATGTGACACATTCTATCTAACCTTTTTGATGTCTTGGACATCTGCACCTTGCTCACTCACAATCTTAAATGACAGAGGTGTAAGGCAGGGGTCTCCAAATCCAGCCCTGGAGGGCCACAAACCAGTCAGGTTGGCAGGATATCTCTAATGCATATATATCTCATGCATATTCATTAGGGATATCCCAAAAACCTGACTGGTCTGCGGCTCTCCAGGACCAGGGTTCCCTACCACTGTTCTAGACCCAACCAGCATCTGCCCCACTTCTAGTCCCAGTCTCCCAAGCTTCCACACAGGGGCGGCCCAAGGGGAGTGCGGGGCCATATGCGGAGACTCGGTACGGGGCCTCATTTGCATAAGGGCCTCATTTGCATAAATATTTGCGTAATGTTACCATACACTAACTTTTAGTAAACATGCCTCTTAATGAGTGTATGGATAAAGAAAGACTAAAAGATTTCTACATTACTATAATCCAGTGCCAACTGCCAGTCACATTAGGAACTACTACAAACACTGCCCATTTAGAACCCATAGCAAACCTGCCGTATCATAACAGCACTACCAGAACTCACAAAGCACAAGACCCTACCTATCAAAAGGTAACACTACAAATATTAAACCAACACATTTCAGAGAACAACAATACATGAGCTACTGGGGAAAGAGAACAAGTGGCAATGTCAAATAGGAATTATATAAACAGAATACCTCAGCTCAGTTACACGTGCAGAACATAGACCGTCACCAAACAAGAAATCACAATGTAGAAACAGGAAGACAATAATTAAACTGGGAACCCCAAAAGCCCAACAACACTGTAGAAATAAAACTATAAATTAATTTCCTCTTGTACTAAACAAAGCGCAGACGTTAATCATGCACATTTCCCAGAGCTGGCATATTTCAGTTAATAAATTAAATAAAGAGATATTTTTCTACCTTTTGTGCATTTTTTTTCAGTTGCAATTGCTCCAGCCACTTTCTTCTGGTTTCTTCAAGTCTTCTGCTAACTCTCCATCGTCTGCTGTCCATTTGTCCTTTCTTCACTCTTCTAGTTTTTTTCCATTCTCTCTCTACATCTGCTTTAACATACTAATCTCTCTCCTTTTGCTCTTTCCTCATTCCTATTTCATCCACTCAAATTTTACCCCGCCATCCTCAATCCCCGCTTACTCTCCCAATATACGGCCAATTGTAAATTTGTCTTTCCTCCCACACAAAATATTTTTTCCCTCTCCATTTCATTCTCCCAACTCTATCCCATTCTAATCCTCCCCCAGCAAAGATGGAGTCTTACAGGCCAATATCAAGCATCCCGCTACTGGCTAAGATCATCGAGAAGGTTGTACAACAGCAACTTCAACAGCATATTGAGATTAGTGCGCCCCTCGACCCCTGTCAACATGGCTTTCGAGAATCACACGGGGTTGAAACATTGCTAACTACTTTAATTGACACCCTAACCATCGGGATTGATAATATCAAACAAGGTTTTGCTCTGATTTTCCTGGACATTGCTGCAGCCTTTGACACTGTTTGTCACGAAGTGCTACTCTCCCGGCTCAGTGAGAAGGGAGTACAAGGAAATGCCCTCTCATGGTGTGCGTCCTACTTGACTGACCGATGGCAACATGTCCGTGCCGGTCCCTCTACCTCCACACCTTTCCTCCAAGAAAAAGGCGTGCCGCAGGGATCATCGTTTTCTGCCCTGCTGTTCAATATCTACATGAAGCCTTTATGTAATCTCATCCGCTCATTCAATGTAAACTGCCTAATCTATGCCGATGATGTTCTGCTCTACACGCCTTTCCTGCTAGACAAACCGGACCTATCGCCCCTCACCACCTGTTTCGATGCAGTTACAGATTGGTTACATTCACAAAAATTAAGGATAAACTTTAATAAAACGGAGGTTCTCTTTCTCACAAGAGATTCAACTTTCATACCACCCAGTTCCCTCAAGGTCAGGGACGCTGAACTCCTTAGCAAGCCTACAATTCGGTACCTCGGAGTAATACTTGACCGACAGCTCAACATGAAGCCCCAGATAAGCAATATGGTCAAGTCCGTATACAACAAAATAAGGTTGCTCCGTCACTTGAGACAGCTGCTTGAACCGAAAGACTTTCGTACTGTGTATCAAGCTCTTGTCACCCCTCATTTTGATTACGCGAACACCATACTACATGGCCTCCCAATGAACACAATAAACCCTCTGCAACTAGCCATGAACTCAGCTGCTAGAATTCTACTTGGAGCACCTAGGAGGGACCATATAGCCCCCATCCTAAAAAACCTACACTGGCTCCCAATCCAAAGTAGGATTGCCTTCAAAGTATTGACGATGACCCATAAAGCCATTAGCAAATGCTGATCTACATCACTAACTGACCTCATTCAGCTTACTCCCCCTAACAGGGCAAGAAGATCAGCGGCCATCAACAACTTGATACTCCCAAAGCAGATCACGAAATGTTCACAAACAGCCAGGAGCAGAGCAATAACGCTGTATGCACCCACGTGCTGGAACGCCCTACCTCCTGCCATCAGGGCCATCAAGGATCTCTACCAATTCAGGAAAGCAATTAAACATCACCTTTTCCTGCAGCACTACGTGGACCAAGATCACCATCCACACCTTGACATGCCCAGTAGTACATACAGACAAAACCCAAGCAACAATCATATAGGATTGAAACCGAACATACCAGACCCTGTTCCACCTGACAAATAGCGTTAACTCCCACCCAAACCGACTACAATTCTCAGATAAGCCAACATGTAAATAGTTAGTTTCTCTTTAACATATGTTATTTGTAATGTAGTTATCCTGTTAAAACTGTACATTTCTGTTATATTGTAAGTTCAGTGTAGATTGTCTTCACTGCACAGTTATTGTTACATGTAAACCGCGCTGATGATGAATAGCGCGGTATATAAAAAAAATAAAAAAATAAAAAAATAAACATCAGCTCCCTTCTAGTTCCAGCCCCACCCAGCATCCGCTCCCTTCTAGTCCCCGCATCAGCCCATTTCCAGTCCTAGCTCCGCCATCCGAGTCCCTCCATCAGCTCATTTCCAATCCCAGCCCCTATAAGCCCATTTCTAGTCCTATCCTAGCCCCACCATCAGCCCATTTCCAGTCCTAGCTCCCCCATCCGAGTCCCTCCATCAGCTCATTTCCAATCCCAGCCCCCCAACAGCCCATTTCCAGTCCTATCCTAGCCCTCCATCAGCCCATTTCCTGTCCTAGCTCCCCCCTTACTCAGCCCATTTCCAGTCCTAGCTCCCTCCCCTCACAGCCCATTTCCATTCCAAGCCCCCCTCCCCATCAGCTATTTGTAGTTCAAGCCTTCCTTCCACTCAGCCCATTTCCATTCCAAGCCCCCGTCCCCATCAGCTATTTGCAGTTCAAGCACTCCTCCCACTCAGCCCATTTTCAGTCCTAGCCACCCCCCAGCCCATTACCAGTCCTAGCCCCCCATAGCCCATTACCAGTCCTAAGCCCCCCATCAGCCCACTTCCAGTCCTAAGCCCCCATCACCATATTTTCAGTCTTAGCCCCCCATAGCCCATTACCAGTCCTAAGCCCATCAGCCCATTTCAAGTTCTAGCTCCCTCCCCTTACAGCCCATTTCCATTCCAAGCCCCCCTCCCCATTAGCTATTTGTAGTTCAAGCCCTTCTTCCACACAGCCCATTTCTATTCCAAGCCCCGTCCCCATCAGCTATTTGCAGTTCAAGCCCTCCTTCCACTCAGCCCATTTCCATTCCTAGCCACCCCCCAGCCCATTACCAATCCTAGCCCCCCATAGCCCATTACCAGTCCTAAGCCCCCCATCAGCCCACTTCCAGTCCTAAGGCCCCCCATCACCCCATTTTCAGTCTTAGCCCCCCCCCCATAGCCCATTACCAGTCCTAACCCCCATCAGCCCATTTCCAGTCCTAGCCCCCCATAGCCCATTTCCAGTCCTAGCCCCCCCATAGCCCATTACTAGTCCTAACCCCCATCAGCCCATTTCCACTGTTAGCACCCCCATAGCCCATTACCAGTCCTAACCCCCCCATCAGCACATTTCCAGTCCTAGCCCCCCCTATAGCCCATTACCAGTCCTACCCCCATCAGCCCATTTCCAGTCTTAGCCCCCCATAGCCCATTACATCCTAACCCCCCCCTCCATCAGCCCATTTCCAATCTTAGCCCCCCATAGCCCATTACCAGTCCTAACCCCCCCATAGCCCATTAACAGTTCTAACCCCCCTCCCCCATCAACCCACTTCCAGTCTTAGCCCCCCCATAGTCCATTACCAGTCCTAACCCCCCCTCCCCCATCAGCCCTGATAGATTTAAAAAAAAAAAACGTCTGCTGCTGCCGCTGCCGCCGTGGCAGTGGCAGAATCAAATGTCCCGCCGCGGGGCCCCGCCTGCCCGGCAGAGCCTCCCTGAGCTCCTGAGTCCCTCCCAATGCGCGGGCTTTCAGAGCCGCGAGAGTTTCCCTTTCTTTTCGCGGCTCTGTTAATCTCGCCGGAGCTGATGGGATTTCCCCCATCACAGCCCCCCTCCCCCCATCAAGCCCAATTGTAGTCCGTTCCCCCCACACACACACATCACAGCCCATTTCCAGTCTGTTTCCCCCTTGACAGCCAATTTCCAGTCAGTTCCCCCCCATCACAGCCCATCCAGTCCTAGCCACCCCCCCTCCCCCTCCGAAGAGCCCCGCGCCTTCTAAGGGGCTGCAGAGGGAGCCTAGGAAGCCCGCACGAGGCTCCAGCTCCCTCTGCACAGCCCGCCAGCGTGAAGAGTCTTTACCTTCACACTGGCGGCTGTTTCAATGAAGCCGCGAATGCCAGGAAAGGTGCCCTTTAACCTCTCCTGGCATTTGTGGCTTCATTGAAACAGCCGCCAGCGTGAAGGAAAAGGTTGCACGTTTTGTGAGCAAAAAGTGTGAAGCTCAATCAGTTTAAGTTCTGTAAATATCCTCGAGCAAACACCTGAAGAGTATCCTGATTTAATCTGCACCGAATCTTTTTGTTGGGGAATAAATTCTTGTCATTTTGCCTTACCACTGGTCTCACAACTATTTCCTTATCAGAGGGCAAAAAGAACTACCACTCCCAGCAGGCATAGCAGGAGCAAAAGGTTTTATCTCACCTTCTGCAAGGAGCATATAATGGCAACCCCAACCATCTGAGCCCTAGGCGGAGGGCTGGGGCTTGACAAGTGGCATAGTCTTTAGGATTATTTTTGCGGAACATCAGGATTTACAGAAGAAAAATCCAGGATATACGCCAGAGATTTTTCTTCCAAGATCCAAAACTGCTGAGCTGTTGGTGGATAGCAGAGTGGAAAATCGCTGGCAAGGGTCGGCCAGAGCGACTGAGGACCAGTGAAGGACTCCTTTTCAATGCATGAATCAACACCATGCTCAGGTAAAGAGTATTTGGGCATGGGTGTCTAAGGATTCAAGTGAAAAGGATAGCCATTGCTAGGCAGTCACGTTAGACTGAATGGCTAGGAAAAAAAAAAAAGAAGAGAAAGTTTTGTAGTGCCGCACTTGGTGGGCTTGTGTTTCTTTTTTGTTTTTCTGCAGAGAAAGCTATGGAGATGGATCCAAAAGAGGTTCTATGTTGGATGGCATCTCAATTTGAGAAACAACGGGAGATGGCTCAGCGTGCGCAGGAACAGGCTGCTGCAGCCATGCAAGCCCAACAGAAACCAATAGTGGACTTGATGGAGGCATTGCTTGCCAGCCAGAAGGTGACTGAGGGAGCAATACCATCAATTCGAGAGGCGACAAGGCACACCTGTGTGGTAGGACCACAGACTGGTGGAGTTTTTGCTTTTGGACAACTTGCAGTAAATGATGATGTTGATGATTTCATGGAAGCGTTTGAGAGACTTGCCCTTACAGTGGGGTGGCCATTAGAGCAACGGGCAGTAAGGCTTGCTACATTCCTTACGGGAGAGGCCTTAGCAGCCTACAAAGCCATGCCAGCCGCACTGGCTACGGACTATGATGAGCTTAAAAAGGCTATCAGAGACTGATTGGGTCTAATGCCAATGGTTTACCGTAGAAAGCTGAGAGCTGCAAAGTTAAGACCTAATGAGACACCTAAGGCTTTGTTCCACAGGGTCCAAAGCTTAACTTTGAAGTGGCTAGCTGCACAGGGAAAAACCATGGAGTCCGTAATAGCCATGATTGTGTTAGAACAATTCATGGAGGCGGTCCCCAAGGAAATTCAGTCTTTCTTGATTTTACAAAACTGCCAGAACACTGCAGAGGCAGCCTTGCTGACTGAACGGTATTTGGAAGCCGAGGTGGCTGGTCAGCCAAAAGGGGGCGCTCTGAGAGTGTCAGCGGAGGCAAGTTTTGGAAAATCAGAAAAGGGACCGAGGCCAAAGCTGGAATGTATGAACAGTTATTTGCCAAAGCAAGAAAGCAGATGGGCATATAGGAAATGTTTCCAATGTGGGAAAATGGGTCATATACAAAAGGAATGTATAGCACGTACTGCATTGTTAACTGCTAATGTAAAACAGATACGAGAAGGTTTCCTTTTGAATGTAGAGGTTCATGGTGTGTCAACTAGTGCGTTACTCGACTCAGGTGCTGACCAGAGTATGGTTTCCAAGAAGTTCTGGCGGGCCATAGAAGCCCGGAGTGGGCAGTCCCGAGCCGACCAGAAGGAAGGGTTAAAATCTGATGTATTCACGGAGCATCCTCCTTCTACCCTCTGTACAAGCTCTTAATAAAGGGGTTAGGAATTCAGAAAGAAGTTCTAGTAGCCGTAATCCCTAAGTTGCCCCATGACCTAGTGCTGGGTAGGGATTGGCCCCAGTTCAGAAGAGGGATGGAGAAGGGCCTACATGCAGAGGCAGGGTTGGTCTCCACTCAATCCCAGTCAGTAACCCCAGAGGAGAAGGATGAACCCCCAGAGGAGTCACTAGGAGAACTACCCGCACACGACGACCTCATAACTGCCCCTTCTGATAAGATGAAAAAAGGAAAGGCAGAGAAACGCCGAGAAAGACAGCGTAGGGCTCAAGGGAGGGCCGAAATGGAGGCTGGACAAGGGTTGCCTTGGGTTCCAGCTGATGTGGTAAAGAAGTTTCCATCCTTCCCCAAGGAGCAGCAAGCATTAAAACGGGCATTTGAATATGCCCAGGTTAAGAGGGATATTCTCCCAAGATTTATATCGGATAGGGGAATATTATATCGGGAGAGTCTTGATCCACAGGCAGGCACAATCATGAAACAATTGGTAGTCCCGGCCGCTTTCAAGACAGTGGTTTTGAGGCTGGCCCATGATCACCCTGTAGGTGGTCATAAGGGAATACAGGGGACTTTAGAGCAAATTTAGGCCCGTTTCTACTGGCTGGGTTTTTTTAAAGAAACCACCCATTTTTGCGAGTCGTGCCCTTCCTGTCAACGGGTTACCTCTGCTAGGCCACCAGGGGTGCCCATGATTCCTACTCCCACTATATCAGAACCCATATGACGAATGGCCATGGATATTGTAGGACCTTTGCTGAAGACACCCAGGGGATTTCAGTATATTTTGGTTATAATGGATCAGGCCACCTGGTTTCCGTGGGCTATCCCCTTACGGAACATCTCTGCCAGAACCATAGCCCTAGAGTTAATAAAACTCTTTTGTGAGGTGGGATTTCCCCAGGAGATGCTCACAGATCGGGGGAGCAATTTCGTATCGAAATATTTGGCCCAGGTACGGGAGATGCTCGACATGGGGATTATCGAGGAATCCAAGAGTCCCTGGTGTAGCCCCATTGTGCTGGTACCAAAACCAGATGGCACCCTGAGATTCTGTATCGACTTCAGACAAGTGAACGCCATTTCACTGTTCGATGCATACCCTATGCCCCAAATTGAAGAGTTGTTAGATCGGCTGGGACGAGCACAATATCTAACTACACTGGATATGACCAAAGGCTACTGGCAAATCCCGCTAACCCGTGAGTCAAGACCGAAGACTGCTTTCAGTATGCCGATAGGACTGTTCCAGTTTCGTAGGATGTCCTTCGGTCTACATGGGGCAGCAGCAACCTGCCAGAGGTTAATAGACCACGTTTTACGTCCACACCAAGAGTACGCGGTGGCTTATATGGATGATATCATAATACATAGTACCAGTTGGACCCAACATTTGCCCCGAATAGAAGCAGTTCTAGCGGCTATGAGACGGGCGGGTCTAACCCTGAATCTGGGAAAATGCCTGTTTGCAGGAGAAGAAGTGAAATACCTCGGACATATGGCCAGACCATTGATGAGTAAAATAGATAGTGTGAAAAATTGCCCAAGGCCAGCAAACAAAAAACAGTTGAGGAGTTTCCTGGGCCTAATCGGTTATTACCGACGATTCATTCCTCGGTTCGCTGAAGAGAGTGCTTTATTTACAGATATGCTGAAAAAAAATGCCCCGAATAACCTAAAATGGACCCAGGAGGCTGAGAATGTTTTCATGCGGTTGAAAGGGAAGCTGTGTAAAGCGCCGGTGCTACGAGGCGTGGATTTTGGGCAGCCATTTATTCTTCAAACGGACGCATTTGAAACCGGTTTAGGAGCGGTCCTATCGCAGATGCATGACGGAACCGAGCATCCCACCATGTATCTCAGCAGAAAGCTGTCCAAGACCGAACGAAATTACTCAATGATAGAGAGAGAATGTTTGGCCATCAAATGGGCAGTGGAGGCCCTTAGGTTTTATTTCACTGGGCGGAGGTTTTTATTGATCACAGACCATGCACCCCTAAAATGGTTAAATCAGGTGAGGAACCATAATGCCCATCTGACCCTTTGGCATTTGGCATTACAAGCCTTCAACTTTAAGGTAGAACACAGAGCAGGAAGGTTGCACCAGAATGCCGATGCACTATCGCGGATTACGAGCTGTGCGGGTGATGGGCCGCCAGCCCGTAATATCTTAAGGGGGGGGATATGTGATGAAGACGCCCATACTGAACATATGGAAGTAGAAGAAAAGGATGATTTTACCTTTAAACAAACTGACAGTCAGGCTGCACACACATTTCAGCGTTTGCAAGAGAGAGGCAAGCATAGGGAAACAGGAGTTAGGCTGACATACCCAAGCTCTGACGTAACTGCAAGCCTGGAACCTAATTACACACACCTGTTCAGGAAGGCAGACCCAAGACTCAGGGAACAGGAATATAAACCCTGGCTAGGAGAAAGCAAGGGGGTAGTTGGTGATTGGAGTCTCGCTGAGAGAGCCGGTAAGAGTTTTGGTGAGAGTATTGACTGGAGAGGTGCTTGGAGAGACGGTTGGAGAAGAGCTGGGAGGAGACCTTTGAGGAAACCCAGCTGCAGTTCTGGAATTGAAGCAGACAGAGCAGAAGGAGAGAAGGGACAGACTGCTGTCAGAAACCTGCCTAGAGGGAGAGAGCAGAGAGACCTTCAGACCTCATTGCCAGATAAAAAGCTTCAAGGAGCTCACAGGTGGGAACCTAGCACTAAACCCAGGAGTTTGCAAGGCTCAGTTTGGGACCGGGAAGCAGAGCAGTGCTCCAGACAAGAACTCCAAACAGGGAATCAGAGAGTGTTTCCCTACAGCTGGAAAAAGCTAGCTGAACAAAGCCAGAGAGGAATCTCCACAACCTCAGGTATTTCCAATCCTTACCATATAGAACCATGCCCAAAGGAAGCACCAGAGGTTTTAGGGGGAAATTATCCTAAGCCATATAATAACAGCTTAAAGCCAAACTCCTTAGTTCCAGAGTTTGAAGAGATGCAACAGGACTTTAATGAGAGTGACTCAGCAGAAGTGCCTATGGACTGTACACTGTGTTTGGCAGATGATATAGAATCCCTTTGCTAAATGTGTATGAGGGAGCTGAGTGGGAACAAAGGGAAAGAAGATATTTTTCTTTGTGATAAGAAGCTGTTATGTTTTCTATCTGTTACATGTGATATGAATTGCACGTTTTGTGAGCAAAGAGTGTGAAATTCTATCAGTTTAAGTTCTGTAAATATCCTTGAGCAAACACCTGAATAGTATCCTGATTTAATCTGCACTGAATCTTTTTGTTGGGGAATAAATTCTTGTCATTTTGCCTTACCACTGGTCTCACAACTATTTCCTTATCAGAGTGCAAAAAGAACTACCACTCTCAGCAGGCATAGCAGGAACAAAAGGTTTTATCTCACTTTCTGCAAGGAGCATACAATGGCAACCACAACCCTCTGAGCCCTAGGCAGAGGGCTGGGGCTTGACACTCTGTATAAGTCTTTGGTGCAACCTCATTTGGAGTATAGTGTGCAATTCTGGAGACCGCACCTTCAAAAGGATGTGAACAGGATAGAGTCGGTGCAGAGGGTGGCTACTAAAGTGATTAGTGGTCTTCATCATAAAGCATATGAGGACAGACTGAAGGATCTTAATATGTACACCTTAGAGGAAAGGCGGGATAGAGGTGATATGATTGAGATGTTTAAATACCTCCATGTCATAAATGTTTAGGGAGAGAGCCTCTTTCAATTGAAAGCAAGTTCTGCTACGAGGGGACATGGGATGAGGGTGAAGGAAGATAGATTCAGGAGTGATATGCGGAAATATTTCTTTACGGAAAGAGTAGTGGATCTGTGGAATAGTTTCCCAGTGGAGGTGGTAGAGATGAAGACAGTGACTGAATTCAAAAAAGCATGGGACAAACACAGAGGATCTCTAAAGGAAAAAAAGGGGATTGTTGTAGTTGTTGATATGGAAGGACAGACTAGATAAGCCATGTGGTCTTTTTCTGATGTCGTATTTCTATGTTTCTATGCTTCTAATACCAGGGTGCCTACTTTACCATCTCCCACTAGCCAGGATAGTGGAGTTTGACCATACCTCAATTAATTCAGCTCGGGGCTCTCTCTTGTCCTTTTAATTATTATGTAAGTGATTTTCCGTTTATTCAGTGGGACTACTTCCTTTCTCAGTGGGTTGGCTTTCTTTTACTTCTCCGCCCTCTATATGCGGACTGCATGGATTTCATTGATAGTTATCTTACGAAATGTTTTCTTTGTAATTTGTTGCTTTTGATTTCCCTATTCTGTACAAGTATATCTTGGTAAATATTGAAAAATTCAATAAATATTAAATTATTAAAAAAACAACAATGCACAAAGAATGAGATGAGCATCCGCGGTGAATTTGAGAGACTGAGGCAATCTCCAATTTAGCCTGGCATATAAGGAGGTTCATTCTTGTCATTGGGTTCACAAAATGTAACCTATTTGGAAATATTACCCAGTGAGGGAAAAGAATCTGAAGGCAAATGAGGACTCTAAGAAGTGAATTTTCTTCTTGTTTTTCTTTCCTCCTACGATATCATAGACCCCATTTTCTTGCATGACCCCTCACTTACCTTGGAGCGACTATACTTGCCCTATTCCTTCTTTAGTTCTGATATTGTATTTGCCCTCATCACCCCACGGGGAAACTCTTGAATGTATCCATGAGCATGTGCAACTCTGATATGCATTTTGGTTATGGAGACCAGGTGTCCTGCTTTATACAAATTACCATGAGCTTTAAAGAATTTGTCCTCTGTTCCTCTTAAATGAGATGAGGCACAGTTGTTAGTTTTTCAGTCTGACCATACATGGAATGTGGGCAGAGGTAGGATTTTAAGAGGGGGTACAAGATGGTTTGGTGCATTATCATCCTCCTACCCCTACCCCTCGCTCTTATCCTCCCTTCTGCTGTCCCACTTTCTCCTCTACTCTGAAACTTCCATGTTTTGTCATTTTCTCCTTTCAGTTTCCTCTCCATGTAACGGCTCTCATTTCTTTGTCTGATCCCAGAGGTTCTTCTGTGTCTTCCCCTCTTCTCCCTCCAGTATCTCTCTACCTTTTCTCTTTAAATGATTTTCGATTCCCTCCTCACAAACCTATAGATTCCTTTCTATGTCCTCGTCCTTCACACCTTCCTTTGGATTCCTCACTCATCTCCTGCTCAGATTCTTTCACCCTATGACAGGTTCCTCTCTCATCCTTTTGGGTTCCTCCCACCCCCCTCCCCCCGATTCCTCTATTACTCTTCCTAGGCTTCCTCCATCACTTCCTCCTCAAGACCCCTCCATCTGCCACCATAGACATCTTTCTATAGTGCTCATTTGCATACTGTGGCCTTTGTAAATACTTCTCTCACCTACTCTGAATCTTCTATAAATCTCTCCCTCCTTCTCAGATTCCTCTTTTACTCCCCCCCCCTCCCCCTCACAGGCTCTTCTTCCTCTCCACCTTCTCCTCAGATTCCTCTCTGACCATCTTCTCCATCTCCTCAGAATCCTCTCAGTTTCCACTTACCTCCCCCCCCCCCCAAGCTTCTCTCCATCTCACCTTTCTCCTCAGATTCCTCTCACCCCCTCTGAGGTCCTCTCCATCCCCCTCTTCACACCCCCTCTCCCAGGTTCCTCTTTTTCTCCTTCAGGATATTCTCAGTGTCTTGAGGTGCAAAATAGGCAGAGTAGCAATAGGCCAGCAGGGCAGGGACATAGTGTTCCATGTCCCCTTAGCTGTTCTTCCACCATGGGGCTTACTGCCTCTTTAATCAGGACATGTATGAATAGGAGGGCGAGGAGCAGACAGACTAGGAGTAAGTGCTTTGCTGTTGCATCTTGTCGCCAGCCAGCTCTTGCTCATCTAACCACTAGACAGAAGGGGAGGTGGAGGATGGTTGATTTTCTAAATGTGGTAATATTTAGTGTAGTTTATGTCCATGGGATATCCCATATTCTGGAAATGTGGCAGCATCCATTCTGGTTTCACTTTTCTTCTCCAGACTCTTGGATGATCTGTTTTCCTTATAGAAACAGATGGTATTCACCAGACAACAGGTAATGTGACATAACCCCTCACATTTCCTGTGATCCGACATTGGCTTGATTAAAAAGAACTTCCATGCAGACCTTGATAGGCTGCCTCAAAACATTATACTCTCTGAGCTCCAGAAGGAAGATCTCTTTTGCACCATGCAAGTATTTAAAAGTGCACTGGCATTACCCACTTGCTTGCCCCAGCGATAGGAAATATCCTAAGGTAGATTTAAATGTTCCTAATGTGGATATCATTGCCTTCTCTGAATATTATATTCCTGACAAAACAAATCTGAAGAGGAATGAATGCTTGAGCGGTTAACTCTAAAGCTAATTCTAATATGAATTTAACGTCCTTTTTGTAAGATTTGCAAGATGTAATTTCCACCGGAGCTTCCCTCGTGAATGATAAATTGATGATTTTGAAGCTCTAGTTCAAGAAAAAAACCCCCAAATAAATACTTAGGAGACCTTTTACTAAAATCCCCTAACCAATTAACATGCATTTTAATGCACGGCCACTGGCAGCTGGGAAGGTTAACATGGGGGCATGTTAAAGCGCATAGTAATTGGCCATGATGCGATGGAGTGGGGAATAGATGAGTGTGGCATGGACAGCACATTGCCGCTGCCACAAGGACAATTGCAATGTGCTCCATGGCAATGTGGCAGTTAGCATGAGTGGACCTAACACCTCTATGGGTATCATTAGGTGTATGTGCATTAAGTATGCTGCATGTTAAGGTTCTTGATTGCATGTTAACATGCTGGTCATGCTCCTGACATTTAATACAAAGGCTCTGCACGTGTATTTGTCATGCATATTAAACGCAAAACCTTAGCGCCATTTGGTAAAGGATCTCTAATTGCAAGTGTTTCCTGACATTATCTCATTCTTCACAGGTGTGTGGGAAATCATTTCCTTCACTTAAATTGCACATATTTGCTTTAGGTGTAAGTTTCTTTTTATGTTTCCTGTGTAAGTATTTAATTTCATACCTGAATAATAGATTTGTTTATTGATCCTTCACAAGCTGAGAAATTTTTCTGCTAAAGCTGGAGGAATTAGCATTTCAAGTTATGGGGAGTTATTTTGACTCTTAAGGGTTAGTTGGGGTTATCCCTTTGGATTTGTGTTATTTTTTTGTCTTAAAATTTATTGATGAAGGCTCCTCTTGATATTGGCTGGAACTGTCTATCTTCCAGTTGGTATTTGGAAACTTTTTTCCTCTTTCCTTGTTTATTCCGTTTCTTTTATATGCTTTTCTGGATTAGAGTTTTCAGAAATTTTTTACGCACAGTAAATTTGAGAGAAAGCAATCATACCAAACATACCCTAGTTTAAAAGTGAGGTTTGTTCCTGCCACCGTGTACATAAAACAAACCTACGTGGAGATAATACCCAGCAAGGACCCACTCTAGACTGAATACATACAAATCTTCCTGCTTCAAAGTACAGTAAATTTTGGTTTAAACAACTGTACCCACAGCTTTATATATGAACATTCTGCTTATGAAAACATCTCGGGGTGACGTTCTTCTGTCCATGAAAGAAGAGCGTGGCCTGGGCTCGATTGTTTCTGATGATCTTAAGGTTGCTAAACAGGTAGAAAAGGTGATGGCAAAAGCCAAAAGGATATTTGGGTTCATAGGGTGAGGAATGGCCAGCAGGAAAGAGGTGATGGTGCCTCTAAATAAGACTTTGGTAAGACCTTATTGGAGTACTGAGTGCATTTCTGGAGACCGCACCTTCAAAAGGATATAAACAGGATGAAGTTGGTGTAGAGGGTGGCAGCCAAAATGGTCAGTGGGCTTTGTCATAAGTCATATGGGGACAGACTTAGGGGCATGTTTACTAAACTGCGCTCAAGTGCACGGCGCACAATAGCGTGCGCTAAGGTACCTTAGCGCATGCTAATGATGCGTTTTTGTGCCCCGCACATGTGCGCGCCGCACTAAAGTGCCCGCTCAAGTGCGTGGCGCGCTGATGTGCGATAGAGGCGTGGAAAGGCTCTCGGAGGGCAGAGGAAGGCTCCCCAGGGGCGGAGAGAAGGGGTCAATGGGTGGAGAGTGAGAGGGGAGAGGCTCACCGCACAGGAGCGTGGCTGAAATTCAAGTAAAAAAATACCGCAAGTGAAAACCTCGTGGTAGAGCCGATTTAAAGATTCATCACAAGAGGTATTATACTCCAAATACAATTTCTATCGAACTAATGAACACAAGGTCAGTAAGAAACAAGATTCACACAATCAGAGACCATATCAGTGACCAACAGCCAGATATCCTATGTATCACTGAATCCTGGCTAACTCCCACTGACATCGTCCTCCTCAACCAACTGGTCCCACCTTCATATTCTGCCTTTAACAACCCTCGCTCTCAGAGAAGAGGAGGCGGAGTTTTGATCATCGCAAAAAAATCTTTACATCTAAAAAATATAGCCTCTAATTCCTCTGACGAATCCAGCACTATCACAGTGGGTAACAAACACCTAGCCATCAGCCTACTATATAGAGCACCTCATGCCCCAGCTGAAGAGCTAACCTCCATTTTAGAAACCGTCTGTGCAGTCAACTCTCACCATAAACCTCTAATTTTTCTAGGAGACTTCAACCTCAACTCCTCTTCCAATATAGATAAGGAAACCTTCTTGCAAGCTATGGACTCCTTACAATATACCCAATTAATAAACGCTCCCACCCACAAATACGGATCCATGCCAGATCTCATCTTTGCCCCCAACCACATCATAAATAATGGCAACTTCTCATCACCCATAATTACCCCAGTTCCATGGTCAGATCACCATAGAATTAAAATAGAATTCAAATGCACATTTGACAAGCTCGATAAAATAAAAGCTAATACGTTCACCCCAAGAAGGTTCAAAGCCTTCAATAGAGATCAATTCTTACTAGACACAATACCTCACCTTAACTCAGCTGAACTTGATTTGAACAAACAAGTAAACAATTGGTATGACACCATCAGCACTGCAGCCAAGGCTATAACAGACTCAAAAAAGTTCAAAAGGAAACATCATGCACCATGGTATTCAAATAACATACGCGATGCTAAGAGAGAATTAAGGAAGTTAGAACGCCAATGGAGATGATCCAAATCTACCACCTCTCAGGATTTATATTTAATTCAGCAAAAGAGTTATAATGATCTCATCAACAAATCAAAAAAAGAATACCACACAAACACTATCCAGAAAGCTTATAACAAACCTAGAGAACTTTTTGAGATAGTAAAATACCTAGTTAATGAACCTTGTTCTGATAAAGACATCCTGATCAACCCTCAAGTGTTTGCGGATTATCTTCGAGAAAAAATAGGCCAGACTCCACCTTTAAAACAATCTGAAAAAAACAATCTTATTTTACCAAGTACAATTTGGAACAAGTTTCATATTCCCTCAACTAAGCAGCTTTCAGACATCATTGCTGCACTTAACACAAGTACCGCACCCACAGATCCTTGCCCAGTACCTTGGGTCAAAGCTACTAAGTCAAACTTCATTAATTTTATACACCACCTCGTAACCAACTCCCTAAATCAAGGAATCATGCCAGAACAGCTGAAATTAGCCACAATTAGGCCTATCCTTAAGAAAACCAACCTTGAAAAAAACAATCCAGCTGCATATAGACCAATTTCCAGCTTACCACTCCTGGCAAAAATTATCGAGAAGGTAGTACAACTACAGCTCCAAGACCATATTGATGAGCATGCGCCACTTGACATACATCAGCATGGCTTCCGCCCAAACCATGGAGTTGAGACGCTGCTACTTTATTTATTTAATGATATCACTCAAACCATAGACAACTATAATAGAGGAACCTTAATGATTTTCTTAGATATTTCAGCGGCCTCTGATTCAGTGGACCATTCAATACTATTAGCCAGACTAAAGAGCATTGGTCTAACTGGCACCGTCCTAAACTGGTTTGAGTCCTACCTAATTGGTAGACAGTTCCAAGTTAAAGTCGGTCTAAACACTTCTCATCATACAGTTATCAAACAAGGCGTACCGCAGGGATCTGCACTCTCATCACTTCTTTTTAACCTCTTTATCCAACCAATATGTCACATAATATCAACTCATCATATAGACTACACAATTTACGCAGATGATATTATGATCTACACTCCGATTGATATCAACTGCCCAAACTACAACAAGATTTCAAACTGCATTACCAGCATTTCCATTTGGCTGTCAAATAACAACCTTGCAATAAACTTGAAGAAGACTGAAGCACTTATTGTCACTAGAAACACCAACTTTAATCCCCCACCATACATCACATGCAACAGTACTGAGATTCCAATTAAGGATGAAGTAAGATACCTCGGGGTAACCCTCGATAAGAAGCTAGACCTGCGATCTCACATAAAGAAAACTGTTAAAAGCGCTTATTACCGAATGAAAATAATTAGATGCCTCAAGCCTCTTATCTCTAATGAACACTTTCGTACAGTCTGCCAGGCACTTATTACCCCCATTCTGGATTTTTGCAACCCTATCTACAATGGGCTGTCAAAACATGCTCTCAAACCTCTTCAAATGGCACAGAATACAGCAGCCAGAATAATTAACGGTTCCACTAATCATGACCACATTACCCCCATCCTTAAAGATCTCCACTGGCTCCCTATAACCCTTCGCATAAAGTATAAGTTAATCATAAACATCTTCAAAATGAAGCACAACAGTTCTGCAACCAGCCTCTATGCCCTCTTATCCCGTGATACCAGCAACAGACCTAGAAGATTATCCACCTCAAACACCCTCAATACCCCAAGAAACTTCGCTAAATCACGCAAATGTACATCACAACGAGCAATTTCTTTGGCTGCCCCTTTGATTTGGAACTCTCTCCCCCCTGATTTACGTGCAATTGATGTTTTAAGTGACTTTCGTAAGCAATTAAAAACTTTACTTTTTATTGAGCACTATGGATCAACAAATAACTAAGATATCATCTATTGTATATGTTTTATAAATAATCCACTATTTTGTTAACCCTTGTTATTTTTCCTACATTACCATATGTTGTCATGTCTATACTGTTTGTTTCCCTTGTTTATACCTTGTATTTCTTGTGACCGCTTTGATTGAAGGAAAAGGCGGTATAAAAAACTTGTTAAATAAATAAATAAATAAATTTCTGTAAGCAATGTAACTCAAAACCAGGGAAACCTACAAAAAGTGAGCAGTGTGATACATGTGCACGGAACAAAAGGGCAAATAAACATTAAAAATGACCCCAACAAAATATAAAAAAAATCATAATCAAGCTGGGCAATAGTGATAGTAATAGGAAACATCAAACAACACTCCCAAGAAAGCCCCAAAAAATAAATATGAATTTTAGAAGGGTCTTCGCTCCGTCCCCATACAAGGTGAATGATCTCGCAGTGAAATAACACTGATCAGGGTTTACCTCTCCATTGGACAGGTTACCTATGGCATGCACATGTTCCACAACAGCAGGGCAGGCAGGTCGGAATGGGCAACTGGACAGATGCTGGGAAAGGGGATTCAGAGGGCTGCAGGCGGCACATGCTGTGGTGCAGCTGGGGCACAGTGCAGACTAGGCAGATGCCTAGATGGCACTTAGGAATGCTGAAACTGAACAGCAGCCAGACAGCAACTGATGAGGGCCCAACATGGGCACGAGAGTGTTTAGCACAGTGTCACAGTGGATAGTACCCAGCAGCTACCCCAAAGGGCACAGAACATTGGCAGGCAGTGATTGGGGGACGTGCGGACAGATATGCAGGCTCCCCTACCCCAGAACCCGCACCATAGGCAGCCGCCTACCCGCACACAGGATGGCCTGAAACTGGGTACCACCAGCACCACCAGCAGAAGGGCATGTCAGCATGGTGGCACAGGGGTACTGGAGGTGGAGGGGAGCAGTGGCAGCTGCCCAGAGCAGACCATGGCCTAACCCTGTGTAGGTGGGTGCAATGCACTGCAGCAGACAGGCCCTGCCGGACAAACAGTCATGGTATCATCAAGGAATGCACTGTCGCTGGCAACACAGTGGTGCAGTGCACACAACCAGTGTGTTTGGAGACAGAAAGTCACAGGTTCAAGCCCCAGCTGGGGCTCCTGCCAATCCAGTCCCCATATTTTACCCACAACTATATCGTGATAGTAAAGACGAATCTTTATTGCAGAGAACATAAGCATGGCTCAAACATCTCTATTTTACCCTACAGAGCACAGACACCAGAAACGTGCACATTACCTAGAGCAGATTCCCCCAAATGCAGTCCTGGAGGGCCACAAATCCTTCAGGATTTATGCTGTCTCCAATCTAAGGATGGAGCGGTACTGGTGGTGGAGGTGGCAGCAGCTGGTGGCAACAGCAGACCATGGCCTAGCCCTGTCCAGGTGGGTGTTGTGCACTGCAACAAACAGGCCCTGTCGGATATACAGTCCTGGACTCCCCAGGGAATGTAGCATATCAGTGGCAACACGGTGGTGCAGTGCATACAGACAGTGAGTGCAAGAACAGAAGGTCACAGGTTCAAAGCCCAGCTGGGGCTACTGCCAATCCAGTCCACATATTTTTCCCACAACTAAACCGTGATAGTAAGGACAAACCTTTATTGCAGAGAACATACGCATGGTTAATATGCCTATATTTTACCCGACCGAGCACAGACACCATAAACAGCCGCATTATCTAGAGCAGAGTCTCCCAAATGCAGTCCTGGAGGGCCAAACACCATTCAGGTTCCATGCTGCCTCTAATAAAAATGCCTGTGCTGCATATCTATGCACCACCCCCATGGTATGCAGATGTATCTCATGCATATTCATGAGGGACAGCATGAAAACCCGAACAGTGTTTGGCACACCAGGACTGGAGTTGGGAACCTCTGCCGTAAAGCAGCAGCCAACAGGGGCAGACACACCCACACCCACACCCACAGGCCCCATTGGCCAATGCCTCCTGGAGAGGCAGGACATTGGGCCCTGCGTGCATCTCCCAATACTAGCACTTGCATACCTTGGCAATGCCACCCTACAACTGGCTATACGGTACACAGCTATCAAACGTTTGCTATGATTACTGGCAGATAGCAATTCCTACGTTAAGCACAGTTTGCTGATTGAGCTCCATCATAACAACCTTTCTGATGTCTGCGGTGTGTGCTTCAGGTCTGGTCTCTGACAGTGTTTACCACCCTGGGAAGTGACCCCCAACGGTATTGCGTACTATATCCATGCCTGTGCTGTGCCCAGGACTGCTAAACTCCTCTATAGTAGCACAATGCTGGCATAGGTGTGGGTGTGTGTGTCTGTCTATCCAGTGTGTGGTGGCTGCAAACACCCTACACAGCCCACACTGCCAGCACTGTTGCCAGTATTGGCATGCCAATGTGCATAATGAGGAGCAAGGTACCATGGGTATAGCCCGGATAGGGTGGCCTGGCCAGGATGCATCTGCACAGGGCATAGGGCACTGGCCACCACCTACACAGACAGGGTGGCCTCAACATGTCCTTCTGGGAGATCACTCTCACCCTGACTGTGCAGTGACCACAGCATGGCTAGGCACCCCCATAGTGCTGTATAGTATTTCTTTCATGTGATATTTATGGGTTTTCTTTTGGGGTCCAGTCACTGACTTATCTGATTGTTGTGTATGCTGACATCCCAGTTCTGGGTGCATGCATTTCCACCAGGAACATGCACTATAGACTAGCTAGCAGACTGTTTGCAGCTGGTATGTGTCTTGATGGTGTGCCTTGCAGGGTGCAGTGGCTGAAGGCTTACTGCAGGAGAATATCATATAGTGGTGGGTGCAGCTTAGCATATCCAGGCCTAATGTCTGTCTGCTATTGTGTTATGGATGTGTACAGAGCTGCATTGACTGCCTGGTAGAGTGTCTGTTCTCCAGCAGGACTGGGGTTGCTGGTCCCCCTCCTGCCACCATTGTAGGGTGGTAGAGTGTGGATCTGTTGATGGGAGACCCTGTTTACCACCCTCAGCCCTGGAGGAGGAGGTGGTGCATAATCTTCCTAGGGGTCCATGGGGGCTACACCTGACTGAGACAGACAGATATATGCAAGTTCTTTCTGCAGAAGCTAACTACCTCACACATTGGCACTGCTGGGGACCTGCAGCATGGCCTATTTCTGCCATGGAAGGTGCTGTGGACCTTGTGCTGGGCGCCCCACCGCACACTCAGGGTGAGCACAGTACCTGCACAATGTGACGGTGTGTAGCTACTCTGTGCCAGTAACACACACGGTCAGTACCCCCTACCAGGCCGAGGTGCTGGGGGGGTGCATACCCCATCTTGTGTTTATCTGTGGACAGCTGATTTGCATGCTAACCCTATCCTGGTGACCACAGCAGACTGTCTGTGTGGTGACATGCACTCCCTCTGCAGCCAGCCAGGGGCTTGCTAGCAGCTGTAGTCCACTGGTTACTTCACCACCTGTGGAGCCAGAGGTCATGGGTTCAAACCCACATTGGGGTTATTTGATAGGGCTGCCCAAAGCAGTATCTCTTTTTCATGTACATTATTGCTGCCAGCAAATACACTCTCAGAGTACTGTACCCATAAGGTGCCTCTGAGGGCGCTTTATAGGGCGCCCTATAGGGCACCTTATGGTTACCGTCCATATGAGGTGCACTATACGTCATCCTGTGGAGCGACTTATAGGGTGCCCTATAGGGGACATTTTAGGGTGCCGTGGCAGACAGTGCACTTTATAATGTGCCCTATGGAGTGCCTTATAGGGTGCCTTATGCGGCACCTTCAATTACGGCACGTGAGGGCGTGTTTGCTGGCAGCAATTAATAAAATACAAATAAAGTGCTGCAGGAAACAATACATACATTGCAAAGCTGATGCTTTAGCCAGCCTTACATATTAGGCACACTGGGGAGCAAACTCATGACCCCTGTATCAGTAGTCAGTGCCTTAACCATTGAGCTACACTGCTGCTCCTCCTTGCATGTCAGCGCACCTACTTAAGATTTCCATGCGTTTAAATGCACAGTGCTACCATCAAACACAGTGCTATGACCTTGCTGTGCCTCATAGGACACCCTATATGGCGCCCTATAGGCCACCCTTTCAGCAAAATTGTAGGGTGCCATGGCAGACAGTGCACTTTAAAATGTGTCCTCTGGGGTACCCTATGAGGCGCCTTATGCAGCACCTTATGTTACAATACTTTGAGGATGTGTTTGCTGGCAGCACTATTTAAAATAAAAATAAAATGTCCCCTACAGCAATATTACCTATAACAGGTAATGCCTCAGCCAGCCTTCTTCATTAGGCACAGTGGGGGATTGAACCCATGACTCCTGCATCATTGGTCAGTGTCTTAACCATTGTGCTACACTGCTGCTCCGCCTTGTATATTAGCGCACCTACTTATGATTTTTATTCCTTAAACTGCATAGTGCTGCCATCAAAAACAGTGCTGTGACCTTGCGGTACCTCATACGGCACCCTATAAAGCGCCCTATAAGCAACATTCTAGGGTGCCTTGTTGGACAGTGCACTTTAAAATGTGCCTTATGGGGCGCCTTATGTTAACACGCTTTGAGAGTGCGTTTGCTAGTAGAGATAATTAAAATAGAAATAAAATGCCTCCTAAAGCAATTTTCCCCATAATAGGTAATGCCTCAGCCAGCCTTCTTCATTGGGCACAGTGGGGGATTGAGCCCCTGATCCCTGCACCATTGGTCAGTGTCTTAACCATTGTACTGTGGCTCTGTTCTTGTACTTGTACATCAGCGCGCCACTTATGCTTCCCACGCAACTTTTTCATGCGCTAATGTGCGGGGTGCACATAAGCACAGCGCACCTTAACGCATGATTAATCCCGGTTTTGCTTTTTTCTGACTGAAACGCCCACTCCTTATATGGCATCCGCACACTAGCGCACTGCGCACCCTAACGGGGTTTTAGTAAACATACCCCTTAAAGATTTCAATATGTATACTTTGGAGGAAAGGCGGGAGAGATGAGATTAAATGCTCAGAAGAAACTCTTTCAACCAAAAGAAAGCACTGCAATAAGGATGTATAGGATGAAGGTGAAAGGGGATAGACTCAGGAGTAATAAGCAGAAATGTTTCTTGATGGAAAGAGTGTTAGATGCATGGAATAGTCTCCCAGTGAAGATAGTAGAGATGAGGACAGTATCTGAATTTAAGAAGCAACTCAAAAGCAAATCACTCCACCGATGCATACAAAATTACATCAGGTTCTTCTATCAAAAGGTGTTCATAAATACATGGAAGGAGAGAAGAGCCTCAGAATCCAATGAGGTAAATTGATACAAGCTTCATACAATCGAAGCCAGACCTCTCAACATCAATGGCTCTGAAAAACACCTTCCACCTTTTAAAATTCTTCAATTGTAACATTTTTTGTTTTATAACAAACTATGGTGTTAAGAATAAAATACCTGTAATCTCTCAAACCATAACACCACTTCATTTCACAAGATTCATGACTTGGCTGCAATGCTGTAACAACACATCAAATAAGCAAACTGCCGTTAGAAGTAAAACAGGCTCAGAAAATAAAAAACTCCAAAAGCCAAGATTTATCTTAAAATAATAACATGATTGCTGGGCAAGCACACCGCTGGGCAAGCACACCGACGCCACACACTGGGTTATGTGATCCACAAGGTGTTTTGATTGATTGGTGGCAGAGGAGGGTAGACCATTAGAGGGAATCCCTGGTTCGTCACTTGGTGACGTCATCGGGGTTGAGTTTTTAGTGAAGCGCATGCGCGGTGTTCTCTATAACAGTCACGGCTGATTTGGTGGTGTGAAAGCCGGGATTATTATTTCATATTTTTGAGTTGGTATGTATTTGAGTGCATATGGGGACATGAGGGTTTTCAGTTTTGTTTACGGATGGTACTTGATTCATGATGTTTAAATATTTATTTTATGCCTCTTTTCTCTTACAGCATATTTTATACAGTTCTGGTGGGGCACCCCTTGAAGAAGCATTCAGCGAAATACCTTGGCAGCCACTGTGTGGCATCGGTGTGCTTGCCCAGCAATCATGTTATTCTTTTAAGATAAGTCTTGGCTTTTGGAGTTTTTGATTCTCTGAGCCTATTTTGCTTCTAATGGCAGTTTGCTTATTTGATGTGTTGTTACAGCATTGCAGCCAAGCCATGAATCTTGTGAAGTGGTGTTATGCTCTGAGAGATTACAGGTGTTTTATTCTTAACACCATAGTTTGTTACAAAACAAAAAATGTTACAATTGAAGAATTAAAAAAGGAGGAAGGAGGGTTTTTTTAGAGCCATTGATGATGAGAGGTGTGGCTTCGATTGTATGAAGCTTATATCAATTTACCTCATTGGATTCTCCTTCTATGTATTTATGAAGACCTTTTGATAGAAGTACCTGATGTGATTTTGTATGCATCGATGCAGTGATTTGCTTTTGATTTGCCATTTACTGTTCACTCCAGGACTGACCTGTTTTTGGTTCTGAATTTAAGAAGACATGGGACAGATAGGATCTTTAAAGGAAAAACAGACCCGTAAATGGTAGTGTATTCAAAGCAATGGCTGTGGTGCCTTCGTTCTAAGAAGAATCATTTGGATCCTAAGAGTTTGCCCTATATGCCTCAAGTTAGCTGCTATGCATAAAGAATTGATTCTATTAAGGGAAGAATTAGCTGCAGTTAAACACACCTCCTCTAAGGTGTGTTTAACTGCATCACTGTATATATTATTTAAGTCAATCTGTACATAGTTCCCCCAGTTGTCCTATGTTGAATCTTCCTGTTCAATGTAAAACTCAATGTTACTTGTATGCATTGTAGTATGTTCTTGTTTCAATGTACACCGCACTGATTGAAATAGCGCGGTATAGAAGAATTGTTAAATAAATAAATAAATAAATAAATAAGGTACAAATTGAAAGAAATCCACCACCGCACCCATAAAGAATTGAGCAGCCCAAGAACAAATGGATCACAGTGGGCTCTGGTAGGTTCTGTCCTGTAACATGGAGAAACCCTATACATCAAGAGATATCCCTGCATAATGCCTTCTCTGCCTTAGAAAATGAGAGTGCCCAATTAGTGGAAACTGAAGTGCCCTGCAATGAGTAGGTTAATGCCCAATCTACTGATAGTGCACCAAATATGAAGTAAAAAATCAGAAAACAGGAAACTTATACTACCTGAAAATTATATCATCAAAGGCACCAACTTGGGAATACAGTCCAAAGGCAGAAGATAGTCAAATGCCTCCCAGACTCTTCAGCCAGCAGGAATACAAACCAAATTTTTGGCAGAGTTAGTGCAGAAAAAAAGTGGACTGTTGTAGTTGTTGATATGGAAGGACAGACTAGATAGACCATGTGGTCTTTTTCTGTTATCATGTTTCTATAGAAGGTGAGCACTCCAAATCTGATGTAATCATCCTCATGGGTACAAATGACCTGGCTAGAAACAGTACTGTACCTCTACAGCTCAAAGAGACTTCCAGACTCTGGGAGAGAAACTCAAGGCCATTGTTAACACTATAGCATTCTCAGAAGTTCTACCTGTTCATAGTAAGGGGGCAGGAAGGCTGCATTGCATAAACAACTTTGATACATGGCTCCAAACCTGGTGCAAACAAGAAGAATTCAGATATATAGGCGACTGGGGAAATAGATGTAACAAGAGGCTATACTGTGTTGATGGATTATATCTTTCTGTCGCGGGGAAAAGGATCCTAAGTGAAAAATTCAAGCAATGTGTGGACAGTCATTTAAACTAGAAAGTGGGTGACGGATGGAAAAGAACACGTTTAGGATGTCACTCCCAACAAAAACATAATAACATTGGAGACAGCCACACTATTAACTCACATGTCAATGGCAAGTGGGAAGAGGCGTGTAGAACGAAATCCATGCAAAATACAGGCAAGCCCGTCAACAAATGCTGGAAAGCAATGAGCACAAATGCTTGAAGCCTAGCCAACAAAGTTCCTGACAAGGAAGCCCTAATGATGGAAATGGACTTGGACATTGTGGCCATTACAGAAACATGGTTTAATGAGTCACATGAATGGGATATAGCCATAGCTGGCTATAATTTATTTAGAAGAGACTATCCAATACATTAGTAGACGCTCATACACAATAGACACCCCTACACAGCATGCTACGAACACAATCAAATTGCAGTTCCCCTACCTATTGATGGTCTAATCCTAAAATCTCAGAGTGTAACCTTAACCTTAATCTCAACCTTAAAATTGTAAATTAGATTGTACCATAGTTTGCTCATAGCATTACAATGTATCATAATTTGATGAACCTGTTCAATGCAACATAGCTGCTCATATCCTAACAATGTATCATAGTTTGTACAATATATCATAGCTTGTTGACCTAGTTCAATGTAATGTACTAAGTTCAATGTATTAACCTCTCTGTTCCATGTATAACATTGAGTTAATTGTAAACCACTTTGATCACCCTGAAAAACGGTATAAAAAATTGTTAAATAAATAAATAGAAGAGGAACCAGTTCATATTGATCCCGCCACTGCCAGAACCGAGTGGGTGGCAGCACAGCCCTTGTTTCTGTTGCCAGTGCCGCATGCTCAGCCCACTGGTGGCAACTGCAGGGCACCAATTCCCTGGTAGCCTGGCGGCCCAATCCCCTCACATGCCAGTGTTTTGATGGTATTGGGGGATCCCTGTCAGTGCAGCACCAGCATTGGGACACCAGTTTTGGCCCGGTTCAGCAAACAAGGCCCATGGCAGGAACCGATTCGCATGAACCAGGCTGAACAGGCCGAATCCCACCACTGAAGATAAAGCTAAAAAAGACAAAAACAGAACTAAGGATAGCAAAAGCAAAGGCAGAAGAAAAGATGGTTAAAAATGTGAAGCGTGGTGACAAAACGTTTTTCAGTTATATTCGGGATAAGAGGAAAATCAGAAGTGGAATTGCAAGACTCAAAAGTATTGAAAACAGATTCATGGAAAGTGACATTGAAAAAGCAAAAATACTAATCAAATGCTTCTGTTCTGTTTTTACTAAAGAAAATCCTGGAGAAGGACCACCTGTGATTGACACATATACAAATGGGAATGGAGCAGATACTACACCACAGAAGATGATGTGTTTGAACAGCTTGCAAAACTGAATGTCGACAAGGCCATGGAACTGGATGGGATACATCCCAGAATACTAGAGAGCCCAGAGAGGTTCTTGCAAGGCCTTTAAAGGATGTTTTTAATAGATTCTTGGAGACAGGAGAAGTTTCACAGGACTGGAGAAGAGCTGATGTGGTACCTCTTCACAAAAATGGTAATAGGGAATAAGTGACAAACTACAGGCCAGTAAACCTTACCTTGGTGGTAGGAAAAGTAATGGAGGCGCTCCTGAAAAAGAGAATAGTGGACTTTCTTATAATCAATAGGTTGCATGATCCGAGGCAACATGGTTTTACCAAGGGACAATCATGCCAAACAAATCTGATTGAGTTCTTTGACTGGGTGACCAGAGAACTAGATCAAGGGCATGCGATGGATGTGATCTACCTAGATTTCAGCAAAGCCTTTGATACTGATCCTTTTAAGAGGCTTATCAATAAACTGAACAGCCTGGGGATGGGTCCCAAGGTGGTGAATTAGATCAGAAATTGGTTGACTGACAGACGACAGAAGGTGATGGTAAACGGAACTTATTTGGATGAAAGGAAGGTGATTAGTGGCGTGCTTCATGGATCGGTCCTGGAACTGGTACTGTTCAATGTATTTGTGAGTGATATTGCTGAAAGACTGAATGGATTTTTTTTTTTTGTTTTGCAGATGACACGAAAATCTGCAACAGGGCTGACTCCCCTGAGGGAGTAAATAACATGAGGAATGATCTAAAAAAGCTGGAAGAATAGTCTAATGCTTGGCAGTTAAGATTTAATGTGAAGAAGTGCAGTGTCATGCACTTGGGATGCAGAAATCCAAGGGAATTGTATGCGATAGAGGATGAGAAGTTGGTGTGCACGGACCAGGAGAAGGACCTCAGAGTGATTGTTTCTGAGGATCTGAAGGTGGCGAAACAGTGTGACAAAGCAGTGGCAAAAGTCAGAAGGATGCTGGGTTGCATACAGAGAGGAATTACCAGCAGAAAGGAGGAGGTACTAATGCCACTGTACAAGTCACTGGTGAGGCCTCACTTGGAATAACGTGTTCAGTTTTGGAGACCATATCTCGCAAAGGATATAAAAAGACTGGAAACAGTTCAGAGGAAGGGGACCAAAATAATTTGGACCCTGTGCCAGAAGATGTATGAGAAGAGACTTGAAGGCCTATGCTAGAGGAGAGAGGGGCAATGGTGATACGATACAGACCTTTAAATACTTAAAGGGTATTAACCCTTTCCAGGCTGAGCCCAAAACTCTCGGGATCCAAAATTCTAACTAAATATTCCTATCAAATGGTATATAATACATGACCATAGCAGAAGGAAAATCACTATTAGAACATATTGAATAAGATGGGTACAATTTTCCTGAAATATGCAAAAATTAACCCAGCTGCAGAATGTGGATTAAAAATGTAAAGTAGGCCTTCAAAGGGTTAATGAACAAACAAACCTTTTTTCAAAGAAGGGGAAGCTGTAAAACTAGAGAGCATAACATGAAGCTGCAAGGGGGTAAACTGAAAGGCAACATCAGGAAATACTTTTTCACTGAAAGGGTGGTGAATGCTTGGAATGCTCTCCCAGTGGAAGTGGCAGGGGCAAATATAGTGACAGAATTTGAAATGGCATGGGATAGACACAGTGGGTTCCTTTATAACAACAAGATAAAATCAAAATATATGTAACTCTCTCTTATATCTCAACCAATAGGGGTGACCTGCATAGAGTGGGGGGTGCACCTACCGTTGCCACCTTGCTGGGCAGACTAGATGGATCATACTGGTCTTTATCTACCATCATATGCTGTGGGCCCGATTCAGAGTCGTGGGTTGCAGAGCTGCATGTCCCAGCAGGATGTGCATCCCTGCATGCCATCTGGACCCTATTTCCCCCTCCTGCACATCCTGAGCAGTAGGATGGGGAGAGCCGGCAGGGGGCGGGAAGGGGTACGATCGGGGCAGAGTGGAGCAGGCCAGCCCAGCAGGATGTACAGAACCAATTCAGGTCATGACCCTGTATGTCCTGCGGGGTCAGTGGGAATGTGCTGCTTATTCCACCTCAAAGGAGGAATAAGCAGCACTGACCCGGTGATTGGGTCCGTGGATCTCGCCTGGGGCTGGGGCCGGTTGCGGCAGAGTTCCTGCCGCCTAATCCAGGCTCCGGCTGGCAAGCCGTGGGTTGGGCAGTGGAGAAGATAGGGGCCAAGTTGCAACAGTCAGGGTTGTTGTTGTTGTTAAGTGCCATCGAGTCGGTGTCGACTCATGGTGACCCTCTGGATAATTGTCCTAAATTGTGTTCGGTCTTCAGTCAGGTGGCTCATTGTTGACAGACTGGTACTCAGAGCTGCTGTTATTGTATCGATCCATCTCATTGCTGGCCTTCCTCTTTTGCATTGACCTTCTATTTTGCCAAGCATGATGTCTTTCTCTAATGATACAGGGTAGCCTGCAGGAAAGACATCCCAACAGACTGGCAGGGGCATACCGGGCCATCCTCGGGCCTGATTCTGTGTACCGTGGGAACGTTTTGTTCCCGCAGTCCAGAATCTGGTCCTAATGGGCCCGTCTTGCTCAGGGATGTCTGGATGGCCCAGACGTGCCCCTCTCGGAATTTGGCCCTATGTTATTATGTTAAAGCTTAGTAGCTGGTTTGGAAGGGCAGTATGGTCTTTATCCACTGTCATGTTTCTATATTTATATATAGAGTCCCAACTTATCCCTTCATCTGAAAGTAATTCCTGTTACTAGAACTTTGTTTTTAAAACATATATAAGCAAGTCCAGCAGTGATAAGATTTTTTCCCCTATAATTGTAAGCATTCGCAGCACCTGGGTAAAAAAAAGGGTTTACTTTAATGTTGCTCTATGGTGGGGCTAAGAGGGAAAGTGTTATAGTGAGGCTGAATGCATATGTAGTAGTGGTAGTGAGAGCCTATAGCAGAAGGGCATAAAATGCTTCAGTTTGGGATGTGTAAATCATGTGAAGTCTCGAAGAGCATGGAGAGACTGAACCCAGAATAGTCACCAAGGGATTAACGGCACCTGATGTTCCAGGAGATTAACTGCACCAAGTAATGTACCAAGCAACTGTCAGCAAATCTGTTAACGGGTCAGGACTAGGGAGATTCCCTAATATGTCAGAATTTCTTGCAATTATGTCTTCCTTTTTTTGATCTTATTTTTTGGTCCTAAACTATTGAATGTCTTGAATGATTATATATATTTGGGATTGAAAGGCGTGTTATCGATCAAAGTCGCATCAGCCTGATTAGACAAACTCATGGATATACTGTAGGTCTTCTAACATCTAAAAAAGAAGCTCCGAATGTGAGACTCGGGAATCTGGAACAGGCCTCAGACCAAGCTGCAGTGACTAATGCTATGGTAGTAAAAGACTAAGAGATGGTGCGGAACAACCTAAGATCTTTGAATCTGAGACTTGTGAATTCTTCTAGAGTTCTTGTGGGGTCTTTTCATCTACCCTTCTGGACATTATTCATATCCTTGGTGAAACTGTTCCTCCCAGGCAATATCTGCAAATGGGTTAGTTTTAATCATACCATGACAGTAACAAACCTCACTTTTAAGGAGCCAGGGTATGGTGGGTATGATCTCAGGCTCTCAAATTTACTACTTACACCCTCCATAATATCTGCATCATGCCAAAGAACCTCCTTCTGGAGTTCATAAGATGTAACATGTATAGGTAATGTATCAAGGTGTCCTTGAAAATTCCTCTTAATCAGGCCTGTGGCTCCCAATACGATGAAAAATTTCTGTATCCGTCTGTCACATTTTGGTCTTTTTCCTCTCCATATGATTCACAGAATAATTGCATTGAACCGACACATCTATTATCAGTGCCATTCTGGTATTTCTCCTTTACCATTAGGTCAGGTTTCCCCGCATCTGGCTTCTTATCTATTGGAATGCTAACATAAGAACATAAGATTATTATTAGTATTATTACTATTAAAGACTTATAAAGCGCCGCAACATACGAAGTGCTGTACAAACATAGAAGAGAGACAGTCCCTGCTCATCAGAGCTCACAATCTAATAAGACAGAAAACAAAATAAGTTACATAATACAAATAACAAAAATTTACAGGACAAAGTAGGCAAATGTTGATAGAGAGTTCAAGATAGGGTAAAACAGGAATGGAAAGCAATAGTGAAGAGGTGGGATTTTAGTCTGGACTTGAAAATGGCCACGGAGGACGCCTGGCGCACAGAGATAGGAAGACTATTCCAAGCAAAGGGTGCTGTCAGTTGGAAGGAGCAAAGTCTGGAATTGGCAGTACGAGTAAAGAGCACAGATAAACGAAGACTGTTAGAAGAGCGAAGCAACTGAGAGGGGGTGTAAGGAGAGATGAGAGATGAAAGGTACTGGGGGGCAGAAGAGTGAATACATTTATAGGTCAGGAGGAGACGTTTAAATTGGATACGGAGACGAATGGGAAGCCAATGAAGCGACATGAGGAGAGGAGTGATGTGGGAAAAACGAGACTGGCAGAAAATGAGTCGAGCAGCGGAATGATGAATTGACTGAAGAGGAAAGAGGTGGCTTGCAGGGAGAACGTTACAATAATCAAGACGGGAGGTGATTAAGGAGTGGACAATCAATTTAGTGGTGTCAACAGAGAGGAAGGGGCGAATTTTGGAAATATTGTATAGAAATATTGTATTGTATTGTTAAGATATGCCATACTGAGTCAGACCAAGGTCCATCAAGCCCAGTATCCTGTTTCCAACAGTGGTCAATCTAGGTCATACGTACCTAGCAGTTTCCCCAAAAGACACAGGTTCCACAATGCTTGTACTGGGTCAAGCATTGATATCCTGGGTCCCTTCTTAATAATGGTTTATGGACCTTTCCTCCAGGAACTTGTCCAAACCTTTTTTAAACCCAGCAACACTAGCAGCCTTTACTACATTCTCCGGTAACAAATTCCAGAGTTTGATTACACGTTGAGTGAAAAAATATTTTCATTTATTAGTCTTAAATAGTTTACCCTGTAGCTTCATTTCATGTCCCCTAGTCTTTCCGTATTCTGATAACGTAAACAATAGATCTACGTTTACCCGTTCCACTCCGTTCATTAATTTATAGACTTCTATCATATCTCCCCTCAGCCATCTCTTTTCCAGGTTGAAGAGCCCTAACCTTTTTAGCCTTTCTTCATAGGAGTATCCTTCCATCCCCTTTACCATTTTGGTGGCTCTTCTCTGAACCTTTTATAATAACGCTATATCCTTTTTAAGATACGGCGACCAGAATTGCACACAATATTCAAGGTGCAGTCTCACCATGGAACGATACAGAGGCATTATAATATCTTTTGTTTTATGATACCTAGCATTCTATTTGCTCTCTTGGCCGCCACTGTACACTGGGCCAAGGGTTTTAACATGTTATCCACAATGACGCCTAAATCTTTTTCCTGGGTGGTGGTTCCTAATGCGGAACCTTGCATCGTGTAACCATAGTTTGGGTTGTTCTTCCCTAGGTGTATAACTTTGCACTTGTCCACATTAAATTTCATCTGCCATTTTGATGCCCAGTCTTCCAATTTATCAAGATCCTCTTGCAATTTTCCACAATCCTCTTGGGTTTTAACAACTTTAAATAGTTATGTGTCATCTGCAAATTTGATAACCTCACTCGTTATTACCCTTTCCAGGTCATTTATGAATATGTCAAAAAGCAGCGGACCCAGCACAGATCCCTGGAGTACACCACTATTTACCTTTCTCCATTGGGAAAATTGTCCATTTAGCCCTACCCTCTGTTTTCTATCTTTTAACCAGTTCCTAATCCACAATAGTACACTGCCTCTTATCCCATGACTCTTTAGTTTTGCCAAAAGTCTCTGATGAGAGACCTTGTCAAAGGCTTTCTGAAAGTCCAGATACACTATATCAACCGACTCACCTTTGTCCACCTGTTAATTCATACCTTCAAAAAAACATAACAGATTAGTAAGACAAGATCTTCCTTGTCTAAAGCCATGTTGGCTGTCTCCCATTAGGCCATAACTATCTACATGCTGAGTAATTTTGTTCTTTATGATGGTTTCTACCATTTTTTCCAGTACTGGTGTCAGGCTAACCGGTCTGTAGTTTCCCGGATCACCCCTGGAACCGTTTTTAAAAATTGGCGTTACATTGGCAATCCTCCAATCTTCAGATATTGCAGATGATTTTAATGAAAATTCACAGATTACTAATCTCATATTTCAGTTCTTTCAACACCCTTGGATGTATACCATCTGGCCCAGGTGATTTGCTACTCTTCAATTTAACTAATAGTTGTAATACATCTTCCCGATGTATCGATATTTCCTTCAATTCTTCTGCACCTTTAAATACCACTTCAGTCATGGGTAACATCCCTACATCTTCCTCAGTAAAGACCGAAGCAAAGAATTCATTCAGTCTCTCCACTATCGCCTTGTCACCTCTTAGTGCCCCTTTAACCCCTCTGGCATCTAATGGACCAACTGACTCTCTCACAGGTTTTTTGCTATGAATTTACTTGAAAAAGTCTTTATTTCGCATTTTTGCTTCCGCGGCAAGCTTCTTCTCAATTTCTCCCTTTGCCTGCCTTATCAATGACTTGCATTTGACTTGCCAGTGCTTGTGCTGTTTCCAGGTTTCATCATTTGGCTCTTTTTTCCATTTCCTGAAAGATGCTTTTTTGGCAATAACAGCCTCTCTGACCTCACCTTTAAACCATGCTGGCAGTTTTTGGACTTCCTTCCACTTTTCTTAAAGCATGGAATACAGCTGGTCTGGGCTTCCAAGATAGTATTTTTCAACAACACCCAAGCTTGATGTAAGTCTTTAACCTTTGCAACTGCACCTTTTAGTTTTTTCTTAACTATTTTCCTCATTTTATCATAGTCTCCCTTTCGAAAGTTAAAAGGTAGTACTGTGGATTTCCTTACTATCCCTCCTCCAGTAATTAAATTGATTGTAAGATAAGGCGGTATAGAAATACTGTTAAATAAATAAATCAAATGCGATCATGCTATGATCACTATTGCCAAGTGGCCCCCAACACCCTTATCTCTTGCACTAGATCTGGTGTTCCACTAAGGACTAGGTCTAATATGGCTTCCCCTCTGGTCAGTTCATGAACCAGCTGCTCCAAGAAGCAGTCATTTATTTCATCTAGGAACTTTATCTCCCTAGCATGTCCTCCTGTGACACTGACCCAGTCGATACCGGGGTAATTGAAATCACTCATTATTATTACTGCACTGTAACTTTTGTTAGCTTCCTTGATTTCTTTGAGCATTTCATCATCCATTTGTTCATTCTGGCCAGGCAGTCGATAGTACACCCCCACTGCCATCACCTTCCCCTTTTTACATGGAATTTCAATCCATAGAGATTCTACAGAAAATTTTGTTTCCTGCAAAACTTTAATCCTTTCTGACTCAATGCCCTCTCTAACATAAAGCGCAACCCCTCCACCAATTTGTTCAGCTCTATCATTACGATACAGTTTGTACCCAGGTATCAGTGTCCCACTGGTTGTCCTCCTTCCACCATGTCTCTGAGATATCTAACCTCTCATTTAGTGCTATATTTTCTAACTCTCCCATCTTATTTTTTAGACTTCTAGCATTTGCATACAAGCATTTTAGATACTGTATTTTATTCATATTAATCTGGCTATTGGTAGACATGGGTAATTTGGGATCTTTAAGCTCTGTCTGCTCCATACTCGAGGGCATTTGGGCTACTTTACTCTTTTTTGGAACTTCTCTGCTTTTGGTAGTATCCTTCAAGGATACATTCTTCCGAACCATGCGCTCTTGGGCGACTGTCAGCTTTCCCCTATTATCTAGTTTAAAAGCTGCTCTATGTTCCTTTTTCAAGGTTAATGCCAGCAGCCTGGTTCCATCCCGGTGAAGCCCAACCCTTCGGAAGAGCCCCTCCTTTCCCCAGAATGTTCTCCAGTTCCTAACAAATCCAAAACTTTCATCTCTGCAACATTGTCTCATCCTTCCATTGAGACTCCGGAGTTCTGCCTGCTTTTTGGGTCCTGCGCATGGAACGGGAAGCATTTCGGAGAACGATACCCTGGAAGTTCTGGATTTCAACTTCCTACCTAAAAGCCTAAATTTAGCCTCCAGAACCTCCCTACCACATTTATATTTATTTATCTGTATTTATATCCTGCTTTTCACTGGGTTAAAGTGGTCAATTGGGGGATACATTTAACATGAGGGGATATGAGACACATACACTAATACTTACAGGGAACATGGGCAATGGAGGGTTAAGTGGCTTGCCCAAGACCACAAGGAGTGCCTATAGGACTAGAAATCCCAGTCCTTCTGGCCTTAGATTGCTGTTCCCAGGTGGGACTTGAACCCCTGGCCCTCCAGCCTGAGGTACCTTGTCCTAACCACTAGACCACTCCTCCCTCCCACATTTTCCTATGTCATTGGTACCAACATGTACTAAGACAGCAGACTCCTCCCCAGCACTATCTAAGACCTTATCTAGGTGGTGCGTGAAGTCCGCTACCTTCGCACCAGGCAGGCATGTTACCAGGCTATCCTCATGTCCACCAGCCACCCAGCTATCTACATGCCTAATGATCGAATCACAAACTATAACGGCTGTCCTAACCCTTCCCTCATGGGCACATGGCCCTGGAGAAACCTCCTCAGTGCAAGAGGGTTTTACATCACCTGGAGGACAGGTCCTAGTTACAGGATCACTTCCTGCCACACCAAGGTGATGCTCTCCTGTCACACTAATGTCCCATGTGATCATAACGTCTTCATTATCCATAATTCTCATAGAGGATAATTTTCCTCCTTGAGGAAAGTATCCTTTCTTCCCTCTGGAAATCAAAGGGAGGGCATAGAATGACTAGGGGATCTATGATACTTGCTGGAGAGATGGAGAAGAATTTAACAGAGCCACTGTTTTCATGATCTCTTTGAGCAGGACATAGAGATAGCATTCTTGAAACAAAATTAACAAAAACTTTGTTTCAGGGAACAAAAATTTAGGTCTCTCCATATTTGCAGTGCTTTGCAAAAGTCTTCACACCCCTGTACATTTGTCCCCATTCTGCTATCTTAAAAACTGTTCAAAATACATTAAAGTAGGAGTTTCTTCACTGGTCTATACAATAAATGCTTCGCTTTCAATGTGAAAGAACAATTTAGAAATATTCAAAAAGCAAATAAGACTAAGAAACCAAAAAATCTTGATTGAATAAGTGGTCATATCCTTTGTCACAGCAAACTCAAATTAGTTCAGTTTCAAAAAACTGCCTTAACAAGGTCTATCACCACTTTTGTCAAAATAGTCATTGAGCTGTTTTTTTGCATGAAGTGAATCTGAAGCAAAGGTCTAAACATGCCGAACAAGGATCTGCCAAAAGAACTCCAGAATAAATATATTCAAAGATCTAAATTAAGAGAAGACTAAAAAACTTTCAATGTGTTTGAATACTCATGGAGCACTATCAGGTCTGTCACTGTAGAGTGGAAACAGTTTGGTACCACCAAGACACTGCCTTGATCAAGCCATCTCTCCAAAGCCAATAGGAATGGGTTAAGGAAACTGCTGAGGAAGGTCACTGTGAGTCCTAAGATTACTTTCAAAGATCTCTGGCTGAGAATGGGGAAAATATTGGCTGTTAGACATGGAACCACCTCAACCCAACTAGCTGGATCAGGTTCATATAAATTTATGAGTAATACTGGATTTTTCTGGGTTCTTGGGGCAGGACCAGGATTATGTTTGGGAGGCATATTACCTTCACTTTCAGGAGCAGACTTACTCTCCGCTCAAAGAGCAACAGGCCAGTCTTTGAGACACAGTATGCTTCTGAATCACTTGTGCTTTAGTTCTTACAGTTCAGTTTCAGTAAGTTGATTGTTAAATGGAACACTTGTTTTCCTTTGTCTAAACCCTGATGATTCTAGAGTACTCTGTGTCCTTATTCAATGTCCTCCTCCCGTAAAGTTCTTCTATACACACTTCAGGACAGTGAGCTTGTATGCCCCTTTGTCAATATAGCCCACTCTCTGCCTCTGGAGGCACCAGTCCATGCAAATGTATGAAGGCATTATGTGCCACTCCTCCTCAGACCCTTTAGAGTGGGCTAAGATCTTATTTAACTTTAGGCACCCTTTTACTTCAACTAGTAGATGAAGGTGGTTTCAAATAGTTTCAAGAGTACTTCACAAACCTGCCCGGCATGGGAGGGTAACATGTAGGAAGCCATTGCTAAAGAAAAGCCGTATGATGTGCTGAACAGCATATGCAAAGACACTTGGGGGACACTGCAGGCATGAGGCAGATTGTGGTCTGAGGAGACCAACATGGAACATTTTGGTTTCAATACTAAGAGATTTGTATAGTGTAAAACACAGCACATCACCTGCTAACATCACCCGTACAGTAAAGTATGAATCAAAGCAAGCAGATGCAAAGATAAAGACATGCTGAAAGCCAAATATGGTCTTCCAGTTTAGAAAAGCCCTTTAAGTTTCAGGTGCTTTGAACACCTGGGTACCAGGTTTTAAGACTAGCTTTAGATTTTGAATGAGTGTGTTCAGTTCTTAGTCTGTTAGGTAGTGAGTTCCATAATGCAGGGGGCTAGGTCAACAAAGGATATGCAACAGATGACAGATGCTATTAGAGGGAGGTTATTTTAGCCAGGGGCGGCCCAAGGGGGGTGCGGGGCCATGTGCGGAGACTCGGTGCATGGCCTCATTTGCATAAGTGACCTCATTTGCATAAATATTTGCATAATGTTACCATACACTAACTTTTAGTAAACATGCCTCTTAATGAGTGTATGGATAAAGAAAGACTAAAAGATTTCTACATTACTATAATCCAGTGACAACTGCCAGGCACATTAGGAACTACTACAAACACTGCCCATTTAGAACCCATAGCAAACCCGCCGTATCATAACAGCACTACCAGGACTCACAAAGCACAAGACCCTACCTATCAAAAGGCAACACTACAAATATTAAACCAATACATTTCAGAGAACAACAATACATGAGCTACTGGGGAAAGAGAACAAGTGGCAATGTCAAATAGGAATTACATAAACAGAATACCTCAGCTCAGTTACACGTGCAGAACATAGACCATCACCAAAAAAGAAATCACAATGTAGAAACAGGAAGACAATAATTAAACTGGGAACCCCAAAAGCCCAACAACACTGTAGAAATAAAACTATAAATTAATTTCCTCTTGTACTAAACAAAGCGCAGACGTTAATGATAAACATTTCCCAGAGCTGGCATATTTCAGTTAATAAGTTCAATAAAGAGATATTTTTCTACCTTTTGTGCATTTTTTTTCAGTTGCAATTGCTCCAGCCACTTTCTTCTGGTTTCTTTGTGTCTTCTGCTAACTCTCCATTGTCTGCTGTCCATTTGTCCTTTCTTCACTCTTCTAGTTTTTTTTCATTCTCTCTCTACATCTGCTTTAACATACTAATCTTTCTCCTTTTGCTCTTTCCTCATTCCTATTTCATCCACTCAAATTTTACCCCACCATCCTCAATCTCCACTTACTCTCCCAATATCCGGCCAATTGTAGATTTGTCTTCCCTCCCACACAAAATATTTTTCCCTCTCCATTTCACTCTCCCAGCTCTATCCCATTCTAATCCTCCCCCAACATCAGCTCCCTTCTAGTTCCAGCCCTACCCAGCATCCACTCCCTTCTAGTCCCCGCATCAGCCCATTTCCAGTCCTAGCTCCCCCATAGCCCATTACCAGTCCTAACCCCCATCAGCCCATTTCAAGTCCTAGCTCCCCCATCCGAGTCTCTCCATCAGCTCATTTCCAATCCCAGCCCCCCATCATCCCTTTTCTAGTCCTTTCCTAGCCCCACCATCATCAGCACATGTCAAATCCTAGCTCCCATCCACTCAGCCCATTTCCAATCCAAGCCCCCCATGAGCCTACTTCCTGTTCTAGCTCCTCCATGAGTCCATTTCAATCCAAGCCCCCCCAACAGCCCATTTCCAGTCCTATCCTAGCCCTCCATCAGCCCATTTCCTGTCCTAGCTCCCTCCCCTTACAGCCCATTTCCATTCCAAGCCCCCTCCCCATCAGCTATTTGTAGTTCAAGCCCTTCTTCCACACAGACCATTTCCATTCCAAACCCCCATCCCCATCAGCTATTTGCAGTTCAAGCCCTCCTTCCACTCAGCCCATTTCCAGTCCTAGCTAACCCCCCAGCCCATTACCAGTCCTAGCCCCCCCATAGCCCATTACCAGTCCTAACCCCCCATCAGCCCACTTCCAGTCCTAAGCCCCCCATCACCTCATTTTCAGTCTTAGCCCCCCCATAGCCCATTACCAGTCCTAACCCCCATCAGCCCATTTCCAGTCTTAGCTTTCCCACAGCCCATTCCAGTCCTAACCCCCCATTAGCCCATTTCCAGTCCTAGCCCCCATAGCCCATTTCCAGTCCTAGCCCCCCATAGCCCATTACTAGTCCTAACCCCCATCAGCCCATTTCCAGTCTTAGCACCCCCATAGCCCATTACCAGTCCTAACCCCCCCATCAGCACATTTCCAGTCCTAGCCTCCCCCCCCATAGCCCATTACCAGTCCTACCGCCCATCAGCCCATTTCCAGTCTTAGCCCCCCCATAGCCCATTACATCCTAACCCCCATCAGCCCATTTCCAGTCCTAACCCCCCATCAGCCCACTTCCAGTCTTAGCCCCCCCATAACTCATTAGTAGTCCTAACCCCCCCATCGCCCATTACATGTCGTACCCCCATTCAGCCCTTTTCCAGTCTTTGTCCCCCATAGCCCATTACATCCTAACCCCCCCTCCATCAGCCCATTTCCAGTCTTAGCCCCCCCATAGTCCATTACATCCTTACCCCCCATCAGCCTATTTCCAGTCCTAACCCCCCCATCAGCCCACTTCCAGTCTTAGCCCCTCCATAGCCCATTAGTAGTCCTAACCCCCCATAGCCTATTACCAGTCGTAACCCCCCTCCCCATCAACCCACTTCCAGTCTTAGCCCCCCCCCCCCATAGCCCATTACCAGTCCTAACCCCCCCCCCCCCATAACCCATTACCAGTCCTAACCCCCCTTCCCCCATCAGCCCTGATAGATTAAAAAAAACAAACTGGCTGCTGCTGCCGCTGCCACCGTGGCAGCGGCAGAATCAAATGTCCTGCCGCGGGGCCCCCGCCTGCCCGGCAGAGCCTCCCTGCAGCATCAGCTCCCGAGTCCCTCCCAATGCGCGGACTTTCAGAGCCGCGAGAGTTTCCCTTTCTTCTCACGGCTCTGTTAATCTCGCCGGGGCTGATGGGATTTCCCATCAGCTCTGGCGGGATTAACAGAGCCGCGAGAGGTCAGAGAAGCTCTCCCTTCGCGGCTCTGAAAGCCCGCACATTGGGAGGGACTCGGGAGCTGATGCTGCAGGGAGGCTCTGCCGGGCAGGCGGGGCCCCGCGGCGGGACGTTTGTTTTTTTTAATCTACTTGTGCTAATGAAGAATGTTTTTTGCGCGGGGCCCCCTGAAACGCGGGGCCCTGTGCAAAAAACATTCTTGCTCAATGGACAGGCCGGCCCTGATTTTAGCAAGAATGGAGAGGCCACAGGGACATATACGGAATGAGCAGGCTGGCTAAATATTCAGGAAACCCAATGTGAAATGCATGATGGGTCAAAATTAGAATTTTAGGTTTGGATATTCAGCCGTCACAGTTGGCATGGTTTTAAATGCCACCTATGGCGCTTAAATAAAATATCTTCAGAGGCATATGTAAAAGATGGTCTCTACTCATCAGAGCTTACAATCTAGTTAAGATAGACAACACAGCAGCTGAGGACAAAAATACATCTAGGGGTATGGTAAGGAAACACAGGAGACTAAGTGGATCAGGATCCAAAAGCAGCCTCGAAAATTGTTCAAGATCCACTTCACTTCTGTTCTGTTTGTTGGTGTTTTCTGAGGTCCTGCTTCTGGCCCTTCATCTGTGAGCACATCACAGAACAGAAATATTTGTTGACCAATTCTGCTTTATCCTCATCAGCTCACTTAGATTGTGAGCCCTGCAGGGACAAGGGAATAAAAATTACCTGTTAGTATACATGTAAACCACTCTGATGCGTAAGTAAAGGGCGGTATATCAAATGCCTAAACCATAACCATCTATATTCAGCACTGCTATTCAGATAGCAGCTGGCTATGAATGTATGTATAGCGCAATCAGAGCCTGAGTTATCTAGAAAGTGATGATATTCAGTCCAAATTCTGGAAAAACTATTTTAGCCGGAGATTTCTTTCCTAACAAAACAGGTGCTGATACGCATAGGCAGGGCTCTTTCATTAATATTATTTATTAAGCTATTTTTATATACTGCTAAATCTAAAAGTCTAAGCAGTTTACATAATAACCAGATGACCAACATGGGCTTACATAGAACATTATAATCTTATCGCCTTATAACAATATTATAACTACTGTCGTAACCCTAACCTAGAAATGGTTAATTAAGGTAACTTAATACATGGGAACCATGGGTCAGTTTTAGCAGGCAATGAAAACGGTGCCAGTACTTAGTGCACAGAGTCCCCCCTCAAAAAGGGTCCCGCAGATAGCTTAGAACAGCCTTTCCTCTTCGTCTCTCCTGGCCAGTCCAGGAACCTAAGGGTTGTCACCCTCCTCCAGCAGCTGAGGACTGAATTCTGAAAGTTTTGCTGACAGCCTATACAGCTCCCTCTGGTGTCAGTGATTCAGTCTTTAGGTCCTCAGCAGCTGAACAGGACGTGTGGCTGACAGGCTCCCTGGAGAGAAGGAAAGGAAAAGAATAGTTAGGCAGAGTTACTAAGGAGGATTGGCTCTAGCTGGGCACTGACTCCTGAGAATTTCCCTTGTTGAAGTTAAAAAAAAAAAAAAAAAAGGAAGACGGTCCTGAACTGCCGAAATTAACAGCAGCTGGAAGGGACCTGCCTTGTTTCCCAGGATCCATCCATTTTGAGGTTGGGTAAGGACCTGGGAGCCCCAGAATCCACCCACCTACCTTCGGGGTCACAATCTCCATATCCCGCTAGTAGCAGAGAGGCGGGGATCAGGCGGCTCGGTGTGCTGCACTCAGATGGGTGTTTTTAGTGATATTGCTGAGCGCAGATGCTGTTTTTGGCTGGCAGGAGGCTTGCAAAGTGCCATCAAGTGTGCGAGCTGTAGCAGAAGCATGTTCTGAGGCAGCTGTGAAGTGTCGGGTTCCAGCGGGGCAGCAGACGCTCTGACGGGATTCACCACGTATAACGGAGGCCAGCAGTCTCTGCCACTCGGCAGGGCTGCGTCGGTGTGCTTGTTAGTGAGGGGCAAAATGGAGGTTAAATCGACATCCAGTGACTTTTTAGATAGGCCGCAGGGCACGTTGGAAAAGGTGGGAACGGCAGCCATTTTGGTTTAGGTAGCCGTTCCTCCTGCATGGCAGCACAAGCCGGGTAAAATAAAGACTAAATCAAATAAGACGTCTTCTGACGAAGTCAAGGCACCGCAGAACTTGCCTGAAGCTCAGGGAGGCCTCTCGTCCTTGTTTTCCCCGGATTTCATTTTAGCGTTGCATAAAGCTTATTGTTTAAAGTTGTCTCAGACTGGCAGCAGTCCGACGGTTCCCAATCTGCTTGAGGGGCAGAAAGCGGAGCCTGGTGGGATGGAGACAGCAAAGGGGTCTTCGCAAAAGAGTATGGGTCCAAAGACAGGCTTTGTTAGCTTTGAGACGCAGATCTCAACGCCTCAGGTAGGAGAGGAGGGAGAAATCCTCTCCGAGGCTGCAATGGATTCTTGGTCAGTGGAATTGGAAGAAGGGGAGATTAGACCGGGCGAGGATCCAAATGTGTTGCGGGTCTTTCGCAAGGAGGAGCTGGGGGTGCTTATCGCCCAGTCCTTAGCTACTCTAAATATTCTCCTGCCAGTAGTGCAGCAGGAGCCGCTTAAGGATCCCTTGTTACAAGGATTTAAAGTGGAGCAGTGCTGTTTTCCCATTTACAGAGTAATTAAACAGATGATAGAATCGGAATGGGAATGCCCTGAGGCTACCCTGAGAGGTAGCCGCACCATTGGTTGCCTCTACCCTGTTCCACAAGATGAGAGGGAGTTGTTGAGGATGCCTAAGGTGGATGCATTGGCTGCGGCGGTGACAAAGAAGACAACGATTCCAGTAGAAGGAGGTACAGCACTTAAAGATCTTCAGGATCGCAAGCTGGAGGTGCTTCTCAAGCAGGCCTTTGATTCTAGTGCTTTTTTGCTGCAGGCTTCCATTTGTGGGGCGTATGTGTCTAGGTCCTCTATCCGTTGGCTCCAAGGGGAGACAAGTTCGGATGGAGGGGAAGGATCTTCCTCAGAGGGAGCAAAGCTAGAGTCGGCGGCAGCGTACCTAGCGGACGCCTTCTATGATTTAGTTAGGATATCCGCAAAGTCCATGACATCAGTGATTGCCGCCAGAAGGTTCCTTTGGCTGCGGAATTGGGCGGCAGACACATCTTCTAAGTCTAGGCTCAGTAAACTCCCCTATAAGGGCAAGCTGCTCTTTGGGGAGGCCTTGGAGAAAATTGTTAAAGATTTAGGTGATTCCAAGGGAGGCCGCTTACCAGAAGATTGGCTAAAGGCAGCCAGGCCGGGAGCTATGCAACGGGGCCAAAGTATAGATTTTCACAGATTCCGAGGAGCTCAGTTTACTCCCTATCAAAGGGGCCGCTTTGTAGCCAGGGGACAGTCCTTTTGAGGAGCCAGAGGGTTCGGCAGGGGCTATTTCAACGCCCAGCAGAACTCTGCTAAGAAAGCACAATGAAGGTCGGCTGGTCCAGGCAGAGATCCCAGTAGGAGGACGCTTGCAGGGATTTCTCTCTGCCTGGACTGCCATAACTACAGACAGGAGGGTGCTGGAGATCATCCACCACGGGTATGCGCTGGAATTCACTCACCCTTTGACGGAAGCCTTCGTGTTGTCTCCATGTGGGCCACAGACAAAGAGAAAAGCGATAGGCGACACACTGCAGCATTTGTTACTGCTTGAGGCAGTGGTTCCAGTGCCTCAAGACTAGTGCGGCTTAGGTCGATACTCAATTTATTTCGTGGTTCCCAAGAAAGAAGGATCTTTTCAACCAATTCTGGATCCCAAGCACATGAACCGATCATTGAAGATGCCGCATTTTCGGATGGAGACCCTGCAATCAGTTATTCGAGCAGTAAGGCCGGGAGAGGTGCTTTCATCCATAGATCTAACAGAGGCTTATCTGCACATTCCTATCAGAGTAGATCATCAAAGGTTTTTGCGATTTGCCGTTCCTATGGGACATTTTCAGTTCCGGGCATTACCGTTCGGTCTGGCGACGGCACCACGTACTTTCACAAAGGTAATGGTGATAGTTGCGGTGGCGCTATGCAAGGAAGGAGTTCAGGTGCATCCCTATCTAGACGATTGGTTGATCTGAGCAGGATCTCTGGCGGAGTCGGTCTCAGCAACCTCGCGAGTAGTACAGGTCCTAGAACAGCTCGGGCGGGTCATCAACCGAGCAAAGAGTCATTTGCAGCCTGTCAGGTGGCTTACTTACCTCGGGGCCTTGTTCGACACGGAAGTAGGGTCAGTTTTTCTGCCTGAAGACAGGGTGCTAAAGATTTTGACTCAGGTGCAAGCGTTCTTACGGCTGCAGGCTCCTTCGGCGTAGAGGTACTTGCAGCTGTTGGGGTCCATGGCGGCGGCCTTGGACCTGGTTCCGTGGGCCAGGGCTCATATGCACCTGCTGCAGCGGGCGTTGCTATCCCGATGGTCTTTGCAACATCATCCTCTCTCCCAGAGGTTGGTCTGTCCGGAGGTAGTGCACAAAAGTCTGCTCTGGTGGTTGGACACAGGTCATCTTCAGGCAAGAGTTCCTTTGGAACACCCGAAGTGAATGTTGGTCACCACGGATGCCAGCCTATTGGGTTGGGGGGCTTATTGTCAGACTCACGTGGCACAGGGGAGCTGGTCCACGGAGGAGAGCAGTTGGTCAATAAATCGGTTAGAGCTCAGAGCGGTGCATCTCGTGCTTCAGCATTTCAGAAGTCTGCTCGAGGGGACAGCGGTTCGCATCTTCTCCGACAGTGTGGTGACAGTATCCTATATCAACAGGCAGGGAGGCACAGGCAGTGCTCTCTTGCTGGAGGAGAGTCAGGAGTTGATGCAGTGGGTGGAAGATCATCTCGGGGCTCTCTTGGCGGTGCATGTAGCAGGAAAAGACAACGTGCAGGCCGACTATCTCAGTCAGAATGTTCTTGATCCCGGGGAGTGGGAACTGAATGCGGCTGTCTTTCACGACATTACGATGCGCTGGGGGCAGCCGGTCATGGATCTGATGACTACTCTCGGCAATGCCAAAATGTCTCGTTTTTACAGCAGACGCAAGGAACACATGTCGGAGGGGCTTAACGGTCTGGTACAGCTCTGGCCAGTGCCCAGAAGGCCTTGGTATGCGGATCTGATACGGCTTCTAGTGGATTCACCTTGGAAGCTTCCAGATCGTCTCAATCTGTTGAGTCAGGGTCCATTCTAATGCCATGGGTAGATCGGTTCTTGCTTACAGCTTGGCTCTTGAAAGGGAACGGTTGAGATGTAGGGGATACTCTGCGTCGGTGGTAGCCACTATGTTGAAGTCCAAGAGGAAGTCGACTTCCTTCGCGTATGTTTGAGTATGGTGCATTTTTGAGGCTTGGTGTGCAGAGTGGAGCGTTAGGCCTTTTTCGGCAGCCTTACTAGATATCTTGTCGTTCCTTCAGGGGGGACTAGAAAAGGGGTTAGCTCTCAGCACCCTCAAAGTTCATCTGGCTGCCCTAGCTTGCTATAGAGGAGCAGTGCAGGGAAGAGTTTTGTTATCACATCTAGATGTTCAACGGTTCCTTCGGGTGACTAGGAATATCAGGCCGCCGGTAAGACCGGTAGTGCCTACTTGGGATTTGAACTTGGTGCTGGAAGCGTTAATGCAGCCTCCTTTTGAGTCAGAGTCGGCGATGAGTTTGAAAGAACTGTCTTGGAAGACCGCTTTCCTTGTGGCTTTGTGTTCGGCGAGAAGAGTTTTGGACCTGCAGGCTCTTTCGTGTTGGGAGCCGTACCTTCAGTTTTTGGCGGAAAAAGTGCTGTTGTGACCAGTGCCATCTTTCTTCCTAAGATAGTGTCATGCTTTCACTTGATTCAGTTGGTTTCCCTGCTGACTTTTTCAGGTCGAGAAGGATCTAGAATGAATGGGTCGCTGCGGAAGTTGTATCTGGGGCGAGTGCTGCGAAGGTACCTCAGGAGAACAGAGTCCTTTCGAAGGATTTTGAGGCTTCCTCGGGCATAGAGGGGGGGCTCCATAGGTGAGAGTGTTAAAAAAAATATGATTCAGATGTAAGCAATCTCAAGGGAAGGATACGTAACTATCAGTAGGGATGAGAAAAAGTAAGAGCAAAGAAACAAATTGTTAGGTTTTGTTGTTTTTGGTGAATTTCCTAGGTTATAGATAGAGTTAGACTGCTTTGACATTAAGAGACTGAATCACTGACAGCAGAGGGAGCTGTATAGGCTGTCAGCAAAACTTTCAGAATTCAGTCCTCAGCTGCTGGAGGAGGTTGACAACCCTAAGGTTCCTGGACTGGCCCGGAGAGAACTCAAGGAAAGACAATTAGCAGGTAAGGTCTAATTTCTCCTTCTGCTGTCCCAGGTTATCCGGATATCCCGTTCAGATAGTGGACTGAATATTGCCGCTATTCAGATAATCCTGGGGACTGTCCAGGCTCCATCTATGCTCCATATAGTTATTGTCCCAGTGACATGGAAGATATATTATACAGGATTTCCTGAGAGGGAGTGCAACTTGCAAGATTCAATATTCTTTTATCACACAGTCCACATCAACTTAAATAGGGGGAGGAAAGAGACCTCAGAGGATGTTCAGCCAGCCACGAGCTTTCCGTGTCTCTTGTATCATTGGTCATAAAAAACCTCACTTCTGTTTTAACCTATTTGAACTCTTTTTCCCACATTAAACACATAGAGCCCAAGCTTCAGCGGCAGTGGCTAGTGCTTCTAAAGCGCATAGCTATCGTCGCTGAATCTTTACCCCATATATGCCATGCCAGCCCCATCTCTGGTCACTGGCATTGAATATCTGGGTCTACCCCATGGTGCGGACGATAACCAGGCAGCAGCAATATTGAGCCATTGCCCAGTGAGCTCCCATGGGTAAAGGTAGGTGGGGGAAAAGCTGGTCTCTACCCATGGGTTGCTAACTGGGCAGCAGTTCAATATCGCCGCTGCCTGGTTAGCAATGGTTGCCACCTCCACAATGCCCATGACATGCCCTAATGCTAACCGTGTTACTGCCACTGAATATTCCTCTAAGCGGCATTTACACAGTTTACAGATCTGTAAAAAGTGCAAGTGCCTTTGAATATCGGGTCCATAATCATTTATTTATCATTTACTGGGGTGGAGGAGTAGTCTAATGGTTAGAGCAGCTGCCCACTACTCAGCAGATCTAAGGGTTCAATTCCCACTGGCACACCTTGGGAAAGTGACTTTACCCTCCATTGCCTTGGAAGAAAAGGCCTGACAATCTACTTCCAGTGATACATTGCCAAGAAAAACCCAGAGGCAGTTGGGTTGCCAGAAGTCAGTACTAAACAAAACACATTTATTGCTCACCGCCTCCCCCCCCCCCCCCCTGGGGGATACTTCTCTTTTGTTGAAACTGTGCTAGGGAAAGATGAGAGGAGAGGTAATGAGGAAAAGGGCTGGCCCCAGAGCTGGTTCAAAGTGTTGGCACCCTGTGCAAACTTTAAGCCTTATGCCCCCCTGGCTGTCAAAATCTATTGTTTAGCTTTGAATGTCCTGCTCTTCACACACACACACACACACGACCCAGAAGCTGCTGCCCTAGACAGCTGCCTAGTTTGCCTAATAGTTGGCCTGGTCCTGATGAGGAATTGCAGTCAGAGGAAACTAGGCATGTGCATTTTGGGCTTTGTTGGGCACCTATTAATTACAGGTGCGGGCAAATCGCTTGTGTGCGCCTACGCCTATGAATTAATTGAGGAAGATGATCGATATCTGTGCTCTGTTAGATAACAGTTTTCCCCAAGCAGTTGCAGGACTCAGGATGTTTGATGAGGGCGAAAGCTGTAGTGGCCTAGATGCTGAGTCTGTTAAATTAACGGTTCAGAGAAGCAGACAGTGCTGGAGTTTTGGATAATGTGTCTTCATGTGGGAAGTGGTGCAGTTCTTTCAGAATTTCAGGAAATGAGCCAAAAGCAAGTGCTGAGGTCATAATTTGACTTTCTGTCCATAAGATCCTTTGCCTGCAAAATATATTAAGATGTTGAATGATTGTTTTGGATCCTTGGTTAACGTGAATTCTACATCAGTCATTACCTACTGGTCACATGTCCAGTCAATTAAAGGCAATTATTTAGAATCAAGAGCAGTTGGGAGGGGCATTGATCTTTAATGGATATTTTTCTGCATGTTCCTTCAAGCTTTTAATTTAAACATTTATAGTCTGCTTTTACAATCCGAGATAAAGTGGAGTACAATACATCACATTTTACAATAAAACCAATATTCCATTAAACAGATTCTGCAAAATATTGTTGGAATACCCAAGTCTTCAGGGATTTGCAAAAATGTAAATATCCTACAGAGTCCCTGATTGCTACTGACGAGCTGTTCCATAGTTTAGGACAGCTCCAGTAAGGCATCTGCCTCTGGTCCTCACTTGACGGAAAAAAGAAACAGATGAGTATCAGATCATTCACCCATCCGATAACTGAGCAGGACCAATGTTGTGGATGGCTTTGAATGCTAAACATAATAATATCTTAAATAAAGTTTGGGCTTCAATCGGTAACCAATGAGGTTGAATGGGGACACTTTCCCTATATCCTCTATAAGTAATCATTCTTGTGCAGTATTTTGAACACATTGCCATTTATATATTAATTTCTTTGACATCCCCACAAATGATGAATTATAATAATCCAATTGGCTCAACACCGTCAACTGAACCACGGCTCAAAAAACTTGAGGCATCAAAACAGAACTGTCTAACCAATTTTAGCTTATACCAGGCCTTTATACATAAGCTACATGCGGTACAAATGTCAGGTTTCAGTCAACAACTCCCAAGTTACGCACCTTATGGGACGTATCACCTTCTTCCCTAAGATTTGAATTGACTTCGCTGGGATTTAGCCTTTTCAACCCACAAAATTGTTTTACTCACATTACGTTTGAATGGATTGTCTTTCAACCAATTCCCTAAAGCAAACAAGCCCTACTGCAGCAGTTCCAGCAGCTCCTTAAATGATTTCTTCATTGGAATAAAAAAACTGAACATCAGCATAGATGTATGGCGAAAAACCCAACTCCCTAATATACAGTAGCCAGCAAATGGGCTAAAATAAATGTTAAAGATAACAGAGGAGATCAAATACTAAAGTCCCTTCTTTTGGTAGATTGTTCAGAAATGAAAGGAGATTTTGGTAATGTTAGAGAAAGAAATGGCAAGTTGGGTTTTTTTTGTTTTTTTTAATATTATATTTTTATTGAATTTGTCACGATTACAAAAGTAAACATGGGAAAAGAACATTCCCTTACATAAAACACAAAACAAAATTACAGTTTTAAATGTTTTCAGAGGAACAATCTCAAAAAAACACATTAAATGAGAGACAGTTAGCTAAGCATACCAAACATCAAGACCCCAATTTTCTTCTCAACCAAACCACTCAAAACAAAACAATATAATATTCTTATTGCGAGCTCTTACCCACCAAAAACTGTTCTAACTGTGACACTTCAGTAAATACATATCTATTACCAAAATAAGTAACAAAACATTTACAAGGAAATTTTAAATAAAACTGACCTCCCAAAGCAAGAACCCTAGATTTTAGCTGCAAAAAAGCTTTCCGTCTGAGCTGGGTAACCTTGGCAACATCAGGAAACATCATCAAAAGACTCCCACAAAAGGAAACATCCTTCTTAGCAAAATATAATTTCATAAGAGCAACCTTTTCGCTCTCAGAAGAGAAGGTAACCAATAGGGTAGCCCTCTTAGTCACCTTATCTAGAGAGGTTTCTAAAAATTGAGTTAAGTCTAGTTGATCCAAGCTCACCTGCTCATCAGCCTCTCCGTCTTTAGCTATCTCACTACCCCCCTGGGGTAGATAATAAACAGAAGTAATACTAGCCACATCAAATGTTGAACATAACAATGTATCATGGACATATTTTTTAAATAACTCTAATGGAGAGAGAAGACGTACCATCGGAAAATTTAAAACTCTAAGATTATTTGCTCTAGATAGGTTTTCTAACCTTTCCAATCTCTTTTGAAGCGCAGTGGTCTCCTTTATATAAGATGAACTTGCAACCTGTACACTCTCCGCAGATCCCTCCAACCTCCGAATCCTCTCACTAACAGCTGAGAGAGACTGACCATGACCGCGAAGAACACTCGCAGTATCATGGAAAAACCTACACAGCTGAGTGAGAGTACCCGAAAGAACACATTCCACCCGATGTATAGCATCAAAAACATCTTTCAAAGAAATATTAGAATTAGCAGAACTAGAAAAAACTGGCAGTGAATCAGAAGATGGTAAAGAGACACCCGAAGGGTATACAAGCTCAGCTCCAGTCAAATCAGTCCGCTTAAAAGAAGCTCCATCGGAGAAAGGGGTGGAGACGGAAAACAAACTACTATCTCCAACAAAGGAGGCATTGGATGAGGGGATTTGATCATCTAAGTTAGGTTGGAGGGGAGGGATACAATCCCCCGAACTTAATGAAGCCTCTGGGACTAACCTTGCTCCTGGGTCCTGAGGGACTGATATTTGTAAAGCAGCAGCACTAATCAGGTGGGTATCAATAGGGCCCTTTATCACCTGACCCTCCACTGGGCCCTTGTTCTTAGCTTTTCGCTTACCCATTCAAGACACAGGAGGCAAAGAAACTTCCCAGAAGCTCCCAAGTGCTCCTAAGGGGCTCACAAGGGGCCTAACCTGCCCCTTGAGCCACGCCCCTTCAGACACGCACCGCGGCCGCATCCCGCGGTGCCAGGTGGCTCTTATCCTCAATCGCAGCAGGAGAGAGGAGCTCTGTTCCAGCCAGGTATGCAGCTGACAGCAATTCCCACTCAGCATCTCCTGACGTTAGCAGGCAGTCCTGGGCTAGCTTCTCCCAAAATGGCAAGTTTTAACAGACTGTTGGGTATATGCAGAGAAAGAAAATGGGCAAGAACTGCACCATTTCACTGTACAAAGTTGGTAGATGCCCTTGGTGAACCTCATCCCTTGCAACCTCCCCCTGCCTTGGCACCCATTGCCACTGCTGCTGCCCCCCTCTGTGACCTGCAGCAGCAGCCATGGCCGCAAAGAGCCCCACAGCGCTTACCTTTAAACGTCAGCACTGTGGGGCTGTTCGATTCCCCCTCCTCTCAGGGGCAGAAGTAATCAGACCTACAGTGCCAACGTGTACAGATAAGCGCCGCAGGGCTGTTTGCGGCCATTGCCATTGCTGCCAGTCCCAAAAGGAGCAACAGTGGTGGCAATGGGTGCCCCAGAGGGTTGGCACTCTAGGTAACTACCTCATTGGTCTAATGCTAGCGCCGGCCATAGTGCTGTGTGCAAGGGTATGAAGACTTATGCAATCAGGACTTGTGCGTTCTTAAAAATATTTTTTCACTCAGTGTGTAATCAAACTCTGGAATTCGTTACCAGAGGATGTAGTAAAAGCTGTTAGAGTAGCTGGCTTTAAGAAAGGTTTGGACAAGTTCCTGGAGGAAAAGTCCATAAACCATTATTAAAGAGGACCCAAGAAATTCACTGCTTGACCCAGTACAAGCATTGTGGAACCTGTGTCCTTTGGGGAACCTGACAGGTACTTGTGACCTAGATTGGCCACTGTTGGAAACAGGATACTGGGCTTGATGGACCTTAGTCTGACCCAGTATGGCATATCTTATGTTCTTATTCCAGAGGTGTTCTTTGCTGCTGAAAGTGCAGACTATTGTGGAGAACAGTGAAACAGACTGTTACTTTAAGACATGTGGGATTGTGTTTTTCAGAGAGCACAATGTGAAAAGTGTACAAGGATGGCAAGACTGTAACAAGGTGTTGAATCTAGATACCTTAAGATAAGAGGAGCGAGTTTCTCCATCAAGAGGCTTTAGTTGTGAGTGCTGAATTGCTTGTGAGATTCCTCTTTACATGTTTAGTAAGGTGGAGAAATGTAAAATGTGAGGTCAATATTCAGCGGCCATAGCAATTGTATCAATTTAAGCGCTGGCATTTAAATGAATAGTTTCAGGTTTGCTATATCGCTCAAGCAGGTTGTGCAAGATAAAAGATAGAGTGCATAGACTGAAGTACAATTGTATATAAAATAGGTAAGCAAGGAAAGGAAAGATGTAAATATAAAAAATGCAATGCAGGTCCATAAAAGATACCTGAAACTCTCCCCCCCCCCCCTCCCCAGCCCATGTTCTATTGACACAATCCCATAAAGATCAGTTTGAAGCCATTTCTAACAGCTTACTTGATTTTCCCACAGTCATTTTGAAAAATAACCACAAGGGCACAGTGCAAAGAGCTGTCAGAAGTAATATGTTAAGACCCTATGTTCCCAACAATATATAATAGTCACTTCATTGAGCGAGTACAACTTGTAATGATAAAACAACTCAGCACGCTCAATTCTTACCACTAGAAACATGAAATTTACTAGGAAATAACGATACTCTTCATTTCCTGTATAAACAAGGTCTCAGACAAACTAGTAGCACTAAGATTTGGACTAGACATTCGTCCTTATATTGTGCTAGTTTTGACATCAATGACCTCCGGTATTTTCTTTTTTTTTACTTTTATCACATTTATCATAAAAAAATTTTTGTTACTCCACTTAACTTAAAGATGATGCTATTCTTTTACAATGATTATTGTTCGGTCAATTCCGACGCCATACCATAGGCACCTGAAGTATTTCACTGTCACTGATTTCTTCAGGGAATTGGCACCGTACATAAATCGCTGAAAGGATTAAAACAGAAAATGAAATCCATCGATCAACTGTTTCATATTCTTCAAACAGCATTAATATATTATATCATTAAAATTTAACCTGATGCTGCCCCCGTAGCTCTATGCACAAGAAAGCCCACAAATTCGAAGCCTTCTTTCTCCTGCCGAAAACGCCGTGCATGCGGACTGCAGGACGGTATCTGCTCTTTTAAAGCCCTTCTCATGCTGATTGTATCTAACGATCTCCTTATTCACCTATTGGAACCTCCCTACATCACTGCCCAATTCTGTTTCATATTGAGTCCTGAAGGGGCCACGGAATTTAAATTCAGGACTCAATATGAAACAGGATTGGGCAGCCTGCTTATAGAATGCAGTAAGTTGAGAGTTACACTGAGTCATTAAAGTCATTTGATATTGGAGATCACTGTCAAAAGGTTTTTATAAACAATACCCCATAATGAAGATCATTGTTGTATGGTGATGTAGGGAGGTTCCAATAGGTGAATAAGGAGATCGTTAGATACAATCAGCATGAGAAGGGCTTTAAAAGAGCGGATACCGTCCTGCAGTCCGCATGCACGGCGTTTTTCGGCAGGAGAAAGAAGGCTTCGAATTTGTGGGCTTTCTTGTGCATAGAGCTACGGGGGCAGCATCAGGTTAAATTTTAATGATATAATATATTAATGCTGTTTGAGGAATATGAAACAGTTGATCGATGGATTTCATTTTCTGTTTTAATTCTTTCAGCGATTTATGTACGGTGCCAATTCCCTGAAGAAATCAGTGACAGTGAAATGCTTCAGGTGCCTATGGTATGGCGTCGGAATTGACCGAACAATAATCATTGTAAAAGAATAGCATCATCTTTAAGTTAAGTGGAGTAAAAAAAAAAAATTACAGCCACAGATATTGCTTTTGCCATCTTCTTGCCTAATTCTACTTTTAGCTGTCCTTGTTGCTTATATATCAGGGTCATGCCTGCCTGGAATTCTGATGAAGAGCTTTCTTCAGCTGTCTGTGCTGTATTCAGGCTTTACATTTAGCACAGAGCTCTAATAAAGATCGATTCTTTAGCTGTACGGTGAAGTCATGCTTTAGATGAATCCATGCCCTGCTTTTATAGGGTTCTAATGAAGATCACACTTCAGCTGTCCGTGCTGTATGCACATGATGCACGCACAGGGTTCGGAGGAAGATGTGCTCTTCAGCTGTCTGTGTTGTGTTTGTGTGATGCCCACATGGTCCTCCACACTCCGTGCTTTACATGTATCTATGTGATACCTATATAGGGGTCTGATGAATATCTGCTCTTCAGTTAGCCAAACTGTTCTTGTTCTTTACATGAGTCCAGAGGCTCGTGTGCATGGGATCTCGGCGTGATCATGTCTGAGGATCTCAAGGTGGCAAAACAATGTGACAAGGTGGTGGCCAGAGCCAGAAGGATGTTAGGCTGCATACAGAGGCATAGCCAGCAGAAGGAAGGAGCTATTAATGTCCTGGTATGAGTCACTGATGAGGCCTCACTGGTATTTTGTTCAGTTTTGGAAGCCATACCTTACAATGGATATAAAAAGACTTGAAACGGTTTAGAGGAAGGCAACTAAAATATTGGGCCTATGCCAGAAGATGTAAGAGGAGACTTGAAGATCTAAATCTGTATATCCTGGAGAAGAGGAGGGACAGGGGGGATATGATACAGATGTTTAAATATTTAAAAGGGTATTAATGAACAAACAAAACTTTTTGAAAACAGGGAGTCTGTAGAACTAGAGGACATGAAATGAAGCTGCCAGGAGATGAACTCAAAAGCAATGTCAAGAACCATTTTCATGGAAAGATTGGTGGATGCCTGGACGCCCTCCTGATGGAGGTGGTGGGGGCAAAACCAGTGATGGATTCAAAAAGACATGGGACAGACAGAGGTTCTGTTTACAGCAAGACAGAATCAAAGCAACATTAAATAACTTATTCTTCAAGCAGAAGAAGGTGACCTGCATAGAGTGGCAGGTACGACCCTAAACAGACGCATTATTTGGGAAAATTTCTCCAAATGGAGTTCGTTCTGCACATACCATGACAGTCATGAACTTCGGGACTGATATTCAGCATCCTTGGCTTGTGCGATTACGGTGACTAGCTGCCGGCACTGAACATTAAACGTGGATATTCAATGCCGGTGTCATATCCATGTATATATATATATATATATTTATATATATATATAAAACTGTATATAGTTTATTCTGTTCTATATTATCTCACAATGTTTAGACTGTATACACTATATATAATATGATGTTCCTTGTAAATATGTTCTGTTATAATATGACGTTCCCTGTAAAACAAACTTGTTTTGTTAATTGTTGTTCACTGTAAACCGCAACTGAACTTTGGAAGATGCGGTATATAAATGTATGTATAAATAAATAAATATACGGCCCTGGCATTGAATATCTGGGATCGCTGCACAGCCGCAGACGCAGCCGCAGACGCAACAGAAGCTAACCGGGCAGTGGCGATATTGTGCTGCTGCCCGGTTAGCTCCCACATGTAAAGATAGATCAGCTGATTCCCCTCGCCTTCATCATACAACAATATGCCGTGTCAGCATATTATTATGCTGACGATATAATTATTCTTTTCTATACTAGCCCTGTCGCCCTTTACTCTTGTCTCTCCCATGTTTCCTCCTGCTATCTGCGAATTATCTACATCTTAACCTATAAAAGTCTGCCGCAATTTGGTTCACCTTCGATGCCCCCTGCCCCTCACTGGCCCCTACACTTGCTTGTACCCCAGTCCTGTTAGTATCATCCCTCCAGTACCTTGGTCTCATCCTCAACTCTTCCCTCTCTTTTTGCAAACATCTTTCATCCCTCATCCACTGTTCCTTCTTTTCCCTACGCCAGGTCCGTGCCATTCGGCCATTTCTATCATTCTCATCCCTGACCATGCTCCTTCTATCACTAGTCATTTCAAGACTCGATCATTGCAACGTTGCACTGGCCGGACTCCCCCGGTATCAACTGCAATGATTACAGCTCCTCCAGAACACCACAGCTCACATTCTCACTCATTTCTCCCACTCCCCTTCTCATCTGCCTCCACTAGTTACCAGTTAAGTTTAGAATTCACCACAAGCTCCTGATCCTTGTTCACAAAGGCATCCATACATCCACCCCACAGTACCTGGCCAACCTCATTCACTTCCACGCTCCCCTCCGTCTGCTCCGCTCTGTCTACGCTAACCGGCTTCCTCCCGTCCACTTCTCAAGCTCATCTCGAACATATCCACACTTCTGCTTTCTGCTTCCTTGGCCCCATACTCTGGAACTCCCTACCCCACACACTCTGTCTGAAACCATCATTCGAAAGATTTAAAACAATGCTAAAGACTCACCTCTTCCACCTGTCCTTCGACCTTCCACTCTCCCGAGACTGTTTATCCTGACCTGTCTCTCCCGTTCTATCCTAATTGCCTTGCCTTCTCTCTATTCTCTTGCTTGGCAATTTTTGCTCTATCCTGTCAACCAATGATGTTCCTTTTCCCTTTATGACTCCATCAAAGTGTTTTACTATTATTGTAATCTGCACTGATGCTGCTGCCTGGGCAGTATATCAAGAGCAAAATAAAGATAAAGGTGTGATCTCAGTTTCTGAAACTTACTGTAGTGCTTGCATCATGCCTTTGAGTTCACAGGATGTAATGTGTCTAGGCAGTTTATCAAAGTGTGCTTGAAAATCTTTTAATCAAGCCTGTAGCACCCAATACAATGACAAACATTTCTGTATCTTTCTGCCACGTTTTCCTAGTCTGACTGCATTGCTTGGTACTTAAAGATCTTCTCTTTCTCCACTCGATACACATAATTACTTGGCACTAAAACCTCTATTATCCATTCTGTTCTCATGTTCTTTCTGGAAATGCTTCTCACACACTGCCCTGGTACTCTAATCCTTTACTAAAGATTGTTTTTTTGTGGTACATGATGCTTCCTTGTTGTTGAAGGGTTGTTTTTTTTAGTTATTGAATCCCAGGAGACATAGAGCCTGGTGGTCTGGATCCCAGCAAAGACTATCTTCCTCCGGTCATTGGCACGATGACTTGGCATAGCCACGTCAAGAAGACATGGTGAGCAGTGAGGCTTCTTGTATTTTTTGGCACAGAGTTCAGTAAGAACGCCCTCTCGTTCTCTGGGAAACATCTGATATTCTACTTTGTCTGCAGCACATGCCATGAATTACTCTTTGGAGGGAAGGCAGCTTATACTGACCTAGGATTTCCCAAACCAACCTTGGTGGCCTCACAGCTAGCTAGACTTCCAGATCAACAAGGAATAAGCATGGAGTGTATTTGAATATACTGTGAGTGCAAATTTATTTCATGCATATTCATGGTGAATGCGCTAAAAACATGTTTAACCTGGGATCAGCAGGATAGGACTGGGAAGCCCTGCACAAGCCATTTGTTAATTAGGTAAAATCTTGTTTGCAATCCAGTTCTTGGACATACCCAGCAAGCTGGGTTTTCAGGATTTGCACAATGAATAGGTAGACAATTTGCATACATTAGAGACAATGTATGCAAATCTTTCACACATATTCATTGTGGGAATCCTGAAAACCTAATTGGCTGGGCATTAATATAGTTTACATATAGTGCCAAATAATGCCCTTAAAAATTGCAGGCCAATAACTTGTCTGCCTTCTCTCTGTTCACAGCAATAGATGCTGCCAATACATTATAGAAACATATTGATTCCAACAACATCATGACAATGAGGAAGAATAAGAATAAGAAAGGAGCTTATTAAACTACCGTTCATATTGCCCTGGATAAGCCAGTCAGTTTCCTCTGTTAGCTCACCACAGCTCTTATTCAGAAGCCTAGCACTTTACTATCCAATCAGCATACATTACTAAACCTCTGCTCTTTTATGTCTCAGCTGTATGGAGTTCCTCTTCTCCCCTACTAGGTTATTCAGGTAAGGCAGAAAACGTACAGCAACCCAAGGTTCTTCGCTTCCTTAATTGTTCATTATAATAGTCCCCTCTGGATGTCTTTATCCACCCCTTATTGTCCTTCCCAACCCCCCTATTGTCCTTTACAGCAGGAAGGGTTTTACTTACTATTTGTCCCAGGTACCCTTGTAAGCAAATGACGGTACATGAGTTCTACCCGCAATTCCCCATGCACCAAATGGGTGGCTCTAGGGAGTCCATCTATCATATTCTGACCACTAGTCCCCTTGTCTACCCAAATTCTGCGCCTGGCCCAGGGTTTTTACTTAACTAGCACCCCTGGCCAGCCTGCCACCACCTTCATAGCTTCATTACTGGCTACATCCACCCATCCAGGTCTTTTCTCAGTGGGTATCTGTTAACTCATCTTCGTAAGAAGCGAGTACAAACCCTTCTGGGCTCCTTCCTCCAGCTATCTCTTAGAGAAGCAATCCCAGAAAGTAGAGTCTCCAACTCCTCCTCTTGAGGTGAATCTACCAGGGGAAATATACTGGTCCATCTCAGAGGTGTCAGCGGTTGATCCCTGTTCCATCCCTTGTTGAGTATGTTTATGTTATGTTTTATTTCATTTGATATACCGCCTTTCAAATAACAGCAAGGCAGTTTACAAAACTCAAATAATAGAAATGGGCCATAGGCACTGAAAGGGAAAGAAGTTACATCATTAACAGGAAAGAAGGATCACTCACTTCTACTTCCATCTCCAAGGTATCCTCATCTATCTCTTGGGTAGAGTTCTCTACTACTTTCAGGAGGGGTCGAGGCACGGGGATCAATGGCTAGGGATTCACCCTTCCTAGAAATCAGCTCGGTATTTATTTATTTAGAAACATAGAAACATAGAAACATGATGACAGAAAAAGACCACAAGGCCCATCTAGTCTGTCCTTCCATAACAACAACTACAACAGTCCACTTTTTACCTTTAGAGATCCTCTGTGTTGGTCCCATGCTTTTTTGAATTCAGTTACTGTCCTCATCTCTACCACCTCCACTGGGAGACTATTCCACGGATCCACTACTCTTTCCGTAAAGAAATATTTCCGCATATCACTCCTGAATCTATCTCCCTTCACCCTCATCCCATGTCCCCTCGTCGCAGAACTTGCTTTCAATTGAAAGAGGCTCTCTCCCTGAACATTTATGCCACGGAGGTATTCAAACATCTCAATCATATCACCTCTATCCCGCCTTTCCTCTAAGGTGTACATATTAAGATCCTTAAGTCTGTCCTCATATGCTTTATAATGAAGACTACTAATCATCTTAGTAGCAACCCTCTGCACCGACTCCATCCTGTTCACATCCTTTTAAAGGTGCGGTCTCCAGAATTGCACACCATACTCCAAATGAGGTCGCACCAAAGACTTATACAGAGGCATTATCACCTCCTTTTTTCTGCTAGCCATTCCTCTCCGTATGCACCCAAGCATCCTTCTAGTTTTTGCCGTCGCCTTTTCTACCTGTTTAGCTACTTTAAGATCATCGGACACAACTACGCCTAGGTCCCGCTCTTCTTTAGTGGACAAAAGTACTTCACCTCCTATGCTGTATTGCTCCCTTGGATTGCTGCAGCCCAAATGCATGACCTTACATTTTTTAACATTAAATCCCAGCTGCCAAATTCTAGACCATTCTTCAAGCTTAGCTAGATCCCTCCTCATGTTATCTACACCTTCCTGGGTGTCTACTTTATTGCAGATTTTGGTATCATCTGCAAAGAGGCAAACCTTACCCGACAGCCCTTCCGCTATATCACTAACAAAGATGTTAAAAAGAATCGGACCAAGGACAGATCCCTGGGGCACACCACTGGTAACATCCTTCTCCTCAGAGTGAGCTCCATTTACTTGTACTCTTTGTCGCCTCCCACCCAACCAATTTCTAACCCAAGCAGTAACTTTAGGGCCCATCCCTAGGGTGCTCAGTTTGTTTATAAGTCGCCTGTGAGGAACAGTGTCAAAGGCTTTACTGAAATCTAAATACACCACATCTAGAGCTCTCCCTCGGTCCAACTCCCTGGTCACCCAGTCAAAGAAATCAATCAGATTTGTCTGACAAGACCTGCCTCTGGTGAATCCATGCTGCCTCGGATCCTGTAATCCGCTGGACTCCAGAAACCTCACTATTTTCTCTTTCAACAGCGTTTCCATTAATTTACTCACCACTGAAGTTAAACTAACCGGCCTGTAGTTTTCAACCACATCCTTACTTCCGCTTTTGTGTAAAGGCACCACATGAGCCTCTCTCCAGTCCTTTGGCACCACTCCCGACTCCAACGAGGCATTGAAAAGGTCAGTCAGTGGAGTTGCTAGAACGTCCCCAATTTCCCTCAGTATTCTAGGGTGTATCCCATCCGGTCCCATCGCTTTGTCTACTTTAAGTTGAGCTAGTTTCTCACGAACACAGTCTTCTGAAAATGGTTCAAGATGTCCCTCGCTTCTGTTCTTATTTGTGGGTGTTTTCTGAGGTCCTGCTCCTGGTTCTTCATCTGTGAACACAGAACAAAAATATTTGTTAAGCAATTCCGCTTTATCCTTATCAGCTTCTACATATTCCCCCCCTGTACCCTTGAGTCTGACAATACCACTTTTGCCCTTCCTCTTCTCACTAATATATCTGAAAAATGTCTTATCCCCCCATTTTATTGCATTGGCTATTTCCTCCTCCTTTTGAATCTTTGCCTTCTTGACTACTTTGCTAGCTTCTCTAAGTTTTTCCAAATACAGATGCCTGTCTTCCTCTCTCTGTGATCTCTTGTATTTCATGAAGGCCTCCCTCTTTTTCTTCACTTTTTCAGCAACTTCCTTCGAAAACCATAGTGGTCTCCTGTTCCTTTTGCCTTTATTTACCATTTTAACAAAAAGGTTGGTTGCCTTTAAAATACCCCCTTTCAGTTTTGCCCACTGTTGTTCTACATCCCCCAGCTGTTCCCATCCCACTAACAACTCCCTGAGGTATTGGCCCATCTTCGCAAAGTTAGTCTTCCTTAAGTCTAAGATCTTCACCTTGGAATGGATTCTAACAGCCCTAGTCCTAATACTGAACCACACCATCTGGTGATCACTGGATGCAAAATGATCTCCCACTACAACATCAGAAACACTTTCACCATTGGTAAGCACCAAGTCCAGTATGGCCCCTTCACGTGTGGGGTCTGTTACCAATTGCCTGAATAGTTCTCCCTGTAGAGAATCCAGGATCTCCTTACTCCTAGATGATACTGCAGCAGGAATGTGCCAATCAACATCTGGCATATTGAAATCTCCTAGCAGTAGCACTTCCCCTTTCCTAGCAATGCTGTGTATGTCTTCAATTAACTCTCTGTCCACCTCTTCCTCTTGTGAGGGAGGTCTGTATATCACACCAATGCAAATAGATTTCTCTTTCCCTCTTTCTAGTTTAACCCACAATGCCTCCTCTCTCCCTTTTAAGCTCTGTAATTCCAAAGCTTTAATAGTAGTTTTTACATATAGTGCTACTCCTCCTCCCCTTCTTCCTACCCTGTCCTTTCTGAATAAAGTATAGCCAGGTATAGTTACATCCCAGTCATGGTTTTCTGTGAACCATGTTTCTGTAACTGCCACTAAATCTAAGTCAGCCACTCCCACCAAAGCTTCAACTTCAGAGATCTTATTTCCCATGCTACGGGCATTAATACACACTGCTTTCCATATGTTACCCCTGTTACCCATTTCCATAAAGGTATTTAATGTATCACTTACCTGGGGGCTTTCACTTACCTGGGGCTTTCTTCACCCATCCCCAACGAATCTAGTTTAAAGCCCTCTTCAGTAGATTAGCCAGTCTACTACCAAAGATGTGTTGACCTTTCTTGGACAGATGGATGCCATCTCTGCTCTGCAACCCTTGGAACAGCATCCCATGGTCTAGGAAACCAAAACGCTCTCGAAGACACCATCCACGCAGCCATGCATTAATCTCCAGGATGCGAGCCTCTCTGCCTTGGCCTTTACCCTCAACAGGGAGGATTGAAGAGAACACCACCTGTGCACCTACCTGCTTCACCCTCTGTCCCAGAGCCATGAAGTCACTTTTGATACGTTCCGAGGTATACCTGGCAGTATCATTTGTTCCAACATGGATTAGCAACATTGGGTAATAGTCAGTGGGCTTGATGAGTCTCGGCAAACTCTCCGTAACATTTTGGATCTTGGCACCAGGCAGACAGCATACCTCTCTGGACATCAAGTCTGGTCGGCAGATGGACGCCTCAGTACCCCTCAGAAGAGAGTCTCCAACCACCACTACCCTTCGTTTCCTTCTGGTCACTGATTCTGCAACTATGGGGTACTTGAACTCTGGTTCTTCCCTTTCCAGGGATGCTTTCACCTCCTCCACTTCCAGGGCTGCATAATGGTTCTTCAATTCAAGGGCTGGAGAAGTTGGATTGGTGATTTTGCAGGCTCTGGTGACTTTTGTCCAACCATCGACATTCTGTTGGCACCCATCTTCTCCTGTGCTGGAGAGCCTGGTTGCTGCAAGCAGCATCTCATCAATGTACTTCTCACTGTCTTGAATGCTCCTCAGCCTTGCCACCTCCTCTCTGAGTTCCTCCACTTGTTTCCTCAGAGCTTCAGCATGCAGGCACCCTGCACATGGAACCAGTTCTTCAACTGGCAATAGGACCTCTGTCTGTTATTTAGCTGTATTTATATTCCGCTTTTCACCGGGTCAAAGCGGTCAATTGGGGGATACATTTAACACGAGGGGATATGACACACATACGTTAATACTTACAGGGAACATGGGCAATGGAGGGTTAAGTGGCTTGCCCAAGACCACAAGGAGTGCCTATAGGACTAGAAATCCCAGTATAGTAGATTATTCACTTTTTCATAATACGGATATGGGTTTACTCCCAGAGGCTGACCCACCACATTCGCTCTTCCTCAGTAGGTTTGTAAGGTATAATCTGCCAACTGTTCCTGGGAAAGGTTGGGGAAGTGAGCTAGAACCTCCTCCCCTAGAACTTCCATCCCACCTGGGGTACAAGCTTTTCCTCTGATTTATTGGCCTTGAATTTGTGGCTTTTCCCCAGGTCTCGCACTACATCAGTGGCCGCAGACAGAAATAATTCCCCCAGCATCACTCCATGTCCCTCTTCCTTCTCATAGGACTGTGCATGTATGGTGACCAGTGCTGTTTTAAGACCCACTGCCTCATCCAACCCCTTCCAGTCGTGACCCAGGATAAAATGGTAGGATGCTCCACCACCGCGATTTTCAATTGCTGGGACTTCCCATCCCATTTAATGGAGATCTCAAATGTTTTTACCTCCTTCACATCCCCATGCACACAGCAGACCCACACCGCCCCCTTAGGAGATCCTTCTCCCCTCCTAGTGAGCAACTGCCAAGTTAGCCATAAGGGATTGATTAGTCCCTGTATCTACCAAGGCCTCCAAGTCTGTCCCCGTGTTCTGGATTCCCTTCCTTAAAGGGCTAGCAGGTGGAATCCCCTCAGGACTCTAAATCCCAGTCCATCCTAGAGAATAAATCACCCCTCTTGGGGCAGTACTGCCTAAAGTGGCCCTCCCTCCACATAAAAAGCATCTGAGATTTCCCTGGGTTTCTGAGACAGGTCCTCTTTCCCATATTTTCCACTTTTTTGGGATTCCCAACTGAAGACTTACAATCCCTTTTGTGGTCCCGACTGAGTTGGCCCTCTCCTTCAGTCCCTCCCAGGTTGGGGCCTTCCATCCCTCCCACTGGAATTCCTCCATCCCCCTTCGGCATCTAGATACCTCTCAGCTCATTCCATGACCTCTTCAACAGAGCTGGGTCCCTGGCAACTAACCCACCTCTTTACTGGGGCAGGTAAGATGCTAATGAATTGCACAGGTACACTACCAAAAAACTGCCTCCAGTTTTGCAACTGATTCCTATAGATTTTGGGGTGCTGAATCCAGGAAAAATAGCCAAAATGTTCCATCACGTCACGTTTTCTTGCAAAATTAGATTTCTTACCCATATAAGGAATGTTCACATAATTTCTTTTTAGCCGACTGCAGTTTATTTTCTTGGCCCAAAATAGAGGTTGTAATGGTTAACTAACTGGAAACACTCCCTCATGATATTTTAGAGTGTTTTGTATTCATTTTATACATTAACAGGACAATTGGGAGGCGGGGGGCTAAATCCAGTACTCGCGCTGGCGCATGTTTTTCCTGTTCGCCTCGCCTCGTTCGCTCGCTCATACACGGTGGTTGCGACATGAACGTTCCTGTCAAATTTCAGTTTCTTGCAAGTTCATTATTACCTTTTGTTTGCTCAGTCTGTGATAAGGAAGCTTATCATAGCTCAGGAAGGAGCTATAGAAAAGGTGAAGTGACTCTGAACAAGCAACCTGTCAGTTCTGGTAGAAATAAGAAAACAGAATTTTCCCATAAAAGACTACCAGTCCCAGAATGCACCAGGTTTCCAACAGCCATGAGAGGAGCTGAAGTGAGAAAACGTGTGTGTTCAATCAAAAGGGCTATGAGGTAATCCCTAAGCACTCATCTCAAAGGGCAGGGCCTGATTCAGCACAGCTGCGCTGTGTTGGGGGGGAGCACTCATCTGGGCAGAATGGGAGTAGAGTTTATTCTACAGATGACCATCTTCTTCATGATCACCTTGGATATCCAGAGAAGGATCATCAGTTTCATCTGAAGGATCATCAGAAGCAGAAGCCAAACCGGACGGACAGAGAAGGAAAGAAACCCTCTGGAAGAAAGAGGAGAAAAGCCTTTGAGAGGTCTAGAAGAGTCCAAAGCAGTACGTATACTGGGAGGTATTCCAAGGGCCAGCATACACCATTGGACTGGGGAAAGCCAGAGGAATGTTGCTGCAGAGCTAGGAATCACCAGAGGCTACCTGTGAGGGAGACGGCTGCACGTGGAAGGGACCCTAAGACCTGTGCCAGAAGGTATGTGAAGAGAGATCCAGTGTCCAGGGATCTGGATTGGAAGGCTGGACATAAGAACTGGACTACATACTGGCCAGGCTATATAGAGAGGAACTCTAGCAGCAATGGAAGCTCAGGTATGAACACTGATCTATGCCCTAGCTATAACCTTGAAAGACAGCAGGGAAACAAGTATTATCCTGAAAATGCTCCATTGAGAGATTTATCTGTGCCAATCCATGATATTGAACCCATGCTTGTTGAACAAGGGGGAATAATAGCAGATGAGGATCCTGTTTATATGGACTGCTCTCTATCTAAACTCCGTTGGTAACTTTCTGTTATAAAGTACAGCAACCATCACAAAGAAATACAAATTTGTTCTTTAATCTACTCAGAAAAGCTCCTGAAGCAGGATTTGACCCACACAGTGGAAGGAAAGCCAGCTAAGGGGTTTCAGCTGGTAACTGCTAGCAATTAAGCCTTACCTAATTGCTTGTGAGCTAGGAGAGAATCACTTCTGTATCTATGTGGGAAGTAATCAGAAGTTAACCTGAAAAGAACAGTTTGTTTCTTGCTTTGTGGCTTTTCATTTGTTGTTTTCCTGATTTTAACTTTGTTTTTCCAAGTTAACACTGAAAGCAAGTAACCTAATTTATGTGCTACCAAGCATATCTGTGTTGGGAGAAATAACCCCATAAATAAATATCTTATTGGCTTTACCCAAGAGCACAACTAAATTATTGTCAGCAGCTGTGTCTGGTGTGAATGAACTACATTGTCCACAATACCTTGCAAATCATATAAAAATATGCACTTGCCAAGAGTGTGAAGATTCTCACCCAGGCAGCCGTCTGACAAGTCGTAATCCAGCTTTATTCCGAAGTGGTTCACTACAGTTGTAGTTTGCAGTGCTGTGTATTTGTGATGGCTCACAGAGCCAGAGGTTTTGTCAACTCTCCGGACAGTTTTTGTTTTATTTGTGGGGAATATACCGTGAAAAAGCGGCAGAGGAACATTTCTGCATTTATTAAAAAAGTATATTTCGCCTATTTCGGTTTGAAGTTAGGCGATCAAGACAAACCGTGGGCTCCTCACAAAGTGTGCAAGACATGTGAGGAAGATCTACGCTTATGGATGAAAGGTAAAAAACAAGCATTTCGTTTTGGAATACCTATGATGTGGCGTGAACAAAGAGACCACAGCAGTGACTGCTATTTTTGCTCTTGCATTGTGAAGGGATACAACTTAAAAAATAAGAACGTAATAAGTTACCCCAACCTTCCCTCAGCAATTAGGCCTATGCCTCATAGCAACAAAGTACCTGTGCCTGAACCACCAAAATCTTTGGATCATATTTGTGTGGACGGTTCTGATCATGATGAGACTCATCAGATGGCTTTTCCCGATGAGTCCAGTACTTCCGAGTTTGAAACTGAACCAGATCCGAAACCTGAACTTTTCTCTCAAGCTGAATTGAATGATTTAGTCCGGGATTTAGGACTCCCAAAAGATGCTGCCCAACTGCTAGGTTCTCGGCTTAAACAGAAAAATCTATTGTCACCAGGAACAACTTTTTATTGGTACCGCAACCGCGAGACACAATTTTTGAAGTATTTCAGCAAAGAGGAAGATTTGGTATTTTGCAACGATATATACGGAGTGATGGAAAAGTTTAAACTCAAGTATGATCCTGCTGAATGGCGGCTGTTCATTGATTCGTCAAAAGACAGCATAAAAGGTGTTCTTCTTCATAATGGCAACACATTCGCTTCAGTTCCTATTGCTCACTCTGTTATTCTCCAAGAAAAATACGAGAATTTGGCCCTGATTCTTCAGAAGATTCGTTATGATGAGCATAAGTGGATGATTTGTGGAGACTTTAAAATTCTATCCATGCTATTAGGGCAGCAATCCGGTTTCACCAAATATCCCTGCTTCCTTTGCTTGTGGGATAGCCGGGCCCGCGACCTACACTGGGGGAAAAAAGACTGGCCAATTCGGGAGTATTTGAGACCCGGTGAGAAAAATGTTCTTCATGAGAGCTTGGTACCTCGTGATAAAATTCTATTACCACCTCTCCACATTAAGTTGGGTCTCATTAAGCAATTCATCAAGTCCCTTCCAAAAGATGGTGAGTGCTTTCGGTACCTTTGCTCAAAGTTCCCCCGACTTTCTGAAGCAAAGCTAAAGGAAGGAGTGTTTGTTGGCCCTGATATAAGGAAACTCATTTCACATGGAGCATTCGCTGAAACGATGTCTGAGAAGGAAAAAGAAGCCTGGGATTCCTTCAAGGATGTTGTTCTCAAATTCTTGGGGAACAGGCGGGATGAGAACTATAAGGATATTGTTGCCAGGATGCTCAATGCCTTCAAAGAACAAGGCTGTAACATGAGCCTGAAAGTCCATTTCTTGCACTCCCATGTGAACTACTTTCCCGAAAACGTGGGGGCGTACAGTGAAGAACAAGGTGAAAGGTTTCACCAGGACATCAAGGACGCAGAGAGAAGGTACCAAGGAAGATGGAACACCACTATGATGGCTGATTTCTGCTGGTTGCTGCTGCGGGAAACCCCAGATGAAAAATACGCCAAGCAGCGCACCAAGAGAAGCATTCAGGGGAAGAAGAAACGGGCCCACCAGGAGATTGATTGACCCAAGAATGACTTTAAAATCTAAACTGTGTTGACAAATATCGTGTTTTTACTAAACTTTGAAATAAAAATTTGCTAGTTATTACCACAGTGTCGGATCTCATTTATTAGAATTTTATTTTCACACCATCGGGTGTTTGTCTTCATGTATTGCAATGGTGCGGTTTGCGTTTTCTATTCTTACATACATACCTGTACAACATTTTTTGCACATTTCTTTGCTTTGCTTTGTGTCTAACCTTGCTCTTATATGCTCAATGTTTGTGCACATGTATGTGGCTGTTTTAAGTGCAGACAATTTTGCTACCATCACAGTGTGTTTTGTTGACATTACTCTATTCTTATGTGCTGCCTTGTTACAATTTTCTTTATTCTTATTTGAATAACTACTAAACAATTAGTATAAAGAATTCATCCAAGAAACTTTTATCTCGATCGCACTCAATCTGAAACATTCACCTCAAACTGCTAACCCAATGTAGCAAAAAATCTGTACGTGATGGAGCAAATTGGTTACCAGATTTGGATTCAGCGCACCAAAAAACGTAAAAATCAATCGAAACATTAGAGGCAGTTTAAAAAAAAATTTTTTTAGTGTACCTGTGTTGTTCAAGCATGACCTGCTATAGTATAGCTGGGCCAGTATTTAGTTCTGCCTCTAGCCACCTAGTAGCCAGGTCAGCTAGTTGTTGGGCAACTGCCCTGGGGCATTCCCTTTTGGGAATGTCTTAGCTCGGAACTGTTTTCGGTATTGCTCAAGGGATAATCCCAACCTGTCTTTGATGGCCTCCTTCACTGCTGTATAATCCAAAGAATGGCCATTGTCCAGGGCCTGGTATGCAGCTCAAGCTTCCCCCATTAGGTATGGTGCTAGGCGGACCCCCCATTGACCCTGCAGCCATGCAGAGGCCTCTGCCACTCTCTCAAACATTATCAAAAAAGCTGTGGGATCATCTCCGGGCCCCATTTTGGTAAGGGCTAATCCTCTAGTCCCTTCATCTTGTGTCTCTGCACCAGTGGTTCCTAACTCACAAGTGGACTGTAAGTTCCCACCTGATGGTAGTCCCAAGGTAATTTTCTGGAGTTCTTTGGACTATGTCTCCAGTAGCTGATACAGTGGCTGTTGCAATTATGCTTGGAGATTTTCTAAAGTCCTGGAACAACAATCACTAGCTTCTTGTTGGGCCATCAGCTGCTCTGTCATCCACTTCAGCCATTCAGACGCCTCCATAGTCCTGGGAACAAATGAAAACATAAATCCAAGTGCAGGATATTCCACAGTTTCCTATGGTCAATCAGAAGTCTCCCACCTGACTACCTTTCTCCCTCTCCCCACGTCCAGGTATCTTTTACCTTGTGCACAGGTGAGTCTTTGCTTTGTCAGTTGAGTTAGGCACCCAGCCTCTAGTGGCTCCTGGTAGTTAATCGCTCCACTGGCAATTCCCCGGCTTCCTACAAAAGTGGTTCTAGTCCAAAAGGCTTTGCAATCTTCCTCAGCCAACAGACAAACACAATTCAAGTGCAAGAGGTTTAATGCAGATGCATCTCAGATCACCAGAAGCTTCCAAACTAACTACTTTCTACCCTCTCCCTGTACCCATGTGCCCCTTACCTTGCACACAGGTGGATTGTTGCTTTATTAGTTAAGTAGGCCAATGGGCCGAAAAGCTTCTCTCTCTGGCTTATCTCCTTCCTAGCCATGTTTCAGCATCCTATTCCCGATACCATATGTTATCCACTATCACCCTAGGTAAGCATTTCAGTGTTCTCCAGTAGCCCTCATGCAGATGTCTGGCACATCACTAGCCAACCAGACTACATGGTCAAAATTCCAGTAACTCTACTCTTGGGTCTGATCTCCCCAGAGTACCTCTTCTCTCCTACTAGGTTATTCAGGGCAAGGCAGAAAATGTACAACCCTAGGTTCTTCGCTTCCTTAATTGCTCAGTATAATAGTCCCCTCTGGATGTCCTCATCCAACCCTTATTGTCCTTCCCAACCCCCCTATTGTCCTTTCCAGGAGGAAGTGTTCCACTTACTATTTGTCCCAGGTACACTTGTAGGCAAATAAGGGTATGTGGGTTCTACCCACAATTCTCCATGCACCCAATGGGTGGCTTTAGGGAGTCCAGCTATCTCATTCTCGCCACTAGTCCATTGTCTACCCAAATTCTGAGCCTGGCCCAGGGGTTTACTTAACTAGTACCCCTAGCCAGCCCACCACCACCCTCATAGCATCATTACTGGCTACATCTACCCATGCTAGTCCTTTCTTGGTGGGTATCGTTGTAAGAAACGAGTACAAACCCTTCTGTGCTCCTTCCTTCAGCTACCTACCTATTAGAGAAGCAATCCCAGAAAGTAGAGTCTCCATTTCCTCCTCTTGGGGTGAATCTACCAGGGGAACTATACTGGTGTCAATCTCCATCTCGGAGGTGACAGCGATTGATCCCTGTTCCATCCCTTGTTGAGGATCACTCACTCACCCACCTCTACCTCCATCTTCGAGGTTTCCACATCTATCTCTTGGGTAGGGTTCTCTACTACCTTCAGGAAGGGTCAAAACCCGGGGATCCATGGCTGGGGATTCCACCTAAAGGATGCCTACCAAGAAGGCCTCTTGGCTTGCCTTTCTCTTCTCTGGGGCTTACCTCTATTTTCTCGGCAATGTGACAGGATGTATATACCCCATCACAAGAACCAAAGACCAGTTAATGCTGAATAAAGCCATTGTGGCCAGTGCTAAGAACAAAAGCCTTAGTGTAGCATTGATTGACTATAAGAAAGCTTTTAATAGCATCTCACACTCATGGATAGGTTGCTTTGAAATGTACAAAACAAACCTCAAATTGATTCAGTGCATCTAGTTTACAATGAAAATGTAGCAAACCACAGTCCATCCGATGTATGAAGATGGTCAGTTTATCATTCCTAACATCAAGATCCAGAGAGGAATTTCTCAAGGCTTGTATGGTGCTTAATTCACTTAGGAGGTCATTCCAGAAACTGATGTGCACATTTATAGAGACTGTTAATGGTGCTTTTGGATGTGTATTAGTGCTGCTTGCTTTGTTGAATGCTCTTATTCTGAGGGTCTCTTATTATTGAAAGGGATATGTTTTGACATTTAGCTATGGAGAACCTTTTGTGATTTCTTTCAGAAATGTGTTTCATAAGGTACTCTAATAAGATTATATATTGTTGGCAATATGATAGGGCAGCCATACATCTGCTGTGCCAGGCACTGAGAGATATGACTGATGTTGTGCCAACATTCCCCTGATTGTTCCATGCGGTCTATATCCTTACCCAGTACAAGATCTATCAGAGCTGCAAAAGTAGTGATATATTGTATCTGGAGGCTGGCTACTTGGTATGATGGCACAGGGATCTCCCCTCCCATGCCCATACAGGCCTGACCAGGGGTGCACTGTCACACAGTAGACTGTGAGAAGGCAGGCAGGGTTGCCCCACAGATAGCAGATATATACAGACCAACATGAGCCAGGACAAAGAGTGGATATTCTATGGGACAGGTGTAGCCACATGTAGGGAGCTGCTGTGTGAAATGCAAGTGCCCAGATATGTGGAAAAGGAGATACCATAGCCAGAAAGTCATAGTCATTTTCAGAGCATTTTTATGTCACTCAGCACTACAATGCATCCTTTGGGGAATTGTAAAGTTGAATGAGATTTTTATTTATTTATTTATTTAACATCTTTTATATACCGCTCTATTTATAATCAGCGCGGTTTACATAGAACAAGAAAACATCAGATAAGGTACATGTTATCTGTTTTTTACATAGAACAAGGAACAAAAACTTGGATAACCGGGCAATTATTTACAATGAATACAACACATTGGCTATTTACATATGAACGGAATAAAGCCTAAAAGAATTTTCATAGTATGAGAGAGAGGTGTGAAAAGTTATTGGGTTAGCAGAGGTGGCGTGTTAAGAACGGAAATGGTGCTATTTGAGTGATCTTGTGTTATTGTGTTTTCTGGGAAATATTTGATGAAAAGGTGATGCTTCAAGGCCTTTCTAAACTGGAAGAGGTCAGTGATGGTTCTAATTTGTGGTGGGAGGGTGTTCCATAGCTTTGGAGCACATAAACTGAGCATTGTAAAGACTGTTTTTAGAGATGGCCAAAGAATAACTAAGGATTTCTTCTACTGCCATGTATGTTTTGCTGCAAGGTATGTCATGGCAAACATATCATTATTTACTTGCTGTTATATCTTCGAGTGCACTGAGATAACCTTGCACTGTTCTGGGCATGCAACAAACTAGTATGTATAGTCCAGTTTGCAACAACATTATGAATCATCAGTATTTATGTGTAGTTTGCATCAGCACAACATTGTCAGTGAGAGGAGCAGCTTAAGAGATGCACCTTTTAATAGAGGAGGTGTGGCCATCGGAGACATCCATGGCCAGCGACATCCATGGCCATTGGAGACATCCATGACCAGAGACATCCATGGCCAGAGACAGGTAGGATCAGAAACATCCATCTTTTCAGAATACGGTGAGTGTGGGGATATCCAACTGTTTACTGCATATACCCATGTCTCGTTATAACAGTCAGGCCTGTGTTTCTCCATAGTGGTTTGCTTGTGCCGTGCCAGAAATGCTTACGTCCCTCATTCTGGAACCACAGGTACATCTATACCCATGGCTGCATAATTAGGGTGAAATCAGGCTCAATTTCGATTTGGGCGTGTCTGCGGGCCAGACGTGCATGTTATGGAATTCACTTCTTAGTGGATTCATTAACTCTTTGGGATATAGTCTTAGTCCTAAAGAATGAAACAACTTTGAGGTATCACCTTACTGTTTCTAGATAATCTGAAACTCTACAGTTCCAGTGACCAGCAATTAGTAGAATTCTGAGTAATGAAAAGCTTCTCGGATGACATTAGGATGACTTTTGGCCTTGATAAATGTGCTAATGCAACCTTACTTAGAGGAAAATTGAGCAAAACAGAAAACTTCTCCCTGAATGAGGATTGTGATAGAGAGCTTGAACAGGAAGGTGTATATAAATACCTAGGAGTAGATGAAGGAGGGTTATCAAGCAAAAATTGCTGAGAGAAAAGATCAGTAAAGACTATTACAGAAGATTAAAATTGTTATTGAAAAGTGCTTTAACATCACAGAACAAGATACAAGTCATTAATCAGCTGGCAATTTCCTGCACTCTCATAACTTTGGGATTGTAGACTGGTCTCTTAAAGGTCTTGAGAAATTGGATGTACTGTATGAACAAGTAAACTCCTCCATGACCATGAGGTAATTTATAAGAACCAGTGTATGCCAAGACTGTACATCCCTAGAGCCAAAGGAGTATTGGGCATCCTTGAAATCTATTATACATACAGAGCTACTATCATAGGCCTTTATTTATTTAGCAGAGTATATATAACACGTTTCACCAGGTCAAAGCAGTTTACACGGAACAAAGGTTTTTAAAGGTTACATGGAACAGTTTAACTTATGTACAATGAACAAGTAACTTATGTACATGGGTTATAGTGTACATGCATGTATAAGTAGATATATACATTAGTGTGCTATATATAGTGTTTGAGCAAATGAGATTAGAGGAGATGTTTTATGTATGTTTGAGTTTGCTCTTTGTAGATAGGGTGTTGGGAGAGGGGCCAAAATGTTCAGTAAACAGGTGGGTTTTTAGGTGTTTGCAGAAGGTGTGGAGGTCAGATATGTTTCTGATTGAGTCCAGGAGAGTGTTCCAGATAGATGGAGCATACAGTGCAAAGGATCGTGCACATGCTAGTTGGTTGGTTTTTGCTCTTGTGTGGGGGATGATAAGAGTGTTATTCATGGACTGTCTTCTTAGTCTGTTGGGCTACAAAGTCCAGAGCAGGGTGACGTAGGCTGGCAGTGGATAGCTTTGTGGGACAGAAGGAGAATCTTGTACCTGATCTGGCTCTCTAGGGGCAGCCAGTGAAGGTCCTTGAAGATGGGTGTGATGTGGTCATGTTTTGATGCTCCTTTTAGGATGTGGTGGTGTGTAGAGCTGTGTGTAGGGGGAGTAAGGTGGATTGTGGTAGACCTTGGTAGATGGAATTACAGTAGTCGAGGTGCAGTAGGATTAGGGCCTGAAGTGCTGAGCAAAAGTCTGGCAGTTCGAGGAGGGGACATTAGCGTTGTTAGGTCCTGGCTTTATGGTACATTGTTCTGGCAGTTTTGAGTATTTGTGGAATGAAGGTGAGATGTTGATCCAGGGTGATGCCGAGGTATTTGATCTCTGTTTATACCTTTATTTGGGTGTTGTTTAGGCTAAGAGAGGTTGGAGGTGTGAAGGTACTGTATTTTGTAATGAATAGTGCTTCTGTTTTTTGTAGTTGATTGCTAGGTTGTTGGTTGTTGGCCATTGTGAGATGTTATCAAAGCATCGTAGGAGGTTTGTGAATGTGGGTTGCTTTGTGTTGAATGAGCCATATATCATGATATCGTCAGTGCAGATGTGGAAGTTGATGTTGTAGGATCTGAAGAGAGAGCAGAGTAGTTGAAGGTAGATGTTGAAGAGGAGTGATGATAGGTTGGACCCTTAAGGTACGCCTTGAGTTTGTTGGTAGGGGGTGGATATGTTGGCTCTGATTTTTATTTGTTGTTGCCTGATGGTCAGGTAGGATTGGAACCATTGTAGTACAGTGTTTTGGATGTCAGTAGATTGTAGACACTGAAGAAGGATGTTATGGATGACAGTGTCAAAAGTGGCAGATATGTCACCGAAGATCATGATGTATCTTTGTTTCGTGCCTTGAATTCCTTGCATTATGGTGTTTTTAAGGGCGACCATCAGGGTTTCTACTTCACGGAGGGGTCAGAATCCATATTATTGGGGATCCAGGAGAGTGTTTCTGTTGTTGTGGTCTTGGAGCTGTAGTTGGACAGCTTTCTCTATGATCTTAGTTATGAAGGGGAGGCTGGTGATTGATCTGTAGGATGCAGGTTCAGAGGGGTTGAGGTCGGGCTTCTTGAGGGTGGGGCATATGGAGGATAGTCGGCATTTGTCTTTGTTGCAGTACTGATTGGGTGATTTTTGTGAGTATGGGGCTAAGATCTTATTTGAGCGCTTTAATTCAGCTTACTGGGCATGGATCGAGGGGGGAGGTTGTTGTGTTGAGTGATGAAATGATGGTCTCAATGTTGTCTTTGCTGATGGAGTCAAAGGTGAATCATGTGAAGGAGGGGGTGGCTTGAGTAGGGGGAGGGTGGAGGGGTAAGGTGGGGGTAGAGTTGCTTGTAATGGCTGGCTAGGAGTTGTGGGCTGATGTGGTGGTCTGTGGTGTTGATGGGTGTGGTTTTTGTGAGCCATTCGATGAGGTCAAATAGTTCTCTGGGACAATTCAGAGAGCTATTGATTAGCTTAGTGTGATATGCTTGCTTAGCATTTAACAGCATTATCAGATCCAAATATGCAAAACTACTGAAATATGAAGACATCAAGAATCTGTCTCCATCATTAAACTTGGACAAGCATTCTGAAAAGTAGAAGAAACAGAATTGTCAAAACAAGAGAAAAAAGCTCTTCAAAGAATTAGATCAGCGAACAAAAAAAACCAAACAGTTGGCAAAAGCATAAAAACAGTGGGAAATATAGTTTACTCCAGGAACCAGAGCCGGATTTACCTTGAGTGAGGCCCTACGCCAACAAAAATTGTGGGCCCCCAGAAAAGATAAAAACGAGCACGCCGGATCAGCTGCGCGCTGTTGGCCCTGACGTCATAATTAAACTGGGAATCCCAAAAGCCAAACTTGGAATGTACAACACTGTAGAAATAAAACTATACATTAATCTACTCTTGTACTAAATAAAGCGCAGACGTTAATGATGCACATTTACCAGAGCTGACATATTCCAATTAATAAATTCAAAATAAAGAGATATTTTTCTACCTTTTGTGCATTTTTTTTCAGCTGCAATTGCTCCAGCCACTTTCTTCTGGTTTCTTCGTGTCAGCCCACCTCCAGTCTTAACACCCCCCCCCCCCCATCGGCTCAAGTAAACTTTAATAAAAAAAAAATAAAACGCTGGCCGCTGCCGCATGGACTGTCCCGCGGGGCCCCCTCTGCTGCCCCCAGCTCTTCTTGAGTAAGATTACAAGCCGGGTTTAATTTCTGGGGAGGGGCCTGGAGCCCAGTCCCACTGCTTCTTTCCAGACAGCAGAGCAGCAGGTGTGTCCTGCCCCAGCCCCTCCCTTCCAGGCGTTCGGGGGGGGGGGGTGAGGGGCAATCTTCCTAAACCAGCCGCTCATCTCCTGTTCCTCTTGCCCCTGGTGCCTTCCTCCCCGGGCTCCACAGTCCCTTTAGCCTACAAATTACACCCCCGACTCCAAAATCCCAAGTGCAAGCTTTACATCTTTCCAGCTCCCGCATTGTTAAATTTTTAAAAAAAAACGCTGGCTGCCGCCGCGGTAGCATGGACTGTCCCGCGGGGCCCCCTCTGCCCGGCTGAATCTGTCCGTCCCTCCCTCCCTCCCTCCGTGCCGGCTTTGAGAGGCGCGAAGGGAGAGTGTCTCCCTCGCGTCTCTGTTAAGCCCGCAGGGGCAGATAGGAAATTTCCCATCAGCCCCTGCGGGCTTAACAGAGACGCGAGGGAGACACTCTCCCTTCGCGCCTCTCAAAGCCGGCACGGAGGGAGGGAGGGACGGACGGATTCAGCCGGGCAGAGGGGGCCCCGCGGGACAGTCCATGCTGCCGCGGCAGCAGAGGGGGCCCCGCGGGACAGTCCATGCTGCCGCGGCGGCAGCCAGTGTTTTTTTTTTTTAATTTAATTTTAAAAAAGCTAATTTGTTCAATTTTTGTGGGCCCTTGCCAGCTGTGGGCCCTACGCCACGGCGTAGTTGGCGTATAGGTAAATCCGGCCCTGCCAGGAACAATTGTCAATCAAGACTGGATGCATGAAAGGTTTCAGTTCACCTCTCCTTAACCGAAATATGAGAGATTGGTAGTTGCAGCCCAGAATAGTGGATTATGGATAAGCATACAGAAACTGGTAAAAAGAGACTCATATAGATTCTGTAAGAGCTGAAAATGGTTACTCATCTTGTAGCTGGTTATGAAATTCTGATGGCACACCTCATCCATTGGAAGCTTTGTAAATACTGTAACCATTGTCAAGGAGGGAGGGAGGGAGGGGGGGGGAGGAATACCTCAAGGAGTCATTAGCTCAATAGGACCATTGAGGGGAAGTAGAAAAGTGGGCAAAACTGAAAGGAGATACTTTAAGGGCACCAAACCTTTTTTGTTAAGATCCATGCCCAGCCCCCGGCCGACAATGGATAATCAACCGCCACCTCTGCCCCCCCCCCCACCCCAAGTGCTCTCGCATCCACTACGAATCCTACATGCCCCATGTGAATACTCACTACTGTACAATTGTATATAATTTGTATATAGTTCTCCCCAGTTCATCCAAGTTTTTGATCACCTGTTCCATGTAAACTCAATGTACCATACTGCATTGTAGTGTGTTTCTGTTCTTCTGTGAACCGCACTGATTATAATAGCGCGGTATATAAGAAATGTTAATAAATAAATAAATAAATAAAATAAAATTAGGAAGAAAAAGCCACTGTGGTTTTTGAAAGATTTAGTTGAAAAAGGACAGAAAAAGAGGTTAGCCTACATGAGAGATTCGATAAAGAAGAAGACAAGCTCAAAGAAGATGGTACAGTAGTCAGTAAAGCAAAGAGGAAAATGGAAGGAAAATAGCCAGTACAGTGAAATGGGAGGACAAGACTTTTCTTAGATATACGGTATTGGTGACAGGAAGAAATGCACTGTGAAACTCATGGGTGAAGGGGAAGAATAGATGGACACCGATGAAGATAAAGCAACATTCCTTAAATTTTCTGTTCTGTGTTCATTTATTAAAAATATATTCTGTTCTATATATTAATGCCCTAGACAAATTCCAATAAAGTGTCAGTAATACTAAAACAAATAAAATAGAAAACAACCAAATATTAATCTTCCCTCAATAACTGCTACAAGACTCTAGGGGTATGTCTACTAAAGGCCGTTAACTGCTGCTGCAGGGCTAATGCAAGATTAATGCCCTGCGATAGCAGATAACTCATGCAAAGAAAACAGATATCACAGGCAATTTTCCATGATATCTGATTTTTGAACAATGCATGTCCCCTTGGGGCAGGATTGGGTGGGGAGTAGGGGTAGCTATTTTTGACAGCCACCATGCGAAAATGAATGGGCCCAATGCAGCGACAAATAACGCCACCTCAAGAGGTGATGTCTGCCAGGATGCCCAATAATATGGGCTTTGACCTGGAGGTGATCAAGCATCCTACTGCCATGACCAGGCCCCTCTCCATCCACAATGTTGTCAGTGCTGCTGAGCTGTGATCCATGGCACCGACAATATCAAAAATAAAAGTGGTGCCCACAGCAGCACCGACCCCCACCTTCCCCGGATAGCTTCCAATCTCCATCAAGAACTGCCTGGGGGGGGGGGGGGGAAGCAAAGCAAAACAAAATTGATGCCCCCCACCCATTTCCCCAATCCAAAGGAAATGCCCCGGCTAGTCTTCCTCATAAGCCCAAACAAAGATGGCTACAATTTCATGACGCTGCCCCCTAGTGTGAGGCACCTTATGATAGTGGCCATTTTGTTGAGGTCGTCTGACAGGTCAGGAGCCTAGAGGAGTACTCCTGCCCCATTTCTCCACTAAACCACCAGGAATCATTACAGATATGTGCTGGGGAGGGGGGAGGCTGGGGAAGCCAGGGTGGTCGCGATTCTCCCTTTGCTGGCTAGCTAGCCGGGATATTTTCTTTGGATCGGGGAAATGGGAAGGAAGCTGAGCCCTGTGTGAATGTGTCCTTGGAACTTCCTTTGAGGTAAAGTTTCTAAACCTCAAAGTTGTTAAAACGCAAGAGGACTGTGAAAAATTGCAAGAGGACCTTGATAAAAAGGAAGACTGGATGTCCAAATGGCAGATGAAATTTAATGTGGACAAGTGCAAAGTTACCCAATCCAAAAAGTGTGGAAAACCAAGGAAAGAACTGAAAACGTTCGTATATATATGATCTCATTTTCATTTTTGTATATATATGTTCATTTATTAAGATATTATGGTTTAATAATTGTTCATTTTTAATACATTTTTCATTCATAGATGTTTTTAATTATGGTTTTAAAATTGTAATTGCTTCATGATTTATTTATATTTTCATAATTTATATGTTTATATTTATTATTGTAGCACGCCAATACACCCCTGAGGAAGTTGTACGAAACACGGCCTGTGTCGGGTCCTTGGCGTAATATCCTCTGTATGGTGATTTAATAAATTAGTTCTTTTCTTGGTTTTCCACGTTTTTTTGGACTAGGCTTCTTCGGCTTAAGTGGTCTTTGCTGGTTTTTGGTGGTCAAGTGCAAAGTTATGCATGTGGAGGCAGATTTGATAACATGCACATCCAGCCCTCAGAGACATCTAAATTAAAAACGGGCCCCGTTTGAACTTAATTCCACATCTGCAAGTCTAGACATGCCCGCAGATCTGGAATCGGGGAGATAGATGTGTCCGTCATGGTACGGGCAAAGTGCTATCCAGTCGACCTGTGTACACATACCTGAAGAAGAGCTGTGGAGGAACAGATGGCTTGAAACACCTTCGGTGTCGCCTGAACCTCGTTCTTATGGAGCGGAGCAGTCCACCTGTCGGCTAATAAAAGATTCCCTTAGTCCTAACTGAGGAGTGGAGGGAGTTTATGAGGATATCGTGGACAGAGTGGAGCGTTTTTCCGTTCCTTACCAGCTAAGTCCTCTAAATTGTTATTACGTTTCTGGGGGGGACTTTTTGAGCTGTGATATTTGCTTTTGTAGCCCGAGGATCGGAGGAGATCCAACTGACTCTAATGCAGTTTTAGAAAAATTGTTTTTGCTGACAGCAGCAAGTGCTGATTTTGTCGGCTAGGCTGAGGAGCAGCCATTTCAACATTGAGTAAAAAGGAGGGTTCACTTCAGGAGGGGAAAGGTTTCTTCTCATGGTGAACGATCCGACAAAAAAAAGTTTTTGTATAAATTAAGGGGTTATAGTTGGTTTTGGAGTCCAAGGGCAGATATTTAGACTTTTTTTGGTTGGTGATATATTATAGGGGAATCATGTTTTTCTAGTCTACATTTAGAACTCATAGCAAACTCACCTATCATAACAGGGCTACCAGGACTCACAAAGCATCATACCCTGCCTATCAAAAGGCAACATTGCAAATATTAAACCAATACATCTTAGAAAATACTAATACATCTCCTACTGGGGAAAGAGAGCAAGTGGAACTATCAAATATAAAATACATAAACAGAATACCTCAGCTCAGTTACACATGCAGAACTCAGACCATCACCAAACAAAGAACAAGGGATCATAATTTAGAAATAGGAAGACAATAATTAAACTGGGAACCTCAAAAGCCAAACTTGGAATGTACAACAACAGTGCGGAAATAAAACTATAAATTAATTTCCACTTGTACTAAACAAAATGCAGACGTTAAAGACTCACATTTCCCAGAGCTGACATATTCCAGTTAATAAATTCAAAATAAAAAAGTCTTTTTCTACTTTTTGTTGTTTGTGCATTTTATTTTTCAGTTGCAATTGCTCCAGTCACTTTCTTCTGGTATCTCTCCATTGTCTGCTGTCCATGTGTCCTTTCTTCTTATTTATTTATACTCTCTTATATACTGTGCTATTCTGCATCAGTGTGGTTTATATTGAACAAACTGAAATTACATTGAACAGGGCATTATAACTTGGAGATAACTATTTTACAGGGAACATGGGCTATGGAGGGTTAAGTGGCTTGCCCAAGACCACAAGGAGCACCTGTGGGACTAGAAACCCCAGTCCTTCCGGCCCAAGGTTGCTGTCCTCTAGTGGGATTTGAACCCCCAACCTTCTGGCCTGAAGTACCTTGCCACAACCACTAGGCCACTCCTTCTAGATTTTCCCATTCTCTCTCTACATCTGCTTTAACATACTGATCTTTCTCCTTTTGCAATTTCCTCCATCTCTTTCTTTATTTCTTTATCATCCACTCAAATTTTACCCCTCCATCCTCAATCCCCACTTACTCTCCCAATACCCAGCCAATTGTAGATTTTTCTTCCCTCCCATACAAAATATTTTCCCCCTCTCCATTTCACTCTCCCAGTCCCATCCCATTCTAGTCCTTCCCCAACATCAGCTCCCTTCTAGTTCCAGCCCCACCCAGCATCCGCTCCCTTCTAGTACCTGCATCAGCCCATTTCCAATCCTAGCCTCCCATCAGCCCATTTCCAGTCCTAGCTCCCCCATCCATTTCCAGTCCTATCCAAGCCCCACCCCCACCCCATCAGCCCATTTCCAAGCCAAGCACCCCATCAGGCCATTTCCAGTCCTATCCTAGCCCCACCATCAGCCCATTCCCAGTCCTATCCAAGCCCCCTCCATCAGCCCATTTCCAACCCTGGCACTTCATCCATTTCCAGTCCTATCCAAACTTCTCCATCAGTCCATTTCCAACCCTAGCACCCCATCAACCCATTTCCAGTCCTATCCAAGCCCCACTATCAGCCCATTTCCATTCCTAGCTCCCCATACATTTCCAGTCCTATCCAAGCCCCCCACCAGCCCATTTCCAACCCTAGCCCCCCATCAGCCCATTTTCAGGCCTACCCTAGCCCCACCATCAGCCCATTTCCATTGCTAGCTCCCCCATCCATTTCCAGTCCTATCCAAGCCCCCCCCACCTACCCATTTCCAACCCTAGCCCCCATCAGCCCATTTCCAATCCAAACCCCCATCAGCCCATTTCCAGTCCTATCCTAGACCCACCATCAGCCCATTTCCAGTCCTAGATTCCCCATCCATTTCCAGTCCTATCCTAGCCTTCCATCAGCCCATTTCCTATCCAAGCCCCCTATCAGCCCATTCCCAGTCCTAGCTTCCCATCCATTTCCAGTCCTATCCAAGCCCCCCATCAACCTATTTCCAACCCTAGCCCCCCATCAACCCATTTCTAGTCCTAGCTCCCCCATCCATTTCCAGTCCTATCCTAGCCCCTTCATCAGCTCATTGCCAATCCCAGCCCCCCATCAGCCCATTTCCAGTCCTTTCTTAGACCCATCATCAGCCCATTTCCAGTCCCAGCTCCCCCATCCATTTCCAGTCCTATCCAAGCTCCCCATCAGCCCATTTCCACCCTAGCCCCCCATTCAGCCCATTTCCAGTCCTAGCCCACCCCCTACTCAGCCCATTTCCAGTCCAAGCCCCCCCATGAGCCTATTTCCAGTCCTAGCCCCTCCATGAGTCCATTTCAATTCAAGCCCCCCCCAGTCCATTTCCAATCCTATTCCCTCCCAGCAGCCCATTTCCAGTCCTATCCCAGCCCCTCCATCAGCTCATTTCCAATCCCAGCCCCCCATAAGCCCATTTCCAGTCCTTTCCTAGCCCCACTATCAGCCCATTTCCAATCCTAGCCCCCCCCCACAACAGCCCATGTCCAGTCCTATCTTAGCCCCTCCATCAGCCCATTTCCAATCCTAGCCACCCAACAGCCATATCCAGTTCTATCCTAGCCCCTCCATCAGCCCATTTCTAGTTCTAGCTCCCCCCAGTCATCCCATTTCCATTCCAAGCCCCCCTCCCTATCAACTACTTCCAGTTAAAGCCCCCCTCCACTCAGCCCATTTCCAGTCCTAACTCCCCCCCCCCCCACACACACACACAGCCCATTTCCAGTCGAAGCCCCCCCTTCCCTCCCGAAGAGCACCACGGCTATCTAAAATGCTTTAGAGGGAGCCGGAGAGTCCCCAGCTCACCTCTAACAGCTGCCGAAGTGAAGCGCGTCTTTCTCCTTCACTTCAGCAGCTGTACTGAAGTTTAGAATGCTGCCATGCTGAGGTCAAAGGGGATTTCCTGTTTCCTGGCACTCAGCACGGCAGTGTTCTAAACTTTAGTACAGCTGATGAAGTGAAGGAAAAAGGCGTGCTTCAATTCAGCAGCTGTTAAAGGCGAGCTGGGGCCTCTCTGGTTCCCTCTAAAGCCGCCCTGCCTGCCATTCAGTGCGGGATGTTGTTGGCATTGGCCCCCTGAAGCTCAAGGCCCTGTGCGAACAACATTCTCACACAATGGACGGGCTGGCCCTGGCCCCACTGCCACTTTTCGTGGTTCTTTGGCAGCAGACATCCAATTTAAAAAACCCCATGCAGGTCTTTCCGACTCAGTGCTTGAATGGCTGGTGTGGCTCCTCCCTCCTCTGATCCGAGCCTACGTCAGAAAAGGAAGGGATAAAACCTGGATGCAAGTGTGGACAGGGGCTGCTCTATAATGAGGCCGAGTGAGGCGGTAGCCTCAGGTGGCAACTTTCTGGGTGCGGCAAAAATTGCCCACAAAAAGACTGCCTCACTCGGCCTCACATAATAAAAAAAACAAACAAACAAACAAAAAAAAAAACAGTTGCAAAAGCAGCTGCCGCATGAAGTGTGCTGCGGGGCTGCCTCTGAGCCCTCACACAGCACCCCCCCCCCTCACGCACTGGCTCAGATTTTCAGAGCTGCGCAAAGGGAGAGTGTTTCCCTTTCACGGCTCTGTTAAAACTGAGCCTGCAGGCGCTGATGGGAAACAGGAAATGCTGTTTAACAGAGCAGCACCTCGTCTCCTCCGTTCTGCACATGGCAACCGCCTCTTCCCCCCTTCTCCCTCCCAGGCTCACCTCGAACTTACTAGACACTCTGCTTTCTTCTTTCTTAGTCCCGCCCTATGGAATTCACTCCCTCATTCCCTTCGCATCGAGCCCCTCTTCCCACGCTTCAAAGCACTCCTCAAGACGCACCTCTTCTGCCAAGCTTTTGACTTTCCACCTTCGTTGATGGTTCTGATCCTCCCTCGTCCGACCCTCCCCCCATCTAGCGCCCAGTCACCACCAATCTAGGAACACTCTCAGCTGTAACCCCCTCCCTCCCTCCTTTCCTGGACCCTTTACTATCCCGCTTTTTTATTCTTTCGTTTCCTCTCCTTTCCTGTCTATTATTGGCGTTCTTTTCCCTTTCTATGTTTCCTGTAACCAACATACTGTTTTATTGTGCACCGCCCTGACGCTCTGGCAAGGGTGGTATATCAAAAACTGCAAATAAAGATAAAGATAAAGGAAAGGGAAACACTCTCCCTTCGCGTGGCTCTGTAAAGCTGAGCTGGCGCACGGGGGGAGGGGAGTGCTGTTTGAGGGCTCGGAGGCGGCCACTGCGGGACACTTCGTGCTGCTGCTGCTGCGGCAGCTGCAGCTGCTTTTGCAGCAGGTTTTTTTTTTTTGTAATTCTCTAAAGAAGGTCTGGGGCCGGCCTGTTGGGCAGGGGTGGCAAAGGAAAACAGTAATGGGCAGATGGAGGGAGGGCTAGGATTGGAAATGGGCTGATGGGTAGAACTGGAAATGGGCTGATCGGGAGGGGGGGTTAGGACTGCTAATGGGCTATCAGGGGGCTAGGACTGGAAATGGGCTGATGGTGTGGTTAGAACTGGAAATGGGCTGATCGGGAGGGGTGGCTAGGACTGCTAATGGGCTATCGGGGGGCTAGAACCGGAAATGGGCTGATGGGGGAGGGGGGTTAGAACTGGAAATGGGCTGATCGGGAGGGGTCTAGGACTGGTAATGGGCTGATTGGTGGGTTAGGCCTGGAAATGGGCTGATTGGGAGGGTGGCTAGGACTGGAAATGGGCTGATTGGTGGGGTTAGGCCTGGAAATGGGCTGATTAGGGGGGCTAGGACAGGAAATGTGCTGATTGGGGGCTAGGACTGGAGTGGACTAATAAGGGTGATAGGACTGGAAATGGGCTAATGGGGGAGGGAAGGAGAGTGCTACTGGCCCTGGAAGAAAATTAGGGGCTAGGGCTACAAATGGGCTGATGTGGGGGGGTGGTAGAATAGGACTGGAAGGGAGCGGATATTGAGAGGGTCTGCCAGGGGAAGGAGGGGAAAGGAAGGGAGCTGACACGGGGAAGGAGCTGACACCTGGGATGTACTGAAGGGGAACTGGAAGAGAGCTGACACTTGGGGATGGGAGTGGTAGGTGGCTGGCTAATGGGGAGGAGGCTGGAAGAGAGCTGACATGCAAATGGCACTGGAAGGGAGATGGACAGAGGGTAGGGCAACTGGAAGGGAGCTGACTGGGGGGGGTGGCACTGAGAGTGGACCTGAGCTGATACCTGGGATGGTATTTGGACTAGAAGGGGCTGGACAGTGGGGAAGGAGGGGGACTGGAAGGGAATGGACACCAGTGGCAGTCGTGGGAATGCAAGGCAGTTGACATTGGAAGGTACTGGGAGGGGAGGACTGGAAAGGGTTACCAGGACTGAAAATAGACTGATGGAAGGAAGTGAAGAAAACAAAAGAAGAAATAAGAAATGGCAGATGGACCATAGACCACAGAAAGAGAACTAAGAGAAGACAGGAAAGCAGAAGCCTCAGATCGGGACCAGCATGATCAGAGAATAAAATGGTCATACAACCAAGGTAGAAAAAATAATTTTATTAAATTTTAGTGATTGGACTGTGCTATTTTTATATTTTACACAGTATTGGGGAACTGCATCTCTTATTTATCTGATGTTGCACTGCATGTGGACTCTGGCTTCTTGGGGTTTCAGTTTAAAGTTTGTCTACATATTTTTATTTTTATTTTTACTTTAGATTGTGGTTACTTATTCTGTACTTGGTGAGGGTCGATGAATGTGTGACTGAGGTCAAGTGTTCTGTTAACATGGCGTTTGTACATAAAGATCTATACTGTACTGTAGTAATTTGACTTGTTCAGCTTTTCAAATAGGTGTATGGATGTTCCAGGGCCCACTGTAGTATTTACAGTGATGTTTTTTTTGGATGGGCTCCTTATGTGAGTTTTGGAAGTTTGTGCTGATATGGTATGGTAGGTTTGCTCTTTGTTGTAGGGTTTTGTATTAGTTCACAATATGCCTGGTACTGGAGAATGGTGGTTGTTGTTGTTGTTAGTGAGATGATCAGAATCAGATTTAAAAAAAAAATATTGAGTTCTGTGGGTGAATGTCCTGGTTCTTCTCTGCACCTACTGTGGATGCAAAATATATGTTGAAAAAGAAAAAGCAAGAACCATAACGCAGTTTATAACAACAAAATAAAAATGAGATATAATTTAGTTTTATAAACTGTGCTGTTGGTTCTTGCTGTCTTTTAGTTCCTTGGTGTGCAAACAGAACCGTATCTAGCCCTGTGCAAGCGGTGCAGCAGCACAGGGCGGAAAGGCTTGGGGGGCACATTTTGGCTCTCTGCTGTTGCCCTGCCGCCGCTGGCAGGACAATAGCAGGCCGCTGAAATGCACCCCAAGCCTTTTTTGCAGCACTTTAAGCAGGTCTGGTGCCTCCCTCCTCCGACACGATGTCAGAACAGGGAGGGACAGATCTTCTTAAAGTGCCGGCGCCTTTCAAATCGGGCGCATGACCCCCTCCTCCTCCCCATATCTCCGTCCAGCGCTGCCTGCTCTTTCCCTGCTGCCAGCACCGCCTTGAAAAAGCAGAGGGCAGCAGCAGCAGGGAAAGAGCAGGCAGCGCTGGACGGAGGTATGGGGGGCAGAAGGGGGCGTGCACCTGAGTTGCAAGTCACACAGGGTGCGATTGCAGCTTGTTATGGCCCTGTGTGCAAACATCTTGCATTTCTTCCATATATCTAATCAGCTTTTTGGTTTGGTTCAGTCTCTGATTGGATTTCTGAAAAAGCCCCGCCCCCGCTGAATGCTAGAGACTGATGGAAGGGAGGAAGCGAAGACAGGAGCAGAGAGAAGAAATTGTAAATAGCCAGGAGACCTTGGAAAAATATTAAGACAGGACAGCAGAACACAAAGACTGGGACCAGCCAATACAATGGGAAAAATAAAACAACCAGGTAGTGACTGGAATATGTCGTTTTTGGTAAACTACAGCTGCGAGTGCTAGTAGTAGATACGGCTGGGGCCCAGGGCACACTTGGGGCCTTCTCTGGCCTGGGGAGTAGGACCCAGGGCAATTGCCCTGGCTGCATCCTTCCATCCCCCATGCTGGCCTGACCTGTGCTGGCTTTATGTATTGCATCTCTTTATATTTCTCTGATGTTGTACTATGTGCAGAGTCTGGCTTCTTGGGGTTTTGGTTCAGTTATTATCTACAGATTTCTATTTTCAGTTATGGTCTCTTACGTATTCATGAAAGAACCCTGCATGTTAGTACTGGTACCTTTATTTGCTAGGGAAAACGCACTGTTTCCTCCTGTACTGTGCAAAATATAAAGGGTTGTGTTTATTAAATGTTAGGACATGCTATCTGCCACCATGCTGAGAGGAATAACACGGGTGCCGCAGCAATATAAAATGAAGTTTTTACCTCTGCTCTCTGGACAATTTATTTTTCTAATTATGTTGTTTCCAGAGGATGGTTTCTGATTTCCCCTATCTTCTCTTGACTCTTTTCCAGGACCTGTTTCCATTTGTCATTTTTCTCTCTCCTCTCTTTTTCACTTCTTCCCTACATCCATCTCTGCTGTTGCTTTTCGGCCTTTCAGCTTTTTTTACGCTTATTTTCGGCCTCTCTGTCCACTCGTATTTTATTCTCTCTTACTATACAGTCTTCAGTTTCCCTATTTTTATTGCATCTACCTGCAACTTTCCACCTCTTTCCCCTCGCCCATCTCTTCTCTCTTGTTTCCCTCCCGTCCCGTTCAGCTTCTGCCCCCTTTAACTAGCATCACTTTGTCTCCTCCTCCTTCCACCCAGCCTCTCTCCTTTCTCTCTCTCTCTAGCATCTCTCCTATCACCCTATTCCCTCCTCCCCCTGCTGCATCCCCTAGCCATCTCTGAGCCAGCAGATCCCCGTTAGCCAGCTTCCCCTCCTTCGCCCACTCCTCCAAGCCACCATATCGCCTTCCCTGTCCCCATCTCCTGCTTCTTCCCTACCCCAGCATCTCTCTTTATGTCCCTGGCCCTCCTTTCCCCATCCCTGAGCCAAAATACCCCCTGTCATCGAACTCCCCCTCCTGCATCTACCCACCAAGCCACCATCCATATGCCCTTTCCCCAGCATCTCCTACTTCCTCCCTCTCCCATTCCACATTAGGACTCGCTACCCAAGGAAAGGGTCTGGATGCCCCTCTACAGGACCTGCACTGACAGCAATGACAATAAAAGAGCATTGCAGTGTTTACCCAGAGCCTCTGAACCGCTGTGTGCTGTTGGCTCTGACCAGCTGGTTCCACCCCCTTGCAAACAGGAAGCATGCACCGGAGGGGGCAGGACTGGCTGGTTAGAGCACAGCAGCAACTGCGCACGGCACCATATGCTCTGGGGAAGCGCTGCATTGCTCTCACTGCAGGTCGCACTGAAGGGCTACAGCAGCAGCGGGAGATGGGTGGGAGCAGAGGGGTAGCAGAAATGAGGCTTTGCTTAGGGCAGATCATATCCCTGCACTGGCTCTATTTTTGAGTGAGGGGAAGAGATTGTGGAGCTTAGTGGTTGCCATGATTGTGCAGACAAGAAAGGCCATATGGTCTTTATCTGTCACCTTTTTTATGTTTCTACTACAGCTACTACTACTACTTTATTTATTTATTTGAACTTTATTTATTTATTTGAAAGGTTTTATATACTGCATTTCCACTGATCAATGCGGTTTACATAGAACATAAACGCAACTTTATAGAGAACATTGGAACATGGGAGGGGTTAAGCAGCCCTGTACACCCCACCACAAAGCATCAAAAACCTCTCAGTCCCGTGGTCAGACCATGACATGATTACCTTTCCCCTCCGAATACCAACAATCCCAACCCAACCACCTCACCCCCAACAGCAAGACGATTGAAGAGCTTTGACAAAGAAGCCTTCATCAACAGCATCGAACCACTTCTCTCCACTAGACATCTTCCTCTCAGCCTAAAAAAGCACAACCGCCCAAGCAGCAGCAGCAGCACCAGAGCCTCGACGCACACAAATCACCAAACACCCTAAGATGCCCTGGTACACTGCACAACTCCATGAGTACAAAAGAAAGCTCCGAAGACTAGAGTGTCACTAGAGAAAAACAAACCACACATCAGACCGCGACAAGTACGTGTATATAGATTGCATGACTGAATACCACACCAAAACGGATTGATGCAAACGCACCTTCTACTCCAAGCTGATAAAGACCTCCCTTAAATGCCCAAGGGAACTCTTCAGCATAGTCAAGGATCTCATTGCTCCCCCCCCCCCCCAATGAATCCCACAGCACCCCCATCTCCCTTCACTAACTTGCAGTCTTCTACTCTTTACACCAACGACAACCCCACTCATACTCCCCCATCTCAGTATCGACAAACACATGCATACCACCCTGGTCAACCTTTGAAACTATAAGCAACACTACAACTGAGTCCATCATAAAAAACCTCAATACAACCACTTCCTCCCTAGACCCCTGCCCTGTCAGCTGGATAAAACAAACAATCACCGAAATCTTGCTTCTACTCACAAAACTTACACAGACATCCCTTGATCAAGGCTATATGCCAGATTGCCTAAAACTGTCATCCATACGCCCTATTCTCAAAAAGCCACACCTGGATCCCCTCAACCCATCAGCCTACAGACCAATCACCAGCCTTCCCCTCATCACCAAGGTGATTGAGAAGACCATACAGCAACAATTACAAGACCACCTGGACAATTATAACATACTGGATGACCAACAATATGGTTTCTGCCCCAACCACAGAATGGAAATGCTACTGACATCCCTGGCAAACAAACTCATCAAAGATATCCAGAAACCAAACTCCAGATTCATCCTTGTATTTCTAGACATCTCAGCAGCTTTCAATACCATTAATCACCAAATACTCATACAACGACTGCAGACATTAGGAATAGAGGGAACCGTACTAAATGATTCCAATCCTACCTCAAAAGCTGAAGACAACAAGTAAGGATCAGGGACTGCACCTCTACCCAATACATCCAAGTACAAGGAGTCCCACGAGGATCCACACACTCTGCACTGCTATTTAACATTTACATGCAGCCACTCTGTGAAACACTTCAATCTCATAATGTCTCCTTCCACATATATGCTGACAACATCATGTTACACACACCCTTTGACACCAACCACCATTTCACCTCCCCCAGAGGTGCTTCTCAGATGTATCCAGATAGCTCGAAGAAAACCACCTCTCCATCAACCTGAACAAAACAGAAGCTTTATTCGGCACCAAGGGCAGCTCAATCACTCCACCCCCCACCATCACACTCAATAACTCGAAAATACAAGTCAAGAATACCTTGGAGTCACCCTCTACCCCCTAACCTTCAAACCACAAATCGCCAAGACAAAAAAACCTGACTATTATAAAATCTGGACCTTTCAATGCCTTTGTCCACTGCTAGAACCAACTGACTTCAGATCAGCCCTACAAACTCTCACCATCCCACACATAGGGGTATGTTTACTAAACCTTCTTAACGTGTGCGCTGTGCAATTATCGCACACTAAGGTACCTTAGCACGCGATAATGACGCTTTACGGGGCACAAATGTGCCCTAGCACACGCTAACGCGTGCAGCGGCACAAACGAGCACTGAAGGCGGGGAAAGGCTCCCGGAGGGCGGAGGAAGGCTCCCCAGGGGCGGAGAGAAGGGGTCAATGGGTGGAGAGTGGGAGGGGAGAGGCTCCCTGCACACTAACGATGTGAAATTCGAGGCCAAAAATAACGCAAGTGAAAACCTCGCGTTAGAGCTGATTTAAAGGGAAGAGAAACCATTTCTGTCAGCAATGTACAACAAAACCAGGGAAACCAACAAAAAAGTGATAAGTGTGATACATGTGCACGGAACAAAAGTACAAATAAACATTGAAAAGGACCCCAACAAAATATACAAAAACATAACCAAGCTGGGCAATAGTGATAGTAATGGGAAACATCAAAAAACACTCCCAAGAAAGCCCCAAAAAAAAGATATGAATTTTGGAAGGGTCTACGCTCCGTCCCCATACAAGGTGAATGATCCCACAGTGAAATAGCACTGATCAGGGTTTCCCTCTCCATTGGACAGGTTTCCTATGGCATGCACATGTTCCACAACAGCAGGACGGGCATGTCGGAATGGGCAACTGGACAGATTCTGGGAAAGGGGATACAGAGGGCTGCAGGCGGCACATGCTGTGGTGCAGCTGAGGCACAGTGCGGACTAGGCAGATGCCTAGGTGGCACTTAGGAATGCTGAAACTGTACAGCAGCCAGACAGCAACTGATGAGGGCCCAACATGGGCATGAGAGTGTTTATCACAGTGTCACAGGGGATAGTACCCAGCAGGTACCTCCAAGGGCACAGAACATTGGCAGGCGGTGCTGGGGGGAAGCGTGGACATCTATCCAGGCACCCCTACCCCAGAACACGCACCATAGGCAGCCGCCTACCTGCACACTGGATGGCTTGAGACTGCACACCACCAGCACCACCAGCAGAAGGACATGTCAGCATGGTGGCAGAGGGGTACTAGTGGTGGAGGGGGGCAGTGGCAGCTGCCCAGAGCAGACCATGGCCTAGCCCTGTGTAGGTGGGTGCCATGCACTGCAACAGACAGGCCCTGCCGGACAAACAGTCATGGTATCACCAGGGAATGCACTGTCTCTGTGGCAACACAGTGGTGCAGTGCACACAACCAGTGTGTTAGGAGGCTGAAGATCACAGGTTCAAGTCCCAGCTATGGTGCCTGCCAACCCAGTCCCCATATTTTACCCACTACTACAACGTGCTAATACAAAAAGAACCTTTATTGCAGATGACTTAAACATGCCCAAAACACCGACATTTTACCCTACAGAGCAAAGACACCATAAACAGGCGCATTACCTAGAGCAGAGTCTCCCAAATGCAGTCCTGGAGGGCCAAACACCATTCAGGTTCCATGCTGCCTCTAATAAAGATGCCTGTGCTGCATATCTATGCACCACCCCCATGGTATGCAGATGTATCTCATGCATATTCATGAGGGACAGCATGAAAACCCGAACAGTGTTTGGCACACCAGGACTGGAGTTGGGAACCTCTGCCGTAAAGCAGCAGCCAACAGGGGCAGACACACCCACACCCACAGGCTCCATTAGCCAATGCCTCCCGGAGAGGCAGTACATTGGGCCCTGCGTGCCTCTCCCAATACTAGCCCTTGCATACCTTAGCAATGCCACCCTACACCTGGGAATACGGTACACAGCTATCAAATGTTTGCTATGATTACTGACAGATAGCAATTCCTACGTTAAGCACAGTTTGCTGATTGAGCTCCATCATAGCAACCTTTCTGATGTCTGTGGAGTGTGCTTCAGGTCTGGTCTCTGACAGTGTTTACCACCCTGGGGAGTGACCCCCAACAGTATTGCGTACCATATCCATGCCTGCACTGTGCCCAGGACTGGTGTGGTGGCCAGGGCTGCTAAACACTTCTATAGTAGCACAATGCTGGCATAGGTGTGGGAGTGTGTTTCTGTCTATCCAGTGTGTGGTGGCTGCAAACACGCTCCACAGCCCACAATGCCAGCACTGTTGCCAGTATTGGCCTGCCAATGTGCATAATGAGGAGCAAGGTACCATGGGTATAGCCCGGACAGGGTGGCCTGGCCAGGATGCATCTGCACAGGGCATAGGGCACTGGCTGGGACATTGTAGTGCTCGGCCACCACCTGCACAGACAGGGTGGCCACAGCATGTTCCGCTGGGAGATCACTCTCACCCTGACTGAGCAGTGACCACGGCATGGCTAGGCTCCCCCATAGTGCTCTATAGTATTTCTCTCATGTGATATTTATGGGTTCCCTTTTGGGGCTCAGTCACTGACTTATCTGCTTGGTGTGTATGCTGACATCCTAGTTCTAGGTGCACGCATTTCTACCAAGAACATGCACTATGGATTAGCTAGCAGACTGTCTGCAGCTGGTATGTGTCTTGATGGAATGCCTTGCAGGGTACAGTGGCTGAAGGCTTGCTGCAGGAGAATTTCAGATAGTGGTGGGGTGCAGCTTAGCATATCCAGGCATAATGTCTGTCTGCTATTGTGTTATGGATGTGTAAAGAGCTGCATTGACTGCCCTGTAGGGTGTCTGTTCCCCAGCAGAACTCGGGTTGATGGTCCCCTCTACTGCCACCATTGCAGGGAGATAGAAGAGGAGGAGGGTGGTGGTAAATAATCCTCCTAGGGGTTCATAGGGGCTAAACCTGACTGAGACATACAGATATATCCAAGGCGTATCTGCAGAAACTACCTATCTCACACATTAGTACTGCTGGGGACCTTCAGCATGGCCTATCTCTGCTGTGGACCTGGTGCTGGGTGCCCCACCTCACCCTCAGGGTGAGTGTAGTACCTGCACAATGTGACGGTGTGTAGCTACTCTGTGCCAGTACCACACACGGTCAGTTCCCCCTACCAGGCCGAGGTGCTGTGGGGGTGCATACCCCATCTTGTGATCATCTGTAGACTGCTGATTTGCATGTGCAGTGCATCATGGGTATGGGTGGGTTAACTCTATCCTGGTGACCACAGCAGACTGTTTGTGTGGTGACGTGCAGTCCTTCTGCAGCCAGCCAGGGATTTGCTAGCAGCTATGGAGCTGTAGCCCACTGGTTATTTCACTACTTGGGGAGCCAGAGGTCATGGGTTCAAACCCACAGTAGGGGTTCTTTGATAGGGCTGTCCAAAGCATTGTCTTTTTTTAATGTACATTAGTGCTGCCAGCAAAACACCCTCAGGGTACTGTAACCATAAGGTGCCTCAGAAGGCGCCCTATAAGGCGCCTTATAGGGCACCCTATAAAGCGCCTTCTGAGGCACCTTATGGTTACAGTCCATATAAGGTGCCTTATAAGGTGTCCTATGGAGTGCCTTATAGGGTGCCCTATAGGGGACATTATAGGGTGCCGTGGCGGACAGTGCACTTTATAATGTGCCCTATGGGATGCCTTATAGGGTGCCTTATGCGGCACCTTAGGTTACGGCACGTGAGGGTGTGTTTGCTGGCAGCAATAAATAAAATACAAATAAAATGCCTCAGGAAACAATACTTACATGTCACAGCTGATGCCTCAGCCAGCCTTATGCCTTAGGCACACTGGGGGATTGAACTCATGACCCCTGTATCATCAGTCAGTGTATTAACCATTGTGCTACACTTCTGTTTCTATGTTTGGATGTCTGTGCGCCTACTTAAGATTACCGCGCGGTAACACGCTTAGCAGCGCTTTGCCCGATAATGTGTGCAGCAGCGCGCATTATTGCGCGCTAATCCCGTTTTGCTACTTTAAACTGAAATGCCCACTCCTTATATGGCATCCTGCACACTAACGCTGGGCGCACATTAAGAGGGTTTAGTAAACATACCCCATAGACTACTGAAATGCCATATACCAAGGATTCCCTCAATCCATGCTCCACCCTTTAGAAACAGCCCTGCACACTGCTACCCGCACAATTCAGGGAGCTACCAGAACAGACCACATATCACCTATCCTGAAACGCCTCCACTGGTTCTCACTACAAGCCAGAATCTTATACCATACTCCTCACATTTAAAACCATCAACAACCTATCATCCATACACCTTCAAAAGTTACTCCACCCCACACTTCAACCCGACCCTCAAGAAAATCCACTGCAAACACCCTCACAGCACCACCTGAAAAACCAAAAAGCAATCAGCAAGCCTGCCAGAGACCCTTCGAATTATACACACCCTCCTTCTGGAACTCCCTCCCTAATAACCTCAGAAACTCCATAGACCTCACTGCATTCAGAAAGATGCTAAAAACCCACCTATTTGCCAAGTACTTTGCTGATGTAACATAACCAACCTGAAACTCTACCAGCTACATCGTGAACCCCCCCCCCCCACCCCGTATCCATTTGACTGTAATCAACCTGTACATAGCACAGTGCTTAAAATCCATTGTACACAGTTAAACGTCTTTGTAAGCTACGTTCGGTTGTTCAAATGTTCATTGTTATGCATTCCTTACAACTGTATGTATTTATAGTTCTCTGTAACTTTCAAGTTGTTTATTGTAAACTGCTTTGACCCGGTGAAAAACGGTATAAAAATCTTGATAAATAAATAAAATAAATAAAAACAGTCCCTGCTCAATAGAGCTTACAATCCATTCAAGACAGACAGACACAACAAACAGGAGACTAGGGCAAAACAAAGGGGAAATGCATATAACACACACAGGCGGTACATGGAAGAATACTAGGATCAGGATCCAATAGCAGCCTCGATTTGAATAGGACCAGAGATGAAGCTGACATGCCGACTCATGTGGTCTGTTCCAGGCATAAGGTACAGCAAGATTTCTGAAAGCTCAGCTGGCTTGGTGCACCATGAGGACTGAGTTGAGAACTGCAGTGGAACTGCGAATGCTTGGGAGAGGCGTGTGAATGAACAGTGAGTATGTCAAAAGCCTGATTTGTTTACCAAAGCTGGTATTCTATGGATTCGCTCCATAGTACAATTCTCCACTGTTAACCAGATAATAGACATAATTAACATTAAACAAACACATGCCTAAAAACAACTCACCCCTCTCTCCCAAAATAAGGAGTTTCTCCTGGATTGACAGACTGTACATTTTCGCAAATAAAAAAAAAAATCAAATTACTATCCCCAGTCCTCCTCCTCCAGTCTATCTCCCTAGCTGACAGCATTCCTCCCCCATAGTCTACCAGGACACCACCAGCTCCATCCTTGATCGATGCTGTGCTCATGAGTTAAACACATGTGCTAAGTCATCCCCTTTCTGTTCATGCTACTATGTGCCAAGCATGTTTATTATCAAAATATGTAAGCTCTGATAAAGCCACACTGTACTTTTCCTCTTCACAGGTGCCTGACACCTTCCTATTGTTCTGAAACGTATGGTTTGAAAAAAAAAACCCTCATAAATCAGCTTTCTGACACTACCCAATGCAGGGGCATTTCTTCAGTAACTAACTTCCCTAGTAACTGTATCTGAAAACAGAGAATAGCAAAGAGATAGAGTCACGCCTTTGTACTGGTAAACCAGTTCTCAATGTGTGTAAAAATATCTGATCAAAACAGATGGATGCCCAGGGTGGAGGCTGTAAGGACTTTTGCAGAACCTTTTTCTCATTTCCTGTTTTTTTCTCAGCCTCTAAGCAAATACTGTTTCTTTTGTAGTACAATTTGTACATTGCGGTGGATGCCTAAAATAAACTGGAGGAGATGTTGGGGGAGGGCTGAATGGAATGATAAGAGGAAATTAGAACAAGGACTGGTGCTAGGGTTACTGGCTCCCCCCCCCCCCCCCACCCCACAACCTCATTAGCCGATGACCTGTGGCTATACCCACCATGCTGCTTTTGATAGCACCTTAGTTTTTAAAGTTTCTTTCACTTTTTACAATTTTTTTTCTCATTTTTTAAATTTTTCATTTCCTTATTTTTTATTTTACAGTATTTTGCCCCCCCCCCCCAAACCTCAGTGCCTTTCTGCCATTCTTAACTTGCTAGTGTGCTGCACCATCCCTAATCTGTATCTTGCTCCCCAGTTCAGATCTGGCTCATGTTGGTAGAGACTTAAAAAAAAAAACAGGAGCCACATGTGAAATGAGCTGTCAGGTCTCAATCCAACTACTGGCAGGCAGGTGTCTGGAGATATGCCAGTGTCTTTTAATTGATTTTGTTGAAGAATTAAGCGAACCAGGAAAAATTCAATGAGCTGATTAGAATAAATGTTTTAAAATTTACTTCAGATTTTGGAAGACTTCAAAGCAGATCTCATCAGACTGATTTCAAAACATCAAAGGGAGTGGAAAGGACCATAGAGCTGAGCAGTTGGTGCGCATGGGATAGGCCATATGGAGGTCAAGCGTCACAGCCGCCACATAATTTAGAATGGATTAGAAATCTTTTAAGTTACAGATTTTCGGTGATTACATTACATTTATTAATTTGATACACTGCAAAACTTGGAAAATGTAAATGGTTTACAAAAACAAAACCAATGGGGATCCTGTTTCCACAGGTCTTCCCAACCTTCTACATGTGTTAGGCTTTGCTTATGTAAAGTCAGGTAGTCAAATGCATGTTTAACAACAATGGCAGGTTGATATGCTCTTTTTATGTTATGCGATTTATTTATTTGTTTTTATTTGTATATTTTATGCATGTTCTTGATGTAATCTGCCTAGGAGTTAGTGCAGAATATAATTTTTTTAAATAAACAAATAAACAAACAGACTCAATACCACATAACACAAACAGGAAACAGGCCACACAGGGAAATGGCTTAGGAGTGAGGTTCATGACTGTCATGCTATGCACAAAACTAACCCGTTTGGAGCAAATGTCCCCAAGGGAAACAGCATATGGAGGCCTAGATTACAATATATTCCAAACATAATAAAAAACAAGTGAAGGAAAACAAGTGCTGATGGTCATGGTAAACATATAACTGCCACCATCAAAAATGGATTTCTTATTTATGAAAATATAGGGGGCATTTTCAAAATGTTTTAGCTGGTTAGCAGACTTGCTAACCGGCTAGAACGTGGTCACCAGCTCAGACCACCGAAAAAATGTACAGTTAAAACCAGGGCGCTCTGTAGAAGGAGCGGGGAGGCTGAGTGCAGCTATTAGGTTATTGGCAATATTCAGCTGCTAACCAGATAGCTTTAGCGGTTCAAGTGAAGACAGGCAAATAGATGTCCTAACTTCAACCTCTTAGTCCTAGTCGTTTAGCGGCCTAGATATTTAGCAGCGTAAACCAGATATCTTCTGGTGTTTTCTTTAGCCTAGCTGCTGCCTCTGAAAATGTCCCCATAAAAACAAGCAGACCAAGTTCCAATGAGCCCAACATTTTTCTAACACTGGCCAGTCCAGGTCAAAAGGATACAGCAGATCCCAAAGCATTTCATTGTTCAAAGTTGAATGCATAAGTTATAAGTTCAGCAGTTAAACTTTGCTGTAAACATATGTTTTAGACTACCCTCAGCATGTCCCAAACAAAGCCCCTTTATAGCATGTATAATCTTGGCCATATAGCTATTTAATTGGTCAAAGTTCTATGGGTCCAATATTTAAAAAATTGCGCTCCTAAATTTAGACTTCTAAATTAGACTCTGCTGAAAATTCATCTTAGCCAAGATCTTTATATTCAAGAGTTCAGGGAGCAATGGCAACCCGGAGCGTCTTATTAAATTCCTTGCAGGGGAGGGTGAAGGAGCCTGATGGGTTATGGGAGACAGGGTTGAGATAAGTAGACACAGGGTGATATTTGGGAGTAGCTCCTAGAGTTCTATACAACATTCACTGGAAAGCCAATTAACTGGCTTCCAGTTTGTGGATACATTGATTGGCTTTCCAGGGAATGTTGTTGTATATTTGTTTGTTCCCAGCTTTTCATTTGGATGTTTTATTGCTTTATATTGTAATCAGCTGAACTATTTGGTGAGCTGCTTGCAGGCATAGTTGCTGAAAATTGGCCAAGTCAGGTCTTCAATAATGTGTTTTAATAGAAGGCCATCTGGTGTAGCTGTGGTCTCTCTGCTCCTTCTTTTGCCATAATTGAAGTCAATATAAAGTAGATTGATTCAATCCATGATTAAGAGAATAGCAACAAACAAATTGGTGAGGTCAAAGGTAATAGCTCTGAGATGAGCTAAGTCCAGCAGAAGTTTGATAGAAGAAGGCAGTTTTGACAACAACTGAAATCTGCATTTTAAAAGTGAGGGAGGAATCATTTTTGCAAACCAAAATTGAAATGCAATCAAACAGAGGAGCAGGCTGCTAGTGGATGAGTGGGACAAGGGAAGGGCAGGGCTGGCGATGTGAGGCCCATGTGGCTTTTGATTTGATGGGCTTTAGTTTCATGCCACGGTCCTTCAGCCAGTGGATAATAAGTAAGTCCTGTTCTGTGGGGGTTTGTATTGATGTTTTATGCTGGACGTACATTGTACGCTCTTTTGAATGAACGTTCTGTTCAGACATATGGCTAAAAGTCCTGGAAATAGCTAAATAAATGTGTGCCGAAGAACATGGAGTGCAGCAGGTGCCGTGCCATCCCACCCACAGAGGTCTGCCGCTCTAGGTGACTGCCTAGCCCCTTCCGCCGAACCTCCTGTGCATTTATACCATGGAGGTATTTAAACGTCTCTATCATATCTCCCCTCTCCTGTCCTTCTTCCAAAGTATACATAGTGAGATCTTTAAGTCTGTCCCCATATGGCTTATAACGAAGTCCACTGACCATTTTGGTAGCCACCTTCTGCACCGACTCCATCCTGTTTATATCCTTTTGAAGGTGCGGTCTCCAGAACTGCACACAATGCATCAAATGAGGTCGCACCAAAGACTTATGCAGAGGCACTATCACCTCGTTTCTTCTGCTGGCCATTCCTCTCCCTATGCACCCAAGCATCCTTCTGGCTTTTGCCATTGCCTTTTCTACCTGTTTAGCCCCTTTAAGATCATTAGAAACAATCATACCCAGGTCCCGCTTTTCTTTCATGGACAGAAGCACTTCACCGACTATAATGTACCACTCTCTTGGATTTTTTGCAGCCAAATGCATGATCCTGCATTTTTTATCATTAAATCTCAGCTGCCAAATTCTCAACTATTCTTCAAGCTTAGCTAGATCCCTCCTCATATTATCTACTCCTTCTTGAGTGTACTCTATTGCAGATTTTGGTATCATCCACAAAGAGGCAAACCTTACCCTGTAGCCCTTTCTACAAAAATGTTAAAAAGAATCGGCCAAGGACAGAACACTGTGGCACACCACTGGTTACCTCCTTCTCCTCAGAGTGAGCTCCATTTACCTGTATTCCTTTCCCATTCAACCAATTTTTTACTCAGTCACTTTAGGGTTCATCCTAGGGCTCTCAATTTATTTATAAGTCACCTGTGTGGAACGGTGTCAAAAGCTTTACTGAAGTCTAAGTACACCCCATCTAGGGCTTTCCCTTGGTCCAACTCTCTGGTTACCCAGTCAAAGAAATCAATCAGATTTATCTGACAAGACCTGCTATACTGAACCCATGCTGCCTCGGATCCTGCAGTTCATTAGACTCCAGAAACCTCACTATCCTCTTTTTCAGCAGCATTTTCATTTATTTACCCACCACAGAGGTCAGAGTAACTGGCCTATAGTTCTCCACCTCATCCTTACTTTTCTTTTGTGTAAAGGGATCACATGTGCCTTTCTCCAGTCCTCTGGGACCACTCCCAATTCCAAAGAAGCATCGAAAAGTTCAGTCAGTGAAGCCACTAGAACGTCCCTTAGTTCCATCGACATTCTCAAATGTATCCCATCCGGTCCCATCATTTTGTCTACTTTTAGTTTAGCTAGCTCCTCATGAACACAGTCTTGTACAAATCGTTCAAGATCTCCGTCACTTCTGTTCCTATTTGTAGGTGTTTTCTGGGGGTCCTGCTCCCGGCCCTTCATCTGTGAACACAAAACAGAAATATTTGTTAAGCAATTCCACTTTATCCCCATCAGCATCACATATTCCACCCCTTCCCCCTTGAGTCTGACAATACCACTTTTGTACTTCCTCCTCTCACTAACATATCTGAAAAATGTCTTATTCCCCCATTTTATTGTATTTTTCATTTATTTATTTATTTAATTTTCTTATATACCGCGCTTTTTATCATCAGTGCGGTTTACATACAACATAACTGTGCAGTGCAGGGTGTCTGTACTGTACTTACAATATAACAGTGGAATAACAAATTAACAAAATAACAATATAACAGGGGGTTATGTACAGGATTGAGCAGGGTACTATATTCAAATAGGTTAAGAACATTTTGGTCAATTAATTACGTGTTGGCTTAAGTGGGTACATGTACATGTATTGGCTATTTCTTCTTCTTTTTGTATCTATACTTTCCTGACTACTTTGATAGTTTCTCTAAGTTTTTGCAAATATTGATACCTGTCTTCCTCTTTCTGTGATCTCTTGTATTTTATGAAGGCCACCCTCTTTTTCTTCACCTTTTCTGCTACTTTTTTTGAGAACCATACTGGCCTCCTTTTCCTTTTACATTTATTTACTTTCTAGCACAAAGGTTTGTTGCCCTTAAAATATCATCCCCTTTCAGTTTTCCCACTGTTTTTCTACATTCCCCAGCTGTTCCCATCCCACTAAGGACTCCTTGAGGTATTGTCCCATCTTGGCAAATTTAGGGGGATGTTTACTAAAAGCCGCAAATGTGCGCGCCGCAAAATAGCGCACGGAAACGCGGCACTGAAACGCGAATAAACGCGTTTAAACGCCCCGCACACGTGCGTGTCACCCCCGCACAGGTACGCGGCTCACTAACGGGCCCCGTACAAGTGCGGGCCCGCAAATGTCCGATAGAGGCGTGGAACGGCGAAAGGAGGGCGGAGGAAGGCTCCGGAGGGGCGGAGGGACGGGGTCAATGGGTGGAGAGTGGGAGGGGAGAGGCTCCCCGCACAGTAGCGGGCCCGAATTTGCATGTAAAAACTACCGCGAGTGAAACACTCGCGGTAGAAAGCATTTAAAGGGAAGAGAAACCATTTCCGTCAGCAATGTACAGGAAAACCGGGGAAACCAGCAAAACGTGAGCAGTGTGATACATGTGCACAGCACAAAAGTGAAAATAAAAATAGAAAATGACCACAACAGAACTATTACAAAGAGTAATTCAGCTGGGGAACAGTTATAGTGATGGGCAAATACAGAAATCACACCCAGCAAAGCTCCAGAAAAAAGAAATGAAGTTTGGAAGGGTCTACTGAGAGGAGACTCTTCCAAAAACCATTTCCACGTTATGGAGCTTTCCTGGGAGTGTTTGCTATGGTTGCCCATTAATATCACTGTTGCCCAGCGTGGTGATAGTTTGTCCCACATTTCCCGTGGTCAGTTCCGGGGTTTATGTGCACGTTTGTCACCAGACAGGGTGCATATGCCCACAGTAGAATTGCGTAGAGCAGGGTTTGTGACTCCATCCTGCCAGGCTTACTGCCTCCAGGGGCTGCACTGTCACTGTGGCCAAAGTGTGATACAGCGGACAGAGTTATTACCTCTAGGACCAGAGGGCAGAGGTTCAAAACCCAGCTGGGGCACCTGCCAGCCCAGTCCCTATATTTTACCCACCACTAAATAAAGATAGCGCAGACACCCCTGTATGCATGGGGAAAACACCCATATTTTACCCAACACCGCACACACCCCACAACAATGGGCATTACCTACAGCCAAGTCCCCCAAATGCAGTCCCATACTGCCACATTGCAATCAGGTCAACTGCTTTTTCTGAGAGAAGTTCATGCCAGCATGTTGGCGGACAAGTACATGTGGTGCAGGGGGCAGTGGCTGCTAACCACAGAAGACAGAGGCCTAGCCATGTGCAGGCTGGCACAGTCCACTGCAACAGACAGGTCCTGCCGGATCCACAGTCATGGACAGTCCAGGGAATCCAACCAATCTGTGGCTACACAGTGGTGCAGTGCACACAGACAGTGCATACAAGAACAGAAGGTCACAGGTTCAAAGCCCAGCTGGGGCTACTGCCAATCCTGCCCACATATTTTTCCCACAACTAAACAGTGATAGTAAGGACACACCTTTCATGGCGGGGACATATGCAATGGTAAGACATCTATCTTTTACCCCACTGAGCACAGACACCATGAACAGGGGCAGTACCTAGAGCAGATTCACCCAAATGCAGTCCTGGTGGGCCACACACCAGTCAGGTTCCATGCTGACACTCATACAAATGCCTGTGCTGTATATCTATGCACCACCCCCATGGCATGTAGATGTAGCCCATGCATATTCATGAAGGATAGCAGGAAAACCCGAACAGTGTGATGCAAACCTGGACTGGAGTTGGGAATCTGTGCCGTAAAGCAGCAGCCATCAAGGGCAGACACACCCACACCCACAGGCCCCATTGGCCAATGTCTCCTGGAAAGGCAGAACATTGGACCGTGCATGCAGCACCCACAACGAGCACTTGCATAACTTACCAATGTCACCCTACACCTGAGGTATACGGTACACAGCTCGGAGACGTTTGCTAGGAGCACAGGCAGGCAGTTATCCATACGTTACGTACATACTGCTAGTTGACCCCATCCAAACAATCTGTTAGGTGTTTGCAGGGCATGCTCCAGCCCTGGCCTCTGACGGTGCTTACCACCCTGGGGAGTGACCACCAGCTGTAATGCGTACCATAACCATGCCTTGCCGTGCTCAGGACCGGTTTGGTGGGCAAGGCTACGTACCCCCTCAATCGTAGCACCATGATGGCAGAGGTGTGGAAGTGTGTGTCTGTCTATACAGTGGGTGTTGGCTGCAAGCCCCTTCAACAGCCCGCACTGCCAGCACTGTTGCCAGTATTGGCCAGTCAATGTGCATAATGAGGTGCAAGGTACCATGGGTATAGCCAGGGCAGGGTGACGTGGCCAGGATGCATCTGCACTGGGCATAGGGCCCTGGCAGGGACATTGGCTGGGATATTGTAGTGTCCGGCCACCACCTACACAGACAGGGTGGCCAAAGCATGTCCTTCTGGGGGATCACGCTCACCCTGACTGTGCAGTGACCACAGCATGGCTAGGCCCCCCCATAGTGCTGTATAGTAGTTCTCTCATGTGATAGATATGGGTTTCTCTTTGGGGCCCAGTCACTGATCTATCTGCTTGCTGTGTATGCAGACAGCCCAGTTCTGGGTGCATGCATCTCCATTGGGAACATGCACTATGGACTAACCAGCAGACTGTTTGTAGCTGGTAAATGTCTTGCTATAATGGCTTGCAGTGGCTGTTGGCTTGCTGCAGGGGAATATCTGGTGGTGGAGTGCAGCTTACCATACCCTGGGCTTATGTCTGTCTGCTATTGTGTTATGGCTGTGTATGGAGCTGCCTGCCTGGGGGGGGGGTGGTGTTCCTCAGCAGGACTGGGGTTGATGTTGCCCTCTACTGCCACCTTTGCAGGGAGGTAGAGTGTGGATCCCTTGATGGAGACCATGTTTGCCATGGGGGGGGGTGGGTGCCTGATGGCGGCAGACAGGGATATCCATGGTGTTTGTGCAGAAACTAGCTATCTTACACATTAACACTGCTTTGGAATGCCCGCTTGGCCTCCATCAGCCATGGCAGGTGTTGTTGACCTGGTCCTGGCCACCTCATTGCACACTCAGGGTGAGCACAGTACCCGCACGATGTAACGGTGTGTGGCTACTCTGTGCCAGTAAAACACCCGGTCAGTGCCCCCTACTAGGCCAGGGTGCTGTGTGGGTGCACCCGGTCACTTCCCCCAACAGGGCCGAGGTGCTGTGGGGGTGCATTCCCCATCTTGTGTCCATCTGCGGACAGCTAATTTGCATGTGCAGTGCATCATGGGTACGGGTGGCCTAACCCTATCCTGTTGACACCAGCAGACTGTCTGTGAGGTGACGTGTAGGCTATCTGCAGCCAGCCAGGGCCCTGCTTACAGCTATGGAGCTGTAGTGCAATGGTTACATCACTGCCTGTGTAGCCAGAGGTCATGGGTTCAAACCCACAGTGGGGCCCTTTGGTAGGGCTGTCCACAGCTTTATTTTTATTTACTGTACATATGTCTATGCCGGCAAGACCACCCTCAGCTTACTATACCCATTAGGTGCCTCTGAGGGTGCTTCATAGGGCGCCCTGTAGGCCACCTTATGGTTGCCATCCCTATAGGGTGCACTATACATTATCCTGTGTCGCAACATACATGCTGCCCTATAGGGGTCATTCAAGGGTGCCTTGGCGAACAGTGCACTGTAACATGTGCCTTATGGGCCGCCGTATGGTAACATGCTGGGAGAGTGCGTTTGCTAGTAGTGATAACAAAATATAATTATACAGCCTCCTACAGCACTCCTCAACATAATACATACTGCCTCAGCAGGCATTTTTCACTGGGCATTGTGAGGAGTTGAACCCCTGATCCCTGCACCATTGGTCAGTCTTTTAACCATTGTGCTGTGGCTCTGTTCCTGTGCTTGTGCATCAGCGCGCCGCCTTGTGCCTATCAGCGCGCCGCCTTCTGCCGCCCAAGGGGACCAGTGCGCCGCCTTCTGCTGCCCGGAAATAACTGTGCGCCGCCTTATGCCGCCCAAAAGGCACTGTGCGCCGCCTTATGCCGCCCAAAAATAACTGTGCGCCGCCTTATGCCGTTCCAAATTAATTTGCCTCCTAAAACAATGTTAATCATTACAGTTACTGCCTCAGCTGACCTTTGTCATTGCGCACACTGGGGGATTGAACCCATGGCCCCTGCACCATTGGTCAGTGTCTTCACCGTTGTACCACGGCTCTGTTGTTTTGTATACTCAGCAGTGCGCCACTTTGCCTTTCCACGCGGTAATGTCGACCCCCGCACATTAGCGCGACGCACACACGTCCGGTTGCTTACTACCGTTTTTCTTCTATTTTCTGCCTGAACCGCCCACTCCTTATATGGCACACGCTCACTAGCGCAGCCCCGCACGTTAGGAATGTTTAGTAAACATGCCCCTTAGTTTTCCTAAAGTCTAAAACCCTCGCTTTTGAATGGAATTCCTTAGTCTTGGTCTTAATACTGAACCACACCATCTGGTGTTCACTGGATGCAAGATGATCTCCCAATATAACATCAGAAACACTTTCCCCATTGGTAAGCACCAGGTTCAGTAAGGCCCCTTCATGTGTGGGTTATGTTACCAGTTGTCGGAATAGTTCTCCCTGCAGAGAATCTAGGATCTCCTTACTTCTAGATAACACCGCAGCAGGGATGTGCCAATCAACATCCAGCATATTGAAATCCCTTATCAGTAGTACTTCTTCTTTCATGGCAATACTGCATATGTCTTCTATTAAATCTCTGTCGATGTCTTTTCCCTGGGAAAGAGATCTCTATATTACACCCATGCAAATGGATTTCTCATTCCTTCTTTCTAGTGTAACCCACAGTGCCTCCTCGCTCCCTTGTAAGCCCCATAACTCTATAGCTTTAATATTATTTTTTACATACAGTGCCACACCTTCTCCCCTTCCTTCCTACCCTGTCCTTCCTGAATAAAGTATAGCCTGCTGTAATTACATCCCAGTCATGGTTGTCCATGAACCATATCTCCGTAAACACCACTAAATCCAAGTCAGCCTCTTCCATTAAAGCTCAACATCTGGGATCTTATGTCCCATCCTGTGGGCATTTATGAACACCGCATTCCAGATGTTGCCCCTTTTACCCATTTCTACAGAGGTATTTAATGTTTTACTTACCTGAAGGCTTTTACTTACCTGTGGGCTTTCTTCACACATCCCCAATGAATCCAGTTTAAAGCCCTCTTCAGTAGGTTAGCAGTCTGCTGTGGAAGACACTTTGACCCTTCTTGGATAAGTGGATGCTGTCTTTGCTCTGCTGCCCTTGGAAAATCATCCTATGTTTCAGGAAACCAAAATGCTGTTGATGACACCATCGACGCAGTCATGCATTCATCTCCAGGATGCAAGCTTATCTGCCTCGGCCTTTATCATCAACAGGGAGGATTGAAGACAACACTACCTGTGCACCTATCTACTTCACCCTCTGTCCCAGAGCCATGGAGTCACACTTGATATGCTCGGAGAGATACATAGCAGTATCATGTGTACCTATATGGATGAGCAGCATCAGATAATAGTCAGTAAGCTTGACGAGTTTCGGCAAACTCTCCAGAACATCTGAGATTTTGGCACCTGGCAGACAGCATACCTCCCTGGACATCAAGGCTGGTTGACAGATGGATGCCTCAGTACCCCTCAGAAGACAGTCACCAACCACTACTAACTTTTGCTTTCTTATGGTCACTGATTCTGCAACTTTGGGGTGCTTGAACTCTGGTTCTTCCCTTTCTGAGATGTTTTCACCTCCTCCACTTCCAGTGCTGTTTACTAGTACTTCAATTCGAGGGCTGGAGGAGTTGGATTGCCAGTTCTACAGGTTTTGATGACTTGTGTCCAACTCTCTTCATTCTGTAGCATACCATCTTCACCTCTCTTGGAGACTTGGATACTTCATGAAGCATCTCATTAATGTGCTTCTCAGCCTCACCATCTCTTCTCTGAGCTCCTCCACTTGTCTCAGGACTGTACCTAGCCCTGTGCGAAAGGTGCAGCTACACAGGGTGCAAAGGCTTAAGGGGTGCATTTCAGCTGTCTGCCGTTGCCTACCGCTGCCACTTTTTCTTCTCTCAGCGGCGACAGGCAATGGCAGACAGCTGAAATGCGCCCCTTAAACCTTCTCCAGGCACTCTAAACAGGTTTGGTCCCTCCCTTCTTTGACACGACATCAGAGCAGGAAGGGACAAATCTGCTTAGAATGCCGGCAACAGCTCATTGGGTGCACCTCTTCTCTCCCGCTGCCATCCAGAAAGTGGCTAGATGGAGGTGTAGGGGGGTGGGGGCGCGTGCCCAATGTGCAAGTCGCACAGAGCGCAATTCACGCTCAGTAAGGCCCTGACTTGTATCATGAGGTCTTCAACTTGCAGGCATCTACAACATGGAACAAGTCCCTCGTCTGGCATTGTGCTGTCTGTCTGGACAGAGGCAGAAGCTGTAACAGGGGCAACAGCTTTGGCAATACAATTTTTCCCAGCCATCATTTAGTTGGTCGAGCTTTGTTACCTGTTGAAGTAAATGAGAGAACCCTAGCAAAGTCCTTAACTTTTCCTCAGCTGTTCTTTAAGTGAAAAAGTAGCTAATCTCTTTATGTATGTTCTAACAGTGTTTTTCTATATCTGTGTAACCCTGCTTACTTGCTAAACAATTATTATTATATACTAGTAAATTCTGATATTATGTGTCTGAGGTATAGATATTAATATGTTCCCTTTGTAAAATTACCTAATCAAAGCTCATTTAAGAATATCAAATTGTTTACTCTTAGTAGATATCCAAATGTGGAACTGGATTTTCCCGACCAACCAATAAAATCTGTTATTTTGTCAACAAGCTAATTGAGGAGCTGTTCTCTATAGCAAGAATTCTCATATAGAATTGGTGGGAAGTGGGGTTGGAAGGGAGGGATCCAACACCTAAGGAGCTCAGTGACTTCAAAGAGCTTGCCTACCTCTTTGAACTTGAAGGCTAGAGGAGAAAAAACCCTCTAGGAGCAGAAAAAAAGCTTAGCCTAACACCACAAAAACTTCCCCTTTTGCAATACAGCTACAAAATTTACTAGGCAATGCAAGAGAAAAAAATTAGGTATTAAAAATGAAAAAAAGCCCCCTTTAAGAGCTCCAGGCAGAAAGTTTGTATTCAAGTGCCACAGTATTACCTTGCTTTTAGTGGAGACCCTTTAGAAATGGCCTTTAGAAATCATCTGTGTTTGTCCCATGCTTTCTTGAATTCAGATACAATCCTCATCTCAACTGCATCCACTGGGAAACTATTCCACACATCTACCATTCTTTTTGTAAAAAAATATTTCAGCATATTACTCTTGAGTCTATCCCCTTTTTCCTTCATTCTATGCCTCCTCATTGCAGAGCTTTCTTTCAATTGAAAAAGGCTCTCCTCCTGTGCATTTATGCTACAGAGGCATTTAAACCTCTCTGACATATCTCCCCTCTCCTGCCTTTCCTCTAGAGTACAAAAGAAAAAAAAACACATCCTCTTTGACTAAATGAACGAATAAGAAAGACAAAAAGGGAGCTCTAATAATACTAACCTCTGCTGACAGATGGAACTAAAAAGAAAGTAAGACAGTCTCTAGGAAGTCTTTGAAAACCATTTCATCTCATATATGTGTGTGTGGGATAAGAAGTCTCAGGAGAGGGGTAACCGGCTGTACACAACGCATACTAGATGCTAAACACAGCCCTTGAATTACCCCCTATATATATCATTCATTGGCATCCATGGTGTACATTTTTTGTAATTTTAAATGCATTTAAAGAAATAAAAAACTACCACAAACACTTATCTTAAGTTTGAAATCCCAAACAAACACAGACTCCTAAAGGTGCCCAAAGAACCACAACAGACTCAGATGTCGACTCGAGTTTCACCAACCCTAAAAGGCTGCTTCAGGACAAGTCTTGCGGTGGTGTAGCATAAGTCATGTAAAGACTTCTTAGAGACTGCCCTACCTTCTTTTTAGTTCCAGCTGTCTGCAGATTATTAGAGCTCCCTCTTTGTTTTTCTTATTAGTTCATTTCCTCCAAAGTATACATATTGAGATTTTTTTTAAATTTTATATTTATGCAATTTGAACAATATGTACAGGTATCCACTTGCTTAAGTAACAAGAATGTAAAGGAAAATACAAAAATCCTAAAAGGTAACAATATAGATAGTAAATCAATTCATTCTATCCTTAGGCCACAAATAGTAGGAGGGGTGAAGACAATTATATGAGGGGATCAAAAAAAGAAGAAACCTAAATATAATAGAAAAAAGGCTTAGGCACTAACCCTGCATCTTCCACCACAGACTCCCACCCCTATACACAGAAACCAGTTACCCCGATATCTTCTTCAAATCTAGAAAGGAGCAAAGCTGACCCGGTGAGAAAAATATATACTTAACATTCAAATAGGAAAGAAAGCACTTGCAAGGATATCTCAAAAGGAAGCTAGCTCCCAATGTCAAAGTCCCTTGTCCCATAGACAAAAACAATCTTCTCCTTTCTTGGATAGAACGGCTCACATTAGGATACAGCTGGATTGTCTGACCTAGAAATGGCACCTCCATCCTTTTAAAGAATAGGGGCAGAACTCTAAGGGGTATGTTTACTAAACTGCGCTAATGTGCGCTAATGTGCGCTGCGCGACGTTAGCGTGCGCTAAGGTACCTTAGCGCTCGCTAATGTCACTTTACGGGGCACTAATGTGCACGCTCAAGTGCGTGGCGTGCTAATGTGCGCTGAAGGCGGGGAAAGGCTCCCGGAGGGCGGAGGAAGGCTCCCCAGGGGCGGAGAGAAGGGGTCAATGGATGGAGAGTGGGAGGGGAGAGGTTCCCTGCACATTAACGAGGCTGAAATCCGAGGCAAAAAATACCGCGAGTGAAAACCTCGCGTTAGAGCCGATTTAAAGGGAAGAGAAACCATTTCTGTCAGCAATGTACAGCAAAACCAGGGAAACCTACAAAACAGTGATAAGTGTGATACATGTGCACGGAACAAAAGTGCAAATAAACATTGAAAATGACCCCAACAAAATAAAAGAAAAACATAATCAAGCTGGGCAATGGGAATAGTAATGGTAAACATCATAAAACACTCCCAAGAAAGCTCCGAAAAAAAGATATGAATTTTGGAAGGGTCTACGCTCCGTCCGCATACAAGGTGAATGATCCCACAGTGAAATAGCACTGATCAGTGTTACGTCCTCCATTGGACAGGTTTCCTCTGGCATGCCCATGTTCCACAACAGCATGGCGGGCATGTCTGAATGGGCAACTGGACAGATGCTGGGAATGGGGGTACAGAGGGCTGCAGGCGGCACATGCTGTGGTGCAGCTGGGGCACAGTGCGGACTAGGCAGATGCCTAGGTGGCACATAGGAATGCTGAAACTGTACAGCAGCCAGACAGCAACTGATGAGGGCCCAACATGGGCATGAGCGTGTCTATCACAGTGTCACAGGGGATAGTACCCAGCAGGTACCTCCAAGGGCACAGAACAGTGGCAGGCGGTGTTGGGGGGAAGCGTGGACGACTATGCAGGCACCCCGACCCCAGAACACGCACCATAGTCAGCCGCCTACCTGCAAACTGGATGGCCTGAGATTGCGCACCACCAGCACCACCAGCAGAAGGGCATGCAGCATGTTGGCAGAGGGGTACTGGTGGTGGAGGGGGGCAGTGGCAGCTGCCCAGAGCAGACCATGGCCTAGCCCTGTGTAGGTGGGTGCCATGCACTGCAACAGACAGGCCCTGCCGGACGAACAGTCATGGTATCACCAGAGAATGCACTGTCTCTGTGGCAAAATGGTGGTGCAGTGCACACAACCAGTGTGTTTGGAGGCAGAAGGTCACAGGTTCAAGCCCCAGCTGGGGCTCCTGCCAATCCAGTCCCCATATTTTACCCACAACTAAACCGTGATAGTAAAGACGAACCTTTATTGCAGAGAACATAAGCATGGCTCAAACACCTCTATTTTACCCTACAGAGCACAGACACCAGAAACATGCGCATTACCTAGAGCAGAGTCCCCCAAATGCAGTTCTGGAGGGCCACAAATCATTCAGGTTTTATGCTGTCTCCAATATAAGGACATGTCAGCATGGTGGCAGAGGGGTACTGGTGGTGGAGGGGGCAGTGGCTGCTGCCCACAGCAGTCTAGGCCCAGTCCTGTGTAGGTGGCTGCCGTCCACTGCAACAGACAGGCTCTGTCGGATGTACAGTCATGGACTCCCCAGGGAATATGCCATATCTGTGGCAACATGGTGGTGCAGTGCACACAGACAGTGTGTTCAAAAGTAGAAGGTCACAGGTTCAAGTCCCAGCTGTGGCTCCTACCAACCCAGTCCCCTTATTTTACCCATGAAGAAAACATGGTAGTAAAGACTGAACCTGTATTGCTGAGAACAGAAACATGCCTCAAATGCATATATTTTACCCCATAGAGCACAAACACCATAAACATGTGCAGTACCTAGAGCAGAGTCCCCCAAAGGCAGTCCTGGAGTGCCAAGCACCATTCAGGTTCCGTGCTGTTTCCAATACATATGTCTGTGCTGCATCTCCATGCACCGCCCCCATGGTATGCAGATGTATCTCATGCATATTCATTAAGGATAGCATGAAAACCAGAGCAGTGTTTGGCCCACCAGGACCGGAGTTTGGAACCTCTGCCCCAGCGCAGCGGACAACAGGGGTAGACACGCCTGCACCCACAGGCCCCATTATCCAAAGCCACCTGGAGAGGCAGGGCTTCTGGTCCTGTTTCCTTCCCCGAATACTAGCACTTGCATAACTTAGCAATGCCAACCTACACCTGGGAATACGGTACACATCTATCAAAAGGTTGCCATGGGTAATGGTAGATAGCAATTCCTAAGTTAAGCACAATTTTCTGAGTGAGCTGCATCATAGCAATCATTCAGATGTCTGTGGAGTGTGATACAGGTCCTGTGTCTGACAGTGTTTACCACCCTGGGGGGTGACTCCTACAGTATTGCGTGCCATAGCCATGCCTGCACTGTGCCCAGGACTGGTGTGGTGGCCAGGGCTGCCAGAGACCTCTATAGTTGCTTAATGCTGGCATAGGTGAGGGGAGTGTGTGTCCGTCTGTCCATTGTGTGGTGGCTGCCAACACCCTCCTCAGCCCACACTGCTAGCACTGTTGCCAGTATCGGCCTGCCGATGTGCATAATGAGGAGCAAGGTACTGTGGGTATAGCCCGGACAGGGCGGCCTGTGCAGGATGCATCTGCACAGGGCATAGGGCAATGGCTGGGACATTGTAGTGCCCGGCCACCACCTGCACAGACAGGGTGGCCACAGCATGTCCTGCTGGGAGGTCACTCTCACCCTGACTGAGCAGTGACCACGGCATGGCTAGGTTCCACCATAGTGCTATATAAGAATATCTGTCAAGTGATATATATGGGTGCCCTTTTCTGGGGCCCAAGCACTGACATATCTGCCTGGTGGGTGTACTCACAACCCCTCCGGTAACATGCACTATGGACTAGCTAGCAGATTGTCTGCAGTTGGTATGTGCATGGCTGGAGCAGGGTGCAGCAGCTGAGGACTCACTGTGCTTGCTGCTGGAAAATGTCTGGTGGTGGGGCAGCTGGGCATTTCAGGCCCTTCAGTCTTCTATTGAAGTATGGATGCGTACAGAACTGCATGGAGTGCCCGTAGGTTGTCTGTAATCCCAGCTGGACTGAGGTTGATGGTCCCCTCTGCTGCCACCATTGCAGGGCTATAGAATGTAGATCCGTTGTGTGGGGATCCTGAGTTCCAGAGGGCAGGTTCGGTGGTATGACACACTCCGCCTATGGGTCCAAACAGCACCTTTCCTCCCCCACCTGCAAATATATCATGTGGCCATGGCACCCACACAGGATATGCACTATTCCATGGGCATCATAGTCCACAAGGCCCAGACATGACTAGGATATACAGATGGGGACAGGTGTATCATAGGTGTGTCTGATGGGACCACCTATCACACACCGGCACTAATGGGGACCTGCAGCATAGCCTATCTCAGCTAGGACAGGTGCTGTGGACATGGTGCTGGGGGCCCCACCTCACCCTCAGGGTGAGCACAGGACCTGCACACTGGGACGGTCTGTAGCTACTCTGTACCAGTAACACACGCGGTCAGTACCCCCTACCAGGCCTAGGTGCTGTGGGGGTGCATACCCCATCTTCAGATCATCTGTAGACTGCTGCTTTGCATGTGCAGTGCATCATGGGTGCGAGAGGACTAACCCTACCCTGGTAACCGCAGCACACAGTCTGCAGAAGTTATTTTGTAGCCAGCCAGACATCTCTTTACAGTTGTAGAGCTGTAACCCACTGGTGACTGCACTGCCTGTGGAGTTGGAGGTTGGTGGTTTGAATCCACAGTGGGTTTATTTATTTAATTTACTTCATTTATTTACATTCCCCCATATACCGCGCTATTCTGCACCATTGCGGTTTACATTGCACAAACTGGACATACATTGAACAGGGCATTATAACTTGGAGATAAGTATTTTACAGGGTACATGGGGGGCTGTCTGGGGCAGTTTGTGTGTAATTTCAAGTAGTACAGCCAGCAGAAACACCCTCACAGTGCTGTAACCTTAAGGTGCCTTATAAGGTGCCTTATGGGGCACCTGAAGATTACAGCACTGTGAGGGTGTTTCTCCTGGCAGCACTGCTGTAACGTAGAAAGGAGACTGCCTCAGGTAACACTGTTGTAACGTAAGAAGACATATGCCTCATGCAGCACTGATGTACATTAAAAAGCACTATGCCTCATTCAGCACTGCTGTATAATAAAGTGTAATGCCTGAGACAGGTAATCATTAACCCCACTGGGGGATTGAACTCATGACCCCTGGTTTAGCAATCCATTGTGCTACACCTCTGTTACAATGTTTGCAGGTCAGCGCACCTACTTCAGGTTTCCATGCGTTAACATGCGCAGTGCTGCCATCAAAAGCAGTACTGTAACCTTTCGGTGCCTCATAGGGCACCCCATACAGCATCTTCTAAGGCTCCCTATGGGCAACATTATAGGGTGCCTTGGCGGACACTAAATTAAATTAAATTAAAATGTGCCCTCTGGGGTACCTTATGAGGCGTCTTATGCAGCACCTTATGTTACAATACTTTGAGGGTGTGTTTGCTGGCAGCACTAATTAAAATAAAAATAAAATGCCTCCTAAAGCAATATTACCCATAACAGGTAATGCCTCAGCCAGCCTTCTTCATTAGGCATAGTGGGGGATTGAACCCATGACTCCTGCATCATTGGTCAGTGTCTTAACCATCATACTGCAGGTCTGTTCCTCTGTTTGCACATCAGCGCGCCTGCTTATGCTTCCCGCGTGCGTTTCTCGTGCACTAATGTGCGCACATTAGGGCACGAGAAACGCACATTAGGGCACGAGAAACACACATTAGGGCGCACATTAGGGCACACATTAGGGCACGGGAAACGCACATTAGGGCGCACATTAGGGCACACATTAGGGCACGAGAAACACACATTAGGGCGCACATTAGGGCGCAGCGCACATTAGCGCATGATTAATCCCGGTTTGCTTTTTTAGGACTGAAACGCCCACTCCTTATATGGCATCCTGCACACTAACGTGGCGCGCACGTTAAGAGGGTTTAGTAAACATACCCCTAAGTGAATCCGGTTCAAAGACAAAGTTCACTAGCAAGTTCGCTCTATCTTTCATCTCCATTTCAGAAGTTTCCAGCAAGTTACTCAAGACCTGTAGGTTACCACAGTCTTCTAGTGAATTTTGCGTAATCTTCCCATGAGGTAGATAATAAAGTTTAATAACCAGAGGCAAAGTCACTTGTAAGTCTTCCCAAAGGTACTTCTTAAAGATTTCCATTGATGACAAGTTAGATGCAATAGGAACATTTAACAAACCCAGGTTTAAACTCCAGAGCTTGTTTTCAAACAGTTCTAACTTCTGGTATATCAGGACCTCATCTTTAACCAATTGGTCAATAATTTCTCTGGATTCCTTAACATTCTTTCCTAACCTTTTTTTTGCTTCCTTGCATATAGTATCTTGCAGTAGTGATACTGTAGTTGACCAACAGATTGAACTAATGTATTAATGTCCAAAGAACATTTAGAAATCGTTCCCTCCAATTTAACGAGCATAGCTCAGATAGAGTTCAATCCAAACCAGAGGCAGACAAGTGGTTGTTAAGAAGGAACTTGGTAAACCCTGCTCCATACTCTCTGAAGAACCAAAAATGTGCGACTGCGGTTCAGCTGGTGAGTTCTGCTCAAAAATGGGCATTTCCCCCTCGAGAGCCTGCTCAGCCAAGCTCTTCATGGCTTTCTCTGTGGAAAGGGCCTAAAGGAGCAAAGCCTCAAACTTTTGCTGGTCCGTTTGAGAAGCAGCCTTAGCTGACTTGACTGGGCCATTTCCTTTCCACTTAGGAACCATAGGAAAGTTTTGGAAGGTAAAATGCAGAGCAGCTCAAGTGAGGGACTCCTGCGGTGCCACCATCTTAGGCTCCACCCCATCGACTGTGGAGTTTTCACATATTGAGATTTTTAAGACTGTCTTCATATGCCTTATGATGAAACCCACTAACCATTTTGGTAGTCACCCTCTGCACCGACTCCATGCTATTTATATCCTTTGGAAGGTGTGATCTCCAAAATTGCGCACAGTACTCCAAATGAGATCTCACCAACAATTTATACAGAAGCACTATCACCTCCTTCTTCCTACTGGCCATTCCTCTCCCTATGCATCCAAGCTTCTTTCTGACATTCGCCATCACCTCTTCTACCTGTTTAGACATCTTAAGATCACCAGACACAATCACAACCAGGTCCTGCATGATCCTGTATTTTTTAGCATTCAATTTCAGCTGCCAAATTCTCGACCATTTTTCTAGCTTCACTAGATCACTCCTCATGTTATATGGTCCTTTCTGGGTGCCCACTCTATTGTAGATTTTGGTATCATCTGCAAAGAGGCAAACCTTACCTAACAGCCCTTCTGCAATATCACTAACAGGAAAATGGAGACTTGGGTTTCCAGTACTGTAAATCTGAGGCCTTTCATGGCAAAAAAAAGTCAAAAAATATTTGAAAGCTTTAAAAGTTATTAAATACTTATTTATAAAATGACTAAAATCTTATTAAATTCAGACTCTCCCTCCCTACGCTAGGCAGTAAAACTGTCTGGATTCCTGGTGCAGCTGAAACACTCTAAGAATGGGGATTTTATCTGCATACTTTTTAGTTAGCTTCCACCCTCATCCCTGCCACAACTCTATCCCCAAACCCAAACAAGCTTTGACTCAGTACATATGTGGGTACATCTTTCCCAGGAACGCTTCAGCACCAGGTGAGCAGCACATTAAAGACAGCTTTGGGGTTTTTTTCAGGTTTGTGGAGGGGGAGAAAAATAATGGGACTAGTACATAGCAATAGTCTTATGATTCCTTCTCTACCTCCCCACCTCTGTTGTCCTCTCCCATCTAGGGGTGCCCTGCATTTGAAAACAAAATGAGTGAGGCAAAATGGACATCAGTGGATTAAGTCAGGGGCACAAGGGCACAGGCACAGGCAAAGGAGAAGGCAGGAGGTCACTAAAGCAAGAGAGGTGTATGACAAGAAAGAAACAATAGGAACAGGTGAGGAAAGAGGCAGAAGCAAGTGGCAGGCCAATGGATAAGATTAAAGGGTGGAAAAAGACAAAAAGCAACAGTAAGTGGAGCAGACAGGGGACAGAAAAACAAGAGAGGACAGAAAGAAGGAAAGATGAGGGAGAACTAACAAACCAAGGAGAGAGAAAAAAAGGAAGAAGTAACTTATGTGGGTAACCTGCTTTCAATTAAAGGGCACAATATAGAAGAATAAGATATCAAGAGATTCCATTCCTGAACCACGCTGTCAAGGAAGTGAGAAGACAACTGAGATTCTATCAGGCCCAAGAAATCTGATTGAAAGGCTCCAAAATGAAGTGCAACATTTATTTATTTTATTTTATTTAACAGGTTTTATATACCGCTGTGCATGAAATGAGAGTCAGAAGCTGTAAAGATGTCTTACACATTGGAAGATGGAACGTACGAAGCATGAACCAAGGGAAGTTGGAGGTGGTCAAGAATGAAATGGAACGTGTACAACTTGATTTGTTGGGTGTCAGTGAAATGAAATGGACTGGCATGGGGCACTTTGCATCAGATGATCACATGGTCTACTATGCTGGAAATAAAAGACAAAGAAGAAATGGTGTTGCGTTTATAATAAAGAAGAAACTTGCAAGAACTGTAATGAAATACAATGCAGTCAGCGAACGCTTAATCTCTATTCATCTACGAGGAATGCCTATCAACACAACTATAATTCAAGTATATGCCCCAACAACAGCTGCAGAAGAGAATGAAATTGAAGAGTTCTATGAACAAGTACAAGCTGAAATTGACAGAACATGCAAACAGGATATCCTGATAGTCATGGGTGACTGGAACGCAAAAGTTGGCAACAAAGAAGAAGAGAAAGTAGTTGGAAAATATGGACTTGGCAACAGAAATGAAGCTGGAGAAAGACTGATAGAATTCTGCAAGACCAATGATCTATTCATCTCAAACACCTTCTTCCAGCAACACAAGCGGCAACTGTACACATGGACTTCACCCAATGGATTGTATAAAAATCAAATTGACTACATCTGTGGAAGTCAACGATGGAAAAGCTCTATAACATCAACAAAGACAAAACCTGGAGCTGACTGTGGTACAGATCATCAACTACTAGTATGCGAACTCAAGCTAAAGTTGAAAAAGAGCAAACCACTCACGAATGCAGCAAAATATGACCTTGAGAATATACCACTGGAATTTAAAGACTGCCTGCAAAATCGATTTGCTGCTTTAGATACAAATGACAGAGCTCCAGAAGAGTTATGGAATGACATCAAGAAGGTTGTGTTGGAAGAAAGCGAGAAGTCTCTACAAAAGGTAAAAAAGAAAAATACGGACAAAATGGATGATGGAAGAAACTCTGAAAATTGCCCAGAAACGCAGAGAAGCTAAAGCCAGAGGAGAAAGAAAGACAATCACAGAACTCAACAGAGCTTTCCAACGTGCAGAAAGACAGGACAAGGAAAAGTACTACAATGATGCATGCAAGGAAATAGAAGCAGAAACTATTAGAGGAAGAACAAGATCGGCTTTCCTAAAGCTGCGAGAGTTAAAGAAAAAGTTCCAGCCTCGAATTGGAATGTTACAAGATGCTCAAGGTTCTATGTTGAATGATGCTGAGAAGATCAAGAAAAGATGGAGGGAATATACAGAGTTTTTATATGATAAAGATCAAGTGGACCAACAGCCGTTTCAACCTGTACCTTATGATCTGGAACCATTGGTAATGAAAGAAGAAGTTGAAGCAGCATTGAAAGCCTTATCAAAGAACAAAGCACCAGGCATTGATAGCATTCCCAGAGAAGTATTGCAGCAATCTGATGCAGCTGTTACCGTACTTACAAGGCTCTGCCAAGAAATGTGGAAGACAACATCATGGCCAACTGACTGGAAAAGATCTGTGTTTATACCAATACTAAAGAAAGGTGATCCAACTGACTGTGGAAATTATTGCACAATCGCTCTGATCCGACATGCCAGCAAGATTCTACTGAAGATTATTCAAAAGAGACTACAACCATACTTGGAACAAGAACTACTTGACGTGCAAGCAGGGTTCAGGAAAGGCCGAGGAACGAGAGCCATCATTGCGGATGTGAGATGGATCCTTGAAAAGACTAAAGAATGCCAAAAGGATATCTATTTGTGCTTTATTGACTATAGAAAAGCTTTTGACTGTGTAAACCATGAGAAACTCTGGGCCACATTAAGAAGCATGGGTATACCAGAACACCTGATTGTACTCTTGCACAATCTGTACATTGATCAAGAAGCAACAGTTCGAATGGAACAAGGAGAAACAGAATGATTTAAAATAAGCAAAGGTGTAAGACAAGGCTGCATACTTTCCCCCTACCTGTTTAATTTATATGCAGAACAAATCATCAGAGAAGCAGGATTGTATGAAGACAACAGAGGTGTGAAGATTGGTGGAAGACTCATCAACAACCTTCGCTATGTTGAAGATACCACATTACTGGCTGAAAGTGAAGATGATCTGAAACATTTGCTTCTCACAATCAAAGAACATAGTCTCAAAATGGGCCTGCACCTTAATGTAAAGAAGACAAAGATCATGACAACTGGTATAATCAAGAGGTTCATCTTTGAAGGAGAAGAAATTGAAATCGTGAACAACCTTAACCTACTTGAATCAACTATCAATAAAGAAGCAACAAGCAGTCAAGAAATCAGACAACACATTGCTCTTGGCATAATGGCTATGAAAGACCTAGATAAGATTCTCAAGAGCAGAGATATCTCTCTCCACACAAAGATTCGACTTGTTCAAGCCATGGTATTTTCAATAACATCATATGGATGTGAAAGCTGGACAGTGAAAAAGATAGACAGGAAGAAAATTGATGCCTTTGAATTATGGTGCTGGCGGCGAATACTGTGTATACCATGGACTGCCCGAAGAACAAACCAGTCGGTACTAGAGGAGATCAAACCTAAGCTTTCTTTAGAAGCTCAGATGACAAGACTTTGACTTTCATACTTTGGACACAATCATGCAAAGAGAGAGATCATTAGAGAAAGACATCATAATCATCCCAACTGACTCCACAAAATGCACACACACAACCACAGAAAGAGCATTCACATACTTCGCTCCCAAATGTTGGAATGATCTTCCACCCACCATAAGAGCAATTAAAGACCTCAAGCAATTTAGAAAAGCCATAAAAAACCACCTGTTCCTTTCATACTTCTCTCAATACCAGTTCCCAACTTAACCTAAACCTCATTACAAACCAATATTGAAATGTTCCACTACTCTGTGTATAATCGAAGGATCCCATTGTATATAGTTAAATAACACAGGTACACTAAAAAAAATTTTTTTTAAACTGCCTCTAATGTTTCGATTGATTTTTACGTTTTTTTGGTGCGCTGAATCCAAATCTGGTAACCAATTTGCTCCATCACGTACAGATTTTTTGCTACATTGGGTTAGCGATTTGAGGTGAACGTTTCAGATTGAGTGCGATCAAGATAAAAGTTTCTTGGATGAATTCTTTATACTAATTGTTTAGTAGTTATTCAAATAAGAATAAAGAAAATTGTAACAAGGCAGCACATAAGAATAGAGTAATGTCAACAAAACACACTGTGATGGTAGCAAAATTGTCTGCACTTAAAACAGCCACATACATGTGCACAAACATTGAGCATATAAGAGCGAGGTTAGACACAAAGCAAAGCAAAGAAATGTGCAAAAAATGTTGTACAGGTATGTATGTAAGAATAGAAAACGCAAATCGCACCATTGCAATACATGAAGACAAACACCCGATGGTGTGAAAATAAAATTCTAATAAATGAGATCCGACACTGTGGTAATAACTAGCAAATTTTTATTTCAAAGTTTAGTAAAAACACGATATTTGTCAACACAGTTTAGATTTTAAAGTCATTCTTGGGTCAATCAATCTCCTGGTGGGCCCGTTTCTTCTTCCCCCGAATGCTTCTCTTGGTGCGCTGCTTGGCGTATTTTTCATCTGGGGTTTCCCGCAGCAGCAACCAGCAGAAATCAGCCATCATAGTGGTGTTCCATCTTCCTTGGTTCCTTCTCTCTGCGTCCTTGATGTCCTGGTGAAACCTTTCACCTTGTTCTTCACTGTACGCCCCCAAGTTTTCGGGAAAGTAGTTCACATGGGAGTGCAAGAAATGGACTTTCAGGCTCATGTTACAGCCTTGTTCTTTGAAGGCATTGAGCATCCTGGCAACAATATCCTTATAGTTCTCATCCCGCCTGTTCCCCAAGAATTTGAGAACAACATCCTTGAAGGAATCCCAGGCTTCTTTTTCCTTCTCAGACATCGTTTCAGCGAATGCTCCATCTGAAATGAGCTTCCTTATATCAGGGCCAACAAACACTCCTTCCTTTAGCTTTGCTTCAGAAAGTCGGGGGAACTTTGAGCAAAGGTACCGAAAGCACTCACCATCTTTTGGAAGGGACTTGATGAATTGCTTAATGAGACCCAACTTAATGTGGAGAGGTGGTAATAGAATTTTATCACGAGGTACCAAGCTCTCATGAAGAACATTTTTCTCACCGGGTCTCAAATACTCCCGAATTGGCCAGTCTTTTTTCCCCCAGTGTAGGTCGAGGGCCCGGCTATCCCACAAGCAAAGGAAGCAGGGATATTTGGTGAAACCGGATTGCTGCCCTAATAGCATGGATAGAATTTTAAAGTCTCCACAAATCATCCACTTATCCTCATCATAATGAATCTTCTGAAGAATCAGGGCCAAATTCTCGTATTTTTCTTGGAGAATAACAGAGTGAGCAATAGGAACTGAAGCGAATGTGTTGCCATTATGAAGAAGAACACCTTTTATGCTGTCTTTTGACGAATCAATGAACAGCCGCCATTCAGCAGGATCATACTTGAGTTTAAACTTTTCCATCACTCCGTATATATCGTTGCAAAATACCAAATCTTCCTCTTTGCTGAAATACTTCAAAAATTGTGTCTCGCGGTTGCGGTACCAATAAAAAGTTGTTCCTGGTGACAATAGATTTTTCTGTTTAAGCCGAGAACCTAGCAGTTGGGCAGCATCTTTTGGGAGTCCTAAATCCCGGACTAAATCATTCAATTCAGCTTGAGAGAAAAGTTCAGGTTTCGGATCTGGTTCAGTTTCAAACTCGGAAGTACTGGACTCATCGGGAAAAGCCATCTGATGAGTCTCATCATGATCAGAACCGTCCACACAAATATGATCCAAAGATTTTGGTGGTTCAGGCACAGGTACTTCGTTGCTATGAGGCATAGGCCTAATTGCTGAGGGAAGGTTGGGGTAACTTATTATGTTCTTATTTTTTAAGTTGTATCCCTTCACAATGCAAGAGCAAAAATAGCAGTCACTGCTGTGGTCTCTTTGTTCACGCCACATCATAGGTATTCCGAAACGAAATGCTTGTTTTTTACCTTTCATCCATAAGCGTAGATCTTCCTCACATGTCTTGCACACTTTGTGAGGAGCCCACGGTTTGTCTTGATCGCCTAACTTCAAACCGAAATAGGCGAAATATACTTTTTTAATAAATGCAGAAATGTTCCTCTGCCGCTTTTTCATGGTATATTCCCCACAAATAAAACAAAAACTGTCCGGAGAGTTGACGCAACCTCTGGCTCTGTGAGCCATCACAAATACACAGCACTGCAAACTACAACTGTAGTGAACCACTTTGGAATAAAGCTGGATTACGACTGAGCAAACAAAAGGTAATAATGAACTTGCAAGAAACTGAAATTTGACAGGAACGTTCATGTCGCAACCACCGTGTTTGAGCGAGCGAACGAGGCGAGGCGAACAGGAAAGAACATGCGCCAGCGCGAGTACTGGATTTAGCCCCCCGCCTCCCAATTGTCCTGTTAATGTATAAAATGAATACAAAACACTTTAAAATATCATGAGGGAGTGTTTCTAGTTAGTTAACCATTACAACCTCTATTTTGGGCCAAGAAAATAAACTGCAGTCGGCTAAAAATAAATTATGTGAACATTCCTTATATGGGTAAGAAATCTAATTTTGCAAGAAAACGTGACGTGATGGAACATTTTGGCTATTTTTCCTGGATTCAGCACCCCAAAATCTATAGGAATCAGTTGCAAAACTGGAGGCAGTTTTTTGGTAGTGTACCTGTGATTCATTTGTACAAAGCTTTCCCCTTAGTTGTATCCTGTTAGACTTCCTGTTACATGTAAACTCACGACAGCTTGTTGCTATCGGTGAGTACTTTAAGCTTATTGTAAACTGCGCTGATGATAAAAAGTGTGGTATATAAGAGCCTTAAATAAATAAATAAATAAATAAATCATGCTTGGCAAGATAGAAGGTCAACGCAAAAGAGGAAGGCCAGCAATGAGATGGATCGATACAATAACAGCAGCTACAGGTACCAGTCTGTCAACAATGAGCCACCTGACTCAAGACCAAACACAATTTAGGACAGCTATCCAGAGGGCACCATGAGTCGACTCCAACTCGATGGCACTTAACAACAAAAACATATACTGCTTTATAGTAACATAGTAACCATAGTATATGATGGCAGATTAAAAACCAGCATGGTCCATCCAGTCTGCCCAGCAAGATGGCAAGAGGAGGTGCACCTGCCACTCTGTGCAGGTCACCCCTATTTGTGGAGATATATTAAGTTTATTTTGATTTTATCCTGTTGCTATAAAGGGATCCACTGTGTCTGTCCCATGCAATTTCGAATCCTGTCACTGTATTTGCCTCCACCACTTCCATCGGGAAGGCATTCCAAACATCCACTACCCTTTCAGTGAAAAAGTATTTCCTGACATTGCCTTTCAGTTTACTCCCTTGCAGCTTCATATTATGCCCTCTAGTTTTACAGCTTCCCCACCTTTGAAAAAGGTTTGTTTGTTCATTAATATTCTTTAAGGTTTGTTCATTAATACTCTTTTAGTATTTAAAGGTCTGTATTATATCTCCCCTCTCCTCTAGCATATACATATTTAGGTCTTCAAGTTTCTTCTCATACATCTTCTGATGCAAGCTCCAAATCATTTTGGTCACCTTCCTCTGAACCATTTCCAGTCTTTTTATATTCTTTGCAAGATATGGTCTCCAAAACTGAACACAATATTCCAAGTGAGGCCTCACCAGCGATTTGTACAGTGGCATTAGTACCTCTTCCTTTCTGCTGGTAATTCCCCTCTGTATGCAACCCAGCATCCTTCTGGCTTTGACCATCATCTTGTCACACTGCTTCATCACCTCAGAAACAATCATTCCAAGGCCCTTCTCCTAGTCCGTGCACAGCAACATTTTGCCCCCTATAGCATACAATTCCTTAGGATTTCTGCATCCCAAGTGCATGACACAGTACTTCTTAAGATTAAATCTTAACTGCCAAGCATTAGACCATTCTTCCAGCTTTTGTTATCCACTCTCTCAGGGGAGTCCACTCTGTTGCAAATGTTCATGTCATCTGCAACATTAAACAGTGACATTGATAACTTGGATTTTTCTGAGGCAATGGAAGGTTCAGTGACTTGGCCAAGGCCACAAGGAGCACTAATGGGAATCAAAGCCTGGTCTCTTGGTTCCTAAGTCAGTGCTCTAACCATTGGGCTACTTCTACACAATGAGGGAAGTGAGACTACAGAAAACATAAGAGGCAGTAGTGCATCCAGCGTGACCACAGGCTAAGCATGTGCCCAACGGCTGGTGAGGCAGGAGCATGCCAAAACAGAAGAAAGGTTTCTAATGAGTGTTCTAGCTTTCAGGAAATGTGCTACCTTAAACTTTGTGGACCATGAAAACATAGCATCAATCTTTGAAGCACATGAAACCTTTCACAGGAATGATGATGGGAGATCACAGAATCCTTCTTCAGAAGTGCTGCTCTGAGTTCATGTGCCGGAACGTTATTTGCTTGGTCTAATTCAGAGATTCTCAGCCCTGTCCTCAAGCACACTCCAATTAGCGACTGATGCTTCCCTTGAATTCAGATCCATCTCTTGCATATTCATTGTCGCTATCCTGAAAGTCCTTCTGGCTGGGCACGGCCCCATTGGTCTTACTAAAGATACCCTAGCCTAGAGAGGGGTCAGTGTCATAAGATGTGTTTTAGAGTCAAGCTCACAGTACAGTTCCCAAACACAGGTGTAAAAAAAAAAATTTGCATCCAATGCAATAAAGAAATCATATGCAAATCATGTGTATTCAAAAAAGTCCATAGACATGGGAGAGAGTGCCAGTAACCATGGAAACGTGCACATTGGCTGTACATTACTACTACTCCTAATTATCATTTGTATAGCACTACAAGGCATACGCAGCACTGTAAAGACACATGTATAAGACGGTCCCTGCTCATCAGAGCTTACAATCTAGTCAAGACAGACAGCACAACAGCTGAGGACAAGGATATGTCTAGGGCAATGCTAAGGAAACAAGACATCACTATTTTGCATAGAGATTGTGCCGACGCCTGTGTATCAGCAGGGCCAGAGCAAGGATTGGAGGTGCCCTGCCACCCCCCCCACCCGTGGACCCCCCCCCCCCCCACTGCCACCGCAACTGCAGCAAAAGCAATGGCCCACAAACCGCAACAAGGTGCTTACTAATAAACTCTGGCGGGGCATCGTGGTTTCCTTCTCTTCCTGTGTGCCATTTCTGGCCCCCTCTGAGGCCACTTCCAGTTTGCATAAACCACGGCGCGGCGCTGAAGTGTATCAGGAAGCGTTGAGTCATAGTTTGGGGGTCATTGCCACCATTGCAAGCGTCAGAGAGGGGGGCAGCTAGCGCCCTCGGAGGCGGCCACCTAGTTCATTTATGGCGGCGCCAGCCCTGTGTATCAGCAATGCTAAAAATGTATATTCTGCTTAGAAAGGCATCGTGTAAATGACTAGCAGTGAGCGGAGAACCAAGGAAGCCCGGCCCAAATCCCACTGCTGCTTCTTGTGTCCTTTGGCAACTCACGTAACCCTCCATTGCCTGAGCTACAATCGTACTTGTAAGGCCTCTGGGAGAGGAAAATCCCTTCTGGAACTGAATGCAACTCGCCTTGAGCTAGTTCTGAAAAAAGGAGTGAGCTAAATCCCCCAAAAAAGAATATATTTGCAGTTGAGCTCATTACCCATCATTTCACAGCCACAGCAACCCTCCCTTAATCCTGCATCAGGTTAAAAAAATCCCCTCAGTTCTTCATTCCCCTGCTGCTGTGGGGTTTTTTTAACATTTTGATTCATATCCCTTAATAAAACAATAAAAATGTTGCAGATTCTTCATGCTCACAGAAAAGAGAAGAACCAGACAGGAAAACCTCACTAACACTAGCCGCAGAAGAACAAGCAAACTTTACTCTTCCCCAGACCTGACATAAAAGCCCCGGTAGCACTCGGCCTTCGGGTCTTTTGCGCATTGCTATGCATCTAGGTTTAACGGTTAATACCTTCATTACTAAGGGATTTAAATGAGCTGTGCCCTGATGTCTTTGCTAGTCTTTGTGGATGGTTTGCTCATGCATAAAACTCCTATGCGCACAGGGCAATCGCGGTAGCGCGGAAACGTCTGCACTTTATTACACTGGCCCGAAGTGAGATTACAGTTTTCTCCAGGGCCCATGCTGTGAGCAAGATTCCAGTTTGTTCCAGGGTCTGTACGGCTACTAGAATTCTGCACCATGAAAAGAAGAATTTCTTTTGCAAAAAGACAATAAACAAAGCTTGAACACTCCTGGCTTTATCCGGCTCTGTTGACAGCATGTTGGCTGGCTGTGTGAATAGAACCATTCAAGGGGAAGTGTTATGCCTACCCTGCAGAACTAAGGCATAGACAAACTATAGACATATGCCTAGGGCTCAGATGCTTAAGAGGACCCCTTTGTGTTGCGTTACTTCAATACCTCCCAAGGCATTTTTTTTTATCATGGTAAAAGTCAGATGCTTGCATAGACAAGGGTGGGGAGGGGAGGTAGGAGAGAGGATGAAAGCCACTGCTGCCTGCAGTAAGGGTCTGTCTGTTCTCCTTACCGCCTGTGTATTGCCCTCCGGCCCGCAGGTGGAATCAGTGAGCAGATTGTCTTACCTGCTGCTTCCTCCTCTGTTGCTTTTCCTCTGTAGTCAGAACCACGCGAGGCAGATCCGTACCAAGAGCTGTGCGAAAGGTGAGGCTGCACAGGGCGCAAGCAGAGAAAGGGCACCGATATCATCACTGGAAGTTCAAAAAGAGTGCGTTACTGCACGTGACTGGCATGGAGGGGGGGCACCAAATTTGTTAGTTGCAAAGGGCGCATTTCTAGTTTGGTATGGTCCTGACACATGGCCTTCTTTATAGGAGTTTTAAAATGTATTTATATTACAACAGAAGGCCCAACAAAGGGCTCATCCTGCCCTGAATCTGTGCAACATGTAATTCAAATCAAAATGGGAACCACACATGATTCAGGGTGGCATAAAGGTGATCAATCTTGGTCCTAACAGCAAAAGAGATCGAGGATACAATATACTTGTATCTTGAAGTATCCTACTGCCAAACATGGTGTAAAATCCAGAAAACTACAAGGAGGCAGCAGCACAAGACTAGGACTTTTTCACATTAGTATCTAACTATAAAACAATGAAATATTTCTAAGTTTGAATGCAAAAAATCTCCTACTGAAACAGTGCAAAAATAAATTGCCCCCGAATATGAAAACTGAATTTGCAGTTTCATTAAATGTGTTTTGCTGTTCTTTCCATATATTGCTAGAAGGGTTTAAGAGGAATGTGTTATAGGTATTAAAGACCCAGACATTTCTTTGGGTACTGAATCAATGCCAAAGACCTCCATATATCTTCCTAACAACGACAGAACCCATTCTCCTTATTCCTCTCTACATGCAGTCCCCAATAGAGCAACTCTAACTTCCCAGCACAGAGCCTGGCATCACATGCTTGGCGTTGCCTCAAGAAACAATTAAGGAAGCAGAAGTGTGAAATGCTGATTGTGGTGGGTGGTTTGGAAATTTCCCTTGTGTCTGCTTCCCATTTTAATGTCTTTTTTTAATAAAAGTGATTAACAAAGGGCAAACAGGGCCAGTATGCTGTAGTGATGAATTGGCTAGTTGGCTGTCAAAGAGATCTTGGTTCCAACTTTGGCCAAGGTTCCTACACTTTGGACTCTGCCGGGAAAGCTACGTAGTGGTTCAGCAGTAGTGCTCAATGTCGCTGATTGTGGGAAAGGGATGCCACATTCCTCAGGTTTGCCTTATTGCATATGCAAAGTTGTAGATGAAAACAAGCAAAAGCCAGGATATGTTCAGCCGGTGCTGCTGACATGGGGAGAGGTGATAACTCTAAGACCCATGGATGCTGGCCATGACTTGACAAAGAGACAAGAAAGTATAAGACGACATAGATAAGATATGATTTATAGATTAATTGATATGAGGCAGCATTAGGGATTATTATGCATTTGTTACATGTATGAAAAGAGCTGAGTGAGGACTGTTTGTCGAGGTCCCTGAAGAAATTAAAAAGTCATGGGATAGGAGCCATTTTACTATGGTGAATTGAGAACTGGTTAAAAGATAGGGCTAAATGGCCAATATTCTCAATGGAGAAAGGTGAATAGTGGAGTACCACAGGGATCTGTTCTGGGCCCACTGCTTTTTAACATATTTATAGATGACTTGGAAATTGGAACGAGGTGATCAGATTGGTGCTGCGTATGCCTTGTAGCGCTATATAAATGATTAATAGTATTAGTACAGTAGTAGTAGATAAGAAAAAATTATTCAAAGTTGTTAAAACACAAGAGGACTGTAAACAATTGCAAGAGCTCCTTGATAAATTGGGAAACTGGGTGTCTAAATGGCAGATGAAATTCAATGTGGACAAGTGCAAAGTTATGCACTTAGGGAAGAAAAACCCAAACTACAATTACACGATGCAAGCACCATGGAGTGATACTGAGGCATTATAATATCCTTGTTTTTTTTCTCCATGCCTTCCTTTATGAGTTCCTTATTGGGAAGCATTGCCTTATTTGGCAGACTAACCCTAGCGGTATGTCCTGACATACCGCTATGAGTCAGGAGTTGCCATTTTCCAAGATGACTGTAGTATAAGAAGGATGCCAATGGAAACCTCCCTGGACTAGGTAAGTATTATTGATCTGTGGGGAGGGGTCAAGCAGCATGAAAGATCTCTGGTAGAGGGCCTCCCTCTGCAGATGCCTAGGAGAGGGGTGCCCTGAGACCAGGTTCATTTCAGCAATAAACCTTTTGAGATGAAGTGTTGCACTCTACCACAGATGAGTCTGCTACTCCTGTATAGCCCCTTTACTTCAACTCCGAGCTGAAGTAAAGATTCTGTGTTAAAGGGAAAGTAGAACAAAACATACCATCGGGAGCAATTCCTGATTCAGCAGGTTCACATGTGATTTGAATGCTGACATTAGCACGATGGTTTTACTGCAGATTTTTCCATACTAAATCTCTTAGTGTGCTGGGACTAAGGAGAGCATGGGAAAATTAAAAGTTAATCATTGTGCTAAATGCAGCACAACTTACTCCTCTGGGCCCGGAGTGGGGATATGATAGAAGTTTATGGACACGGTAAATGGATGAAGGGTTTTTGATTCAGTGGTTCTTTTAAGATGGGCTGTGGACACCCTTGAAAATGAGCACCTAATTGACTGAAGGGCCGATTTACTAAAGTGGATAGGACAGGGGTAGTGTGCGTTTTTGGAACCACATTACAAAGTAGCACAGGGCTCTGCGCTAAAAAACCCAACTCCCCGGGCAGCGCGCAGCTGCAGGGTGGCCTGGTGGGGCATGGGCATTCCCGCCGTGGTGCCACTAGCGTGGGTCTTGAAAGCCCAAGCTGCCAGCACTTGGTGGGGTGCAACAGCTGATAGCACAATAGGTGGTGATAATGGCTCCCCACGGTGGCACTAGTGCAGTGGGTAGTGCTAAATTGAGGGGGCTGGCTGTCCCTGCGACCCTGCTTCTAGCACAGTGCCCCTCTATAATGATGCGGCCCAAACCTGCATTACTAGTGTGAGGCTTATTAAACCGTCCCCTGAGGCTCTATGCAATGGTTATAGTATTGAAGATTTCCTTATTGATTTCTAATAAAAATGATTTAAACATAAAATCATGAGTGGGCTAAAAGAGTTAAACATGAGACAATTGTTCAACCTTTCAAAGGACACTAAAACAAGAGGTTACTCCCTGAAATCAAGAACCAGCAAACTGAAATTGAATTGTAGAAAGTATTGTTTCATGCAGTCTACAATTAAACTGTATGATTTGTTGTTGGAAGATGTGGTCAAAGCGACTAACATGGCAGGGTTCAGAAAATGTCTGAACCGGTTAATGTAGCAAAAACCCATAAAAACTCCTTAGCCAGGTAGACATGGGAAAACTAGTGCTTATCCCCGGAAATGTGCTAAAAGAAATAGATCTACTCTTTTGAGAAAAGCTGGTTACAGGAGGCCCAGAGCGGAGACAGAATGCTGGGCTCAATGGATCTTGGTCTGACTCAGCAAGAATTAACATCTTTCTATATTCAAAGGGGCTCTTTTCGGGGCCATATCTTTCAAAGTTGTTCCCTGTCACCTGTAATGCACAGTAATGAAGGGGAATAATCTACTGCTGTCCCCCACAATTCCACCCCTCTACAGGATCACTGTCAAGGCATCTTCTGGAGATAGGAAAAAAGGACAAGGAGCAGCAGTGGGTATCAAATGCTGGTCTCTTGATTAACAAGCCAGTGCCCTTAAACATTAGGCTACTCCTCTGCTCTACTCGTGCTCAGTAAAACCAATGAACGAGGCACGTCTACGCAACAACTTACAGTACAAATAGGACCAATATACTTGTGCTTCTGAGGTTGACAGGCAATTATGCATAAATAACATTTCTCAGCATAAGCGCTCTACCACACTAAAATAAACTGATTATCTTCTCTGCAGATTTTTTGGGCACAGCAAACATGAAACATCAGATAAAGAATCTTTTAGTATTAACTTTTCAACTTTACTATGGGATTACCAATGAATTAAGATTATTTTCTTAAATCCATTTCCCCTAATGTTTTTGAAATTCTCCACTCGAGAAAAGAAAACTACTTCAGCAGGTATGTGTGAATAAGTTCACTGGGATCTCAAAGCTGTAAAAATTACTCAGAGCTCTGTCAGAAATAAATGAAAGTTATTGTCTAATAAGAATTAAATGAAATGGTACTGAGTGTATATGCATAAGAGGGAATGTGTGCACTCACAGTTGTCTTTGTTGAGTCCCTGATTGGCCATGATCCTGATTCTCTAGGATCTGTATCGGTTATTCCTAATTTTCAATAAATCAAGCACAGAAATTCTCCACTATGGGGGGTCATTCTGAACTCCATTTAGCGGGTCTGGATGTCCGATCTGGACGTCCAGACTCGCTGATCGGCTGGGCAGCCTGCAAGAGACAGAGCTCCCCATATGAACAAGCAATTTGTACAGGGAGCTCTATTCGTGAGAGGGAGGGGGCAGGACAGAGGCAGAGTGAGGGTAAGCGGTGGGCAGAGAGTGACCTGGACATACAGGGCTGATTCTGAGGTTGGCCAAGGAGACAGGGATTTATTCCACCTCCAAGGTGGAATAAGTCCCCCTGGATGTCATGGGACCTCAGCGCCATGTGGAGACAAGAGGTGATGGGAAGCAGGGGAATTCCCGCAGCCCCACCCTGGCCACGGGAGGCCAGATCGGGGGTCGGGCTGCGGGAAAAACGGCATCTCGATTGCAGCCGGGGAGCACGACCCCTGAACTGAGACCTGGTGCCAAGGCAATGGGACACCATGGCACTGTGGTTTCATTCAGGGTCCTGGCTGAGTTAGCTGGGCATGTGGCTCGATGTGCAACCACTCAGAATCAGGGCTCGGCCTGTACGTCCAAGCTGTAGACCTAATTCCTCTTCATCTGACATGTCTAGCCCCTGCGGGATCAGAATCGGGTCTACCACTGTATGCCCCGATTCTGATCGGCCGCACAAAGGGCTTGATGGCCAGTACTGTCACTAAGAGGGATGTCTACTAAAGCACGTTAGCTGTCTTTGTGGTGCTAACGCAGGTCTGCACTGTAAAGACAGCTAACACAGGATAAATGCAGCTACTGCGGGGCTTTTTCCGTGGTGGCTACTGGAATGGGCGGGATGTGGGCAGAGAGTAGGTATTCCAGTTTTGAGCAACTACCACGGGCACTGATATCACGTGATAGCCGCTCGTTCAGCAGGCTTCGCAGATGCAGATATCACTAACTCAATGGGTGACAGTAGCTGTATCCACGAAGCTGCTACCCTGCCATCCCTGCATTTTTGTAGCGGTATCTGCAGGGGAAATGCTAGAAATGCCCCTGCACATACCAGGGCGCTTTTGCAGACGCCACAGTGCTTTTGCAGCTAATGCCCGACGTTAGCTGCAAAAGCTTATCGTGCTTTAGTAATCTGACCCTTAAGTCTGCTTCCTTCCTGCCTCTGAATGTCTATTGGAACTGTGGTTAACTAGTTTCTCTGGCTAATGTTATGCTGACAGGCAGAACTCTCACCCTGTGCACGTCCATTCTTATACTGCATAGAGAAATCTTTGAAGCTCTTACCAGGACTGAACCAAGCTAGAATGTGCCCCAAATGACTAACAAATCTGGTGCCCCCCCCCCCCCCACCTCTTCCACCCAGCCACGTTCAGTAATCCACTCTTTTTGAACTTCCTAGAAGCCCAATGATGATATCAGTGCCCCTTGTGTGCTTGCGCCCTGTGTGGCCGTACCTCTTGCACAGCCCTCGGTACAGCTCCGGTTCTTACACACAGCCCTCGGTACAGCTCCGGTTCTTACACACAGCCCTTTCGGAAGTCAGATTGCAGCTTTCACAAGAGCTTAAATATCTTATTAAATTACTCAGAAGGAGATAATCATCATTCTCTTCCACTTCTGTATCCAGTTGAAACTTCTTCTAACCTACAAATGTAATCATGCTACTGCTCCACATTACCTTTCCTCTCTCCTCTCCCCCTACACCCCTCCTCGTGAGCTCCTCTTCTCCTCTGGCTTTCTTCGACTGCCAAATCCAGGCTTCGATCTCTTCACTTTGCTGCTCCTTATACATGGAACAAACTTCCTGTATCTTTATGTCAAGTCTCTTCTCTCCCCCTCTTTGGGTGGGGATGGGTGGGTGGGGGTGTTGTTAGCAGCACCACCAGCTCATTTAAAATCAAATGCAAGATGTTTTACTCATTCTGCATAATAATGAGCTACTTTGCATGCATTTGCATACTTTGCATATCATTATTTTTTTACCGTGCATTGCACTAAAAAAAGTGTGTTAAAGGCAAATAACACATGATTTTGCTATGTAAAACATGCTATTCAGGAAAACACATGTTTATTCCCTTAATGCCCATTAGTAATTATCCCTATGTGCCTGCAATCTCTGCTGTTTACTAGGCTGAGGGATCTTACCTCAGACTGACATGTAAACGTTGCTGAGGATTAAGTGTTTCATCAGCTCCTGCTAAGATTCCTTGGACCATTTCAGTGAAATTCCCCAGCAACTGCAATATGCTGTCCTTTTGAGGTCACGCTCGCCACACACTCTCCCCTCTGCTCTGTCTTTCAACTCTGCACCTCTGCTGTCCATGGCTGCTGAGGCAATGCTCCGGCACCTATCGAAATTTGGCACCAGAGGAAGTCGCCTCCATTGCCCATGCCAAAACCCGGGCCTACTGCTGTCTCCTTTCTCTTAGCTACCTGTCTTTCTCCTGCTGTACTCTGTTTGAGGCTCACCGTCCCCCTGCTAGCACCACCATAAGCTTTGCCTGTGCAAAGCCTGCTTATTTTTTCTGTGTGATACAGAATCTAAATAAGTCCCCTCAACACACTGCCAACATTGCAATAGGCAATTAAAAACCAAGCGCCTAATACTCCGTGCATAGCAGGTAGAAAATACAGAACTCACTTATCTGTTTATTGTCAGCACGTATATGGGTAAACTCTGGCCATTTGACTCAATACGAGGTTAGATTTTAGCCATATAATAAAAGCTGGCATTGGGGAGGGGCAAAGATGGAGCTAGAAAATATGGGGTCCATTTTTAAAGGGCTCTTAGATATTTGCCACTTGTGCCAAATGCCTAAATGCCTTTCATTCCCAATTTTTGGCAGTATGGTATATGGAGCAGGATTTAAGTATCTCACTGTATGTATAATGTTGTGCATTTGGCAGGGAGGGCAGGTGTGGGGTGTTCTAGGGGCAGGCAGCCAAAACATCCAATCTGGCCTCCCATGGCCGGGGACAGGCTGCAGGGAACCCACTACACCCCCTCGTCCTCCTTGCCAAGCCTGGTCGCATCGTTCGGCAATGAAAGTTAGCCCACTCTTTCAGGTGCTTAATTTTTGCCGCTTAGCGATAATCAGGCAGCATCTCAACTTCTTGCTGCCCGGTTATCACTGGGCGCCACTCCTGTTCTGCATCCGGAACACCCCAGTGCTAGCCGGCAAGCATCGGTGGATGCAGCAACGCAACTCAGGCTGTTCACACTTTCTTTCACTGTGGTGTGTACAGGGGAAGATTTTAGACAGAGTGCGGGCGGAGCGCAAAGTTATGCACACAAATGACAAAATACTATAATGATGTGCATTCTTTAAAAATAAAGGCACGAGTATTGTGTAAGTGATCGTGCTTAGATTTAGGGGCCCTTTTACTAATGGGCACTAGGGAGTTGCACCTAACATACCAAAAGCGCTGAAACTATGACATGTTAGGTACAACATCACTGTGTTAACTGTCGAGGGTGTGGAAAGCATTTCCCCAGCAGTTAAGATGGAGCACTGTCCCTTGGCACACAGCACATTGATCTATTGAGGTGGCGTTAGGTGATCCCGCAGTTACTGCACAGAACACACAACGCCCACCCCACCCACCTGGGCCCTGTGCTAGCTGGCAACACATGTCCCAACGCGCATTCAGCATGTGCCAGAACACGCATTGTCAGCTAAAACCCTTCAGTAAATGACCCCTTCAACATGTATTTTTGGCCTCTTATGCCCCCAATTTATAAAGAAAAGTAGGACCTTCTTTTCCTTATAAAACAGGTTTAAGATAGGCACATTCTGGTAGCCTAAACCTAGGCACATGTTTATTAAATTACCCTCCTCAGAGACTCATACCTCCAGATATATAGGTAGAGGGCCCATGATTTTTTTTTTTCTTAAAAAGCATTTATGCAGTCAACACCAGTGACACCACTAAGTGCTTTAGAATGTTGCCTTCAAAGACTAAAGGACATTATAGCGTGCAGCTACTGGCCACGGTGAACATCAACGCGTGGGTGTGCCAGCTACCGACTGCCAAAACATCCGTTCACTGGCATTTCGTGCTCTAATGTGGAGAGTGGATTTGTTAGAGGCAGAGTGTGGGCGTGAAGAGCACATTAGCATGCAGGTGCAGTTAATATGGCAATTAGCACAGATGCACTGAACGACACCTCTACGGGAGTCAGATGCACCCGCAGCAAGTGCCTTCACGTTAAGGTATTGAGTCACGTGTTAGCTGTCAGGAACATGCTGCTCATGGCCTAGACAGCTCATGAGGAGCTTTTGCACTTAATACAACGGGTGATAATCATTGTAAGGAATAGTGGACTGCTGAGCTCACTGCTGCTACCAGTGCCCATAAAGCGAGAAGGATGGTAATCATTTAAGGAATCTAACAAGAACAGAAGAATGGTTAAGCATGTCTTTCTCTCCCATGGACAGAGAGGGCTCGATACTGAGTTGGGCAAGCTCTGCACCCCTACGGCACATAGCCCTGCCCACTAACCCTTAACCCTGGATATTCAGTGCCAGGTTCATATGCAGCACCGGCATTGAATAACCGGGGATCCGCCGCGGACACTGGAAGCCGCAGTAGCTAACCGGGCGGCAGCAATATTGCATGCTGCCCGGTTAGCTCCTGCACCTTAAAGATAGGCAACGGTTTTCCTCACCTATCTTTAAGACGCAGATCGCTAACGGGGCATTATGCAATATCGCTGCTGGCCGGTTATCGCTTGTCACTGCGTCTGCTCCAGCCTGGAACACCCCAATGGTAACCGGATAGCAGTGGGGTGCATAGGGGAGTTAGAAGGGGATGATATTCAATAGCACTAACCATGTAAGTGCCATTGAATATTCCCATGTAAGGCATTTACATGGTGCTGGAACTCCCTGCCAGAAAAATTCAGAAGTATTACGGATCTACCCACTTTCCACACACAACTTAAAACTTTCCTATTCATTGAACATTTCGGAGAAAATGAACCAACTCCAAATGGTGACCCAACATAGTACACATTCCATGGAATATCTTACCTGAATTATTCACACCCTCAACCTCCCTAGCCTTTCTGGACAAATCACCCTCACCACGCTCTTTAGATTACACTCCCGCTAACTTCCCAAGAACTTCCCAGTACTATTCTAAAAACCTCTTCATTCAGCCTCAATTGTAAATAAGTTAAATTTGCATTAATCATGTAAATATACTTGATTGGTTGTACTCACACACCAGTTATATTGTTAAAATGTTCAATGTATTTCAGTTGTTCTGTATGTAAACCGCTATGATTACCCGATATGATGGTATAAAATCACTCAAATAAATAAATAAAATCAGCCCCCTTCTCTGAACTCAGCCCCAACCGGAGTATCTGTTAGCATCATCTCCTTTCTCCCACCCCTAGCATCTGTCAGCATCAGCTCCCCGCTCATCAGAGCTTATAGTCTAGTCAAGACAGACAACACAATAGCTGAGGACAACGATGTAGCTAGGGGAATGGTAAGGAAACACAAGGCAGAATAAGCAGATCAGGATCCAGAAGCAGCCTTAAAGATGTGTGTTTTCTGCCTGGATTTGAAAAGGGCCAGAGATGAAGCCTGATACCTAGACTTAGGTAGTTTCTTCCAGGCATAAGGAGCAGCAAGGTAGATGGATCAAAGACTGGAGTTGGCAATAGACGAGAAGGGCACAGATAGAAGGGATCTGCCAGAAGAGCCGAGTTATCAAGGAGGGGTGTAGGGAGAGATAAGAGAGGAAAGGTAGTGAGAAGCTGCAGAGTGAATGCCCTTATAGGTCAGTAGGAGAAGTTTGAACTGGATTTGGAAACGGATAGGGAGCCAATGAAGTGACTTGAGAAGAGGGGTTACATGAGCATATCAAGGCTGCCAGAAGATTTGCCGTGCAGCTGAGTTTTGAATAGATTGAAGGGGAGAGAGATGATTCAGAGGGAGACCAGCAAGGAGGAGATTGCAATAGTCTAGACAGGAGGTGACTAATGAGTGGATAAGTGTCCTAGCTCCCTTCTCCTAGCATCTGCCAACATGAGCTCCCTTCTACAATCCCCAGCCCCGGGTCAGCCCCAGCTCCCTCTCCCAGCCCCAGCATCAGACCCTTCTCCCATGCTATCATCTGCCAGCATCAGTCTCCTTATCTGTCTTCCCTCCACCCCCATCCAGCATCTTCCCTCTGCCTCCCTGTTATTTTCTTCCCCCCGTCCAACATCTCCCCTCTTTCATTCCTCAAAATTATTTAGAATTTTCCCTCTCCGCTTTCTCCCCAAATGGTCCAACATCTTCCGTTCTCTCTCTCCTCCTTCCCATCCAGCATTTCCCCATCTTGCTCCTCCATGATCTTCCTCTATCTCAAAACTCCCATTGTTCCTGTTGCAGCTCCTTCCTGTTGTCACAACTGTGTCCATGCTAAAAAGTAAAACAAAACAAGTCTCATGCTTGAGTCCTCTGCAAGGCTCGACTAGGTCCCTTCCCCATGACAGCAGGAAGTGTGTGTCAGAGAGAGCGGGCCCAGCACAGTCTTGCAGCCTCCACACCACATTGTTTGCCTTTTTAGCATTAACGGTGTGGCAGCAATGGGAGGGGGCAGATCGGAGGGGAGGAAGGAGAGAGATAGGGAGAGATGCTGGACCAAGAGGGGGAGGCAGAGGCATTTCATTCCACAGTGTTTGTGGAATGAAATGAATGAAATGCCCCCCTTACCTCCCAAAGAAAGCCAATGAATAGGGGACTTGTACATGTGATGGGGAATTCTAGAAAGGACTGCCAAGTGCAATCTGGGACATGTAAGCCAGAAGGTCTGAAAAAGAGCAGGGATGTCTATATGCAGACCTGAGTTCACAAACATGGACATGTCCAACATTTATTTATTTATTTGTTTGCTTTGTTTACCGCTTTGTCTTGAATCTGAAAATCAGAGCGGTTTACAGGGAACCTTTGAACTACTGCGCAAGATGGTTTACAAGAAACGAGAAACAATTACAAATATGGACGTCTGTGGGGGCGTCAATATAGACATCCCCAGAATAGTATTTCAAAATCTAGAAATACTCTAATGGTTAGAGTAGTGGGCTAGGAAAGGGGGAAGCCGTGGTTCAAATCCCACTGCTGCTATCATTGAAATTGCGCTGAGTGCTTTCTTCTCTACACCCTCTGGATGATTTTCAGTCAAAACTAGTACTTTTCAGATGCCTGTTTGTGCTTGGAGCAGGTCTAAACTTAGACATGATGCCAAATGTCTGGGACGTTTCTGAGATCAGGCAGGGATGTCGAGGTTCCTGGGAATGCCCCAGCCACAGCTTTGAGATCAGATTAGGGTGGTCCAGGTTTCTGGGAACGCACCAGCAATGCCGCCACCATGCTCTCGTTCAGACTTGGACGTCTTCAAGCTGGAGACATCCACAGACCTGACTTCTAAATGACTCTGGAGATGTCTCTATGCTTTGGATGTTTCTATGCCTGTTTTTGGACATCCAGAGCACGAATAGGACTTCCAAAATGACCCCCTTAGAGTCTGCTAACAAGAGTATAAGTCCCTTTGAATCTCAACCCGAGGGAATTCTGGAGCTCGACATTCCAATGTGTGGAGAAAACACTAGTGAAACCTTTGAGTGATTGACTTATTCAGTATTATGATGCAGTAAGACTGAGATGATGATAGAGGTGGCATTCCATGGTCTCACAAGACTGAAGGAGCCTAAGAAAGTATAGAAAAGTAGAGCAGAAGAAAACCAAAAAGAAAAGGACAATGAGACCCAAGTCGAGACTAATCTTTATCGTTGCAGCTCGATGAGTTCAGTGAAGCAATAAGAATAAGCTAATATCATATGACTGTGTGCAGCTGATGCATTTTCTGATACATTATTAAAGAACTTCTGTTAATTAAAAACACCTAAGTAAAGATGAATGGAATTAGGAAAGGGATGAAAAGATGTTTATTAGAATCGACAGTTATAGCAAAAACATGTATTCTATGAAGGCGGATAAATGGAACGCTCTAGTCTAGACTATGAAACTGGGACGTAACGTGTAGCAATTAGCACACTTGAGAATCTGGATATTGGTTAGAATAAAAAGGAAAATAAAAAAGTATACAGAAGTATGAGACAGACTTGGTAATGTCAAAATGCAGTTGAATTACCTTTCAAAGGATGAAAATATAGGACCCGATATTCAGCGACGTCAGCTAGCAGATCTAACGCAGCTAGTCACGGCCGCTGAACTTTCAACCCAGATGTTCAATGCCGGCGTAATATCCAGCCCAGCATTGAATATTCAGGTTGTGCTTTACTTTTGCCACACAGCCATAACCAGACAACGGCTCAATATCGTACCACCCCTGGAACGCCCCCTCCCCCCCCCCCCAGTATGCCCCAATGCTAACCGGTTAGCATTGGGGCGTGCAACGGCAGCATCGGCGGAGATCCAGCGGCATGTTACTGCCGCCGAATATCCCGCCTAGGTCTGCAAATGGTATAAATACCTTTGAATAGTGGGCCCAAAATTTACTACATCCCTTCTCGGGAACTCCGCTCTTCTGGCAGATCCCTTCTGTTTATTTATAGATTCTTCTATAGCGCTTTATCTATAAATCAAAGTGGTTTACATCGAACAAGAACGTGTAATTGACATAGAACAATAACAAGAACTGCTTTAACAGAAGTTAATTGTCGTTAACATGTAATGTATTTATTATTTGTTACAGTTTTCTATACCGCCCCTTCCAGAGATCAGGGGCAGTTTACAAATAACTTAGGGGCATGTTTACTAAAAACCGCTATTTTGCGCGGCGCAAAATAGCGCACTAAAAGCAGCACTTAAGTGCTCTTAAGCGCCCCGCAAACGTGCGTCGAACCCCCGCACACGTGCGCGTCACACTAACGAGCCCCGCACAAGTACGGGCCCGTAAATGTCCGATAGAGGCGTGGAAAGGCCTACGGAGGGCGGAGGAAGGCCCCGGAGGGGCGGAGAGACGGGGTTAATGGGCGGGGAAGGGGAGGGGAGAGGCCCCTCGCACAGTTGCGGGGCCGAATTTCCATTGCAAAAATAGCGCGAGTGAACCACACGCGGTAGAGGGGATTTAAAGGGAAGAGAAACCATTTCCGTCAGCAATGTACAGCACAACCGGGGAAACCTGCAAAACGTGAGCAGTGTGATACATGTGCACAGTACAAAAGTGCAATTAAAAATAGAAAATGACCACCACAAAAATATTAAAAATAGTAATTCAGTTGGGGAACAGTTATAGTGATGGGCAAAACTAGAAAACACACCCAGGAAAGCTCCAAAAAAAATGATTTATGGAAAGGTGTACGGAGCGGAGACTCGTCAAAAAAACATTTCCCTTTTTCTGGAGCTGTCCTGGGAGTGTTTTCCATGTTTGCCCATTAATATCACTGTAGCCCAGCTTGGTTATATTTTATCCCCCTTTTCCCGTGGTCATCTGTGGGCTTTACTTGCACGTTTGTCACCAGACAAGGTGAAGGAGCCCACAGTAGAAATGCACACAGCAGGCTTTGCGACTCCATCCTGCCATGTTACTATCTCCAGGGACTGCACTGTCCCTGTGGCCACAGTGTGGTGCAGCAGACAGAGCCAGTACCTCTAGGACCAGAGGGTCAGAGGTTCAAATCCCAGCTGGGGCACCTTCCAGCCCTGGCCATATATTTTACCCACCACTGAACAACGATAGCACACACACCCCTGTCTTGCAGGGAACATAGGCATGGGGAGATCACCCATATTTTACCCAACACCACACACACACCACAACAATGGGCAATACCTACAGCCAAGTCACCCAAATGCAGTCCCGTACTGACACATTGCAATCAGGTCATCTGCTTTCTCTGAGAGAAGCTCATGCCAGCATGTTGGCGGACGAGTACATGTGGTGCAGGGGGCAGTGGCCGCTAGCCACGGAAGACAGAGGCCTAGTCATGTGCAGGCTGGCACAGTCCACAGCAAGACAGGCCCTGCCGGATCCACAGTCATGGACTATCCAGGGACTTCAACCAATCTGTGGCTACACAGTGGTGCAGTGCACACAGACAGTACATGCAAGAATAGAAGGTCACAGGTTCAAAGACCAGCTGGGGCTACTGCCAATCCTGCCCACATATTTTCCCCACAAATAAACAGTGACAGTAAGGACACACCTTTCGTGACGAGGACATATGCAATGTTAATACGTCTATCTTTTACCCCACTGAGCACAGACACCATGAACAGGGGCAGAACCTACAGCAGAATCCCCCAAAGGCAGTCCTGGTGGGCCACACACCAGTCAGGTTCCATGCTGCCACTCATACAAATGCCTGTGCTGTATATCTATGCACCACCCCCACGGCATGTAGATGTAGCTCATGCATATTCATGAGGGACAGCAGGAAGACCCGAACAGTGTGATGCAAAACTGGACCGTATTTGGGAAGCGCTGCCGTAAAGCAGCAGCCAACAGTGGCAGACACACCCACACCCACAGGCCCCATTGGCCAATGTCTCCTGTAGAGGCAGAACATTGGACCCTGCGTGCATCTCCCAATACTAGCACCTGCATACCTTAGCAATGTCACCCTACACCTGAGGTTCACAGCTCTGAAACGTTTGCTAAGAGTACAGGCTGATAGATATCCCTACGTTACGCACATACTGCTAGTTGACCCCATCCGAACAATCTGTTTGGTGTCTGCGGTGCGTGCTCCAGGCCTGGCCTCTGATGGTGTTCACCACCCTGGGGAGTGACCCCCAGCAGTACTGCGTACCATATCCATGCCTGTGCCGTGCCCAGGACCGGTGTGGTGGGCAAGGCTAATCACCCCCTCAATAGTAGCACAATGCTGGCATAGGTGTGGGAGTGTGTGTCTGTCTATACAGTGTGTGTTGGCTGCAAACACCTTCCCCAACCCACACTGCCAGCACTACTGCCAGTATTGGCCTGCCAATGTGCATAATGAGCAGCAAGGTACCATGGGTATAGGTCAGACATGGTGGGCTGGCCAGGATGCATCTGCACAGGGCATAGGGCACTGGCTGTGACATTGTAGTGCCTGGCCACCACCTACACAGACAGGGTGACCTCTGTATGTGCTGCTGGGGGAGCACTCTCACCCTGAGTGTGCAGTGATGACAGCATGGCTAGGCACCCCCATAGTGCTGTATTGTGTTTCTCTCTTGTGATATATATGGGTTTCCTGTTGGGGCCTCCTCACAGAACTCTCTGCTTGTGTGTGCTGCATGCATTTCCATCAGGGCTAACCAGCAGACTGTTCACAGCTGGTATGTGCCTTGCAGGGTGCAGTGGCTGATGGCTTGCTGCAGGAGAATATCAGATAGTGCTTGGGGGGGGTGCATCTTTGGATATTCAGGCCTGAAGTCTGTCTGATATTGTGTTATGGATGTGTGTGGAGCTGCTTGGACTGCCCTGTGGGGTGTCTGTTCCCCAGCAGGACTGGGGTTTGATGGTCCACTCTACTGCCATTGGGGTTTGATGGTGGTACCACCTTGACCACCTAGGGGTCCATGGGGGTTTCCACTAACTGAGACAGACAGAGATATCCAAGATGTGTTCTGCAGCACCTTCCTATCTCACAGGTTAGTACTGTTTTGGAGCTCTGTCATGGCCTCATTCAGCCATGGCTGGTGTTGTGGACCTGGTCCTGGGCGCCACATCACACCCTCAGGGTGAGCACAGTACCCGCACAATGTGACGGTGTGTAGCTACTCTTTGCTGGTAGTCCACCCGCTCAGGACCCCCTACCAGGCCGAGGTGCTGTGTGGGTGCACACGGACAATTCCCCCTACCAGGCCGGGTAGCTGTTGGGGTGCATTCCCCATCTTGTGTGCATCTGTGGACAGCTGATTTGCATGTGCAGTGCATCATGGGTACAGGTGGCCTAACCCTATCTTGTTTACAACAGCAGACTGTCTGTGAGGTGACGTGCAGGCTCTCTGCAGCCAGCCAGGGGCTTGCTGACAGCTAAAGGGCTGTAGCCCAATGGTTACGTCACTACCTTTGCAGCCAGAGGTCATGGGTTCAAGCCCACTATGGGGTTCTGTGATAGGGTTGTCCAGAGCATTATCTTTGTTTACTGTACATATTTTTATGACAGCAAACACACCCTTGGCATACTGTACCCATAAGGTGCCTCTGAGGGTGCTCTTTAGGGCGCCCTATAGGCCACCTTATGGGTGCCATCCATATAGGGTGCACTATACATTATCCTGTGTCGCAACATACATGCTGCCCTATAGGGGACATTCTAGGGTGCCTTGGCGGACGGTGCACTGTAACATGTGCCTTATGGTCCGCCTTATGTTAACATGCTGTGAGAGTGCGTTTGCTAGTAGTTATCACAAAATAGAATTAAAAAGCCTCCTAAAGCACTCCACAACATAAAATATACTGCCTCAGCTAGCCTTTTTCAATGGGCATTGTGAGGGATTGAACCGCTGGTCCCTGCACCATTGGTCAGTGTCTTAACCATTGTGCTGTGGCTGTGTTCCTTTGCTTTAGCATCAGCGCGCCGCCTTGTGGCCATCAGCGCGCCGCATCCTGCTGCCCACAATGAACAGTGCGCTGCCTTATGCTGCCCCAATATGAACAGTGCGCCACCTTATGCCGCCCCACAATGAACAGTGCGCCGCCTTATGCCGCCCCAATATGAACAGTGCGCCGCCTTATGCCGCCCCACAATGAACAGTGCGCCGCCTTATGCCACCCCAATATGAACAGTGCGCCACCTTATGCCGCCCCACAATGAACAGTGCGCCGCCTTATGCCGCCCCAATATGAACAGTGCGCCGCCTTATGCCGCCCCACAATGAACAGTGCGCCGCCTTATGCCGCCCCAAAATGAAGAGTGCGCCACCTTATGCCGCCCCAAAATTATTTTGCCTCCTAACACACATTTCCACATTCAAGGTGGTGCCTCAGCCAGCCTTTTTGGGCTGCACATACTGGGGGATTGAACCCTGCACCATTGGTTATTGTCTTCACCGTTGTGCTACGGCTCTATTCCTATATGTGCACAGCTGCGCCCCACTTAGCCTTCCCACGCGCTAATGTGGGCCCCGCACATTAACGCGACGCGCACACATACGGTCTTTTTTTTTTCCTTTTTCGGCCTGAACCGCCCACTCCTTATATGGCACAGGCACACTACCGCGGCCCCGCACGTTAGGAATGTTTAGTAAACATGCCCCTTAGCATGTTACATAAAACAGTTTTTGGAACTTTTACATTATAACATTTGAACTTTGAATGAATTAAGGGGATGTGTTTCTATAACAAGAGCAATAACTATGAACTCAGGAGAGGTGTCTTTCGTAGAGGAAGCTGGTGGGATGTCTAATTATGGCTGGTTATGCGCCATATGAACCTTCAAAGTGCTCTATAAATAGCTTTCTTTAATTGCAGGCAAAACGTTAAGAGGTCAGATATGCTCCTTATTCTATCTGTGCTCTTCTCTTCCACTGCAAACTCCAGACTTCAGTCTTGCTACCTTGCTGTTCCTTATGTCAGGAACAGACTACCTGAGCCAGTACTCAGACTCCATTTGTGGCCCTGTTCAAATCCAGGCTAAAACCTCACATCTTTGAGACTGCTTGTGGATCCCCCTAGTCTCCCGTTCCCCTAGATATATCCTAGTTCCCACTTGGGCTGTCTGTCTTGACTGTTGGGTTGTGTGTTGACTAACCTGTAAGTTCTTATGAGCAGGGACTTTCTCTTACAGAGCTGCATATGCCTCGTAGTGCTATACAAATGATAACTAGTAGTATTACTAATACTGCTGGGAAGTATGGAAGGATCAGTGAGGGATGGATGAGTATGAATCTGGCTGATTGAAATTGGAGAAACAATAAAATTTAATTTGAGCTAGTGATTCTTGTGATTACTGCAATTTCATAAAATTGAAAAAATCTTTCAATGCACATTTTGTATAGCAAATTCTAAGAGCCTCCAAACGCAGATGGTATGTTGCCTGTACAACACCCTAGTACGGGCAGTAAATCGGAGCGACTGAAATCATGCCCAGCATACCTGGACTTATGAGGACGGTTAATTCCCATCATGGTATGTACAAAACAAATCCATCTGGAAACGCTCGCCCAAAGAACTCAATACCTTGGCTGTCCCATAGGAATGAGTATTTTCTGATGCTACATCTGAGTCTACCCCTTTGAGTTTTATTTTCTTTACCAAGTAAAGTCTCCCTAATGCAGTAGTACATGGCTTGCAAGAGTCAATTTATGCATCGCAACTCCAAGTACAGTGTATTCTGCAAGAACAGCCAGAGATACTGTTCTCTTACATCCCACTTGAAAAGTCGCACTTTTCTTTCAGACCGAAGATTAGATCCTAGAGCATCAAATAATTCCAACCTTATTTAGATATTCATTATCAAAATCTGCATTTTATTTGCCTAAAGTCCTTCTTTTATGAGGGAAAGAAGTGGGGGGGGGTTGATTCAGACTCTAGCGGATAGCAGAGTATTATTGTTGCTTTCTGTGTTCTGTCCAGAGGTCTGTCACGATTATTAAATTCTATCGTAAAGCTGCCAGCTTGACTCCTTGGTTTTTCCTGTTGATCTACTCCTAGATTTACCCCTCACTGCATAGATAGGCTGTCCTACCTTTCTTATGGAAATGAGCTTTAAGTTAATATATGAAGTGGGGATGAAACAGGATTGGATCAGTCTATTTCCCCCCCAAAATGGAGTCACTTGAAGGAATGGCTTGCTGAAGACCAGGGAATAGAAACCACTGCCAGCAACAGGTGGTGACCCAGACACAGAGAACGAAACATGTGGTTACGTCACACTTGCTTTGGCGGGATGTTCTTGACATGAGAAGTACTGGGTTCTAGGCTTCTATATTTTAGATGCAAGTTTAAAAAGTTACAAAATATTGAGAAGCCATGTGTCGTTATGGGATGGATGATGAAAACAGAACAATTATGACTATAGAGCAATTTTGCTTGGACATGAGTTTCGCTGTTTTATCAGGTTCCCTTTACAAATTTGGTTAAGTAATAAGTTTGTTGCTAGAGCAATAGAGTCGGTTGTGATATTTCTGATAATGCAGTTATCAGCGTCGGCAGTTTTTATGCGTTGCCCTCTGCCTATGTGTAAGTCCCTCATAGTAGCTATGCACGCTGTTTGACAGACAGATGTCACAACTTCCAAGAGCAATGCTCCTCTCATGGAAAGATTAGCGTATACAGTGGGAGACCTTCGTCACTCTCACTCCTCTTTCCTTTCTTCAAATAACAGAGTCCAGGCCAGAATTTGTGTTCTGAACCAAAGGGTTTACTTAAAGGTTAGGGTCACTGATAACAACAGCAAGTACTGGCAAGTCAACAAACTATACTACACATCGTTACACCCCTTTTTCCTGGCTCAACTTTATTACAAGCACTTGAAAACCTTTTCCTCCGTCCTCTCTGCTGGAAATTTATTCCAAGCTATCCCACTCCTTTATCTCTGTGCTGGAAGATTATTCCAAGCTCTCTCACCTTCTTGGCTCTCTTTAGTTACCCTCAGGGGGGAACCTACCTCTTGCACTAACGTAGAGTCGATGGCCGTTGTAGGTGCAAGGCCTCAATACTGCTCTGTAGTATCTTCTGGCTCTGTTGTCACTATCTCATATATTCTTCTAGTTCTTCTACCCTGTCCCTAGCTCTGCGAGTTCCAGATCTAATGTGGTTATTTCATCTTCATTTCTTTACCAGCAGGACTGCTCTTTTCCTCCAATGAGCCGTGGGGTGTGTTGGCAGGGTTTGCAGAGCCACAATGGAATTTGAGTGCAAGACTTAAGGGGCCTGGGTTACCCTCTTACCCATCTGCTCCCTCCTGATGCAGGAGCTGACCATCTGGATCCAGCCAGATGGTGGGATAACTAGAGGAGCCAAGGACTCCTTTGCCCCACCTTGGGGAAGGCTCTTGCTTCGTCCTTATAATGCAATGGCTGTTTGCCAAAGGATAGGGTCCTGTCTTTGGGTGAGGTTTATAAAATGGTTGAATTTTCCCTCCCAGAAGAGTCTTCGCTCTGCATAATGACACTGTTCTGTAACATTACCAGAATGCTTAGGGGGTAGGTTGTAGCAGCTTAATAGGACCTCTGGACTCTGGAGGTCTCTGTTGCTTAAAGGAGCAGAACCTAAGGCATCTCTACATATGATTGGTTTACTCTTAAGAGAACCAGCGAAGACAGGGTTCAAATCCCACTGATTTCTGATCTTGGACAAGTCACATCATCCTCTATTGATTCACAGGGTCATTTAAAAGGTGTTCTTTCTGCCTATCTTTCAGGTACTCATCACTGCTGCCTGCTCCTCTGCCTGGTCCCACCCATCAGAAGTGATGCAATTGCATCTGTGCAATCATGGTCCCTCACTGTGCCATAAATTAAAGGATACCGTGGCGTCCTTGGGGAAGCTCCTTGGGGCGGCTCCGGTGGCGTCGGTGGCTTTTCCACCTCGGTCCTTATGCGAGCTCCAGTTTCCTGGGTAAGCTCCATTCCCTATTCCCCCTGCTTTATCTGCTCTGGTTTTTCCCTCTTTCGACCATGTCTCTCATCCCTGTTCACTGGGGTTGGCGCCCTCCCAACCCCCAGGTCTAATTCCTGGTCACTTGGCCTGAAGCATTGCCAACCTTGTGCCTTGTCTTTCTTCTCGCCTCTCCCCTCCACAGCCATTGTCAGCCCCCTCTTATCTTCTCCTGAGTCTGGCTCAACTGAATTGCAGGTCTCTCTGCTCTAAAACCTCTCTTATACAGGATCTCTGCGTTCAGCAATCTCTGGATGCCTTGTTTCTCACTGAAACCTGGCTCGGGATGGGGAGGAGGTCTTGCTTCATAGAAATAATAGAAACACGATGAGAGAAAAAGACCACATGACCTATCTAGTCTGTCCTTCCATATCAATCACTACAACAGTCCCCTTTTTTCCTTTAGAGATCCTCTGTGTTTGTCCCATGCTTCTTTGAATTCAGATACAGTCCTCATCTCTACCACCTCCACTGGGAGACTATTCCACGGATCCACCACTCTTTCCGCAAAGAAATAATTCTGCATATCACTCCTGAATCTACCTCCTTTCACCCTCATCCCATGTTCCCTCATAGCAGAGCTTGCTTTCAATCGAAAAAGGCTCTCCTGTGCATTTATGCCACAGAGGTATTTAAATGTCTCAATCATATCACCTCTATCCCGCCTTTCCTCTAAGGTGTACATATTAAGATCCTTAAGTCTGTCCTCATATGCTTTATAATGAAGACCACTAACCATTTTAGTAGCCACCCTCTGTACTGACTCCATCCTGTTCACATCCTTTTGAAGGTGCGGTCTCCAGAATTGCACACAATATTCCAAATGAGATCGCAGCAAAGACTTAAACAGAGGCACTATCGCCTCCTTTCTTCTGCTGGCCATTCCTCTCCCTATGCACCCAAGCATCCTTCTAGCTTTTGCTGTCGCCTTTTCTACCTGTTTAGCTACTTTAAGATCATCAGACACAATCACGTCTAGGTCCCGCTCGTCTTTGGTGGACAAAAGTACTTCACCCCCTATACTATATTGCTTCCTTGGATTGCTGCAGCCCAAATGCATGACCTTGCATTTTTTAACATTAAATCTCAGCTGCCAAATTCTAGACCATTCTTCAAGCTTAGCTAGATCCCTCCTCATGTTATCTGCACCTTCCTGGGTGTCTACTCTATTTCAGATGTTGGTATCATCCGCAAAAAGACAAACCTTACCCGACAGCAGTGCCTTCCTCCCAGTTCCTCAGCTTTCCATAGCCCTTGGGTGGGTCGAGGCGGTGGGGGCATGGCTGTCCTCTACCTTTCGTCCTTTGCCCTTACTGAAGTCCATACCGTCTTGCGCTTCCCGGAGATCATCCCTCCTTTGACTAGAAGCCTATCTTCCTATCCACTTTCTTTTGGTTTATGCCCTGCCTTCTCTTCGCCCAGACTTCTGGGATGCTCTATTCTTGTGGTTCCGGTCCTTTCTATCTTCATGCTCCTTTTCGGTCCACGTTGCCTCCTCCTCATTACCCACCACTTCACTCCCCTGTGGTGTCCCTTAGGGTACATTTGCTGTACCTGAATAAAATTCACCTTGTGCTACCAATGAAAAAGGCATGATGATAATATATAGATCTTAGGCATAGGCAGACTCATGCTAAGGAATCGTTAATTCATTACCTACTCCCTCCTGCCTTCTTGTATTAGCCAAACTCCTCCAAGGAAATACACACGAAGGCACATTTTAGGCAGTATTTGGAGATGGCAATGGAGAAATGGAGGTCACAACTTACACAATTCCGGCAGTATTTTACAAAGAGCTCTGATAAATATAAAGCCTTTTCTAAAATAGTGCAGGAGTCTGCATGCACTTGCCAATAACATGGAGCAGACGAGCCACTTTTCAAATCTACACTTAGGAAAAATCAACAGAGGTAACTTGGCAGCTTGCCCGTGTCTGGGGGCCATTTTGCAAACCTACACCTATAAATGGCACCAATGAACTATAGAGGCCGTTATTTTTATTTCTTTTCAGTTTGGAGGTGGAAATAGGCAATGGGCATTAAGAAGGACATCCGCCTCACTCCCTTCCGGAAAGGACTGACTGAAATAAGCAGTTTTGAAAAAACCTCTTTGTGCCTGGGAGGAGCTGTAAATCCCAACATGGATAATTTTGGCCATAAGCATGCATTCCCTATAGGATATGGGGAAGATGCTTGTAGATTTTTGACCCATCCAGGCCACATCCCAACCCCACATCCCCAACATGCCCCTTTGCAACTTCTACCTACTATGGACATCCACTTGTAAATTTCGCTCTTTCTAAAATAACCCCATGGACTCCTTTTTGGGTTACATATTCAGACAGTGCCATCCTCCAGTAATAAGGGATTTATCGCATCCTAGCACAATGAATGAACATTGTAACATTAAGAACATAAGATATGCCATACTGGGTCAGACCAAGCTCTATTAAGCCCAGTATCCAGCTTTCAACAGTGGCCAGTCCAGGTCAGGTTCCCAAAAAGGTACTTTTAGGTTCCCAAAAAGGTACACTGATTCCATGTTGCTTATCCTGGGGTAAGCAGTGGGCTTTCCTGGTCCTTTTTAATAATGGTTTATGGACTTTTCCTCCGGGTACGTGTCCAAACCTTTTTTAAACCCAGCTACACTAACAGTTTTTACTACATCCTCCAGTAATGCATTCCACATTACGCTTTGAGTGAAAAAATATTTTCTACTATTAGTCTTAAATGGGCTACATTGTAGTTTCATTGTGTGTCCCCTAGTCTTTCTACTTTTTGAAGGAGTAAACAACCAATCTACATTTACCCGTTCCATTCCATTCATTAATTTATAGACCTGCATCATATCTCGCATCAGCCATCTTTTTTCCCAGTTGAAGAGCCCTAACCTTTTAAGCCTTTCCTCACAGGGGTATCTTTCCCTCCCCTTTATCATTTTGGTGGCTCATCTCTGTACCTTTTCTAATTCTGCTATATCATTTTAAAGATATGGCGACCAGAATTACACACAATATTCAAAGGTGTGATGGTATTCATATATGCAAAGGAGACCTAGAGAAGACCTCATCCCAGAATGCCTCAATGCCACTATTAAGCATCTCCTGACTGTCATGATATGGGGATGCATGTCCTGACATGGTGTAGGCAGGATTCCAGTTTGAGTGGCACCATCAGTGTGAAATGATACATTGCAGATTTCCTCGAACCCAAAATGCTGCCTTCTGCTTCAGACATATTTGGGTCTGATGGGGACTTTAAATGTCAACAGTATGGAGCACCACATCACACAGCAACCATTTGCAAGAAGTGGCTTGTTGGCAATAATGTGGATTTGTTGTTATGGCCTGGAAACAGTCTTGACCTCAATCCGATTGAAAACCTTTAGTCCAGACTGAAGACGGCTGTGGCATCAAAGCGTCCAGGCAACTAACAGGAACTGATTGAGTGCATTATCAGTTCCTGGCTCCAAATAATCAAAAAGGAGGACCTCAAGAAACTTGTTGAATCAATGCTCAGAAGATGCCAAGCTACCATTGATGCCAGAGGGTTTCCAACACGTTATTGACTTTAATGATGTAAAATGGTTCTGATTTAATAATACCCCATAGCGATAAACCTCTGACACTGTATCTTCAGTTTTTTTGGAAGACTAAGGGGTATGTTTACTAAACTGCGTTAGTGCAATTCGCGTTAGGAGCCGCGTTAATGGAAGGAAAGCCAAAAAAGGACATGGGCGGTACATCGTAACCGATAATGCGCAGTTGCATGCATTATTACGCACCGCGCAGCAACGATCGCTACTGCGCGCAAGCTTAAGACAGCGCGCAGACACCCAAATACAGAAACAGAGCTGAAGCACAATGGTTACCACACAGACTGATGGTGCAAGGGTCATGGGTTCAATTCCCCAGCGTGCCTAACGAATAAGGCTGGCTGAGGCGTCATGTGTAACCCTTTGAAGGCCTACTATAATATTTTAATCCACATTCTGCAGCCGGGTTAATGTTTGCACATGTCAGGAAAATTGTACCCGTCGTATCCAATATGTTCCAATAGTGACGTTCCCTCTAGCATGGTCATGTATTATATACCATTTGATAGGAATATATAGGCAGAAGTTGAGATCCCGAAAGTACTGGGCTTAGCCTGGAAAGGGTTAAGTAGTGGGCTGTGAGGAAGTTTAGTTGTACCTGAATAGTGCTGCCAGCAAACACACCCTCACAGTGGCGTAACCTAAGGTGCCACATAAGGCACCCTAGAGGGCACTCCATAGGGCACATTATAAAGTGCGCTGTCTTCCAAGGCACTCTATAATGTCCCCTATAGGACACCATATAAGGCACCTTATAAGGCGCTTTATAGGGCGCCGTATAAAGCGCCCTATAGGGCGCCTTATGAGCCACCCTAAGGGGACAGTACCCTGAGGGTGGTCCTGCTGGCAGAACTAATATACAATAAAAATAGACAATGCCTAAGACAGCCCTATTGATGAACCCCACTGTGGGTTTTGAACCCCATGTCTTTTGCCTCCACAGGCAGTGAAGTAACCAGTGGGCTAGAGCTGCTAACAAACAACTGGCTGGCTACAGGAGGACTGCACGGCACCACACCCACATTCTGCTGTGGTTACCAGGATAGGGGTAACCCACCCGTACCCATGATGCACTGCACATGCAAATCAGCAGTCGAGAGATGAGGGAGGAGTAGCCTAGTGGTTGGGGCAAGGTACTACAGGCCGGAAGGTCGGTGGTTCAAATCCCACTAGAGGACAGCAACCTTGGGCCGGAAGGACTGGGATTTCTAGTCCCGCAGGTGCTCCTTGTGGTCTTGGCAAGCCACTTAACCCTCCATTGCCCATGTTCCTTGCAAGTATTAGTGTGTGTGTCTCATATCCCCTCGTGTTAAATGTATCCCCCAACCGCTCTGACCCGGTGAAAAGTGGGATATAAATGCAGCTAAATAAAATAAAATAAATAAATAAGATCGGGTATGCACCCCCACAGCACCTCGGCCTTGTAGGGGGAACAGACCGTGTGTGGCACTGCCACAGAGTAGCCACAGACAGTCACATTGTGCGGGTACAGTGCCCACCCTGAGGTTGAGGTGGGACGCCCAGCATCAGGTCCACAGCACCTTTCATGGCTGAAATACGCCATGCTGCAGGTCCCCATCAGTGTGTGATAGGTAGGTCCGTTAGACACACCTAGGATACAGCTGTGTCCTGCTGTATGTCCCGGACATATCTAGTCCCTATGGGCGCTGTTGCACCCAGACCAGTGCATATCCTGTGTTGGTGCCATCTTTACCTGCTGTAGGTGAAGGGGGGGTGGTGTATGGACCCATAGGCAGATTATGTACCACCACACAACCCACCCTCTTGGGCTCAGGGTGGGAAACAGGACCACCCACCAATAGATCCACAGTCTACCTCCCTACAATGGAAGCGGTAGAGGGGACCAGCAACAGCAGTCCTGCTGGGGAACAGACAGAGCGGCACACATCCATAACGCAATAGCGGACAGACAGCAGGCCTGGAAATGCTCAGCTGCCCCCCACCATTATCTGACATTCTCCAGCAGCAAGCCTAAAGCTGCTGTACCCTGCAAGGTGTTCCAGCAAGACACATATTAGCTGCAGACAGTCCGCCAGCTAGTCCATAGTGCATGGTCCTGGAGGAGATGCATGTACCCGGAACGGGGATGTCAGCATACACACCAAGCAGATAAGTCAGTGATTGGGCCCCAAAAGGAAACCCATATATATCACATGAGAAAAATGCTATATAGCACTATGGGGGAACCTAGCCATGCCGTGGTCACTGCTCAGTCAGGGTGAGAGGGACCTCCCAGCAGGACATTCTGTGGCCACTCTGTCCGTGCAGGTGGTACCGGGCACTACAATGTCTGAGCTATTGCCCTATGCCCTGCGCAGATGCTGCAAGGCCAGGCCACCCTATCCAGGCTATTCCCACGGTACCTTGCTCCTCATTATGCACATTGGCAGGCCAGTACTGGGAACAGTGCTAGCAGTGTGGGCTGTGGAGGGTGTTTGAAGCCACCACACACTGGATAGACAGACACACACTCCCCACACCTATGCCAGCATTGTGCAACTATAGAGGTGTTGGGCAGCCCAGGCCACCACACCAGTCCTGGGCACAGTGCAGTCATGGCTATGGTACGCAATACTGTAGGAGTCACTCCCCAGGTTGGTAAACACTGTCAGACACAGGACCTGTAGCACACTCCACAGACATCAGAAAGGTTGCTATGATGCAGCTCACTCAGGAAATTGTACTTAACCTAGGAATTGCTATCTGCCAGTAATCATAGCAACCTTTTGATAGATGTATACCATATTCCCAGGTTTAGGGTGGCATTACTACGGTATGCATGTGCTAGTATTGGGAGATGCACGCAGAGCCCAAAGTCCTGCCTCTCCAGGAGGCTGTGGATAATGGGGCCTGTGGGTGCGGGTGTGTCTGCCCCTGTTTGGCTGCTGCTTTACGGCAGAGATTCCCAACTCCAGTCCTGCGGTGCCAAACACTGTTCGGGTTTTCATGCTGTCCCTCATGAATATGCATGGGATACATCTGCATACCATGGGGGTGGCGCATAGAAATGCAGCACAGGCATCTTCATCAGAGGCAGCATGGAACCAGAATGGTGTTTGGCCCTCCAGGACTGCATTTGGGAGACTCTGCTTTAGGTAATGTGCATGTTTATGGTGTCTGTGCTCTCTAGGGTAAAATGTAGGTGTTTTGGGCATGTTTACGTCATCTGCAAAAACGGTTCTGTCTGTATTAGCACGTTATAGTAGTGAGTAAAATATGAGGACTGAGTTGGCGGAAACCACAGCTGGGACTTGAACCTGTGACCTTCTGCTTCTGAATACACTGGTTCTGTACACTGCACCACCATGTTCTCACAGAGATGGTGCATTCCCTGGTGCTACCATGACTGTTGGTCAGACAGGGCCTGTCTGCTGCAGTGCACGGCACCCAACTACACAGGGCTAGGCCACGTTCTGCTGTGTGCAGCTGCCACTGCCCCCTCCACCACCAGTATCCCTCAGCCACCATGCTGACATGCCCTTCTGCTGGTGGAGCTGGTGGTGCGCAGTCCCAGGCCATCCAGTGTGCAGGTAGGCGGCTGCCTATGGTGCGGGTTCTGGGGTAGGGGTGCCTGCATAGATATCCACGCTTTCCCCCAGCACCACTTGCCAATGTTCCGTGCCATTGGGGGTACCTGCTGGGTACTATTCCCTGTGACACTGTGGGAAGCACACTCTTGCCCATGTTGGGCCCTCAGCAGTTGCTGTCTGGCTGCTCTACTGTTTCAGCATTCCTATGGGCCAGCTAGGCATCACCCTAGTCCCCACTGTGGCCCAGCTTCACCACAGCATGTGCCGCCTGCAGCCCTCTGTATCCCCTTTTCTAACATCTGCCCAGTTGCCCATTCCGACATGCCTGCCCTGATGTTGTGGGACATGTGCACGCCATAGGAACCCTGTCCGATGGTGGGGAAATCCCTGAGCAGCGCTATTTCACTGTGTGGGGACGGAGTATGGACCCTTCCACGGTTTATATCTGTTCTATGGAGCTTACTCTGGGGGGGGGGGGTTTGATGTTTCTCATTGATACCACTATTGGCCAGCTTGGTTGTTGTTTTTTTCCAGTTTGTTGGGGTCATTTTCAGTGTTTCTGTGCCCTTTTGTTCTGTGCACATGTATCACACTTATCACCTTTTTTCGGTTTCCCTGCCTAGGCTGTACATTGCTGACACATAAATGGTTTCTCTCCCCTTTAAAGTGCTTTTACCGGTAGGTTTTCATTCGCGTTGGAATTCAGCTCTGAAATTCAGTGCGTTGGTGTGAAGGGAGCCTCTCCCCACCCACTCTCCACCCATTGACCCCTTCTCTCCGCCCTCTCTCCACCGTCTGCGGTGTTTTACCGCGCCGCGGAGCATTATGCTCGTTAGCGCGTGATAACGCGCGCTGTATAACGTTAACGCTCGTTAGCGCACGCTATCACGCTCTAACGAGCTTTAACGTTATACAGCGCGCGTTAGTCACGATTACCGCGGTTTAGTAAACATACCCCTAAGACTTAAATTGATGAATTTTTATTTCAAGATAGTTCCTGAACCATTATTGTGTACTTTCCCTCCTAAAGCACATAAAACATTTGAACAATTGAGCACATATTGCTAGAAATGTACTAAACGTCAAGGTGTATCTGCAATTTTGTCCACTCATTAACATGAATATATGGTATCAACATTAAAGCATAATTGTGGTTACATCCAGCAGCAGTCTGTGCAAATTAGCAGCCACATCATGTGAAGTGTTTTTCAAAAACACAAAGAATTGTTAGTAACCGGGGACAATTACAAGAAAGACGTCACCAGAAAATTCGTCAGCAAGAGATAAAATACTCGGGGATAATGATGACAGTGTCATTAACATTATTCAGGTTTTAGACAATACAAAGAATTAGTTCCAGATTTGAATGGTTCTTGAAATTTTAGACTATTTCAGATACAGACAACCCCCCCTCCCCGCACACACACACACACACACACACTGTCTTAGAGTCTATCTGTCTGAGAAAAGAACATCGTTTCTGGTTGATTCTCTTTGGAGAAACATAAAATCATTCACGCTCAGTAGCTATAGAACCATCTCCTCTCAGATCACTGTCCTACCCAGGCCTGAAATGCTCTTTAATAGCAACCCATATAAGAACTGTAAGAGCATTCTTGATAAAATACAATTGATTATTGGATGAGCCCACAGTGCAGGAACATGTAACATAGTCACAGCAGATCATGATAAGAAGACATGGGCATAAAGGCGGTCTCTTCCCTTGGGAAACCCTTTCAGGCCCGATAATGGGCAGATTAGGCTGCCGAGGCCATCCTTTTCATTGTGAAAGTAAGGTGAGCTCAGCTGGGTTTCAATGTGGTTGAGCCTGTCTGTTATATGGGGTTGTCTTGCCCACTTTTGATGCTTGTATCTAAGGTAATGAATTGATTGTGAACTCAATCTAATCTTTTCCTTTGTGAGAGCAGACAGGAGGATTTTGCTAAGTTTTTAGAATATGTTAATTCATTTTCGTAATTAAGCATTGGAACTATGAAGGTGTTTTTGTGATTAAATTTACAGTCACTGCTATATTTTTAAATTATTGATATGCTTATTGTATTTTTATGTATTTTTATGTATTTGATTGTTTTTTACAATTTCTTTAGGTTAAACTTTGGTTTAATGTAACTTGGGTCTGGAATAAATTAGAGATATATGTAATCATTTACTCCTTCCCTGAGTCAAACAGAACTGGCAGTTCATGTGCAAAATCGTCATTGGACAATTCTTCTTTGGACCAACATGGCAACTGGAACACAGTACATACAATACAAGGCACAGTATGTGGAGAATGGAATTGAGCCATCAAGGTTGCGACGTACACAATTCCAACAGTATTTTAGAAAAGGTTCTGTCAAATGTGAAGCCAGTTCTAAAGCACTGCAGGAGTGCACACATATTTGCTGATATATGGAGCCGGAGGACACATTTTGCAAATCTATATGTGGGAAAAATCAAAGAGGAAAACTCGGCAATTTCCACGAGCAGGTGCCGGTACTGACAATGTGTAGGTTGGCCACTATGCAACCCAACAGATATAAATGCTGCCAATGAACTACAGATGTCACTATATTTATCTAATTCCAGTTGGGAAGGGGGAATAAACAATGGGGAATTATGCTGGATTTAAAGAGCCCTTACTCTCTCCTCTAAAGGGCTCTTTAAAAGTCTGACGTCATTTCCCGGTTGTCTTACAGCGGCATGGACTAAGCAGCAAGACGCTAATGGAGGTCATTGAGCTGAATGCAATCAAGGTCAATTTCAGTCCCCTGAATTCATTTTGGGAGTGCCTGAACTATGCAAGATAAGTGACTTAATTTGCAAAGAAAAAATATATGAAGTATAGGATTTAGAGAGACTGATGAATGGATTGCTTGGATCTTGTAAGAGCTAAAATTAGCCATTTGTTTAGATGCATGATCTGACTGATGGTCTCTCTTTCATACAATTTTTTGATGTAGAACCACTATATACAGATACTGGTTGTTTAAAAAATGGACTTACGCTTGAAGCCGAGAGAAAAATGTATTATGATACAGGAGAAATTCTATTATATTTAAGAGCTGCCACTAGACCTGTTGGCTTTCCTGCTGGGGATGCTTCCATCTGACTGTCTCCATACTCTTGACCGCTTTTGCAATTGCTAGCCATGGCTTCAAAAACTCAGTTCCCTTAGCACAGTGAATTCCAATAGAGAAGCTGCAGCAGCTGGGACGTGCTTTCTTCCTAAAAAGATGTCTATCGGAGGCTAGTCTTTTGTGTATGTAGGGTGCTACCTCTGAGGTGTCACATTCAGATGCCACTGTGGTTTCTGGGCATTGAAATCTAAGCTGGCTTGCACTGTTCGATGGTTGTGTGAATTAGGGATACCATTAATTTACAAGCCTGCTGTGCAGTATTACAAGAAGCAGAACCCAAAATGCAGAGCTGAAATATTTGGCATTCATGAGCAAAATATAAAACTAAAATAAGTGATGAGCCTGTTTAATGTAGCAAGACATTTTCATTACCGAGCTATCTGAGGCTGAACAGTTTGTGTGTCGCAGTGTTGATGAAAGAGAAGGGGAGGCAGAGCATGTGATAGGATGAGACACTTTAAAGCAACTTTCCTTATTAGGCAAAGATCCTAAATGCCTATCGATTCAACTCTCCATAGCAACATATGCACTAAACTGCTATACTGGTTTCTGTAAATAATTATAGGGTCTAGTTACTAAGGTGTGCTAATGTTAACGCACATTAATTCACCATTAACATGTCTTTTTAGCAACTAGGTTCCACTGAATAGCGTGGGATACATGTTAAAATAATGTGCATTAACGGTGAATTAACGCACGTTAATGTTTGTGTGCCTTAATAACTAGACCCCTATATCTGTTTATTTATCACCTCTCAAAGCCACTCTCATCTTGAAAATAAAAATAAGTATCTATCCCCAAACCAAAAATCGGAATAGATGGTCATGTGATGATAACATCATAATGAGCAGGCACTGCCCATAATCGCAAGAGAAATTGTAAACAAGCACATAGGGAAAAAGAAAATCCCTATACTGTAGGTGTCCATTAATAAGCAATTTGGGGTTTAATGAAAGATCTTCTGGGAAACCATGACCACTCACTGTCATTTTGAGTAACTGTGTGTATATGTTGAATAGGATCAATGAGAGGGTAGAGCCTTGAGGTCCTCCATGTCGTAGAACATAAGGAAAGTATCTCTGCAAGCCAATTTTTATCTGTTGGGTGCGGTCTGTAAGGTAGGATTGAAACCAATTGATGGTGTTATCGTGAAGCTCTATACTGTGTAGTCTGTTGAGGAGATGTTGGTGAGAGACTGAGTCAAATGCGGCTGATAGATCTAGGAAAATGAGTATAAATCCTTGTGAGATGTGTTCGGTACCCGTGATTAGGGTCAAATAGGGAGGTAGGAAGCGTTTCAACCCCATATTGGGAAACCATGATGTTGTGGATCCAATGGTGCATGTACCTCAATATGATCTTGGAATTGGATTTGTACTGCCTTTTCTATGATTTTTGCTAGGAAGGGGATGCTGGATATTGGTCTCTACAATGATGGATTGGAGGGGTTTAGGTTTGGTTTCTTCAGTATGTCGTGGATGGAGGATTGTTTTAGAGGAGGTAGGAGGAATCCCTGCTTGAGTGAATTGTTTACTACATCAGCAATGAAAGGGATAAGCTGCAGTCTTGCAATCTTTATCCAGGCTACAGGGCATGGGTCCAGTGGGGAGGTAGTAGTGTTGATGGATGTGATAATACTGTCCAGGTGCTTGTGGCTGATTTGTGCGAATATAGTCCAGAAGTCAGTGAAGCTCTTGTCTGTGTTCCTTTGGGTGGGGTTGATTGTTGTGCAGTGGTTGCCAGGGTTGATCTTTGATTGTAGGTAATCTGTGAAGTGTTGAGGCTTCATCATCGGTCCCTTTGAGTCTGTGGACTTGCTCTTTGTTATCGTTTTCATGATATCGAAGAGTTCCTGAGTTTGTTGATTGCGCTCTTTACTAGGTTATTGTGATATTCTTATTTTGCTTTGTTGGTGAGTGTGTGATAGATTTTCTGTTTTTCCATGTAGATTGTTCTTATGTTACTTTCCATGTTTTTTCTCCATTTCCATTCAATTTATCGCAATTTCTTGTAAGCCTTATTGGAAGGCCCATGTGATAACAACAGGAGTCAATATTCAGCAGGGGTTGAGGATGAGTTGTTAAATGCCATTGTCAGCATTAAAATGAATATGTTCAGTTCCGCTCTATGTATAATCAGCAGCAATAGCATGGCTATGTGCGTATGTTGGGCCTACCATCCATTTTCCCATGGGAAGGGTTTGTTATGTTACAGTCATAGAATATAAGAACAGAATCCCTGAAACTGCCAAAAAAGGCCCTGTTCAACATATAACAGTGTTGAGAGGGTACATAGGTGCCCATTTGTAGCCTATTGTATAACGATACATACAGTAGATGCTTATATGAATTTATAAAAGACTAGCATAAATCCTGCAGAAATCGCAGCTAGAAGGTGCCCCTGCTCCGGGTAAATGCACGCAGGTGAAGTACATACATAATTCACAACTCCACCCCAGAACATTCCTATGCATGGTAATTTTACAGAAGGGCTTTATGCATAGGAAAAGTTTACAAAATTAACCCCAAGATGACCAAACAGCTCCATCTGACAAAAAAGAAACGAGACTGTGGCAGCCACACCCATGACTCAATGCCAATTGGCTAACCGCTTATGCCACTGTATTGTGCAACATCTCACCACTATTCTGCTATAATAATTTTCATCTCTCTCACTCTGTCTTTCTTTTTCAGGTTTTTTTGTAGCACACTGCTCTGTCACTTTGTCACGCTGCTGGAGGTGGCAGAAATATGGAGCAAACAATCAACTTGAAATTTCTGGTTAAGTTGGAGAAGGGCCCAACTGAGTGTCTCCAACTTCTCCAAAAGGTTTATGGAGAAGATGCAATGTCAAGGCCACGAGTCTTTGAGTGGCACAAATGCTTCAAGACTGGCCAAGAGGAGGTGGAGGATGACCCCAAGTCAGGAAGGCCTTCCATGACAAAGACAGCTGAGAACATTGACAGAGTGAACCAGCTGGTGCAGAGTGATTGCAGATTGACGGTGTGGATGATAGCTGAGGAGCTTAGCCTGAACAGGGAGTCAGTGCAGACCATCTTGGTGCAGGAGCTAGGGATGCAGAAGGTGTGCGCCAAGATGGTGCCCAAGTTTTCATCTGATGAACAGAAGGAGCACCCAGTCCATGTTTGTCGAGGCTTGCTAGAGAAGATCCAGAGTTTGTTGGCTGAGTCATCACAGGAGACAAGACTTGGGTCTTCCAGTACAACCCTGAAAACAAGAGACAGAGCCTGCAGTGGAAGACTCGATTGTCACCCAGACCCAAGAATGATCAAGGATCAAGCTCATGCTGATCGCATTCTTCGACCAGAAGGGAGTGGTTCATCATGAGTTTGTGCCTAAGGGTCAGAGAGTCAACCAGCACTTCTACCAGCAGGTCCTCAATCGCCTCCATGACTGGGTTCGGTGCAGCAGGCAGGCTCTGTGGAGAGACAAGTCGTGGCTGCTCCACCATGACAATGCACCCACACACACCGCGCTCACTGTGAGGCAGTTCTTGACCAACAGATCACAGCTCTCGACCACCCTCCTTATTCCCCAGAACTCGCACTGTGCGACTTCTGGCTCTTCCCCAGGCTGAAGACTGTGCTCAAAGGAACTCATTTCGTCTCTGTAAAAGAGATCAAGGCCACTGTGACGAGGGAGCTGAGGGACCTCAAGTAAGAGGACTTTACTGAGAGCTTCCGTACGTGGCAGAAGCGAACGCAGAAGTGCATTAGCTCTAGGGGGGGGGGATTACTTTGAAGGGGACAATGCATAATTTCTCTGTAGATTTGTAATAAAACATTTATGGGACAATCTCGTTTCTTTTTTGTCACACTTCATACTAGAGGTCAGGCCTATGGCTGAGGTTGCAACACTGTGTGCTGCAGTGTAAGCAGAGTTGCAACAAGGGAGACTTTTTAGCCAGACCTGTTTTTGAACATATCTCAAAGCCATGTCTTATTTGTAGACCCTGATTTCACCCAATAAAATGGATACAGCAACTTCCATAATGCATATGGACAGGACTGGCAGAAATACAGGACTGGTTTAAATCTCCCTTCTGGAACTGGGTAACTTTTCAACCATGGCATAGAGAATCTGTTTTTGGCATCGCCATTCATCTGGGCTTGTTGGTTTTGCCAATGCAAAGGAAGGTAGTATGTCCATGCCAAGGGATGTAGAGAGGGAAAGAGGACAGTTATTGCTACCATGGTGACCTCTCGGGCACAGTAATGCTGACGATGTACCTCCGAAGAGGAGCTCTTCCAGCCTTTCAGGGCTATACTGTGTAGGGTGGGGGGGGGGGGAGGTGTTTGTGAGTGTGGATATGGTAGACAGAAGATTGGGGGCGCTGAAGATAGACTGTAATAGCATAGTAACGTAGTATATGATGGCAGATAACGACCAGTATGGTCCATCTAGTCTACCCAGTAGGGTGGCTAGAGTAGGTATACCCGCCACTCCATGCAGGTCATCCCCCTCTATGCCCTTGTTTAAGGTTGTACCCACTGCTCCCTTTCAGTGGAAAGTATTTTCTGACATTGCTTTTAAGTTTACCTCCTTACAGCTTCATTTTGTGCCCTCTATGCCTTTGTTTAGGGTGGTATCCACTGCTCTATGCAAGTCACCCCCCTCTATTTGTTGAAGAATAAAAGCTTTTTATTGGCTTAACTGTGGTATTACTCTAAGAAATTCAGACCATTTTTATTGTTGTACGGAAGAATAAAAGCTAGCTAAGTTTATTTTGATTTTATCCGCTTGCTATAAAGGGATCCACTGTGTCTGTCCAATGCCATTTTGAATTCAATCACTATATTTGCCCCCACCACTTCTATCGGGAGGAAATTCCAAGGGGACAGGGCAAAGACTGAGCCAGTCTTGATTTAGACCAAGGGTTCTAAACCTAGTCTTCAGGATACATCTAGACAGTCATGTTTTCAGAATAACCACAATGATAATACGTGAAAGAGATTTTCATATTCATTGTGATTATCATGAAAACCTATCTGTCTAAGGGGTATGTTTACTAAACGGCGCTAATGGCGCAGCTGCGACATTATCGCGTGATACGTGATGTTAACGCACTATAATGGCGCTTTACCATGCAAGAACGTCACGTATCATGCGATAATGTCTGCGGCAGGCATATAACTTTCAACTGGAGAAGCACCGCCAAGCAGTTACAGAGAGCATGAAAAGATTCCACACGGACGCATTAAAGCTGTCTTTGAACAAACCCCACAACCTGTTCGCACTTGTTAAGAACCTAACAAAAGAGCCAGCACCTGAGCAACCAAGTGAGATACACCCCCAAGAATTTGCAGATTACTTACAATCAAAACTTTGCAAGACAAATAAGTCCCCGGAACCTACCATCCCACTCGAGCCAAGATATCTATCACCCCTGGCCATATTCTCCACGCCATCCAAGAAACATATTGAAGATACCATTGCTGTGATCAACACGACCACCGCACAAACCGACCCTTGTCCTGCTTTCTGGATAAAGGAGTTACGAGCAGACCTCAGCCCTTTTATAGCCAGGCTTATGGACGGTTCCTTCACAACAGGCACATTCCCCCAATCCCTTAAACGCACCTCCATCAGACCTCTTCTAAAAAACAGCAAGCTCAACCCAAAGAGGGCAGACTCATACCGATATCAAGCATACCACTTCTGGCCAAAATTATTGAAAAAGATGTCTAAAGACAAATTCAAGAACACATCGAAGTATCCGCTCCCCTCGATCCCTGCCAACACGGTTTTAGAGAGGCACATGGTGTTGAAACACTCCTCACCACGCTCTTTAACAACATAATGGCTGGAATTGACAACATCCATCAAGGGTGCATTCTCATGTTCATGGACATAGCAGCCGCTTTCAATTCAGTAAGCCACGAGCTCCTCCTGCGACGTCTCAAGGAGAAGGGAATATGTGACACTGCACTTGAATGGTGTAAGTCGTATCTTTCGAATAGATGGCAGCACGTACGATCAGGGACCTCAACATCACAACCATTCCACCAGAATCAAGGCATCCCACAAGGATCTTCCCTCTCTGCGCTGATGTTCAACATATAATGCAGCCAATATGTGACATCATACGGTCTTTCAAGGTGAACTGCTTAATATACGCTGATGATGTCCTCCTTTATATGCCATTCTCGACAGACAACCCAGACTTCTCCCCACTGACAGACTGTTTCAATGCTGTATCCATCTGGCTCCAAAACCAAAATCTTCGAATTCAACATAAGAAAACAGAGGTCCTATTCATCACAAGAAATCCAAACTTCATCACACCACCATACCTGAAGGTCAAGGAAGCTAATCTTCTAACCAAACCCTCTATCAGATACCTCAGAGTCACCTTAGACCAGCGACTAGACATAAAGACGCACATAAGCAATATAGCAAGAGCAGTATACCATAAGATCCGATCTCTCCAGCATCTACGCTTCCTGCTTGAACCAGATGACTTCTGGACAATCTATCAAGCACTGTTCATACCGCATTTTGACTATGCAAATGCCATACTTCAGGGTCTCCCTCAGTCCACTCTGCACCCGCTACAGCTCGCGATGAACTCAGCAACAAGAGTTCTTCAGGGAACATCCAGGAGAGACCACATAATGCCCATCCTGAAACAGCTTCACTGGCTCCCCATTCAAGGCAGGCTCACATTCAAAACCTTACTGCTGACTTTCAAAGCCATCAATGGGCTCTCCTCCTCATCCCTAACAGAGCTCATAAAGAGCAACCCCCCTACCAGATCCAGAAGAGCAGCAGCAGTCAACACACTAATAATCCCGAAAGAGATAACCCAGTCCACCCAGGCAACAGAGCTTTCAAATTCTGTGCACCAAAATGCTGGAACACCCTCCCACCTAGCATCCGGGCAATCCCTGACTTAGCCCAGTTTAGGAAAGCGTTAAAACATCACCTCTTCCTCTTGTATTACCCAGAAGAATGTACCACCACAGCCCCAGCAACTAGCTAGCCGACACAGTACCATGAATCCTCTATATTAGTTTGTCAAGATGTAAATAGTTACCCAAAATGTAAATAGTTACCCAGGTTTGACCCAAGTTCATGTACCAGTTCATTGTAAACACAGCTACAGAAATATGTAAGTTTTGATGTTCTATGTAAACCGCACTGATGCGGAATAGCGCGGTATATAAGAGAATGTAAATAAATAAATAAATAAATAAATAAGGTGTGCAGAGGGTGGAGTAAGGCTCCCCACAGGGCGGAGTAAGGCTCCCCAGGGGCGGAGATGAGGGGTCAATGGGTGGAGAGTGGGCAGGGAGAGGCCCCATGCACACTAATACTGTGAAATGAAGGTCTGAAAATTAGCGCCACTGAAAATCTTGCGCTAGAGGCACATTTGCAGGAGAGAGAAACCATTTCAGTCAGCAATGTACAGCAAAGCCAGGGAAACCCAGAAAAGTGATAGTAGTGATACATGTGCAGGAACCAAAAAGGCAAATAAACATATAAAATGACCAGAACCACATTTGAAATCCCCATAACCAAGCTGGCCAATAGTGCTACTAATGATAAACATAAAGAAACACTACTGACAAAGCGTAAAAAGGAAGATATCATGTTTGGAAGGGGCTATGCTCTGTCCCCTACAAAGTGAATGATCCCACAGTGAAATAGCGGTGATCAGGGTTTTGTCATTTATATTGGGCAGGTTTGTTATGCTGTGGTCCAGCTGGGGCACAGTGCAGACTAGGCAGATGCCTAGGTGGCACATAGGAATGCCGAAACTGTAAAGCAGCAAGACAGCAACTGACGAGGGTCCAACATGGGCTCGAGTGTGTGTCCCACACTGTCACAGGGGATAGTACCCAGCAGTTACCCCCAAGGGCACATAACATTGGCAGGTGGTACCGGGGGAAAGTGCGCATGTCCATGTAGGCACCCCTACCCGAGAACCCACACCATAGGCAGCTGCCTACCGGCACACTGGATGGCCTGGGACTACGCACCACCAGCACCACTGGCATAAGGGCATGTCAGCATGGTGGCGGAGGGTTGCTGCTGGTGGAGGGGGCAGTGGCATCTGCCCACAGCAGACCAAGGCCAAATTCTGTTTAGGTGGGTGCCGTGCGGTGCAACAGACAATGTCTGTCTAAATGAACACTAATGGTAGCCCCAGGGAATGATCTGCCTTTGTGGCAACAATTTGGTGCAGTACACACAGTCAGAGTGTTCAGGTGTAGAAGGTCACAGGTTCAAGCCCCAGCTGTGACTCCTGCAAATCATGTCCCTATATTTTACCCAGTACTAAACCGTGGTAATAAAGATGGAACTGTTATTGCAGATTAAATAAACAAGCCATAAACGCCTATATTTTACCGTACAGGGCACAGACACCATAAACATGTGCAATCCCTAGAGCAGAATTTCCCAACTGCAGTCCTGGAGGACCAAACACCATTCAGGTGTCATGCTATCCCTAATAAATATGCCTGTGCTGCATTTGTATGCACCGCCCCATTGTATGTAAATGTATCTCATGCATATTCATTAGGGACAGCATGAAAACCTGAACGGTGTTTGGCCCACCAGGACCGGAGTTGGGAAACTCAGCCCTAGAGCAGAGGCCAACAGGGGTACAAACACCCACACCCACAGGCTCCACTATCCAATGCCTCATGGAGAGTCAGGCTGTTGGGCCCTTCGCGGAGCAGCATCTCCCAATACTGGCACCTGCATACCTTAGCAATGCCATCCTAAACTTGGGAACACGTTCCACATATATCAAAAGGTTGCTATGATTAATGTCAGCTAACAAATCCTAAGTTAAACATGATTTGTTGATAGAGATTCATCATAGCAACCTTTCTGATATCTGTGGAGTGTGTTTCAGTTATTGATTCTGACAGTGTTTACCACCCCGGGGAGTGACCCCAACAGTTTTGTGTACCATAGCAATGCCTGCACTGTGCCCAGGACTGGTGTGGCGGCCAGGGATACCACAAACCTCTATATTTGCACAATGCTGGCATAGGTGTGGGAGTGTGTGTCTGTCTATCCAGTGTGTTGTGGCTGCCTGGACCTACACCTTACTGAGCCCACACTGCTTACACTGTTTCCAGTGTTAGCCTGCCAATGTGCATAAAGAGGAGCAAGGTACTGTGGGTATGGCACGGACAGGGTGGCCTGGGCAGGATGCATCTGCACAGGGTATAGGGCAATGACTGGGACATTGTAGTGCCTGACCACCACCTGCATGGACAGGGTGGCCATAGCATGTCATGCTGGGAGGTCACTCTCACCCTGACTGAGCAGTGACCATGGCATGGCTGGGTTCCCCCATAGTGTTATGCACTATTTCTCTCAAGTGATATTTATGGGTTCTTTTTTTCTGGGGCCCAATTGCTGACATACCTGCTTGGTGTTTGTGCTCACATCCCATTTTGTGTGCACACAGTTCCTCCAGGAACATGCCCTATGTACTTGCTAGCAGACTGTCTGCAGTTAGTGTGTGTATGGTTGTAACACCTTGCAGGGTAGAGACTGACTGTGCCCTCTGCTGGTGAATGAGGGAGGGAGGAGGGAAGGAGGGAGGGAGGGGGGGAAGGAGGGAGGGAGGGAGGGAGGGAGGGGGGGAAGGAGGGAGGGAGGAGGGAAGGAGGGAGGGAGGGGGGGAAGGAGGGAGGGAGGGAGGAGGGAAGGAGGGAGGGAGGGGGGGAAGGAGGGAGGGAGGGAGGGAGGGAGGGGGGGGAAGGAGGGAGGGAGGGGGGGAGGAGGGAGGAGGGAGGGAGGGGGGGGAGGAGGAGGGAGGGAGGGAGGGGGGGAAGGACGGAGGGAGGGGGGAGGAGGGAGGGGGAGGGAGGGGGGGAGGAGGAGGGAGGGAGGAGGGGAGGGGGGAGGGGGGGAGGAGGAGGGAGGGAGGGGGGAGGGGGGGAGGAAGGAGGGGGGAAGGGGGGGGAGGAGGGAGGAGGGAGGGGGGAGGAGGAGGGAGGGAGGGAGGGGGGGAGGGGGAGGGAGAGGGAGGGGGAGGAGGGGGAGGGAGAGGGAGGGGGGAGGAGGGGGGGAGGGGAGGAGAGTGGGCAGGCAGCTGAGCTGAGCTGAACTTTTCCCGCATTCTGCCTGTCTGCCATTGCCTTATTGATGTGTACAGATCTGCATTGATTGTCCTGTAGGGTGCCTGTTTCCCAGCAGGACTGCCATCATTGCAGAGATGTACAATGTGGATCTGTTGGTGAGAGATCCTATCCCCCACCCTGAGCCACAGAGGGCAGGTTGGGTGGCGCTACATAATCCACCTTGGGATCCCAACACCCCCCCTTCACTTATAACATGTGACAATGGCACCCATACAGGATATGCACTATTCTGGGTGCATCATAGTCCACAAGGGCTATACGTGACTGGGAAATACAGATGAACACAGGTGTATCCTAGGTGTGTCTGCAAGGACTACCTATCACAAACTGGCAACCTGCAGCATAGCCTATCTCAGCAAAGCCAGGTGCTGCGGACCTGGTGCTGGCCGCCCCACCTCACCTTCAGGGTGAGCACAGGACTCACACAATGTCACGGTCTGTAGCTACTCTGTGCCAGTAACACACACAGTCAGTTTCCCCTACCAGGCCGAGGTGCTGTGGGGGTGCATACCCCATTATGTGATCAGCTGTAGATTGCTGATCTGCATGTGCAGTGCATCATGGGTACGGGTGGGTTTACCCTATCCTGGTAACCACAGCAGACAGTTTGTGTGGTGACCTGCAGTCTTTCTGTAGCCAGCCTGCAGTGTGGTAGCAGCTATAGAGATATAGCCTATTGGTTACTTCAATGACTGTGGAGGCAGAAGTCATGGGTTTGATCCTGTAGTGGTTTAATCTAAAAAGGCTGTCTGAGGCATTTTCTTTTAATTTAAATCAGTGCTGCCAGCAGAAGCACCCTCACAGTGCTGTAGCCTAAAGTGCCTCATAGGCGCCCTTTAAGGCGCCCTATACAGTGCCCTATAGGGCACATTATAGGGTGCCTTGGCAGACAGGGCACTTTATAATGTGACCTATGGGGCGCCTTATGAGGCACCTTAGGTTAGGCACTGTGAGGGTATTTTTGCTGGCAGCACTGATTTAAATGAAAAGAAAATGCCTCAGACGGCTGTTTAAGATTACACCACTGCAGGATCAAACCCATGACCTCTGCCTCCATAGTCATTGCAGTAACCAGTGGGCTACATCATTATAGCTTCTAACACTGCGCTGGCATGTACTTAGGGCTAACACGCGTTAACATGCCATGGCGCCCACTATCGCGTGATACATATTCTTGCTACCTTAGGACTGCAACGCCCACTCATTATATGGCATTCTTCACATTATCGCTGCAACTAGCATCGGTAACATTAGGACGGTTTAGTAAACATACCCCTAAGTGTTTCTTGAGGACTTGGTTGAGAATCCCTGGTTTAGACCATTCCATGCAAATGTAATTCTGATTACTTTAAATAAAGTAGGGATAATATCGCCATGCATGCACTGAAGCAAAATCAGGACTAGGGCCATGCATGACAAAATATTTTGTTTCCTTTTCTCCATACATTAGGGAAGGGATGCTGAGGTTAGCTGCGCTTGAGGCCAGCGCTTAATCTCTAGCACAGGGTTTTGCTCATTGATGCTGTAAGCAAACAGAATGTGAATGAGATATGCATAAAACATCAGTGCTAAACGGGGAGAGCAAGCCAGACACAAGTTCACAGGAATCTGCGTTATGGTTGACACCTGAGCAAATCTGCTGGCATGCTTGTAAGTATCTCCCTCAGGAACAAAGATAAAAAATAAAGAAAACAAGCCAGTCTCAGTCTCCCGCCCGAACCCCCCCCCCCCCCCCCCGCCAAAAGCAGCAATCATTGGTGTCTCTAGTGGGCACTGACATCACCACCCATACCACCAAAACATGCTGGGCTGAGCCGTGCCTCTCCCCATACCCTGGTACCGCCGATGTTGGAAATCAGGAGTGTAGCCCACATGCTTCTTTGTAAATGGCAGCGCCTGACATCACATGGTGCATCCCCGGGTACACCAGGTTGGATCAGTCTGCCAGATTAGGCAATTTGCAAAGATAGCAGCATGGAAGCAGAAGCATGTGGACCAATGTTCCCTCTAATTTTCTGTAGGCTGTGTGCGCATAAAATATCAGCTGTGTGCAGCTTTTGAAGGAAGGTTAAATTTTTGTGCGCCACATAACGACACTCGGAGTTATATACTTTAAAATTTGACTACACGTCAGAATACAGTATGTACACCACATTGATTTTAATCAAATTAAATGAAAATAGATGATTACTAAATGAAGCGGGAAATTTCTAGTAATTACAGTCATAACTTTTAAATTTTAAGACGTCTGTGTTGTTTTCTATCAGAATCAGAGCCGTAATTTTTGTGCGCTCTGTTGTAAAGTATGTGCGCTCACTTGGCGAGGTGTGTGCGCGCGCACACGCGCACAGCTTAGAGGGAACAGTGATGTGGACTATGCTCCTATCTCCCAACCTTGGAGGTTCCAGGGGAGGGGGGAGGCCTTCCTGGCCCAGTGGTTTGATGGAGAGGGGGTTTTGTGGGGGGACAGGGGAGTTGGTGTCCACTAGGGACACCAATGATTGTTTTATTTTTTGGGGGGCGGGGGAGAGATTGGGTTGTTCACTGCCCACTTGAACACCAGGGATTGTGGGTCATCTGAAGTAAAGAGTGACACGTCATTACAGATGACCAATTTACTTGCGGCTGTATCTTTCCACCAGCCTGGGGCTGGCTTAAAGATTCAGTGCTACAAAAAAAAGTAAGAAACTGAGCTAGACCGTAGCACAACCATTTACGGTGGGAGAAATTTAGTATACAGGGATCTCAAGGCTCAATGCATTATCCTTTAGCACAATGGTTTTACACTGATTTCCCAGTGCTAATCTTTCTTACTGCATTGAGGAGTAAGGTTAATACAGAATATCAAGCCGTTACTTCTGCACTAAGGGATTGCACAGCTTGTTACATCAAACTAAAGTTTATATCTGATGTAAGTGACTCACCCAAGATCATAAGAAGTATCTATAGGAATTAAACTGGGCTTCCCTAGTTCTCAGCCCACACCACTGACCATTAGGTTAATGCACTACATTTTTTTTTAATTTTATTTATAACATTTTCAATAAACATTATCCTCACAAGAATAATTTGATTTCAGAAAATTACCCATTCTAAATTCAATAAATCGAAAGAAAGGAAAGTCCAAAAGCTAGACCACAAAATTTGGAGAACCCAACAAGAAAGAGAAATTTTCTTCATACACAAAATTTAAGAAAACAAAATCAGGAACATCGTTGACACTATAGCATGGCAGCCAGTAAGAGACGCACCTCTTAGCCCTCAGAAACATTCTTTCGAACAAGCAAAACATCTCCCAGCTGTTTGGGATAAAAAAAGAAATTGCTTAGAATCATACATAATACTACATTTAATGGATATTTCAACTCTGACCTCTGACGATAAGGCAGAAAGTCTCTCCTCTGCTGTGGAGTTTCCCCATAAACTGGGTTGTCATATCCTTCAAATATAAACGCAAGACTGAGTTTCGGTCAGATTCAAATGCAAAACACACCAACAACAACATCACCCTACCAGTCACCACCTCAGGAGAACTTTCCAGGAAGCCGGTGAGATCTAAGCTCGCCTGCTTGGTCTGATCCCAAGGCCAGAGGTACCCCCAGTTCCAGGAGAAACTGAAACATAAAAGAAGACAAAGCTTCTTTGGACATTTTTAAGGCATCCATAAACTGCAAACCAGATCTAGAGGCATTAGTAATGGAGAACTTAGAAAGTTTAGAAAACGTTATTCCTTCTAAGCTGGTTCTCCAAAAATTCAATCTTCTGAGCCTGAATATTTCTCTCCTTACTCTGAGCGCTACATCCCGAGGTGCTAAAAGAACTCAAAATGAAATCTGTAAACTTTCATTAAAATCGTCTATAGTACCTGAAGATTGGAGAGTGGATAAAGTAATGCCAATTTTTAAAAAGGGTTCCAGGGGTGATCTGGGAAACTATAGACTGGTGAGCCTGACATCTGTACTGGGCAATGTTAGAAACCATTATAAAGAACAATATTACTGAACATGTAGATAGTCATGTTTTAATGGGAGAAAGCCAACATGGATTTAGCCAAGGAAAGTCTTATCTTATTAATCTTTTATATTTTTTTGAAGGCGTGAATAAACAGTAGATAAAGGTGTGCTGGTTGATATGGTGTATCTGGATTTTACAGAAAGCTTTTGACAAAGTTCCTCATGAGAAAATTAAAGAGTCATGGGATAGGAGGCAGTGTACTATTGTAGAATGGGAGCTGGTTAAAATATAGAAAACAGAGAAAAAGGCTAAATGGCTAATTTTCTCAGTAAAGAGAGGTGAATAGTGGAGTTTCCAGGGATCTATGCTGGGCCCGCTGTTTTTAACATATCCGTAAATGACCTAGAAATGGGAATAATGAGTGAGGTGATCAAATTTGCAAATGACACAAAATTATTCAAAGTTGCTAAATCTCAAAAGGATTGTGAAAACTTGCAAAAAGACCTTGAGAAATTGGGAGACTGTGCCTCCAAATGGCAGATAACATTTAATGTGGACAAGTGCAAAGTGATGCATTTAGGGAAGAACAATCCAAATTACACTGTAGTTACATGATGCCAGGTTCCACCAGGGATGGCCTAAGGGGGATACAGAGGGAAACAGGACTGTGTGCAGAAACTGATTGTGGGTCCTCATTTGCATAGGTCGATAGGGTTGAATAGTGGGGCTGAAAAACAGGGCCATGTGCAGAGAACACAGTTGCTCAATGGTAAGGCCGGCTCTGGGTTCCACTTTAGGAATCACACCCAGGAAGAGGATCTGGTTGTCATCGTGGATAATAATTTGAAACCCTCTGCCCAGTGTTCATTGGCAGCCAAGAAAGCAAATAGAATGCTAGGAATCATAAGGAAAGGAATGGAGAATAAAAGCAAGAATATTAGAATGTTTATTCAATTTCTTGATATACCATGTTCCTTGTAAAATAGTTATCTTCAAGTTATAATGCCCTGTTCAATGTAATTTCAGTTTGTTCAATGTAAACCGCACTGATGCAGAATAGCGCGGTATATAAGAGAATGTAAATAAATAAAAATAAATAAATACCACCCAGGCTGAAGGGCATCAGAGCAGTTTACAATTACTACAAGCAGGTACTGGATACATTCCCTTGTCCACAAAGGGGCTCACAATCTATGTGCACCTGAGGCAATGGAGGGTTAAGTGGCTTGCCCAAGGCCACAAAGAGTGCCTATAGGACTAGAGATCTCAGTCCCTCTGGCCTACAATTGCTGTCCCCAGGTGGGAATTGAACCCCTGGATCTCCAGCCTGAGGTACCTTGTCCTAACCACTAGGCCACTCACCCCTCTATGTTGTGCCATAATGCAGCTGCACCTTGAACAGTGTGCAGTTCTAGTCACCATATCTAAAAAAGGATATCAAAGAATTAGAAAAGGTACCAAGAAGAACGTCTATAATGATAAAGAGGATGGAAGGATACCCCCTATGAGGAAAGGCTTAAAAGGCTAGGGCTCATCAGCTTGGAAAAAAGACGACTGAGGGGAGATATGATTTTTTTTAAGTGCCATCAAGTCATTGCTGACTCCTGGTGAATCAGCAGCCCCTGGGTTTTCTTGGCAAGGTATGACTGGAAGTAGATTGCCAGGCCTTGCCTGGAGGGTAAACTGAATTGCTCAAGGTCACAAGGAGAGCCAGTGGGCATGGCAGCTGATGTACACATCCAGACACCTGCCCTCATACAATGTTTTTGCATATTCCCTTGCAGGTGGGAGTGGCTGTGGTGCCCTGTAGAGAACATGTCCCTGGAGGAGACCAACTCCTGGTTTGCAATGGCTGTGCTGCAGTGCACAGACCAGGAACGGTGGAGGGCTTCACATAGTCACTCATATGCAAGGGTGCCCAGGCTGAGGAGTCAGTACTTGGACCAGACTGATGAACTGTGTGTGACCAGGTACCGGTTTGACTGTGCAGCAATCCATGATTTGTGCCAGGAGCTGCAGCCACACCTTGTGTCCCTCACACAAGACAGGAAGCTGTGCCTGACCATGTGAAGGTGCTCACAGCTCTAGACTTCCTAGGAACAGGTTCGTTCCAATCGGTGATGACAACAGCTGCAAGTCTGTGCCAGGCAGCTGTGTCACAGGCTATCACACAGTTCCTACCACAAGCACCACAGAAGAGGCAACAGGTCATGGTGCAGTTCCACGAGGTTGCAGGATTTCCATCAGTCATTGGGGCCATAGACTGTATGCATGTGTGTCCTCTGGCCACCATACCAGCACGAGGCCATGTACTGGAACAGGAAGAAATTGTTGTTGTTAAGTGCCGTCGAGTCGGAGTCAACTAATGGCAACCCTCTGGATAGCTATCCTAAAATGTGTTCGGTCTTCAGTCAGGCGGCTCATTGTTGACAGACTGGTACCCGTAGCTGCTGTTATTGTATCGATCCATCTCATTGCTGGCCTGCCTCTTTTGCGTTGACCTTCTATCTTGCCAAGCATGATGTCTTTCTCTAATGATCTCTCTCTTCGCATGATGTGTCCAAAGTATGAAAGTCAAAGTCTTGTCATCTGAGTTTCTAAAGAAAGCTTAGGTTTGATCTCCTCTAGTACCGACTGGTTTGTTCTTCGGGCAGTCCATGGTATACACAGTATTCGCCGCCAGCACCATAATTCAAAGGCATCAATTTTCTGCCTGTCTGTCTTTTTCACTGTCCAGCTTTCACATCCATATGATGTTATTGAAAATAACATGGCTTGAACAAGTCGAATCTTTGTATGGAGAGAGACATCTCTGCTCTTGAGAATCTTATCTAGGTCTTTCAAAGCCATTCTGCCAAGAGCAATGCGTCGTTTGATTTCTTGACTGCTTGTTGCTTCTTTATTGATAGTTGATCCAAGTAGGTTAAAGTTGTTCACAATTTCAATTTCTTCTCCTTCAACGATGAACCTGTTGATTATGCTAGTTGTCATGATCTTTGTCTTCTTTACATTAAGGTACAGGCCCATTTTGAGACTATGTTCTTTGATTGTGAGAAGCAAATGTTTCAGTTCATCTTCACTTTCAGCCAGTAATGTAGTATCATCAGCATAGCGAAGGTTGTTGATGAGTCTTCCACCAATCTTCACACCTCTGTTGTCTTCATACAATCCTGCTTCTCTGATGATTTGTTCTGCATATAAATTAAACAGGTAGGGGGAAAGTATGCAGCCTTGTCTTACACCTTTGCTTATTTTAAACCATTCTGTTTCTCCTTGTTCCGTTTGAACTGTTGCTTCTTGATCAATGTACAGATTTCGCAAGAGAACGATCAGGTGTTCTGGTATACCCATGCTTCTTAATGTGGCCCAGAGTTTCTCATGGTTTACACAGTCAAAAGCCTTGCTATAGTCGATAAAGCACAAATAGATATCTTTTTGGTATTCTTTAGTCTTTTCAAGGATCCATCTCACATCCGCAATGATGTCTCTCGTTCCTCGCCCTTTCCTGAACCCTGCTTGCACTTCAGGTAGTTCTTGTTCCAGGTATGGTTGTAGTCTCTTTTGAATAATCTTCAGTAGAATCTTGCTGGCATGTGGGATCAGAGCGATTGTTCGATAATTTCCACAGTCAGTTGGATCACCTTTCTTTAGTATTGGTATAAGCACAGATCTTTTCCAGTCAGTTGGCCATGATGTTGTCTTCCATATTTCTTGGCAGAGCCTTGTAAGTATGGTAACAGCTGCATCAGATTGCTGCAATACTTCTATAGGAATGCTATCAATGCCTGGTGCTTTGTTCTTTGATAAGGCTTTCAATGCTGCTTCAACTTCTTCTTTCATCACCAATGGTTCCCGATCATAAGGTATAGGTTGAAACGGCTGTTGGTCCACTTGATCTTTATCATATAAAAACTCTGTATATTCCTTCCACCTTTTCTTGATCTTCTCAGCATCATTCAACATAGAACCTTGAGCATCTTGTAACATTCCAATGCGAGACATACCACTCCATGAATATGCAGGTCATCAGTAATGTGCAGGCTGAGATCACTGATGTAGTGGCACGCTACCCAGGATCATGCCACGACTCATACATACTCAACCAGTCTGGGATACATGCTTCCTTTGAGGTTGGAGCCATATCTGGTGGTTCGCTACTAGACAAATATCATTCCAAGACAAATCATTTGGAACCTGAGAGCTTGTCCTCTGTGCTTCAGAGCGAATTGTGAACTTTCTCAAAGCCAACAGGTTGCAAGATCCGAGGCAACATGGTTTTACCGAAGGACGATCTTGCCAAACAAATCTGATTGAGTTCTTTGACTGTGTGACCAGGGAACTAGATCAGGGGCATGCGAGGACGTCATCTACCTGGATTTCAGCAAAGCCTTTGATACTGTTCCTCATAGGAGGCTTATCAATAAACTCAGTAGTTTTGGGATAAATCCCAAGATGGTAAATTGGATCATAAATTGGTTGACTGACAGACGACAGAAGGTGATGGTACAAGGAGCTCACTCGGATGAAAGGAAGGTTATTAGCAGGATGCCCCAGGGGTTGGTCCTGGGCCCGGCACTGTTCAATGTATTTGTGAGTGATATTGCTGAAGGACTGCATGGAAAAGTCTGTCTATTTGCAGATGACACAAAAATTTGCAACAGAGTGGACTACCCCGAGGGAGTGGTTAACATGAGGAATGATCTACCAAAGCTGGAAGAATGGTCTAATGCTTGGCAATTAAGATTTAATGCGAAGAAGTGCAGAGTCATGCACTTGGGAAGCAGAAATCCAAGGGAAATGTACGCGATAGGAGTGATATATAGAAATAATGAACAAATAAACCTCTTCCAAAGACAGAGAAGCTGCAAAACTAGAGGGCATAACATGAAGCTACAAGGTGGTAAATTGAAATGCAATGTCAGGAAATACTTTTTCACTGAAAGGGTGGAATGCGCTCCCGATGGAAGTGGTGGGGGAAAATATGGTGATGGAGTTCAAAAGGGCATGGGACAGACACAGTGGATCCCTTTACAGCAACAAGAAAATATCAAAATAATCTGAACCATCTAATTCATTAACAAATAGGGGTGTACTACAAGGAGTGGTGGGATCACCCCTAAACAAAGACATGGGGAAGGGGGGCCTGCACAGAGCGACAGAAAGGATTGAGTCAGAAAGGATTAAAGTTTTGCAAGAAACAAAATTTGCAAGAAACAAAATTTGCTGTAGAATCTCTATGGATTGAAATTCCATGTAAAAAGGGGAAGGCGATGGCAGTGGGGGTGTACTATCGTCCGCCTGGCCAGAATGAACAAATGGATGATGAAATGCTCAAAGAAATCAAGGAAGCTAGCAAAAGTTACAGTGCAGTAATAATAATGGGTGATTTCAATTACCCCGGCATCGACTGGGTCAGTGTCACAACAGGACATGCTAGGGAGATAAAGTTCCTAGATGAAATAAATGACTGCTTCTTGGAGCAGCTGGTTCATGAACCGACCAGAGGGGAAGCAATATTAGACCTAGTCCTTAGTGGAACACCAGATGTAGTGCAAGAGATAAGGGTGTTGGGGCCACTTGGCAATAGTGATCATAGCATGATCGCCTTTGATTTAATTAGTGGAGGAGGGATAGTAAGGAAATCCACAGTACTACCCTTTAACTTTCGAAAGCGAGACTATGATAGAATGAGGAAAACAGTTAAGAAAAAACTAAAAGGAGCAGTTGCAAAGGTTAAAGACGTACATCAAGCTTGGGTGTTGTTGAAAAATACTATCTTGGAAGCCCAGACCAGCTGTATTCCACGGTTTAAGAAAAGTGGAAGGAAGTCCAAAAAATTGCCAGCATGGTTTAAAGCTGAGGTCAGAGAGGCTGTTGTTGCCAAAAAAGCATCTTTCAAGAAATGGAAAAAAGAGCCAAATGATGAAACCTGGAAACAGCACAAGCACTGGCAAGTCAAATGCAAGGCATTGATAAGGCAGGCAAAGAGAGAATTTGAGAAGAAGCTTGCTGCGGAAGCAAAAACGCGAAATAAAGACCTTTTCAAGTACATTCGTAGCAAAAAAACCCGTGAGAGAGTCAGTTGGTCCATTAGATGATAAAGGGGTTAAAGGAGCACTAAGAGGCGACAAGGCGATAGCGGAGAGACTGAATGAATTCTTTGCTTCGGTCTTTACTGAGGAAGATGTAGGGATGTTACCCACGACTGAAGTGGTATTTAAAGGTGTGGAAGAATTGAAGGAAATATCGATACATCGGGAAGATGTCTTACAACTATTAGATAAACTGAAGAGTAGCAAATCACCTGGGCCGGATGGTATACATCCAAGGGTGTTGAAAGAACTGAAATTTGAGATTGCAGACCTGCTATCAGTAATCTGTGAACTATCATTAAAATCATCTCTAATACCTGAGGATTGGAGGATCGCCAATGTAACACCAATTTTTAAAAAGGGTTCGAGGGGTGATCCGGGAAACTACAGACCGGTGAGCCTGACATCAGTACCGGGAAAAATGGTAGAAACCATCATAAAGAATAAAATTACTCAGCATATAGATAGTCATGACCTAATGGGAGAGAGCCAACATGGCTTTAGACAAGGAAGATCTTGTCTTACTAATCTGTTATGTTTTTTTGAAGGAGTGAATAAACAGGTGGACAAAGGTGAGTCGGTTGATATTGTGTATCTGGACTTTCAGAAAGCCTTTGACAAGGTCCCTCATGAGAGACTTTTGGCAAAACTAAAGAGTCATGGGATAGGAGGCAGTGTACTACTGTGGATCAGGAACTGGTTAAAAGATAGAAAGCAGAGGGTAGGGCTAAATGGCCAATTTTCCCAATGGAGAAAGGTGAATAGTGGTGTACCCCAGGGATCTGTGCTGGGTCCGCTGCTTTTTGACATATTCATAAATGACCTGGAAAGTGGAATAACGAGTGAGGTTATCAAATTTGCTGATGACACAAAACTATTTAAAGTTGTTAAAACCCAGGAGGATTGTGGAAAATTGCAAGAGGATCTTGATAAATTGGAAGACTGGGCATCAAAATGGCAGATGAAATTTAATGTGGAGAAGTGCAAGGTTATGCACCTAGGGAAGAACAACCCAAACTATGGTTACACGATGCAAGGTTCCACATTAGGAACCACCACCCAAGAAAAAGATTTAGGCGTCCTTGTGGATACCATGTTAAAACCCTCGGCCCAGTGTGCAGCGGCGGCCAAGAGAGCAAATAGAATGCTAGGTATGGAAAATAAAACAAAAGATATTATAATGCCTCTATATCGTTCCATGGTGAGACCGCACCTTGAATATTGTGTGCAATTCTGGTCGCCATATCTTAAAAAGGATATAGCAATTTTAGAAAAGGTTCAGAGAAGAGCCACCAAAATGGTAAAGGGGATGGAAGGCTACTCCTATGAAGAAAGGCTAAAAAGGTTGGGGCTCTTTAACCTGGAAAAGAGACGGCTGAGGGGAGATATGATAGAAGTCTATAAATTAATGAACGGAGTGGAACGGGTAAACGTAGATCGATTGTTTACCTTATCAGAATATAGAAAGACTAGGGGACATGCAATGAAGCTACAGGGTAAACTATTTAAGACTAATAAAAGAAAATATTTTTTCACTCAACGTGTAATCAAACTCTGGAATTTGTTACCGGAGGATGTAGTAAAGGCTGTTAGTGTAGCTGGGTTTAAAAAAGGTTTGGACAAGTTCCTGGAGGAAAGGTCCATAAACCATTATTAAGAAGGGACCCAGGATGGGGGGCGGAGCCTGATGTCCAGGATGGGGGGCGGAGCCTGATGTCCAGCGGGTAGGACGCTTTGCGTTGAAGCTCCCGAGAGGCCTACTTAGAATCCTGACTTAATACCTACACAAATTTACTATTTCGATGGGGGGCGGAGCCTGATGTCCAGCAGGTAGGACGCTTTGCGTTGAAGCTCCCGAGAGGCCTACTTAGAATCCTGACTTAATACCTACACAAATTTACTATTTCGCTCCGAGCTGACCGGGGCACCTCGGGGGGAATGGCGGCCCATAAACCAGCGCGCTTGGACTTCGGGTCTCCTTCTTCTTCTCACGGAAAACGCTCCAAAACAGAGGTGTCCTCCCCACAGAAGATGGTTCCATTTCGTGAAAACCCCGAGATGCACCTGGAGATTTTGGAAGAAATACGCGGCGTGAAGGAATTGGTGCAGTCCAATGGAGAAGCGCTTCGAGCCATGCGAGAAGACTTTGGAGTGCTCCAAGACCGACTTGAAAGTCTTTCATTACGGCAGGACAACATGGCGGGGGTCCTCGACTCGCACGAGGTGCGCTTGGGCAAACTGGACGAGGCTGAGCGTCAGATACAGAATCTTCAAAAGGAGTTAGAAGATAGCAATAATCGAGCCCGTCGCAACAATGTGAGGCTCCTCGGAGTGCCGGAGGTGTAGGAAGCAGGAGATATAAGAGAATTCTTGCTCAAAACTCTTCCCTCCTTGCTGAAGATCACCTTTCATAAAGAACTGGAAATCGATCGTGCACACCGTGTTCCTGCTCACATGGCGCTCAACCGCACGACCCCCCGGCCTATTATCTTTAGCTTGCTACGATATCAACAAGTGGAACAAATTTTACATGCTGCCCGAGCGAATCATCATTTGGAATTTGAAGGTCGTAAGGTCTCCTTCTTTCCTGATTTGGCAAAGCCTACCGTTGACCGTCGGAAGAAACTCCTTGCTTTTCACCCTCGACTTCAACAGCTACAGGCTCGCTTTGGCCTGTTGTATCCAGCGAAGCTCCGAGTGACTCTCCATAACCAAACCAGGACGTTCGAAGATCCTGATCTACTATCAACATTTTTAGACTCCAAAGAAGCAGAGCGGATGCGCTAATCCCAAAGTTTGGACTCTTATTTGCCGGCTCTATCCGCCATTTTGAAGGGCCCGATGCGGCGGTCATAGCCAAGCACAGAAATAGCCTGGACTTTCTTTCTTTCTCTATATGACTTTTGTTTTTTGGTCTCCTATCCCTTCATGATGTGCCTCGGTCGGATTCGGAGCACGCACAGTCCTACAGGTTATGTGTTTTTTCAATTTTGGCCTTCTCTGGGGTTTCTCCCCGCAGACACATGGTCGCCAGTAATTTTGGGGTTTTGCTTCTCCTCTACCGTACTGCGGTTTTCTTTGTTAATGTGGGGCGCTTCATTGTATTATATTAGTTTATTTTTCCTATGTCATGTGTACAGCCAGATACAGTCAGTTTGAGGGACACAGTGAAATTATGTGTGCTATCATGCTCAGAATTTTTAACTTTTCTGTATGGCCTTATGTAAAATCTTATCATTCACCGTCAAAGGCATTAATGGTCCACTCAAAGGAAAGAAAATCCTTAGCTATCTTAGTCATGAGCATGTTGATTCAGTGTTTCTTCAGGAAACGCATTTAAACTCTGCTGAAACACTGAAACTCAATGCTAAGCCTCACATGGTAGCTGCCTATTCTCCCACCGTTTTCAAATGGTACGGGATAGCCACTTTGGTTAAGAAGTCTTAGCACGCTACTGTACCTGATATTAGCGCTGACAAGAAGGGTAGATGGGCCCGTGTACACCTTGAGGTTGGAGATAGTTAATTCACGTGTATTTGCATTATGCCCCGAATGTGGACAACCCTGCTTACTATGCAAGTATTGCGCAGTTGGCCTCGGCCTCTGCCAATGCTCCATTAATACTTGGTGGCGATTTACTCAAGTGTTCCCTCAATCTTTTCTTCTCAAACAAGGTGCTCGTTGGTTGGAAGAGCCAGTACCGAGTAGACCTGTGTGGCTAGATACAGAAGCGGGCCTTCGCGAACCGATTCCTCTTACCTTTCTCCCTGGTATGACTCTCCCATCAGACTCCCACTATCCACCAATGCTTTTAGACACTTTAGGTGCCTTTACTACTCTTATGCAATCTTTAGACTCCCGACTCTGGTCAGTGCAACTTCAGCATCGCCTTTGATCCACTAGAGTACTCCCGCCATCGGCATTCTCTATATAAGGTTGATTGGAGACTTTCCGACCTCTCGGTAATTCACCGGGTGTAGCATCCAATTTTACTAAACCTTCTGTAATGCTATACCTAGAGATACCCCTATAGCGCAGAAAGTATGGGAGAGAGAATTGCATGTGACTTTGATCTTGGAGCAATAGAGCCTTATCAGGAGTAGAGGGACACGGGTTCCCGATCCGCCTCACTCATTCAGACCCTCTCCTTTCTAGCCCACCGGTGTTTTTACACTTCTCACAGATTAGACAAATGGAACACTACTCAGGGCAATGGTTGCTGGACACGTCCTGCGGCCATTGGTTCATTGCCTCATGTTATGCATGAATATCCCGCACTACAGTATTACTGGCGTCGGGTCTGGGGTCGTATTTAGTCTATCTCGCACTCTCAGGAGCCCCTTTCTTGGAGGATAGTGGGACTTCGCCCAGTTGCGGGGATCCCCTCTCTCCCAAAAATGGCTTATCTCCTTTCGAACTTTATGCTTAGCATTGCTATTTCCCTAATTAAGTATTTCCCTAATTAAGTAATACTGGAAACTTAGCTCCCATTTGAGCCCCAATGACTGGTGGAATCATGCCTGTCTTTACAGTAAATATGAACAAATACCTCGTCTGTTCGCTTTCTCCGTTCAGACTCCTTCTCATTGGTCTCACTGGAAGCTGCTCAATGACTATGTACATTTTGCTAAATGCTCTCATTTGACTGTCTGACTTTGTATATATCTTTGTCCCATGATCATGCTGTATTGTAGATACTCTTTTGATCGTTTGATGTATAATCACTGTTAATTGGAAGCGCTCACATGCTGATATAATCGGGTAGAGAAGAAGCATCGGGGTGGGGGGTAATGGGTTTACTTTTCCTTATTGTATGCTTGTTTTGTCTCTTTTGGTGTGTTGTTTCTTTTGTTTGTTGCAAAATGAAAATAAAAGTTTTAAAAAAAAAAAAAAAAGAAGGGACCCAGGATATCAATGCTTGAACCAATACAAGCATTGTGGAACCTGTGTCCCTTGGGGAAACTGCTAGGTACGTATGACCTAGATTGGCCACTGTTGGAAACAGAATACTGGGCTTGATGGACCTTGGTCTGACCCAGTATGGCATATCTTATGTTCTTATGTTCTTATGACAGGTGTACCTACTCTTGACATCGTACTGGGCAGACTAGATGGACCATACTGATCTTTATCTGCTGTCATTTACTATGTCACTATGTAATGGGTCACAGAAATAGCACCTTGCATGCTCACACATGACAGCCCTGGAGAGCACATGAGTACAAGGGACTGTGTCCCCCTAGAGGCAGCAATGGATAGGTATGCAGGGACAGGATGAGGCTGTTGTTGGGGCATGTGCGGAAAGCACCAGTCAGGCCACATTAGTACAAAGGGTGCCCCAGGCAGTGGGAGTCAACCCTGCCAGTCCAATATGTGAGCAGTGCTGTAGCCAAGTGGGGAATGCACCCGCATAGGCATCAGAAGATTGGGGGGGGGGGGTTGACTCCCACTGCCACCTTACCCCCACTCACACAGTGGCAAATGCACCCAGAGGCTGCAAGTCACCAGGAAGTAACACCAACCTGATGACAGCTGAAGGGTCCCACCACAGCACAGTGCTATAGCTGTATCTGTCCCCTGTACAGAGCCCACATAACAACACACAAGCAGCACCAATAAAACTGGACCTAGTGTCCAAGGAATACACCCAAAGGGACCCCCAAAACAAAGTCACCCTAAACCACAATGTCTGTCCATAAGAAGGTCAGTACACTCAAAAATCAGAACCATATTCACAAAATAAGACACACCATAATAGATATTTCCTCTATTATGTTCACATCCTTTCAGCATCAATCACAGTGAGTGTAAACAGGTGGATATATAGGTCCCATATGTTGATGTCCTACCACTCCCTATCCAGCAGCACCGCTCCTAAAAGACACACCTACAGCAAAAGCATTGGGAGCAGCCAAAAATAGAGTCGAATGTCATGATGCCTCTTGCTAGAGATTATACGCAACCTGACACCCCCAGAAGTAACAGGTACACACAAGCTGTGTTGTACAAATCCTCCCTGATATCTCTGCTGCAGCAGCCAGGAAACTCCATAAGAGCAGCAAGCAGAACTGTGCCGCTGCCATCACCTAGTGAGCAATGCCATACAAAACTGGCGCAGGCCCTAGCAACTGTAGCATCTAAAACCAGTACATCAGGAACAATCGCGACATTATGTTACCACACATAATGTCCCAGTGGCCATAATGGGTCAACTGAATGGCAGTGGTTGCTCCTACCATACTGGTATAAATTTCACAGACCTCCAATAATAGTGACATTTGCCTTCTGATGCAGTATTGCTGTATGTAGCACTGAAGGTTGGGGTGTGTGGGATTGTTGGCTATGCGCGCTGTGTGTGTCTGGAATGGCTGTTGGGGGAAGGGATGGCTGTCATAGAGTTGTGTCTACCCAAAGAGGCACGGGTGTAGTATGTTGTGGTAGCACTCCTCTACAGGGATGGGATGGCATACTGTGGGTGAGTCATGTAGTGAACATTAGAGCCATTGTAGGTACCTTTGATATCATTGGCTATGTTCCAGTAACTGTAGCTCACAGCTTTGATGAGGCATGTCCTACGGCATAACCAGCAATGGCGGTGGTCTGCTTGAGAATGCTTTGTGTGGGGAAGCCCAATAGGTGATAGCTGCGGCTCAGTTCTGCATGCTGCTCCCATGGAGTATTCCTGGCTGCAGATGTGGTACTGCAGATATATCTGCAACGGTGTGTACTACAATATCGGGGACTACATGTCAATGTTGGGTGAGTCAAGTCAGGTAAGATCTCCAGCATTTGGTGTTACAGTCCTTAACAGTTGACCCTGTTTATGGAAGCTCCCAATGCTACAGATGCCTCTGGCCTAGGAGTGTATTTGTGTTGTGCAGATGATATGTCAGGAGTGGCAGGGCATTAATATGTGCCCCCTCTAACCCCATCTATTTAGCCCTTCACACCCTATCTGCCCATACTGTAATACAGACTAAATATGAACATGATGAAGTCAGAGAGGAATATTGCTGAGATAGGTCTGTCCAGGTGGGCATCATCCCTCATTATGGAAGCATAATGGACTCTATGTATTGTTTCTGAACAATGATACAGACCCACAGCTAGTTTGGAGTATTTCCCCAGCATACAGGGCAATCCCTATACAAGCCCCTGAGAGAGGCAGGCAAAACTATCCCAAGAAATGGTTCCTATTGATGTATTGCACACTGACACGTAGAGAAAAGGACACAGTCCACGTCTCCCCACTCGAACTAGCTAAAGATCACTCTTGTCCAAACTGGAAGGTGGCATCCATGCCCATCAAGGGCAGCAAACCCCCTGACTCTGATACCATGTATCACATGCTGTGATGAACCATAGACGTAACCATTTGCTGATCCACATCTCTGCAGTTGGCATCCTTGCACCTCTCAAAATGATGACATGTTTTGGTACCCATGAGAGACACAGCTCAATAAACATGCATGTCAGAGTACATCTAATCAGCACCCTACCATTCATGTCTGTTGAAGGCTAACACCAAGATTGCACCCTTTGCTTGGTTCTGGGGCGGTATCAAAGGGGCCATGTGACACCAGATGCCAAGGCTAGCAAGCTAGCGTAGCTGTCATGATGAATTGCAACCCCTGATGTAGGCATAGGCAAAGCATGGATCTGTGTAGGGTGCAAGGGGTGTGACCCTTAGAGTTGCAGTCTTGTTTGTGGAGCTATGTAGCTGGTGGAATGGGAATAGAAGGTGAGGGTATATTGTGGAGAGCAAGGATTGTGACCAAACAAATGCAGACCAGCTAGAGGTTACCTCAATGGACAATAGCCACATGGGATACAGTATAATTGGACTGAGGAGGAGTGTTCCGGCCTCTGATGGCCCTGGGTGATACACCCCACTGTGGGCAAGATTCATCCCTAGCCAAGCCGAGGGGGATCACATTGACTGTGATCTGCTCCCCACACATGTCCATATGAACTATGCACTGCCAAGCATATCCTGGTAAAAATGTGTCGACTCCTCCAAAGGCTTCCTATAAGTGCTGATATGTGCCATGGAGGAATTATTCCCAATTAGACCATGTGCCATTGTTGCTAACAATATGCTGTCACGTGATGGTTCCACTATGCATTATTGCAAACAGTGATGATGAAGGATTCAAATTGCTGACCTTTGGTCTAAAGGGTAGTTGCTCCAACCACTGGACTATGCCCCCACCCACTGAATAGGGCTTTCCCAGGCCATACTGTGTTGCCTGTCCATCCAAAGTGCCAAGCCGCAGTTGCAGGGGTATAGCACAGGCCTCTTGTCAGCTGACAGAGACATTGGGATATGTTGCATGTGCCTCACTGTATGGCAACAACCAATGCACCCATAGATGTGGCCTGGTCTAGCAGGTCTGACCACGCCTACAGGTACATGAGGGGATGGATAGCATTAGAACACCTGCAGCACAGAGTCTATCTGGGATCCTTGTGCATCTTCTGTGAGGCCAGGGTCAAGCAGCCGGATCTTAGCATTACCACCCCCAGTGCCAGATGGCTGGTGCATGATGCCCTAACTGTGCTCAACTGGCCCTAGTACACACCCACCACTGTACAACTGCATGATGAGGATGTACACATGACCCACACAGACAGATCAGTGGGAAACACAGCAGCTATGAATTGGACACATTGCGGCTTGGGTGAACAGCCATGGGTCCATGACACAGCAACTAGATAGACAGTATAGCACAGGTGTGACACATAGGCATGGTTGGTAGGGAGTCATGGTTCAAATCCCCTGCAATGTGCTTCTGAACACATCGCTGAGACGACTGTTTCCTCCCTCTATCTATGCAGGTGGCAGAGGATATCTCCTGAGGAAATGGATGATGACCGCAAGTTGTCCATCCCCATACACCAGCGGAACAGTGGTACAATTGGGCGCACCGGAAAATGCAGGGCATCATTGACCGCACCTTCGGACAACTGAAGAGCCTCTTCTGATGCCTGGATTGCTCAGGCAGCGAGCTCCTATAAGAGCCCACGAAGGTGTGCCAACTCTTCCTTGCCTGCTGCATGCTGCACAACTATGCACTGAAGCTCAGGCAGCTCATGCCCGATGGGATGGACATACCCCTGGAGGACACTGATGATGACAGCATGGCCCCACAGGTACTCCATGGACAGGCCTACAGGAGGGGATTTGCGACCTACCAGAACCTTGTGTAAACACACTTTGCGTGAGGCATGATGAGCCAGCTGACCAGGACAGGCGTGGGTTGGGATTTAGGGGGGGGGCTGGGAGGGAGGGATCTGGGCAGGGGGGAGTGCAAGATTTGGAGGGGGATGGGGAGCAGGGAGGGAGTGGCTAGGGGGAGCACAGACACAGGGGTGCTGGATGTAAGCTGAGGGGATAGGTGAGTGGTGGCTGGAAGGGTGGTGACCTGGGGTTGGGAGGTTGGAGGGTAGCATACTCATGGGGGGAGTATTGATGGTCATGAGGGAGGCAACACAGGGTCAGAGGCTACAGGGAGCACTAGACAACACAGCACCCACCCAGGCTGTGTGGGCACAGACCCACCTACACACACCTACCACGCAAACACAGTAACCCAGTCCACTGCTCATGCCCCCTTGCTTGTAGGGTTCATGGTCATGTCCCGCCATTGGACATTGTGCACCTCTGAATGTCCAACCCACGGCACTGCGCTGTGCATGTCGCAGTGCCCCCTGTGGCTCCAATTGAGCAGAGCAGTGGAGACCAGCTTGTTCAGATAACATGTATTTATTGTTGCTTGTACACACAGCTCAGAATCTGTACATCATGCACTAGCTAAGGCAGCTGGGGATGAGCATATCCGTCCTGACATGCAGGCATGGTCACACATGTAGTGGCCCTGTGGTGTGCATACGTGTTACATGGCATTTGTGTGGTGCTGGGAGCCCTGATACTCTGTCCCTGGCAGGCTACTGACCCTCCTCCCCCCCAGCTGTAGGCCTGGGGGAGCAGTGAGTGCCTTGTGAGGCTGCATACCTCCTGCATCAAGGCACAGAGGTCCACTCGCATGCCCTCAAGGTGCAGCACAATGAGGCCCAGGGGCCTAGCCAGGGCAGCAAGGCCCTGCAGCATGGTGTGCTCCAAGGTCTCCCCCAACTGCAGGGTTGTGCTGCATGCAGTGCCTGCTGATGCCTCATGGCCGGTGGGGAGGTGGGCAGCAACTGCTGTCCCATCCCCCCCATCTGGTCACCTGACACACAGCATGCTCCTGTCCCTACCCTCCCCCCTGGCCTCTATCCCATTTCCACCCTCCCCAGGCCCCACTCCCATCTCCGCCCTCCCCCACCTGCATACCCCATCCCTATCATCCTCCCACCAGCCTCCCTCAGCAGCCTCCTCCACCCCTGGCCCGCCACCATCCCACTCATATCCCCAGCCTCCTCCCGCAACCCCCTCCTCAGGCACCTCCCTCCTCCAACCTCCCCCCCTTGCTGTGACTCCAAAACTCCTCCTCCCCACTCCCATCACCCCCTCCTTCCCATGACCCATGGCCTCTGTGGGTGACATGTTGTCCCTCAGCTCCCTCTCCTCCAGGGACTCACCATTCGATGCTCCTTTGCCCACCCCACTGGCCAACACCTCCTCTATCAGCCCCCCTCCTCTGTCATGGCTGCCTCCACTTCCTCCTCTGGCAAACCCTCTTGGTAGGGGTCTGCCTCGCCAGCCTCTGCCCAGCCCTTCTGTGCCATGGCTTCCTCCATAGCACCTCCCTCATTGAGCTGGCCCCCCACTGAGTGGCCACTCCCTCAGCGGCACAGTGCTATCGGGCCCCTCCCTTCTGGCAGACCAGGGCATCTCCGTCAGCATGAGGACAACCTCCTCATCCTCCCCACTCTCCCCCGAAGGGGAGGCACTCAATAGCACTATAGGGCTGGGTGTGCTAGGAGCGGCTTTGTTGTTGGCTCAGCTGATGGTGCTACTCATTCCCGTGTCATGCCCCCGTCACAGTGCACTGCCTGTGGCTGATGCTCCTCCTCTTCCTCTTCCTCCTTCTCCTCCTCGGTGGGTTCCTCTGGTGTGGGAGGGGGCACGAGATTTCTTCCTGTATAGCTGTATGTTGGATGCAAAGAGATGGGCATTAGTAACATCAGGGGGGTTGGGTTACTGTCATGTGCCAGTTGTCAAACCCTGTCTGAACACACTGCCTGCTGTCCTCCATATATAGCCCTGCAGCTTCAGGATCTGTTACCAGTGTGTCATGGCAGAGTGGTGATGAGGCATGTCTTGCCCTGTTACATGCTTGTTGGTAGCAGGTGTGTAACTGTCAGGCCAACATTGTTCCTATCCAGAGGGTATGTTTCTAGTTGTGCACCCATGGTCTTGGCCTGTGGGGCTGTCTGGATTGCATATGGACATGGGCTGTGGGGTGCCCCTCTGCTCAAGCTTGTACTGCATAGTTGTAAATAGCTGCCTTTGCAGTGTCTGGGCATTGGTGGTGTACAAGAGACTGGGCTTGGTGGGCGTCATCTATCACAATCCCCTCTGGTTGGTGTTCCCTGTTGCAGTGTGCCCATCTTATGTGATCCAGCCAAATGGTATTGGGGCTGTGGTAATTGGTTAGTCTTGCCTGCGGGGTGGCCATTTGGGGAAGGTGGTGTCCTCGGCGGTTGCCTGCTGTCTCTGGGACAGTGTTTGCTGTAATGACTGTGGACCTATGTGAGCATGTTGGCATGTGGAGCATTTGGGGGTGACAGATGCACCGTCTTGGGTACGATTTGGTACCCTATGGCTCTCTGTTCTGCCCAACAATGCCCAGTGGCATGACAGGTGTCAGGCACCCACCCCTGCTGAAACCGCTGTGCACATCCTGCTGCTTCTGCACTTGCTACATGGCTGGTACCAGCAATGCTGCTGGGAAATGTATGCAGTACCCATGTGCATTGAATGCTTGTTCAAAGACATGGGGGGCTCCCCTACTATATCTGTGACCCCCACAACAGGATTAGTATACTTTCTTCCTGTCATGCACATCTCCCACTCACACATTGTAACTACTCTCATATATTCATATACAGGTGTATTTGCATAAGTGACGTCAGGTCTTGCCTGACTCCTGGGGGACCAGTTGCCTCAAGCTTTTTCTCGAGGTGCATTCTGACCCTGGGTTTGAGAAAGGGTCAGAAATCATTACGGCCCGAAACGCAACATTGGGTTACCTGCTTTGGGAGATTGTTCCCTTACATTGTTGCCACTTTGAAATTTAAGAACTGTATGCATATCATTCTTGGCTGGATCTGTGACCGGCGTCGGACCGATTATTTGGAATTCCTCTTTGCCAGAAGAGTGAGAAGAGAAGGACGGAAGCGGTCTGACTACTCTAGCTAAGTAGTTTTTCCAACCTTTATGATATATGAGTGACTATTGAATGGCTTTGGTGTTGGGAGGTTACTCTCTCAGGGCCTATTAGTGGATTTTCCACCTTTTTAAAAACGATTAAAAGGAACTTTGCACCTCGAGAGGACTTGTTCCTCATGGTGTATGTTGCGACAAAAATATATGTTTGTCTGTTTCCCTGTATTTTGGTATGTTTAAGTGGGAGATAGTTGAGGGTTAATTACGATTCTTCAAGCTTTTTCTGGCACAGAATGACCAGATACTGGTTGTCTGGCCTTTTCTTTCGAGGCTGTGGAGGGTACAGTGACCTTACTACAGTCGCAAGGCATGCCATTTTGTGTCCAGTCCTTGCTTCTTTGGGTATTAGGCTGTTGTTCTACCCACATGACCACTACTCCAACCCTCAACCACATTTTGGTTTGGTCTGTGGACAACACACATGTCAGCTACAGCGGTGTTCAGGACACCGAATTCATGCACCACTGCACCATTATCTGGTAAATTCAACTTTCTTTTCAAATTCAAATTTCTTTTCATGTGTCTTCTGTTCACATTTCCGTTCTCATGCAGATTTGTGCTATTGCTACACAAAGGACTTAGAGGGTCAATTACTATTCTGGCCTATGACATCCTGTGATGTGACTGGTGGTGGTGCTATGGCCACCTTTCTTTTCCTCAGCATCTCCCACAGCATGGGGCACACCTGTTACTGCCAGCATCAGGCCCTTTCACAGGAATCCAGGCACACCTGCTGATCACTGCTCCTGTCCTACCACTCTCCAGCTACTCTTTGCTGACACTGCTCCCATCTTTGAGCAGTGCACCGTGTATGTATTGCTTCCCACAGTTTTGCCCACGGTATTCATGTATCATTGGTATGGATAAGGTGGACAGGCATGGGGTGTCTGAGCTCTCTATGGCATCCACATACTGCTGTGCCTCTGCCTTGGGTATCTGTGCTACCCTTTCTGGCTTGGTTTCATATTTGGGGACATGTCTGGTGCTGGTCTGGCAACATGACAACTATCCCGAAACTCTACATGGACACTCAACTAGCTCCTGCTGCAGCTGCTGTCAGAGCTGCCGTATCAGCCTGGGCCTCGTGTGCCTTATGGTCCAGAACCTGACCCTGTAGGCCTCCATGTCCCTCATGATGTGGAAGCATCTGTGGATATGAACATTAGAGACCTGCATGAGTTCATGTGCTTTTCCCTACTAGGTCAGACCATGCTGTTGCATGCCTGCAGTCCCATTTCCTGTGGGGGCTGGATCCAGGCACAAGCTGACACATGTCCACAGTTACCTCGCCATGGACTGTGCTTGCCCTGCTCCCCCAGGCTTCTTGTTTACTGAGTGGCAACATAGCCTACCAGTTGCTGCATGGGTTAGGGGACACGGATTCAATTCCCAGTGCCACTCCTTGGGCAGATCAGCATTACACATTCATCAGACAGGCCTGGGATGCACATTGTGGACTCTGCTTACATTTTAGGGGACCTGGCAGGTTCTTGTGACATGTGTCAGCTATAGCTGCATATGAGATACAGGGCACGTTGCACCTTCGTCTGACCCACTGTTGCTTTTCTTATGCTCTTCTGACCTTTCCCTACCTCTCTTGGGCTGCTCTTGTCTATAATGCACCTTCCTGACAGCTTGGCAGTGTGCATCCAGTCACATTGTGGCATTGCATGTCACCTTGTTTGCACCTGTCTTTTCTCCATCCCTGTTGTGGGGCTTCCACAGTTGCCTCATTACATGTTCACTGCTCGCCTGGTGGTTGTGCTCTCAGTCTATGGTGAGGCTGGGTGATGTGGCCTTGCAGTTCTGGCTCTGGTCTGGTATACATATAAACAAGGGTTTGATTCCCACTGTCACTCCTTTTGGACATGGGCATCTCACGTCCTTTCCCTTGCCTCTGGGGATTCCAGGGTCACGATGTCCCTGTATGCTCTTTCCATTACATTGTTCAGCAAGTTGACTTGGATATTTCCTCTGTTTATGTGCCATCTCCTGTGACCCAGCAGCCCCTGGGTCTTCCAGCCAGGGTATCAGCAGCAGTTGATTGGCAGCCCTGGGGTGTGCAGGGATGTGTCCCAGGCCACATGGAATGCAGGTGGAACTCAGACACAGCTCACCTGGGTTACAGGTCATGGCTCTGGCCACTGGGATACTCCCCCACTGGGATTAGGTGTTGTGTCACACCAGTTCCATTCATAACTCTTATCAGTATATGGCACCCAGCTGGGGTCAGTTTACAGAAATATCCCTTGTGCCCTTGCCCTTCTCTACCCTCCATCAGATCTGACTCATAGGCCTGCAAATGTGCCTCTGGTCATACATTTACTGCTACCCACTGTGGCTGTGGGGTCACCAATTGTCAGCATGGACCTCAGGGGACTATTTGGGTCAGATGTGGCTGCCCATGAGGGTGTTGTAACGCATTCATGTGTTTGGGGCCATTATCATATCTCATCTGGGCACTAACCATGGCACAGTGGGGTGATTTGTGGTATGTGGACCTTTCAGCATTGGGGAGTCATTCTACATTTGCCCTGCACATATGCCAATTCCCTCTTCATGTCATGTCTGCTGGGTTGTAACCGGGACTGCACATAATGTGAAGCCATCACAGTGTGGCATGGTGGTTCTCACATTAGCTTGGTGCCTGGGTGTGCTGGGTTCAATTCCCACTTGTTCCCCATATGTTGCCAGCCTTGTTGTTGTAACCTCAATGTTTTCTCTGTTTTGGGTACTCTTTATTTATGTGGCTTTCTTTGTCTGTTCTTTCATAGCGCTCATCCACAGGTCTGAGCAGTTTTCACATGACACAACTATGTTTTACAGCGCACAGGGTGTCATGCCACTTTGGCTCATATCACAGGGATGTCGCTGCTGTTTGCTATTAACATGTTGGTGATTGCTGCAGCTTGACTGTACACAGTTTGGGGAGGTGAGATGGTGTATGGGATAGCTGGTGCATTCAACTATACTGGAGTGTGTGTTGCCCTTTTGGGTCTTCTGTCCTTTGTACTTGAGCATCAGTATTGTCTTCATAGTATTCTCTGAGGAGGCATGTTTTTCGTTCCTTGTTTCCTGTTGCTACCTGTATGATGCTTTCAGTGGACACTGTTCTGTCCACATGATATATAAATAGCTACTTTTTCTGTAAATGTTACATGGGAGCAGGGATTCATTTATTTGTAAAAGGTTACCTGTTACTTGTAATAGTTGATAGTTCTATGTAAACCGCCTTGATTTCCTGTCGGGTGGTATATAAAACCACATAAATAAATAAATAAATGATATTCAGGTGGGGATGCCCTGCTTCCTGTCTCCCTACTCTGAGCCCTGTTTTGGATGTCCATACATTTTGTGGTGTTGTCTCACTGTGCGCCCGCTCTTTGGATCCACAGCACCCACAGGGCAGTGGACATTGCATCCTGTCACTCACATTTAGGTTGTGCAGTGGTGCTGCCTTCCTTACTCTCTGCCCTTTTTCTGCCACTTGCATTCATCCTGCAAAAGCCTTTCATGCCCTCTTTCTGTCCCTCACTTCGTGATTGCATGCTTTCATTTCTACATGTCTGCCAGCTTTGCTGCTATTTCTGTACTTACTGGGCTAGAGTAGTCCTGATCCTCTCCCAGTCCATGTGTGCTGCAGCATGGACTGACCTTCTATGCCCCTTGGGGAACAGCATCTCTTCCTACTACAGAACAAGTCTGCAGAGCAGACGGGTCTTCAGCTCTAAGAAATTAGGCTGCCTTGTTGACATTATTTCTCCTCACAGTCTGGATTTCCCTGCAGTGGATAGGGGGCACCACTCCATCCTGTTTTCTGTTGCACTTGGACCACAATGCAGGTGGGCATGTTTTTGGCCTTGCATGTGGATGGTGGCCTCAACGGAAATGGATGCAGGCATAGACGGGCAGTGCACATGCAACATAGGGGTGGTTTCAAAGGGCTGCAGGATGACACGTTTTCAGTGTTGCACACATGGGGCATGCACTTACAACAGGCTCCACTATACATGTAGGTGCGGATATGTCCATGGGGTGATTCCATTGGTGCAGTGCGTAAATACATGTGCCTACAAAATGGCCTCCACTGGATGCCCATTTCCATGGTGCATATTTCTGTTGGGACTGGACATCCTTTCCTGAATCTGCCTCCACATGTTTAGGCTTTTCAACAATGCATGGCCCATATTTGTGTCTCTTGTGTGGATTCTCACCTGTGTGGGGACAGGTCTCTCTAGCTTAGCTCTCTAGGTCAGGAACTCAACAATAGCTTCCTTCTCATAGATGAAGCAGGACACTGGTGCCCTATTTTACATGCTTTATTTAAAACTTTTATCAGGTCATTTCACCATGAGCTTCTAATTAGCAATGTGTACATCTAGCATAAGGCTCCCTTGCGCAACTTCATCCAAAGTGCAATTACAAACAATAACATTCCCTAGACTCAACTGTTCTGACCCCTCCCCCCCCCCCCCCCCCCATAGTTCAAATTATAGCTTATAGGCTTTAAATAGCATACTTGGCGTTAACTTCTACAGCAAATGTACAGCTGCCTTGTTTGTCTTTAGAAGTTACAGATCTTACCTTCAAAGTTATTCTAATCAGGAGGTTATTTTTCTGGGGCCTCTGATCAGTAACAATCCCAGCACACATACAGCTCTCTGGCAAGACTTTAAACCAGGGTGAATTTCTAATGGCACAGCAGTTACTTCTCCCAGCTTGTCTGTCTTCTCCCTACCACAGACTATGTGTCCAGGCACTTTAAAACATCAGGTGACTGATTCCTTTTGGCTTCTAATAAGAACTCTTCACACAACAAACGCAGTTCTCTTCTGCCATTGCCCAAAACCCCGACAGCTCCTTCAGCCATAACCCGTAACAGCATTCAAGTTCCTACCTCATTTCGGGTCCTGACAACTAATCCAGCATTTCATCTCCTGAAATTGTCTTGCTGTGCGGCTCGTTCCTCTGCTTCTCCTGGATTCCTCTGTGCTCTTCTTTTTAGCAGCTTCCACTAAATGTTTGCTAATTGGGTGCAGGTGCTCAGTTACCTTCACTTGTGTTCTGAGCCCTTCACTTGTGTTCTGAGCCTTTTCTTACTACATCTCCCAGGCTGTCTCTTTTCTAATGTGAGTTCACTTCCAGTCAATTCAGGAGTCTAAGGACTATATCCCTTAGCATTCTTGTGAACTCACTTTGTTTCAGAGCTCTCTGAAGTATTCTGGAACTCTCTCAAGCACTACTACAATTACTTACAATTTCTATAGTGCTACAAGGAATTCACAGCGCTGTAGACATACATGTAATAGACAGTCCCTGCTCAATAGAGCTTGCAAACTTTTCAAGAAAGAGACAGAAAAACACAAGCAGGGGATTAGGGTAGCACTAAGGGGATAGATTCATAACACACAAGGGCTGTAAACGAGAATAAGTGAGTCAGGATCCTAAAACAGCCTCAAAGAGATGGGTTTTTACAATGGATTTGAATAGGACCAGAGATGGAACCTGACATACCAACTTATATGGTGAAGGAAGGTGAAACAAAGTCTGGAGTTGACAGTGGAAGAGAAGAGCACAGATAAAAGTGATTAGCCTGATGAGTGCAGTTCTTGAGGAGGAGTGTAGGAGGAGAGATAAGAGAGGAGAAGTAATGGGAAGCCACAGAATACCTGCACTTGTAGGTTAGTAGGAGAGGTTTCAGATGGATGAGGGAGCAGATTTGAAGTCAATGAAGTGATTTAGGTTATGTGAGCATCACAACACTGGTGGAAGATTAGTCATGTGGCTGGGTTTTGAAGGGGAGAGAGATGATTCAGAGGGAGAACCGCAAGGAGCAGGTTGCAATAGTCGAGAAAGAGGAGAAGGTAATATGTTCAGAAAGGAAGGCATGAATTTTGCTGATGTTATAGAGAAAGAAACCACAGGTTTTAGCTGTCTGTTAGATGCGTGCAGAGAAAGAGATAGAAGGATCCAAGATGACTGCAAGGTTGCGAGTTGAGGAAATAGGAAGAATAACAAGTTGCTGAAGTATCAGCGACAAACTGCCAGTATATCACAGTTACTTTGCTTTTCTTTGTCTTTTTTTGTGTAACAGTTCTTCATGTAGCAAGATCATCACGAAGTATCCTCTGTCTACCCAGAGAGGAACATTCTGGATCCCTGTTCCTAAACTGATCCCTTACTGCAAGGTAAGATAATGGAGGCTAGACTTGCCATCGGGACCTGGGAAGGAGGAATCCCCTTTCCTTTGGGAGGAAAGTATAAAAAAGGCCTGGAACCAGAAGCTTGTGTCTTCATTCCAGTAAAGAAATGGAGGAGCAGGAACGGCTCTAGTTTTCCACTTAGGTGCAGCACAGCCAGGGGTGTTGATTCTTATGCAACCAGCCCCACCATTTGCTACAGATTGCCATCGTATCATAAGCCAGCTGTACACTTGCTGACACAAAGCGTGAAGGAAAATGCAGATTCCACGAGATCTAGAAGAAGACTTCTCTGCAGTCACATTACAGGAGCACCTGGCAGTTCCAAGAGAAGTGGTAATCAGGGACCAGTCTACTGGAAGGAAAAAAGACGGAGAAGAACAGCTCAGAACTGTGAGAGGGATCTGTCTCTCAGGTACGCCCCACATTCACATCTGAAAAGACCCAGGTGCATCCCTCGCTTTCCATTCCAGGGATATGCATTAAATATTTTGCTAATTCTTTAGACACTTGTATTCTCAGGGAGGAGAGCAGATAACTCCCCCATGTATATCTCCATCCAAGGGATATAAGCCTCAGTGTGATTAGAGGGACTGAAGGAGTATGGGGTTTATTATCCAGAGCAGTGATACACAGAAGCGCTTATCTTGTGCAGATATGCCTCCTATTCTTCTTATTATAATTGTAGCAGCACACTAGGATTTGGAGGGAAGCTGTGATGCTTTCTCAAATGTATGCCAAAGATATCCAGCTTTTGATTGTGAATGAGGAGGTAACAAATGCTTAGTGGAAGTTAAATTGTTGCTGGGTGCTACTGTCAACAAGGATGGTTTCAAGCGCTCTGTCCCGTAACTCTCCTAAGACCAAATAGCTTTGGGTTAGCAGACAGGTTTTGCCTCCAAGCCCGCTCACCCTGCAATGTGGAGAAGAGGTATTTACGATAACAAATACCATGCGCAATGTAGGCATCGTGATGGATTCAGAGTTGTCACTGAAAAATGATATTCATTCAGTTTTTGCTTCCGTATTCTTTAAATTGCATCTTATGAATCATTTGAAGATTTATCTGTCTGCAGATGTTTTTTTCTTTATTGTTTTGCAGTCCTTAGTGCTTATACCATTGGACTATTGTAATGCACTTTACTTTGAGGTATGTTTACTAAATGGCGGTAGCGGCTTCTGTGCAATATCGAGCCGTGGCTACATTGAAATCAATGGGGCCGTGGCTCCGATATCGCACAGAAGCCACTACCGCCATTTTTTAAACATACCCCTTAGAGCCAATGGGTTATGCTGTACGTGAGCTACTGATGGCACAAAATGCCGCTACATGACTGTCTTGTTTTGGGCCTGGAGCTCTCAGCATTGGCTGCTAGTAAAGTTCTTAATTTTGTCTAAGGTCTGCCATTTCGTTGTAAAGCATCTCGTGAGGGGGATCCAAGTTATCTCTCTGATATGCTCCTTCATTATGTGCAGTGCAGACCGTTGTGTTCTTCATCTATTAATTTACAAGCTATTTTACCGTTGAGGGAGGCAAGGATGGTCGAAACCAAGGCCTCTGCTTTTTCATTGGTTGCCCCCCAGTCTGGAATGTTTTACCAGAGGGCTTCAGAGGCAAAGTCAATTATTCTAGTATTTGCACATTCCTGAAGGCACATTTATTTAGGATTGTGATCTGATTTGATGGGGTGCTTGGTGTGTTAGCCTGAGATGGGTTTGGGATGTGGGGGAGGGAGTTTGGCAGGGAGGTAAGAGTTTGTGAGATGCTTGTTGTCAATGTTGTTTAACTGTTATGTATGGTCTTCTTTAAATCACTCAGATCAGCCTGGCCAGATGTGTGGTTTGTAAGTCTACTAAATAAGTACATGAATAAAAGAACCTGTAGACTGCAGAGCTGCTCTTGATCTGTCACTGACTACTACAGTTTTTTTCTTTAATTTGTTTACTTTTATGTCAGGTTGCTTAAATAAAAAGATTTTTGGAAAGCATGATTAGGAACCCAAACAGCTGCATGAGAATCAAGACTTGCGAATTCTCTCCCAATGTATGGAAGTGCCAAAAATTCCCTCTTCGTCTTGTGCTTTGCCAGCACAATCTGACATTCTCAAGTCCCAGGGAGATGATACATCCTGGTCTTTCAGTGTAAGACTCCTTCAGCAATCAGCAAACCAAAAGGTGCTCCATAACTTTGGGCCGGAAGGACTGGGGTTTCTAGTCCCACAGGTGCTCCTTGTGGTCTTGGGCAAGCCACTTAACCCTCCATTGCCCATGTTCCCTGTAAGTATTAGTGTATGTGTCTCATATCCCCTTGTATTAAATGTATCCCCCAATTGTGTTGTGACCACTTTGATTGAAGGATAAGGTGGTATACAAAATTGTCTAAATAAAATAAATAAAAATAAATAAATAACCTAAGGGGCATGTTTACTAAACATTCCTAACGTGGGCGGATCAGGCTGAAAAAAGGAAAAAACCGACCGTACGTGTGCACGCCGCGCAAATGTGCGGGGCCCACATTAGCGCGTGGGAAGGCTAAGTGGGGCGCTGCTGGGCACATATAGGAACAGAGCTGTAGCACAACGGTGAAAACAATAAACAATGGTGCAGGGGCCACGGGTTCAGTCCCCCATTGTGCACAACAAAAAAGGCCAGCTGAGGCATCACCTTTAATGGGTAAAAGCAGTTCAGGAGGCAAATTAATTTTGGACGGCATAAGGAGGCGCACTGTTCATTTTGGACGGCATAAGGCGGCGCACTGTTCTTTTTGGGTGGCACAAGGCGGCGCACTGTTAATTGTGGGCAGCAGGAGGCGGCGCGCTGATGGGCACAAGGCGGCGTGCTGATACTCAAGCACAGGAACACAGCCACAGCACAATGGTTAAGACACTGACCAATGGTGCAGGGATCAGGGGTTCAATCCCTCACAATGCCCAGTGAAAAATGCTAGCTGAGGCAGTATGTATTATGTTGTGGAGTGCTGTAGGAGGCTGTTTAATTTTATTTTGTTATCACTACTAGCAAACGCACTCTCCCAGCATGTTAACATACGGCGGCCCATAAGGCACATGTTACAGTGCACTGTTCGCCAAGGTACCCTTGAATGTCCCCTATAGGGCACCATGTATGTTGCGACACAGGATAATGTATAGTGCACCCTATATGGATGGCAACCATAAAGTGCCCTATAGGGCGCCCTAAAAAGCACCCTCAGAGGCACCCTATGGGTACAGTACGCTGAGGGTGTTATTGCTGGCAGCAACATATGTACAGTAAATTTAAAAAAAACTTTGGACAACCCTATCACAGAACCCCACTGTGGGTTTGAACCCATGACCTCTGGCTGCACAGGCAGTGATGTAACCATTGGGCTACAGCTCTATAGCTGTAAGCAAGCCCCTGGCTGGCTGCAGAGAGCCTGCATGTCACCTCACAGACGGTCTGCTGTTGTAAACAGGATAGGGTTAGGCCACCCGTACCCATGATGCACTGCACATGCAAATCAGCTGTCCACAGATGCACACAAGATGGGGAATGCACCCCTAAAGCTCCCCGGCCTGGTAGGGGGAAGTGTCCGTGTGCACCTACACACCACCTTGGCCTGGTAGGGTGTCCTGAGCGGGTGGACGACCGGCAAAGAGTAGCTAAACACCATCACATTGTTCGGGTACTGTGCTCACCCTGAGGGTGTGATGTGGCGCCCAGGACCAGGTCCACAACACCTTCCATGGCTGAATGAGGCCATGCCAGAGCACCAAAGCAGTAATAACCTGTGAGATAGGTAGGTGCTGCATAAACATCTTGGATAATCTCTGTCTGTCTCAGTCAGGGGAACCCCCCCATGGACCATGCACCTCCCCCCAAGCCGAGGGTGGCAAACAGGGTCCCCCATCAACAGATCCCCATCCTACCCCCTGCACCAATGGCAGTAGAGTGGACCATCAACCCCAGTCCTGCTGGGGAACAGACACCCTACAGGGCAGTCCAAGCAGCTACATACACACACACATCCATAACACAATATCAGACAGACATTAGGCCTGGATATTCAAAGATGCACCCCACCAGTATCTGATATTCTCCTGCAGCAAGCCAACAGCCACTACACCCTGCAAGGTGCTCCATCAAGACACATACCAGCTGTGAACAATCTGCTGGTTCATCCTGATGGAAATGCACACACCCAAAACTGGGGTGGCAGCACACACAAGCAGATACATCAGTGAAGAGGCCCCAACAGGAAACCCATATATATCACATGAGAGAAATACAATACAGCACTATGGGGTTGCCTAGCCATGCTGTCGTCACTGAACACTCAGGGTGAGAGTGATCCCCAAGCAGCACATACAGAGGTCACCCTGTCTGTGTAGGTGGTGGCCGGCCACTACCATGTCCCTGCCAGTGCCCTATGCCCTGTGCAGCTGCATCCTGGTCAGCCCACCCTGTCAGAGCTATACCCATGGTACCTTGCTACTCATTATGCACATTCGCAGCCCAATACTGGCAACAGTGCTGGCAGTGTGGGCTGTGGAAGGGGTTTGCAACCAACACACACTGTATAGACAGACACACACTCCCACACCTATGCCAGCATTGTGCTACTATTGAGGAGGTAATTAGCCTTGGCCACCACACCGGTCCTGGGCACGGCACAGGCATGGATATGGTACGCAGTAATGCTGGGGGTCAAACACCATCAGAGGCCAGGCCTGGAGCACGCACCGCAAGCTCCGAACAGATTGTTCGGATGGGGTCAACTAGCAGTATGTGCGTAACGTAGGGATATCTATCTGCCATTACTCCTAGCAAACGTTTCAGAGCTGAGTACCGTATACCTCAGGTGTAGGGTGACATTGCTAAGGTATGCAAGTGCTAGTATTGGGTGATGCACGCAGGGTCCAATGTTCTGCCTCTCCAGGAGACATTGGCCAATGGGGCCTGTGGGTGTGGGTGTGGGTGTGTCTGCCCCTGTTGGCTGCTGCTTTACGGCAGAGATTCCCAACTCCGGTCCAGGTTTGCATCACACTGTTCGGGTTTTCCTGCTGTCCCTCATGAATATGCATGAGCTACATCTACATGCCATGGGGGTGGTGCATAGATATACAGCACAGGCATTTGTATGAGTGGCAGCATGGAACCTGACTGGTGTGTGGCCCACTAGGACTGCATTTGGAAGATTCTGCTCTAGGTACTGCCCCTGTTCATGGTGTCTTTGCTCAGTGGGGTAAAAGATAGATGTATTACCATTGCATATGTCCTCGCCACGAAAGGTGTGTCCTTACTATCACTGTTTAGTTGTGGGAAAAATATGTGGGCAGGATTGGTGGTAGCCCTAGCTGGGCTTTGAACCTGTGACTTTCTGTTCTTACATGCACTGTCTGTGTGCACTGCACCACCGTGTAGCCACAGATTGGCTGAATTCCCTGGAAAGTCCATGACTGTGGATCCGGCAGGGCCTGTCTGTTGCAGTGGACTGTGCCAGCCTGCACATGGCTAGGCCTCTGTCTTCTGTGGCTAGCAGCCACTGCCCCCTGCACCACATGTACTCGTCCGCCAACATGCTGGCATGAGCTTCTCTCAGGAAAAGCAGATGACCTGATTGCAATGTGGCAGTACGGGACTGCATTTGGGGGACTTGGCTGTAGGTAATGCCCATTGTTGTGGTGTGTGTGCGGTGTTGGGTAAAATATGGGTGTTTTCCCCATGCTTATGTTCCCTGCAATACAGGGGTGTCTGCGCTATCTTTGTTTAGTGGTGGGTAAAATATAGGGACTGGGCTGGCAAGTGCCCCAGCTGGGATTTGAACCTCTGATCCTTGAGGTACTGGCTCTGTCCACTGCACCACACTATGGCCACAGAGACAGTGCAGCCCCTGGAGGTAGTAAACCTGGCAGGATGGAGTCGCAAACCCTGCTCTACGCATTTTTACTGTGGGCACATTCACCCTGTCTGGTGACAAACGTGCACATGAACCCCGGAAATGACCACGGAAAATGGGGGACAAAATATCACCACTCTGGGCAACAGTGATATTAATGGGCAACCATAGAAAACACTCCCAGGAAAGCTCCAAAAAAAGGAAATGTTTTTTGGAAGAGTCTCCGCTCCGTACACCTTTCCAAAACTCATTTCTTTTTTCTGGAGCTTTCCTGGGTGTGTTTTTTAGTTTTGCCCATTACTATAACTGTTCCCCAGCTGCATTACTATTTTTACAATTTTTGTTGTGGTCCTTTTCTATTTTTAATTCCACTTTTGGGCTGTGCACATGTATCACACTGCTCACGTTTTTCAGGTTTCCCCGGTTTTGCTGTACATTGCTGACGGAAATGGTTTCTCTTCCCTTTAAATGCATTCTACCGCGAGTGATTCACTCGCGCTATTTGTCCTTTGAAATTCAGCCCCGATAATGTGCGGGGCGCCTCTTCCCTCCCCTTCCCCGCCCATTAACCCCGTCTCTCCGCCCCTCCGGGGCCTTTCTCCGCCCTCCGTTAGCCTTTCCACGCCTCTAGCGGACATTTGCGGGCCCGTTCTTGTGCGGCGCCCGTTAGTGTGACGCGCACGGATGCGTGGCTTCATCGCACGTGTGCGGGGCACTTAAGCACTCTTAAGTACCGCTTTTAGTGCGCTATTGTGCGGCGCGCACATTGGCGGTTTTTAGTAAACATGCCCCTAAGTGTCCTCACTGGTGAATAACCCAACATCCACATGTTGATCTCAGACCTGCTGCCTCTTGTTTGATGCAGATTAAGTAATTCCATATGGACCAGTCCTTCTCTGCACCTGTAGGGAGACATTTGACCATATCAGTGCACAGTTTGCTATCCTAGGTGAATGTTTATAGACATGCAAGACATATTTCCAGTCATATAGTTGCCAGGGGTTACTTTAGTGGGTCTCTCGCCTCCAAAAAGTCTTTCTGTGACTCCCGGCAGCTGGGGTGTAGCCAGAGAGCACATGTTTGTCATCTTTATCCTGCTGCTATCATAATGCTTTTCACTTGCTACTTGATGAACAGTGGAATTATCCCCATAAGCACCTATGGCTTAATCACAATCATTGGGTGCAGACATTCTGTATTTCAACAGCAGCTGCCATACAACACAACATCCAACATCTTATCTCAAAGCTTCAAAAAGTCCTTTTCCTCAACAAATGTTAACAGTTACCAAACATGTGGATGCTATTTGGTTCTGCTGTGACATTTGTTTTGTGCCTTTCTATCCATCTTTGTTCACATGAAAATAACATTCTAATCTTACATTTAACATTCTCTATAAAGCTGCCTTTGTAATAATGCTATCATTATCTTGGATAAAACCTTCCCTGAAGCCTGTTCTGAGTCACCCCATAATAGCAATCAACTTGGCTGACTCCCAGCCACTCCAGTCCTTCATCAGACCAAAGAGGAAGCCTACAAACAGATTTAGGGTTAGTTCCCAGCGCACAATGGTTTATAGTATTCTTACAAGAGCAAGCCAGAATTATGATTGGGCTCAAGCCAGAGCGAGACCACATAAGCACTTGGAAACAAGAAAGTGGAGCAAGCAAATAAACAGAAATCCAACCATGTGCCTTAGGAAAGGCTTTCACATTGCCCATTGCCCAGTGTCAACTTTTCACTGCCACCCATTAGAGTTGCAGTGCACTTGTACAAGGAAAACATACAACTGTGGAGAAACCTATATTGAAGGAACCCCAGACCTGACCCATCTAGACTCATGCCTTGGGACAGTAGCCAACTAGCTCTCTCACAGCAAATTGAAATGAAATCCAAGGAAATGTAAAGTGATATGGATTTCTAGATACAGTACTTCCCACTCTCTAGCTTAGCACCTGCCATCAAAGACCATGCAGTCCTCTCCAGGAATGTATTATAATCCTTGACTTAAAATTAGATCTCCTTTTAAGCTTAGAACTCAAGATTACAGCAGTCCTAAGATTCTTCTTCTTTGTCCTCAGGTCAATCACCTCTTTAGCTATCAGGATCTCAAGTCCCTCACATTTGCCCTCACAAATCACACAGACTACTGTAACTCCTTGCAGAATAGCCTAAACTAATCTGTCCTTCACTGTCTCGAAATTAATCAAAACACCACCACAAGATTTCTTACAGGAGCCAGCAGATTCAAACATATTCCTCCTGCCTTACAGACCTTTCACTACCAGTACATACTAGAATCTTATTTAACACTAGAAGACCCAAAAGGAATTTTACTTGCATTTAGCATGAAATGCAGATGTGAATTAATGTGAAGTTACTTATTTGTTAAATACGTGCAGTATGTGACATCATTACATGACATCGTGTGTTTATTGTTTGTAATGTCGGAGTAAAACCGTAAACAGTGATTGAGATGTGCCACCTAGTGGGAACATGAATTTATACCTTGAAGCCCCAAAGTACATAAATTGACGCATCCAAGACAATTGAGTGCGTCAATTGACGTACTTTGGGGCTTCTAGGTATAAATTCATTTTCCCGCAAGGTGGTGCATCTGTCATTAATTTTCGATGCATATTTGAACATCTTGACCTTGCTAACAAAGTCATGGAACATGACTGACATTGTTCTAGCAGTGGCGCTGGTATACAACTTTGAAGATGCATTTGCGTCAATTGATGCATTTTGGGGCTTCTAGTGTTAAGATTTTACGGATAGTATACAAAGCATTGCACTCAGAACTCTCCATCTACCTCTCTAAATTATTAACTCCACGCTATTCTTGCACATTATGATCCTAATATATAAACCAAATAGTCCTGCCTCCCTCCTAGGTCTACCTCATTTTCATACCTTGACCCCCGTTGTTGGAATTCCTTGCTCCAACCTTAAGGGAAGAAACCAACATAGCCCACTTTAAGACAGTTCTAAAACCTTTGCTGGTTTCCCAAACATTTGGTGACCTTTGAGGCCCCCCTTAGCTACAGGACTGGGAGCTGGATCAGGTCACTTTTCTTCCTTTCTCCATTCTCTCCTTAATAGCAGAAAGTATGTACTGTTCCTTTTCCTTTCTTCCCGTTACCTGCTCGATAATATAGCATGAACTGCTTTGCTGACAGAAAAGGCTGAATAAACTAAACTGAACTAGATTGTATTACAAAGCAGTCATCCTGAACAATAAGAGAGATACTACTGTAGGACAATGAAATAGGGAACAGGACAATTACATGACTCATCTTTTTTAGGTGAATAATACAGTTACCATAGAGGCAGGCCAAAAGTGACAAAAAAGCGATCCCACCGGTCAACCAGGGATTTCCCATAGACAGGACTTACTATGCTATGAAACTGGGAGAGTCAACCTAAAACTGACAAAGCCACAGACACATTTTGAAGAGGAAGACGGGATATTGACTTTTCTACTCCATTATCCCAGGCTTGGATTGCTTTGCCTTGAACTTACTGACTAAAGTGACTAATTCAGGGATGTCAAATAAATACTGATTGAGGTCCAATAAACTCTGTTCCTCGGCGAGCGGCTGGGTCATGGGTGGGCTCTATGATCGCAATTCTTTTCAGTCCATTCCTAGTCACTAGTAGAGATGTTAAAATTTGTATGTGCACTGGAGGGGAACAGAAGTCAACTTGGATTGTGTCCATATACATGCACGTCAAGAACCTCCAAGCATTGGATCACTAGGCAGCTGAGGTTCAGGGTGGAAAGAGAAGGGAAAGAGATTTAGCACCTATAGGGCATGTCAACACTAGTAAACAATGGGGCTTCCATTCTGCTACCTGAGAAAAGGGAGGCCACAAACTATTTTCTCTACACTTTTCTCACATGTAGCAAATGGAGAAACCTCATCTGTTGCCAAATATATCGAGGTCTACATTTTGGGATTCTGCCAGGTCCTTGTGACCTGGGCTAGCGACTGTTTCTTGAATTGTTCAATTTGATTAATTTGTTATCTGTAGCTTAGACAGTACTTGAATTCTCTACATTTCATGTACTTCGTTCAGTTCTATGTAAACTGCTTTGATTCTCTGAAAAGGCAGTATAGAAAACACTAAATAAAAATAAAATAAAATAAATAAAAACAGAATACTGAACATGGTGGAACCTTGGTCTGAACCAGTATGGCAGTTTTTATGTTTATATATTCTTATGTTAAAACCACATATGTAGTCAGCAGCCCATTCAAACTGCATAAATGCTTTAAAAAATAGTTTCTGGTTAATAGGACAGGAAAGATGGGATAGAGGTGATATAATTGAGACATGTAAATACCTCTGTGGCATAAATGCACAGGAGGAGAGCCTCTTTTGATTGAAAGAAAGCTCTGCTACAAGGGGACAGTCTCCCAGTGGAGGTGGTGGAGAGGGAGGACAGTAACTGAATTCAAAAAAGCATGGGACAAACACAGAGGATCTCTAAAGGAAAAAAGGGGAGTGTTGTAGTGGTTGATAAGGAAGGACAGACTAGATAGGCCATGTGGTCTTTTTCTGTCATCATGTTTCTATGTAATAGAAAAATTTGGAGAGGCAGCTTGATGTCCAGCCAAAATTGATCTGATTAGATTTATGAAAGGCCATGGGACTTCCGGTCCTGGCACTGGGGCCAAAATTTATGCAGATACTGGCAATATTCAGCTGCTATCCAGATAAGCTGATAAATTTAAGGGAATAACAGTCCTAATTTTAAACAAATGACAAATACTGCTAGATAGTTAGCAGTACTACCTAAACAGATGACTGTTTAAGTGGCAGCTGTGTGTTCGAATATTCACCCCATTGAGGCCAGATTTAGGCATAAGCAAACCACATGTTGAAGACGCCAAGTGACCAGGCCAAAAAAAAAGCCTTTTCCAACTTACTTTAGGACCATCCACTAGTACCACTTCAAAGAGGTCCCATGATGGCAGTATGACTCAGTACTCACACTCCTGTTTTCCATTCTCTAGGGGACCCCTTTTGGCTTTCTGAGCTTCAGAAAAGGATCCATGAACTCATCATTCAGTTCATCCTATGGGTGTTGACATCCTAAATCTGGCTCTGACCCCATTGTCTCTAAAACCAGCTTTCTTTAGATTTGGCTGCAGAAATTTGTTGAGGCTCTTTTAAGAGGCTACAAAGTTGGCTGTGGTCAAAGTGTGAGGCTTCCAGTATGTTTATGTTTATTAAAAAACTTGCTATACCGCCCATAACCAGGACATCTGGGCGGTTTGCAAACAAAGTTTTAAAAAAAGGCTGCAATGAAAAGAAAAAGAACACCATTAAAATTTCAAAAGGACAGACAATATAAGACCAAGAAATAAGTAAGGAGCTGGAAATCAACGAGGGGGGGGGGGGGAGAAAGGAACAGAAGGGGGGGAGGTTGAAGGCAGAGCAAAATAGATGAGACAGTAAAAGTGTATGAGGTGCAATCTAAAACTATCGAGACTTGTACAATAACACAAGTATAACACTGACAGTTATTGCGCTCAGTCCCCTTCCGATAAAACACACTTCCCCCAGCGTCCCTGCCACTGCTGGAAACAATTTTGAAATGCCTCTCGTTATGCTGTGGAGCTGCTGTTTCAAATTGTGCTCAAAGTCATTGAATCGCCTTCCTTTCAGTGGTAACTTCACTTTTGGAAACAAGAAGAAGTCACAGGGTGCGAGGTCAGGTGAGTACAGAGGCTGACGGACTTGCTCAGTTTGGTGTTTGGTCAAGAACTGCTGGACAAGATGTGATGCATAAAGCTGGGGCGTTATCGTAATGAAGCAACCTCTTACGACGAACTGCATCTCTCAAATGAGTCAGAACTTGGACGTAGCACTCTTAATTGATGGTTTGGCCTTTTGGAGCATACTCACAATGAACAATATCATGGTAATCAAAGAAAACTGTGAGTATGACCTTGACATTGCTCCTCTTCTAAAGGGCTTCTTGGGTCTGGGAGAGTTTGGAGTCATCCATTCTGTGGTTGAGCCTTAGTTTCTGGATCATAAGCATAAACCTATGATTCATCCCCAGTAATAATCTTTTTGTTGAAATCTGAGTAATTTTCAATGCATTCCAACAACTCCTTGGCTACAGACAGTCTTCTTTTTGGTCAGGGGACAGGAGTTTCAGCATGAATTTTACAGACACATGTCTCATCCCCAAATTGACAGAAAGAATGGACTGTACTGACCCAAAACTGATGTCCATGTCCTTAGCAAGTTTCCTGATAGTCAATCGACGATTTCAGCATATTGTGCCCCGCACTGCTTCAACTTTGTCTTCATTCCTGCTCGTGGATGGCCTTCCAGAGCGTTTGTCACTGTCAACACTTTGGCAGCCCTCTTGGAAACATTTGTACCAGTGATAAACTCGAGAACAACTCATGCATTCATCATCATGCACGTGCTGTAACTTGTCATTAGTCTCTTAGCATGAATCTCCAAGCTTCTGTCAGAATTGAATTCAAATTTGCAGTTCAATTTTTTCACTCATCGTAAATCTGATGAACTGCTTTTACACGATGCCAAACATCACGTGATTTAAAAAAGTGCAGGTGTGCTGCAGCCACGCTACACTCCGGACATGCAGAGCACATAACTAGGTCACTGCATGCTTACGAGTATTGTGGTGCAACGTATTGTTATATAGCTATACAAGAAATCTTGATGCTTTTTGATCACATCTCATATCCACACTATCTTCAGAGGTGACAGTGCACAATAACATACCATAAACTAACGGCAAGGCACTGTCCATAGCCATAACACACTCATTCTCTACCCATTTTCCACAATAAACACTTAGGGGATCATTTTGGAAGCCCTATTTGTGGTTTCCACATCTGAAAATGTCTATTCAGATGAGGAAACCACATGGACATCCCTACAGCCACTTTGGAAAGCCCTGAAGCTAGACATGTCCGGAGACGTCTATGGCTATACTTGCTCAAAGCATGAATAGAACTCTGAAAATGTTTAATGTTTAATGTTTAATAGAATTTGATATACCACTCAGGCCAGAGGCATTAGAGCGGTTTACAATGCTACATCATTAGAGGGAATTAGGAAAGGAACGCCATTTATATAATAGGACAGAATAGAGAACAGAGATAGTCAGACAGATAAAAGAGGAGGAGGAACATGGAACAGCAAATTACCATGACATAGGAACACATCAACCAGGTCCATGTCATCGAAAAGTGCTGGTTTCAGCAAACCAACAGCTGTAAAGAGAAGAGGGAAATGCCCCCTCACTTCCCCGGTATTTTTCGCTCCTTCAAAAAAGCATGGTGGTAAATAGAAAACCATGCACCCGATATTGAGTTAGAATGGTAGGGGCAAGTACAGCGCCTAGCCATTGCTGCTATCCTCTAACCGCAGATATTCAATGATGGGGTCATATGCGGCACTGGCATTGAATATGTGGGGTCGTCGCACATGCCTGGGAGTCGCAGAGGCTGACCGGGTAGCGGCGATATTGCACTGCTGTCCAGGTAGCTTCTGTGGGTAAAGGTAGGCCGCACCACGTAGACGCTAACCAGATAGTGGTGCAGTATTGCCACTACCCAGTTAGCCTCTTCGCTGCCCACAACATGCCCCGATGCTAAGCACCAGGGTGTGTAGGGGAAAAGATCGGCGATATTCAGTGCGCTATCTATGTTAGTGCCCTTGGATATCCCACTGAATGGCATTCACACAGTTTACAGGGCTGTAAACTGTGTAAATGCCTTTTGACTATCAGGCCCCATTTCTTTTAGTGTCCGTGCCCCTGCACGTCCCTGTTTTCAAGATGGCAGGTTGGGATGTATATGAGATACATAGGAGAGATGCATGGGTGCATTCGAAACAGACCACAGGCACGTCTAGGTTCCGGGAACGGCAAAAGTCCATATCTGCCGTGTGCAGGTTTGTAAACTCAGCTGAAAACCTGCACGTGTCTGACTTATTATTCTGCACACCCCATTTCTCCTTTTATTTCATGGACATGTGCATCTTTCAGGGTGGGGAATGGCCAATTTTGGAAGGTGCTTAAACATGCCCACCTTCTCTGCTGCCCTTCCCCCTGATTTTCAGACATTTTGACTCGGACGTCCTGATTTCACCCACACAACCTTTCCAAAATGCGTCTTTTAGTGTGTGAATTAGCATGCACTAAGCGTCTCAGCCGTGCAGTAACTGCTTACCGCACTTTAGTAAACCGGCCACTTTGTGTGTGCTTCTAATAGATTGCGCTGTTGCGATTGAATGTTGCAGGCCACTGGCAAACTGCTCTTGGAGCAAAAGCCCTTCTTTTGAAGGCAATGAACTCTATTACCCTGTAACCTTAGAGGTTGCTCCTGTTTTGCTTGTAGCTGTTTCAGTATAGACCTAAAGAATAATAATACCTTTTAAATAAACTGCAATGTGGAATTAGTTAGCCTTTGACCTTATGCTCTGGTGCTGTATAGGGCAGGATTAATCCTTTGGTAAGCCCTAGGCAAACAGGAGCATTGGATTTCCCATCACAATACAAATACATTTTAGACATCTCACAAATGAGGTCCCACGTGGTTCTGACTGCGGAGGAAAAGCAGCAAAAGTGGATGAGCAGGTAAGAAGCGCTGCTCACTGACGCCTGATGGCAGGAGGACTATGCAGAGGTGGTTGGGAAAACAGACAGACATCTGCAGGCAGCGGTGGCTCTGGTCCCTCCACCCTTACATTCTGCTTGTAGGCAGAAATCTGTCTTGGGGGCTATCGAATTAGTCTAAGTGAGAGGGACCCTTCTAAACATTTTGGCTTTACATGCAGGTCTAGTTTGCCTATGCCTTAATCCTGCTCTGGCTCTGTGTGGTGTTTCCTGTTTCAGAGTAAAGAGGGTTGTAGGAGATGAACAGCAGGTAGCTCTTGTTTTTATTTTATTTTTATTTCTTATATACCGCGCTATTAAAATCAGCGCAGTTTACATTAGAACTGAACAGTGCAACAATGCATTAATATCACAATGTGCTTACATAGAACAGGGGGACAATCATGAAGGGGAGAACTGGGGAAACTATTTACACGATATATACATAATATTTACATAGAGCTATATACACTAATACTTAAGATCTACGGTGAGCATAGCTAGGTCAAGTGGGAACCCGGATAACACTATAGGGAGAGGGGCGACTAACCATTCTCATGTTGGGTTAGGGGGTTGGGATAGTTAAGGTGGGGGGCGAGTGCGTGCGACTTGTGTTTTTCGGGACTGGTTTCAGGATAGTGGATTTGAAACAGATGGTGTTTTATTGCTTTTCTGAATGTGGTGAGGCTCGATATGGATCGAATACAGGTGGGAAGGTCATTCCAGGCTGTCGGAGCATAAATCAAAAAGGCTCTATTGGTAGTTGCCTTTGTGCACCTTGTGGTAAACTTAGGGACTGTTAACATGTTCAGTAGTGCAGGTCTTCTGATTCTGTTGTCGGGGATGTTAATCAGTTTGCTGATTGGTGTGGGAGATTGATTCTTCAGTGCCTTGAAAGTCATGACTAGTACCTTGTATTGAATTCGGGCTTGTAGAGGTAGCCAGTGTAAATTTTTCATTACTGGAGTTATATGTTCCGATCTTGATACACCTGTGAGAACCCTAGCAGCTGAGTTCATGGCCAGCCGAAGCGGGCTGAGGGTTGCTTGTGGTAGGCCATGGAGGATGGTGTTCGTGAAGTCTAGGTGTGGGATCACTAGGGCTTGAAATATCATTCGATAGTCTGAAAAATCAAGTAGTGAGCGGAGGCGGCGTAGGGTTCGTATCTTGTGGTATATTGATCTTGTAACGGTCTTTACGTGGGTTGTCATATCTAATCACTGATCTAGGGTGATGCCTAGATATCAGATTGTATCTCTTGTCTTGAGTTCAGCGTTTTTAACTTGCAGGTAGGGTGGTGGGACGAACTTCTGATTCCTTGTGACAAAGAGGACATCAGTCTTGCTGTGATTGATCCTCAGGTTTTGTGTGAGAAGCCATTCAGCAACTGCATCAAAGCATCTGATGATAGGGGAGAAATCAGGCTGTTCGATAGTGAATGGAATGTATAGTAGTATGTCATCAGCATACATGAGGCATTCTACATTTAAGGAGTGGATCAGAGAACAGATAGGCTGCATATAAATGTTAAATAGTAAAGCAGACATTGATGATCCCTGGGGCACTCCCTGCTTCTGTAGGAAAGGCTCAGAGGACGTGTTGCCTGTTTTTACTTGCTGCCATCTATTAGTTAAGTATGATTCGCACCATTGTAGTGTAGTGCCCTGTAACCCTTTTTCTTGGAGACGTTGTAATAGTATCTTATGATTCACAGAATCAAAGGCGGCTGCAATGTCGAGAAATATAAGGACAAATCCTCGGTGTATATTGTCAATTCCTGTAATTAATTTGTAGAAGAGGGTAGTTAAGATGGTATCTACCCCATGCAATTCTCTAAAGCCATGTTGAGCTGGATCGAGAGGTGTCTCGGCATCAACGTGCTGATGGATCTGTCACTGGACTATTTTCTCGATGATCTTAGCAAGCAGGGGAATACTCGATATAGGTCTGTACGATTCGACTTTGGATGTGTCAAGGCGACTATTTTTTAGCAGGGGCCTGATTGACGTATGTTTTAAACTTTGTGGGAAGATACCCCTTGATAATGATTGGTTGGTTATATTGCATAATGAATGGCTTAGTTCATGTCGAAGTTCCTTTATCCAGCTTGCTGGACAAGGGTCATTAGGAGCCGTGGTGAGATTGATGGAAGCAATGGTGTTTTCAATTTCTTTAGTAGATACTGCAGAGAATTTGAGTAGTAGGGTAGGCTTTGGTGTACTGAGTGCATTGGTTGAGTTACAGGTGGTTGAGGTCATGTTGGATTGGATCATTTTGGATTGCAGGTAGTTCGAATAATCCTGGGGTTGAGGCATGCATGGACTTGCCGGTGCTGGGTCCCCTGTTAATGATTTTACTATATTAAATAGGTCATGTGTTTTATTCAATGATCGTTTTAGAATCATTGAGTGATGCTGTTTCCTTTTTTCACTTATTTTCTCTCTGTGTAATGCTAAATATGAGTTGTAGTTGTGGTAAGTTACGGTAGTCTGATTTCTGCGCCATCGTCTTTTGAGTTTACGTAGTTGTAAGAGGGATGCTCGAAGGTCCGTAGAGTACCAAGGGGCATATTCACGTTTTTTGGGTAACTTGTTAGTGGGTGGTATACAGGCTATAGCTCTAATGCTATTGTTCCAATTCACTACAAGTTCGTCGGGGTCAAGGGTTGAAACGTCTAGGCGTGGGAGTAGCTTGACAAGTACATCCTCCTTGTTGAGTGGACGAAATCGTGTTGTTAGTATTCTGGAATCGGAGGTGTTGGTCCTGTCACTGTTCTTGGAGTGGCAGGTGATAGGTATGCAGAATTTGAGGAGATTATGATCAGACCAAGGTACTGAGGATATTGAGGTCAACAGCTGAGGAGTGGTGTCAACTATAGACTGGGGGGCAAAAATAAGGTCAAGGATACCGCCCTTTGTATGCGTAGGAGAGTCTACTAGTTGCTTGTAGTCCAGGTCACATAGAGCTTCAAGAAAGGTTCTTGCTTGTGCTTCAGGCAGGGAGGGGAGGTTGAAGTCTCCCATTAGCCAGTTTGAGGATCGTGGGTTATTTGAGTTGCATGCAAGATTGATGATTGTTGGTAGGTCGTCAGAGGAAGATGTTGGGGCTCTGTAGAGTGCATTGATTGTGCATTGGTCATTTGATATTGTAATAGTGTCAAGGTGCGCTGAGGTAGATGCGTCAATTAGTTTAAATTTCAATTCTGTTTTTGCGAGGATGAGAACCCCTCCTCCTTTTTGTTTAGCTCTGTGGCAAGTGTATAGTGAGAAGCCGGCTGGGGTCATTTGATTGATGATCACATTATCACATTCTGATAACCATGTCTCCATGATCATTAACATGTCAAGGCTGTGGAATGTTATAAGATCAGTGATTGCTGGCCATTTTTGGCGTGTATATCTAGCATTTATAAGTGCACATTTCAGTAAATGTTGTTGCTGATGTTTGTCCGGGTGAGTTTCTTTTGATATTTTGTAAGGGAATGTATAGTAGGTGCTGATAAGGTGTGTTGGAGGTGTTCTGAGCAGATTGGAAGAGTTTCTCTGACCATCTCCTACTATTACTATTGAGGATTGGAATATGTTTAGCACATGTATTGAATGCCTGACTAGGGAGTCCAGAAGTGAGAAAGAGAATAGCCAGTGGTATTAATATAGACATCTTGGGGAATATTGGTGTGGGTCTCAGGTGAGATGTGGAAAGCTGTTAGGAGTGATTTAGTGGTATGCTGTAGCTAGGCAGCTATGTGACTAAGCTAATTAGATGGGATATCTCAATCTACAAGAGGCTGGCATACACCTTTGGACTTACATTCACTACTACGCAGTTTGACTAAACTTCAGCGTTACTGAAATGGATACAAGGAAGTGAAAGTGTTAATTTATCACACCGTGTGTCTCACCAACAATGGTTACTCTGTTAATAAATATAGTCTTACAGAGCTTAGTTATGCGGAACACAGGTCTATCCACACTATGGTCTATCCAACAAACAATGGTTACTTTGTTAATAAGTATGGTCTTACAGGCTTAACTATGTAGAATATAGGTCTATCCACACTTACATAGTTTCAGCAATAGTTAGATGGTACCTGAAGGGTAGACTCACCTTGTCTCTAGGCCTCCACCTGGCCTCTGCCTAAGGGCCACGCCAAAGGGCCCTCTGGCGAGGCCCTCAGGCGCGGGCCCGCCAGGCACAGGCGCGCCTGATGGCGCGAACTTTTAAAGTCCCTGAAGGCAGCCCTGATTGAGCGATGACGGTGCCGCTGCTTCCCTGCTGCCGGAGGCTCTATCCCCCGACTGGGGAGAGCTGCTGATGGTGGCAGGGGTGAAAAGGACCGCACGCCCGATAGCGTGAACTTTTAAAGTCCCTGAAGGCAGCACCGATTGGGCGATGACGGTGCCGCTGCTTCCCTGCTGCCGGAGGCTCTATCCCCCGACTGGGGAGAGCTGCTGATGGTGGCAGGGGTGAAAAGGACCGCACGCCCGATAGCGTGAACTTTTAAAGTCCCTGAAGGCAGCACCGATTGGGCGATGACGGTGCCGCTGCTTCCCTGCTGCCGGAGGCTCTATCCCCCGACTGGGGAGAGCTGCTGATGGTGGCAGGGGTGAAAAGGACCACATGCCCGATGGCGCGAACTTTTAAAGTCCCTGAAGGCAGCCCCGATTGGGCGATGACGGTGCCGTTGCTTCCCTGCTGCCGGAGGCTCTATCTTGTCTTTGTGCTCCTTGAACCCCATTATAGAAGAGCAGTAAAAGAAGACCGAGAGCCGCTCACCAAATACAGAATATGGGACCTCAAACTAGAATGCGCAAAGATACGAAAACTGAGGCCAGGCTGGAGAAATGGAAACAGATATGCAAAAAACAGAAGGCCCGATATTCAGAGCATCTGATATTAAATGCAGCAGCAATCTGTGGAGTAATTCAGCGGCACTATCCTTATAGTGTTACTGAATAGCGCTCTCATTGTCCTTATCCGGATAATCTCTGTCGTTATGTGGATAAGGGCTTCTGAGTATCGACTCCAAAGATATCAAAGATGCACTTCACAAAGTAGCAGAGCAAATAGAAGACTTTCTTCTATAGCATGAGCAGGAAAGCTCTGCAAGATACAGGAAAAAACAAGGGGAGAAATAACACCAGACAAAAAAATGTGGCCTGACCTGGGACGATACAGACCAGCATCAGAACTTGGGAAATAGAATAACTAGAACAAAGAAAAATCATGCCCCATCCCACCAGCCCACTACTCAAGGGGGAGTCCCAGGAAAAAGGAAATCACAATATTCCATACAAGCGAGGAAAGTCTAAACAGTCAACCTAGCCAGTAACCTAAAACAAAATGCCGCCTCTATGACTCTTCACAGCCTAGGGAGTTGAACTTAACAAGAGCTAATGAAGGTGGCAAGCTGCGGGGGATCATAAAACATAAAGGTACCAGACTGATGTCTAATGAGACATTTACAGAGACATTTTAGAAAAAATAACCTCCCCAACTGGATCACCCCAGGCTTAAGGAGTAAAAACTCCCTATGCCTCATCTGACCCTCATGGGCCAAATCTGGATAAATGCGTACTAACAAGCCCTTAAATAATAGGAGGTGCATCTTAAAGAGTAACTTAGGAAGCCATTCCCTATCTGATGATAAAGCTAACATTATCAGTAAAGTAGATGGTACCATAGTTTTATGATCACTTGATTCTAATGTATTGGAAATATCCATATCATTTTTGAATGCTGGGGCACAGATGGGGGCAGGGGGGCCGGAGGACATTCCCCACAGCATGACCCTGGCAATAGGAGGCCAGATTGGGGGTCGGGCTGCGGGGAATAAGCTTATTTCTCTGGCAGCCAGCATATCGGCTCTTCAATGGAGCCGCTGTGCCACGGCAACATGATGCCATGTCGCCGTGGCTCCATTGAAGAGCCTTGACTGAGTTAGCCAGGTACAGTCCTGTAGGTGCAGGCCAGACTGAATCGCAGTCCTAGCCTGCATATATGGTACTGTTTGCAAATATGATCCCACAGGGCTAGACGTGCCCCGTAGGATCAGAATCGCGATCCACTCTGTATGTCCGGTTCGGACCAGACGTACAGAGGGGATCTACATCCGGAACGGAATGAGCCCTTGTGTGCTGATACTGCACAGGGGGAAAAGTATTTCTGTGCACTCCTTGGACAAAACACCAGGAAAAATGTTCAAAAATTCTTCCAATCTTCCATCTAGCTGCACAGGGTGTACAATCTGATTGATTTCTTTGACTGGGTGACCAGAGAGTTGGATCGAGGGAGAGCCCTAGATGTGGTGTATTTAGATTTCAGTAAAGCCTTTGACACTGCTCCTCACAGGCGATTTATAAACAAACTGAGCACCCTAGGGATGGACCCTAAAGTTACTGCTTGGGTTAGAAATTGGTTGGGTGGGAGGCGACAAAGAGTACAGGTAAATGGAGCTCACTCTGAGGAGAAGGATGTTACCAGTGATGTGCCCCAGGGATCTGTCCTTGGCCTGATTCTTTTTAACATCTTTGTTAGTGATATAGTGGAGGGGCTGTCGAGTAAGGTTTGCCTCTTTGCAGATGATACCAAAATCTGCAATAGAGTAGACACCCAGGAAGGTGTAGATAACATGAGGAGGGATCTAGCTAAGCTTGAAGAATGGTCTAGAATTTGGCAGCTGGGATTTAATGTTAAAAAATGTAACGTCATGCATTTGGGCTGCAGCAATCCAAGGGAGCAATATAGTATAGGGGGTGAAGTACTTTTGTCCACTAAAGAAGAGCGGGACCTAGGCGTGGTTGTGTTTGATGATCTTAAAGTAGCTAAACAGGTAGAAAAGGCAATGACAAAAGCTAGAAGGATGCTTTGGTGCATATGGAGAGGAATGGCTAGCAGAAAAAAGGAGGTGATAATGCCTCTGTATAAGTCTTTGGTGCGACCTCATTTGGAGTATAGTGTGCAATTCTGGAGACCGCACCTTCAAAAGGATGTGAACAGGATGGAGTCGGTGCAGAGGGTGGCTACTATAATGATTAGTGGTCTTCATTATAAAGCATATGAGGACAGACTTAAGGATCTTAATATGTACACCCTAGAGGAAAGGCGGGATAGAGGTGATATGATTGAGATGTTTAAATACGTCTATGGCATAAATGTTCAGGGAGAGAGCCTCTTTCAATTGAAAGCAAGTTCTGCTACGAGGGGACATGGGATGAAGGTGAAGGGAGATAGATTCAGGAGTGATATGCGGAAATATTTCTTTACGGAAAGAGTAGTGGATCCATGGAATAGTCTCCCAGTGGAGATGGTAGAGATGAGGACAGTAACTGAATTCAAAAAAGCATGGGACCAACACAGAGGATCTCTAAAGGTAAAAAGGGGACTGTTGTAGTTGTTGATATGGAAGGACAGACTAGATAGGCCATGTGGTCTTTTTCTGTCGTCATATTTCTATGTTTCTATGTTCTACACACAGAGCCAGTGCAAAGATATGGAGCACCCTGAGCAAACCTCATCACTTGCGCTCCCTGCTTCTGCCCCATGCCCCATTGCCACTATTGCCTCCTCTCTCTGGATGTGGGTCAAGGGGGTTTTTACACTGGTAGTGGTGTGGAAAATCTCCCTGTGGCATTGCTGGATCTAGTATATACTTGGTTGGACAAAGGTATTACAGCACTTTGATCTCAGATCTCTCCACAGAATTTGATTTGGTGGAAGGGGGCTACTGTTGGAACAGTGTGAGAGGTTGGGTATTAGAGGGAAGGTTTTGGATTAGATTTGTTCCTTTATGAGTGACCTGCATTTTAGAGTGCGGGGAATGGATAGGATGTGCCTCAGGGCTCACCACTATCCCCGCTGTTGTTTAAAATCTACTTGCAGCCCCTGGGTTCTCTGGATTGGTCTTTTGGGTTCCATTTCTACACCTATGCAAATGACTTTCAGATCTTGGTCCCACTTTTGGGAAATCTAGAGGAAATGGTGGCACAGTTGAATGGCTGTTTGGAGACGGTGCAGACCTGGTTGGTTAATAGAGGTTTAGTTCTGAATGTGAATAAAACTGTATGTCTGTGGTTTGGAACCATGCAACGAGAGGACCTGCATTCCCTACCTAGTGTGGCAGGTTATATTATACCTTGGAAGGAGGAGTTGAAATCTTTAGGGGTGATTCTGGAAAGGGAGGGGGTGGGGATAACCAGATTAGTCCGGTAGTTAGAACTGTGTGATTGAAACTGTGGTTGGCCCGTCAATTGAAGCCATTTTAGATGATGAGGCCTTACAGCTGATGGTTCAGTTTTTGGTGCAGAGGTCTTTAGATTATTGTAACATGCTTTATGTGGGCTTACCAAGGACATGTTTACAAAGGCTTCAGGTTCTGCAAAGTTCTATGGCCTGTCTCCCTTTGGGAGCGCACAGGCGGGACAATGCATGGCCTCTACTGGTGCATTTGAACTGGCTTCCAATTCAAGAGTGCTGTTTTTCCAAGTTATTGGTTATCACCTTCCGGGTTTTATTTGATTCACATCTGTAATATATGCAGGAGCTCGTGTGCTGGTATGCCCCTCCTCGACCTCTATATTCAGCACAGGGGTGGTTGTTGACTGTTCCTAGTTTGGAGGATGTACAGAAAGTACCCTGGGCGGGGGGGGGGGGGGGGTCTTGTGATATTTGGAGTGCCCCACACACCACACACACCACACACTGTAAATATTCATTTGTATAAAGTTTAATATGTTTGCTTTAATACCTATAAATGGTATATTTACTGTTTAATGTAAATAGTTGATTTCTATTGTTCTATGTTCTATGTTCTATGTAAAATGTATACAAACTGTGTACATGACTGTTGACTTGTTATATGTAAACCGCCCTTGATCTCTGGAAGGGGCGGTATAAAAGAAATAGTTAAATAAATAAATAAATAAATAAATAAAGAGAAGTGGAATGAGTTGCCTGAGGAGCTGCGGGCAATGTCCAGTTTGCTTAGCTTTCATAAGTCTTTGAAGACTTTTTTATTTTCGGGTGAATGAGGGGTAGGGGGAGGGGGTTGGAAGGGAGGTGGTGGACATGTTTGACTTTCTTTTGGTGTTTTAGAAAATATTGTCATTCTGATTGTACACCCTTTTGATTGCCTTTGGTCAGAAAAGTGGTATAAGCATTTATAAATAAATAAATATGTAAAACATGCTATTTCAAAATAGCTCTTACTGTATAAGGGTTTATGGCCCATTAGGATATAGCCCATTCTTCCTGCAGCTGAAAGCATGCGCCGCTAAGTGTGAGAGTTCATATGGCCGGCAGGACCCATCGTTCTGATGTAACTGTAGCAGCTCTTTGATACGGGCACTCCCATTGAAGCTGCTGCCCCAGGCGATGGCCAGGTGTACTAGGTGGTTGAGCCACCACAGCTCTGTAGGTTTGTCCACAATGGCATGTGCCTTTTAGAGGCTCCACAGCTTGACCTGCATGTCACTCCTCTCTTAAAAACAGTTGGAGCTTCAGGCTTGATGTCCTGTGTCTTTACCGTTGGATGAATGCCAATCGAAAAAATAAGAAATCCAGGAAACAAGTCACCTTTGAAACAGCATCAGATGGCACTAGTAACACTGATTCCAGCAAATCCTCAAGGGATGATTTTTTAGAGGAAGAAAAGAAAAAGAAGAAGAAGAAGGAAGGAGGAAGAGGCAAATATCGAGACCGGGATCGAAATGTTCAACGTCAAAAATAATAAAAACTATACGTAGTCATACATATAGTCCATCTGATTTGGTAGTAAATGTATCAGGAGTAGATCTTTCTCAGGATCATTTAACCATATTGAATAAAGGACTGTCCTACGTTCCAGATTTATTTTTTGATGCGTTTCAATTTCATATGGATTTTGCAGGTTTAATGAGGAAATTGAATTTAAAAGTATACTTCGCTTCTTCCAGTCAAAATGAGAAAGCGAAGAACAAAATTACCTTTAAAATCAACATGGTTGCCGCCAGGACAAATTAACCCAGCCCTTATAGTATTTAAAGATTTAGGGGTATGTTTACTAAACCGTCTTAATGTTACCAGCGCTAGTTGCAGCGTTAATGTGAATAATGCCATATAAGGTAGTGGGTGGTCCGGAGGTAAGGTTGCAAGGAAATTGTATCGTGCAATAGTGGGCACCATGGCACGTTAACGCATGCTAACCCTAAGTTCATGCCAGTGCAGTGCTAGCAGCTTTAAAGATGTAGCACACTGGTTAATGCAATGACTGTGGAGGCAGAGCTCATGGGTTTGATCCCACAGTGGTGTGATGTAAGAAGGCTGTCTGAGGAATTTCCTTTTTTTAATTTAAATCAGTGCTGCCAGCAAAAACACCCTCACAGTGCCGTAAACTAAGGTGCCGCATAAGGCGCCCTTTAAGGCACTCCATAGGGCACATTATAAAGTGCCCTGTCTGCCAAGGCACCTATAAAGTGCCCTATAGGACGCTCTATAGGGCGACCTATAGGGTGCCTTATAAGGCACCTTAGGCTACGCACTGTGAGGGTGTTTCTGCTGGCAGCACTGATTTAAATTAAAAGGAAAAGCCTCAGACAGCTTTATTAAATAACACCACTGTGGGATCAAACCCATGACCTCTGCCTTTGCAGTCATTGAAGCAATCAGTGGGCTACATCTCTATAGCATCTAGCACATGGCTGGCTGGCTACAGAAAGACTGCAGGTCACCACACAAACTGTCTGCTGTGGTTATCAGGATAGTGTAAACCCACCCGTACCCATGATGCACTGCACATGCAGATCAGCAGCCTACATCTGATCACAAGATGAGGTATGTGCCTCTATAGCACCCCGGCCTGGTAGGGGGAACTGACCGTGTGTGTTACTGGCACAGAATAGCTACAGACCGTGACATTGTGTAGTTCCTGTGCTCACCCTGAGGGTGAGGTGGGGCGCTCAGCATCAGGTCCGCAGCACCTGGCTTGCCTGAGATAGGCTGTGCTGCAGGTCCTCATTGGTGCTCGTGTGTGATAGGTAGGCCTTGTAGATACACCTGTGTCCATCTGTATTTCCCAGTCACATCTAGACCTTGAGGACTATGATGCACCCAGAATAGTATACATCGTGTGTGGTTGCCATGGTCACATGTTATAAAAGAACGGTGGTGTTTGTACCCAAAAGCAGATTATGTAGCACCACCCAACACACCCTCTTGGAGAAAAAAATCTCCCACCAACAGATCTGCAATGGTGGCACTAGAGGGGACCATCAACCCCAGTCCTGCTCAGGAATTGGCACCCTACAAGGCAGTCAATGCAGATCTGTATGCATCACATACGGCACTGGCAGACAGGCAGTAGGCAATGTTCCCTCTAATTTTCTGTAGGCTGTGTGCACATAAAATATCAGCTGTGCAGCTTTTGAAGGAAGGTTACATTTTTGTGTGCCACATAACGACACTCGGAGTTATATACTTTAAAATTTGACTACACGTCAGAATACAGTATGTACACCACATTGATTGCACTAGAAAATATTGTAGAACGTGTGAAAACCATAAATACACAACAACTTTTACATTTTAAGATATCTGTGTTGTTTTCTATCAGAATCAGAACCGTAATTTTTGTGCGCTCTGTTGTAAGGTATGTGCGCTCGCTCGGCGAGGTGTGTGCGCGCACACACGCGCACAGCTTAGAGGGAACAGTGGCAGTAGGCCCAGAAAAGCTCAGCTTCCCCCCACCACTATCAAGCATTCACCAACAGAGAGCACAGTCAGTCTCCACCCGCTGCACCCTGCAAGGTGTTCCAGCCGTACACATGCTAACTGCAGACAGTCTGCTAGCTAGTCCATAGTGCATGTTTCTGGAGGAGATGTGTGCACCCAAAATTGGGATGTGAGCACACACACCAAGCAGATAAGTCAGTGATTGGACACCAAAAAAGAGAACCCATAAATATCAATTGAGAGAAATGCTACATAGGATTATGGGGGAACCTAGCCATGCTATGGTCACTGCTCAGTCAGGGTGAGAGTGACCTCCCAGTAGGACATGCTGTGGCCACCCTATCTTGCAGGTGGTGGCTGGGCACTACTAGCTAGTACATAGTGCATATTCTTGGAGGAACTGTATGTACCCAAAAAATGGGACATGCACACACACACCAAGCAGGCATATCAATGATTGGGCCCCAGAACAGGAAACTCATAGATATCACTTGAAAGAAATAACATACAGCACTATGGGGGAACCTAGCCATGCTATGGTCACTGCTCAGTCAGGGTGAGAGTGACCTCCCAGTAGGACATGCTGTGGCCACCCTATCTTGCAGGTGGTGGCTGGGCACTACTAGCTAGTACATAGTGCATATTCTTGGAGGAACTGTATGTACCCAAAAAATGGGACATGCACACACACACCAAGCAAGCATATCAATGACTGGGCCCCAGAACAGGAAACTCATAGATATCACTTGAAAGAAATAACATACAGCACTATGGGGGAACCTAGCCATGCCGTGGTCACTGCTCAGTCAGGGTGAGAGTGATCCCCCAGCCTGACATGCTGGGCCACCCTGTCCGTGCAGGTGGTAGTCAGGCACTGCAATGTCCCAGCCATTGTCCTATGCCCTGTGCAGATGTATCCTGCCCAGGCCGCCATGTCCGGGCCATACCCACAGTACCTTGCTCCTCATTATGCACATTGGCAGGCTAACACTGGAAACAGTGCAAGCATAGTGGGCTCAGTAAGGTGTAGGCAGCCACAAAACACTGGATAGACATACACACACTCCCACACCTATTTCAGCAGTGCAAATATAGAGATGGTTGGCAGCCCTGGCCGCCACACCAGTCCTGGGCACAGTGCAGGCATTGCTATGGTACTCAATACTGTTAGGGTCACTCCCTGGGGTGGTAAACACTGACAGAAACAAAACCTGAAACACACTCCACAGATATCAGAAAGGTTGCTATGATGAATCTCTGTCAACAAATTGTGTTTAACTTTAGGATTTGTTATCTGACATTAATCATAGCAACCTTTTGATATATGTGGAACGTGTTTCCAAGGTTAAGACGGCATTGCTAAGGTATGCAGGTGCTAGTATTGGTAGATGCTGCTCCACGCAGGGCCCAACAGCCTGACTCTCCATGAGCCGTTGGATAGTGGAGCCTGTGGGTGTGGGTGTTTGTGCCCCTGTTGTCCGTTGCTCTAGGGCAGAGGTTCCCAACTCCAGTCCTGGTGGGCCAAACACGGTTCAGGTTTTCATGCTGTCCCTAAAGAATATGCATGAATACATTTGCATACAATGGGGGCAGTGCATACAAATGCATCACAGGCATATTTATTAGGGACAGCATGAAACCTGAATGGTGTTTGGCCCTCCAGGACTGCAGTTGGGAAACTGCTCTAGGTATTGCACATGTTTATGGTGTATGTGCTCTGTAGGTTAAAATATAGGCGTTTATGGCGTGTTTAATTTATCTACAATAAAGGTTCCATCTTTTTACCATGGTTAAGTAGTGGGTAAAATATGGGGACATGGTCTGCAGGAGCCACGGCTGGGACTTGAACACATGACCTTCTGCCCTGAATATACTGGCTGTGTGTTCTGCACAAAACTGTTACCACAGAGGCAGATCTTTCCCTGGGGATGCTATTACTGTTTGTCAGACAGACCTTGTCTTTTGCAGTGCACGGCACCCACCTAAACAGGGCTTGGCCTTGGTCTGCTTTGGGCAGATGCCACTGCCCCCTCCACCACCAGCACCCCTCCGCCACCATGTTGACATGCCCTTGTGCTGGTGGTGCGCAGTCCCAGACCATCCAGTGTGCCGGTAGGGGGCTGCCTATGGTGCGTGATATGGGGTAGGGGTGCCTGCATAGACATTCACACTTCTCCCCGGCACCGCCTGCCAATGTTATGTGCCCTTTGGGGTACTTGCTGGGTACTGTCCCCTGGGACACTGTGGAACACACACTCGTGGACGTTTGCTCTTGGTCAGTTCCTGTCTTGCTCATTTTCCATTTCTACATTCCTATGTGTCACCTAGGCATCTGCCTAATCTGCCCTGTGCCCAAGCTGCCCCACTGCATGTCCCGCCTGCAGCCCCCTGTACCCCATTTGCAGCCTCACCGTAGTGGCACATAAGAATTCCAAAACTGTAAAGCAGCAAGACAGCAACTGACGAGGGTCCAACATGGGCACAAGTGTGTGTCCCACAGTGTCACAGGGGATATTACCCAGCAGGTACCCCCAAGGGCACATAACATTGGCAGGCGGTGCCGGGAGGAAGAGCGCATGTCCATGTAGGCACCCCTACCCGAGAACCCACACCATAGGCAGCATGCCTACCGGCATACTGGATGGCCTGGGACTGCGCACCACCAGCACCACTGGCATAAGGGCATGTCAGCATGGTGGCGGAGGGGTGCTGGTGGCAGAGGGGGCAGTGGCATCTGCCCACAGCAGACCATGGCCAAGCCCCGTTTAGGTGGGTGCCGTGCACTGCAACAGACAAGGTCTGTCTGACGAGCAATCATGGTATCCCCAGGGAATAATCTGCCCATGTGGTTTGGTGCAGTACACACAACCAGTGTGTTCAGGAGCAGAAGATCACAAGTTCAAGTCCCAGCTGTGGCTCCTGCCAACCCTGTCTCCATATTTTACCCAGTACTAAACCATGGTAATAAAGATGGAACCTTTATTGCAGATAAAATAAACATGCCTGAAACGCCTATATTTTACCCTACAGATCACAGACACCATAAACATGTGCAATCCCTAGAGCAGAGTTTCCCAACAGCAGTCCTGGAGGGCCAAACACCATTCAGGTTTCATGCTGTCCCTAATAAATATGCCTGTGCTGCATTTGTATGCGTCACCCCCATTGAATGCAAATGTATCCCATGCATATTCATTAGGGACAACATGAAAACCTGAACAGAGCAGAGCAGAGGCCAGCGGGGGACAAACACCCACACTCACAGGCTCCACTATCCAACACCTCATGGAGAGTCAGGCTGTCGGGCCCTGAGCGGAGCAGCATCTCCCAATACTGGCACCTGCATACCTTAGCAATGCCGTCCTAAACTTGGAAACACGTTCCACATATATCAAAAGGTTGCTATGATTAATGTCAGATAACAAATCCTAAGTTAAACACGATTTGTTGATAGAGATTCATCATAGCAACCTTTCTGATATCTGTGGAGTGTGTTTCAGTTTTTGTTTCTCTATATTTGCACAATGCTGGCATAGGTGTGGGAGTGTGTGCCTGTCTGTCCAGTGTGTTGTGGCTGCCTACACCTTACTGAGCCCACACTGCTTGCACTGTTTCAAGTGTTAGCCTGCCAATGTGCATAATGAGGAGCAAGGTACTATGGGTATGGCCCAGACAGGGTGGCCTGGGCAGGATGCATCTGCACAGGGCATAGGGCAATGGCTGGGACATTTCAGTGCCTGACCACCACCTGCACGGACAGGGTGGCCACAGCATGTCATGCTGGGAGGTCACTCTCACCCTGACTGAGCAGTGACCACGGCATGGCTAGGTTCCCCCATAGTGCTCTGCAATATTTTTCTCACGTGATATTTATGTGTTCCATTTTTTGGGGCCCAATCACTGACATAACTGCTGGGTGTGTGTGCTCACATCCCATGTTTTGGTGCACACAGTTCCTCCATGCACTGTGTACTAGCTAGCAGACTGTCTGCAATTAGCATGTGTATGGTTGGAACTCCTTGCAGAGTGCAGCGGGTGGAGGCTGACTGTGCTCTCTGCTGGTGAATGTCAGATAGTGTGGGGGTGGGGGCATCTCACCTTCTCCAGTGTTCTGCCTGTCTGCCATTGCCTTATGTGATGTGTACAGATCGTCATTGACTGCCCAGGACTGGGGTTGATGGTCCTCTCTACTGCCCCCATTGCAGAGATGTACACTGTCGATCTGTTGGTTGGAGGTCCTGTCCCCCCACCCTGAGCCACACAGGGTAGGTTGGGTGGTACTACACAATCTGCTTTTGGCTCCAGACACCCCCCTTCACCTATAACATGTGACCATGGCACCTACAGAAGATATGCACTATTCTGGGTGCATCATAGTCCACAAGGGCTAGCCGTAACTGGGAAATACAGATGAACACAGGTGCATCCTAGGTGTGCCTGCAAGGACTACCTATCACACACTGGCACTGATGGGGACTTGCAGCATAGCCTATCTCAGCAAAGCCAGGTGCTGCGGACCTGGTGCTGGGTGCCCCACCTCACCCTCAGGGTGAGCACAGGACCCGCACAATGTCACGGTCTGTAGCTACTCTGTGCCAGTAACACACATGGTCAGTTCCCCCTACCAGGCCTAGGTGCTATGGGGGTGCATGCCCCATTATGTGATCAGCTGTAGACTGCTGATCTGCATGTGCAGTGCATCATGGGTACGGGTGGGTTTACCCTATCCTGATAACCACAGCAGACAGTTTGTGTGATGACCTGAAGTCTTTCTGTAGCCATCCAGCAGTGTGGCAGTAGCTATAGAGATGTAGCCTACTGGTTACGTCAATGACTGTGAAGGCAGAGGTCATCAGTTTGATCCTGCAGTGGTGTTATCTAAAAAGGCTGTCTGAGGCATTTTCTTTTAATTTAAATCAGTGCTGCCAGCAGATACACCCTCACAGTGCTGTAGCCTAAGGTGCCTCATAGGCGCCCTATAGGGCACATTATAGGGTGCCTTGGCAGACAGGGCACTTTATAATGTGACCTATGAGGCGCCTTATAGGGTGCCTTATGAGTCACCTTAGGTTACGGCTCTGTGAGGGTGTTTTTGCTGGCAGCACTGATTTAAATTAAAAGAAAATGCCTCAGACAGCCATTTACATTACACCACTGCGTGACTGAACCCATGACCTCTGCCTCCACAGTCATTGCAGTAACCAGTGGGCTACATCGCTATAGCTTCTAACACTGCGCTGGCTTGTACTTAGGGTTAACGCGCGTTAACGTGCCACGGCGCCCACTATCGCGCGATACATATTCTTGCTACCTTAGGACTGGAACGCCCACTCCTTATATGGCATTCTTCACATTATCGTTGCAACTAGCGCCGGTAACATTAGGATGGTTTAGTAAACATACCCCATAGCACCTTATCTTTGAAAGAAAAATTAGCACTGAAAGATCTACAATCAAGAACAGATATAGTAATCCGGAGAGCAGAAAAGGAAAGAGCCATAGTGGTTTTAAGTCGTGCATATTACTTGGCAGAAGCGGCACGGCATTTATCAGATCAAACAACCTATCGCATCCTGTCTACAGATCCAACATCAACTATTCAAATTAAAATCAAAGAAATGTCTTGTGAAGCTTTACAAAATAAATTAATTTCGCGAAAAGAATGGACTTTCTTGAATGTTTCAACTCCAGTTGTAGCTAAATTATATTTAGTACCTAAAATCCATAAAAATTTGGAGTCACCCCCAGGAAGACCTATAGTCTCTACACGAGGAACCATTTTGGAACCACTATCCATTCTCGTTGATTCATATCTGCGTCCTTTATTAGCAGATATCCCTTCATATGTAAAAGACACTACACATTTTTAAAAAATTTTAGTCAATCATTCGCAATTGCTGCGGAAGCAAAAACGCGAAATAAAGACTTTTTCAAGTACATTCGTAGCAAAAAACCTGTGAGAGAGTCAGTTGGTCCATTAGATGATAGAGGGGTTAAAGGGGCACTAAGAGGCGACAAGGCAATAGCGGAGAGACTGAATGAATTCTTTGCTTCGGTCTTTACTGAGGAAGATGTAGGGATGTTATAGGAATTTTACTTCATGTATATAGCATATTTCATGTAAATAGTTCTTGTATATAGTTCAACCCCTGTTATACAAGTTTATATTCCTGTGCGATGTAAAACCAAACAGAATGTGTGTATTTGGTCACTTTGTTATACTGTAAACCGCGCTGATGCCGAATAGTGCGGTATATAAGCAACTGTAATAAATAAATAAATAAATAAATAAAAATGTTACCCATGACTAAAGTGGTATTTAAAGGTGCGGAAGAATTGAAGGAAATATTGATACATTGGGAAGATGTATTACAACTATTAGATAAACTGAAGAGTAGCAAATCACCTGGGCCGGATGGTATACATCCAAAGGTGTTGAAAGAACTGAAATATGAGATTGCAGACCTGCTATTAGTAATCTGTGAACTATCATTAAAATCATCTCTAATACCTGAAGATTGGAGGATGGCGAATGTAACACCAATTTTTAAAAAGGGTTCCAGGGGTGATCCGGGAAACTACAGACCAGTGAGCCTGACGTCAGTACCGGGAAAAATGGTAGAAACCATCATAAAGAATAAAATTATTCAGCATGTAGATAGTCATGGACTAATGGGAGACAGCCAACATGGCTTTAGACAAGGAAGATCTTGTCTTACTAATCTGTTATGTTTTTTTGAAGGTGTGAATAAACAGGTGGACAAAGGTGAGTCGGTTGATATAGTGTATCTGGACTTTCAGAAAGCCTTTGACAAGGTCCCTCATCAGAGACTTTTGGCAAAACTAAAGAGTCATGGGATAGAAGGCACTGTACTACTGTGGATCAGGAACTGGTTAAAAGATAGAAAGCAGAGGGTAGGGCTAAATGGCCAATTTTCCCAATGCAGAAAGGCGAATAGTGGTGTATCCCAGGGATCTGTGCTGGGTCCGCTGCTTTTTGACATATTCAAAAATGACCTAGAAAATGGAATAACGAGTAAGGTTATCAAATTTGCAGATGACACAAAACTATTTAAAGTTGTTAAAACCCAAGAGGATTGTGGAAAATTGCAAGAGGATCTTGATAAATTGGAAGACTGGGCATCAAAATGGCAGATGAAATTTAATGTGGACAAGTGCAAAGTTTTGCACCTAGGGAAGAACAACCCAAACTATGGTTACACGATGCAAGGTTCCACATTAGGAACCACCACCCAGGAAAAAGATGTAGGCGTCATTGTGGATAACACGTTAAAACCCTCGGCCCAGTGTGCAGCGGCGGCCAAGAGAGCAAATAGAATGCTAGGTATCATAAGGAAAGGAACGGAAAGTAAAACAAAAGATATTATAATGCCTCTATATCGTTCCATGGTGAGACCGCACCTTGAATATTGTGTGCAATTCTGGTCGCCGTATCTTAAAAAGGATATAGCAATATTAGAAAAGGTTCAGAGAAGAGCCACCAAAATGGTAAAGGGGATGGAAGGATACTCCTATGAAGAAAGGCTAAAAAGGTTAGGGCTCGTTAACCTGGAAAAGAGACGGCTGAGGGGAGATATGACAGAAGTCTATAAATTAATGAACAGAGTGGAACGGGTAAACGTAGATCGATTGTTACATTATGAGAATATAGAAAGACTAGGGGACATGCAATGAAGCTACAAGGTAAACTATTTAAGACTAATAAAAGAAAATATTTTTTCACTCAACGTGTAATCAAACTCTGGAATTTGTTACCGGAGGATGTAGTAAAGGCTGTTAGTGTAGCTGGGTTTAAAAAAGGTTTGGACAAGTTCCTGGAGGAAAGGTCCATAAACCACTATTAAGAAGGGACCGAGGATATCAATGCTTGACTCAGTAAAAGCATTGTGGAACCTGTGTCTTTTGGGGAAACTGCTAGGTACTTGTGACCTGGATTGGCCACTGTTGGAAACAAGATACTGGGCTTGATGGACCTTGGTCCGACCCAGTATGGCATATCTTATCTTCTTATGTTCTAATGGGCTAGATGCACTGATGTAATTTTAGCAACATTGGATGTAACAGCACTATACACTAGCATTCCCCAAAAAGCCGCTAATGAGATAGTAGAACATTCTTTGCAACATCGGGGGGATTTGTCACAGGAGCAAATAAAATTCTTATTACAATTGGGAAATTTAACAATTTTTCATAATTATTTTGTGTTTGAAAAAGTACTTTACCATCAGATTTCTGGAATGGCAATGGGGGCCACTTGTGCCCCCTCTGTAGCAAATTTGTACATGGGGAATTTTGAAAATCAATGGATGTCCACCTCCCCTTATGTTTCAAATTTGAAACTGTGGTGCAGATATATAGACGACGTGTTTATGTTATAGCAAGAGTCGGTAGAACGTTTAGAAGAATTTTTTATCTGGATTAATGAGTGTGATAAAAACATTCAATTTACTCACACACATCACGGGGAAACGATGACATTTTTAGATGTAGTAGTCACTAGAAACAATAATGAGTGGGCCACATCGATTTTTAGAAAACCTGCAGACCGCAATACATTTTTACACTATAAAAGTGCTCATCCATCTAAATTGAAAAACGGATTACCCTTTTCCCAATTTATAAGGTACAGAAGAAATTGTTCTGATGATCAGGATTTTAAAAAGCAGTCTAAAAAATTATCAGATAATTTTAGGGATAGAGGGTACCCCTCAATCGATAATACAGCGAGCATATTATAGAGCGCTTTATAATAATAGAGCACTACTATTAGAACCTAAAAAAGAGAAAAAGGAAAGTAGGGAAAATATAAATTTGATTACAAAATATTCTCCATTAAGTTTTAGAATTCAACGTATATTGGCTAAACATGCAAATGTATTGAGTAATGTTCCAGGTTTAAAAGATTTAAAAATCTGATGTGTTTGGCAACGAAATAAAAATCTAAAGGAGCTTTTGAGCCCAGCAATATTGCGGTCGCCTAAAAATGTAGCCTCAGAAGAAGAAAAGGGCATAGAAGGTGTGGTTCATGTACGATATGTGAAATTACTAGTGAGTTTAATAGTTTCACTCATAATGGAACAACTTATAGATTAAAAGACAAAACAACTTGTGATACTGCTTTTGTAGTGTATGTAGTTCGATGCCCATGTGATTTAATTTATATAGGAAAAACAACCCGGCCGTTTAAAAAACGAATGGGGGGACACAAAAATCGTTTAAAATGTAAAATCAAGGAAGCACCATTGGTCCAGCATTGTCTTGAAAAAGAACATAAGTTTGAAAACCTTACATGCTTTTGCATAGATAGGGTGTCGTCAGGAAGAGCAGGGAGATCACAAGAAGAGACACTGATTATACAGGAACAAAGGTAGATTTTTATTTTGCAATCGTTAACCCCAAAAGGATTAAACATGCAAATCGATTGGGCGGCTTGTTTATAGGACAATGAAATGGTCAAAAAATTCTTGAATTAAATGTGACTAATAGGGGCTGTTAATAAAATCAAGAAGATCATAAAAACAGATGAGGGCAGTAAATCCGAAGAGAAGGATGGTTATTTTTCAATAGGCACCTCTATGAGTAAATCAGTTCAAGGTGGATTGTCATTGACGACATTTAGATAATTGAACAATCAGTCTTAATGGTTTTGTGAATGGGTAGATTTTCTTTGATACGTTGTTGAGGAAGATGTATTTAGGGTGCACGACGGTAATTGTACGCATGTGCGGCGTTTTTTGGCAAGGAAGACTGATAGAAGGCTGTATGCCTCACAGGAAAGTATAACGTCTGCAGTATCATTAAAATTGGTAGGTGGATATATATATATTTTTTTTAATCAAAATAGAAATAATGAATAAAATAGGGCTATGATCAATGTTCCCTCTAATTTTCTGTAAGCTGTGTGCGCATAAAATATCAGCAGTGCAACTTTTGAAGGCAGGTTAAATTTTTGTGCGCCACATAACAACACTCGAAGTTATATACTTTAAAATTTGACTACACGTCAGAATACAGTATGTACACCACATTGATTTTAATCAATTTAAATTAAAATAGACGATTACTAAATGAAGCGGAAAATTTCTAGCAATTATAATGACAACTTTTAAATTTTAAGATGTCTGTGTTGTTTTCTATCAGAATCAGAACCATAATTTTTGTGTGCTCTGTTGTAAAGTATGTGCGCTCGCTGGCGAGGTGTGTGCACGCGCACAGCTTAGAGGGAACAGTGGCTATGATAGAATATAAGAGTATTGATTTTAGTAGTAGAGGTTATTTTTTGTATTTATAGAGCATTGTGCCGTGAAAATCTTGCAGAAACCCCTGAAGAAACTAGGAAGAGCGAAACACAGTAGAGGTGCTGGAAAGAGGCTTTGGAATTAAAGATAAGCATTTTTCAAGCACATTATAAGTTTAATCTGTTTTATGCCTTTATATGGGCATCTGTACCATTACCGCGGAACCTAGCGCGGGTAACATTACCGCAGTTTAGTAAACATACCCCTAAATCTCTTATATGGGAGAAAAGACCTCAGACTAATACATTACCTCCCACTATGTGGCAAAACAAATCACCATAGGGGATTATAGCTTCATGCATCATCGGTCCCAAAAATTCCCTTGTAAAACTACTTAATAAGCCTACAGAAAAAGTACTTTTTTTGCATTATTTTTTAAATTATTTAAATCACATTTACAACACTTCTATCTTTTTTCTAAAGAAGCTTATATTTCATGCATCAGCAGGAAAATTCGGCACCATATTCTGCAAAAAACACAAAGGGGTATGTTTACTAAACCGCGCAATTTTGCGGGGCGCACTTGAGCGTGCGCTAAGGTACCTTAGCGCACGCTAATAGTGCGTTTTTGGTGCCCCGCACGTGCGCGCTCCGGCCGTACATGTGCGCGCCGCCCGCAAAAGTGCGCGGCGCGCTGATGTGCGATAGAGGCGTGGAAAGGCATTGCGAGGGCGGAGGAAGGCTCCTGAGGGGCGGGGGGACGGGGTCAATGGGTGGAGAGTGGGCGTGGAGAGGCTCCCCGCACAGGAGATGGGGCTGAAAACCAACCAAAAAATTACCGCGAGTGAAAACCTCGCGTTAGAGCCGATTTAAAGGGAAGAGAAACCATTTCCGTCAGCAATGTACAGCAAAACCGGGGAAACCTGCAAAACGTGAGCAGTGTGATACATGTGCACAGAACAAAATAGCAAATATAAATTGAAAATGACCACAACAAATTCCAAATTAAATATGATTCAGCTGGACAACAGTGATATTAATGGGCAACCATAGAAAACACTCCCAGGAAAGCTCCAAAAAAAAGAAATGATTTTTGGAAGGGTCTACGCTCCGTAGACTCTTTCAAAAGCACTGCATTTAAATGGAGCTTGCCGGGGAGTGTTGTTCAGGTTGCCCATTGATATCACAGTTGCGCAGCTTGGTTTTGGTTTTTCCCCCCCCTTTTTTGGAGGGCATTCCTGAGGTTTATTTGCACCTTTGTCCCCATACAAGGTAAACGAGCCCACAGTAAAATTGTGCAGAGCAGGGTGTCTGACTCGTGCGGCCAGGTTTCCTATCTCTAGAGACTGCACTGTTTCTGTGGTGACAGTGTGGTGCAGCAGACACAGCCAGTGCCTGTAAGACCAGAGAGTCACAGGTTCAAGTCCCAGCTGGGGCTCCTGCCAACCCAGTCCCCATAGTTTTACCCACCACTAAACAGTGATAGTACAGACACTCCTGTATGGCAGAGAACATAAGCATGGTTCCAACACCTATATTTTACCCTACACCGCACACAAACCATAACAATGGGCATTACCTACAGCCGAGTCCCCCAAATTCAGTCCTGGAGTGCCACAACTCAATCAGGTCATATGCTTTTTCCCAGATAGGGACATGTCTGCATGTTGGAGGAAGGGTACAGGTGGTGGAGGGGGCAGTGGCCGCAAACCACAGCAGACAGTGGCCTAGGCCTGTGCAGGCTGGCACCGTCCACCGCAATACAGGCTCTGTCGGATGTACAGTCATGGACTCCCCAGGGAACACAGCATGTCTGTGGCAACAAGGTGGTGCAGTGCACACAGACAGTGTATGCAAGAACAGAAGATCACAGGTTCAAAGCCCAGCTGGGGCTACTGCCAATCCAGTCCACTTATTTTCCCTACAACTAAACCGTGTACGGACAAACCTTTATTGCTGAGAACATACGTATGGTTCATACGCCGATATTTTACCACACCAAACACAGACACCATAAACTGCCGCATTACCTAGAGCAGAGACTCCCAAATGCAGTCCTGGAGGGCCCCACACCATTCAGGATCCATGCTGCCTCTACTACAGATGCCTGTGCTGCATATCTATGCACCACCCCCATGGTATGCTGATGTAGCTCATGCATCTTTATGAGGGACAGCAAGAAAACCCGAACAGTGGTTGGAACACCAGGACTGGAGTTGGGACACTCTGCCGTAAAGCAGCAGCCAACAGGGCCAGACACACCCACACACACACACCCACAGGCCCCATTGGCCAATGCCTCCTGGAGAGGCAGGACATTGGGCCCTGCCTGTATCTCCCAATACTAGCAGTTGCATATCTTAGCAATGCCACCCTACACCTGGGTATATGGTACACAGCTACCAAACGTTGCCCATGATAACTGGCAGATATCAATTCCTACGTTAAGCACATGTTGCTCATTGATCTCCACCATAACAATCATTGTGATGTCTGCGGTGTGCGCTGCAGGTCTGGTCTCTGACCGTGTTTACCACCCTGGGGAGTGACCCCCAACAGTAGTGCGTACCATATCCATGCCTGTACTGTGCCCAGGACTGGTGTGGTGGGTATGGCTGCTGGACTCCTCTATAGTAGCACAATGCTGGCATAGGTGTGGGGGTGGCTGTCTGCCTATCCAGTGTGTGGTGGCTGCAAACACCTTCAACAGCCCACACTGCCAGCAATGTTGCCAGTATTGGGCTGCCAATGTGCATAATGAGGAGCAAGGTACCATGGGTATAGGCCGGACAGGGTGGCCTGGCCAGGGTGCATCTGCACAGGGCATAGGGCACTGACTGGGACATATTAGTGCCTGGCCACCACCTACACAGACAGGGTGACCTCAGTATGTCCTGCTTAGAGATCACTCTCACCCTGACTGTGCAGTGACCACAGCATGGCTAGGCACCCCCATAGTGCTATATAGTATTTCTCTCATGTGATAGATATGGGTTTCCTTTTGGGGCCCAGTCACTGATTTAACTGCTTGCTGTGTATGCTGACATCCCAGTTCTGGGTGCATGCATCTCCATTGGTAACATGCACTGTGGACTAACTAGCACACTGTTTGCAGCTGGTATGTGTCTTGATGGAGCAGCTTGTGGGGTGCAGTGGCTGATGACTTGCTGCAGGAGAATATCAGGTAGTGGTGGGGTACAGCTTAGCATATCCAGGCCTAATGTCTGTCTGCTATTGTGTTATGGATGTGTACAAATCTGCATTGACTGCCCTGTAGGGTGTCTCTTCCCCAGCAGGACTGGGGGTTGATGGTCCCCTCTACTGCCACCTTTGCAGGGAGGTGGAATGTGGATCTATTGATGGGAGGCCCTGTTTGCCACTGTGGGGGGTGGTGGTGCATGGCCCACAGGGGGGGGGGGGGCTACACCTGACTGAAACAGACAGAGATATCCAAGGTGTTTGTGCAAAAAAACTAACTATCTCACACATTAACACTGCTTTGGACTGCCAGCATGGCCTCTTTCAGCCATGGAGGGTGTTGTGGACCTGGTCCTGGGCGCCTCATTGCACCCTCAAGGTGAGCACAGTACCCACACAATGTGGCGGTGTGTAGCTACTCTGTGCCAGTAAAGCACACGGTCAGTACCCCCTACCAGGCCGAGGTGGTGTGTGGGTGCACATGGTCACTTCCCTCTACCGGGCCGAGGTGCTGTGGGGGTGCATTGCCCATCTTGTGTTAATCTATGGACAGCTGATTTGCATGTGCAGTGCATCATGGGTATGGGTAGGCTAACCCTATCCTGGTGACCACGGCAGACTGTCTGTGTGGTGACGTGCATGCTCTCTGCAGCCAGCCAGAGGCTTGCTAGCAGCTATAGAGCTATAGCCCAATGGTTACTGCACTGCCTCTGGAGCCAGAGGTCATGGGTTCAAACCTACAGTGGGGTTATTTGATAGGGTTGTCCAACACATTATCTTTTTTTATGTACATATTTTGATGCCAGCAAAAACACCCTCAGCGTATTGTACCCATAAGGTGCCTCTGAGGGTGCTTTATAGGGCGCCCTATAAGGCACCTTATGGTTCCCGTCCACATAAGGTGCACTATACATTCCCTATAGGGGACATTTTAGGGTGCTCTGGCGGACAGTGCAGTTTATAATGTGCCCTATGGAGTGCCTTATAGGGTGCCTTATTCGGCACCTTCAATTACGACACGTGAGGGCGTGTTTGCTGGCAGCAATTAATAACATAAATATAAAGTGCTGCAGGACAAAATATGTACAATGCAAAGCTGGTGCCACAGCCAGCCTTATGTATTGGGCACACTGGGGAGCAAACCCATGATCCCTGTATCAGCAGTCAGTGCTGTAACCATTGTGCTCCACTGCTGCTCCTCCTTGCCTGTCAGCGCACCTACATATGCTTTTCATTCCTTAAACTACACAGTGCAGCCATAAAAACCAGTACACTGACCTTGCGGTACCTCATACGGCACCCTCTAAAGCGCCCTATAAGCAACATTCTAGGGTGCCTTGGCTGACAGTGCACTTTCAAATGTGCCTTATAGGGCACCTGCTGTCAACACGCTTTGGGAGTACGTTTGCTAGTTGTGGCAATTAAAATATGACTAAAATGCCTCCTAAAGCAATCTGCCCCATAATTTGTTATGTCTCAGCCAGCCTTGTTCATTGGGCACTTTGGGGGTTTGAACCCCTGATCCCTGCACCATTGGTTAGTGTCTTAACCATTGTGCTGTGGTTCTGTTCTTGTGATTGTACATCAGCGCGCCACCTTATGCCTCCCAATATTAACAAGCCTCCTAAAACATTGGCGCACCGCCTTGTGCCCATCAGCGTGCCGCCTTATGCTGCCCATCATTTATTTGCCTCCTAAAATACTGCCTCAGCCAGCTGCCTCCATTGGGCACTGTGGGAGATTGAACCCCTGATCCCTGCACCTTTGGTCAGTGTCTTAACCATTGTGCTGTGGCTTTGCTCTTCTTCCTGCACATCAGCGCGCCACTTATACCGACCAGTATTATACTGCCTCCATAGACATCAGCGCGCCGCCTTATGCCGCCCAGTATTAATATGCTGCCAAAAACATCAGCATGCTGCACAGTATTTCTGTGACTCATAAATTACCACCTCAGCCAGCTGTCTTCATTGGGCACTGTGGGGAATCAAACCCCCCTGATCCCTGCATCATTGGTCAGTGTCTTGACCATTGTGCTGTGGCTCTGCTCTTCTGCTTGCTCATCAGCGTGCCACATATGCCTCCTGCGCAGCCCTCTGATGCGCTAAGGTGCGGGGCGTACAAGGGCGCCGCGCACCTTTGCGCATATTTAAATTCCGGCTTTTCTTTTTCAGGACGAACCGCCCACTCCTTATATGGCACCCGCACTCTACCGCGGCCCGCACTTTACCGGGGTTTTAGTAAACATGCCCCAAAGTTTCAGAAGCAAATCATTCTTCCCTTAAAGCCACAGATCAAAATGTTCTACTTATCTTTTAGATTTCAGGCTTCAACACCGCTCTCCTAAGCTTCAGCGTCTTTGTTTACTTCAACAACAAAGATCTTCGTTTCTCCTTGACAAAGGCTCCATCAGGGGTATATTTACAGTGAGTTAGATTCAACATTGGGAATTTTGTCATGCTCCCTTTGAAGTGAGGTGTTGGTGAGAGGTTTTGATTGGTTGTTGGTTGCTATAAAAAGTTTGACCACAATACTATTTGGTCTATTTCTGAACGTTTAAACAGTTAAATAATTAAACTCCAATCGTTCCTTATAAAGCAAATTGGAGTATAATCAAAAATTTACTTAACAGACATTTTAACACGCTACAAGTGAAGGTCTCAGTCTTTATGCATGCACCACTGCACTGGCAAATGCCTTAGAACAGTAAACGTGCTTTATAACATCAACGACCTTCACCTATGCAAAGTGCCAGAGCTATACTGTGAGCAGATGAAGTATGTAATCTTTCAGCTATTCATAAAACACCAGAAAAAGCTCTTGACTGTAAACTATTAGTACTCAGCTCCAGCAGTTAGCTCTCCACTTATTCATGCATCCCAACGCCTATCCCCGGTCACCGTCCATGCGTTTCACAATCAAAGTTTCTTCAGGGGAACATCTTCAGCTTAGCGTAAAGTGCTGTATAGAAACACAAACGTAAAAATCACGCACCCCTACAAAACACCGCATTAATACCCCATAAAAACAAATAAAAAACAAATCAACCTCACATCCTACCGTAGCTGCTGCCCACATTCACATAAAACCTCAAAGAGCGGGGCCATCTTTTACAAACACATTTCTCTCACCGCCCCGATTCAGAACGCCGCGCATGCGGGAAGCCACTACTAGCACCATTTTTAAAGAGCCGCCGTAGCCAATCAAACCGGCTCACTGCGGATCACCTACACTCCGCCCCCGAACTCTCTCCTTTCCAAAAACCCAGAAAACCTAAAGGGCAAAATGAATCCAAAAATATTTAAAGTGCATTCCCGAGAATATTTTGCTACTACACCCCACTCATACCAAATCTACCCGCTTGCAACAAAGGACCTCCCAATCCCACAGCGCACAAACACATCTATTCATAAACATGCCGACCATTCTATGTTAGCATTCAACCCAAAAGGTTCAACAGTATTCAAGCGAAAAATCCACCTCTGCTCATGAAAGATCAATGTCTCGTCCACAGATTTTCCCTCTCGGCCAAAATCCACCTTGTCAATACACAGGCACCGTAGTTGCTCAAACGTGTGACCCTTCAACAGACAATGCTGAACAATCGGGGCCTCCAGCACTTTACACTTAAGACGGCTCCGATGCTCCCTCATCCGCACCTTAAAGGGGCGAGTTGTCTTCCCTATATAACATAAAGCACACGGACACACAATAGCATACACCACATTAACGGAGACACATGTAGTTGCATGTCTCAAACTGACTGTAACCCCTGCATACTGAAACATTGGGGTAGCTATCGTGACAGCACAGATATCACACATGCCACAACTCGTATGACCTTTCCCTTGTGCAGCACAGGTCATGTCCACAAGAGGCCTTAAAATAGCCGGACTCAGTAAGTCTTTCAAATTACGCCCCCATTGCCATACACAGCGCACTTTCTTATCGGCTAGCCCCGGGACCATACTCAACACATTACTATGCTTTCTAATAACCTTTTGTATTTGTGTACTAAGAGGTGAATATTTAGTTATTAAATTAGCATTTGCCTGGTCCAAATCACCAGTCCTACCAGCTAAATTATTCTGAAGCAACAAGCTTCTATGATTATACAGCGCTCGAGAATATGCCTGCTTAACTGTAAACTTAGGGTACCCCCTCTCAAGAAAACTCCGAATAGGGATTTTGACTTCCTCTTATGAGTGATTTATGAGGGGTGAGTGATTTTTACGTTTGTGTTTCTATACAGCACTTTACGCTAAGCTGAAGATGTTCCCCTGAAGAAACTTTGATTGTGAAACGCATGGACGGTGACCGGGGATAGGCGTTGGGATGCATGAATAAGTGGAGAGCTAACTGCTGGAGCTGAGTACTAATAGTTTACAGTCAAGAATTTTTTTCTGGTGTTTTATGAATAGCTGAAAGATTACATACTTCATCTGCTCACAGTATAGCTCTGGCACTTTGCATAGGTGAAGGTCGTTGATGTTATAAAGCACGTTTACTGTTCTAAGGCATTTGCCAGTGCAGTGGTGCATGCATAAAGACTGAGACCTTCACTTGTAGCGTGTTAAAGTGTCTGTTAAGTAAATTTTTGATTATACTCCAATTTGCTTTATAAGGAACGATTGGACTTTAATTATTTAACTATAAAAAGTTACAGGTACCAGTCTGTCAACAATGAGATGCCTGACTGAAGACCGAACACAATTTAGGATAGCTATCCAGAGGGTCGCCATGAGTCGACTCCGACTCGACGGCACTTAACAACCACAACAAAAAGTTTGACGTCAGACGCCCGGTAAACCTGAGCTGTTGTCGTCTGTGGTCTAGATTTACTGTAGCCATACCCAACATCAGCAAATGTGTAGAGTATATATATTTTTAAAAAACTGGGCCAAAAAGAAGACTGTTCCTGCTTGCTTTAGGGCTGTACTTCCAAAGGGGTGCAGTTGTGGTGCACTCTGAACTCCTGCCGCCGCTCCTCATCCTCCTGTTCTCCAGTTCTGCATGTGGGCACCAAAATCTTAAATCTGGCCCCAATTATCCCTTATTATGTCCCCCTTCTTGGTATCTTGCCACCCTTTTCTCCAATGGTCCAGACCAGCACACATAGACCTTGGCTTGCAAGTCAAAGGTTCCATCGGTGGTCGAGCTCATCAGCTCTTTCCTTTTCCAATAACTAGTGGTCTAAGGAAGACTAAAACATAGCTGGCCAAAATACCTTACGAGGTGCACTACATTTTTGACTGAGAATCTGCACCAAGTTGCTGTTCGTTTTTAACATTCCCTAATTTTTTCTTCAGTTTCAGCTCAGAACTGTTGTGACACCCAGCATGTATTTGTGGAAAGAACGTTTCTCAAACATGCATATGCACTGAGAGAAAAGCGTGAAAGGGAGGAGGGGGGAAGAAAACCTAGACAAAACAGATTTTCTTACTCACTTAGCTCAGAAAGCTGCAGCCTTAGCTCAGGGAGAGTCCCCATGGTGCAAAGACAGATTACAGACTCAAACCCTGAAGTCCCCCAGTTAGAAAAAGACAGGTAGCAGTGAGCCCTGGCCCTTCATATACCGTGCAGAGAGAGAATTCACTGCATTAAAATTTTTTTTACTGTATACAACAGATGATTTTTAGGTTTCTGTGGAAATATTGTACATCAGGAATCACAGTGATTACTGCATAAGGCAATCCTTTAGTAATATCACTGTAACCTGTCTCTCTTGAAGAATGGGTGTGTATATGCTTCTATGGCCTAAAATACTGTAATCTTGTCAGATGAAAATTCTGCACAAATCTCAATTATTTTGCCATAGTTGGCTAAGACAGTCGCGTGCATACACACACAGAATAATGTACAGTACATATCCCAAGGTATCATCAAAGTGTCAGACTAACTCAGGGCCTATCTATGAATCGGATATTCTCTCACGATGGCATTCTGTTGTGGGCAACACTACCTTCTAAATAAGCCCCGTGAAATGCTTACAGCGACAGGACTGGAACAAGCAACGTGCAAACTTAGCACGAACAGAAACAACCACAGACCACACACATGCACCGCCCTCTCTCCTGGCATCTGGCAGTGCTTCAGCAGAGCCAATCAAAGATGGCATGTGGGTCTCATGGTTCCCTTTAGAGGTTCAGCTGTAAATTCTGGCAACTTGGGACCACTTCAAAGGAACAAATAGGAAGATTAAAAAAAAAAACCACCTGACTCCATTTTTACATCAATGTTCACCATTAAACTGATATCAGTTGTGTCTGACATTTCTCTTATCTCTTGAATAGTCAGCAAACACCTCCTTGCTGTAGAATGCCTGATTCCATAGGTGGGGCAGTTGCTCATTCAGGGTGAGGGAAGGCGACTGGCCCTGGTCCTGCACTTTATGGGCTGTACTTTGATGCTCATTGTGCCTCTTCCCCACCTACCGAGCTTGATTCTCCTCCTAATAGTTGCCCCCATTAGCCTGATGCTTCCCCCCCCCCTTCATTTTGAAGTCTGAACAAACCATGCTCCATGGTCTCACATGACCTTCTTATTAGACATTCAAACTTCAGAATAGGAGGCAGACACTGGTCAGACATCCTGCCCACTGCTCTCCTCCAGCCAGTAGAAGGAAAGGGGGATAGGAACTCACTGATGAGGAAATTTTAGGGTGAGAAAGGAGGACACTGTACAAGGAGGAGAGAGGGAAAGACATGAGTGTGTATTGGGGGAGTGCAGGAAATCTGTGAGAAGGAAAAAGCAGACCACATGGAGGGTGGGCAGCAAGGAGCAGGGTGGGTTTCCTGAACTTTCTAAATACACAGAAAGTTGAGGAAGCCCTAGAGCCTCCCTAGGGGTTGCCTATTTACATGAATCAAAATCTAAGTCAGTCATATAAGCCAGCCATATCGGGCAAGAAAATTTCCATTTGCCTGTTTTGAACTAGGACAGGCTTGGGTTAAGGTGGGGCATTTATGTGCAATACCACAGAACGACTCAGAGAGGAGTCCATGAGGGACTCTGAGATTCCAGGATCACTAACCAGTTACACATCATTTGGATATCTTGTAGAATACATCTGATTCCTTACCCCCACGCACTAGTTACATGATCTCAAACTGTTGTCACACGGTTCTGGCCAGAATTAAACATTTAAATTAAAGTGTGATACATTGGAAAGGGTTGAAAGAATATACAGAGTTCTTATACTGTAAAGATCAAGTGAACCAACAGCCGTTTCAACCTGTACCTTATGATTAGGAACCAATGGTGATGAAAGAAGAAGTTGAAGCAACACTGAAAGCATTATCAAAGAACAAAGCACCGGGCATTGATGGCATTCCCATTGAAGTATTACAGCAATTGGATGCAGCTGTTACCATACTTACAAAGCTCTGAGAGGAAATTTGGAAGACAACACCATGGCCAACTGACTGGAAAAGCTCTGTGTTTATACCAATACTGAAGAAAGGTGACCCGTCTGACTAACTGGAAATTATCGCACAATCACTCTGATCCCGCATGCCAGCAAGATTCTACTTAAGATCATTCAGCAGCGTCTACAACCATACCTGGAACGAGAACTGCTCGAAGTACAAGCAGTATTCAGGAAAGGCCGAGGAACGAGACATCATCGTGGATATGAGATGGATCCTTGAAAAGACAAAAGAATACCAAAAGGAAATCTATATGTGTTTTATTGACTAAAGCGAGGCTTTTGATTGTAAAAAACCACGAGAAACTTTGGACCACATTCCTTCTCACATGGGTATACCAGAACATCTGATATTTCTTTTGCACAACCTTTACAATGATCAAGGAGCAACAGTTTGTCTGGAACAAGGAGAAACAGAATGGTTTACATTCAACAAAGGTGTATAACACAGCTCCATACCTTCCCCTTAACTGTTTAATTTATATGCAGAACAAATCATCAGAGAAGCAGGACTGTATGAAGACAACCGCAGTGTGAAGATTGGTGGAAGACTCATCAACAATCTTTGCTATGCTGATGATACCACATTACTGGCTGAAAATGAAGATGGTCTAAAACATGTGCTTCTCAAGACCAAGGAACATAGTCTTAAAATGGACCTGCACCTTAACGTAAAGGAGACAAAGATCCTGACAATTGGCAAAGGCAATAAGTTCATCATTGAAGGAGAAAAAAATTGAAATAGTTGAAAACTTTAACCTGCTTGGATCAATAATTAATAAAGAAATGACAAGCAGTCAAGAAATCCGATAATGCATTGCTCTTGGCAGAATGGCTACGAAGGACCTAGACACGATTCTCAAAAGCAGAGATGTCTCTCTCCATACAAAGATTCAACTTGTCCAAGCCATGGCATTTTCTATAACATCATATGGATTCGAAGGTTGGATATTGAAAAAGACAGACAGGAAGAAAATCAATACCTTTGAATTATGGTGCTGGCGACGAATACTGTGTATACCATGGACTGCCTGAAAAACAAACCAGTTAGTACTAGAGGAGATTAAACCTAAGCTTTCTTTAGAAGTTCAGATTATAAGACTTCGACTTTCATGCTTTGGGCCTGTCATGTGAAGAGAGAGATCATTAGAAAAAGACATCATATTTGGCAAGGTTGAAGGTCAACACAAAAGAGGAAGACCAGCAATGAGATAGATTGATACAATAACAGCAGCTATGAATGCCACTCTTATCAACAATGAGCTGCCTGACTGAAGACCGAACATCATTTAGGACAACTATCTAGAGGGTCGCCATAAGCTGACACTGACTCGATGGCACCTAACAATAACAACACATTGGTCCATTTGGTAACTTAACACAGGGCAGCAAAGCACCTTTTTGGTTGGGGAGCCAAATAAACCAACCACCATTTCTAATCTGCCTGATATCATGAGAGGCAAAAATCTGGCCAGGCCATGACCCCATTGGGCCACTTTGTTCCACTGCTTATGACTTAAACGATCATTTCCGTTTCTAGAATTCATAGACTACTTACTGTACCTGTGCACTGAGGCAATAAAGACTTGGAACAAAATGTAGTATCCTTGAAAACTGATTAAATTTTAAAGTTATTACATTGCATCCTTCATTGTTTGCAAACTTTACCATACATCTCTTGGAGGAGTGGCCTAGTGATTGGGGCTAGTTACCTCAGGCCAGAAGGTCAGGGGTTCAAATCCCACTAGAGGACAACAACCTTGGGCCAGAAGGACTGCGGTTTCTAGTCCCACAGATGCTCCTTGTGGTCTTGGGCAAGCCACTTAACCCTCCATTGCCCATGTTCCCTGTAAGTATTAGGGGCATGTTTACTAAAGTCCGCAAATTTGCGCGCAGCAAAATAGCGCATGGCAACGCACCACTGAAACACGCATAAATGCGTTTAAACGCCCCGCACACGTGCGTGTCACCCCCGCACAGGTACGCGGCACACCAACGGGCCCCGTACAAGTGCGGGCCCGCAAATGTCCGATAGAGGCGTGGAACGGCTAAAGGAGGGCGGAGGAAGGCTCCGGAGGGGCGGAGGGACGGGGTCAATGGGTGGAGAGTGGGAGGGGAGAGGGTCCCCGCACAGTATCGGGCCCGAATTTGCATGTAAAAACTACCGCGAGTGAAACACTCGTGGTAGAAAGCATTTAAAGGGAAGAGAAACCATTTCCGTCAGCAATGTACAGGAAAACCTGGGAAACCAGCAAAACGTGAGCAGTGTGATACATGTGCACAGCACAAAAGTGCACATAAAAATAGGAAATGACCACAACAGAACTATTAAAAATAGTAATTCAGCTGGGGAACAGTAATAGTGATGGGCAAATACAGAAAACACACCCAACAAAGCTCCAGAAAAAAGAAATGAATTTTGGAAGGGTTTACGGAGCAGAGACTCTTCCAAACAACATTTCCTGTTGTGGAGCTGTCCTGTGAGTGTTTGCTATGGTTGCCCATTAATATCACTGTTGCCCAGCGTGGTGATATTGTTTCCCCCAGTTCCCGTGGTCATTTCCATGGTTGATGTGCACGTTTGTCACCAGACAGGGTGCATATGCCCACAGTAAAATTGCGTAGAGCAGGGTTTGTGACTCCATCCTGCCAGGCTTACTACCTCCAGGGGCTGCACTGTCTCTGTGGCCATAGTGTGGTGCAGCAGACAAAGTCAGTACCTCTAGGACCATAGGTTCAAAGCCCAGCTGGGGCACTTGCCAGCCCAGTCCCTATATTTTACCCACCACTAAACACAGATAGCGCAGACACCCCTGTATTGCAGGTGACATAAGCATGGGGAAAACACCCATATTTTACCCAACAACGCACACACACCACAACAATGGGCATTACCCACAGCCAAGAACCCCAAATGCAGTCCCGTACTGCCACATTCCAATCAGGTCACCTGCTTTTTATGGGAGGAGCTCATGCCAGCATGTTGGCGGACGAGTACATGTGGTGCAGGGGGCAGTGGCTGCTAGCGACAGAAGACAGAGGCCTAGCTAGCCATGTGCAGGCTGCCACCATCCACTGCAACAGACTGCAACAGACAGGCCCTGCCGGATCCACAGTCATGGACATGCCAGGGAATACACCCCATCTGTGGCTACACAGTGGTGCAGTGCACACAGACACTGCATGCAAGAGCAGAAGGTCACAGGTTCAAAGCCCAACTGGGGCAACTGCCAATCTTGCCCACATATTTTTCCCCCAAGTAAACAGTGATAGTAAGGGCACACCTTTCCTGGCTTGGACATATGCAATGGCAATACGTCTATCTTTTACCCCACTGAGCAAAGACACCATGAACAGGGCCAGTACCCAGAGCAGAATCACCCAAATGCAGTCCTGGTGGGGCACACACCAGTCAGGTTCCATGATGCCACTCATACAAATGCCTGTGCTGTATATCTATGCACCACACCCATGGTATGTAGATGTAGCTCATGCATATCCATGAGGGACAGCAGGAAAACCCGAACAGTGTGATGCAAACCTGGACTGGAGTTGGGAATCTGTGCCGTAAAGCAGCAGCCATCAAGGGCAGACACACCCACACCCACACCCACAGGCCTCATTGGCCAATGTCTCCTGGAGAGGCAGACCATTGGACCCTGCATGCATCTCCCAAAACTAGCACTTGCATAACTTACCAATGTCACCCTACACCTGAGGTATATGGTACACAGCTCTGAGACGTTTGCTAGGAGCACAGGCAGCTAGATATCCATACGTTACGCACATACTGCTAGTTGACCCCATCCGAACAATCTGTTAGGTGTTTGCGGTGCGTGCTCCAGGCCTGGCCTCTGACGGTGTTTACCACCCTGGGGAGTGACCCCCAGCTGTACTGCGTACCATATCCATGCCTTGCCGTGCTCAGGACCGGTTTGGTGGGCAAGGCTAATTACTTCCTCAATAGTAGCACCATGATGGCATAGGTGTGGAAGTGTGTGTCTGGCTATACAGTGGGTGTTGGCTGCAAGCCCCTTCCACAGTCCACACTGCCAGCACTGTTGCCAGTATTGGCCTGCCAATGTGCATAATGAGGTGCAAGGTACCATGGGTATAGCCAGGACAGGGTAGCCTGGCCAGGATGCATCTGCACCGGGCATAGGGCACTGGCAGGGACATTGTAGTTAACAAATGTGGAAATGGTCACTTTTGTCAGAGTAGAAATACTATCATTAGTGTTACTCTGTATTATATCAGAGAAGTGTATATTGTATCGTACTTGAACTCATGGCTAAAGAGGTCTCAGAAACCATAGGCTGCCATTGTTTGAGATTTTTTCAATGGACTGATGCCTAAATGCACATCAATGACCTCATTCTTGAACTCATAGCCAGTAATTTTTTATGAAAATTTTTTTATCTACTTCAATACGTTGTCTTCTTTAGCAAGCTTTTATATCTATATAATGAACCAGTGAACCAGTGCTTATCTGTGTAGTAGAAACCCGACGCCTCCGACGGCAGGAGGGCAGCGGAAACAGCATCGCCCAATCCGGGCTCTCCACAGGCCTTAAAAGGCCGCGCCAGTCGGGCGCGCCCACGCCTGGCGGGCCCGCGCCTGAGGGCCTCGCCAGAGGGCCCTTTGGCGTGGCCCTTAGGCGTGGACCCTAGAAGCAACGCTGAATTGTGTGCTCCCTCGTTCTTCAGCAACAATCCTCCATTGCCTGCAGCAACAACTCCCTATGGACGGTACCTAGCATCTCAGTGGGCTCTTCTACAAACCTTATCAAAATGCCGACACTGCAAGTATAACACAGCTAAATTGTCTGTATTAAATATTGTTTGCATAACTACTATTACTAGCTTATCTAGTCATACCTAGACATACCATCTTCAGCAGCCATTCTTAATCTAGCCTAGACACCACGTTGCTATTGTTGTTAACTAATATAATTACCACCTACAACGTTCTTAACCTCATTACTATTACATACAAACGCTCTCTATTGTGAATAGCCTGTATTTATTATTGTTATTGCACTACCTATCTGATATACATCACTGTGGTCTTGTTATCCATCTGTAATATATCACTGTAGTATTTCTACCCTTATGCCTACTGAGACAATGTAAAGCATCAAAGTGACAATAACCACTCCACCAAGGAAACAAGCTATTCAAATAGTAATTTATTTTGTCTCTATCACTCTGCTCCGACTGCCCTGCTGCCCGGTCCAGGACACTCTAGAAACTCCTCGCAAAGTTACTACGACGCCCATCCCTTGCCTCCTACCATGTATCAAATAATTCACTTGATACTTATCCTGCTTATCGCAGCAACCCCTGCCATAACACTCGCACTAGTTCCTGGAATCAAGCAGATCCCTATACTTTATAGCACGGGAAGGCGCCCAACAGAAGATCCATGCCGCGCCACCTTGAGAAACAAAATACCTTATTCTCACCTACTACATATCCCGTTACTACCCACTGCCAAGGACCCTACTGAGAAACATAAGGCCAATCGACTACTCAAGTGTGCCTTAATTAATGCCAGATCTATACGCTCCAAATGGCCTGTAGTTATTGATCTGATAGCAGCACATAACCTGGATATATTGCTGATAACTGAGACATGGCTAACCGACAACGACAACGTCCTCATCAACCAGATGATCCCACCAGAATTCTCCATCTTCACCTGCCACAGATCCAATCAGAGAGGGGGTGGCACACTCATCCTTGCTAGATCGGACCTCCAATTCAAACAGATCAATACATCCAGCACATCACACCTTGATGCCCTATCAATATCAAACAGGTCCTGCACAATCAACTTACTCTATCGAGCACCATCACCTTCCTCAGATGACCTTTCACCAATAATCAACTTGGCATGTAACGCCCCAAACCCACATGCTCATAACTGGCTAGTTGGTGATTTTAACTTACCTTCATTACAAGCATCACACGCCTCAGCATTCCTCGAAGCCATGCACCAACTAGGCTATGAACAACTTATTGACGCCCCCACCCATACCAGAGGAAGCACACTGGATTTAATATTCGCCCCTCAATTGATAAACAACACATCTCAGAAGATCCTGATCTCCATAACCCCTGTACCCTGGTCTGATCACAATCTACTCCTCTTTAACATCCCCACTGATCATTCTACTACTGATCGCAACAAACCAGGTCGCCCCCCAAGTGCCCTTGAAACACGCTTCTGTCCTTTTAATAAGATCGAGGTCCTGGAGAAAATCCTACCTGCTCTCCACAAAGACTTACCTTCGCAAGATGACTTAGTAACCAACTGGGACAATACATTAAAAGCCGCGGCCTGCATCTCTACTACCGACAGGATCAAGACCAAAGACAAACATAAACCATGGATCTCCTCTGAATTACAAGAATCTCTCCTTCACCTGCGCAGACTCGAGAGACGCTGGCGCTCCTCTCGCTCTCCTGACGCACTCTGCTTGTACAATTCATACCTACAAACTCACCGGAGAATGACAATTGAGAGAAAAAAAAAATTCCACTCAGATGCACTAATGAGGTCCTTAAACAAGCCACATGACCTCTTCAATATAGTTAAATCCTTAACAGGTGACCCAACCACAACCCAAACACCTATGCCACACCCCCAAGACTATGCCATATACCTACAATCAAAAATGATACAGTCTAGTACGATTACCACAACATCATCACCTTCTACTCCACAGACCGTGGTCCAATTAACATCGCTTGACAAATTTTCCCAGGTATCACACAAAGAGATCGAAGATACCATAGCAGCTATTAATTTAACTACTGCACCAAATGACCCCTGCCCAGCCAGGTGGATCAAAGAACTACGACATGAACTTAGCCCAACTATTAGCAAGATTGTCAATCACTCCTTCTCAACAGGATCCTTTCCTCAGAGCCTGAAATACTCATCCATCCGCCCGCTCCTGAAGAACAGTAAACTTGACCCAACAAAAGTTGAATCCTTCAGACCCATCTCCAGCATCCCTCTACTGGCAAAAATCATGGAAAAAGTAGTCCAGCGACAAATACAGCATCATGTTGACTCCGAATCCCCTTTGGACCCCTCACAACATGGCTTCAGAGAAGAACATGGCGTCGACACCCTTCTCACAACACTGTTCAATAGCCTAATCATAGGCATTGATAATATCCACCAAGGATTCACTCTTATCTTTCTCGACATAGCTGCAGCATTCGATTCAGTAAACCACAATACTCTACTACAGCGCCTCCAAGACAAGGGAATCCAAGGACTAGCCCTGAAATGGTGTAAATCCTACTTATCTGATAGACAGCTGCAAGTCAGAACAGGAGAATCAACGTCTGATCCATTCCCCCTTAAACAAGGTGTCCCGCAGGGTTCCTCATTGTCCGCCTTAATGTTCAATATTTATATGCAGCCAATCTGCGATCTCATACGCACCTTCAACATACAATGTCTTGCCTATGCTGATGACATCCTGATGTTTGCCCCATTCAACATAAAACAACCAGATTTTACACCAATAGTTCACTGCTTTGAAGCTGTATCTAACTGGCTCCTCAATCAGAATTTACGGATAAACCATAACAAAACAGATGTTCTATTCATTACACGGAACCCAACATTCATACCACCTACCTCTCTCCAGGTAAACAACATTGAGTTGAAAGCACAACCCACAATTCGATACTTGGGAATTATATTAGATCAACAGCTTAATATGGCAGCCCACATTAAGAAAACAACGAGTGCAATCTACCACAAGATACGATCATTACGTAATCTCCGACCTTTACTTAACTACTCCGACTTCCGTACCATATTCCAAGCACTGGTATTACCACACTTGGATTTCGCCAATATCATTCTGCACGGTCTCCCGCAATCCACCATAAATCCCCTCCGTCTAACCATGAATGCAGCCGCGAGAATCCTCGTAGGTGCTCCACGATCAGAGCACATAACCCCAATATTGATGAGCTTACATTGGCTACCCCTACAAGCCAGAACTCTATACAAGACCCTGGTCATGACTTTTAAAGCATCAAAGTGCCCATCTCAATCACCTCTCAGCAATATGATTCATATCACCCCAAATAACAGATCCAGGAGATCTGTTACATTAAACTCCATCGACCTACCAAAAGTCATCACAAAATGCTCTAAATCAACAGCCTCTAGAGCTTTCTCTCTGTTTTCACCCAGAGCCTGGAATGCCCTTCCACCCGAAATCAGAGCTATCTCAAGTCTGATTAAATTCAGAAAGGCACTGAAGCACTATTTGTTCCTAACATACTACCCCGAAGCTAATCCATCCGAAGCTACTCCATCTGAAAACAGCTCTCATGCAGATCTTTCATATTTGACCCCTGTAGAGAATGGATAATTACGATGATTATTACCTGCTCACTATAGGACATGTTCTTCTCACTATATTTAGCATATTTACTCTTTAATTTAATTAACTTCTTATCCACGGCATTAATAATTAACCAAAATATCCATGTATATAGTTGCCATGTATATAGTTATTTATATATAATTACCATGTTTTACCAAGTTTATTTACCTTGTTCATTGTAAAAAACCAATGCTGTTTGTACCATTGTGTTTATATTTGTTCATGTGTAAACCGCACTGATTTAAGAGCGCGGTATATAAGAAAAATAAATAAATAAATAAATAAAATTATTCATGCGCTGTATCACGCGTTTCACCACTTTGGTTTCATCAGGGGAGTATTGTAAATCGGCACTGTGAAGAAAGAGAGTTCTTCTAAGATACACACTTCATAATATTTCAAATTATAAAACCCTCTAAAATGAAATTCAGAGCCCTCCTACCTCTGGTATCACTGCAATGGTTCTCGTATGCGCTATCTGGTACTTGCTGTTGAACTAACTAAAACACCGCGCATGCGGGGTATATAGACGCTATGGCGGGAACTGTCACACCTGAAGTACTGATTGACAATGGGGTGAACGGAAGAAAAGGACATCAATATATCTCTTATAAACACACTTCCCACTCTATACGGGAATTCAATCCCTGTGGTATAATAATCCAATGTGTATATCCACCGTTGCTCCCGATAAATCAGAGTGTGATCCAATGTTCTGCCTCTAGATGGAGAGGAGACTTGTTCAATAGCAAAGCAACGTAATGTAGTGAAGTCATGTTGAAACTGCAGACAGTGGTCAACTATCGGAGCTTCTGTTCTGCGGCATTTGAGTTTACTTTTGTGTTCATTGATCCGTATTTGGAGAGTTCGAATAGTTTTCCCCACATATATTAGATCGCAAGGACAACGGATCCCATAAATAACATACGTGGACTGGCAATTGGTATTTGTGCGTAATTTATAATCAATACCATGATATTTAAATTCTGTTAGTTCTAAGGTGACTTGACATATGTTGCAGTTTCCGCAGCACTGATGGCCTCCCCGATCCGGAGGTGACGGGGCAGAAGGAAGTCGCAGAACTGCTGGACTTAGCAGTTCTTTAAGATTCTTTTGCCTCTGCCAAACACATCGAATCATGTATCCATCTAATTCCAGTAGACACCGCAAAATGTTTTCATGTCGCTTAATGCTACGTTGTAAACATGCACTATATGGTGAAAATGGAGTCACTAGGTTAACTTGCTTCTGAGGGATAATTGTCTTCGTAGTCGGTGGATGTAGCAAATAGTCTCTATTCAAAAATTGTGCCCGTTTATAGGCCTGCTGGACGACCCCTATTGGATATCCACGTTGTATGAAATGATTTTTTAATTTGTCTGACTGATGTTTAAACTCTTGTATATCAGAGCAGTTCCGCCGATAGCGAATGAATTGCGATATAGGTAGACTGTTCTTCAATTGAATGGGATGAGCGCTCTCATAATGCAACAGGGTATTTTGATCTGTCGATTTTCGATATGTGGAAGTCTGCCATCCTTGTGGAGTTTTTCGTATCGCTACATCTAAAAAGGTGATATTATTCGGTTGATAATTAAGAGTGAATTTTATATTACTTTCTCTTAAATTAAGCCATTCAAAATACCGTAACAGATCAGAAGATGTTCCTTGCCAGATAACAAAGACGTCATCAATGTATCTCCTCCACAGTTTTAGACCAGTGAAATGAGGAGAAACAGTGAGCCATTCCTGTTCAAACCGTGCCATATAGAGGTTGGCGATGGAGGGGGCGCAAGTCGCCCACATCGCCACACCTGAAACCTGGTGATAAATAGTCTCCTCATATAGGAAATGGTTATGGAATAGCGTCAGTTTTGCCACCTCTGATAGAAAAGTCAAAAGAGATTCTGAAAGATCCCCCCTATTGCGAAGAGCATACATAACTACGTCATAAGCTTTGTCTTGTGGAATTACCGTATACAGCGACGTAACGTCCAGAGTCACTAATAAGACATCTGGAAGTCGTGCCAAATCTGCATGTTCAGATAACAGTTGCAAAAAATAGGTGGTATCTTTCAAAAAAGACGGAATTGATGATATTAATGGCCTCAAATATGAGTCAAGAAACATTGATAGAGGCTCTAGCAGAGATCCTCTCGTAGAGACGATGGGTCTACCGTGAGGGTTGTTTAAATCTTTATGGATTTTTGGAACTAAGTAGAACTTAGCTAAGGTGGGAGTGACAGGATTGAGAAACCTCCATTCTTTATTAGAAATTACGTGTGCTTCCCGAGCTATCTTAGTAAGTTCCTTAATCTGAGTTGTTAACATATGGGAAGGATCTAATGGCATGATCTTATACGTGGTCAGGTCCGATAGTTGTTTAAGGGCTTCATCTTGATATTGACTCCTGCTCAGGATGACAATTCCTCCCCCCTTATCTGCTCGTCTGATGACAATGTCTGATCTTAATTGTAGAGCTTTTAACGCTCGTCTTTCACTAGAATTGATTTTCGATTGAAAACTACGTTTGGTTTCTGTAAAACGTTTAATATCTTTGTCTATAAGATCACGAAAAATAGACAGGGCAGGAGGCAAAGGTGTCGGAGGAGACCAAACTGATTTCAACGGCAATAGAATCCGGTTTGAATCAGAATTATCTGTGACATCTTCAGTTTGAGAACCGAAATACACTTTCAAATGGAGTTTTCTGATGAGGTGCTCCAAATCAATATGGAACTGAAACGCATCAAAATGGAGATCCGGGATGAATGATAAACCCTTACTTAACAATGCCAATTGATCTTGCGGTATAGGGATACCCGAAATGTTGATTACTAATGGGTCTAAATCCGACGTTTGGGCACTTCCTTGGTTTGTGTTTTCTCACGTTGGAGGGTTTTTTTCTTCTTTTTGTCGTCTCCCTCGGTTCCATCTAAAAAAGCTCCCTTGCGTGGGGCGCCTCCCGAATCCGTTGAATCAGTGTCTTCTGAGGTAGTTTCAAAGCTAACTTGTTTCCTCTTGCCGCGTTCTTTCCGTTTTAAATTCATCCAGGGATATACATATCCCTTCGTGTAATCGTCATAATCTCGGCGTAGTTTCTTTAGCTTGGCTTTTTTTACTTCTTCTCTTAGAGTGTTCACCTGAGAAGTTATATTGTCAATTTTAGACGTTGCTATGTCAGTTGTAGTAGTAGTTTTGACTTGTGTAAGTAACTCCTCTATCTCTTTAGTGAGGGAATCCATTTCTTTTTTAGTGGTTTCAATTATCAAGACCATAAGGTCAATGGAACACTTGTTTAAAATTTGGTTCCATTTGTCCACAAAGTTGGCTTCAGACGTAAACATTCTGGGCTCCTTATACATCCGTAGACCTCTGGGTATGTGCCGTCTTTGAACGTATTTTATGAGAGACAGTCTATGTAATTCCATCCTCACTCGTCTTTTTTGCAATTTCAACAAATCTTCCCAGTCCAAATGACTGGTAGCGCCTTCTTGATCAGCAGTAAATGTGAAAGGGGTGGGCTCCTTACACATGGAAGAAATAAATTCTTCCGTAAAACTAAACGTTTCCATTTTTCACTTGACCAAATATTAGTGTAGATAACAAATGTGGAAATAGTCACATTGTAGTGTCCGGCCACCACCTACACAGACAGGGTGGCCAAAGCATGTCCTTCTGGGAGATCATGCTCACCCTGACTGTGCAGTGACCACAGCATGGCTAGGCACCCCCATAGTGCTATACAGTATTTCTCTCATGTGATAGATATGGGTTTCTATTTGGGGCCCAGTCACTGATTTATCTGCTTGCTGTGTATGCTGGCAGACCAGTTCTGGGTGCATGTGTCTCCATTGGGAACATGCACTATGGACTAACCAGCAGACTGTTTGTAGCTGGTATGTGTCTTGCTGGAATGGCTTGCAGGGTGCAGTGGCTGTTGGCTTGCTGCAGGGGAATATCTGGTGGTGGGGTGCAGTTTACACTTATCCTGGTCCTATGTCTCTCTGCTATTGTGTTGCAGCTGTGTGTGGAGTGGGGGTGGTGTTCATTCCTCAGCAGGACTGGGGTTGATGTTGCCCTCTACTGCCACCTTTGCAGGGAGGTACAGTGTGGATCTCTTGATGGGGGACCATGTTGGGGGGGGGGGGCAGGCCCTGGTGGGGGTGCTGAGCCTGACTGGGATATCCATGGTGTTTGTGCAGAAACTAGCTATCTTACACATTAACACTGCTTTGAAACTCCCGCTTTGCCTCCATCAGCCATGGAAGGTGTTGTGGACCTGGTCCTGGGCGCCTCATTGCACACTCAGGGTGAGCACAGAACCCGCACGATGTAAACGTGTGTAGCTACTCTGTGCCAGTAAAACACCCGGTCAGTGCCCCCTACCAGGCCGAGGTGCTGTGTGGGTGCACCCGGTCACTCCCCCCAACAGGGCCGAGGTGCTGTGGGGGTGCATTACCCATCTTGTGTCCATCTGTGGACAGCTAATTTGCATGTGCAGTGCATCATGGGTACGTGTGGCCTAACCCTATCCTGTTTACACCGTCAGACTGTCTGTGAGGTGACGTGCAGGCTATCTGCAGCCAGCCAGGGGCTTGCTTACAGCTATGGAGTTGTAGCCCAATGGTTATATCACTCCCTGTGCAGCCAGAGGTCATGGGTTCAAACCCACAGTGGGGTTCTGTGATAGGGGTGTCCACAGCATCTTTTTAATTTACTGTACATATGTTGCTGCCAGCAATAACACCCTGAGCATACTGTACCCATAAGGTGCCTCTGAGGGCGCTTTATGGGGCGCCGTATACGGCACTTTATGGTTGCCATCCATATAGGGTGCACTATACATTATCCTGTGTTGCAACATACATGCTGCCCTATAGGGGACATTCTAGGGTGCCTTGGCGGACGGTGCACTGTCACATGTGCCTTATGGGCTGCCTTATGTTAACATGCTGTGAGCGTGCGTTTTCTAGTTGTTATCACAAAATAAAATTAGTGGGCCTACTACAGCACTCCACAACATAAAACATACTGCCTCTGCTAGTCTTTTTCAATGGGTATTGTGAGGGATTGAATCCCTGGTCCCTGCACCATTGGTCAGTGTCACAACCATTGTGCTGTGGCTCTGTTCCTGTGCTTGAGCAGCAGCGCGCAGCCTTGTAGCCATCGGCGTGCCGTCTTGTGGCGCACAAAATTAGCAGTGCGCCGCCTTCTGCCGCGTAACATTAACAGCGCGCCGCCTTATGCCGCCCAACATGGGCATGCCCCTTAAAATAATGCCTCAACCAGTTGTCTTCAATGGGCACTGTGGGGAATTGAACCCATGATGCCTGCACGAGTAGTCAGTGTCTTAACCATTGTGCTATGGCTCCATTCCTACTATTTGCACATCAGCGCACCACTTATCCCTCCCACTATTGGGCTGCCCCCCACACATCAGCGCGACGCCTTCTGCCCACAGGCTCGCCGCCTTCTGTTGCCCCATTTTATCAGCGCGCCGCCATCTGCCGCCCACAATGAACAGTGCGCCGCCTCATGCCGTATAAAAAAAGAGTGCGCCGCCTTCTGCCGCCCATAATCAATATACCTCCTACACCACTTTTGCCCATAAAAGTTGATGCCTCAGCTGGTCTTTTTCATTGAGCGCAATGGGGGTTTGAACCCCTGGCCCCTGCACCATAGGTCAGTGTCTTCACCATTGTACTACGGCTCTGTTGTTTGGTTATGCAGCAGCGCCCCACTTAGCCTTCCCACGCGCTAATGTGGGCCCCGCACATTTGCACGACGCACACACGTACGGTCCGGTTTTTTTTCTTTTTTCTGCCTGGCCCGCCCACTCCTTATATGGCACCAGCACACTAACGGGAACCCGCACAGCAACGGTGTTTAGTAAACATGCCCCTTAGTGTATGTGTCTCATATCCCCTTGTGTTAAATGTATCCCCCAATTGTGTTGTGACCACTTTGATTGAAGGATAAGGTGGTATACAAAACTGTCTAAATAAATAAAATAAACTGGCGCAGGAGATGGTCCTGAACAATAAAGGGGTTATTTTGTTTTAAAGGTAATTTTCTTGTCTTCTATAGAGAGAGCAGAGCAGTTGCCATGTTTGTAGACGAGTAGAGAACGATTTAATAGAATTGTGCTCTCTCTACATATATTGTTTGGGTTCCCAATTTACCATGCTTCACTCTCTCATCCCTACCTCTGGGAAAAAGCTGAACTGTGTCTGGAGCTAGTTTATTTGCCCACTTTAGGTGAGGTTATTTATGTGGATCCAGCTAACCCAGTCATTACTGGCAAACGTTAGTCATATTACAATAACAATGTCCTTGCCCAGCTTCTGTGATAAAGAGTCCTGGCCTCTGTTTCAGTGAAGTGTTTTTTCACGGGGTTTGCACTAATACAGGGGATTAAGACTAGTGCCAGCCAGTCTCACAGTGGGGGCACTAGGAGAGCACAGAGAAGCCTGGAGAACTATAGAGAGAGAAAGAGGAACCGCGGCCGGGAATGCTAACGTGCGTTATGTAATGTTAATGCGTGTTAGGTGACGTTAACGCGTGCTAACGCAACGTTTACGCGTGTTAACATTACCTAACGTGCGTTAACGTAGCATTTGCTACGTTAATGCGGTTTAGTAAACATACCCCAAAGTTTACTTATCCCATCAGCTGTGAAGAACGTTGGGGCCCTTGAACACTGCACTCTTGTGACTCCACCTTCAGGAACTCCAGTCCTCAGGAGCTCTGGAACTCTGTCTCCTCATTAGTGGTGCAGCAGGATGAGGTCATCAAGATGCAGTCAACTGGTCCTTAACCTCTCCCACCCTAACTAGATTCCCCACTAGTTCCTCCCAGTCTCTTTCTAAAAAAGCCCTAAAAGCTACAGCTCGCCAAAAAAAAAAAATCAGGCTAGTCTGTGGAAAAGAGAACACCGCTCTCTCACTCGAACAGCTAGCACATACACACTCAATCCTTCTACCTAGTTTCCTTCTTACACTCACACATTTTCTCTAACATTTTTCACCTCAGATCTTTCACTTCCTATTTCTTAGCTCTCTTTGACGTTCTTACTATCCTACTAGCTCTGTACTATTTATCTTATACTTTGGACTCAACTACCCAGCTTGTCACCTGATTCAGATAAGGGCACATCCGGGCTGTCCAGACGGTTCCAAGCAAGATGTGCCTGTTTGGACCTGATTCTGGACCGTGGGAACAAAATGTTCCTGTGGTAACCAGAATCAGGCCCGAGGATGGCCTGGCGTGCTCCTGCGGAGACGTCTTCCCCGCAAGCACCCCCGACCCCCGCATCCTCGGCACCCCTTTTCCCTGTTGCCTGACCCAAAGCTGACCCGGGGGGGGGGGGGATCCCTGGGCCCGATCGCTGGGTTTTTGCTGCTTATTCCACCTTTGTGGCGGAATAAGCAGTGCATCCCCACGGGCCCGGCAGGATGTGCAGGGCCGTGACCTGAATCAGCCCTTTACATCCTGCCAGCTAACCCACCCCCACTCCGCACTGATCCCGCCCCCTCCCACCCCTCACTGGCTTTCCCCGTCCTGATGCACAGAACGTACAGGGAGAGCCGGAGGGGGAATCGGGCCCTGCCGGGACTTGCAGCCCCACAAGTCACATCCTGGAATCGAGCCCATAATATCTATAAATGCTAAATGCTGATGTCCTTTCAACATTTTCTTTTTTAATCAGGGTTCCCTCTAACAGGAGCTGCCCAGCACATAAACTCACTTTTTAAATAAACCCAAGGAAAACCTTGATTAATAATTATTCATAGCTTCCTGTCTATTTTTATGGAGGATGAACCATCAAATGAAACCTATCTGTCATTATTTCACTACTCTGTGACACTAGCTAAAAAAAAAAAATCAAACCTACTCTCTTTCCACTTATTCTCAATCAATCCTTCTTGCAAACTTCAAAAACTCTCATCAAATCATGCAAACAGAGGTCTCTCTATGACCGAGCACCCCTCATGCACTTCCTCATTCATTCCTAAACAGTCACCAACTGACTCAGAAAGTTAACTTCACTGATGCTCTAAGCTGACCCAGCACGTCCCTGCACCTGCTGATGTCATCTATAAGTCCCATTCTATTCTGAATAAAAATCTTATTTCCTTAAATTAATCCTCCTGACCATTTATCCCTGTCAAAATGTACCTCAGAGAACTTTCTCATGCAGACTTCTCCTTCTGTCATGCTGTAACTACATCTTTGACTTTCCTGCGTCATGACTAACAGGCAGCTACAGCTGACCTGTTTCAATTTGGATCCCTCCCCCTCCTCCTTCAAACTGGAACTTCGCTTACAATAAAATATGTATTTTATTATACAATAACAGTATCGATTATCACCTTCTTTATACTGGAAAGCCTTGCTGTGCACATTTTTTAAAACCTTTTTGTTTTGAAAACTACTTTTAAAGTCACCTTTTACATCGGGGCAAATTGTGCCTTTAAAAGATCAATAAAACACTTGAAACCCACATTTTACAACTCGCTGCACCTCCTCCTCAACTCAGGAACCATTAAAATTCATTAAAACTTTTATTTAGTATACTTTTATTTTCGGGTTATTTTTAACCGGAAACCATGCACCTTTTTCTTTAAACGCTGCAAACGCGGTGATTTTAACATTTTAATTATACACTTTGGCGTATAGGGCTCCCCTAATCTTGCTCCAGCTGTCTGGAACAATAAAACTTTCAAAAGTTAACTTTTAAAAATCGGGCTCTTTCTGGCCATTTTTAAGGGGTCCTAGACCCTTTAAGGCCAGTTCCGCTTCCATAAAATCTTTCCCATAGGCCCACAGCCTGCCTGATGCTTTTCCTTAGGCCAAACATAGACAATACCATTTTTCAAGGGCCTCCTACCCTTTTATTAAATTTTATTTTTCCTGCTCAAATACGGGCACTCTGGGGCAGCCCTCCATCACCTCGGACCTCCCAACAGGCCTTCCCTGGTAGGCCCAGCTTGTCTCAGGCCCTCCAGCCCAAAACATTGCCTGATTCCAAAGCCCCCTGCCATATTTTGGGCTCACTGGGCCTAACTTCCAAGGCTCCTGAGTCCTGCCATCATGCTAATTTTATTTTATTTATTTAGCAATGCTTATATAATGCTTTTCACCAGGTCAAAGTGGTGTACATTCAGCCCTTCTCTCCAAAGGGCTCACAATCTACATTATGTACCTGAGGCAACAGAGGGTTAAGTAGCTTGCCCAATGCTGTGGGACTAGAAACCTGAGTCCCTCCAGCAGGATTCAACCCCCCCCCCCCCCCAGCCCTCTGGCCCAAGGTAACTTGCCCCAACCACCAGGCTACTTTTCCCTCTTGGGCCTGCTATCCTCTGCCCCTCCTCCTAACACTGGGGACATTACAAGCACCCATGGCCTCCTCCTCATATCATCAGGGATAGCCGTGGATGTCCACAATCCTCTCCGATGCCCCATTTCCTTCTTCTCCAACCCCCTGGCTCTCCAAATTTTTCTTTTTTTTTTTTTAAATATGCAGCCATCGGCTCTTTGGCTGCTAGGCTGTGTAAGCCCTCCAGGGACAGGGAAATATCTACTGTACCTGAATGTGCTAGTGGAAAACTGTGAGTTAAATCCATATCCCTCTGAATCTTTCCTGGAGTTGCTGACTCCCAACGATCCAGTTGCTATCTGCCACTTCAAGGTTTTGGTCTCTCCTCTGGAATCCAGCAGACTTCCAGATCAAGCAAAAAGTGAATGATTTTATCCTTTTCTCCTCTGATCCACACAGCAAATTTTTCAGACCTGCCAGAGGCTCTTCTGCAGGGTCTTCTACACTCTTCACAGGATACCAGAGAGAAAACAGCTCCCTTTATCTCTGTCTTCCAGTCAGGGGCAAGAGACTCATTTTCTGTTTCCCCATTCTAGGAATCTTCAGAACTCTCTCAGGAATATGATCATCCCTCACTCTTTCCCTGCTTCCTAGTGAATGACTCTGCAGGGCACACAGCTCTCCGGTGAACATTGGGCCAGTCTCCTCATAGACAGCTCCCCACTCCCTATGGGCTGCATCACTGTGGCCACTCTTGTGCAAAAGTACCTCAGCAAATTCTAGTCCATTCTACACTCATTCAGCTTTGTTCATGCACTCATCATTGGGAGAAGCATAGTGCAGGGCAGGGCAGGGCCAGCATGACCATCAGGCAACCTAGATGGCTGCCTAGGATGCCAATGGTCCAGGGGTGGACCATTGCCACCGCCGCCATCCCTCTCTGGGACCTTCAGTGGCAGCAATACCTTCAGACAGCCCCACAGTGCTTACCTAAATCTCTGGCACTGCAGGGCTGTTTGTGATTCTGCCCCTCTGATGCCCGGTGCCAACTTCTGTCCACATGCTAAAGTAAGTCAGCACTGGGTATTGGAAGGGCGAAAGCCCTGCAGCACTGGAGGTTTAGGTAAGCACTGCAGGGTTGTTTGAAGGCATTATTGCTGCTGCAGGTCCCGAGGAACAGCAGGAGCAGGGGCACAAGGGGTGAGGTTTGTGTAAGGTGCATCATATCCTTGCACTGGCCCTGCTGCAGGGGGCGCAATTCTCGCATATAAACCAATGGAAGCATCTAACAGGGAGCACCCACAGAGATGCAACTATTTATTTTCAAACTGGGACAGAACTCTACAGTACTCTACCCTGGCCCAACAGATCTGACAGTCTAGATAGGCATATGCCACATATCCTCCCATTTGAAATCAGAATAGGAACATTTTTTTTAGAACTGACAAGTCACTAAAATGAGCAATATCATGGGTAGGGTCTTGGATAAATTGTTAAAGGGTTGGCATCTGGCCAACCCGGTTGGGATTTCAGGGAGCCTGGGAACTGACAGGACCTTTAAATCAACATAGTTTCAGTAATCTGCCAATTGCCATCCCCAGCAACAGCCTTCACAGAGTATGAAGCCTGTGAGCCAGCAAATGTTATCAATCCCTACCATAGCCCCCTTCTACTCCAAAGTGTGGGGTTCCATTATATACCTGCCTAGGATGAGGAGGAGCCACTGCAGAAACTCTTGAGGGTGCGCTGACTCATTGTCCATCGAACAATGAGATGCTGCTGCTACTGCTCAATGAGAAAAGGTGGGCCCAGGGCTGCCCCTCACAGATCTGCCACTTATGACAGAGATAGAATGAGTGGATAGGAAGGAGTGTGGTGGAATAAGAAAGAGTGGAAACACGTTGAGGAGTGGGGGTGGGAAGATGGACAGAAAAGGATCAGAGATCTGTGGAGAAGTTGGAGGCTGTGTGTAGGGGTGGGGGGAGAGGGGTGGTAAAAGGAGCATTGTTGGGTGGAAGTCCATGAGGTAGGAGATGAATAGAACACCTGGGGGCCAAAAAAAGCAACTTCCACCCCTGCCCTCCCTAGTTATTGATACTGTGCAGGGCAAAATGATGGTTAGATGGTCTTATTGGCCCACCTCGTTCCACAGCTTATGACTTAAAAGGTCCAGTGAGTTTGGAGAATGTATACGCCACTAACACTATTAAGGAATTAAATACCTGGAACAAAAGAAATATGTACATTGAAAACCAATTAAATTGATTAAACTCCGTGTAATAACCTGAAAAAAAATAATTTCAAAGAAATGTCGAAATTATTGAAGTGCATCCTTGCTGGTTTTGTAAAATATATCTATCAACCCTTCAACAACTTTATCAACTGGAACATGAAGTGTTTCTGAAAATTAAAAGAAAAAAGCAATATGAGGTAGAAGGATTGCCTTTTTGGGGGGTGGGGGGACTGACTTGATCATTTGCTGCAGAGTGACAGAGAAATGGCAGATGAGTTGAGGTTGTGTAAGTGTAGCCTCAGGAAACCCATTGACTTGAGGAGAAACTGAAATCATCTTAGATTCCTCTATTATACAGTAGCTTATTCATCTTTAATCCTTGATCATATGCGCAGAAAAGCGAATCAGTACTGCCCCAATCCGTGGTTCTTAAGCCAGTCTTTGGGTCACTGTCCCCCACTCCCCCATCCCTCATCAGTCTGGCTTTCAGAATATCCCTAATGAATTTAATTTAATGTAAATTGGAAATTGTTTCCCACTTTACTCTAAAAAGAGTTTAAGGTGAATTATGGAATCTAAACAAAAAGCATGCAACCAATTATACAATATCATAAAACATCTAATAGACAAGATCTACAATCATTCCCTATATCAAAATAATCCTCACCATTAAGCAAGCAGATTTCCAAACAGTTCACCTTAATCATCCTTAAAATTACTCTTATCTGCTTTATTATACACTCCTGAAATAACTACCTTTCAACATTTGTTTCCTCCTCCTTCAGCAATTTATTCCAAAGGTTAGACACTTTACCCTTCAATGTTTTTTCCTGTGTACTCTGCAGCCTACCATCATACTGTACACTGTTGGTAATTTTAAGAAAACTTCTTGTTTGGATCTTAAACTTCTATTTGGAACATACACATCAACCAATTCCTGCAAATATTAATGCAGCAATCCATTCACTATTTTTAAGGCTATGACTAAAATCTTAAATATTACCCTGGCCTGAATATGCATTAGACATATTTGCGTATGATAGGGGTCCAACGTAGGCATTTTTATGTCATACTAGTGGTGTAAATACCACTCAAGCAGTCCCCGCAATGCAGGGGACCCAGCCTAGAAGAGGGCCCACTCAGCCCAGTAATTGCTGCAGGCAGCGATAATAGCAGAGCACAGCAAATATCACCACAGCTGTAATGCACTTTTCTGCAGCAGCCGGAGGTCCGGGAAAGCATTTCTCACTGAAGGGCAAAGGTCTTGTGATACTTGAGACTTGGGCCCGACAGTAGGATTTACCTCCCCAGCTGCTGTGGAGCAATGTTTGACAGAGAAAAAGGCTGGAGCAAACTTCTGCTTCAGTAAGTGTGATGTTTTCAGACTGCCTGGCTACCACTTGGGGTTTTTTTAAGTTTTCAGGGGAGAGGGGGAAGAACCAGGGGGGGGAGAGGTGTTCTTCCCCTCTTCTCATGGCCGCTGCCCTTGTTATTATGAGGAACCCTAAGCAAATTTTACTTGGGGGCCCCTCATTTGAACTTCCACCACTGTCTCATATATATTTATTAGGGATATTCTGAAAATCAGATTGGCTTGGAGGTGGGGAGAGGGGGGGGGGAGACACATGGCCCGGTTTGAGGCTTCAGCATCACTGAATAAGTAGGGTAGGGACATTAAAGGTAGGGCTCAGCTGTCCAGTAGGTGAACTAGATGGCCACCTAGGGTGGCAGACCATGGCAGGAATTTCGACACCCCATATTTATTTATTTAACAAGTTTTATATACTGCTTTATCATTTCAATCAAAGTGGTTTATTTATTTATTTGACAAGTTTTTTATACCGCCCTTTTCCTTCAATCAAAGCAGTTACAATTACAAGGTTATACAAAGGCAAGGGGAACACGTACCACTTTATCATTACCTCAAAGCAGTGGAAAATGGGACTACATACCAGGGGAAAACAGTACATACTGTACATTACATTACATCTAAGACAGACATACCGGCAAACAGAAACCACCCACAGAGCAGCCATGTCCTTGGTCCCGCACGGTCCTATGCCTAAGGGCCATGCCAAAGAGCCCTCTGGTATGGGCGCGCTCCTGCAGTGGTGGTTAATTGCTGTTTCCTTGTGATCTTACTTTGCAGGGGACGGAGCCCTCATTGATAGCTGTTGAATGGCTTCAGCTCTCCTGGCATTGTGCGTGCCCCCGCAGTGGTGGTTAAATGCTATTTCCTTGTGATCTTACTTTGCAGGGGATGGAGCTCTCATTAAAACTTAAACTTGGTAATGTACATTAAACAGGAACATTGATAACTTGGATTTTCCTGAGGCAATGGAAGGTTAGGTGACTTGCCCAAGGCCACAAGGAGTGCTATTGGGAATCAAACGCTGGTCTCTGGGCTCTCAAGCCAGTGTTCTTAACCATTAGGCTACTCTTCCACTCCCCTATGTGTTTTGGCTGCTACTTCTAAGCTCCCTCCAATGCAACCTCCTGTCAGAAGGGGGTCAGAAGCAGCAGGCCATGTGTGCCGATGCACATGGTTGCCACAGGCACAAAGCTGTGACAATGCTGCCGCTTTTAAACTGCTGCTACCGCCAGCCCCCAGAAGACAAAATTGGTGGCAGCAGTGTGGCAGGGGGTGGTCTGGCACGGGGGGGGGGGGGGAGCATTGCCAGGAATCATGCCTAGGGCTGCAGAAAGCCTTGGGCCAGCCCTGAATACAGGGCCCTTTCACTAAAGTGCACAAGGGGCCATGTGCGCAAGGGGCATGATAGCTATTGCATGCTGATTCATGCATTGCCCATCATGTGTTGGGGTGGTGAAGAGGCGGGAACAGAGAATTAGCATGTGGAGTCAGTGTGGGAGATATATCGTGTGCTGTCAATGTTACAATTAGCATGGGTACAAGTAACACCACCTCATGCAGTCACACTCTGACAGTTACCATAGAAGCTTTGCACTTAATACATATTAGTTTTAGTGCTAAATGTGTGTGAAGTGCAAAAACTCTGGCACTTTAGTAAAATGGTCCCTTAGATATCCTCATTAGCTTGCACAAGTTTCCTTTACTCTGAAGAGATTGCATCTGTTCATTCAGTAGCATATACTGGAAGTCCCCCTCTCCCAGTATGTCATCTTTTCTGATCTCTTTGCAGGTGCGTGTTTGTAAAATGGGTTTTTGGGAGGAAGGTATTTCAGATTCTATGGGGGGGGGGGGGGTTCTCAGTTGTGTTTGTAAATTTTTCTTCTTGGCATCTGAAAAATAAATTATTTATCTGTTTACTTATTTATTCATATTTTATAATCCACTTTATCCATAAATCTGGATTTCAATGTGCGGCAATTCTTTTATGCTGATGATGTTCAGATATTTATCCCAATTAAGGAGACAGTTGAGGAGGCCTATGATTGATTAGGTGATGGAAGATCGAAAAGATGGATGAGCCATAATGGCTTGAAAATTACTCTGGGCAAAACCAAAGTGCATGAAGGCACATTTTACAATGGGACATCCAAGTGGAGGAGTGGCCTAGTGGTTGGGGCAAGGTACTTCAGGCCAGAAGGTCGGGGGTTCAAATCCCACTAGAGGACAGCAACCTTGGGCCGGAAGGACTGGGGCTTCTAGTCCCACAGGTGCTCCTTGTGGTCTTGGGCAAGCCACTTAACCCTCCATAGCCCATGTTCCCTGTAAAATAGTTATCTCCAAGTTATAATGCCCTGTTCAATGTAATTTCAGTTTGTTCAATGTAAACTGCACTGATGCAGAATAGCATCTTATATAAGAGAATGTAAATAAATAAGTGCAATCTTGGACATAATGCCAGAATGTCTGGAAAAAAAAGTAGGCACATGCAATTTCAGGCACAATTTCAGAAACATGGATGTTCCCAATATGGACATCTATAGAGATGTCTACATGCGTAATGGTTAAAGTAATGGTTTGGGAGCAGCATAACCAGAGTTCTAAATCCCAGTGTGAGTCTTTCTGATCTTAGACTAGTCACTTAACTCGCCATCTTCTCTCCACTCTCTGGATGTTTTAAGGCCAAAACAAGTACTTTCCTGATTCCTGTTCATACCTGTTGATCCTGAAATTGAACAGAGTTGTGTAAATCCATTGCACTTCCCCAGACATGCCTCCACCAAAACCGCTTGCCTACTTGGATGCCCTGGTACTGGAGATGTCTGCACCAGTCCGCCTCAGGTATCATTTGTCTCCAGATGCAGGCATCTGGTAATTCTTTCAGGTGTCTCCTATAGTCCTCCTGGCTCAATCTGTACAAAAGAAGAGTCAGAATATCACTCTACATGGTTCCCCCCCCTTGCAGGGAGGTCTATCTCCAGGGTTCCCCTGTACGTTAGAGTGAGTCGTCCAACAGTTCCAAAGTCCACGTTGGTTGGATTCCTTCGCACGCTGGGTTCTGCCCCTCTTTTCTAGGCAATGGTCCTCTCCCCAGGTCCCAAGTAGCCCTCACCAAGGTCCTTCTTGACAACACAAATATAGTTGTTGTTGTTGTTGTTGTTAAGTACCATTGAGTTGGTATTGACTCATGGCAACCCTCTGGATAGTTGTCCTAAATTGTGTTCAGTCTTCATCAGGCGGCTCATTTGTTGACACAAATCTAAACAATATTGGGTTCATTCCATTCCATCATTGGGACATCCATCCCCGCTATTCGGCCCCCTCTGCATCCCTGGCTAACCTCCCTGTATGAACAAGGTGTTTGTACGGGAAGGCTAGATGGGGGCAGGACAGGGGAGGGCGGAGGTGGAATTAGGGCAGGCAGTGAGCGGTCCGCAGCCCTGGACGTACAGAGTCAATTCCAATGTCAGTCCTGTACATCCAGGGCCAGCAGACTGAACGGAAAACTTATTCCGCCTCTGAGGTGGAATTAGTTCCCCTAGATGGCGGGGACGGCAGGCCCGGGCAGCAGAAGGGGTTGGAGGGGATGCAGGTGATTCCCCGCAGACCGACCCTGGCCTTGGAAGGTCAGATCGGGCGTTGGGCTGCAGGGAATTTCAGAACAGATCAGCCAGGGATCATGGCTCCTGAATGGAGCCGCGGTGCCATGGCACTGTGTCTCCATTCAGGAGCCTTGACTGAGTTAGCCGGGTAGAGGCCTGTATGTGCAGGCCCACCGGAATCAGGTCCCAGCCTGCATGTACAGGCCTAGTTGCGATTCTAATCCTGCGGGCTAGACGTGTCTTGTGAGATCAGAATTGCGTCTGCCCCATGCGTCCGATTCCAATCAGGCACACAGGGGCATGGATGTCCTGATCGGAATGGGGCATTATGTAAATGAATGCAAATTCAGTCTTCCCAACATCCTTCATTTCAAGCCGATGTGCACATCACATCTCACCATAAACTCTCCCCCCCCCCCCAAGTCACAAGTTCAATTGGGATGTGTCCTAGATGTTGAATTACCTAGATGCCCTGCCATCTCCCACATAGCTTCCTATTGCTACATCCACCCAAAGTCTGGTGAACTATCTACTGGTTGAATATCCATGGAGGTCTCCTCGGGGCTTGGTTGTTCCTCAATCTCCAGATCCATCTCCTCCTCCTCCTCGAGGGAGTCTACCTCCTGCTTCTCAGCCTTTCTGTGGTTGGGGAGTAGGGCCCTGGTTTTTCTAGGAGGGAAGAGTTCAGACTGAACCCTTCCTCTGCCCCAGCTGTCCTTCTCTGCTGCTCCAAGATGACCCTCCCCAATGGGCCTATACTCCCAGAGCAGGGACTGGCTGTGATGGAACATACACCCTGTTGCATACCTTAACAGAGACTCTTTGAGTCAGATCATCCCTAGCAAGTGGTCCTTCTCCCTCCTGGGAAAGATAATTGGCATTAATATGAGCCTTTCTAGCCCAGTATTCTATGTGAAAATTGTAGGCCTGTAAGGCCATATACTAGCAGGTCCAGCAGGCATCGATGTTCTTCATTGAGTTTAGCCATTTTAAGGCTGTATGGTAAGTCACAAGGGTGAAATATCTTCCTAGCAAATAGTATTTTAAGGCATCCACTTGACAGTGAGGCATTCTTTTTCATAAATAAGTAGCTAGTCTCTGCCTCACCCAGCTTCCAATTAAGGTACGAGACCGGGTGCTCTCCTCCAGCAATGTTATAGCTTAATACTACTCCTAAGCCTACCCCGATGTGTCAGTTTGTAGCACAAACTGTTCTTTGAAATCTATATTTCTTAACACTGGTTCTTTACACTGGTTCTTTACCCAAGGCTTGCTTGAGGTTAACAAAAGTCTCTTCTTCCCGTTTACCTCAACATACCTAGTTAGGGGATTTATTTTTCAGCAGATCGGTAAGGGGAGTGACTAGCTCTGCAAAGTGGGGTACGAACCTTCGCTAATAGCACACTAGGCCCCAAAATGCTCTAACCTGCTTTTCGGTTTTTGGTAGGTTCTTTCCTTGAATAGCCTGCACCTTATTAATAACAGGTCACACTACCCAATTTCCTACCCGATGGCCTAGGTATTGTACCCCCTGATTTGACAACTGGCATTTCTTAGGGTTGGCTGTCACCCTGGCCCCCCTTAAAGACACACATCTTACGCAGGTGGATTATGTGTTCCTCCCATGTCTCGGAATAAATAGCCACATCATCCAGGTAGGCACCCACGTTCCCTAGATGCGATTTAAGTACCTTATTAATGATGTGCTGGAAGATAGCCGGCACCCCATTCAAGCCAATAGGGAAGACGGTAAACTGGTATAGCCCCTAGGGTGTCCAAAAAGCCATTTTCTCCCTAGAGAATCTGCCAGTATCCTTTCATTAAGTCAAGGGTTGAAATATATTTAGCCCCTCCCAATTGTTCTACCAGCTCCTCTATCCTTGGCATGGGGTAGGCATCAAAATTTGAGATGACATTCACTTGCCGAAAATCAATATAGAATCTAGTGTTTCCATCGGGTTTGGGCACTAGGACTATCAGGCTAGACCATTCACTGTTGGACCTCTCTACTTCTTTCTCGATCTCCCGTTGTTTGGCCTGGGGAATGCGGTATGGCCATTGCCTCATGATTTCGCCCTCCCTGGTAATAATCTTGTGAGTTCCAAGATGGATCCTCCCAGGGAAGGACAAGAACACGTCTGAAAACTGGGCCAACAGGTGCTTCACCTGTCTCCTCTGATCTTCTGATTATTCACTCCCTTTTGGTACCTCAGTGGGGTCCCTCATCTGAGCAATCTCTGGGCCCAGATCTTCTTCCCTTTGCTTACTTGCACTCCTAGTCCTTGCTGACAGACCCAGGGCTTGAATAAGTTGATATGGAAGGTCTGCACCTTCCCTTTTCACTACTACACTCCAGGGCACCTTAAAGGGGCCTCTCCACTGGGCTTGTACCTTATTACTGGAAGTGGGTAGCATAACTAAGACCAGGTCTCCTTGGTTAAGACTCCTCTCCCATGCCTGCTTGTCATAGTAGACCTTTTGTTTCTCTTGATTTAACTGGATTTTCAAATGGGTAACTTGTTCAATCATGGGCTCTAACCCTTTCTCCAGTTCTACCCAGGCTTCTTGCACCACGTCCAAGAGCCCCTTGGGCTGTTTCCCCATTAAAAGTTTAAACAGGTAAAAGTCCAACACAGCTTGGGGAACATCTCTGTAGACAAACAGGACAATTGGAACCACTTTTTCCCCACATCCGGCAGTTATCCCCTATACTCTTTCTATCATTTGAATCAGGATCTGTCTATCTTGAAACTCTCTGACACCAATGAGACTCTTCAGATGTGAATGTATCACCCAAGTTCTGCACTTTGCTAGAGAAGATGTAAGCGGCTAAGAACTGGCTCTTACTGTAACTTCCTGGGAAGCACTCCCCAGCCTTTTAGAAAAGTCTTAGAAGGCCTTTGGTTGTAGACAAAATGGATTGCATTGTTACCAGCTGTTTTAAGATTTAGATCCAAAGGCGATGCTAAGGCTGTTAAAATAATTACACTTCCGCCCAGTCATGAACTCAGAATCTGGGTCAGTTCCTGCACCTTTTTTAACCTCCTGGGTGTGGACAGAAGAGGTTTCCCTCAGTAGACTGCCCTAGTTTTTGCAACATAAAACATGCTGATCCCAGTCAAACTGAAATTTAATTCTCAAAAATCTTAGCAGGCTGTCTAAGATACATAAAAACACAAATAAGTAAGCAGCTAGTGTTCAAATCTGCGTGCCTGTACCCCTGCCAAACTATTGTGATTTTTCATTCAGATGGAATAAGTTAAATTCTGTGGCATACATAAGCCAACTTTCACCTGCTCTGTCTTGCTCTCTCCACAATCAGGGAACTTAATCACCATCAACAGGACGCACTGAAGTATTTTCCTGTGGGCTGCTGTTGCTGGTAGGAATTTGCTAAGCTCTGCCCCTGCTGACATGATTACTACATGTCACTCATGGTCTTTAAAGCTCCTGCCAGGGCAGACAGACTGGCAAAGGGGCGTGCCCCTCTGGGCAACTGAAGGCCAGAAGGGGGGGGGGGGGACATCCTGAGAGAAATATAGGGTGTTCTAAAAAGAGGCAAGGTTGGAAAAAGGAGGATTTATCCCAATTATTATTAGAAGGAGAGGGTGGGATAGAATGTGCAGGTTACGGAGGGGGTAGAGGAACAAGTTTTGTTACAAATTTTGGTGGAAGATAATATTAAGGTAGTTTCAGGTTTTGGGCAATTTGGGGGTGTAAAATGTGTGGAGGAAAAAAGAGTCTAGTCATGTCATGTCCTGAAGGCAGTCATCCTGCAATATGATCTGCGGACATGGGGTGTGGGAACTATTTGGAAATATGTTGTATTGCTGAATGCCCACTGTTAGAAATAATGCAGAACTGTTATCAGAAGACGTAGGGGAGAGGGGATGAGAAGAGGTTTGTGAAATGGAAACTTGGCTGAGGTAAGGGGATTCAGTTGCGGAGAAGCAGCTGGGTCCAGATGTTTACAGTTGGTTGGGATTTTCTCGGAATGGGAAGCGGGGGGGGGGGGGGGGGGTGGAATATTGTATATACAGGGTGGCACAAAAAAAGTGAGAACATCTCGTAGCATATAAGTTATTTAAAAATTCAAAAAGACAGATGTAAATGATTGACAAATTTTTTTTAAAAAGATGGCGACTGGAAATTGTCAAAATAAAGACGTTATGTAGCTAAAAAAGGTAAATAAGTAAACTATTTAAGCTTTTAATTTACGAGATGTTCTTACTTTTTTTGGGCCACCCTGTATATATATTTTTCTTTCTTGAGTTTGCAGGATGTGTGCTCTCTTTTTTATTTCTACTGTTATTTAAAAAAAAATCTAAGGAGTTCCTTTCTGGCTTTCTTTTGTTTTAAAATTATAAACCACTTTGTATAGCTGGTATAGCAAATGAAACAAATGAAAATGAAATGAACCATAAGTTGATCCTCACACGACACAGCTGCCACTCGGAGTAATAGTCTGAGTAATAGCTCGTACTGTTTGTTAGTTCAGGTGGGGAAAAAGGGAAGGGTGGGACTTCCTCAGAGCTCCGGAATGTTCCCCAGTATAAACGGACGATCGTCTGCATCTTGTTGGAAATGTTTTATTGGAATTTGGGTCCTTGATATTTTGGGGGGACTTTAATGTTCATTTGAGTCCAGGGCCGGTGTAAGGGTCCATCCTGCTGCCCTCCATTACAGTCACACTGCTGCACCTCTCTGGGGCCAGCAGTGGCAGTAGTAGGCACACCCAGAAGGCCATCACTCTAGGCAACTGCTTAGTTCACCTACTGGTAGCACTGGAGCTGTATGAGTCAGCTTGGGTTACAGCAATTAGTGAGAGGAGCGAGCCATAAGGTAGGGCACACTTTAGATTTGGGTTTTGTTAAGTATGAGGATGGAAGGAGGATAATGCAGGTGACCGACATACAGATGAGGCCTATTTAAATGAACAATAGGTGGGTTGCCATAAATATCATAGTATGGAAACCCTATTGCACATATCATAGTATGGAAACCCTATTGCACGTATTAGCATCCCTCTCTTAGCCAAAATAATTGAGAAAGAGGCACAACGGCAAATCCAGGACCACATAGATGCCGCTGCTCCCTTAGACAGCTGTCAACATGGGTTCAGAGAACATCATGGGGTCGAGACACTACTCACTGGTCTATTCAATGACATCATCACAGGAATTGATAACATCCGTCAAGGTTTTGTGCTCATCTTCCTAGACATCGCCGCGGCTTTTTACTCCGTGAGTCACGAAATACTCCTCGGAAGATTGAGAGAAAAAGGCGTATGCAACTGTGCGCTAGGATGGTGTAAATCCTATCTGGACGGTAGATGGCAATATGTGAAGTCTGGATTAGAAGAGTCGATACATTTCCATCAAAAGCAAGGAGTACCCCAAGGCTCCTCGTTATCCTCCTTACTCTTCAATATTTACATGCAGCCCATCTGCAATATCATAAGATCATTCAATGTGAACTGCTTGATATATGCAGACGACATTCTCTTATACATGCCTTTCTCCACAACTCACATGAACCTGACCCCACTCACGGATTGCTTCAATGCAGTTTCAACATGGCTCCAGTCACAGAACCTACGCATTCAACATAAAAAAACAGAGGTGCTATTCATCACCAGAGACCCCAACTTTACTCCGCCATCCCACGTCAGTGTCAAGGAAGCTGACCTGCAAACTAAAGATGCAATAAAATACCTGGGAGTTACGATGGATCAACGCCTGGATATGAAACGCCACATAACCAATATAGTCAAAGCTGTCTATTTTAAAATCCGTTCACTCAAGCACCTACGCTCCCTGTTGGACCCAGATGATTTCCGAACCATATATCAAGCACTGATCCTGCCACATTTTGATTTTGCAAATGCCATCTTACAAGGGCTCCCCCAATCCACACTCACCCCCTTACAGTTGGCCATGAACGCTGCAGCCAGGGTCATCTACGGTGCAACCAGAAGCGACCACGTGACTCCCATTCTCAAACAGCTACACTGGCTACCTATTCATGGGAGAATCACCTTCAAAACACTTCTATTAGCTTTCAAGGCAATCAAAGGTATTTCCTCCGCCTCATTCACACATCTTATCCACATTGTACCCCCCAACAGATCCAGAAGAGCAACAGCTGTCAACCTGCTAATCACACCAAAGGCATCGGCAAAATGCAACAAGACAACCACAAACAGGGCGTGCAGTTTATATATCCCCAAATGCTGGAATGCACTACCCCCTGACATTAGGGCCATAACCAATCTATATCAGTTCAGGAAGGCACTCAAAACCCACCTCTTCCTCCAATACTTCCCAGCCAGCAATTAAACCTAGATACCCCTCTCAATAAATGACCCACGCTAGACCCCTCTAGAAATGCCCTCATACTCATTTTCTGATTTTTACCTATCCTTGCTGTGTAAATAGCTTATGTACATAGTTTACCCTGTTATCCAGGTTTGTATCCCTGTTCGATGTAAAACCTGACAACTTGTCGTTATGGTAGTTATGTTATGATGTAAACCGCGCTGATACCGAATAGCGCGGTATATAAGAAACTGTAATAAATAAAATAAATAAATAAAATTAATGGATGCTCTCCGTGGTCTCTTGGATGAAGATTCTGAACGTTTGCGGTTTTAACTAGATGTGTCATCAGCATTCGATATAGTCAATCAAGTCTCTTGGAAAAGACAGGCGTTGAAGGGGAAGTGTTAGGATGGACTCCTCCTTCTTGTCAGGTAGAAAACAAGTGGTTAAAAGTGAGATGAGAGCTTTCTGTGCCATGGGTATACCATATGGTTCAATCCTATCTCCTGCTTGTTTAATCTTTACATCTTGGTTTACGGTTTTACCTATAGGCAGATGATGTCCAAAAGTCGGTCCTTATTTCTGGAAATGAGAACGTTTTACAGGGAGTAATTTATAAGACACACTTGCAAACCTGATTTAGGCAATTGCATATTAAATTGAATGTAGATAAAACAGAGTTGCTATGACTAACAGAAAAGGGATTATCTGTTTCAATCCCTCAAGTACAAGTGGACCGTGAGCTGGGTTCTGCTGGACTTTGCAATAGCTGGGGGGGCTGGTTGGATTCCTGTTTGAGTCTACATGACCATATTTTTAAAATGGTGAAGTCTTTTTTCGCTATGGGGTAGATTCTGACCCGCATTTAGCAGTGATATACGTCCCGATCAGACGTATATTCCCTGCTAAACTCCCAGGTCGACATGACAAGATCGGAATTGGCCTCCATGTTACATATGATTAGGCAACTGAAACTATATTTATCCAAAGTGAATTTAGTGACAGTGACCTGGGCTGTAGTGCTCCCACAGTTGGACAACTGCAGCTCGCTGCTACGGAGCTTGCCAGGAAAAAATCTGCAGTGACTGCAGCTGGTCTAAAACAATGCTGCAAAATCAGCAAAAGGACATTTCACCGCATAACCCCTGTTTTAATGGATTTACACTGACTACTGAGCCAATTCAGAATCCAGCACAAGATATTATGGTGAACCTTTACTACTATTACTATTAATCATTCATATAGCGCTACAAGGCGTACGCAGCTCTGTAGAGACACATATAATAAGACGGTCCCTGCTCGTCAGAGCTTAGAATCTAATCAAGACAGACAGTACAATAGATGAGAACAAGGGTACAGTAGGGAAGGGTAATGAGACAGAAGGAGAACAAAGGATTAAGATCTGAAAGCGGCCTGAAAGAGGTGAACTTTTAGCATGGATTTGAAAAGAGGAAAAGGCGAAACTCGGGTAGTTTGTTCCAGGCATAAGGAGCAGCAAAGTGAAAGGACTGAAGTCTGGAGTTGGCAGAGGAGGAGAAGGGCAGAGAGAGAAACAAGACAGAGGAAGAGCGGAGTTCACGAGGAAGGGTGTAGGGAGAGAGGAGAGAGGAAATGTAGTGAGCAGCAATAGAATAAATGCATTTAGAGGTCAGAAGGAGAAGTTTGAACTGGATGCGGAAATGGAATGGCAGCCAATGAAGTGATCTCAGAAGAGGGGTTATATGAGTATATTGGAGTTGGCGGAAGATTAGCTGCACAGCAGAGTTTTGAATAGACTGAAAGGGAGAAAGATGAATCAGAGGGAGACCAGAAAGGAGGAGGTTGCAATAGTCAAGGCGAGAGGTGACTAAAATGTGGATAAGTATTTTAATAGTGTGTTCAGAAAGGAAGGAGCGAATTTTGTTAATATTATAGAGAAAGAAATGACAGGTTTTTGCTATCTTTTGAATATGTGTGGAGAAGGAGAGGGAGGAGTCGAAGATGACCCCCAAGGTTGCGGGCTGAGGAAACAGGAAGCAGAAGAATGTTATCAACAGAGCGAGAAAGGAGGAAGGGGGCAAGAGGGTTTAGGGGAAAAAACAAGACGTTCAGTTTTGGCCATGTTCAATTTTAAACGGCGCTGAGACATCCAGGCAGCGATGTCAGATAGGCAGGCAGAGATACGGGCTTGGAGTGTAAGAGAAATATTGTGTAGATAGAATTGAGAATCTTTTAGAACTTTTAGAAGTCTTAGGGGCCAGGACCCAACTGATTTAAGATCTAAGTTGCAACCATATACTGCTAATAGGACCTTGTGATCACAGAGGCAAGGTCTACTAGTAGTTCCTAGTGTTCCAACTGAGAAAGTAGAGTCGTCATGCTAGAGCTTTTTAGTGTAAATCATTTTTATTAAACGAAAGTAACCATCAGAGTGTACAATTACAAAGAGTGATGAATGAACAAATACAGACACTGACGAAATCCAACCTGCCTGGGGCAGAGGCCTTCTCCGGTCTAGCAAGAATATCTAAGCTCCAGAGCAGCCACTACACAAAGAAGCACACAAATGTTCAATTCCCCTAGGCCCATATGTATCCACAGTATATTAGTTAACTGCCTATCTTTGATTACTGTTACCGTTAAATTTACAACCTTATTATTACTATACATATTACTATCCCAGGCTAACCCCTTAATATCCAAACACAGTGGCAGAATACTTAAGCAAGTACGTCGTATATAAATTTCTATAAACCTACCCTGCAGCCTTTCAAACTACATATTCTCTTTACCCCAAGGAGCGGTGACTCTTACGCATCCTCAAGGCAAAACAAAGACCACAATTCCATGGTAGCTCAGAGCATTATTGTGACCCAATTCCCACTGCTTTATCCCTTGCATTCCCCTGCCCTCATACCCCTCCTCCTCCCCTTACCCAGTATCTTATCTATACATATCTTACCCAATTAGGGTTACCAACTTTTTCACCGAGAAAAACCCGACACCTGTGGCTCGCCATGCTCCAGCCATTCTCCGCCCCTAGTCCCACCCCTGCCCCGCCCCCAGCCCCACCCACAAAAATTACCGAGGATACGTGTAGGCTAACTTCCTTGGTCAGATAATAATTAAACTGGGAACCCCAAAATCCAAACATGAAATGTACAACACTGGAGAAATAAAACTATAAAGTAATTTCCTCTTGCACTAAACAAAAACGCAAAGATGTTAGCAATACACACTTCCCAGACCAGACATATTCCAGCTAATAAATTCAAAATAAAAAGTATTTTTCTACCTTCTGTTTGGGCGTTTTATTTTTCAGTTGCAATTGCTCCAGTCACTTTCTTCTGGTTTCTTTGTGTCTTCTGCGAGCTATCCATTTGTCCTTTCTTCTCTTTTAGATGTTTTCCATTCTCTCTCTATTTCTGCTTTAACATACTGATTGTTTCCCTTTTGCTCTTTCCCCCAATTCTTTCCTTATTCCTTTATCATCCATTTAAATTTCACCCTTCCATTCTCAAGCCCCTCTTACTCTCCCAATACCCAGCCCATCATAGACTTTTCTTCCACACAAAATATTTTTCCCCTCTCCATTCTCATTCCCCATCTATTCTAGTCCTCCCCCAAAATCAGTTCCCTTATAGTTCTAGACCCACCCAGCATCCACTCCCTTCTAATCCCATTCTCCCATGCCCCACATCAGCCCATTTCCAGTCCTATTCCAGCTCTTCATCAGCCCATTTCCAGTGCTAGCCCTCACATCACAGGCCATTTCCAGTCCTAGCCCCCCAATCACAGCCCATTTCCAGTCCAAGTCCCCCATCACATCCGATTTGCAGTCCGAGTCCCCCCGCACCATCACAGCCCATTTGCAGTCCTAGCCCCCCCCCCCCCCCACCATCACAGTCCATTTGCAGTCCTAGCCCCCTAATCACAGCCTATTTCCAGTCCAAGTTCCCCCTCCCTCCACCATAGCCCATTTCCAGTCCAAGTCCCCCCCCCCCATAGCCCTTTTCCAGTCTAGGTCCCCCTCCCCATCACAACCCATTTCCCGTCCATGTTCCCCCCCCCCCATAGCCCTTTTCCAGTCCAGGTCCCCCTCCCCATCAAAACCCATTTCCAGTCCATGTCCCCCGTCCCCCCCACATAGCCCTTTTACAGTCCAGGTCCCCCTCCCCATCACAGCCCATTCCTTTCCAGTCCAATGCCCCCCCATATCACTTTTCCAGTCCAGGTCCCCCCCCCCCTTCACAACCCATTTCCAGTCCAAGTCCCCCTCATCACAGCCTATTTCCAGTCCAAGTTCCCCGTCCCTCCACCATAGCCCATTTCCAGTCCAAGTTCCCCCCCCCCTTGCCCTTTTCCAGTCCAGGTCCCCCTCCCCATCACAACCCATTTCCAGTCCATGTCCCCTCCCCCCCAATAGCCCTTTTCCAGTCCATGTCCCCCCCCCCAGCCCTTTTCCAGTCCAGGTCCCCCTCCCCATCAAAACCCATTTCCAGTCCATGTCCCCTCCCCCCCATAGCCCTTTTACAGTCCAGATCCCCCCCCCCATTACAGCCCATTTCTTTCCAGTCCAAGTCCCCCCCCCCCCATAGCCCTTTTCCGGTCCAGGTCCCCCCCCCACCCCCATCGCAAACCATTTCCAGTGAAATTCCCCCCTCCTAGCCCTTTTCCAGTCCAGGTCCCCTCCCCCCATCACAGCCCAGGCAGTCCTTGGCCTCCCCCCCAAATCCGCGGCTGTCTGAGGCTTTAGAGGGAGCCGGGGAAGCCCGCGCGAGGCCCCGGCTCCCTCTGAACAGCCGCCAGCGTGAAGGAAAAGGCTCTTCACGCTGGCGGCTGTACGGAGGGAGCCGGGGCCTCGCGCGGGCTTCCCCGGCTCCCTCTGAAGCCCTCCGGGTTGGGAGAAAAGCCGGTTTTTTTGCTCTGGCCTCTCCCGATCTTGCGGCCAGAGCAAAAAAACCGGCTTTTCAAGGGCCGGTTTTGCCTCTGCGCCGGCAGCCGGCCTGGCCATAGAAAAACCGGCCAGGCCGGCTGAAAACCGGCCAGTTGGCAACCCTATACCCAATCCCCCTCCCTCATTCGCACAGTACTTCCTCCCACCTTCCTCCCCTCCCTCCCTACCCCCTTCCCCTCTCCCTCTCCTCCCCAGCCCCCCTGCCCCACCACCCATCAAGGTTGTAGCCTCTTACTGCCAGCCATGCTCCCATGTCGCTCTCCCTATTAGCTAGGCCCAGTCAAATTGCTTCAATCTACTACAGTTACCTCAAAAGAGTCCCACACTTTACCACACCACTCCTTCCTCTTCTCCCCCAAAATTTGAGCCGTTCGGCTTTCCATGTCTCTCAGTTCTAACATAGATCTTTTCCATCTTTTGATCACTGGAGGGGCACCCGACATCCATTGTCGGAGTATACATAATTTGGCTACTATGAATCCCCTGGCGCACAGCTGCTTATGATGACTTTGTACTGAGACTCCCACTCCCGGTTCTCCCAGCAAACCCCATTCCGGCATAAGAGCCTCCAGACCACTTTCTCCCCACCAACCCTCACCCAAACCTCTTTCCAAAAGGGTTGTATAAGTGAACAGAACCAGAATCTATGTGACAATGTTCCTTTCTCCTCCCTGCAGAGCCTACACACATCTGTCTGAACCATCCCCGCTCGTGCCGCCCACACATACGCCCTCCATAGGAATTTGTACTGTATTTCCCCAGTACAAGCATTGACCCAGTACAAGCATTGTGGAACCTGTGTCTTTTGGGGATATTGCTAGGTACGTATGACCTAGATTGGCCACTGCTGGAAACAGGATACTGGGCTTGATGGACCTCGGTCTGACCCAGTATGGCATGTCTTATGTTCTTATGTTCCTGTAATCTTACAGATTCCGATACAGTTTTTACTGCCTGAAATTCCTGCTGTAATTTCTTCACTGTAACCCCAGGCAGCTGATCCTGTTGCCATCTCTTTGCCTGCTTCTCCAATGGGTTCATGTCATCATCAAAACAAATCTCCCCCCTCAACTGTGACACTGTTACTTTCCCTTCTAGTTTGACCCACAGGTCTAGCATCCCCCCCCGTCGAAAGTATTTCACTGAAATCTCTCTGCAGCCTTCAAACATAATGCCTCGCCTGCAGGTAAAAGTAAAATTAGCTTGGGGCCAGATTGAACCTCCTCCTCAACTCTAAAAAGGAGTCAAGTTCAGATCCCGTTTCCATTCGCAAATGTCCCACATACTCTACACCTTGCCTTGCCCATTCCTTCCCCACCTTCCCCTGCGCTCCCGGGATAAATTCTAAATTCCCTGATAAGGGGAGGCAATCCGTCGCTCTCCAGCACCGTCTCCGGTACCGGCAAAGAACCCTCCAGGCCTGGTGTAGCACTTGCAGATATACTGAGGCTTTCCAAACGGGCGCGACTTCTTCAGTTGGCCTATGCAAATAATATACTCTATGTGTTGCCGCCACCATCTGATCAACAAGACTCAGCGGAATAGTACTTTCTGTTCCCAATATCAAATCCCGCAATGGCCCAATCAAGTACGTAAGATTATAAGTGGAGTGGAGGAGTAGCCTAGTGGTTGGGGCAATGTACTTCAGGCCGGAAGGTCAGGGGTTCAAATCCCACTAGAGGACAGCAACCTTGGGCTGGAAGGACTGGGGTTTCTAGTCCCACAGGTGCTCCTTGTGGTCTTGGGCAAGCCACTTAACCCTCCATAGCCCATGTTCCCTGTAAAATAGTTTTCTCCAAGTTATAATACCCTGTTCAATGTAATTTCAGTTTGTTCAATGTAAACCACGCTGATGCAGAATAGCGCGGTATATAAGAGAATGTAAATAAATAAAAAAATAAATAAATAAGCTCTGAGCAGCACCAACCCCAATCCCCCTTCCTCCCTGGGCCTCATTAAAGCTGAGATGGCTATTCGAGGTTCCTTGCCTCTCCAGAGGAACTTGTTTATGTGTCTCTGTAACACCAATAGGTCCTTTTTTAAGAACCAAACAGGGATATGTCTCAATAAGTATATCCACCTTGGGAGCTCTACCATCTTAAATAGAGCTACCCTTCTCAGGAGAGAGACCGGTAAGTCCTGGCACTTCTTTAATCGCTCAATTGTTGCAGCCATCAATGGTTGAATATTGACCCTATAGAGTTGGGACATTTTCTCAGGTATCTGAATTCCTAGGTAATGTATCTGTCCCTCTGCCCAAATTAATGGGAAGTCCCCTTGCCACTTAGACCTAACTACTCCTCCTACATCCAGGACCAGTGATTTGAACCTATTTATGTGTAGCCCCGAGAAGGCCCAAAACGTTCAATCTGTTGTAGCGCAGCGACTAATGACCCCTGCGGTTCTCGCGGGCATAGCAGCATATCACCTGCGAACGCACTTACCTTAATGCCCCCTCCTTGCCATTCCATCCCCTTTATCTCCTCCATTCCTTTTAGAGAGAACAAAAGGGGTTCTAACTGAAGCACAAATAAAAGAGGGGAGAGGGAGCAGCCCTTCCGAGTCCCTCTCTTCAACACAAATGGCTGTGAGTATTCTCCCCCAATTGTAATGCTAGCCATCGACTCCGTATAAAGCGCCCTGATCCATTGTAGGTAGGCCCCGCCGAACCCAAACCTCTTCATCACCTCAAACATATACGCCCAGGAGACCCTATCAAAGGCCTTTTCAGCGTCCAGACTCACTAATATTAAGGGAGCCTCCTGAAACTGGCAAAGATCCATACTCAGTAAAATTTTACTGATATTCAGTAGTGCCTCCCTTCCTTTAACAAATCCTGATTGGTGAGGTCCAATAAGTCTCGGGAGTATATTCTGCAATCTTGCCGCTAATACTGATGCAAGCAATTTCATATCATAGTTGATTAAGGAGATCGGCCTGTACAATGCAGGATCCTCTGGGTTTTTGCCTGGCTTGGGAATAATAGTAATGGCTGCTGTCCTCATTTCTCTAGGAAACTGGCCAGTCCCTAACACATCATCATATAGAGCTGTCAAGGTGGGTGTCACACTAAGCTCAAGCATCTTATAGAATTGGAGTGGAGGAGTGGCCTAGTGGTTGGGGCACAGTATGTCAGGCCAGAAAGTCAGGGGTTCAAATCCCACTAGAGGACTGCAACCTTGGGCCAGAAGGACTGGGGTTTCTAGTCCCACAGGTGCTCCTTGTGGTCTTGGGCAAGCCACTTAACCCTCCATAGCCCACGTTCCCTGTAAAATAGTTTTTTCCAAGTTATAATGCCCTGTTCAATGTAATTTTGGTTTGTTCAATGTAAACTGCACTGATGCAGAATAGCACGGTATATAAGAGAATGTAAATAAAATAAAAATAAATAAATATCCCAAATCCATCTGGCCCTGGGGATTTATGAGGTATACCCATTTTGATGATCTTTTGGATTTCGCACCCTATGATCGGTCTGTTCAACTCCTCCTGCTCCAGATCTGTCAGGCACGGGAGTTGTACCTTATCCAGAAAAACCTTCTCCTTTTCTCTATCCTCCACCTCTGGGGTGTAGAAATCTTGATAGAATTGCTTAAAGACTTGCATAATTTGGTATCCTGACGTTTCACCCCATCTTTATCACTAACTGCTGCTATCACCTTATTTCCACCCCAATCCCGCACCAACCGGGCCAGGAGCCTACCCGTGCGGTCCCCATATCGAAAAAACTGTTGCCTGTAATATTGCATGGAGTATACAGCTCTTTCCTGAAGCATATAATTAAGACGTTGCTACATCTCTAGATAAATCCTTAAGCTTTCCGGTTCCTGCCTCCTCAGTGCTATTCGTTTATAGGTTTGGAGCTCTTGGGCCTGCCTTATGATATTCTCATTAATCTTTTTCCTTTTGCAGGCCACAAATGCAATGGTGTGGCCCCGCATCACTGCCTTCCCGGCTTCCCACAGAACAGCTACACTGCTTGCTTGTGAGTCATTAAATCTTATATACTCCTCCCAATGTTTTGCCAGGTATTCCTGGAATTCCTTGTTCTTCCATAAATGTCTCGGGAAAGACCATTTACCCCGTACCCCTCTCCCCCCTTTCCAGACCACCTTAATCATCGCATGGTCAGATATCACAATTGGCTCAATCTCGATACTCATGACTCTCCCAAAATTATCCCTGGACACCAGCATGTAATCAATCCGGGACCATGTCTGATGGGCTCTCAACAGATGTGTGTAGTCCCTCTCGCCCTCATGTAGGATTCTCCACCCATCAACTAGGCCTCCAACTCTGCAGAGGTACCCTATTCCTTTCCTGTTCCATCCCCCTCCCACTTGGGTTTGTGATCTATCCAACTCAGGGTCATGTGGACAGTTGAAATCGCCCGCCAAAATCACAGGAATTTTCGGGGCACTCACTACCCTTTGTGCTGTGCTCTTGAAAAACTGATGATTATATATGTTCGGGGCATATATATTACCAATAAACAGCTCCTCCCCCTGTATCTTGATGTGTGAAAATATGAACCTACCCTGTGCATCAGCTTCTTCCTTCACAATTTCCGCCTGCATTCCTTTCTGAACCAGGATCGCCACCCCACATTTCCTCCCCCCTGATGTGGCTGCGTACACATGCCCTACCCAGTCTCTCTTCAGTTTCTCATGCTCCCTTGCACTCAGATGCGTTTCTTGCAAAAGAGCAATATGGACTCTCCCGTTTCAGCGCTTGTAGTATTTTTGTGCGCTTCACCAGCATCTGTATTCCTCCCACATTCCAAGTCACTATACGCAGGTCAGACCCCATCTATTACCCCCCCTCTAGATTTTTCTCACATTTCCTTTTTCCTCTTTTTTTTTGCCCGAAGTTCCCCAGCCTTAACTCCTGCCTTTCCTCTAGCCTCCGCCCTCCTGTGCGCTGCATCCAATGCTTCTTCCTTGTTTCACCTCCTTTCTGAGCAGACTTTAAGCTGGGTGGAGCATGGCGAGCCACAGGTGTCGGGTTTTTCTCGGTGAAAAAGTTGGCAACCCTACTTCTGGCGAGTCAGGATCGCTGGTGAGTTGGGGGGGAGGAGTTTCTGGGGCTGGAGATGGGCTGCTGGTGAGTCAGGGGATTGCTGGGGGCTGGAGATGGGCTGCTGGTGAGTCAGGGGATTGCTGGGTGCTGGAGATGAGCTTCTGGTGAATCGGGGAGGGTAGCTGGGGGCTGGAGATGGGCTTCTGGTGAATCGGGGAGGGTAGCTGGGGGCTGGAGATGGGCTTCTGGTGAATCGGGGAGGGTAGCTGGGGGCTGGAGATGGGCACTGGAGATGGGCTTTTGGTGAATCGGGGAGGGTACCTGGGGGCTGGAGATGGGCTACTGGTGAGTCAGGATTGCTGGTGAGTTGGGGGGGAGGAGTCGCTGGGGCTGGAGATGGGCTGCTGGTGAGTCAGGGGATTGCTGGGGGCTGGAGATGGGCTGCTGGTGAGTTGGGAGGTTGCTGGGGGCTGGAAATGGGCTCCTGGTGAGTTGAGGGGGTTGTTGGTGAGTCAAGGGGTTGCTGGGGCTGCAGGGCTGCTGGTGAGTCAGGGTGGCTGGTGGAGGAGAGAAAACAGGGGGGACAAGGCTGGGTTGGAGAGAAAATTATGATTGGAGCAAGAGTGCTAAGGAGGAAAAAGGCAGAAGAAATTTCAGGTCTAGAGGAGGAGTTAAGTTTTTTGATGGCGGAATTCTGTGCAAAAACTTACTAATAAAGCATGCAGAATTTTGCAGAATTTTAAAATACTACACACAACATTTTCAAAATTTCTGGGCAGAATTTAAAATGTTTTTGTACAGAATTCCCCCAGGTATTTTGTTTTGTTTTGACGCCATACTATCCATTATCTGCTTTGCTGCTGCTGTCACGTCAAACTAAACTGTTGGTTTTCCTCACTAGCTTTTTAGTAAGGCTTTGATTGAGTGGAGGAATAACCTAGTGGCTAGAGCAACAGCCTATTACCCAAACAATGAGGCTTCCATTCCCATTGGCCCACCTCGGACAAGTCACGTTACCCTCCATTGCCTTGGAAAACAAGTTATGGCTATCTACTGCTGGTCATACTTTGCCAAGAAAGACCAGGGGCTGCTGAATAGCAGGAGTCAGCATTGACTTGATGTAACTTAAAAAAAATTGATAAGAAAGCTAAAAAACACAAGCCATAGCAAGATTCTGCTCCAAACAAATGAGTTCAAAGGTTCAGATAAGCTTTAGAAAACCCCAGGAAGTCAGCAATCTATCTTTAGATACCCAGAACCGTTTATTTATTGAAGTGCTCGAAGCATTCAGGGACTATAGTGGTCAAGGCCAAACCAGACTATCACTGGACATAACCAAAGTGCCATGGGAGGGGTTTTCAGCTTTAGTTCATGTTGTTTTCAGGAGTAACTCAAGGAGATTTACGTTCAGGTATAGTAGGTATTTTTCTGTCCCCAGAGAGCTTACACTACAGGGGGACATTTTACTAACATGTGATAAGTAGTTAACACTCGTATTAGCGTGTGGTAATTGCCTGCTCAGGTCCACAGAGGATAAGAGTTATCACACGCTCATTGGCACTCTAACTGCTACTCGCACGCTGGAGTGTTGAATGGGTGGGGTAGAGTTGGAGAGTGGGTGTGGTGAGCATATAGGAGTTAGCATGGGGGGACATATGTGCTGTCCATGTTGTCATTATCGGTGGTTCACCTAACACCGCTTCAATAGGTGGACTTAAGTGCACAGACGCAGAGGCTGCTCAAGGCAATCTGCTGCCTGAGGCAAAGTATGAAATGGCGCCCCCCCCCCCACACACCCTTAGAGGGGGCGGGGATTTTTCAGAAATCCAGAGACTGAACCAAACCAAAAGGCCGATTAGATTATATGGAGGAAATGCAAGATGATTGCACAAAGGGCTGTATCGAGCTGCAATCGCACTCTGTGTGACTTGCAGCTCGGGCGCACACCCCCCCCCCCCTCTCCCCCATACCTCCGTCCAGCGCTGCCTGCAGGGAAAGAGCACACAACCCTGTGTGGAGGAGTAGGGGGGCATGCGCCCGATATGAAAGGCACTGGCACTTTAAGCAGATCTCTCCCTCCCTACTCTGACATTGTGGCAGGTGTAGGCCTGTGATCCACTTTGTTTGATATAAGCAAGCGAGCCTAGCTGGCTTGACCTGTAAATGAAGCTAGTGGAGAGGCCTATGGGAATTGCACATCCCCCAATCTGCTCCTGTAGAGCTGGAACATAGCAAGGACATAGCAAGAGTATTGAACTAGCTTAGATAAGCAGAAATGGAAGATGGAAAAATACAGAAAAATATGTTTAAAAGTCACTGATAAGAAAAGTACATCTGCAAGGGATTTAATTAGGACTGCTGACAGATGAGTTGCAGAGCCCTGCTCCCCTACACGCACAAATTGGCTCAATGGCCTTGGAAGTATGAAAGTAACAAATTGATGAACTGGCCATTGTAATTGGGACTAGAAGGGGGGTAAGCAGGTGCTGAGCCCACTGAAAGAACATAATTGGATAATCATATCAGTACCGGGACCAATAGAAGGGGTACGGGAGGTACGGGAGGTTACCGGGACCAATGAAATGTTTTTCTATACCTAGAATGGAGTAAAAGTCTATAAAAGTTGTTGTATTGCCAGAAAACTTTGCTCAGCCATTTTGAAATTGACTTTGCTTGAGACTTGTGCACAAATAAATGATTTGGACCTTCTGAACAGACTCCTGGTATTATTGGTTTGTCTGCGCTCTGCTGCTACATATCGCTTCGGAGGAGGGAGGGACCAGACCTGCTTAAAGTGCTGGGAAAAGGCTTGGGGAGCGCATTTCGGCTGCCTGCTATTGTCCTGCCTGTGGCAGCAGGGGAACAGCAGACAGCCGAAATGCGCCCCCCAAGTCTTTCCGCCCTGTGTGGCTGCACCGCTTGCACAGGGCTAAATACAGTCCCATTTGCACACCAAGGAACTAAAAGACAGCAAGAACCAACAGCACAGTTTATAAAACTAAATTATAACTCATTTTTATTTTGTTGTTATAAACTGTGTTATGGTTCTTGCTTTTTCTTTTTCAACATATATTTTGCATCCACAGTAGGTGCAAAGCAGAACCAGGACATTCACCCACAGAACTCAATATTTAAAAACAAAATCTGATTCTGATCATCTCACTAACAACAACAACCACTATTCTCCAGTACCAGGCATATTGTGAACTAATACAAAACCCTACAACAAAGAGCAAACCTACCATACCATACCATATCAGCACAAACTTCCAAAACTGACATAAGGAGCCCATCCAAAAAAAGCGTCACTGTAAATGCTACAGTGGGCACTGGAACATCCATACACCTATTTGAAAAGCTGAACGTCAAATTACTACAGTACAGTATACATCTTTATGTACAAACACCATGTTAATAGAACATCTGACCTCAGTCACACACTCAACGACCCTCACCAAGTACAGAATAAGTAACCACAATCTAAAGTAAACATAAAAATATGTAGACAAAATTTAAATTGAAACCCCAAGAAGCCAGAGTCCACATGCAGTGCAACATCAGATAAATAAGAGATTCAGTTCCCCAATACTGTGTAAAATATACAAATAGCACAAAGTCCAATCACTAAAATTAAATAAAATTATTTTTTCTACCTTTGTTGTCTGATCATTTTATTCTCTGATCATGCTGGTCCCGATCTGAGGCTTCTGCTTTCCTGTCTTCTCTTAGCTCTCTTTCTGTGGTCTATAGTCCATGGTACATCTGCCATTTCTTATCTCTTCTTTTGTTTTCTTCACTTCCTTCTATCAGCCCATTTCCAGTTCCAGTAACCTTCCCCAGTATCAGCCCCCTTTCCAGTCCTTCCCTCTCAGTACCTTCCAATGTCAATTGCCTTGTATTCCCATGACTACCACTGGTGTCCATTCCCTTCCAGTCCCCCTCCTTCCCCACTGTCCAGCCCCTTCTAGTCCAAATATCATCCCAGATATCAGCTCACGTCCACTCTCAGTGCCACCCCCCCAGTCAGCAACCTTCCAGTCACCCTATCCTCTGTCCATCCCCCTTCCAGTGCCATTTGCATATCAGCTCCCTTCCAGCCTCCTCCCCATTACCCAACTACCTACCACTCCCATCCCCAAGTGTCAGCTCCCTTCCAGTCCCCCTTCAGTACATCCCAGGTGTCAGTTCCTTTCCAGCCCCCTCCTTCCCCGTGTCAGCTCCCTTCCTGGCCCCTCCTTCCCCTGGCAGACCCTCTCATCCGTCCCTTCTAATCCTATTCTACCATCCACCTGCATCAGTCCATTTGTAGCCCTAACCCCTAGTTTTCTTCCAGGGCCAGCAGCACTCCCCTCCCCTCCCCTCCCCCATTAGCCCAATTCCAGTCCCAGCCCATTTCGAGTCCTATCCCCCTTATCAGCCCACTCTAGCCCTAGCCCCCAAATCAGCCCATTTCTAGTCCTAGCTCATTTCCAGTGCTAGCCCCCCATCTGCCCATTACCAGTCCTAACCCTCCCCAATAAGTCCATCTTCAGTCCTTGCCCCCCAATCAGCCCATTTCCTGCCCTAGCCCCCCTATTCAGCTCATTTCTAGGCCTAACCCCACCAATCAGCCCATTACCAGTCCTAGTCTCCCTCATGATCAGCCCATTTCCAGTTCTTTTTTTTTAATTTAACTTTTTATTAACAACAATTCCAGTACAAACATATAAACCAACTGGGTAACCAAACTGGGTATCAGTGTACACACATAGCATCACAAAAAAACAAACAAAAAAAAACCTATCCATTTATACATCCATTTATACATTTATACCAGCTTTCTACCCCGCAAGCCCCGCAATGCCCCAGACATCCGCCACCCTCCCTATCCCAGCAAGGTCCTTGCGTATCTGGGATACCCTTCCCCCTCCCAAGAAAGCAGGGTGCTGGTCTAGCATCATATGCCATACCAATACTTCTGCCCTTCGTTCCCACTGTGGAATTGTATTTTATTAAAGAGAACCCCCCATATTCCCCCCCCCTCCACCACCCTCCGTTCCCCCCCCCTAACTTCCCCCCAACCCCCCCATTTCCCCCCCCCCGCCCCCCCTTCCTCCCCATTCAATCACTGGGTGTCGTTCCGTAGGTAGCTCAATACCTTATCCCACTGCTGCTCAAATCTATCCACTCGTTGCCTACGCGCTGCTGTCAATTTTTCCATCAAATACACTTGTCGCAGGCGCTCCACACACTGCCCCACCTGTGGTGCGTCCCGCTGCCGCCAGCGGTAGGCCAGCTCACAGCGGGCCGCACTCAGGCACGCCATAACTTGCCTCTTGTCTTGGGTAGGCCCCCCTTCGCTCCACCACCCCATTAAAAACCCACTAGGATCAAGCGGCACTTCTCGCCCCACCACCTCCCTTATCCAATCCCTGATCGCCCCCCAAAATTGCTGTATCAGCGGACACTTCCACCAGATATGGAAGAACGTGCCCTCCTCCCCGCATTCCCTCCAGCACATTTTGAACACCCTGGGGAACATCTTATGCAGACGAGCAGGCGTATAATACCACCACATCACCACCTTACACCAATTCTCCCTGATAGCTATGGACAAGGGCAGAAGCCTCATCTGGTCGAACACATTCTTCCATTGCCCCTCCTCCAGTTCCTTGCCCAAGTCCCTCTCCCACTCCCGCATATATCTATGCTTCCCCCCCGTGGGCCCCTGGATAGCCCTATACAGCACTGAAATGAGCCCCGGGGATGTCCGCTTCCCGTACCAAACCACCTCTAGCAGGGTATAATCCCGTATCAGCCCCTCCTTCCCTAGTGTCCTCCGGAGGAAGGATATCACTTGCCCATAATAAAAGCGGTCCCCGTCTCGCAGTCCATATAACTCTTGCAACGTCTCAAAGGGGACCCACTCACCCCCATTGATAAACTGGTAGAAGCACTTCAATCCCCCGGATGCCCACCGCCGATAGCCCCCCCCCCCCCCCCATCTCTCCCCGGGCCAAATTCCGCCGTATGGCATAGTTCCCGCATCAGCGAGAAGCACTTACCCCCTCCCTCCCCTGCTCCCCTTCGAATCTTGTCCCATTCCCCTAGCACATGACTCACATATGGGTGGGCCTGCACCCCCGCCCCCCTTTCCCCCCTCCCCATCCATGGGAGCCCCGCCAGGGACCGCCCCCCCCCCCACTGGCCTTCTCTAGCTCCACATAAGTCTTCCCTTCCCCCCCTCCCCGCCAATCCATCACATGACGAGCCTGAGCGGCCCAGTAGTAGGCCTGCATGTTGGGCACCCCCAGCCCCCCTCTTCCCGCCTCCGATATAGCACCTCCCGCGCTATCCTGGGCGGGCGCCGTCGCCAAATATATTGATTCACCTGCCGCTGTAGGCGCCGCATGTATGGTCCTGGAATGGCCACCGGCAACGCCTGTAAGTAATATAACACTCGTGGAAGAATATTCATTTTTACCGATGCTATCCTACCCAACCAGGAAACTTCCTGACCCACCCACCGCTGCAAATCCCTCTCTATCTCTGTCCATAGCTTACTATAATTAGCCTCATACATCCCACTGGGCTGAGGAGTGATGTTAACCCCCAAATATCGGATGGCTCTCTCTTTCCATTTAAATGGGTAGTCCTGCTGCAATCTTGTCAGCCTTCCCGGGGACATATTAAGGTTCAGGGCCTCTGTTTTGTCTGGGTTCATCTTGAATCCCGATACCGCCCCATACCTCCCTAGTTGCCTGAGGATCTCTGGTAGGGACTCTTCAGGCTGCGTCACCACCAGGAGAACGTCGTCCGCAAATAAAGATATCTTATGATGGCCACTCCCCTTCTGCAGCCCCGTCACCCCCCCATGTCCTCTGATTGCACAAGCCAAAGGTTCAATAGCTATAGCAAAAAGGAGAGGAGACATCGGGCAGCCCTGACGGGTCCCCCTTTCCAGCTCCAGGGCCTCAGTATACCGCCCATTAATTTTGACCCGTGCTTTAGGGCCCCTATACAGCGCTTGTACCCACTGCAGGAACTTGGGTCCTATGCCCATCTGCTGCATTGTTTGAAATAGAAAGCCCCAATCTACCCTATCGAACGCTTTCTCAGCGTCTATAGACAGCAGCATGGCCTCTATCCCTTGCTCTTGCGCCCCCCAGACTGCCTCCAGCACCCTCTTAATATTATCCGATGCTTGCCGCCCCATGATAAAGCCGGTTTGGTCAAGCCCTATCAACCCTGGCATCTTGGGAGCCAACCGATTGGCCAACACTTTGGCAATAATTTTGACATCCACATTGATGAGGGATATAGGCCTATAAGACCCGCACTGCCACGGGTCCCTGCCCCCCTTGGGCAACACCGTTATCCCCGCGGTAAGCATCTCTGCCGAAAGGTGCCCACCTTCCTGCTGTACCCCATTCGCCACCCGGACCAACCTATCCAAGAGTTCCTCACGGAAAACTTTATAGAAGGCCCCCGTCAGGCCATCCAAACCCGGGGCCTTTCCAGCCGGCAGCGCTCGCAAGGCCAGCGCCACCTCCTCCCTGGTAATATCCGCCTCCAAGTCCTGCACTTCCCCTTCCCCCAAGCGCTGCAGCTCAATACCCTGCAAATAATCCTCTCTCGCCCCCAATAGCTCGCCCCCCGGTTTCTTATATAAATCCCGATAGAATTGGCAGAAACGCTCCCCGATTTGCTTCTCCGACCTCAACAGCTCCCCATTATCGCCCACCAACCCCACTATAGTAGACTGGGCCTCCCTCTTCCGTAGTTTATTAGCTAACAATTTCCCTGCTCTAGCCCCCCATTCATAGTAACACTGCTTCAACCTTGTCAACTGGAACCCAATCTCCTCCACCTGTAATTTATTCAGCTCCAGCCTCAGCTGATTGAGGCGCTGAAGGTCCCGCTTGTTCCCCCGGCCTTGGTATCTCTCCGCCATCTGCTTAATCTCTATTTGCAAGGCCTCCTCCTTAGCCAACCTCTGCTTCTTAAATCGGGAGGACCACATCACCAGCCTCCCCCTCACTACCGCCTTCATCCCCTCCCACAGTCCCACCGCCCCCACATCTCCCGTGTCGTTTAAATCCCAATACTCCCGCAGGCATCCCTTGACATCTTTCACTACCTCCACTCTCCTTAATAAGCTCTCATTAAGCCTCCAAAAACGTACTCCCCCCCATCGCGAGGGTGCCCCACATTCACCCATATAGGGGCGTGGTCGGACCACGTAATGTTCCCTATCATCGCCTCCTGGATCCTAGGGCCCCACCCAACCGGCATCAGAAGATAATCGATCCGACTATAGCTAGCGTGGGGGGCAGAGTAGAAAGTGTAATCCCTGCTCCCCTCATGCAATTGCCTCCATACATCACTCAGCTGATAGGAGTCCATAATGCTCTTCAGGATCTTGCGCACATTATTCTTCCCATCTCCCCCCCCCCCCCCCCGTTTGGCGATCCCATCTGGGGTGTATAGCCAAATTAAAGTCACCCCCCAGTATGAGCCTTCCCTGTACATGCCTAGCTAGTAAAGATTGCACCCCTCTCCAGAAACGCACCTGCTGCTCATTCGGGGCATAGATATTAACCAGTGTGACCTACTCGCCCTGCCAGTCCCCACCCAGGAGTAGCACCCGACCCTCCTCATCCCTTTCCACCCTACCCACCCAGAAAGTGCTATCCCTACGAATCAGTATCACCAACCCCCCCCCTTCTTGCTCGCCTCCATCCCCCTCATTCCTCCAAAGTACTGATGTGGATATCGTGCATTCCGCAGCAGCCCCTCATTCTTCCTCCGCAAGTGGGTCTCTTGAATCATCACTACTTCCCAATCCAGCCGGGTGGCCTCCCGGTACAGCTGCTGCCGCTTCTGAGGGTTATTGAGCCCTTTGGCATTAAGAGATCCTATCCTCCCCATAATAACCTATCCTTCACCCCACACCCTCCCTGTCCATGACCAACACACCCCCGTTGCTAATGTCCCCCCCCCGCTTCTCCCCCTCCCCTCCCACCCCCCTCCCCCCTCCCCCACCCACCCCAGCTCCCCCCCTGCATTACCGCTCCCTCCGGAGTCTCCCGAACCTCCCAGTGGCACTCCCCGGGCGCTTCCCCTTCCCCCCTTATCCCCCTTACCCCTTTCCAACCCCACTGCCCACCCTGAGTCCCCCACATATCCCCCTCTACTGCGTCCCGCCCGCCTTCCTCCCCTACCCGGTCCCCTTCCCTCCATTCCCTCCATCCCCCTCCGCCCCTCCCCCTTGCACTCACCCTGCAGGCAACTCCCCCTCTTCCCCCCCTTGCCCCCCCCCGCCCTCCATATATATCAGATAAACAATAAGAGTAATAACATTGATACCATCCCTCCACATCCCACAGTTGCTAAATATACAATAGGTGACCCTGAGTAGACCTGGACATTACCACCATGCCAGTCCAAGGTAGCCCTCCAACGTCCTCCCGGCAAAGCCGGGTCCATCAGGGCTAAGCTCTGTCCGCTGCAGGGGACCGGGTACTCGAAAAGAGAATGGGAGGTATGAAAAGGATACTCTCTAACCATTGTCCTCTGGAATGCAGCCAACATCAGTTGCAAGTTAGCCTGGAGGTTCCCCTCCGGTATTACTCTGTCATGTTCGGGCGGGTTGAAATACAAACAGTTCACAAACACCAAGTGCCCAACTGCACCAACTTCAAGTGCTTCTTAACTTCCCTTCTCAGCCAGCTTTCTTTGTAACTGACCCCCGGTCTAATGACCTTAAAGACTATGGGATTAAGCACCAGTACCCCCTGGTATTGGCCTCTACAAGGTAGGCCCCAGGGAGAAACAGCACATGTCCTGAGGAGAGAACCCCCCCCAAAGTCAAAATGGCTCAGTCACCAGTTTCCTCTGCCGCCAGCCCCCGCTCCTTGCCTCCAGAGAGCCTAGTTAGCCTCCGGCTCTTGCTCTTGCTGCCCACTCTCTGCCACTTCGTCCCAGCATTCCGCTCAGGGGGACGCTGATCTTTAGGTGGGCTTCGCAGTTGTGCCTCCGGGATGTTTGCTACTCCCAAGTCCCTGAGGATCTGCCAGGCTCCCTCAGCACTCTGGATGCGACGGGTGTTGCCTTTTACAGTCACCAACAGGCCAAACGGGTAGAGCCATTTATAGCGCCATCCTTCTCTGCGCAACACCGATGTGACCCCTCTCAACTCCCACCGCCGTTGCAGCGTGCCTGCAGAAAGGTCATGATACAGCTCAATTTTTGCCCCTTCCCAGCTATACGGGCCAAGCTTCCGTGCCGCAGTGAGGAGCTGTTCCTTCAGTTTATAGGAGCTCATGCACGCTATCACATCCCGGGGCTTGTTCTCTTTCGGGGGGCCCAGACTCCGATGAGCCCTCTCCATTAGCAGCTGCTTTCCCGCCCATTCCCCTTCGGGATCTGCGTAAAATGGCAGCAAACAACCTCGCCAGCGTCGCCTCGCAATCCTGGAAACGCTGCTCCTCCGGGAGGCCCCGCACCCGTACATTGCTCCGTCTCGAGCGGTCTTCGAGGTCCTCCGTTTTGGCTTTGAGCACCTCCTGGGCTTGCCGCAACTCCGCCCAACCGCTCCGCAAATCATTCACCATCTCCTCCTGGTGATCCAATCGCTCCTCCGAGGCCTCCACTCGAGCCCCAAGCTCCTTCACATCCTGCGTTAGCGTGGCTAGCGTCTCTCTCAAATCCCTCTTGAAGGAGCCCATCTCAGCCTTCCACTCTTCTTTAAAGGCCATATGCCACTCTTTCAGGCTCTCCAGCGAATATGGTCCCCCATCGGAGTCCCCGTCCGAGTCGGGCCTCTCCACTTCCACACCCGCCATGCTGTCGGCCTGGTCTTTCTCTTCCCTCCCCTCCTCCGCCGCATATGAGGAGCGGAACCCGGGCAGCCTCTGTTTCACCGACATCCTCTCCGGTATCGGGGATATTAGGATCGACCGACGTGCTCTGGAAATGGGATAAGGGTTGCTCTTATTTTAGCGAAATTTCACCAGTGCCCCGGAGCTCCCTCAGAGAGCAGCCACCATGCTCCCTGACGTCACCGGAAGTCAGCCCATTTCCAGTTCTAACCCCCCATCAGCCCATTTCCAGTTCTAACACCCCTCCCGATCAGCATATTTCCATTCTTAACCCCCATCAGCTCATTTCCACTTCTAACCCCCATCTGCAAATTTCCAGTTCTAACCCCCCTCCCGATCAGCCTATTTCCATTCTTAACCCCCCATCAGTCCATTTCCAGTTCTAACTCCCCATCAGCCCATTTTCAGTCCTAGCCCCTCCTCCCGATCAGCCCATTTACAGTTCTAATCCCCCATCTGCCAATTTCCAGTTCTAACCACCTCCCGAGCATCCTATGTCCATTCTTAACCCCCCATCAGTCGATTTCCAGTTCTAACCCCCCATCAGCCCATTTCCAGTCCTAGCCCCCCCCCCCTCCCGATCAGCCCATTTCCAGTTCTAACCCCCTATCAGTTCATTTCCAGTCCTAGCTCCCCATAGCCCATTACCAGTCCTAACCCCCCATCAGCCTACTTCCAGTCCTAACTGCCCCATCAGCCCATTTCCAGTCCTAGCCCCCCACCATAGCCCATTACCAGTCCTAACCCCCCCCCCCCATCCTCTCCTCTTTGATTCATACTTGTCGCGACTGCATGTTGGGTTCGGGATGGGGCAAATCGCGCTTTCAGGAGGCTACTTCCTGTCAAATCCAGCCCATTGTCTACCGATGGTAACAAAAATAGTACAGGTGCAGGGCCTTTCTGATATAAGCATGCGCTTGCTTCTAAGCCCCTGCCAACCCACCTTGCCCTGCCTCTTCTGATCAACAAGTATGTGTCAGAGAAGGGGGGACAGGGAAGGCTAGCAGGATCTTAGAGGGATTTGGAGGTGTCTCTAAGATCCTGCTGGTCTTCCTTGTCCCACCTCCTCTGCACGTATCAGAGGAGGGACAGGAAGGGCTGGCCGTTAGGATCTAAGAGGCAGGCGCGCACTTCTATCACAAAGGTCCTGTGCCTGTATTTTCTTTTATTACTGGTGCTAGACAACGGGCTGAATTTGACAGGCGGTGGCCTTCCGAAAGCACAATTTACCCTGTCCCTAACCCAACATGGGGCCACAACCCACAGTTTGGGAAATGCTGGCCTATAGGGACCAGTTCAGCAAACGTAGAAAATTCTAGTAACAGGTTCATGTGAACCAGTGCAAACTGGCTGAATCCCACCACTGCTTATACCCCTTTGAAGTTTGATGTTTGGTGATAATGGCTTTTCTGATTATCTCAGGCAGCTCTGTTGTCTTCACCATTGTGAAAATGCAGATTCTCAGTCTTGAAGGGCTACCAAAATGGACTGCTACAACTGGAAAAATATCTGCACCTGTAAGTATTTATCTTCTGGAATATACTCTAAATCTTGGGAAAAAGGGAATTATTTCGGTTAAAGCTGTTAAATTTGTGTATTTTAGAATTCAGTGTTTATGCTGAGTCAGCCAGGTCTTAGTACCACCAGAGAGAAAGTAAGTAGTCTCTGAACAGAAAGAAATTTGTTTCTAGAGAGCTTTTCATTTAAATCAAATCAGAGTATAGCTTAGCATACAGGAAAAATAAATAGTTTCTGAGTAGAAAGAAAGAAATGTGTTTCTAGTGACCTTTATAAAGAGGCCTTCCAGTTAGGAGTCAAAAGATCTGTGTTGTCTTAAATAGGTGTTAAAGCCAAGTGACAGATCAAAGGGGCAATTTGAAAGGCCCCCTCTGTTAAATCAGGGGCTGTGTGAATCACCCAGGAAATTGGTAAGACATTACATTAGACGTACAGGTCAAGGCACTGTGTAGTAAGCCAGCTTTTATTAAGACTTCTTTCCCTCCCACCCAACCCGACTGCCACCCACCCCAGGGATAATCTTAGCTTTATAGGCTCCTATACCTATTAAAAGAAAGAAAATGCCATATTCACTTTCAGGTGAAGCTGGTTATTCTCATCAGGAATAGATTAATTAATGACCTGAGATTAATTAATTTCAAGGTGAACAAAGTCCATTAAAAGTATTAGGTATAGTTGTATTGGTATAAATATCTCCTGCAAACTTAAGTAAATAAACAAATTAAAATGTCTAAACAAAACCTTTAAACTAAGATGCAGACAGCAGTCCAGCAGTGAGATGGGGTCTTTCCAGTCTTTTGCATTGAGTGTCACATGTATGATTTTCTCCCAGTTGGTGAGGAGTCTTATGTGTGCATTAGGTGCAAGGAGTTCTTTGCTCTCAGGGAATGAGTCCAATCTCTGGAGGCTAGAGTAGCAGACTTCGAGGACATAAGGAAGACAGACAGGTTTATAGAAGAGACCTACAGGAACATAGAACTGAAGTCCCACCTCCAATCTGGCAGCCTCCTTGTTGCCATGGAGGAGAAAAGTCATGTGACAGGAGAGCATCAACCTAGTGTGACAGGAAATGATCCTGTAGCTAGGAGCTGTCCTCCAGGTGATGTAAAATCCTCTTGCACTGAGGAGGAATCTCTGGGGTCATGTGCCCATGAGGGAAGGGTGGCTGGTGGACGTGAGGATTGCCTGGCAACGTGCCTGTGTGGTACAAAGGAAGTGGACCTCATACTCCACCTAGACAAGATAGCCCTGGGGAGGAGTCTGGTGTCTTGGTAAATGTTGGTACCAATGACTTAGGAAAGTGTGTGAGGGAGATTCTGGAGGCCAAATTTAGGCTTTTAGGTAGAAAGTTGAAATCCAGAATTTCCAGGGTAACATTCTCAGAAATGCTTCCCATTCGACTTGCAGGACACAAAAGGAAGGCAGAGCTCCGGAGCTTCAATGCGTGGATGGGACAATGGTGCAGTTTTGAATTTGTTAGGAACTGGGCAACATTCTGGGGAAAGGAGGGGCTTCATGTTGTGTCCTCTAGTTTTGCATCTTCCCCGTCTTTGAAAAAGGTTTGTTTGTTCATTAATACTCTAAGTATTTAAAGGTCTGTATCATATCTCCCCTGTCCATCCTTTTCTATAGAGTATACATATTTAGGTTTTCAAGTCTCTTCTCATGTCTTCTAGTGCAGGCTCCAAATCATTTTGGTTGCCTTCTTCTGAACCATTTCCAGTCTTTTTATATCCTTTGTGAGATGTGGTCTCCAAAACCAAACACAATATTCCAAATGAGGCTTCACCGGTGACTTCTACAGTGGCATTAGTACCTCTGCATGTCATTTACAAAAAGACAGGCTTTTCCATTCAGTTCTTCAGCAATATCACTCACAACAGTACCGGTCCCAGGGCCAATCACTGGGTCACGCCACTAATCACCTTCCTTTCATCCAAGTGAGTTCCGTTTATCATCACCTTCTGTCGTCTGTCAGTCAACCAATTTCTGATCAGTTCACCATCTTGGGACCCATCCCCAGGCTGTTCAGTTTATTCATAAGCTTCCTATGTGGACCCATATCAAAGACTTTGCTGAAATCTAGGTAGATCACATCCATCGCATGACCTTGATCTAGTTCTCTGGTCACCCAGTCAAAGAAGTCAATCAGATTTGTTTGGCAAGATTGTCCTTTGGTAAAACCATGTTGCCTCGGATCATGCAACCTATTGGTTTCGAGAAAGTCCACTATTCTATCTTTCAGGCGTGCCTCCATTACTTTTCCTGCAACCGAGGTAAGGTTTGCTGGCCTGTAGTTTATCACCTCGTTCCTATTGCCACTTTTGTGAAGAAGTACCACATCAGCCTTTTTCCAGTCCTATGAAACTTCTCCTGCCTCCCAAAGGATCTATTAAAAACATCCTTTAAAGATCCCACAAGAACTTCTCTGAGCTCTTTCAGTATCCTGGGATATATTCCATCCAGTCCCATGGCATTGTCCACTTTCAGTTTTGCAAGCTGTTCAAACACATCATCTTCTGTGAATGGTGTGGAATCTACTCCATTCCCATTAGTATATTTGTCAATCATGGGTGGTCCTTCTCCAGGATTTTCTTTAGTGCAAACAGAACAGAAGTATTTGTTTATCATTTTTGCTTTTTCAATGTCACTTTCCACTAATCCGTTTTTGGCACTTTTGAGTCTTGCATATGGAATTGCAAGGAAAATAGTTAAGAAAAAATTAAAAGGAGCAGATGCAAAGGTTAAAGATTTACATCAAGCATGTTGTTGTTAAGTACCGTCGAGTCGGAGTCGACTCATGGCGGCCCCCTGGATAGCTATCCTAAATTGTGTTCGGTCTTGAGTCATTGTTGACAGACTGCTACCTGCAGCTGCTGTTATTGTACCAATCTATCTCATTGCTGGCCTTCCTTTTTTGCGTTGACCTTCTATCTTGCCAAGCATGATGTCTTTCTCTAATGATCTCTCTCTTCGCATGATGTGTCCAAAGTATGAAAGTCGAAGTCTTGTCATCTGAGCTTCTAAAGAAAGCTTAGGTTTGATCTCCTCTAGTACTGACTGGTTTGTTCTTCGGGCAGTCCATGGTATACACAGTATTCGCTGCCAGCACCATAATTCAAAGGCATCAATTTTCTTCCTGTCTTTTTCACTGTCCAGCTTTCACATCCATATGATGTTATTGAAAATACCATGGCTTGAACAAGTCGAATCTTTGTATGGAGAGAGACATCTCTGCTCTTGAGAATCTTATCTAGGTCTTTCATAGCCATTCTGCCAAGAGCAATGTGTTGTCTGATTTTTTGACTGCTTGTTGCTTCTTTATTGATAGTTGATCCAAGTAGGTTAAAGTTGTTCACAATTTCAATTTCTTCTCCTTCAACGATGAACCTGTTGATTATGCCAGTTGTTATGATCTTTGTCTTCTTTACATTAAGGTGCAAGCCCATTTTGAGACTATGTTTTTTGATTGTGAGAAGCAAATGTTTCAGATCATCTTCACTTTCAGCCAGTAATGTGGTATCATCAGCATAGCAAAGGTTGTTGATGAGTCTTCCACCATTCTTCACACCTCTGTTGTCTTCATACAATCCTGCTTCTCTGATGATTTGTTCTGCATATAAATTAAACAGGTAGGGGGAAAGTATGCAGCCTTGTCTTACACCTTTGCTTATTTTAAACCATTCTGTTTCTCCTTGTTCCGTTCGAACTGTTGCTTCTTGATCAATGTACAGATTATGCAAGAGTGCGATCAGGTGTTCTGGTATACCCATGCTTTTTAATGTGGCCCAGAGTTTCTCATGGTTTACACAGTCAAAAGCCTTGCTATAGTCGATAAAGCACAAATAGATATCCTTTTGGTATTCTTTAGTCTTTTCAAGGATCCATCTCACATCCGCAATGATGTCTCTTGTTCCTCTCTTCCTGAACCCTGCTTGCACTTCAGGTAGTTCTTGTTCCAGGTATGGTTGTAGTCTCTTTTGAATAATCTTCAGTAGAATCTTGCTGGCATGTGGGATCAGAGCGATTGTGTGATAATTTCCACAGTCAGTTGGATCACCTTTCTTTAGTATTGGTATAAACACACATCTTTTCCAGTCAGTTGGTCATGATGTTGTCTTCCATATTTCTTGGCAGAGCCTTGTAAGTATGGTAACAGCTGCATCAGATTGCTATAATACTTCTATGGGAATGCTATCAATGCCTGGTGCTTTGTTCTTTGATAAGGCTTTCAATGCTGCTTCAACTTCTTCTTTCATCACCAATGGTTCCCGATCATAAGGTACAGGTTGAAATGGTTGTTGGTCCACTTGATCTTTATCATATAAAAACTCTGTATATTCCTTCCACCTTTTCTTGATCTTCTCAGCATCATTCAACATACAACCATGAGCATCTTGTAACATTCCAATTCGAGGCTGGAACCTTTTCTTTATCTCTCGTAGCTTTAGGAAAGCCGATCTTGTCCTTCCTCTAATAGTTTCTGCTTCTATTTCCTTGCATGCATCGTTGTAGTACTTTGCCTTGTCCTGTCTTGCTGCACGTTGGAAATCTCTGTTGAGTTCTGTTATTGTCTTTCTTTCTCCTCTGGCTTTAGCTTCTCTGCATTTCTGGGCAATTTTCAGAGGTTCTTCCGTCATCCATTTTGGCCATTTTTGCTTTTTCACCTTTTGTAGAGACTTCTCACTTTCTTCCAACACAACCTTCTTGATGTCATTCTATAACTCTTCTGGAGCTCTGTCATTTGTATCTAAAGCAGCAAATCGATTTTGCAGGCAGTCTTTAAAGTCCAGTGGTATATTCTCAAGGTCATATTTTGCTGCATCATGAGTGGTTTGCTCTTTTTCAACTTTAGCTTGAGTTTGCATACTAGTAGTTGATGATCTGTACCACAGTCAGCTCCATGTTTTGTCGTTGTTGATGTTATAGAACCTTTCCATCGTTGAATTCCACAGATGTAGTCAATTTGATTTTTATACAATCCATTGGGTGAAGTCCATGTGTGCAGTCGCCGCTTGTGTTGATGGAAGAAAGTGTTTGAGATGAATAGATCGTTGGTCTTGCAGAATTCTATCAGTCTTTCTCCAGCTTCATTTCTGTTGTCAAGTCCATATTTTCCAACTACTTTGCCTTCTTCTTTGTTGCCAACCTTTGCATTCCAGTTACCCATTACTATCAGGATATCCTGTTTGCATGTTCTGTCATTTTCAGCTTGTACTTGTTCATAGAACTCTTCAATTTCATTCTCTTCTGCAGCTGTTGTTGGGGCATATACTTGAATTATAGTTGTGTTGATAGGCATTCCTCGTAGATGAATAGAGATTAAGCATTTGCTGACTGCATTGTATTTCATTACAGTTCTTGCAAGTTTCTTCTTTATTATAAATGCAACACCATTTCTTCTTTGCCTTTCATTTCCAGCATAGTAGACCATGTGATCATCTGATGCAACGTGCCCGATGCCAGTCCATTTCAATTCGCTGACACCCAACAGATCAAGTTGTACATCAAGCATAGAAAAAAAAAACTATCTTTGAAGCCCAGACCACATGCATTCCACACTTTAAGAAAAGTGGAAGGAAGGCCAAAAATCTGCAAGCATAGTTTAAAGATGAGGTCAGAGAGGCTGTTGTAGCCAAAAAAGCATCTTTCAGGAAATGGAAAAAGGTGCCAAAAGACGAAAGCTGTCATCAACATAAGCCCTAGCTAGTTAGATGCAAGACACTGATAAGGCAGGCAAAGAGAGAATTTTAAAAAACCATATGTTCTTCTATGGATGATTTTCTTATGAAAGCAGCTGATTTTGAGACACGGTTATCCCTGCTTTGCAATAAGATGGGCATTTAAGCAAACATGGTATGCCCATAGAGACTGTTTATTCTTACCTCATACAGATAATCAACAACATGCTGTTTGGGATGAAAGACTAGTGTGTGTTCTTTTTCTGGTATGGCTTCTCAAGTAGCTCAGCTGATCAGGTGTCATTGGCTCACCCTGCAGGTTTATGACATATTTGCTGGACAGCCCCCATGCTTTCCCTGCAGACATTGCAAAAATATTAGCAATTATTTATTTATTTATTTATTTACTTAGACAGATTTGCATACCACCTTATCCTAAAATCAAAGTGGTCACATTGGAGGGTTACATTTAACATGAGGGTACTTAACAACATTAAGACAGTACAATTGGAGGGTTACATTTAACATATGGGTACTTAACAACATTATACAATGAACTCGTATGTCTAGTTGGGATAAGTGGGTATCGAGTTGGCGGAGGTAGTTGCATTACTGTTCGGGTGGAGACTATTGTCTGTCTGCTCATAGGCTTCTGTAAAGAGCAGGGTTTTAAGGGCCTTGCGGAAGTCTATGATGTCATTTAATGCCCTCAGGCTCGTTGGGAGGGAGTTCCAAAGTGTGGACACCAGTAGTGAAGGAGCTCTTCTTGAAGTTGTTTGTTTAGTCTTGTGATGTCCTGTAGGTGTGCCGATCATGTTGTCATTATTGGTCCTTCTTGGTCTATTGCTGATATCCCTTGTTATGATATTTTGGAGTGCATCTGCCAAGAGATGATGAATGATTTTAAAGATGATCATGACGGTTTTAAATTTTGCTCTGACCATCATTGGCAGCCAGTGCAGTTGCTGTAAGACGAGGGTGATGTACTAAGATCTTGGAGTGTCTGTAATGATACGTGCTGCAGTGTTTTGCACTATTTGGAGTGGGTGTAAGGTCTGCTGAGGGAGGCCTTGATATAACAAGTTTCCGTAATCAAGCAGAGGTGTGATGAGTGCTTGGCAAACTATGCAGAAGTGGTCCTGGCAGAGTATTGGCTTGATCTTTCTGATGGTCCTCAAATGTCGATAGGTGTTTGCGGTTTTGGTGATGTGGGATTTCAGGTTCAGAGCTCTGTCCATTGTGATGCCCAGGTACTTAACTTCATCTTTGACTACTATGAGTTTGTCTAGAATGCTGATAGTTTGTGGTGGAATGAAGGAGGGGTTCCTGGTGACGAACATTGCCTCAGTTTTATCGTAGTTGACCATCAGGTTATTGGCTTTGAGCCAGGCATTCATGTCTTCAAGGCATCTGGTTGTTGTGGTGTTAAGTGCTAGTAGGTTGATTGGAGCATACACCATGACGTTGTCAGCATAGAGGTGATAGTGGAGTTTGTGTCATTTGATGATGTTGCATATGGGTTGGATGTAAATATTAATTTGCAAACCGGGTTGATATTTCCTGCTAAAGGGACCCATTCTGCCTGCAGCTAGCGCTGATTGTGTGCAAACACAATGGAAGGGTCACACTGATTTCACCCGCTTACTCAAAAAAAATATTGGGTTCGCTATTCAACTTCTTGTATTTCTACAAATATTATTTACATTATCATTTGCCCTTGCCCTAAATTATATGTGGGTTGTACTATTTGGCCTATATGAAAGTGACTAAATGAACACAACAGCAGGATTACCACTGGCAACCTGTCGGCACCTTTGGTGTCTCACTTTGTTGAGCACAATCATTCTGCTAATCAGTTTTCTTGGAGAGTCATTGATCAGATTTGTACTGATTGGCATGGAGTGATTCACTACATAGATTAAATTACATTGAGCAACAATGGATTTTCCCTTTGCTCTCAATAATGAGACTGAGTGGATTTCACTGAGTTAATGGGATTCGTGTGATTTTGAGTGAAGTGCTGTTCCTTTTTATTCTGCTGTGCTTTTTCGCTTTTCACAAATATTTGTGTTGCATATTAGTTGGTTGCTGTTTGAATGATTTCCCCTGAAGCAAAACTTTTGTTAGTCTGAAATATGATCATGTCGAGATTTTTGGCAATTTGTTTTCCAGCTAAGTACTTGAGTTCATTTTTATGCAATCTGTTATATTAAGGGGTATGTTTATTTATTTATTTAGAAGGATTTAGTATACCGCCTTATCGTTAAATCAAGACGGTGTGGCACATCAATCAAAATCAATAATAAAGTGTGGTTTGTAGCATGCAGTGTGAACTGAGAAGTGTAGTGTGTGGGGCAGTGCATTAGATTATATCGGTGAACTATTTACATAATGAGCCGGTCTTAACGTGCGCCCGGCGATAATGTGCAGGATGCCATAAAAGGAGTGGGCGTTCCGGTCTAAACGTAGCAAGCGCGCGTTATCGTGCGCTAACGTGTGCTGCGCACATTATCGGGAGATAGAGGGATCCGTGCATGTTAACGCACATTAGTCTTAAGTAGGCGTGCTGAGCTATAAGCATAGCAACAGAGGAGTAGTACAATGGTTAATACACTGAATGCTGGTACAGGGGTCATGGGTTCAATCCTCCAGTGGGCTTGAAGTATAAGGCTGTCTGAGGTGTTACTCTTTACTTTTACTCAGTGCTGTCTTTTCTTTTTTATTTTAAATCTGTGCTACCAGCAAACACACCCTCAAAGTGCCATAACCTACGGTGACGCATAAGGCACCCTATAACACTCCAGAGGGCACATTATAAGGTGCACTGTCCACCAAGGCACCCTATAATGTTCCCTATAGGGCGCCTTATAAGGCGCCTTACTGGGCGCTTTATGTGGCGCCCTATGGGGCACCTTACGGTTACAGCACTGTGAGTGTGTTTTTGCTGGCAGCACTAATTTAAATTAGAAAAACAAAATGCCTCAGACAGCCCTATCAAATAGCCCCACTGTGGGATCAAACCCATGACTTCTGTCACCACAGGCAGTGAAGTAACCAGTGGGCTACAGCTACTTACAAGCCCCTGGCTGGCTACAGAAGGACTGCAGGTCACCACACAAACTATCTGCTGTGGTTACCTGGATAGGGTTAACCCACCCGTACCCATGATGCACTGCACATGCAAATCAGCAGTCTACAGATGATCACAAGATGGAGTATGCCACCGGGGCATCTCCCTAGTCCGCACTATGCCCCAGCTGCACCACAGCATGTGCCACCTGCTGCCCTCTGTATCCCATTTTCCAGCATCTGTACAGTTGCCCTTTCCGACATGCCCACCCTGCTGTTGTGCCACATGTGCATGCCATAAGCAACCTGTCCAATAAAAAGGGAGAACCCTGAACAGCGCTATTTCAATGTGGGATCATTTACCTTGTAGGGGGACAGAGCATAGACCCTTCCAAAATTAATATTTTTTAATGAGCTTTCTCGGTAGTGTTTTTTTTATTTTTCCCATTAATATCACTATTGGCGAGCTTGGTTATGTTGATTTTAAATTTTGTTCAGGTCATTTTCAATGTTTATTTGCCTTTTTGTTCCGTACACATATATCACAACTATCACTTTTTTAAGGTTTCCCTGGCTTTGCTGTACATTGCTGACGTAAATGGTTTCTCTTTCCTGCACATGTGCCTAGCGCGAGGGTTTCCCTCGCGCTTTTGGAGCTGAATTTCACGGCATTAGTGTGCAGGGAGCCACTCCACGCCTACTCTCTGCCCATTGACCCTGTCTCTCCACCCCTGGGGAGCCTTTCTCCACCCTCAGTGCTCGTTTCCGCCGCTGCGTGTGTTATCACGAGATACGTGATGTCTTCGCCTGGTAAAGCACCATTATCGCGCGATAACATACCTTATCGCACGATAACATCATGGCAGTGCAATTAGCGCCCTTTAGTAAATATACCCCTAAGATGTACTTTTTTACTATTTGGATATTATTTTGATACAATTTGTTATTCTGTGTGATGGCTGTCAGTGGATGAATGATAAAGCTGGGACTTTGTTGAGCGGTTATGGTTTCTCTGCTGTCTTCGCCATGGTTTTCAGCTGTGATTACAGGCCGGTTGAAGTTTATAGGGAGTATATTTTGTGGTTTATATTGTATGCCTCACTCCTAGTGGTTTGTGATTTTGTTGTGGTATTCTTTGGAGATTATAATAATCATGTCCTGGCAATGTCCCAGTTTTTATACTATTTCCTCTTTCCTCTTTTAATTGGTCTTGTTTTTTGCTTGATTCTTTAATGTATCAAATATGTGTGCATCTATAGTCCAAAGCCATTTCACTGGCCACTTTTCTTTTAGAGATATTGGACATTAAGGGGTTCAACTGCAAGGGTGCCAATAATGTTGACCACAACTGTAGATGCGTCAAAAGACAAGAGGGCATCTATGCCCACAACCGGGGGACCTGTGCCATTCATCACAGGACCCCGAGTCAGCCATCACATCCAGACAGCAGCTATGCAACACAGACTAATCCACAAGGTGCCCAGCGGTGAGATCTAAGCCTACACTAACATATAACTGGCCAGAACACTAGTCTTGAATTGAGCTCAGTTAATATTTGGGGGGTGAACATTCTGCTAGAGGTTTTCAAGGGCCCGAGGGACACATGCACTAGGGGGCGTAATACATATATCTTGGAAATGGCAATTGAGTTACTTGTAAGTTTTTCCATCCTTCAGAACCACCGGGACAGGTTTAATTTGAAGGTGTTAGACACTACTCTGGGTGGCTGTTGAAATTAGTTGAGCAGGATCCCCTTTGGTTTATTTATTTATTTAAAAGGATTTATATACCGCTTTATCCTGAAATCAAAGCGGATTACACAGCAAACAAATCAAGTGGCAGGGTGCGTGGGTGTGGGCATGCAGTGATAAATTGAGAGTGTGTGTGTGTGTGTGTGTGTATTGTGAGGCTGTTTGCATGGTGAGCTATATACAGTATGAGCTATGTGCAGGAACTATTTACATTTTTTTCATTTTTACATTTTGGTGGCAGAGAGGGGGTTTGTTTGGACAGTTCATGTGATGTCCTTGTAGTGTTCTGTGAAGAGCGTAGTTTTTAGCATCTTCCGGACGTCTTTGAGATCTTTTGTTGATCTCAGATTGTTGGGAAGTGAGTTCCAGAGCGTGGTAGCGGCCCGGGATAGTGCTCTTCTTGAAGTGTCTTTTCTTGTTTTAGTGAAGGCTCTGGGTATGATGATAGTGTCTGATGTGCTTTGCCTTCTGGGTCTGATGCCTGGGTCAGGCCTAATTGGGGTTCAGTGATTAGAGTAATTGGTGGTCATCATTGAATTGTTCAATGAATTGGGTGGTTTTTAGTAGTTTCCTGAGTTCTTTTATATCTGTTGCTGATTTTAGTTTATCTGGGAGGACATTCCAGATAGCAGGGACAGCAAGAGAGAAGGCTCTCATGAATGTGGATTTGCTGGTTCTTGTAAATTGTTTGGGTGTTGGTATATTGTTTTTGGTGCTATTTCTGTCTGGCCTTTTGCTTGTTTTGGTTCCGATAAGTTCATGTAGTATTTCTGCTGACATGTTATTTTTAATTTTGAAGATGGTTAGTGCTGCTTTATATTTTGCACGTGATGATATCGGTAGCCAGTGCAGGTCATGTAGTATTGGGGTTACATGGTCTTGTCTTGATGCGCTAGCAATGATGCGGGCAGCTGTGTTCTGTATTATTTGTAGTTGACGGGTGGTTTGTTTGGGTAGACCTTGGTATAGTATATTATAGTAATCCAGTACAGGTGTAATGATGGCATAGCATACTGTGCAGAAGTGTTCTTTGTTGAGGAGAGGTTTCAGTCTCCGGAGAGTTGTGAGTTTGAAGTAGACTGTTTTGGATATCTTGTTTATATGTGGTTGGAGGGTGAGTTGCTTGTCTAGAATCATCTTTTATTGCAATCGGTATATTGAATATGTTGATAGAGGTAGGATGAATGAATGTGGTGTTTCTTGTTATGATGATTGCTTCAGATTTTTTATGTTAATGTTTAAGTTGTTGTTATTTAGCCACGTTGTGATTTCTTGAATGCAGGTAGATATGGTAGTATAGTCTGGTGTGTCCAGTTGAATAGGAGTATATGCCATGATGTCATCAGCTTATATGGCATATTGTATCTTGTATTTGTTAAATATATTGCAAATAGGTTGAATATAGATGTTGAAGAGAAGAGCTGATAGTGATGAGCCTTGAGGAACTCCTTGAGTAGTTTTGAAGGGTGCTGAAGTGAGGTTCCCAGAATTTACTCTCTGCTGTCTGTCTTCTAGGTATGAATGAAACCATTTAATGGTAGTATCTTGAAGGCCAATCTCCCTTAGGCGTGTCAATAGGATGTGATGGGAGACTGTGTCTAAGGCTGATGAAATATCTATGAATATTAATAAGAAGCCCTGCTTTATATTATCTATTCCTTTGATTATGTTGTTGAATAGATGTATGAGTGTCTCAATGCCACATTTTGGACAGAATCCGTGTTGGTGGGGGTCTAGTGGGGCAAATTCGTCAATGTGATCTTGGAGTTGTCTCTCTACTATTTTTTCAATTATTTTAGCCAGACGTGGGAGGCTGGATATAGGTCGGTAGGTTGAAGGGTCTGTGTTGTTGGGTGAGGTGGTTTTAGGAATGGGGCGTATGATGGATTGCTTGAGTGCTTTTGGCATACAGCCCTGAGTTAGAGAGGTGCTCACTATCTTTTGGATGAATGTGTTGAGTTCTTCTTTGGTGAATTTAATCCAAGTCACTGGGCAGGGGTCCAGTGGGGAAGTGGTGGTACTGATGGTTTGTTCTATTTGTTTAGTTGATGGAATGTTGAAATTCTTCCATTGATTAGTAGTTGTGGAGTCATCTGAAGATGGTGTGTCCATAAGCGAGACGTTGTCATGGGGTGTGGCGGTACTGTACTTGGTTATTAGATAATCAGTGAAGGTTTGTGGGTGTATCTTGCAGTCATCTTTCATGGTTGGGTCATTTGTTAGAGTACAAACAATGTTGTAAGGGGGGGAGCCTTGCCACTACAGAAATACAGACAGTGTAGTTAATTCTGTGGATATTGTGAAAACTAAGTCAAAATCTGTTGCATCATTGGAATTTGATTTATGTTGTTTTATCCTATTTTTTTATTCCACCCCATAACCCTCAATAAAATGTATTCCAATATCGCCATCATCTAAAGTATCTTTTTATTTTGCTGTTTTTTTATTTATTATTTTCTTTATTTATATTCTCTTATATACCGCGCTATTCTGCATCAGTGCGGTTTACATTGAACAAACTGAAATTACATTGAACAGGGCATTATAACTTGGAGATAACTATTTTACAGGGAACATGGGCTATGGAGGGTGAAGTGGCTTGCTGTTTTCTTCTTACGGCAGCAACCCCTCTCCCCTACCACAGGGAGGATGTTCATAGTCAAGTCACGAAGGGTGTGATGCTGCAGACCCTCTGAGAAGAGAAGAAAGTGTTTTAAACACTGGAAAAGGCAAGCACAAGCTGCAATATTACGAGGAACCAGATAGGGGGAGCAGGAGGGACCTCCGAGGAACTGAGGAACCACACCTCCTAGGTCATGAGGTAAGGCCAGCCAGCTGCCAATCAAGGAAGAGAGGAGTACCTCTTAAAGAGAGTCTGGAAGATTGGAGGACAGGACAGCCCGGGGAAGGAAGACAGCCTGTGGAAACAGGACAGCCCGCGGAAGGAGGACGGCCAGGAGGAGGAGAACGGCCAGAACAAGGAGGATGGCCAGAAGCAGCAGAACCAGCAGGATGGGCAGGACATCCGAATGAATGGGCAGGATATCCAGAAGAAGCAGTAACCCCTGGACAAGCGTTTTGCAGGAGGCAGCAGCAGCCGCAGTGGCTTGAGGAAAGGAGCAACCGTGGAGAAGGTGGGATAGCTCCATCCAGAGTGAGTACATTTCGTCCAGAGAGGCAAAGACGTGGCTGTGACTGCGGGCTAAAGCCAACAGAAGGATGGTTGGAGAACCTAAGGCCTATTGCTCAGGCCAGGCAGGATCCCAGCCGGAGCAGGCCTCAAACCTCACCGGGAGTAGACAAGCCAAGGAGAAAAGGTAACCCATGTTTAACTGAAAGCAGGGTGCAGACTGCTGGTGTATGGGGAGGACAGGGAGCAGTGGAATACTGTCCGTGTGAAACTGCCTATGAGATAAGGTGCAAGAAACACGTACCGAATAAGAGACTTATTAATGACAAAGCTTTGCATGAAGCTAAAGTAAAATACTTGCAAACGGAAGACGGTTCCCAGTATAGGAGGGCGCAGGACCGACGCCCTACATTCAGCGCTGAGCATTGGGAGGTTGTACAGAAGATCTATAAAAAGCCTGATTACAATTTGCCAGCAAATACTGACGTGGTTTCAGAGGCTTCAGAAGGGGAACCGATGCAGGTGGAATTTGCTTCAGACACCGAGATGGACTGTAGTTATTGTAAGACAGGAAGCCTGGAGTCCTTGCTTAGCACATAAGCTCTATCTTAGGGAATAGAGACTGTTTGGTTTGATACACCATTTATTGTGAAGATAACGGCTTTGCTTTAACGTTATGTTTACTTTTTCTTTAACCTGAAGTAAGGAACTTGTGTTGAAGTTTTTGTCCAAGCATATGAACCTTTTTGCAAGAAAGGGAAATAAATGCCTTTGTTTTCCCTCCACTCGGACCTTTGTATTCTTTGGGATTTTGGTAACAAAGGAAGCTACCAGGGCTGAAAGTCCCTGGGCCCTGTAAGACATTAGCCAAACCCAACCTCATATATTTTTATGTTCCACCTACCTTAGTCCATTACGCTGCCAAGGTAGGCCCTGTGACAAGGGGTAGTGTCTTTTGTGCCCCACCCCATGGAAGGCTTGGTGCCCAGTGGTCCTCACTCAGTATTGGTCAGATTAGAAACTAATTTACTGAATTTCAGAAAGGGAATAAAAACTTTGGGGTATGTTTACTAAACCGTCTTAATGTCGCAGCAGTGGTATTATCGCGCGATAAGTGACGTTATCACGCGATAATCATGCGATAACGTCACTTATCGCACGATAACGCAGCTGCGGTGTTAAGGCACACTAACGCTGTGAAATCCGGGTCTGAAGGGTGGAGTAAGGCTTCCCAGAGGGCGGAGAGAAAGGGTCAATGAGCGGAGAGTGGGAGGGGAGAAGCTCCAGGCACACTAACGCTGTGAAATCCGGGTCTGAACACTAACGCCAGTGAAACCCTCGCGTTAAGGCACATTTGCAGGAAAGAGAAACCATTTCAGTCAGCAATGTGCAGCAAAGGCAGGGAAACCCAGAAAAGTGATAGTTGTGATACATGTGCAGGGAACAAAGAGGCAAATAAACATATAAAAGGACCACAACCACATCTAAAATCCCAATAACCAAGCTGGCCAATAGTGATATTAATGATAAACACAAAGCAACACTACTGACAAAGTGTATAAATTAAGATATCATGTTTGGAAGAGTCTATGCTCTGTCCCCCTACAAAGTGAATGATCCCACATTGAAATAGCGCTGATCAGGGTTTCTGTCGTTTAGATTGGGCAGGTTTGTTATGGCGTGCACATGTGCAGCAACAGCAGAGTGGGCACGTAGGCAAGGACAACTGTACTGATGCTGTAAATGGGATACAGGGGGCTGCAGGTGGCACATGCTGTGGTCCAGCTGGGGCACAGTGTGGGCTAGGCAGATGCCTAGGTGGTAATTCTGGTCTAACATTAGACTGGCTGTGCTTTATGAATCATTTAAGCCTTTAAACATCAATGACCACCATACTGCAGCCCCCTCTCAGATGACATTCTCAAATGGTACTTATATATTAATATTGAAAAATGAAAAAATGCTTAGCTTATACGTCTTTCCCTAATAAGCTAAGCATTTTTTCATTTTTCAATATTGATATATAAGTACCATTTGAGAATGTCATCTGAGAGGGGGCTGCAGTATGGTGGTCATTGATGTTTCTCTTTGGGCGATGAGTCGGTTTGATGATATTAGCCCAATAATACTGAGACCACGCAGCCTCCCGATGAGTATTTCACAAAGGCTTAAATGATTCATAAAGCACAGCCAGTCTAACGTTAGACCAGAATTACTTTCAAGTTGCTATACAGAGTTTACAAAACATTTTTTGGTACAAATCACTCTGTGGAAAAAGACCTACTGTGTTAGTTGAGATGCCTAGGTGGTACATAGGAATGCCGAAACTGTAAAGCAGCAAGACAGCAACTGACGCGGGTCCAACATGGGCACGAGTGTGTGTCCCACAGTGTCACAGAGGAGATTACCCAGCAGGTACCCCCAAGGGCACATAACATTGGCAGTATTGCGTACCATAGCCATGCCTGCACTGTGCCCAGGACTGGTGTGATGGCCAGGGCTGCCAAAAGCCTCTATATTTGCACAATGCTGGCATAGGTGTGGGAGTGTGTGTCTATCTATCCAGTGTGTTGTGGCTGCCTACACCTTACTCAGCCCACACTGCTTGCACTGTTTCCAGTGTTAGCCTGACAATGTGCATAATGAGAAGCAAGGTACTGTGGGTATGGCCCGGACAGGGTGGCCTGGGCAGGATGCATCTGCATAGGACAATGGCTGGGACATTGTAGTGCCTGGCCACCACCTGCACAGACAGGGTGGCCACAGCATGTCCTGCTGGGAGGTCACTCTCACTCTGACTGAGCAGTGACCACAGCATGGCTAGGTTCCCTCACAGTATTTTTCTCAAGTGATATTTCTGGGTTCTCTTTTCTGGGGCCCAATCACTTATTTATCTGCTTGGTGTGTGTGTGTGTGCGTGTGTGCGTGCGTGCGTGCGTGTGTGTGTGTGTGTGCGTGCGTGTGTGCGCGCGCGCGCGCTCACATCCCAGTTTTGGGTGCATGCATCTCCTCCAGGAACATGCACTATGGACTAGCTAGCAGACTGTCTGCAGTTAGTATGTGTATGGCTGGAACACCTTGCAGGGTGCAGCGGCTGGAGACTCACTGTGCTTGCTGCTGGAGAATGTCAGATAGTGGTGGGGGGCAGCTGAGCGTTTCCAGGCCTGCTGTCTGTCTGTCATTGCCTTATGGATGCGCACAGATCTGCATTCGGTGCCTGTTCCCTAGCAGGACTTGGGTTGATGGTCACCTCTACTGCCACCATTGCAGGGCTGTAGAATGTGGATCTGTTGTGGGAGCTCCTGTCCCCCACCCTGAGCCACAGAGGGCGGGTTGGGTGGTACTACATAATCCGCCTATGGGTCCAAACACCCCCCTTTACTTAAATCATGTGACCATGGTACCCACACAGGATATGCACTATTCGGGGTGCATCATAGTCCACAAGGGATAAACATGACTGGGAAATACAGATGGACACAGGTGGATCCTAGATGTGTCTGCAAGGACTACCTATCACACACTGGCACTGATGGCAACCTGCAGCATAGCCTATCTCAGCTAAGCCAGGTGCTACGGACCTGGTGCTGGGCGCCCCACCTCGCCCTCAGGGTGAGCACAGTACCCCCACAATGTGTCGGTCTGTAGCTACTCTGTGCCAGTAACACACACGGTCAGTTCCACCTACCAGGCGGAGGTGCTGTGTGGGTGCATACCCCATCTTGTGATCATCTGTAGACTGCTGATCTGCATGTGCAGTGCATCATGGGTACGGGTGGGTTAACCCTATCCTGGTAACGACAGCAGACAGTTTGTGTGGTGACCTGCAGTCCTTCTGTAACAAGCCAAGGGTTTGTTAGGAGCTATAGAGATATAGCCCACTGGTTACTTCACTGACTGTGGCAGCCAAGGTCATGGGTTTGATCCCATGTTGGTGTTATTTGATAGGGCTGTCTGAGGCATTTCCTTTTTTTAATTTAAATTAGTGCTGCCAGCAAAAACACCCTCACAGTGCAGTAACCTTAAGGTGCCTCATAAGGCGCCCTATAGGGAACATTATAAGATGCCTTGGCAGACAGTGCACTTTATAATGTGCCCTCTGGAGTGCCTTATAGGGCGCCTTATGCAGTACCTTAGGTTACGGCACTGTGAGGGTGTGTTTGCTGGCAGCACTAATTTACATTAAAAAAGAAAATGCCTCAGACAGCACTGATTTAAAGCAGAGGGTAATGCCTCAGGCAGCCTTACTCATTCAGCCCACTGGGAGATCAAACTCATGACCCCTGTTTCGTCAGTCAATATATTAACCATTGTGCTACACCTCTGTTGCTGTGTTTCTAGGTCAGCACACCTAATTAAGGCTAACGCGCCTTAACGTGCCACGGCTCCCTCTATCACGCGATAACGGACTTTATCGCAATAACCTGAAATGCTACCTTAAGACCGGAACGCCCACTACCTTATATGACATTCTTCACAGTAAGACTGCAACTAGCGCCGGTAACATTAAGACGGTTTAGTAAACATACCCCTTTGTTGTTTCCCCTGCGTGAATAACTTGGGATATTATTATTTTTAGCGGTAACTTACGGGAAATATGTTATCGTTCTATATTTCAATTTCTGTTTCAATCTGTGATTTATTCAATTTGTAAACCATTTAAAATGAAGGAAATCATGAAGATGGTTTATAAAAAATGTTTAAATAAATAAATAAGGGGAGCCTGGGCAACTGACCTTGCCTATTTGGGTACGCAGGTTACACTATGTACTTACTTTATGACTACCCAGACTTCTCCTCTAAACACGCCTGGACTTGGGTCACCTAAAAGTACAGTACATACTTTTATGTGTAGGTTAATTTCATAAGATGCCTTTTGACACACATAAAACTGAGTTTATATGCAAATATCTTTTATAATTACCCCTTAAATATAGGGATGTCAGCTCCATCTCTGCCTCTCCTCAGCGCTAGGCACTTAACAACAACAACAAGTGCTGAAAATAAATAGATAAGTAAGTTATGTATTCACCAGCTGCCGGCAAATGCATAACTCACTTTGAACATCAGGTTGATCATGTCCAACAGCAACATCATTTTGAATATTTGAAGCTTACCATTATCAACCACGCTTATCCAGCACCTCAAGGGGGTGACTGTGATGAATATGAACACAACGGGGGCAAAGATGGATCTTTCATCTTCAGCGTGCAATGGATTATGGGGATTAGCCGCCTTAGGCCACATGCAGGGTTATAAATAAGAAGAGTAACTGAGAGGACTGCTTTCAATCTTGTCTGAACTATGGCATGTAAAATTAGTAACTATGGCATCTATTTTTGGCATTGATGCCTGGAAAATGAACCCTCAAGGCAGGCACTGAAGCCGAAATGTCATCGTTGTTGGGCCATCTTCTCATCTGCATTAGGGATGTGCACTGGGAACATCACTTCTGGATAAGTTCTGACCTTTTTGGGATCGTGACAATTTTCTGCCTCTGTTCAGATAGGCTATCCAGATAGTTTAGGCTGCCTGTAAAGCATATCTAAATTTCTATCCGGTTAGCTTGTCTGGGTAGCAGTTGAAAGTCACCTCCGTCTGAGTACGGCTGGCACTTATCCGGACAGTGGCATGATTTTCAGTGGCAACCACTCTCTGGATACTGCCACTGAACATCTGTGGATATTGAAGTACCATGTGTGTGTAAATATCCTAGAAACATAGAAACATGACAGCAGAAAAGGAACACGTCACCTAGCTAGTCTGCCCTTACATATCAACTACAATAGTCCCCTTTTTTTCCTTTAGAGATCCTTTATGTTTGTCCCATGCTTTCTTGAATTCAGGTACTGTCCTCATCTCTACCACCTCCACTGGGAGACTATTCCAAAGATCCACCACTCTTTCCGTAAAGAAATATTTCTGCATATTATTCCTGAGTCTATCCCCTTTCACACTCATCCTAGTACAGCCACAGCAACATACCCCGCAAGCCATCCATGACTACGATTACTTTTGACACGACATAACGTGTCGCCTAGATGTAAATAATTACCCCATTTTTGTCCAAGTTGTAGTACCTGTTCTTTGTAAACACAGATCAGCTTGCTGCACTGCGCTAGTCATTCTGTTTCATGTAAACCGCACTGATGTTGAATAGCGCAGTATAAAAGAGACTGTAAATAAATAAAATAAATAAATAAATCCTATGTCCCCTAGTAGCAGAGGTTGCTTTTAATTGAAAGAGGCTCTCCTCCTGTGCCTTTATGCCACAGAGCTACTTAAATGTTTCTATCATATTTCCTCTATCCCATCTTTCCTTAAAGTATACAGAGGAACTATCCTCTCCTGTTTTCTGCTGGCCATTCCTCTCCCTATGCACCCAAGCATCCTTCTGACTTCCGCTGTCACCTTTCTATCTGTTTAGCTACTTTAGGATTGTCAGACACAATCATGCCTAGGTCCCGCTCTTCTTTTATGGACAGAAGTACTTTGCCCCTATACTACATTGCTCCCTTGGATTGCTGCAGCCTAAATGCATGACCCTGCAATTTTTAGCATTAAATCTCAGCTGCCAAATTCTAGACTATGAGGTATGTTTACTAAACTGCGGTAACGTTACATACCGCGCGTTATGTAACAATCATTAACGTTACATAATGCGCAGTTTGTAACGTTAACACGCGTTAATGTTACTTAACGCGCGGTATGTAACGTTAACACGCGTTAATGTTACTTAACGATCGTTAACGTCCCCGGCCGCAGTAAACACCGCAGAAGGTGGAGAGAGGGCGGAGAGAAGGGGTCAATGGGTGGAGAGTGGGCGGAGAGTGGGCGGGGAGAGGCCCCTTTCACACTAATGCGCTGAACTGAAGGGCTGAATCCTACCGCGAATGAAAACCTGCCATTAGATGCACATTTGCAGGAGAGAGGAACCATTTAAGTGTCAGCAATGTACAGCCAAGGCAGGGAGCCCAAAAAATGTGATAGTAGTGCTCCATTTTCAGCAACACCATAGTGCAAAAGTATGAATGGCCACTATGGGGATGGTGCAAATGAGGCATAGGGGGCCGCAGGCGGGACATGTAGCATGGGCAGCTGGGGCACAGGGTGGACCAGGCGGGCGCCTAGGTGGCACATAGGAACATAGAAACCAGAAATCAGCAAGATAGCAGCTGACCAAGGCCAAACACAATCCACCTATATCTACCTGGTTCACCCTAGCCAATAGTTGCTAGGGCACTGACCTGACATCCCTCCAGCCATCCTGCCCCCATGTGGAAGGGACATAATATTGGTAGGCAGTGATGGGGGGGATGTGAGGATGTCCATGTATGGCCCCCCACCCCGGGATCCGCTCCCTAGGCGGGCGCCTACCTACACAGTGGATGGCCTGGGACTGCGCACTACCAGCACCGACAGCAAATGGCCATGTCAGCTTGGCGGGGGGGGGGGGTGTGCCCGAGCTGGAGGGGGCAGTGCCACCTCCCTGCAGTGGACCTAGGCCATGCCCTGCATCAGTACGTGGTGTGCAGTGCAACATACAAATTCTGGCTGAGGAAAAGTACAGGTAGCCCCAGGGACTATTGTGCATCTGTGGCAACAGTGTGGTGCAGTATACCCAGCCAGTGTGTCCAGAAGCAGAGGGTCACAGATTCAAGCCCCAGCTGTGGTTCCTGCAGAGCATGTCCCTATGTTTTACTGTACAATGCAGATACAACAGCAACATGTGCAAAGCCCAAAGCAGCGGCGAACAGGGGTACAAACACCCACCTACACAGGCTCCACAATCCAAAGGTGCATGGAAAGTCAGGCTGTTGGCCCAAGCATTGAGCTGAAGTTATCGCCAGAGCACTACTACTACCCCCTGCACAGTTTAGCAATGTCGGCACTGTGATCAGGACCAGTGTGGCGGGCAGGGTTGCCAACCACCCCTATCTTTGTACAATGCTGCAATAGGAGTGAGCGTGTGTGTATGTCTATCCATTGTTCTGTGGCTGCCCACCCTTCACTGGGCCCAAAATGTCCCACTGTTACCAGCATTAGCCGGAATAGGTGCATAATGAGGAGCAAGGTATTTTGGGTATGGCCCGGACAGGGCAGATTGGCCAGGATGCATCTTCACAGGGTGTGGGGCAATGGCTGGGACACTGTAGTGCCTGACCACCACCTGCATGGACAGGGTGGCCACAGCATGGCATGCTGGGAGGGCACTCACTCTGACCGAGCAGTGACCATGGCAGGTCTAGGTTCCCACATAGCGCTCTACACTATCTGCCTCCAGGGATATGTTTGTGTTCCTCAGTGCTGGGGTCCCAATCACTGAGTTGCCTACTTGCTGCATATAGTTCCTCTGTGAGCAGGCTGGTGGACTGTCTGCAGTTAGACTGTGCATGGTCAGAACACCTTAAGGTACAGTTTGACTGTGCTGTCTGCTGGTGATTATCCAAAATGGTCAAAATTATTTGGAGTAATAATACAGTTAAGCAGAAGAACAACATAATTACTCCACCAATATGAGAATTCTCCACAATTAGTCTTAAATTTCTCAAATAACCAGAGACATATATTTCTTCAAAAGCAGTAAACCTTTTATAAAAGGACATGGGTCTCAGACTGGCAGGAGCTATGGTAATAACTTTTCAACCAAATGCTCCAATTTGCATCAATGACCCTCTAATTTTATTAATTTTTCTTATATTTTTTCTTATAATCAAAACTTTCATAAAAATAAAAGTCAGGCTTATCTTAGTTTAAGAGTCCCAACGTCAGACTCAGCGTTGCTACGTTTCACGATTATATTCATTTCTTCAGGGGCTAACAAGCCGACTTCAAAAGTTTCCATTTAAGCTGAGAAGATAGACAAACCATTCTCCCTTTAAAATAGATACTTCAAATCCATTATTACAAAAAGAAGGCAACATATCAGTCTTATTGAAAAATAAGGTAACTTGATGCAGCTGGTGACTGGCAGACAGTGGTGGAAGGCAGTTGGGGTTTTCCAGACTTAACCCCAGCATTGCTGCTAGTCTGCCACTGCTCCAGTCATAGGTATGGCTCTGGCCCACCAACCCTGGAGGGCTGTCTCATACAAACAGGATGGCAGTTACTTCCCCAGGGCAGGGGCACCTGTTCTTTACCTACAAAAAAGGTGATGTGGGCCCCTTGGGGTATGTAGTATATACCACTGCAACCTATAAAGGCACTGCTGAGCACACTTCATGCAATTCTAGAAACCCCTCTGCCCTGATAACAGCTGCCCATGTCAGCCAGACCCTAACATGGGGTACACACTAATCTGGCTGGTATCTGGTCCCACAGGGCCACATGTGACTGCAGGATACAGATGGACACCAAATTACCTTTGGCTACACTGCAAGGAACACCTGTCACACACTGGCAGTGGTAGGGATGTACAGCAGGACCTATCTCTAGCACCACATATACTGCGGACCTAGTGCTGGGCACTATTCCTATCCCTCAGGGTGAACACAGACCTGCACAATGGCATGGTCTGTAGCTACTCTGTGCCAGTATCACGCACTGTCAGTTCGTCTTTCCAAGCTGAGGTACCGGAGAGGTACAGACCCCATTTGGTGATCAACTGTAGACTGCTATTCAGCATGTGCATTACATCATGGGTACTGGTGGGGTTACCCTATCCTGGCACTCAGAGCAGATAGTTTGTGTGGTGACCTGCAGTCCTTCTGTACCCAGACATTGCTGTGACATACACCATGGAGGTATAGCCTACTGGTTAATACAATGCCATTCTTGGCAGTGTTCATGGGTTCAGTTCCTCATTGTTCCTTCCTCTCATGCCTGTCCTACTCAAATAGCGTGCATGCCTGTAGAGGTCATATATTTGCAGATCTGTGCTTCCAGTCCATAATACCCTCGCCACAATTGCCAACATTCCCTTGGTCCGTCTATCTGCGTCTGTCAGCTGTGTAGAGTCCTGTCTGCCAGTGCAGGCTGCCACCCCATGTCATGCCCTGCTACCCTTTCCTGCATTGCGCCTTTTCATGCTTGCCTCGCCTGTGCCTGATCTGCATGGCACCACCACTCCTCTGTCCACCCATCGTTGTAAGTATCCTGCCACCTCCGCCTCCACTGGGGGACACGTATTCCCATCGTCTGCTACCAACTGTTTTTCCGGTGCTTTACATTGCCAACGCCCTTTGCTCTGGTACAGTTGCTCCACCATGTTTGTCATCAGTACTAGCAGGCACATGGGATGCCCGCAGATATGGCAAGTCCAGCGGCTCCCACTTCTCCCTCCTTCACTCACCTGTTCATTGCCTTTCCTGAGTGCTCTATCTAGTGTTAGGGCTACATCTGTCTCTGTTCTGCACAGGTCATGCATGTCATCCTGAGGCACCTTGCAGTCCCTAGGGCACACTAACCTAGGACACCATAACCTTGTTAGGCCACCTTAACCTATGGTTCTGTAGCCCAGGGTGCCTTCTGCGGTGCATTGTCCAAGGGTGCCTAATATGGTGCTTAGCCTAGGAGGCCCTATAAGGCACCTTATGAGGCACCTTACAGGGCACCTTACTAGGCACCTTACTGGGCATCTTGTAAGGCACCTTGCAAGGCACCCTGTAAGGCGCCTTGCAAGGTGCCTTGTAACGCTCGTTAGTCTAAGGCGCCGTGTAACGCGCGTTAGCTGCTACAGCTTGCTGTAATGATGCAACGCCCACACCTTTATATGGGCATCTGTACCTTTACCGCGGAACCTAACGCAAATGATATTACCGCAGTTTAGTAAACATACCCCTATTATTCAAGCTTTGCTAGATCCCTCCTCATGTTATCTACTCCTTCTGGGGTGTCTATGCTATTGCAGATTTTGGTATCATCCCCGAAGAGGCAAACCTTAACCAACAACCCTTCAGTAATATCACTAACAAAGATGTTAAAAAGAATCGGACCAAGGACAGATCCTTGTGGCACACCATTAGTTACCTCTTTCTCCTCAAAGTGAGCTCAATTTTCCTGTACACTTTGTTGCCTTTCACTGAACCAATTTCTAACCCAGTCAGTCACTTTAGGGCCCATCCCTAGGGTGCTCAATTTATTTATAAGTCACCTGTGCAGAACTGTGTCAAAGGCTTTACTGAAATCTAAGTATACCACATCTAAGGCTCTCCCTCTGTTCAACTCTCTGGTCAGCAAGTCAAAGAAATCAATCCGATTTGTCTGACAAGACCTGCCTGTGGTAAACCCACGCTGCCAGTCTGAAAATTGTCCCCATAAAGGCACATCTTAGAAATGCCATTCAGGTGCAGTCGGGGACATCCATGTGAAAATGTGCCCAAAAAGACGGCTCACATCCAAATTCAGGCACAATTTCATAAAGGTTGATACATGTGGATGGATGTCTTCAGGGGGCAGAATTCCAAATAGGGGACACACTTCAGATGGTCATTCTGCAAGTGGCAGTGGGAGTGCTTCAACACAGGTGTCCCCAGTTCCTTTTAAAGTTCATTGTAGCTGTGGATAGTAATGGGAATACTAGAGTACTTTCTCCTCTGCATTCTCCAGAGGTATACTGGCAAAATGAGCACTTTTCCGCTGCTTAATCAGGTATAGATTTGCACATGGGTCTAGACTGGCCAGCCATTTCTGAAATTGGACATAAATATCTAAGTTCGATGGATCACTCTGGACATGCCCCCACCTTGCCCACTGCTGTATTTAGACATGTGCATTCTGGGAATGTCTCTAGATTCATCTCGTAAAATATCTCCGGAGTTGTTTCCATTATTTGGACATCCGCATGCACATTTTTTGGACATCCAAATCACTAATAAAGCTTCTAAAATGACCTCCATTGTGTTTAAGTGGCCCCATGATGATCTAGTGTAGTAAGAAACAACATATTTACTTTTTATTTTGCCTCCTTTTATACACAAAATTGTAGAATAAGTATTTATAACTGAGTTTACTTCACTTATTTTTCCATTATTTATTTATTTTATTTTAATTTATTTATTTACATTCTCTTATATACTGCGCTATTCTGCATCAGTGCGGTTTACATTCGCATTATGTAAATGCGAAGAAGCACACAAGCATGAAAAGAGGGAAAATGAGGCTGGGCGCTGCAGAGACGGTGGGGAAGAGTAATGCAAAGGAGGGAAGTGCAACTGGGAGTCTGTTGACCTCTTTGCTGAGAAAAGGGACTGAATTTCTGAGGGAGAGATTGAGACTCGGGGCAGCTTTATGGTGGCAAGGGGAGAGGTAAAATGAAGCTGAGGAGCATATGACTGAAGCCGAGGGAAGTTGTTTTGGGGCACTGAGGGGATGAATAAAACTTTGAAAGTGGGCATTTTGCCCCTTCATATTCATCAAGAGAAATTATTTTTGTCATTCCAAAAGAAGCTAAAAACATTTTTAAATGAGGGTGCATTTAACCGAGGTTGATAAATATTCAGAGATTGACTGATTGTTTTTAACTTTTTATAGTTTTTATTTTTATACTATTATCTAATGTTTTTGTATTTTATTATGTGTGTTATATTTGCACACCACCTAAATGTGTAACAAAAAGGATAGATTGAGTAGCGGTGGGACATTGGTATAGTTTACCTGTTTAGTTTTGGTAGTGGGGCAAGATGTGAATTTGCGCTATTGAGATGAAGTGGTTTGTGGTACATCATTATTTGCCTTCCAGAGAACCCACAATTTACATGATTTTATGGTTCATTCTTATGTATTGAGGACAATAATAACTGTTTCTTGATCCAGTGAAAGGATTTTTACTATGTTCTCAATATTCAGTTTATTCACAAACCATTGCAGGGAATGTGTTACAACTTCTAATCTTTGGATCAATTTCACTGAAATTCACCTGTAATTGTGGGGTATGTTTACTAAACTGCGGTAACGTTACAGACCGCGCAGTAGGTAACGTTAACGAGAGGTAGGTAACATTAACGTGTGTTATGTAACGTTAACGCGCGGTAACATAACGTTAACGTGCGGTAACGTTACAACCCGCGTGGAAGCGTTCCACGGCGCAGTAGACACTGCAGAGGGAGGAGAGAGGGCGGAGAGCTGGGGTCAATGGGCAGGGAGTGGGCGTGGAGATGCTCCCTCACACTAACGTGCTGAACTGAAGGGCTGAAACCTACTGCGAATGAAAACCTGCCGTTAGATGCACATTTGCAGGAGAGAGAAACCATTTCAGTGTCAGCAATGTAGGGCATAGGCAGGGAGCCCGAAAAAGATGATAGTAGTGTTCCATCTGTAGCAACAGCATAGTAGCAATGTACGAAGGGCCACTATGGTGATGGTGCAAATGGGGCATAGGGGGACTGCAGGTGGGATATGCAGTGGGGGCAACTGGGGCATGGGGTGGACTAGGCGGTTGCCTAGGTGGCACATAGGAATGCGGAAAATGGATACCAGCAAGACAGCAACAGACCAGGGTCAAACATGCCCATGAGTCTGTGTCCCACAGTGTCCCATCCATGGGACATTACCCAGCAGGAACCCCAAGGGGCACATAACATTGACAGGTAGTGCCGGGGGAAGCGTGGACAGCTATGTAGGCACCTCTACCCCAGAACCCACACCTTAGGCAGCCACCTACCTGCCCCCTGGATGGCCTAGGACTGCACACCACCGGCACCGACAGCATATGGTCATGGTGGCATGGCAGGGGGGGGTTATTTGTGCTGGAGGGAGTAGTGGCATCCACCTGCAGTGGACCTAGCCCATGCCCTGTACCAGTACATGGTGTGCAGTGCAACAGAAGAGGTCTGGCTGGGGAATGTAAGAGTTGCCCCAGGGATCACTATGCTGCTGTGGCAACAGTGTGGTGCAATACACTCAGCCAGTATGTCCAAGAGCAAAAGGTTCAAGTCCCATCTGTGATCCTGCAGAGCATCACCCCATTGTTTTATCCCACAATGCAGCCACAACAACAACAACATGTGCAAACCCCAATGCAACGGTGCACAGGGGTACAAACACCCACTCACACGGGCTCCACTATCCACAGCCTCATGGAGTGTCAGGCTGTTGGCCCCAGCACGGAGCTGCAGTTATCACCAGAGCACTACTACTACCCCCTGCACAGTTTAGCAATGTCAGCACTGTGCTCAGGACCAGTGTGGTGGGCAGGGTTGTCAACCACTTCTATCTCTGCACAATGCTGAGATAGGTGTGGGAGTGTGCGTATGTCTATCCATTGTTTTGTTTCTACCAACACCTCACTGAGCCCACATTTCTCACACTGTTTCCAGCGTTAGCCTGCAAATGTGCATAACGAGGAGCAAGGTATTGTGGGGTATGGTCTAGACAGGGTGGATTGGCCAGGATGCATCTGCACAGGGTGGAGGGCAATGGCTAGGACACTATAGTGCTCAACCACCACCTGCATGGGCAGGGTGGCCACAGCATGCCATGCTGGTAGGTCACTCTCACTCTGACCGAACAGTGACCATGGCATGTCCATGTTCCCACTTAGTGCTACATATTGTTTGTCTTTAGTGATACCTGTGTGTTCCTCGTTCTGGGGCCCAATCATGGGGATACCTGCTTGGTGTTTGTGCTGTGAATTCCACCTCTGGGTGTACAGGGGTCCCCCATGAGCATGCACTATGGACTGGCTAGTGGGCTGGCTGCAGTTAGTCTGTGTATGGTGGGACCACCCTGTAGGATGCTGCAGGTGCAGTCTGATTGTGCTGGCGGATGGCAGACTGTGGCATGGAGCCTTCCCCAAGCATCACTGCTGGTCTGCCACGGTCACATGAATGGCTCTGGCCCATCAGCCCTGGAGGGCTGTCATCGGCCAGCAGGACTGTGGTTGCTGGTATTACAGCCATTCTGCAGGGTACAGGCACCTGTCCCACCACACCCTCATTTACAATAGGGGTGATTGTGGGCCCCTTGGGGTATATAGTGCATACCACTTAGACCCATAGAGGCAGTGCTACCTAAACCTCATGCGAGTCTAGCCGCTCCCCGCTATGCCCTGATTATTGGTACCCATGGCAGCCAGACCTTGACACTGCGTACACACTAATCTGAGTGGCATCCAGTCCCACCTGTGACTGTAGAACCCAGATGGTAACAGAAACACTTTCAGTTGCACGGGTGGGAGTACCTGTCATACACTGGTAGTGATGGGGATGTGCAACAGGACCTACCTCTAGCACCATATGTACTGTGGACCTAGTGCTGGGCACCCATCCTATCCGTCAGGATGAACATGCAACCTGCACAATGGCATGGTCTGTAGCTACTCTGTGTCAGTATCACACACTGTCAGTCTGTCTTACCACGCTGCAGTTCCAGTGAGCTGCAGACCCCATTTGGTGGTCAGCTGTAGGCCACTGTTCTGCATGTGCAATGCATCATGGGTGCTGGTGGGGTTACCCTATCCTGGCACACAAAGCAGACAATTTGTGTGGTGACCTGCAGTCTGTCTGTACCCAGCCAGTGCTGTGCAACAAGCCATAGAGGTATAGCCTACTGGTTAGTACACTGACGTTCTAGGTCAGAGCTACTCACATCCAGTCCAGGAGGTCCGCAACCCTGCAGGTTTCCGGGATATCCCTAATGAATCTGCATGAGATATATATGCATTAGAGATATCCTGCTAACCTGACTGGTTTGTGGTCGTCCAGGGCTGGATTTGGAGACCCCTGCCTTACACCTCTGTCATTTACTATTGTGAGTGGGCAAGGTGCAGATGTCCAAGACATCAAAAAGGTTAGATAGAATGTGTCACATTCCTCCTCGCGTCTCACCACCACCCAAATATTGTCTATTAGGCAACTTTATGGTGGTGGTAAGAATCGAAGAGGAATGTGACACATTCTATCTACCCTTTTGATGTCTATGACATCTGTACCTTGCCCACTCAGAATTTTAACTGACAGAGGTGTAAGGCAGGGGTCTCCAAATCCAGCCCTGGAGGGCCACAAACCAGTCAGGTTGGCAGGATATCTCTAATGCATATATATCTCATGCAGATTCATTAGGGATATCCTGAAAACCTGCAGGGTTGTGGACCTCCAGAACTGGATTTGATTGGCTCTGTTCTAGGCAGTGGTCATGGGGTTCGATTCCTTGTTGTTCCTTCCTGTCCATGTCTGATGTTTTGCATGCCTGTGACAGTCATATCTTTGCAGATCCGTGCTGCCAGCCCATAATACACTCACCACAGTTGCCATCACTCCCTATACGGCGTTATAAGGCACCTTACTAGGCACAGTACAAGGCACGTTACAAGGCACGTGCCTTGTACTGTGCCTACTAAGGTGCCTTGTAACGTGCCTTATAACGCGCGTTAGCCTAAGGCACCTTGTAACGCGCGTTGACTGACACAGCTTGCCATAATGATGCACCACCCATTCCCTTATATGGGAATCCAGGGAACCTAACATGGGGAACGTTACCGCAGTTTAGTAAACATACCCCTGTGTCTCTCCAAAACTGCACATTTTCTTTCTTCTTCCCCCAGCCCCCTCACACACGCTGTCTCCCTAAGCCCAACCTCACCAGTTCCAATCTTCCTACCAGTTTTGTTTCAGTTGCAACACAACATTTCACTCAAATATTTTAAACCCTTTTGATTTCTTGATCTCCTTTATTTCCTCTTCATGACCTTCTCCAATCACTTTCCTGTTTTCTTACTTTTTTTCTTGGGTTTCCCATTTTCCTCTTTCTTTATTCATTTTTTCCTTTCCCTCTGATTTCTAAGATTCCCACCACACGCACACTATTCTCTCAACCTTTCTGCCCTGCACTTATGAAATCAGCCCCCACATGTATATTTTGTCGCTATTTATAAGAATTTTTTCTCTTTCATAACCACTTCTCAACTTTTTTTGCTGTCATGCTCTCCTTAACATGATGCCACCTTGTCTTTCCTTTGTTCCTCTCTGCAGTCTTGACGATGCTTTATATAATAGCTGAAATATTAATATCCTGGGTTCTCCTACCTAAGGCATGCAAACAGAAATTGTCCAAGAATTCTGCTGTTGTCATGACAATTAATGAGCGCATTTCTTCTACAGCTATTAAATTCAGCGAAATGTGACCGTCAAAGACAATGTAGCACTACACCCGGTCCTGAAGGGCCAACGCCTGAGGTCAGCTGGGATGAAAGGCACCTGAAATGGGGGAAATTGTTCAACCTCAAAAGGAGACAGTATTTGTATACTTTGAAGTTAGTAATTGCTTGTGGTTCATACTGCAATATTTCTACGAAGATAACATAAAATAAAGGTAGTTCTTTTGTGATTATGGAGGTTTTTTTCCAGGTCACACACATTTGTTTTCTCTTTGGGCCCTTGCAGGGTCTGTTCAGATCTGAGACCTGGCGTACCTTGGCTCACTGATCTAGCCCTGCTTTGGCCCTATTGAATGCGTAGATTTGTACAATAGCTCTGAGGTTTATAGGACAATGAATGAGAAAATCAGAACTGCAAGCCCCTATATGATAGGAGGTAAAACCAGGACTGGTTCAGCTTGACTGATGACCTGAAGTCATCTGGTAACCTTTATGGTTTCATAATACGGATCAGTCTGTTCAATTGACCTGGGGTGAGCTGGCAACCCTAAATGGGGCAAAATAAGAAAGGATTCAGCCTGTCGTGGTTGAGCTAAGCAATGTGGCAACCCCTGAGTCTCTCAGGCTTAACCATTGGGCAGACCAGCTGGTCACCTAGGTGCCAACCAGCAGCTGCAGTCAAAGGAGAATGATAGGTCTTGACAGCTAGACATACTGAAGGAGCCATCAGTGCGTACTGTTATCTGCAGAGAAGGTAGGCACTTTTTAAATAGCCTTTTTACCTGGGTGAAAAAACAATTACCCGTGTAAATGGCTTTAGGAAAAAGCCACTTATACTAAACAAAGTTTAATATTTAAACTTTGCAGGTCCCACTAACTGAGATAAACAATGACACTGAGTTACTGTAAATGCCCTGATACTATGCAGACAGCGCTGGGGTGTTCCATGGGCATAGTAGGGGGCACTGTTAGCTAGCCAGTTAGTAGAGATGTTCAGCCACTAAACTGCATAAGGTTAGGACAGGTCCTAACTGTACGTAATCTTGCAATCCAGTCAGCGGCTGAATATCCTGTCCAACCCGATTGCAAAACAGCAATCCAGAAAAACTGGATATTCAGCGCCAGTCACCGGATATGCACCAGCCAGAATATCTGAGTTTAATTTTACGCAGTGACAGCAGTAGCGCTAACCACTGAAAATGCCCCAATCATGTTTGATTCAACAGTTTTACAGGATTTTTCTGGAAGGGATGCTGTGGGAATGATCACGATTCTTAAGTTAATTATCAGAATCTTGGGGGTGGCTCTAGGGGGTCTGAAAATTAATTGAGAAGAGGTGCAAGGCTGGAGATTCACCTGGGGTGCCTATACCTTTGCAGTGGCCCTGCTAGCAGGGAGTTTCTTCAGGAATGTGGAGTTCCCCGGGACTGCTCGATTAGTCTGTTGTTTTACCAGAAAAGATGCAAAATATTTTCCACTCTTTGGAGACAATTGTCAAGCAAGTGTCAAGCAATATTCAGTTCTGGTTACCATCTTACCCAAATCAACCAAAAGAGTCAGGTCCAGTCCTGGTTTTGCTTCAGGGCATGCAGAGAGAGAGATAGTCCTACTTTTCAGACAGAAATCAGAATTGCAACTCCATGCATGCAACAGAGCAAAACCAGCCATAGACCAAGCACTGAACACCAGCTTACATTTTAATCTAACCCACGTTTTAATTGTGCTGGAATGAGATGGTCCTTGAAAAGAATGTTACATTCTCTGTGCACTGTGCGACATTTCCAAGGCATATTATACAATAATGTTCCTTTTTTTATTAAGCTTCAGGGGATATAGGGTAAAGTAGCTAGCCATCACCACTGAACTGTGAACCCAGATATTCGGCCACTGACATTCAATATCTGAGTTGGCCGGATATAGCAGTAACTAAATGACTAATCTGATATTCTGCCACTGCCCGGTTAGTTAAAGCAACGAACATTAGGCAAGCCTTTCAAGTGCCTAACTTTCATTGCTTATCAATGAATATCGCCACTAGTCAATTATCCCCAGGTGCCACCTCCACACCACCCCCAAAATGCCCCAACAGTAGCCGATTAGTGGCAGGGCATTTAGTGGTGACAAGGATATTAACCAGTGGTTGGGCAGAAATTGAAAGCAATGGAGGAGGTAGTGAGCCTGGGGGTCAAGTCTGATGCTGAATCTAGTCTTAGGTTACATGTGGGTTCAGTGGTCTATGCATACTTTTATCAGTTCAGAATAATTCACCTGTTACTTTGATGCCTTACATCAGCACGTTTAGGACCTTAGTGATAAGTAGATTGGACAACTCTCACTCTTTCTTTATTGGACTATCACATGGAAGTTTGTAGAGGTTGCAATTGTTCAACATATATTGGTCAAATTGATGTGGGGGGTCAGAGTTTTGACTGTATTATCCCCATTATGCAGCCCTTGGGCTTTTAAGAATAAATTTGAAGGTAGCATGCATGGTATATAAAGCCTTGTATGGAGGCTATATTTATGGCAAAAATTGAAATATTATCTGCCATGGAGACTAGCTTGGCTTGGGTGGCGGTGTTGACATGGTGCTGCCTGGAAGGGAAAGAGCAACCAAAATGGTAAAGGGGATAGAAGGATGCCTCTATGAGGAAAGATTAAAAGGTTAGGGCTCTTCAACTTGTAAAAGAGACAGTTGAGGGGAGATATGATAGATGTCTATAAATAAATAAATGAATGGAATGGAATGGATAAACATAGATCAGCTGTTTACGCCATCAAAAAGTAGAAAGACTAGGGGACATGCAATGAAGCGACAATGAAACCCATTTAAGACTAATAAGAGAAAATATTTTTTCATTCAACACATAATCAAACTCTGGAATTCATTACCAAATGATGTAATAAAAACAGTTAGTCAGGAGATTGGGAGATCATTCCAAATGGCAGCTAGTCCCGATCTGTGAGCGCCTTTCGGTATGAAGTGGTGCTGTCATTGAGAGCCTTTAAAACCAAAGCCCTTACCGCGGTTAGTTGGAGACCGGAAGATCATTCCAAGTTGCAGCTGGTCTCGACCTGCAAGTGTCTTCTGGCGCAAAATGGTGACATCACTGAGGGCCTTTAAAATCACATCCCTTACCACAGTTGGTGGGAGACTGGGAGATCATTGCAAGTGGCAGCTGGTCCCAACTTATGAACACCTTCTGGCATGAAGTAGTGGCATTGTTAAGGCCACACACCTTTGGAGCCCCTTCAGAGCACCTAGGAGTAGGAGCAGGGGAATTTCTATGAGATGGGAAAAAGGAAGAAGAGGATTGTGTCCGCTAATATCTCTGTCAAGTCATCTAAGGTAGAGGGCCCCTTGGACAAACATCTGGTGAGGAAGACTATGGATGAGGTTTCCTCGTCTGCATTAACATCTGTAAGTATTGACTCTCCTACTTGTATGGCTCCTTATGGGGGTATAACCCAACCCCTTCTGCCTATTATCATTCATCAGATGGGAGAAGAGGATTCTCCTGGGAAGGTGTCTCCTTTAGTCCTATCGCCAGTACCTTCTCAGTCTCATGCTGATACAGTGCCTGATGTACATTTAGTGATTCCTTTGCCTAAGGTGGTTCAGATACCTGTATCTGCTGTTGCTGGTGCATAGGAAGATTTAGCCTCAAAAGACATTTCCTTAAAAGATATTTGGGCCATAGTATCTCACATTGAGGCTGTTTTGACTGATGCTTTGCAACAACTAGCGTATTTCATGAATGACTCGGTGGCCAACTTTGTGGATTATGAAAAAATGTTTAAAATGTGGATAGGTACCTTGGTAAAACTGAAATACCTTCTGGTGGTATGATATCTGTCATACTCGAAAATTGGAGGGAGCTGCTTCCATCTCCTTAAATTGCATTGATAAGATAGAAAGAACTTGGAAATCCCTTGATGTTTTCTTATTGGGCTCTTGATTGATACAAAATTGTCCCTGTAACCTGGGTTCTATGGGAGTGGGAAGGGGTGGGTTGGTACTGTTTTTGTTAGTTTTTCATTAGCGTTACCATATTGTTAGTAATTAACTGAATGTATATGGGTTTTTTTTAATTTAATAAAATAAAAATTGGAAAAAATTGAAACACGGGTGACCATTGTGCAAACAGTGTCCTCTTCTTCTATTAAAAAAGTCTTTATTGCCATCGTCAGTTGAAATTGTTAAAAACATTTTCTAGAGCTAAAAATTTGAGATGTTTCATGTCTTCTGAACTCATTACCTATCTCCTTTGATTTTATTTCATAAATATATTTGAAAAAGGTTCTTCTTTTTCTAATCCTGCTGAATTGAAGATTTACTGTTGTTGTTGTTAAGAGCCGTCGAGTTGGTGTCGACTCATGGTGACCCTCTGGATAATAGTCCTAAACTGTATTCGGTCTTCAGTCAGGCGGCTCATTGTTCACATACTGGCACTCATAGTTGCTGTTATTGTATCGATCCATCTCATTGTTGGCTTTCCTCTTTTGTGTTGACCTTCTATCTTGCCAAGCATGATGTCTTTCTCTAATGATCTCTCTCTTTGCATGATATGTCCAAAGTATGAAAATCGAAGTCTTGTCATCTGAGCTTCTAAAGAAAGCTTAGGTTTGAGCTCCTCTAGTATTGGCGGTTTGTTCTACGAACAGTCCATGGTATACACAATATTCATCGCCAGCACCATAATTCAAAGGCATCACTTTTCTTCCTGTCTATATTTTTCACTGTCCAACTTTCGCTTCCATATGATGTTATTGAAAATGCCATGGTTTTAACAAGTCAAACGTTTGTATGGAGAGATACATCTCTGGTCTTGAGAATCTTGTCTAGGTCCTTCATAGCCATTCTGCCAAGAGCAATGCATCATCTGATTTCTTGACTGCTTGTTGCTTCTTTATTGATAGTTGATCCAAGTAGATTAAAGTTGTCCACTATTTCAATTTCTTCTCCATCAACGATGAACTTATTGATTTTATGAATTTCAGGATCTTTGTCTTCCTTACATTAAGGTGCAGTCCCATTTTAAGACTATCTTCCTTGATCTCAAGAAGCAAATGTTTCAGATTGTCTTCACTTTCAGCCAGTAATATGGTATCATCAGTATAGCGAAGGTTATTGATGAGTCTCCCACCAAACTTCACACCTCTGTTGTCTTCATATAGTCCTGCTTCTCCGATGATTTGTTCTGCATATAAATTAGACAGGAAGGGGGAATGTATGCAGCCTTGTCATACACCTTTGCTGATTTTAAACCATTCCGTTTCTCCTTGTTAAAAGCATAAGAACATAAGATATGCCATACTGGGTCAGACCAAGGTCCATCAAGCCCAATATCCTGTTTCCAACAGTGGCCAATCTAGGTCACAAGTTCCTAGCAGTTTCCCCAAAAGACGCAGGTTCCACATGCTTGTATTGGGTTAAGCAGTGGATATTCTGGATCCACTTTAATATGGTTTATGGACCTTTCCTCCAGAAACTTGTCCAAACCTTTTTTAAAACCGGCTACACTAACAGCTTTTACTAAATCCTCTGGTAGCAAATTCCAGAGTTTGATTACATGTTGAGTGAAAAAATATTTTCTTTTATTAGTCTTAAATAGGTTACCCTGTAGCTTCATTGCATGTCCCCTAGTCTTTCTATATTTAGATGGCGTAAACAATTGATCAAGGTTTACCCGTTCCACTCCATTCATTAATTTATAGACCTCTATCATATCTCCCCTCAGCCGTCTCTTTTCCAGGTTGAAGAGCCCTAACCTTTTTAGCTTCTCTTCATAGGGGTATCCTTCCATCCCCTTTACCATTTTGGTGGCTCTTCTCTGTACCTTTTCTAAACACTATATCCTTTTTAAGATACGGCGACCAGAACTGCACACAATATTCAAGGTGCGGTCGCAACATGGAATGATACAGAGGCATTAAAATATCCTTTGTTTTATTGTCCATTCCTTTCCTTATGATACATAGCATTCTATTAGCTCTCTTGCCTGCCGCTGCACTCTGGATGGAGGGTTTTAACATGTGATCCACGATGACGCCTAAATCTTTTTCCTGGTTGGTGATTCCTAATGTGGAACCTTGCATCGTGTATCGATAGTTTGGGGGGGGGGGGAGGGTTCCTAGGTGCATAACTTTGCACTTCTCCACATTAAATTTCATCTGCCATTTGGATGCCCAGTATTCCAATTTATCAAGATCCTCTTGCAATTTTCAACAATCCTCATGGGTTTTAAAAACTTTGAATAATTTTGTGTCATCTGCAAATTTGATAACCTCACTTGTTATTCCCATTTCCAGGTTATTTATGAATATGTTGAAAAGCAGTGGACCCAGCACAGATCTTTGGGGTCAGGGCCGGCCCGTCCATTGAGTAAGAATGTTTTTTTGCACAGGGCCCCACGTTTCAGGGGTCCCCGTGCAAAAAACATTGTGCTTCAACCCAGTTAGATTTAAAAAAAAACAAACCAGCTGCTGCTGCTGCTGCCATCATGGCAGCAGCAGAATCAAGTGTCCCGCGGGACCCCCCTGCCCGGCACAGCCCTTCCTGCAGCATCAGCTCCCTCAGCATTGGCTTTCAGAGCCGCGAAGGGAGAGCTTCTCTCTCGCGGCTCTGTTAATCCCACCGAGGCTGATGGGATGTTTCCTATTAGCCCCGGCAGGCTTAACAGAGCCGCGAGAAAGGGAAATTCTCCCTTCGCGGCTCTGAAAAGCCCACACTTTGGGAGATGATGCTGCAGGGAGGGCTGTGCCGGGCAGGGGGGGGAGGGCCCGCGGGAAGCTTGATTCTGCCGCTGCCAGGGCGGCAGTGGCAGCAGCAGCAGCAGCAGCAGCCTTTTGTTTTTCTTAATCTACCTGGGCTGATGGGGGGGAGGGGGGTTAGGACTGGGGCTATGGGGGGGGGGGCTAAGACTGGAAGTGGGCTGATGGGGGGTAGGACTAGTAATGGGCTATGGGGGGCTAGGACTGGAAATGGGCTGATGGGAGGTTAGGACTGGAGGTGGGCTGATGGGGGGGGTTAGAACTGGTAATGGGCTATGAGGGGCTAAGACTGGAAATGGGCTGATAGGGGGGTTAGGATGTGGGCTGATGGGGGGTTAGAACTGGTAATGGGTTATGGGGGGCTAAGACTGGAAATGGGCTGATGGGGGGGTTAGGACTGGAAGTGGGCTGATGGGGGACTTAGGACTGGTAATGGGCTATGGGTGGGCTAGGACTGGTAATAGGCTATGGGGGTTGCTAGGACTTGAAATGAGCTGAGTGGAAGGGGGGCTTGAACTGCAAATAGCTGATGTGGTGGGGGCTTGGAATAGAAATGGGCTGTGAGGGGAGTGAGCTAGGACTGGAAATGGGCTGAGTGGGTGGGGCTAGGACAGGAAATGGGCTAATGGAGGGGCTAGGATAGGACTGGAAATGGGTTGTTGGGGGTGCTAAGATTGGATATGGGCTGTGGTGGGGGCTTGGATTGAAATGGACTCATGGAGGGGCTAGAACTGGAAGTAGGCTCATGGGGGGCTTGGATTGGAAATGGGCTGAGTGGAGGGGAGCTAGGATTTGACATGGGCTGATGGTGGGGCTAGGAAAGGACTAGAAATGGGCTGATGGGGGGCTGGGATTGGAAATGAGCTGACGGAGGGACTCGGATAGGACTGGAAATGGATGGGGGAGCTAGGACTGGAAATGGACTGATGGTGGGGCTAGGATAGGACTGGAAATGGGTTGATGGGGGCTAGGACTGGAAATGGGCTGATGCGGGGACTAGAAGGGAGCAGATGCTGGATAGGGCTGGAGCTAGAAGGGAGCTGAGTTGGGGGAGGATTAGAATGGGATGGAGCTGGGAGAGTGAAATGGAGCGGGAAAAAATATTTTGTGTGGGAGGGAAGACAAATCTACAATTGGCCGGGTATTGGGAGAGTAAGTGGGGATTGAGGATGGAGGGGTAAAATTTGAGTGGATGAAATAGGAATGAGGAAAGAGCAAAAGGAGAAAGATTAGTATGTTAAAACAGATGTAGAGAGAGAATGGAAACAAACTAGAAGAGAGAAGAAAGGACAAATGGACAGCAGACAATGGAGAGTTAGCAGAAGACACGGAGAAACCAGAAGAAAGTGGCTGGAGCAATTGCAACTGAAAAAGAAATGCACAAAAGGTAGAAAAATATCTCTTTATTTTGAATTTATTAACTGGAATATGTCAGCTCTGGGAAATGTACATCATTAACATCTGCGCTTTGTTTAGTACAAGAGGAAATTAATTTATAGTTTTATTTCTATAGTGTTGTTGTGCATTCCAAGTTTGACTTTTGGGGTTCCCAGTTTAATTATTGTCTTCCTGTTTCTAAAGTGTGATTTCTTGTTTGGTGATGGTCTATGTTCTGTATGTGTAACTGAGCTGAGGTATTCTGTTTATGTAATTCCTATTTGACATTGCCACTTGTTCTCTTTCCCCAGTAGGTCATGTATTGTTATTCTCTGAAATGTATTGGTTTAATATTTGCAGTGTTGCCTTTTGATAGGTAGGGTATGGTGCTTTGTGAGTCCTGGTACTGCTGTTAGGATACGGCGGGTTTGCTATGGGTTCTAAATGGGCAGTGTTTCTAGTAGTTCCTAATGTGCCTGGCAGTTGGCACTGGATTATAGTAATGTAGAAATCTTTTAATCTTTCTTTATCCATACACTCATTAAGAGGCATGTTTACTAAAAGTTAGTGTATGGTAACATTATGCAAATATTTATGCAAATGAGCCCCTTATGCAAATGAGGCCATGCACCGAGTCTCCGCAATGGCCCCGCACCTCCCTTGGGACGCCTCTGCCTGGGGTACTCCACTATTCACCTTTCTCCATTGGAAAAATTGGCTATTTAGCCCTACCCTCTGCTTCCTATCTTTTAATCATTTCCTGATCCACACGCACAGCCCGCGTTGAACCAATTAAAAATCCTTACTGACACACACCACCGGGTAAGGAAAGACACACACAGAACAGACCAAAACCCACCTCAAAATGGCTATATTCAGTATCACCTTACTCAGTATATACCTCATCAGCAACACCATTAATTGCGCACTTTCCTTCACACCTGACCACAACCCTATTCTGATCATGCGAAGCCAAGGAAGGAGATACCACAACAACACACACCGTGCACCAGCTGAACCCCCGCAGACCCCTCACCTAATCCACATACCACTCCAACACAACACAAAACCCAAGCCTCTCCAAAGCCCATGCAACCTTAAGTGTGCCCTCATAAGCGCACGATCTGTTCGTAAAAAATGGCCAATTAACACTGATCTGATAACGCACTTCAAACTAGACATCCTGTTAGTGACAGAATCATGGCTCACCACATCAGACACAATCCTCATCAATCAACTTTCTCCCCCTGACTTCTCAATCCACACATGCCACAGAGAAGACCGCAGGGGAGGGGGGGCTTTCATCCTCGTGAAAACGGACCTCCAGTATCAAATGATCAGCTCCAATAGCTCAACACATATGGACCTGATTACCATATCCAACAACTGCAATACCATCAACCTTATTTACATATCCCCTTCATCACCCCCCCCGAGGACCTTGCAACGATACTCGACATAGCCTCCAACTCAAAGAACACACGCAAACCAAACTGGGTACTTGGTGATTTCAATCTAGCAGCGATGCAGGATAGTCATTCCAATGCCTTCCTGGAGGCATTCAACAACCTGGACTATGAGCAAATAGTTGATGCCCCCACACATCAAAAAGGGAACATGCTAGACCTGATTTTCTCCCCCAAGCCAGAAGTGAGCTCAATCCGCAAACCCTATGTAACCATATCCCCGTCCAATGTTCCCTCTAATTTTCTGTAGGCTGTGTGCACATAAAATATCAGCTGTGCAGCTTTTGAAGGAAGGTTAAATTTTTGTGCGCCACATAACGACACTCTGAGTTATATACTTTAAAATTTGACTACACGTCAGAATACAGTATGTACACCACATTGATTGCACTAGAAAATATTGTAGAACTTGTGAAAACCATAAATACACTACAACTTTTTAATTTTAAGACGTCTGTGTTGTTTTCTATCAGAATCAGAACGGTAATTTTTGTGCGCTCTGTTGTAAAGTATGTGCGCTCGCTCGGCAAGGTGTGTGCGCACGCGCACAGCTTAGAGGGAACAGTGCCCCCGTCCCATGGTCAGACCATAATCTAATTAAATTCCAAATACCTATGAACCAGGACAGCAGAAAACAAATGAAACCAACCGAAAACTCTACAACATCCTCAAGATGCTTTAGACCCTTTGACAGAGAGGCGATCATCAATGAGGTCCTCCCCAATATCAAAACAACATCCTCGAACCTTGAAGAAGTAATGGCTTCTTGGAACAACAGCCTAAGCTCCTTCGCATGCATAGTGAACAAAGCCAAATCACAGACCCATGAGAGGCAACCAGGAAGGAGAAAACCTGCATGCTGGTACACCTCTGAACTGCGAACATCGCTACAAATGTTGAGGAAACTTGAAAGAAAATGGTGACGTACATGATCCCCAGCTAACCAGACAGCCTACAACTCCCACCTGCAGGCACACCGCAACCTAATATCAACAAAAATTAAGGAACATCACGCCAAGCTCCTAAACCAATCCCTGAACAAACCCCACGAGCTATTCAATATAGTAAGAATCCTAACAAAGGATCCTTCTTCTTCACAACCAACCAGGATACACCCCCAGGACTATGCAGACTACCTGCTGTCTAAAACCAAAAATATTACCAAAGCTACCCTATCCAACCCTAGCAACAACCTACCCAAGCCCCTTTCCTCCCTCATAACACCATCTGATACAGATATTGAAGACATCATCGCCGTCGTTAATGCCACCACTGCACCTAACGATCCCTGTCCAGCAACCTGGATAAGATTGCTACGGAAGGAGATCAGCCCTATAATAACCAGAATCATCGACTTATCCTTCTCTACAGGACAGTTCCCCGTATGCCTCAAACAGATGTCAATCCGACCCCTCTTGAAGAATGCCAAAATGGATCCCCAGAAGGTGGAATCCTACCGACCGATATCAAGCATCCCCCTGCTAGCAAAAATAATTGAGAAGGTCATTCAACATCAAATACAGGACCACATTGACTTCACAGCTCCCCTTGACCCATGCCAACATGGCTTTAGGGAAGCACACAGCGTCGAAACTCTCCTTGCCACACTCATCAACACGCTGATCACAGGGATTGACAACATCAAGCAAGGATATGCCCTAATTTTCCTAGACATTGCCGCTGCATTTGATCCTGTAAACCACGAGCAACTCCTGATACGGCTTCACGACAAGGGAATTAATGGTTCTTCATGGAACTGGTGCAAATCCTATCTAACGGACAGATGGCAGCAAGTACGATCAGGATCCGCAACTTCTGAACCGTTCCAACAAAAGCACGGGGTACCCCAAGGTTCCTCACTCTCTGCCCTCTTATTTAACATATACATGCAACCTATATGTGATATAATTCGCTCATTCAACATAGCATACCTAATCTACGCAGACGATGTGCTACTTTTCACCCCATTCTCTATCGATAACCCTGACTTTTCACCGCTAGTAAAATGCTTCGAGGCCATAACCGATTGGCTCCTCTCACAGAGCCTCAAAATAAACTTCAGTAAGACGGACGTCCTGTTCATAACCAGAAGCCAATCCTTCTCACCACCGTCGACATTAAAAACAAGAGACGCTGAACTCCCAACTAGACCCAGCATCCGGTACTTGGGAATTACGTTAGAACAGCAACTCGAATTCAAAACACATATCAGCAACATCACCAAACAAATCTACCATAAACTACGGACACTATGACACCTCCGACCCCTACTGCAACCAGAGGATTTCAGATCAGTTTTTCAGGCAATGGTCACCCCTCACTTTGACTATGCTAACGTGATCCTGCACGGCCTACCCAAAAACACGCTAAACCCACTACAACTCGCAATGAATGCAGCTGCACGCTTCCTACATGAAGCCTCAAGGAAGGACCACATCACCCCAATCCTAATGGACCTACACTGGCTACCAATCCACTGCCGCCTCACCTACAAGGTAGTCCTGATGACCTTCAAAGCCATTAACAAAATATCTTCCACCTCGCTAACTGACCTTCTCCACCCCACCCCAACAAACAGGGCAAGGAGAGCATTTGCTATCAATATCCTACAGATCCCCAAGGAAATAATTAAATGCACTCAGGCAACAACGAACCGAGCTTTTCAGATTCTATGCTCCCAGCTGCTGGAATGCACTCCCACCCTCCATCTGGGCGGTCACTGACCTTGCCCAATTCAGAAAGGCACTAAAACACCATCTCTTTCTTCTACACTACTCTCAACCCAGCTCTTCAACCCCACCCACCAATTACCTTGCCAGGAAACAGTAATCCGCAAACAGCCCAATGCAAATATTGTAGATAGCTGTACATAACTGTAGATAGTTACCCCAGTTGAGTCCAAGTTTTACTCTCCCGTTTCAATGTAAGTGCATAACAGAGCGTCTGTTAAGCACAAATCTGTTGTAATGTAAACCGCACTGATTTTAAATAGTGCGGTATATAAAAGCAATAAATAAATAAAAATAAAATAAATAAAAATAGTGCACTGCCTCCTATCCTATGACTTTTTATTTTTGCCAAAAGTCTCTCATGAGGAGCCTTGTCAAAGGCTTTCTGAAAGTCCAGATACACAAAATCAACTGATTCACCTTTGTCTACCTGTTTATTCACACCTTCAAAAAAACATAACAGATTAATAAGACAAGACTTTCCTTTGCAAAAGCCATGTTGACTATCTCCCATTAAACCGTTCAAACTGTTGCTTCTTGATCAATGTAAAGGTTGTGCAAGAGAACGATCAGGTGTTTTGGAATGTGGCCCAGAGTTTCTCATGGTTTACACAGTCAAAAGCCTTGCTGTAGTCAATAAAACACATATGATATCCTTTTGGTATTCTTTAATCTTTTTAAGGATCCATCTCACATCCGCAATGATGTCTCTTGTTCCTCACCTTTCCTGAACCCTACTTGCACTTCAGGCAGTTCTCGTTCCAGGTATGGTTGTAGTCTATGCTGAATAATCTTCAGTAGAATCTTGTTGGCATGTGGGTTCAGAGCGATTGTGCGTTAATTTCCACAGTCGGTTGGATTACCTTTCTTTAGTATTTGTAAAAACAGATCTTTTCCAATCAGTAGGCCATGATGATGGCTTCCAAATTTCCTGGCAGTCTTGTAAGTATGGTAACAGCTGCATCAGATTGCTGTAATACTTCTATTGGAATGCCATCAATGCCTTAGGCTTTGTTCTTTGATAAGGCTTTCAATGCTGCTTCAACTTCTTCTTTCATCACCAATGGTTCCGGATCATGAGATACAGGTTGAAATGGCTTTTGATCCAGTTGATCTTTATCATATAGTAACTCTGCATATTCTTTCCACCTTTTCTTGATCTTCACTTAACATGGATCTTTGAGCATCCTGAAACATTCCAATTTGAGGATAGAATTTATTCTTAAACTCTCGTAGCTTTAGGAAAGTCGATCTTGTTCTTCCTCTACTAGTTTCTCTTCTATTTCCTTGCATGCATCATTGTAGTACTTCTCTTTGATTTGTCTGGATGCACGTTGGAAATCTCTGTTAAGTTCTGCGATTGCCTCTCTTTCTCCTCTGGCTTTGGCTTCTCTGTGTTTCTGGGCAATTTTCAGAGTTTCTTCGGACATCCATTTTGGCTGTTTTTGCTTTTTCACCATTTGTAGCGATTTCTCGCTTTCTTCCAACACATCCTTCTTGATGCCATCCCATAACTCTTCTGGAGCTCTTTCATTTGGATCTAAAGTGTATGTAAAATGTTCCATGTGAACCGCACTGATGGAAAATAGCGCGGTATATAAGAAAATGTAAATAAATAAATAAAGTAGCAAATTGATTTTGCAGGCAGTCTTTAAATTCCGGTGGTATAATCTCAAGGTCATATTTTGCTACATTCATGAGTATCTTGCTCTTTTTCAACTTTAGCTTGAGTTTGCATACTAGTAGTTGGTGATCTGTACCACAATCAGCTCCAGGTTTTGTCTTTGTTGATGTTATAGAGCTTTTCCATCATTGACTTCCACAGACATAGTCAATTTGATTTTTGTAGAATCCATTGGGTGAAGTCCATGTGTACAGTCGCCTCTTGTGTTGCTGGAAGAAGGTGTTTGAGATGAATAGATCATTGGTCTTGCAGAATTCTATCAGTCTTTCTCCAGCTTCATTTCTGTTGCCAAGTCCATATTTTCGAATCACTTTGCCTTCTTCTTTGTTGCCAACTTTTGCGTTCCAGTCACCCATGACTATCAGGATATCCTGTTTGCATGTTCTGTCAATTTCAGCTTGTACTTGTTCATAGAACTCGTCAATTTCATACTTTTCTGCATATACTTGAATTATTATTGTGTTGATAGGCATTCTTCGTAGATGAATAGAAATGAAGCATTCACTGATTGCATTGTGTTTCATTACAGTTCTTGCAAGTTTCTTCTTAATTATAAATGCAACACCATTTTTTCTGTGTCTTTCATTTCCTGCATAGTAGAGCATGTGATCATCAGATGCAAAGTCCCGATGCCAGTCTATGTAGGTTTGCTGACACCCAACAGATCGAGTTGTGCACGTTCCATTTCATTCTTGACCACCTCCAACTTCCCTTGGTTCATTCTTCGTACATTCCATGTCCCAATATAAAAGACATCTTTGCAGCTTCTGACTCTCATTTCATGCGAAGCTACATCAGCAGTCAGACGTCCCGAGGGCTTTGATCCAACCACATTATAAATACTAGCTTTACTCTGAAAAGTCTTCAGCTCCTCCCCAGTAGCCAGTTGAGTGCCTTCCAACCTGGGGGTCTAATCTTCCAGCACTATAATGCTGTTGTGATTATCCATTGGGTTTTAATGGCAAGATACGGAAGTAGATTGCCAGGCCTTTCTTCCATGCAGTTTAATTTTAGTGTTGTTGCTGTTGTCACAGAAATGTGATCCTCCACCACCAACATCGTCCCATTCTGCTGCTGCCCAGAAGGGTGGTTTGTCTTGGTCTGGCACCTCAGCTGAGACCTGTCCATCCTGGGAGATCCTGCCAGTAGTTGAGCTACCGATAGCTTAGCCCTCAGCATCACTGATTCACACAATTTATTTATTTATTTATTTATTTAACATTTCTTATATACCGCGCTATTTGTCATCAGTGCGGTTTACATTGTAACAATAAAACACATAGGCCAGTTAATTTGGCTTTCGTTTACAGATAACAGGGAGTTAACATGGAGGTAAAAAATGTGAACTATATACAATCTTTGAAACTACCTGTAGGGACATATGTCAGCTTTATGCATTCATATAGGATAGGTGTGGGGTTGTGAGGGTAGGTGGGGGGGGGGGGGGTACAACTGGCAGCTTGAAGTGAGTTGTAAAAAGGTAGTGTTTGAGGGCCTTTCTGAATTGTCTAAGGTCCCTGGTCGCTCTAATGCCAGGAGGGAGTTTGTTCCAGCATCTGGTTGCGAAATTAACAAAGGCTCTGTTGATAGTTGATTGGTTAGACTTTATGGAGTTACTTGGTATGATTAGCATGTCCACAGCAGACGATCTTCTAGGCCTGTTGTTCTCTGTGTGAGTGATGAGATCCGAGATGGCTGTAGGAGATAGTTTATTGAAGGCCTTAAAGGTAATAAGGAGGGCTTTATATAGGATCCTAGAGTGTATTGGAAGCCAATGAAGTTCCATCAGAATGGGGGAGATGTGGTCACTCCTTGGGGCTCCGTGGAGGATATGTGCTGCTGCGTTCATGGCTAACTGTAAGGGATTGATGGTGATCTTAGGGAGGCCATGGAGTATAATATTTGCATAATCAAAGTGCGGTGTAACTAGAGCTTGAAAGATAGTTCGGAAGCTGTCAGGTTCCAACATCGGTTTCAGGTGCCTTAGGGTTTTTATCTTGAAGTATATTGATTTTACGGTGCGTCTTATATGTTCCTTGAGGTCCAATTGTTGATCCACTATCACTCCCAGATAGCGTATATTGGACTTGACCGGGAGATCAGCGTCTCTGACTTTTAGAGTAGGTGGAGGAGAGAAACTTTTATTTCTTGTAATTATTAGGACTTCCGTCTTTTTGAAGTTGATACGGAGGTTCTGAGTATGGAGCCAATCAGTTATTGCATTAAAGCAGTTGATTAATATTGTGTAGTCTGGACATGTAACAGATATGGGTGAGAATAGCAGTACATCGTCTGCGTACATGAGGCAGGATATACCGAAGGAGCGTGTGATGTCGCAAATTGGCTGCATGTAGATATTGAACAGAAGCGCAGACAGGGAGGAACCTTGGGGCACACCCATTGTCTGCTGGAAGGGATCAGATGTGGTGTTACCAATACGTATGTGTTGCTGTCGGCCTTCCAGGTAAGATTTGCACCATTCCCATGCTCGGTCATGGATTCCTTTCTCGTGGAGACGCTTCAGAAGCTGTGTGTGGTCAACGGAGTCAAACGCAGCCGCTATATCGAGGAAGATTAAAGCAAAGCCCATCTTGAGATTGTCAATGCCATTGATAAAAGTGTTCATCAGGGTTGTTAGTAGAGTTTCTACACCGTGGGCATCCCGAAATCCATGTTGACAAGGATCTAATGAGGAAGAGGAATCTATATGCTGCTGGATCTGTCTCAGGGTTAGCTTCTCGAGTATTTTAGCCAGTAATGGAATACTAGAAATTGGACGGTAAGAGTCCTCTCTCTTTGGGTCCAGCTGGTTGTTTTTCAGAAGCGGACGGATGGAGGTTTGCTTAAGAGCGTCTGGGAAGACACCAGATTCAAATGACATCTTCACAATGCTGGCTATGACTGGACTGAGCTCTGTGCACATGGTCCTAACCCAGTGTGCTGGGCATGGGTCAGTTGGGGCCGTTGTCGTGTTGATGGAGGCAATTACATCCTCTATGGTCTTTGCTGAAGGTGGGGCAAGTTTGGTGAATGGGAACTGTGGGTGAGAAGACTGGGAGGGTTCTTGTGGTGCTGTAGTTGTTTTTATTGCTTTTGATTGTATATAGTTCGCATAAGCCTGGGGCTGAATAAAGTCTTGTTGAGGAGGAGATGGTTGGTTGGTAAAGGATTTTACTAATTTAAATAGTTCCCTTGGCTTGTTCAATGAGCGGTTCAGGATCTCGGTGTGGAATTCCTTCCTCCTGGCCCAAGTCGCTTCACGATGTCTTTTAAGATGTTCTAAATAGGTGGCTTGGTCGGAGGAATTACATGTAGTTCTCCATTTTCTCTCTAGTTTTCTGAGGTGGATGAGTGAAGTACGGAGATCAGATGAGAACCATGGGGCAGATTGTTTTTTGGTGGTCAGGTTGTCAGGAGTCGATTTCTTGACAGAGACCGGGTGTTGTGCATACGAGGAGAGGGTTTCATTCCATTTGCTTACCATTTCATTGAGGTTGACTGTTGGTTGGACGAGCTTGGGAAGTGCATGGGTTGTAAATTTCTCTCTGGGTTGTAAATTTCTCTCTGTCTGTTTGAATCTGGTAGTTGTTGAAGATTTAGTTGCGTTTGAGCAGCTGTCTGTAGTTTGAAACGCTGGAATTTGAAATGTTATCAGATTATGGTCCGACCAGGGGACAGGCGTGATAGAGAGATTCATTTGGTTCAGTTTAGTCGTCTCTAGTTGAGGGATGAAGACTAAGTCCAAGAGGTTCCCATGTTGGTGGGTAGGGTCCATCACTACTTGCTTATAGTTGAGGTAAGACATTGCTTCTAAGAAAGTATTGGCTAGGGTAGGTTGAGTATTTATTTATTTATTTATTTATTTAGTGTTCTTTTATACCGCACTCTTTTTCATCAGCGCGGTTTACATTAAACAGAAATACTCATTGCAAGCAACAAACTGTGATGAGTTTACATATAACAGGAGAATTCAACTGGGAATTTAACTTTGGGAAAACTTTGTACATATTTGTAAAAAAATTTTTTTTTTAAAAACTTAGTACGTATTTGTAATGAACCTGTATACTTATGGAGACTTTATACATATTTGTGAAAAAACCTATATACAGAGGATAGAATTTCTTAGTTACATCTTGAGTAAATAAGGTATTTGCAATTTTTACTGTGCCTGTTAGAGGGATGATGATGTGCTTTGGAAATGCAGAATGAAGAGGTGGTGTTTTATGGCTTTTCTGAAATGCTTGAGGTCAGTAATAGCTCTTATGTTGGGGGGTAGGTTGTTCCAACATCTGGGTGCATAGTATGCAAAGGCCCTGTCAGATGTTGAGTGTTTGCATTTTGTGGTCTCATGTGGTGTAACTAGTGTATTTGCCGCTGCTGACCTCCTGGATCTGATATTGGGAGTTGGATGGATGAGTTTTGAAATTGATGAAGGAGCTATAGTATTTATCGCTTTAAAGGTCATGAGAAGAGCTTTATATGCTATTCTGCAGTATATAGGGAGCCAGTGAAGCTCCATTAGGATGGGTGTTATGTGTTCGCCCTTTGATGCACCGTATAGCACCCGGGCAGCGGCATTCATGGCTAGTTGTAATGTATTTAGGGTATTTTTTGGGAGACCATGGAGTATTATGTTTGCATAGTCGAAGTGGGGTGTGACTATGGTTTGAAATATGGTTCTGAAGCTGTCTGGTTCCAGCATGTTTTTCAGATGGCGCAGAGTCCTTATTTTGAAATAAATGGTTTTCACAGTGCGGTTGATATGTTCTTTAAAATCCAGTCGCTGGTCAAGTATTACTCCAAGGTATTTTATGGAGGGCTTGATTGGGAGATCTGCGTCTCGTACTTTTAGGGTCTCAGGGGGTGAGAATGATCTGTTTTTTGTGACTATCAGAACTTCGGTTTTTTTGTAGTTTATGCGCATATTCTGGGTGAGGAGCCAGTCTGCTATTGCGTTAAAGCAATCTACTAGTGTTGTGTAGTCTGGGAGCTTGACGTTGATTGGTGTGAATATTAGCACGTCATCTGCATAGATCAACGAGGATATGCCAAAGGAACGAGTGATGTTACATATAGGCTGCATATAAATATTAAATAGCAGCGCTGATAGGGAAGAGCCCTGAGGTACTCCTTGTTTTAACTGGAAAGGTTGTGAGGTACCTGTAGCAGTCCTGACATGTTGCAAGCGATCTTCCAGGTATGATTTGCACCATTCCCATGCCAGCCCGTGGATTCCCTTGTCATATAGACGGGTTAGTAGTATTTCATGGTCCACAGAGTCAAATGCTGCAGATATGTCGAGGAATATTAGGGCAAAGCCTTTTTTGATGTCGTCTAATCCACTGATGAGTGTGTTGGTTAATGTGGTCAGCAATGTCTCTACTCCGTGGGCTTCCCTGAATCCGTGCTGACTGGGGTCGAGGGGTGAGAAGGTGTCTATGTGTTGTTGTATTTGATTGTTGGTTACTTTCTCAATTATTTTGGATAGAAGCGGTATACTAGAAATCGGGCGGTATGATTCTTCCTTTGATGGGTCTAGTTGATTGTTTTTTAGCAGCGGTCTTATGGAGGTCTGTTTTAGAGCCGATGGGAAGATGCCTGTTGAGAAGGACATCTTTATTATATCTGCTATGACTGGACTAAAGTCGGATCGCAGAGCTCTTATCCAGTGTGCTGGGCAAGGGTCGTTAGGTGCTGTGGTGGTATTCATTTTGATTATAATGTCTTCAACGTATTTGGCTGAGGGCGGTGAGAGCTTTAGTAGTGGGGAAACTCGTACGTGTTGTTGGGGTGGACTTGGCGATGAAGAAATTGTTGTTCTGATAGCTTTAGATTGTATAAAGTTGGCGTACTTCTGTGGGTTTATGGGTTCCTGTTGAGGTGGTGATGGTTCTGTAGTTAGTGACTTTACTAGATTGAAGAGTTCCCGAGGTTTGTTTAGGGAGCGGTTGAGGAGTTCAGAGTGGTAGGATTTTCTTGTGTTCCATATTGCTTCCCGATGGGCTCGCAGGTGGGTCAAGTATGTTTGTTGAACTGTTGAGTTATGAGATTTACGCCACTTTCTTTCGAGCTTCCTCAAGATGGTAAGAGACTTCCTTAGATCTTGGGAGAACCATGGTGCAGTTGGTCTTTTTACAACATTGTCCTTTGTTGTTGGGTTTTTACGGGTTGGTGGTAGTATAGCGTATTGGTTGATGGTTTCATTCCATGTGTTGACCATGTCATTGATGTTTGTAGAAGGTTGAATGAGCCTAGGAAGTATGTGTTTCTTGATTTCTTCTTCATTGAGAGGTTTGAAGCGTGTGGAGTTTGTTGGTGACTGTTTTGCTGTCTCAGGTGATGGGACCTGATATGCTGGTATTGTGAGTGTTATCAGGCTATGATCTGTCCAAGGGACCGGAGTGATGGATAGGTCGAAATCATCATTCGTGGACATGTAGGTGGGTGGAGCGAAGACAAGGTCAAGCACATTGCCACGTTGATGAGTGGGTTGATTTATGAGTTGGTTGTAGTTGAGGTTTTTCATTGCGTCTAGGAATGTATTAGAAAGGGCAGTTTGTATGGAAGGGAGGTTGAAGTCGCCCATTAGCCAGTTAGGTTTCTCTGGGTGTACTGGGTTGCAGGCTAAGTCAATTACACTGGATAGTTCTTCAGATGTTGAGTTCGGTGTAATATATATAAGGTTGATGGTATTGTAGTTGTTGTATATTGAGATAATGTCTAATTGTTTTGTGCTCTTGGTTGTGATTGTGCGATATTGGAGGTCAGTTTTTGCTATAATGGCAACACCTCCTCCTCTTTTATTTGCTCTGTTGCATGTGTAGGTGGAGTAATTAGGTGGTGTGAGTTGGTTTATTATAACTGAATCGGAGTCTGAGAACCAAGTTTCTGTGACCATTAAAATGTCTAGATTTCTTTTGATTATTAGGTCTGAGATGGCTGGCCATTTCTTGCGTGCAGATCTTGCGTTTATGAGGGCACAACGGAGTCCTTCTTGTTGAGGAACAGGTCGGTTGCGTTTTGTGATGGGTGTTTGGTCTATTGCTATATGTAGAAGGTGAGAATGCCTCTTATGGTAGGGATTTTGTGGATATTGGTGAAAGCTGTGGGAGTGTTTTTTGTTTGTGCTGTGCAGTGTAGTAATGTGGTGGTGATCTTGTGAAAGTGAATTAGCTTCGTATAGTATACTGAGGAGTAGGCAAACTACCGTTATGGCTGGTGTGGTCATTGTTGCTGAAATGTGGGTGAGGAGAGCTTTTATAGGTACGTTTGGGGATAGATATGGTAGGGTAGGCAGCAGCTAATTAAGCAGAGCAACACTGTAACAATAGTTGGAACGTTGGACAAGTAGTGGCAGCAATGTAACAAGTTAACAATGTTACAAACTTTTAAGTAATAGCATTGAACACAATGTATCAAATTTTGGCTATGTGTCTATAGCCACTAGCAACCATTTGATAACCAAAGCAGTAAGCAATAATATGTGGGAAAGATTAACCAAGTAGTTAAATCTAGGTTGTTTGAGTCATTTATTGTCTTAAGTATTAAATATAGGGTTGATTATGGTTATCAAACCTGGTTGTTGTGGGAGGGTTGCTCCGTGTTGGATGAAGGAGATTGCTTGGAGGAAAGACGGTCTCAAGTTGTTGCAGGTATATGCTTCTCATAAGATGGAGGTGCGGTTACTGTTGTAGGACGGGTTCAGCGTCAGGTTGTGTGATTGACATCTGTAATGATTTGTTTGGAGCGTCGAAGAGCCATGTGGGTGCCTCTGTGTGGGCCACTGCCTAAGGGCCACGCCAAAGGGCCCTCAGGCGCGGGCCCGACCAGGCGCGGGCCCGCCTGTCGGCGGCTCTCTTTAATGCCGGCCTGCTGCTCCTCCCCCTCCCACAGCCCCGGTTGGGCCGGAGTTGCTGCTCGGGAGGGCCGGATGGCCGGGCGGCGTTTCAGGTCCCGATCAGGGGATGAAGCTGGAGCCTTTGATTTTCCCGCCGTCGGCGGCTCTCTTTAATGCCGGCCTGCTGCTCCTCCCCCTCCCACAGCCCCGGTTGGGCCGGAGTTGCTGCTCGGGAGGGCCGGATGGCCGGGCGGCGTTTCAGGTCCCGATCAGGGGATGAAGCTGGAGCCTTTGATTTTCCCGCCGTCGGCGGCTCTCTTTAATGCCGGCCTGCTGCTCCTCCCCCTCCCACAGCCCCGGTTGGGCCGGAGTTGCTGCTCGGGAGGGCCGGATGGCCGGGCGGCGTTTCAGGTCCCGATCAGGGGATGAAGCTGGAGCCTTTGATTTTCCCGCCGTCGGCGGCTCTCTTTAATGCCGGCCTGCTGCTCCTCCCCCTCCCACAGCCCCGGTTGGGCCGGAGTTGCTGCTCGGGAGGGCCGGATGGCCGGGCGGCGTTTCAGGTCCCGATCAGGGGATGAAGCTGGAGCCTTTGATTTTCCCGCCGTCGGCGGCTCTCTTTAATGCCGGCCTGCTGCTCCTCCCCCTCCCACAGCCCCGGTTGGGCCGGAGTTGCTGCTCGGGAGGGCCGGATGGCCGGGCGGCGTTTCAGGTCCCGATCAGGGGATGAAGCTGGAGCCTTTGATTTTCCCGCCGTCGGCGGCTCTCTTTAATGCCGGCCTGCTGCTCCTCCCCCTCCCACAGCCCCGGTTGGGCCGGAGTTGAAGCAAGAAGAAGCAAGATTAAAATCTCCCAACAACCAGTTTGGTTTGGAGGGGTCTGCAGGATTACAGGCTAGGTCTATGATGTCTGAGAGTTCATCTGACTGAGCACTTGGAGCCCTATAGATGAGGTTAATAGAATTGGTATTATTGGCAATAGTTAGCGTATTCAGGTGTTGGGAACTTTTTGTTAATTCTGTCCAATAAAGTAGTGCTGTTTTAGCAAGTATGAGGACTCCGCCACCCCTTCTGTGTTCTCTATTACAGGTGTAGATTGAGAAATTAGGTGGAGTAAGGTGGTTTAGTATAACGTTGTCTGTGTCAGAGAGCCAAGTTTCAGTTACAAATAGTATATCCAGGTTGTGTTTGGCTATTAGAACTGTGATCACTGGCCATTTATTGCGGGCTGAGCGTGCATTGACGAGGGCACACCTAAGGTCTCTCTGTGTCTTAGATTTCTTGCCATTTGTGGGGGTGGTGAGCTCCAGGGATACATAGAGTAGGTGCGACTGTCTCCTATTGTGGGGATTTGGGGGTGGCTGGTGTTGGTTGTTGGGGTGATTCTTGCTTGCATTATGAATTGTCTGGATAGTGCTATGATGATTTGCAAATGCAGCAGAGTATTGGAAATTACTGGCAAGAGTATAGATAAGGGCAAGGGTGATTAAAGAGTAGGCCATTTATATTGGATTAGTGTGTTGGCTTTGGGTGTATGGTAATGATTTGTGTTGGAGCGAATGTTTCAGGTAGGGATTAGGGTGAAGGTACAAAGTTAAAACATATGCAAATGAGTTACATGTTACAGAAGAGCACATCAGCAAATGATGAAGACTAGATTAAGAGTAAAAGACTTGAGTTAAGTTAAGGTCTTGCGTTAAAGTCCAGTTACAGGATGGCTGCTTTATTAACGTACAAATCTTAGAGTGTATTATCTCATTGTGGACTGGAGGCTGCAGGAAGGACTTACAGTTTTGGTGAGGCGAGAAGGTCTGGGATGAATGAATGCTTCGGATGGGCAGCAGAGACCGCCAGCATTTCTTCGAAGCTCTTCCACCGGTCTGCAACTATTATGTCCGGAGATGGAGGGGTGTTGTTACTGCCGAGTTTGGGTGTAGGGAGGTGCTCTCTGCTCCGTTGAGCTGTTGTGAGGCGGTATGTCAAGCGGTAGAGTGTTCGGTGAACTGACCCAGGAGTCTGGCGAACTAGGTATGGCTCAAACGGTAGATAGGACTAGTGGTGGAGCGGATTTTACGCGGCAGAGTTGCGCAGAGGTTAGGTGGTTGGGCCGTAGCCTAAGGGCTGTGCCAAAGGGCCCTCTGGCAAGACCCTCAAGCGCGGGCCCGCAAGGCGCGGGCGCGCCCTCTCAGCGCTTCTTAAATTTGCCGCCGACTGCCCCGATTGGGCAGTGTTCCCTGGTGGGAGTGGTCTGGTGCTGCGGCCCGCTCGATCCCTGCCGGGAGAGCTGCTGGAAAGGCCGGAGTGCTGAAGAGGACCACGCGCCCTCTCGGCGCTTCTTAAATTTGCAGCCGACAGCCCCGATTGGGCAGTGTTCCCTGGTGGGGGTGGTCTGGTGCTCCGGCCTGCTCGATCCCTGCCGGGAGAGCTGCTGGAAAGGCCGGAGTGTTGAAGAGGACCACGCGCCCTCTCAGCGCTTCTTAAATTTTCCGCCGACTGCCCCGATTGGGCAGTGTTCCCTGGTGGGGGTGGTCTGGTGCTCCGGCCCGCTCGATCCCCGCCGGGAGAGCTGCTGGAAAGGCCGGAGTGCTGAAGAGGACCACGCGCCCTCTCGGCGCTTCTTAAATTTGCCGCCGACTGCCCCGATTGGGCAGTGCTCCCTGGTGGGGGTGGTCTGGTGCTCCGGCCCACTCGATCCCCACCGGGAGAGCTGCTGGAAAGGCCGGAGTGCTGAAGAGCCCTCACAGCATGACAAGCTGCAAACCAAGTGAAGGGAAGATCTGCTAATAAATATTATTTGTCTCATGGTAGAAAGTCTGACAAGGCTCTGGCTCTAGAGGGAGAGTTAGACCAAGTAGTGTCTCCAGATAGTTTAGATCTATCAGAGTTCTTGGAACCTTCATTGGATATTATTTCATCTCGAGCTAATCTTTTGGTTACTTTTGTGTCTGAGACAAGAACTCTGTGTTGAAATCTTACTTTCTTAAGAAAGATATGCTGTTCTGTGGTCAGAAGATTAATGTCTTCCCAGATGTCTCCAGACATACTCACCTACGGCATAAGGCCTGCCTAAAGTTCAGGCCTCGGGCTTTGGCTCTGGGGATGACCTTTTTTTTAAAGTTTCTATATAAATATCTGGTGAGTTTTCAGGGGAAACATTGCTGCTTCTTTGATTCATTACAACTTAAGGATTTTTTGAAGGCTAACAGAGTTTGATTTCTGTATAGGCAGATATGTATGTTCGGGTTTGAGATTTATTGGACAAGCTACTGCTTAATTTTTATTTTTTATTTTATTGTATTTTGTTATAGTTCTCTCTTTTTCTCCACTTAATGTGGGCTATATGAATATTAGTTCATTTTTGAGTTTTCTCTTGAGTGACAAGGGAGATTTTTTGTACCCTTGTTTTAATTTCATATCTTGTAACAAATGTTTTGTATGTTACATGGAAATTTTCAATAAAAAAAAAGTAAAAGCTGTTAGTCTGGCTGGGTTTAACAAAAGTTGGACAAGTTCCTGGAGGAAAAGTCCATAAGCCATGATTAAAGAGGACCAGAGAAATCCACCGCTTACCCTGGGATAGGCAATGTGGAATCTGTGTACCTTCTTAGGAACCTAACAGGTACTTGTGATTTGGACTGGCCACTATTAGAAACAGGATACTAGGCTTGATGGACCTTGGTTTCACTCAGTATGGCATATCTTATGTTCTTATTAGGTTCTTATATTCTTAAGAGGAATAAAAGAGCTACTATTGCCCCTATAACACTTTGTAAGAATGTCTAAGGGGTATGTTTACTAAACTGCGGTAACGTTACATAACGCGCGTTATGTAACGTTAACGATCGTTAAGTAACGTTAATGCACGTAATGAGTCGTTAACGATCGTTAACGTCTCATAACGCGAGTTAACGTTACTTAACGATCATAGATGTTCCGCGGCGCGGTAAAACACCGCAGAAGGTGGAGAGAGGGAGGAGAAAAGGGGTCAATGGGCAGAGTGTGGGCGGGGAGAGGCTCCATTCACACTAACGCGCTGATCTGAAGAGCTGAATCCTAACGCCATTGAAAACCTGCCGTTAGATGCACATTCCTAATTCCAAAAGTCACTCCATACAAACATTTAATCCAAGTGGAAAATTCTTTTGCTAACGGGAGCAACTGGAAACACTGTTTTAAATGCAGCAAGTTGTACTTCATTCACACTCCAGGAGGTTTCAGACCAATGCAGCGCTCAAAACTAATGCTCACTTTTTAGAAAACCATCAGCGCATAGGTAACATCAACAACCAGCCTAGAATTATTTTTCTTTTTAAAGTTGCTTACAAAAAAACACCAGTTCTCCACCACCAATGTATCAGAAGCTATTAAAAATTTTTAAGAAACTCTTAGCTTTTCATCTTTAGTCTCTTCTGCCTCTACGTCTCCCCCGGTACCCTTGTAGCGTTTCACTCCGCATGGAGTTTCTTCAGGAGGGTCTGAAAATGTAGAAACGATCAATAGCACTGAGCTTTAAACATCCTACCCACTGTGATTAAAAAAATGTGATTAAAAATACATTTCAACTATTAGTTCAGAATGTCAAGATCTCTTATATACCATCAAAACACAAACCAGTGTCACTTACAAAAAATGCTGCTGCCCGCGTTTTCTCAATGTATTAACTGATGTTGCAAAGACCAAGTCAAGAAGGACGACAGGATTGGAAGATGATCATGTTAATTTAATCACCAGGTTCTCACCACTGAGCTACAAAATCCAAAAAATAGTATCAAGGCACACACATCTTTTGCAGACCATTCCAGGTTTAGCCGATAAGACTATCCGATGTGTTTGGCAGCACAATGGTAATCTTAAAGAACAGCTTAGTCCCGCGGTCTTACGGCCTCTCCTAAGCAGCGATAATGTTTCTAATACACGGGGACACATGAGATGTGGAGAATGTTTGATCTGTGACGTGTCGGAAGACACCACTGAGTTTACTTATCTAGGGAAAACCTATACTTTGAAACAATTTACATCATGTAACACCACTTCAGTTATTTATACCATTAAATGCCCGTGTAGTAAACTGTATATTGGCAAAACTATTAGATCGTTCAAGACTCGGTTACTTGAACATAAAAGCCGACTGCGATGCAAGGTGCTGACAGCCCCGATTGTTCAACATTGTGTCGAGTTACGGCATGATTTTGATCAGCTACGCTGTTTTTGTATTGACCATATTCGATTGCCGATGAGAGGTAAAACTTTAGATGAAACCCTACTATTTTTTGAACAACGATGGATTTTTTCAGTGAATACTTTGCAACCCCATGGAATGAACTCCTCTATAGAGTGGCAAGTCTGCCTTTAACATTTCAGGAGAGAGTTACTATTGGCTGACTTCACGCAATGAAAAGTAATAGCGTGGTGAATAAAGAGTAGACTGTGACTGCTAGTCCGCATGCGTGGCGTCTTTTGCAACATCAGTTAATACATTGAGAAAACGCGGGCAGCAGCATTTTTTGTAAGTGACACTGGTTTGTGTTTTGATGGTACCGCCCATGTCCTTATGTGGGTATTTCTGCCTCTACCGCGGATCCTAACGCGAATGGCATTACCGCAGTTTAGTAAACATACCCCTAAGAGAGGTTTCCTATGCTACCAGTGTACCTGAAAAACTTCAGAAACTTTCCTGCCACTTTAGATTGCAAATGCAATGCAATGTGTCCTGACCCCTGGCGACCCAGAAGCTCCTGGGTTTATGTCTATGAAAAGAACTCGATATCTGCGTTAATTCTGGGAACAAGGCAGACAGATTCTCATCCCCCATACCCACATTCAACACTTCTTGTTAGTAGGGAAGCTTCATGCTCAGGGAAAACTGGTGCCTGAGCATATTGGACCTCACCATTCTCTGTCATCATCTCACAGGTGAAAGCATTAAATGGCAAAGAACATAAGAACATAAGATATGCCATACTGGGTCAGACTAAGGTCCATCAAGCCCAGTATCCTGTTTCCAGCAGTGGCTAATCTATCTCATAAGTACCTAGCAGTCTCCCCAAAAGGCACAGGTTCCTCAATGCTTGTACTGGGTCAAGCAGTGATATCCTGGGTCCCTTTTAATAATGGTTTATAAACCTTTCCTCCAGGAACTTGTCCAAACCTTTTTTAAACCCAGCTACACTAACAGCTTTTACTACATCCTCCGGTAACAAATTCCAGAGTTTGATTACACGTTGAGTGAAAAAATAGTTTCTCTTATTAGACTTAAATAGGTTACCCTGTAGCTTCATTGCATGCCCCCTAGTCTTTCTATATTCTGATGACATAAACAATTGATCTACGTTTACCTGTTCCACTCCATTCATTATAGACCTCTATTATATCTCCCCTCAGCCATCTCTTTTCTAGGTTGAAGAGCCCTAACCTTTTTAGCTTCTCTTCATAGGAGTATCCTTCCATCCCCTTTACCATTTTGGTGGCTGTTCTCTGTATCTTTTCTAATAACACTATATCCTTTTTAAGATACAGCGACCAGAATTGCTCACAATATTCAAGGTTCGGTCGCACCATGTAACGATACAGAGGCATTATAATATCCTTTGTTTTATTTTCCATTCCTTTCTTTATGATACCTAGCATTCTATTTGCTCTCTTGGCTGCCGCTGCACACTGGGCGGAGGGTTTTAACATGTTATCCACGATGACGCCTAAATCTTTTTCCTGGGTAGTGGTTCCTAATGTGGAACCTTGCATCGTGTAACCATAGTTTGGGTTGTTCTTTCCTAGGTGCATAACTTTGTACTTGTCCACATTAAATTTCATCTGCCATTTGGATGCCCAGTCTTCCAATTTATCAAGATCCTCTTGCAATTTTCCACAATCCTCTTGCGTTTTAACAACTTTAAATAGTTTTGTGTCATCTGCAAATTTGATAACCTCACTCGTTATTCCCTTTTCCATGTCATTTATGAATATGTCAAAAAGCAGCGGACCCAGCACAGATTCCTGCGGTACTCCATTATTCACCCTTTTCCACTGGAAAAATTGGCCATTTAGCCCTACTCTCTGCTTTCTATCTTTTAACCATTTCCTGATCCACAATAATACACTGCCTTCTATCCCATGACTTTTTAGTTTTGCCAAAAGTCTCTGATGAGGGACCTTGTCAAAGGCTTTCTGAAAGTCCAGATACACCAGTCTTATTGTCTTGTAGTCTCACCCAACAGTACAGACCCTTCAACCTATCGCCCGATATCCAGCCTCCCATTCCTAGCTAAAATAACTGAAAAAATTGTACAGAGACAGCTCCAAGATCACATTGATGAACTCGCCCCACTAGATCCTCACCAGCACAGATTCCAACCAAAACATGAGGTTGAGACACTTCTCATACAACTATTCAATAACATAATTAAAGGAATAGACAAAATAAAACAGGGCTTCTTATTAATATTTATTGACATATCAGCTGCCTTTGACACAGTCTCCCATTACATACTATTGAAACACCTAATGGAGATTAGACTACAAGTTACCACCATTAAATGGTTTCAATTATACCTCGAAAACAGACAGCAGAAAGTAAAATCTGGTAACCTCACCTCAAAACCATTCAAAACTACTCAAGGAGTCCCGCAAGGATCATCACTGTCAGCTCTTCTTTTTAACATTTACAGTCAGCCTATATGCAAAATATTCAACAAATACAAGATACAATACGCCATACATGCTGATGTGGCATACACCCCTATTCGACTAGACCATCATATCAAACTGCATTCAAGAAATGATGACCTGGCTAGCCAATTTAAAGATGTAAATAGTTTACATTGCAATCAAAGTTTACTTTCCTGAGATTCATATTTACCTTGTTATCCAAGTTATTGATCCTGTTTAATGTAACTCAGACATTGTTTTTGTACTGAAATGTTTTGTTCGATGTAAACCGCGCTGATGTTGAATAGTGCGGTATAGAAGAAATGTAAAATAAATAAATAAATAACAACTTAAACATCAACATAAAAAAACTATCACAATCATCATCACAAGAGACTCCACATTCATTCCCCCTACTTCTATCAACATATCCAATACACCAATCACAATAAAAGATGAAGTCTGATACCTTGGAGTGATTCTAGATAAGCAACTCACCCTCCAACTGCATATCAACAAGATATCCAAAACAGCCTTCTTCAAACTAGCAATGCTCCAACCTCTCCTCCATAAAGAACATTTCCACATAGTATGCCAGGCCATCATTACACCTATACTAGACTACTGTAATATAATATACCAAGGTCTACCCAAACAAACCACCCATCCTCTACAAATAATCCAGAACACTACTGCCCGCATAATTACAAGCGCCTCAATACAAGATCACATAACTCCAATGCTTTACGACCTGCACTGGCTACCAATCTCATCATGGGCAAAATATAAGGCAGCACTCACCATCTTCAAAATTAACAACAACATGTCAGCAGAGATACTACAGGAACTCATTGGAACCAAAACAAGCAATAGACCAGACAGAAACAGCACCCAGTCTATTCACAAGAACTAACAAATCCACATCCATGCGAGCTTTCTCTCTTGCTGCTCCTGCTATCTGGAATGTCCTCCCAGATAAACGGAAAGCAACAACAGACATAAAATAATTCCGGAAGCTACTAAAAACCATCCTATTCATCAAACAATTCAATGAAGATCACCAACTCCCAACCACTCAAATCACCCCATAAGCAAACCTCACCTAAACAAGCAAACCCACTCACCAACAACCTGAGAGCAACAAATGACCTCAATGACGTCCAGAAGATGCTAAAGACAATACTCTTCACAGAACGCTACAACGACATCACATGAACTGCCCAAACATCACATGAACTGCCCAAACACTACAATAACATCACATGAACTGCCCAAACAAAATGTAAAAGTGCAAATGTAAATATAAATGTACAAATGTATATAATTCCTGTACAGAGCTCATAATGTATACAACACACCACTCAATCAACCTCCTCACACCACTCACACACACACGCCCCGAATTTCACTGTATGCACACACCCCCACACCCAACCACTTGATTTGTTTGCTGTGAAATTGAACTGATTTGATTTGATTTGTTTGCTGTGTATCCACTTTGATTTCAGGATAAAGCAGTATATAAATCCTTTTAAATAAAATAAATAAATATATCAACCAACTCACCTTTGTCTACCTGTTTATGCACACCTTCAAAAAAACATAACAGATTAGTAAGACAAGATCTTCCTTGTCTAAAGCCATGTTGGCTGTCTCCCATTAGGCCATGACTATCTATATGATGAGTAATTTTGTTCTTTATGATGGTTTCTACCATTTTCCCGGTACTGAAGTCAAATGCATCGGTATCAGCCTTCCCCTGACTCTTCAGTGCAACTGATCTTACTCAGTGCAACACTACAGATGCATGTCCTTTAACACCACTCTACCCTTCCCATTATCTTATTATATATTTAACATATCTGTGGATGGGGCAGACACAACCCTATGAGGCAGACGATTACCCAGCATGCTCCTGCTCATTCTAAGAGTTGAAGAGCCCTTTTAAAGGTCAGGTTACATTTCCCTTGGACCAACCTTTCTTTCTTTAAGATCTATGCTGCTCCTAGCTGAGGACATATTGGGCTTGTCACTGGAGTGAGTGGACCGAGCCACTTGCTATGGCCACTCGTCTCTATGGTCAGAGAAGTTTGTGAATGTTCTGGTCAAAGGTTTGGAACTGAAAAAGAAAAATCAGTCTGCTGTCTTAGTGTGAGAAGAGAGCTGGAGAGAAAAGAAACCTGCCTCTTTCCCCTGGGTTCCTGCAGTGGGTATAAAAGGCCACCCAGTGAAGCTCCTGGGGCTGTGCTTTGGCCATTTCTTGGACTTGCATGCCTGTCTGTTAGTTTGCATATTTCACTTTAAGAAACTGTTCCTGAGGGCTCCAGCAGTAGCATGAACAAGGCAGTAAACCTCTCACTCTGGGTCTTTCTTTCAGGGAGAAAGCGAACCCCCAATCTGAATTCCAGGTAAGAAGTATGTATTCCCTTCTCCGTAGAGCTTGCAATCTATTCAAGATGGACAAATAAGAGAATTAGGAAGTTTTATGTATTACGGGAAATGGTTCAGAATAATTTGGATAGGAATAAGAGAATAAGGGGTTTAAATTTGGAAGCAGCTTCAAAAAAGTAAGCTTTTAGGCTGGATTTAAATAAGGTCAGAGAGATACAGTATGGCAAGATAAATAAACATAGAGGATTTGGATTTTAGCAGTAGCTCAAGGCTTAGGTTCAGCAAGGTGGAAAGAACAGAGTCTGAGGCTGGCAGGAGAGGAGAAGAACATAGATAAGAGCGACTTGCCCAGCGAGCTGAGGCACCCAGCCATGTTGAAAGGTGCGAAGGAGAAAGAGGAGAAGCTTCCCATCCACTGCGCTGGTCCAGGGGGTCCAGAGGAGGAAAGTGGAAAGAAATAAAACATTTAGAGAAACAGTGCAACCAGGGCACTTGGGGAATCGGGGAGGCCAGTTCCTGTCCGAGAAAAGAGAGGGTGTCCCAGGAAAGTGTGGCTCAGAAATTCCAATTCTGATCTGCAACTGTAGCTTGTGAAAACAGCAACAACAATTCTACCTGCATCGCCTCGAACAAAATTTCCCGGGAAAGACTTTTACTTCAGAAAGCAGTGTTTTCAGCTACACGCTTTGAACCCTGAAAGTAAATCCTTCTCCCTGCCCCACCCCCTTATCTGGTCAGAGGATCTACCCCAGGGTTTGAAAGAGTCTAGTGGGACCTATCCCTGGTACTGAGTGGTGCACTCCTGGGCTACACCTTATTCCCCAAATTACTCTTCAGAAAGTGCTACACATTACTACCTCTACTAATCATTTGTATAGCGCTACAAGGCGTACGCAGCACTATATATATAGATTAAGAGACAGTTCCTGCTCTTTAGAGCTTATAGTCTAATCAAGACAAAAAGCATAGCAAGACTGGGGACTAGATTATACTAAGATCCACATAGGTGGTAAACAAGAGAATGAGGTGGATCAGGATCCAAAAGCAGCATCGAAGAGGTGAGTTTTTAGCCTGGTATAAACCAAATATAGCACAAGTGAGGTTAATTACACAATGGAGAACTTTTTTTGCACAAGAGATGAGTGAATCCCTCCCACCCAAGGCCAGCCTAGCCACTAGGTGAACCTAGGCAATTACCTCTGGAGTTTGTTACCGGAGGATGTAGTAAAGGCTGTTAGTGTAGCTGGGTTTAAAAAAAGGTTTGGACAAGTTCCTGGAGGAAAGGTCCATAAACCATTATTAAAAGGGACCCAGGATATCACTGCTTGACCCAGTACAAGCATTGAGGAACCTGTGCCTTTTGGGGAGACTGCTAGGTACTTATGACATAGATTAGCCACTGCTGGAAACAGGATACTGGGCTTGATGGACCTTAGTCTGACCCAGTATGGCATATCTTATGTTCTTATGTTCTTTGCCATTTAATGCTTTCACCTGTGAGATGATGACAGAGAATGGTGAGGTCCCGTCGGTGGCCACCCTTTATATGGCGGATTTTGAGTCCTCTTTGATTTATCCATCTCCTTGGTTCACCAATGTAACCTTATGGGTAAGATTTTTGGATGATATTTTTTTCCTATGGAAGGGCACGGAAGATGCTTTACATCAGTTCATTGTTTGGCTGAATTCTCTTCGTTCTAATTTATCTTTCACTTTGCAATACCATTATTCTCAGATTGAATTTCTGGATGTCAAGGTGTTTAAAAGCCAGAATTCTTTGCAAACGACTCTTTACAGGAAGCCGGTTCAGAGAAATACTCTGTTGTCTTATTCCAGCTTTCATCCTAGTCCTCTGAAGAGAGGCCTTCCATATGGCCAATTTCTTAGATTACGGCGGATTTGTTCTAATATGGCTGATTTTTTGCATCATGCACACGAACTATCGGCACGTTTGCTGCAGCGGGGATACCCACAATGTGTTATCCGACAGGCATTTGTGAGAGCTAAGTATACTCATCGTGAATGGTTATTGTCTTCTCAATATTCTTCCATTGAGGACACCTCCCAGGTTTTTGTGGGGGTCTTACCGTACATGTTTCATTCTCAACAAATTAAACATATTTTGCTTAAACATTGGCATATTTTACAATTGCTCCCATGTTTTCAAAAACCCTTACAAATTGCACATTCTCGGGGCTCAAATTTACGCGATTTTGTGGGAATCACTTCCTCTCCTCTGGACAGGATGGTAGAGAGACCATCTCTTGCTGGACATTATATGTGTGATTCTTGTTCTCATTGTCAGTATACTATAGTGGGGGCTCAATGGACTGTTCCCAATTCAAATTTTACTCACATAGCTCGTTGGCACACTAATTGTGCTACTCCTTATGCTGTTTATGTGCTTATTTGTCCCTGCCATTTGATGTACATAGGTCGTACTATCCGCCCTGTGAAAACTCGTTTGAATGAACATTCATCTCGGCTCAAGAATTCTGTGCTGTCAGCTCCGATGGTTCAACACTCTTTGGCTTTCCAACATAAATTTGAAGATTTTAAGTGGAGAGTGTTGGATGTAGTGCCTCAGCACCCTAGAGGAGGTGATCGTGAGCAACAACTTCAATTGCTTGAACAACAGTGGATTTTCCGATGGTCTACAGTTGAGCCTTCTGGTTTAAACAGAGAACTGGATTGGCAAAGTGTACTCTAATCTTTAAATTTATCGAATCAGGATTTTATTAGATTTTGCCGCTTTTGCAATGTTTTATACCTTTAAGGAATTGCTGGTGATTTTTGGGCTATTTAAACTGGTGAATCCTGCTTCATGTTTCAGATTGCTATTGAGCATGCGCTGGCGTGTTTGATCAGTTGCTGGACGGACTGCTTCTGGTGCAGTGGGCTGAGCGTTGAAGCAGGGCGAGAGAAACTTAACCGCCCGAAACGCAGTGCTGTGTCCGCGCCATTCTTACTAAATGCATTGGACTGCAAGTCTTTCTTTCACGGAGCACGTTTGAAAAGAAATGAACTTTTGAAACTTAACTACAAAAACGACGTGAATAACGAGAGACTCAGATAAGTGACCTCCGTTTTATTCAGCAGTTTTGCACAGTAGTTTTCTTGGCTTCAACAGGTTTTTGCTTGTTCTTTTTGATCACATATGCTGAAATACAGAGTTTTATAAGAGTTTTATTGGTGACACTAAGATTGTGGTGTTTTACCTTATTTATTGTCAGCTCCGTGAGGAGCTCAACAAATTGAGCAAAATGGAAATGTTAGCTTCAAGAGGTATTTAATGCCTCAAGGCTGCGCTTCCGACATAAAGTACATATTTCCACGCTAGCATTTTTGTAATTCTACTTTCTCTACTTTTGATTTTTGGCATTTATAGTGTAGGGATTTTTGTTAGGTGGTTTTAGTTCTTAAAGCGACACCCAACTACACCATCATGATCTCAGCAATTGGTTACTGCTTCAAACTATTCACCCAACAGTGGCATCAGACATGAACATCTTTTTGTAACATGGTGACAAGCAGGGGCAGTGGAACATCTTTTTGGTTGGGGGGGGAGGCAAACAAACCAATCTCCAGTCTCATCTCCAAGCTCTCTAGTTGCTGATGTTATGCTGGGAAAAATATTGGTGGAGACATGGACCCTGTGGTCTAACCCATTCCTCAGCCTTGTTACTAAATGACAGCAGATAGTCTGTCTAGAGCAGTACCTACAACTCCTTGCAGGCTACACCCTCTATGGCTCTGTTTAGGGTTGAACTTGCCACTGCATGCAGCTACTATACCACCCCCCCCCCCTTTATTTTTTGAAGTATAAAAGTCATTTAAGTTTTTTTGTATTGATTTTGTATTATTGGATATACTGCCTTTTGACTAGTGGTAGACATCAGGGAAGTTAGCAGTAACAGAGCTGAAACAATACATATTTTGAAGAAAAAACATAGAAACATATATTTAAACACCATATGATAGATATCCGGTTTGGATATGGTGGCAGACAAATGTGTGTAAAATCAGATCCCCAGGCCCGCGCTTAAAACTGGAGCTTTGCCCCCCCCCCCCCCCCCATGTGAAATCGTTATCTACACACTCCATAATGCCGAAAACCATGAAACTGAAGACGGCAAAGACTCTCCACGATCTCTACGCCACAAAGGCAGCTGCAGCCAGCATATCAAAGGGGGAGTATTAGGCCCCGACCTCACCCACGTCCTCAACAATGAGCAGAGGAGAAGGTGGAGACGAAAGGTCTACTGCAGATCTTGTCACTATTTTAAAAGAAATTTGGGAATTTAAGATAGAGATAGTTAACAAAGTGCTATTGAAGATAGAAGAAAAATTTACTGCAGTTGGAACCAGACTTGAGGAGGTGGAGGTCCGCGTTAGTCAGACTGAGAGCACACATAGGCAACTGCATAGTACTGTTTCCACCCTCCAACAACAAGTGATCACACTTCAAAACAAGGCGGAGGACCTCAAGAATAGTGAATATTCAGGGTCCCGTAGGGGACCTAGCAGCAGGACCTATTGTCTTCATCAAATACCTGGTAATGGACTGTTTCCTGGGAGGTCCCTCACCTACCCTGTTTGAAATTGAACGAGCTCAAATAGAGCTGTGACCAGGGCCGGATTTAGCTATACGCCATGTACGCCATGGCGTAGGGCCCACAGCTGCAAAGGGCCCACAAAAATTGAACTAGTTAGGCTTTTTTTTTTAATAAAATAAAAAAAAACCTGCTGGCTGCCGCCGCGGGGCCCCCTCTGCTGCCGCGGCAGCATGGACTGACCCGCGGGGGCCCCCTCTGTAAGCTCGGTCCCTCCCTCCGTGCCTCCGTGTCTCCCTCCGTGCAGACTGTCTCCTTCTGCCTTCCCGTCTCTGTTAAGCCCGCAGGGGCTGATGGGAAATTTCCCATCAGCCCCTGCGGGCTTAACAGAGACGCGAAGGAGACAGTCTGCCTTCGCGTCTCTCACAGCCTGCACGGAGGGAGACACGGTGGCACGGGGGGAGGGACAGAGCTTACAGAGGGGGCCCCGGCGGGTCCGTCCTGGCTGCCGCGGCTGGAGCGGGGGCCCCGCTGCGGCAGCCAGCTTTTTTTTTTTTTTAATTTAATTTTACTTTAGGCCGGGGGAGGGGGTAGGACTGGTAATTGGGGGGCTGGGACTGGGGCTGGAAAGGGGTTGGGACTGGGACTGGACCTGGGCTGGGACTGGGACTGGAAATGGGTTGGGGGGATTAAGGCTGGAGGTGGGCTGATGAGGTTAGGACTGGTAATGGGCTGTGGGCTGTTGGGGGGGGTTAGAACTGGTAATGGGCTTTGGGGGGGTTAAGACTGGTAATGGGCTGTGGGCTGATGGGGGCTGTCTGGTAATGGGCTATGGGGGGGGGGCTAGGACTGGAAATGGGCTGGGGGGGGTTAAGACTGGAGGTGGGCTGATGGGGTTAGGACTGGTAATGGGCTGTTGGGGGGTGTAGAACTGGTAATAGTGTTTGTGGGGTTTATACTTGTAATGTGCTGATGGGGGCTGTCTGGTAATGGGATATGGGGGGGCTAGGACTGGAAATGGGCTGGGGGGTTAAGACTGGAGGTGGGCTGATGGGGTTAGGACTGATAATGGGCTGTTGGGGGGGGTTTAGAACTGGTAATGGGCTTTGGGGGGGGTTAAGACTGGTAATGGGCTGTGGGCTGATGGGGGCTGTCTGGTAATGGGCTATGGGGGGGTTAGGACTGGAAATGGGCTGGGGGGGGTTAAGACTGGAGGTGGGCTGATGGGGTTAGGACTGGTAATGGGCTGTGGGCTGATGGGCTGATGGGGGGAGTTAGGACTGGCAATGGGCTATGGGGGGCTGACTGGAAATGGGTTGATGGGGTTAGGACTGGAAGTGGGCTGATGGGGGGTTAGGACTGGTAATGGGTTATAGGGGGGGCTTAAACTGAAAATGGGGTGATGGGGGGTTAGGACTGGTATTGGGTTGGGGGGTTGCTAGGACTGGAAATGGGCTGATGGGTGGCTAGGACTGGAAATGGGCTGATGCAGGGACTAGAAGGGAATGGATGCTGGGTGAGGCTGGAACTAGAAGGGAGCTGATGTTGGGGGAGGATTAGAATGGGATGGGGCTGGAAGAGTAAAATGGAGAAGGGAAAAATATTTTGTGTGGGAGGGATAAAAAAATCTACAATTGGCCGGGTATTGGGAGAGTAAGTGGGGATTGAGGATGGAGGGGTAAAATTTGAGTGGATGAAATAGGAATGAGGAAAGAGCAAAAGGAGAAAGATTAGTATGTTAAAGCAGATGTAGAGAGAGAATGGAAAAAAACTAGAAGAGAGAAGAAAGGACAAATGGACAGCAGACGATGGAGAGTTAGCAGAAGACATGAAGAAACCAGAAGAAAGTGGCTGGAGCAATTGCAGCTGAAAAAAATGCACAAAAGGTAGAAAAATATCTCTTTATTTTGAATTTATTAATTGGAATATGTCAGCTCTGGTAAATGTGCATCATTAACGTCTGCGCTTTGTTTAGTACAAGAGCAAATTAATGTATAGTTTTATTTCTACAGTGTTGTACATTCCAAGTTTGGCTTTTGGGATTCCCAGTTTAATTATTGTCTTCCTGTTTCTAAAATGTGATTACTTGTTTGGTGATGGTCTATGTTCTGCATGTGTAACTGAGCTGAGGTGTTCTGTTTATATAATTCCTATTTGACATTGCCACTTGTTCTCTTTCCCCAGTAGGTCATGTATTGTTGTTCTCTGAAATGTATTGGTTTAATATTTGCAGTGTTGCCTTTTGATTGGTAGAGTATGGTGCTTTGTGAGTCCTGGTAGTGCTGTTAGGATACGGCGGGTTTGCTATGGGTTCTAAATGGGCAGTGTTTGTAGTAGTTCCTAATGTGTCTGGCAGTTGGCACTGGATTATAGTAATGTAGAAATCTTTTAGTCTTTCTTTATCCATACACTCATTAAGAGGCACGTTTACTAAAAGTTAGTATATGGTAACATTATGCAAATATTTATGCAAATGAGGCCCCTTATGCAAATGAGGCCCACACCCCCCTTGGGCCGCCCCTGCTGGGGGCCCACAATTTTTGTTGGCATAGGGCCTCACTCAAGGTAAATCCGGCCCTGGCTGTGACCCCGCCTTGGCGCTACTGAGAGGCATATGGTATTCATTGTAAAGATGCTCAGGTTCCAGAACCGAGAATTTATTATTTTGCGCTGCCCGGAAAACTGGCTTTGTCATCTACAAGAACTGGAAGGTCTTTATCTTCCCTGATCTAGTGGCGGAAACAGTCAAGTGAAGGAAAGAAATGCTCAGATTAAGAGATGCCTGGATTCAGAAGGTCATCCATGTGGCGGTCTGGTATCTCTGGTCAACATTGAAATTGTTACTGACTTTAAAAGGCCCTAATCTGTAGTATCTTGGTGAGCTGAACACGTATATAACATTAAAAAAAAATTTATTGGCTCTCGTTTTGAAGATATTGCATGTAGTTCATTTTTGATGTTTCACCGTGTAAATTTATCCAGTAGGACATCAACATCCCAAATAAGCCTTGAATGATGTAATATTGCATCACATTGCATAATACCAGCATGCACACATCATCCAGAGTTGATTGCATCATTTTCTGATGCAATGCAATACTACTTCCAGATGGCTGCTGAAGCCATCTGAAGTCAGCAGTGTACTATACGCAGTCGGAAAGGTTGAGCATTTAAAATATTTCAGACAGTGTACGAGACAGTTTAAGCTACTGTTACATGTAACTTTTATTAATCATATAATTATTAGCCATTTAGGTTACATACAGAACAGTAATGCCGCGAAAGTGAGTTAATACCGTTGAGAATTTCTGCTACATTTGTGGGGAAGTGACATTTGCCAACCAGAAGAAAAGTATCACTTCTCAACTGAAGAAGGCATATCATCTTTACTTCGGATGCAAGACTGGTGACCAAGACAAGCCTTGGGCCCCGCATATATGCTGCGCTACATGCACAGCACAGCTTTCACAGTGGTTGAATTGCAAAAGACCATCAATGCCATTTGCAGTCCCCATGGTGTGGAGAGAGCCAAGGAACCACATAAATGACTGTTACTTCTGCTTGGTTCCTCCTCTTTCCAGCGGAATAACGAAGCAAAAGAAGTCGAGCATAGTCTACCCAAACATACCGTCTGCATTGAGACTAGTTCCACATGGTGAGGGACTTCCTATTCCAGAACCTCCATCAGAATATTCTCTTGATTCATCTGATGAGGACAAGGGTGAGCCGACCTGTTCTTCTCCTGGTCCGTCAGCATGCAGTGACCCAGATTTTCAATGGGATGCATAATCAACTCTACACAGAATAACACAGGAAGAACTAAATGACCTGATTCGTGATTTGGACTTATCCAAGAACAAGGCAGAATTGCTAGGATCAAGACTCCAACAATGGAATCTTCTAGAAGAAAATGTCAACATTACTCCATATCGAAAGTGCCACCAGCAGTTGGAGCCTTTCTTCAGGAAGGAAAGTAATCTGGTATTCTGTTCCGATATTGAAAGCCTCATGAATGCCTTAAAAAATCACTCATGACCCACAAGACTGGAGACTATTTATAGACTCTTCAAAATTGAGTCTGAAGGCTGTGCTTTTGAACAATGGAAACCATCTTCCATCTATTCCAGTAGCGCATGCCGTCCACATGAAAGAAACATACGATAACTTAAAGCATCTACTGACTTCCATTATGCAATGTGATGCAATATTACATCATTCAAGGCTTATTTGGGATGTTGTTGATGTCCTACTGGATAAATTTACACGGTGAAACGTCAAAAATGAACTACATGCAATATCTTCAAAACGAGAGCCAATAAATTTTTTTTAATGTTATATTCGTGTTCAGCTCACCAAGATACTACAGATTAGGGCCTTTTAAAGTCAGTAACAATTTCAATGTTGACCAGTGTTACTTTATGAAACAATGGTGTATGTGTGGATAAACTGGAGGACATAAGACAAAGGACTATAATGCAAAGTATACCTGGGGAGGAAGGCAATTATGGGGGCCACCTTCTCCCCCAGATCCCCCCCTTGGAAGGGAGTCCAAGTTGGTGGTAGGGTACCAAGATGATTGGGGGGAGGCGGGAGAGGAGGAGGGAGGGTGAGCCGGGGGGGAGGGGAGTGACATAAAGAGTGGGAAAGGATCCATGGAAGTCCAAAAATATAAAATAAGTGGAAGGTGGATACGTGCCTGAGCTGACCATGCGTTTTCTTTCTTGGCAATTTCATGACGCTGTTTTCATTTTCTAGCTCAATCATAGCTGGAACAACTATATGGGGTCAAACCAAAGGTCCTTCAAGCCCAGTATCCTGTTTCCATCAATGGTCAAGTACCTGGCAGGATCTCAAGTAGAGAAATTCCATGCTGTTTGCCCGCAAGGATAAGCAGTAACATTCCCCAAGTCAGTTTATGGACATTTTCTCCCGGAACTTGTCCAAACCTACAAACCTGGCTACATTAACTGCTTTTACCATATCGTTCAGAAACAAATTCCAGAGCGTAATTATACATTGAGTGAAAAAGGATTTTCTCTGATTTGTAAATGTTTTTCTTAGGGGCCCTTTTTTCTTAGGGGCACTATAGGGTTGCACCAGACATGCCAATAACGCTTGAATCCATAGGACATTAGGAACAACAACACCGTGTTAACTGTCGGGGGTGTGAACAGCATGTTCCCAGCAGTTAATAACATGCACCCTGCCCTAATATAGCCTAAAATTAGCACAGATGCATTTACCTTCACCAATAGAGGTGGTGGTAAGTGCACCTGCACTGATTGCATGCCATGCAGTTAGTGTGGGGCGTGCTGATTGCATGACGCTCACTCCACCCACTTTCTACCTCTAACCCGACCACTTACCACCCCAACATGTGCAGGACAGTGACCTGGAACGTGGACTGCACTAATTATGTTGGCTCCACACTAACAGTTACGGCAGGTCACGGCGAGTGCTGTAATTCATGCCAACCGCTTAGCGCCATTTAGTAAAAGGGCCCCTTAGTAATTTATTGGTGTGTCCCCTATTCTTTGCATTTGTAGAAAGAGTAAACAATTGAGTCATATTTGCCTGTTCCACTTCATTCGTGATTTTATAGATATCCATCGTATCACCCTTCAGTCATCTCTTCTCTAAGCTGAAGAACCCTAATTTCCTTAGCCTTTCCTCACTGGGAAGTCATCCCCCTTTATTATTCTTGCTTCCATTCTCTGAACTTTTTCTAATTCAACTACATCTTATTTTTGAGACATGGCAACCAGAATTGCACACACTAGTCAAGATATTGTGCTCAGCCATAGCAGTGATAGGAGTACTGCGTTAAGGGGACACAGTCCACAGCTCCCTCTAGAATCCAGTGTGATACAGGGGTCACTGACAGGTCAAGATGAAGATTCTTTGTTCATGCCCTTGCATGGGTGGAACTAACCTGGAAGGAACATATGAGTATAAACACATAGAATTTTTATAGCTGGGTACCCAATCAGATGCACCCAGTGGAGGAGTTAGGTGGGTCCCCTAGATTAAGGTCCCAGTTTTGTTGAGAAAGTATCTTTTCTTTTTCTACTTTTTGCCTCCCCACCCCTCCCCACCCCCCATAGTAAGTGCATGCCTACACCCTTCAACCACAAATCTGCATGGGTTGGGTCCTGAGGGATCATATAAATCTCAGGCCAATAGCAAGAGGAGTACACTTCCATGAGAGGAGGTTGCTGGTTCCCCACTTCCTGCCTCCCGCCTCCCAAGAATCAGACTGAGTTCTGATCAGGGAAGAGAGCCACAGATCCTGTAAGGGATGGTACCGTTGGAACTGTGGAAGTAAAGGGCCAGGAAAGACGTAGTGACTAGCCTGTGCATTGCTTCCAAGGCAGAAGAACTCCAAAGATGACATAGAAGCAAAAAAATTGTCTTCAAAGGGAGCTATGGTCAATGTGAGCAGAAATCTATGAGATGGGGTGTTTAGGAATGGATTGGAGCTGTGTACAGTATCTGACTATCCTTGAAGAAACTGTAAATAGCTTCTGAAGTGTCTTCTAGGATGGTGCTGTACCAATTTGAGTTGCCCAAAGTTCCAAAGTAAAGTTAGAGTTTCAGTTGTATATTGTTGGACTGATTTCCTTAATTACCCTTCGCTGAGGAGGGTTAGAGCATGGAAGAATGGTCCTATGCTGCTTTAGGTTTATATTTATTAAAGGATTTAATTAATATAGAACCTTATATTGAAAATATCAAAGTGGTTTACAAAAATGCAAATAAGAGGATGAAAGAAACTCCATAACGGTGATGGGAAAGTAAAGACACAAGACAATTAAAGCAGTGCAAAGAATAACAGGAGAGAGAACTAAATTCTTGATAATGTTATACCTGGCTCAAGGGCCCATCCATTAGAATGTCTTCAGATCCCGTCAAAAGCCAGAGTAAGCAGTCGGTCTTCAAGCCAGCTCTGAACTTTTTATATAAGGGTTCAATTTGGAGATTAGGGAGCAAAGCATCCCAAGCCTTTGATGCTAGGGACTATCAGTGGACTCGGCTGGGTTTCAAAACAGGATATCAAGCAACTTTTCCTGGGTGGAACAAATTGCATGAAGAGATATATGTGGTATGAGCAGGAAGTGGAGATAAATTGGGCATCCTGTTTTTAGGATCTTGTATGGCATGATGAGTATTTTAAATTGCACATGATAGAATACTGGAAAGCAGTGATTGTGGAAAAGCAGAAGGGTTTACATGGCCAAATTTGTGTGCTTGTGTGAGAAGACAAATGGTGGTATGTGGAATGGATTGAAGATGTTTGAAGTCTATGAATCGAAGACCAGCATAGATAAAGTTACAGTAAACTAGAAAAGAGGCATCAATAGTCAGATGGCTCCAGGAGAGACTGTATAGAGCTGATGTAGGGCAAAAACGTCTTTGGCTTCGAAGGATAGCTGAAAGTCCTCAGTGACATCTAAGTATTTAAAAGACTGGCAATTGAAGGAGGTTGTGCTGCATAACAGAGGAAGAGGAGGGATGACAGGCCCTGCTGTTGATCTAGATGCTGATAGATTTATTAGGGTATATAGGCATGGTGGGTCACCAGCTGCAAAGACAGAGCCTAGACTGGGGACACTGAATGGATGCCAAGCAGGTAGTGGTGAAGGGCCTTCAAGAAGAGTACCCTTGCATACAGAAATTGTTCTGTCGCTCCACAAATCCCCAGCTACACCAGTATCAGGGCCGGCGCGTCCATTGAGTGATAATGTTGTTCACACAGGGCCCCATGCTTCAGGGGACCCACCACAAACTCCATTACCGCTCAATGGATACTTGGACAGCTGCAGAGGGAGCCGGGGAAGCCTGTTTTGAATGTCCTGTGCAATGCCCTTTAACCTTTCCCAGCATTTGCGGCTTCACTGAAACAGCCGCCAGCGTGAAGGAAAAGGCTCTTCATGCTGGCGGCTGTGCAGAGGGAGCCGGGCCTCGCGCGGGCTTCCCCTGCTCCCTCTGCAGCCCCTTAGATGGCCACGAGGCTCTTGGGGGGGGGGACTTGAACTGGATGGGCTGTGATGGGGGGAAATGGACTGCAAATGGGCTGTGATGGTGGGGGGATAGGACTGCAAATGGGCTGTGATGGTGGGAGGGGGGGAACGGACTGTAAATGGGCTGTGATGGTGGGGGGGGCTAGAACTGAAAATGGGCTGTGATGGGGGTGATTGGACTGTAAATGGGCTGTGATTGGGGGGGGGAAATGGACTACAAATGGGCTGTGATGGTGGGGGGATAGGACTGCAAATGGGCTGTGATGGTAGGGGGGAACGGACTGCAAATGGGCTGTGATGTTGGGGGGGCTAGGACTGGAAATGGGCTGTGATGGGAGGGCTAAAATTGGAAATGGGCTGATGAAGAGCTGGATTAGGACTGGAAATGAGCTGATGGGGTCTGGAATAGGACTGGAAGTAGGGTGTTGGGAGTTGGAATAGGGCTTGAAATGGGCTGACAAGGTGACTAGGATTGGAAATTGGCTGATGGGGGAGCTTGGAGTGGAAATGGGCTGATGGGGGACTGGAATGTAACTGGAAAAGAGCATATGGGAGCTAGGACTGGAAATGGGCTGATGAGGAGCTGGAATAGGGCTAGAAATGGGCTGATGGGGGAACTTGGACTGCAAATGGGTGATGGGCTGGAATAGGACTGGAAATGGGCTGATGGGGGCTGGAATAGGACTGGAAGCGGGCTGATGGGAGTTGGAATAGGGCTGGAAATGGGCTGATGGGGGAGCTTGGAGTGGAAATCGGCTGATGGGAGCTGGAATGGAACTGGAAAACAGAATATGGGGGCTAGGACTGGAAATGGGCTGATGTGGAGGCTTGGGAGAATGGGACTAGAAGGGGGCGGATGCTGGGTTGGTCTAGAACTGCTGTGTAAGGGAGCTGATTTTGGGAGAGGATTAGAAAGGGATGGGGAATGAGAATGGAGAGGGGAAAAGATAGTTTATGTGAGAGGGAAGAAAAGTCTACGATGGGCCAGGTATTGGGAGAATAAGTGGAGATTGAGAATGGAAGGGTGAAATTTGAGTGGATGATAAAGGAATAAGGAAAGAAATGGGGGAAAGAGCAAAAGGAGAAAGATCAGTATGTTAAAGCAGATATAGAGAAAGAAAATGGGAAAAAATCTAAAAGAGAAAAGACAAATGGATAGCTCACATAAGACACAAAGAAACCAGAAGAAAGTGACTGAAGCAATTGCAACTGAAAAAGAAAATGCACAAACAACAAAAGGTAGAAAAATACTTTTTTATTTTGAATTTATTAACTGGAATATATCAACTCTCGGAAATGTGCATCGTTAACGTCTTTTGTGTTTTGTTTAGTACAAGAGGAAATTAATTTATAGTTTTATTTCTCCAGGGTTGTTGTACATCCCAAGTTTGGCTTTTGGTGTTCCCAGTTTAATTATTGTCTTCCTATTTCTAAATTGTGATCCCTTGTTCTTTGTTTGGTGATGGTCTATGTTCTGAATGTGTAACCGAGCTGAGGTATTCTGTTCATGTAGTTTCTATTTGACAGTGCCACTTGTTCTCTTTCCCCAGTAGGAGATATATTGGTATTCTCTGAGGTGTATTGGTTTGATATTTGCAGTGTTGCCTTTTGATAGGTAGGGTTTGGTGCTTTGTGAGTCCTGGCAGTGTTGTTATGATATGGCCGGTTTGCTATGAGTTCTAAATGATCAGTGTTTATAGTACTTCCTAATGGGCCTGGTGGTTGGCACAGGAATATAGCAACATAGAAATCTGTTAGACTTTCTTTATCCAGACACTGATTAAGAGGCATGTTTACTAAAAATGCATGTTAACATTATGCAAATGGGTATGCAAATGATGTTCCTTATGCAAATGGGGCCCCGCAATTAATCTTCGCACATGGCCAGCGCACCCCCCCTTGGGCCGCCCCTGACCAGTATGAAGGCACAACATCTGTCCCCTAGGTACGACTGTTAAGAAATGACTGCAGAATAGGACCAAGATCTTCCACATGACTGGGCACAACACTGTCACTGAGCAATCAAGTACTCATGCTTATACTGTACATTTGGGAAACACCCTAGCATTTCCCTCAACATCTACAATATGTTTTTAGTTTAAAAATGTCATTTCCTTTAGGAATTATCTTAAATGGAACAGATACGCTCTGAAACTCAGTCGTTTACAAACTATGAGTGGGTGAAATCAATTAGACGCATTAGCCACAAAGCCTGCCAATAGATCATAATAATCTCATTTGCAGAATGAAAATATGATGCCAAAAAAAACTGTATTTTGTGCGTTTTCATACAATATGGCTTTCATGCCGATACAGTATATGCAAAAGCAACAGAGAATGGAATGCAGTTTTACAAATGCATGTTTAGCAGTAAAGATATGTATCACAGAGCCCTGGGGGTCGGACCAACAATAACGAAAGACTAGTCAGTCACCTAGGTCAACAGACTCTGAGGGCGGCAAAGAGCAGCAGCAGTCAAAGCAAAATAATAGATCCTGACAGACAGAAAAACTCAACGAGCCAACAGCACATTCTTTTACCTGCAGGGAGAGTGGGTACACACAGACATACAAAACAAGGTTTAATATTTAAAAGCATGGGGCCCGATATTCTCTTGGATGGGCTATGCACCGCATTGGCGCATAGCCCTGCCCGCTGACCTCTAAACCTGAATATTCAATGCCGCAGCAACAGCATAGAATATCTGGCTTAGGCGCCGTGTGGAGTCAACCACAGAGACTAATCAGGTAGCGGCGATATTGGACCACTACCCAGTTAGCAGCCACGGCTAGAACTAGGTGAGCCAAAGGCTCGCCTAGTTTTACCCATGGAGGGCTAACTGGGGAGCGGTCCAATATCATCGCTACCCAGTTATTGGGACTCCCCGCCTCTGCTCCACCCTGGAATGCTCCCAACACGCCCTCATGCTACCTGGATAGCATCGGGGAGCATAAGGGACATAGCCGGGAATATTCAATGGCACTAACCATGTAGATGTCGTTGAATATTCCCGGTTAAGGCATTTACATGGTTTATTAGGCTGTAAATGCCTTTCGAATATTGGGCCCAAGATATCCAGTTATGCATTTTTGCAGGATTGATGTGGGAGGGGTGGTGTTCAGATGACTGTGATTGTTGAGTTTAATTGTGAAAATCTCAGAGGGGGTGGGGAATTAAAGGTTTGGCTAGAGCAGGATTGCTGTGAGAAAGTCAGTTGGACCATTAGATGATAGAGGGGTAAAAGGGTGCTAAGGAAGGACAAGGCCATAGTGGAGAATTGAAATAAATATTGACAAACCAGGAAGATATATTACAACTATTTGATAAACTGAAGAGTAGCAAATCATCTGGACTGGATGGCATACATCCAATTAGTACTCTGTGAACTATCATTAAAATCATCTGTAGTACCAGAAGAATGGAGAATGGCCAATGTAACGCCAATTTTCAAAAAGGGTTCCATGGGTGATCTGGGAAACTATAGACAGCTGAGCCAGATGTCAGTACCAGGAAAAATCGTAGAAACCATTATAAAGATTAAAAATATTGAACATGTAAAAAGTCATAGTTCAATGGGAGAAAATCAACATGGATTTAGCCAAGGAACATCTTGCCTTACTAATGTGATATATTTTTTTGAAGATATGAATAAACAGGTAGACAAAGGTGAGCCAGTCAATATAGTATACAGTATCTGGATTTTCAGAAAGCCTTTGACAAGGTCCCTCATGAAAGACTCTTGGCGAAATTAAAAAGTCATTGGATAGGAGACAGTGTACTATTGTGGATAAGGAACTGGTTAAAAGATAGAAAGCAGAGAGTAGGGCTAAATGGCCAATTTTCTCAATGGAAAAAGGTGAATAGTAAGAACATAAGAACATAAGATATGCCATACTGGGTCAGACCAAGGTCCATCAAGCCCAGTATTCTGTTTCCAACAGTGGCCAATCTAGGTCATACGTACCTAGCAGTTTCCCCAAGGGACACAGGTTCCACAATGCTTGTATTGGTTCAAGCATTGATATCCTGGGTCCCTTCTTAATAATGGTTTATGGACCTTTCCTCCAGGAACTTGTCCAAACCTTTTTTAAACCCAGCTACACTAACAGCCTTTACTACATCCTCCGGTAACAAATTCCAGAGTTTGATTACACGTTGAGTGAAAAAATATTTTCTTTTATTAGTCTTAAATAGTTTACCCTGTAGCTTCATTGCATGTCCCCTAGTCTTTCTATATTCTGATAAGGTAAACAATCGATCTACGTTTACCCATTCCACTCCGTTCATTAATTTATAGACTTCTATCATATCTCCCCTCAGCCGTCTCTTTTCCAGGTTAAAGAGCCCCAACCTTTTTAGCCTTTCTTCATAGGAGTAGCCTTCCATCCCCTTTACCATTTTGGTGGCTCTTCTCTGAACCTTTTCTAAAATCGCTATATCCTTTTTAAGATACGGCGACCAGAATTGCACACAATATTCAAGGTGCGGTCTCACCATGGAACGATATAGAGGCATTATAATATCTTTTGTTTTATTTTCCATTCCTTTCCTTATCATACCTAGCATTCTATTTGCTCTCTTGGCCGCCGCTGCACACTGGGCCGAGGGTTTTAACATGGTATCCACAAGGACGCCTAAATCTTTTTCTTGGGTGGTGGTTCCTAATGTGGAACCTTGCATCGTGTAACCATAGTTTGGGTTGTTCTTCCCTAGGTGCATAACCTTGCACTTCTCCACATTAAATTTCATCTGCCATTTTGATGCCCAGTCTTCCAATTTATCAAGATCCTCTTGCAATTTTCCACAATCCTCCTGGGTTTTAACAACTTTAAATAGTTTTGTGTCATCAGCAAATTTGATAACCTCACTCGTTATTCCACTTTCCAGGTCATTTATGAATATGTCAAAAAGCAGCGGACCCAGCACAGATCCCTGGGGTACACCACTATTCACCTTTCTCCATTGGGAAAATTGGCCATTTAGCCCTACCCTCTGCTTTCTATCTTTTAACCAGTTCCTGATCCACAGTAGTACACTGCCTCCTATCCCATGACTCTTTAGTTTTGCCAAAAGTCTCTCATGAGGGACCTTGTCAAAGGCTTTCTGAAAGTCCAGATACACAATATCAACCGACTCACCTTTGTCCACCTGTTTATTCACTCCTTCAAAAAAACATAACAGATTAGTAAGACAAGATCTTCCTTGTCTAAAGCCATGTTGGCTGTCTCCCATTAGGTCATGACTATCTATATGCTGAGTAATTTTATTCTTTATGATGGTTTCTACCATTTTTCCCGGTACTGATGTCAGGCTCACCGGTCTGTAGTTTCCCGGATCACCCCTCGAACCCTTTTTAAAAATTGGTGTTACATTGGCGATCCTCCAATCCTCAGGTATTAGAGATGATTCTAATGATAGTTCACAGATTACTGATAGCAGGTCTGCAATCTCAAATTTCAGTTCTTTCAACACCCTTGGATGTATACCATCCGGCCCAGGTGATTTGCTACTCTTCAGTTTATCTAATAGTTGTAGGACATCTTCCCGATGTATCGATATTTCCTTCAATTCTTCCACACCTTTAAATACCACTTCAGTAGTGACCCTAAGGATCTGTGCTGGGCCTGCTGTTTTTAACATATTCATAAATGATCTGGAAATGGGAATAATGAGTGAGGTCATCAAATTTGCAGATGACACAAAATTATTCAAAGTTGTTAAAACACAAGAATATTGTGAAAAATTGCAAGAAGAACTTGATAAATTGGAAGACTGGTTGTCCAAATGGCAGATGAAATTTAATGTGAACAAGTGCAAAGTTCGGCACCTAGGAAAGAACAACCCAAACTATGGTTACACGATGCAAGGTTCCACTTTGAGAACTACCACCCAGGAAAAAGATTTAGGTGTCATCTTGGATAATACACTGAAACTCTCTACGCAGTGTGCAGCGGCAGCCAAGAGAGCAAATAGAATGCTAGGAATCATAAGGACAGGAATGGAGAAGAAAACAAAGGATATTATAAGGCCTCATATTGTTCCATGGTGCGACTGCACCTTGAATATTGTGTGCAATTCTGGTCACCATATTTCAAAAAGGATATAGCAGAATTAGAAAAGATACAGAGAAGAGCTGCCAAAATGGTGAAGAGGATGGCAGGACACGCAATGAAGCTACAATTCAAAAAGGCATGGACAAACACAAAGGATCCCTTTACAGCAATAGGATAAAAACCAAAATAAACGGTACCATCTAACTTCTGAACCATATAATGTCATTTACTATGTTACTATGTAATGTAACCTATTTAAGAATAATAAGAGAAAATATTATTTCACTCAACGCATAATCAAATGCTGGAATTTGTTACCAGAGGATGTAGTAAAACCTGTTAGTGTAGCTGGGTTAAAAAAGGTTTGGACAAGTTCCTGGAGGAAAGGTCCATAAACCATTATTAAAGAGGACCCAGGAAATCCACTGCTTACCCCGGGACAAGCATTGTGGAACCTATGCACCTTTTTTGGGAACTTGCCAGTTACTTTTGACCTGGATTGGCCACTGTTGGAAACATGATATTGGGCTTGATGGACCCTGGTCTGACGCAATATGGCATGTTCTTATGTTATGTTCACCCAATATCCTTGCACCTGCTCTGGAAAGGGGAAATTTGATTGACCATCAGTTGTTCAGTCCCCACACAAATACAACAAGCAAACACCTCGTCAGACTGTGAGTGAGCAGGACGGAGGGGAAAGCCATTGTCCACAACAAATAGCAACTTCCCGAGGCACAGAACTTAACTGAGATAACTCTGTATATGGGGGGAATGGGAGGGGAAGAAAGATCAAGGCATCTTAATACAGTGCACCCAATCCAATATTGAAATAAAGGCTAATGTAACCAGATGAAAATAAATTATAAACAAATAAAATTACTTGGGTTTTGGAGGGAGAGCATTTCGGGAAATCGTGGGCAGCTTGAGGAGTTCCAAGGGTACAGAGGACAGCTGGAAGAGCAGCCGATTCGGCACTATTTTTCTTTATAAATGGAGGCATTGAGGTTGACAGAGAAAAGAGTTTGGCTGGACAGGGGAGAGCCACGATGATTATAGCTGTTCTCTGTCCTAGCATGGAACTGTCTGGGGGTCCCAGGTAAGCAGTGATCATCACGGCTGCTATAAAGGGGGTCCCGGAGATTGCAGAGATTTGAGGGGGCTGAGGGGGCTCTGTTTTCTTGGCCATGGGGTGCTGAAATGGCAGCATGTGTAAATTTTAAAAAACTGGAGGTGCCAAGTGGGGCTTCCTTCTGCTGGTGGGAGGGCTCAGTAAAATGTCAGCAGTCTAGTTCAGGAAGGTCTACAGCTGTTTCCAATGTCTGCAGGTATGAGTGGGGGCTGCAGACATCGTGGCTGTTCCTGGAAGAGGACCCGATGATTGTCGGTGCCTCAGGTTTCAGTGGTGGATGCCTCCGGTTACAACCGAAATGCTGGACCTGAGTTAGGCCTACAGAAGTGGGTGCAGCTGGCCTTAAAGGAGCCAGAGCCTTGTAAAATGGCCGAAATTAAAAATTAAATTTAAATTAGTTTGAGAGAGTCCAAAAGAGTAATAAGAGTAATCGTTTTTAAAGATTTTTAAGGCTATATTTACTTGTAATTTGCAGTGCTTTTTGTTAGTGGGTGGGGCCTATGCCCAACTATAAACATAAATATTTTAAAGTGTAAAAAGTTATGGAGAGTCCAGAAGATGTGCTCGGAAGATAAAGCACCCAGAGAAGTATTTTATTTTGGTGATTTTGACATATTTTAAAATCACAATTTTAGTGATTTCAGAAATGAAACCAAAACCTGTTTTAAAGTGTTCAAAGTAGTTTAAACCTTGTACCAATGTATAAAGAAGTGAATTCTGAATAAAGTTGGTTAAAAGTGATTTTTGAACATAAAAATATGTTTCTTTAATGTAAAAGTACCCGGATATAAGAGGAGGGGGGTAGTGATATATGAAGCTACATTGTTGCTACAGAGCACAGCTGATTTGAAATATAGATTGACGCACTTCATTGAAAACCTTCAACACTGTAGATGCTCATAAAGAAACAGCTGGGAAAATTCCTAAATGGAGCAAAAATAATACCTATGAAGTTTATTTTGGGAAAAAGGGGAAATTAAGGCTCTTATTTTAGGTTCAGAGGGATTTTTTGATGACATCAGCAGGGGGAAGAGCGCTTTGGAAGGCAGATTGAATGTTGGTATGGTGGGTAGTTTGAGGTAGCTGGAGATTGAATGTGGAAGAGACAGTAGATGCATGTTGGTGTGTCTGCTGTCAGGGCCCTGCAAAGTGATTTTTTGTGAAATTTTTGAAAGTTGTTTGAGAGTTTGAGTATTGTTGTGTGTAGTATGAAAGAAATTGAGAGTTTTAAAATGTATTTTCTTGGATTGAGGGCAAGTAAGGTGAGTGGGTTGAATGGGGTACCTCAGAAGAGTGAGGCAAGTTAGATGGAGATCAGGGGCAGTCCAAGGATGATGCAGGTCCATGTGCGGAGATTCATTGTGGGACCTCATTTGCATATCCACTGGACCTCATTTGCATATATGTTGCCATCTAAAAGTTTAGGCGAAATGACTTAGGAGCATGTTAATTAAATATTAATGTGCATTAAGTGCCACTACGCCAATATAAATAAATGGGTGTTCCTGCACTTAGCGCACATTAACATTTGTAAATGCGCATTAACTTTTAAACATGCCTCTTAATGAGTGTCTAAATACCATTTGCATGTGCAGTGAAGATAAAGAAAGACTACCAGATTTCTACATTACTATACTCCAGTGCGAACTGCCAGGAAGTACTATAAACCCTGCTCATTTAGAACCCATAGCAAACCTGCCATATCATAACATCGCTACCAGGACTCACAAAACACCAAACCCTACCTATCAAAAGGCAACACTGCAATTATTAAACCAATATATCTCAGAGAATACCATTACATCTGCTGGGAAAAGAGAATAAGTGGGTTTGTCACATAGAAACTACATGAACAGAATACTGCAGCTCGGTTACACATGCAAAACATAAACTATCAGCAAACATAGAACAAGGGATCATAATTTAGAAATATTTATTTAACATAACAGGTTTTATATACTGCTTTATAATTTCAATCAAAGCAGTTTACATTGAAACTTAAACTTGGTAATGTACATTAAACAGGGACATTGATAACTTGGATTTTTCTAAGGTAATGGTGGGTTAAGTGACTTGCACAAGGCCACAAAGAGTGCTAGTAGGAATTGAACCCTGGTTTGTTGGCCTACCAAGCCAGTGTTCTTCACCACTAGGCTACTCCTCTACTCCACACTAAGAACCCCAAAAGCCAAACATGGAATGTGCAACAACATTGGAGAAATAAAACTATAAATGAATTTCCTCTTCTACTAAACAAAACGCAAAGACGTTAGTGATGCACATTTCCCAGAGTTGACATATTCCGGTTAATAAATTCAAAACAAAACAGTACTTTTCTACCTTTTTGTTGTTTGAGCATTTTATTTTTCCATCACAACTGCCCCAGTTGCTTTTCTTCTGTTTTCTTCATGTCTTCTGCTAACTCTCTATTGTCTGCTGTACATTTGTCCTTTCTTCTCTCTTCTAGTTTTTGTCAATTCTCTCTCTGTATCTGCTCCATCTCTTTCTTTATTCCTTTTTCATCCCTCCATCCTCAATCCCCACTTATTCTCCCAATACCCGGTCAATCATAGATTTTTCTTCCCTCCCACACAAAATATCTTTTCTCCTCTCCATCCGCAATCCCCCAGCCCATTCCCTTCTAGTCTTCCCCCAACATCAGCTCCCTTTTAGTTCCAGCCCCACCCATCATCTGCTCCCTTCTGGTCCCATTCTCCCATCCTCCCACATCAGTCCATTTTCAATCCTAACCCCCCCCCCCCCCCATCAGCCCTTTCCAGTCCTAGCTCCCATTAGCCCTTTTCAGTCCTATCCTAGCCCCCCAATCAGCCCATTTCCAGTCCTAGCCCCCCCATCAGCCCATTTCCAGTCCAAGCCCCCTCCAATCAGCCCATTTTCAGTCCTAGCACCCCATCAGCCCATTTCCAGTCCTAGCCCTCCCATAAGCCATATCCATGCCTTGCTCTGCCTCCCCCCCCCCCCCCCCCGAAGAGCACCATGCCTGTTTGAGTGGCTTCAAAGGAAGCCAGCGAGGCCCAAAGCCCCGGCTCACCTCTGCACAGCTGCCGGAGTAAAGAGCGGCATTTTCCTTCACTCCAGCAGCTGTGTTCTCGTGGAGCCTGCTGGCGCGCTGAGTACCAGGAAACAGGAAATGCCCTTTAACCCCTGGCATGCCAGCAGGCTCCATGAGAACACAGCTGCTGAAGTGAAGGAAAATGCCGCTCTTCACTCCAGCAGCTATGCAGAGGTGAGCCAGGACCTTGGGCCCCCCGGCTCCCTCTGAAGCCAACCCTGCAAATGGTCAGGAGCAACAACATATGTGGGATGAAGTTGATTCAGAGCCCCCTGAAGTACGGGGCCCTGTGCAAACAACATTCCCACACAATGGACGAGCCGGCCCTGATGGAGATGATGAAAGGATAAATTGAAAAAACAGAGATTTAAAGGGGAAATTCAATTATTTTTTTCTTCAAAATCTTAAGAGAAAGAAAGGTTTCTGTATAAAGGGACTTTGTGCAGTATAAAGAAAAGGGTTTCTCAATAAGGTAGCAAAGTAGGAAAAGGATCCTAGAAGTTTTAAAAGATTAATGCGGTGTCTCGGAGTCCTAAGAAGCGAGACACTGGTAAGAAGTGTTAGGGTTGAGTGAGGGGATGGTAGAGAGCCAGAGAGAATGGTTGTTTGAAAGTTTTGATTGGCAAAAAGTGAAGAGAGCAAATCTGATTTATTTAAAGAGTGAATATTTGTCTGAGAGACTGAAAGAAGTGTGTGAGGGAATGAACATGAACTGAGAATTGCGCTGATTGGTGGCGCATAAGAAGGGAAGGGAAAGACCACTTGCAAGTTGGCTTGAGTAATCATTTTCTTTTATTACTCACTGAGTATTTTGTTTTAGTTATTAAGGATTTTTTTGTGGGTGGAGTTTAAGGAAAGGTGATAGAAATAGCCTTAAGCAGATATAAGTTCAAGGTGAAGCTTCAGCAAGTGATGTCCAAGTCCATTGTTTCCAGTGAAGGTAACTACAGTGAGCAAGACTGAAGGAAAGAAACATTTCCTGGGCCCCATTGAAAAGAAGAAGACAGCGAGGATAAGTAACTCATAAGTGAACTGATACAAATCCATTTATTTGAACTCAAATAAGTTTCATTCAACTGCTATATACAAACGCTTCAGGGAAAATAAATTATCAGGTCCTTGATGACTTCTTAACAAAGACATCTCGACACTTCACTATTAATTACATTGTTTATTGAATGAACCTTTGGGTTCAATAAGTATATACACATACTTACAGTTTTAAAGATTGTTGGAGAATAAATTCTATTAGTATATCGCCTAAATGCTCCAAGTCCTATCCTTTAGTTACTAGTTTTTCTATTCCAACTGTTGTTCCTGCAAAGGGTATTCCAGGGGGATTTAGATTTCTCTTCTACATCCAGGTTCTGAGAGGTGAATAATTTACAATATTCCATCGGAACACTGTTTGACATTAAAATCAGAGGAAACCGGAAATTATTTTACCTCCAGAGACATCCCGGATGACATTAAAAAATAAAACTGAATACAAAGATAAGAATATGAGGTGATACCTTGTGTAGACTAACTTAATACATTTCTTAATTAGCTTTCAGGAGCTATCACTCCCTTATGCAGTTCAGAACAGAATGACTAAAAGATGACATTACCAGAAAATATGTGAGCCATAAAAGCATTTCAGTGATAGTATGAAAGGAAAGGGGTGAATCTGTGGGCAGGGAGGTGGAAGGAGGTTGATGGATGATCAGAAGACAGCAAACGTTTATGGTTCATACTGAGTTAATCAGCCCAGTGTTTCTTAAGTCCTTTTTTGTCAGTTCCAAAGTGATTATTTTAACTTCAGAAGTCTTGCAAGCCTGTATTGTTTTACATTTCCCCTTGATCATAAGGTCATTGATGCAGTGGTCTGGTTCTGAAAAGTGCTCCCCCTGGTAGTATTTGCTTGATCTTCTCTGGGTTAGTTTTGTGCATACTATAACAGCAATGGCCCTCACTCCCAAGCTGGGGTATGTGAAGTATCATCTCAGTCTCAGATTTACTGCCAACACTTGCAATGTGTCAAAGAGAACTTCCATCTGGAGTTCATAAGATGTTGCATGTATGGCTAATTTATCAAGTTGTCATTGGAAATTCTTCTCAATCAGGTCTGTGGCTCCCAATACGATAGGAAATATTTCTGTATCTTTCTGCTACATGTTTGTGGTCTCTGACTGCCGATCTTGGATCTTCTCCTCTCCACTTGATTCACAGAATAATTGCTTGGAACCGACACTTGTTATCAATGCCGTTCTAAGGTTTTTCTCCTTTACCACAATTTCAGGTTTCCTGACATCCAGCTTCCTATCAGTTGGAATGGCAGTACCCCAGGTGATTATAGTTTCTTCATTTTCTAATTCTCTTAAGGTTGTGATCCCAGTGCTTTTCTGGTACAGCAATGTTATAGTGCTTATAGAGTTTCCAACAGATGAGACATGCCACTTTGTTGTGTCTTCTGTATAGACCTTTTCAGCCATCAGAACTTTGCAGCCAGCTACGAGATGAGTATCCATTTCCAGCTCTTTCTTACAGAATCAGCACATTTCTGTTTTACCAGTTTTCTCTATGCTCGCTGTGAACCATCTCGCCCATAATCCACTGTCCTGGGCTGCAACTATCAAGCTTTCATCCTTAGGTTTCTTCTCTGCAGGGTATGATCTTATGTATATACTGTATGAGCTGATGCTTGTCCTTAACAACTGGTTTGTCTCCTATACTCCAGCAGTAATATAACGTCTGACTGCTTTCTTATTCCTTCATCATTTGAATACAAATCACTGATACCGCCTTAAAGTGTTTAATCTTTTTTGGCCTAACACCAAAAAAGGTTTTTATTAAACCAGCAATTCATCCTATATATGTACATTTATTTTTCTAGCTAAGACAAATATTCCACTGTTGAGTGCATGCAAGATGAAACTGTGATACTAGGAATGATTTGCAAAAAGGCACATTTTACAATGGGACCTCCAAGTGTAATCTGGGACATCAAAGCCAGAATGTTTGAAAAAAAACGCAGGCACATGCAAGTTCGGGCACAACTTCGGAAACGTGGACAAGTCTGAGATGGACATCTGTAGAAACGTCTACATGGATGTATCCAGAATAGCACCTCATCAGCTGGACCTCTAACAGCATAATAGCAAATGTAGTGGGTTAGAAGTAGGGTAGCCAGGGTTCAAATCCCATTGTGAGCCTGTGTGGCAGTCACTTAATGTTCTATTTTCCGCACACTCTCTGGATGTTTTAAGACCAAAACAAGCATTTTCCTGATGCCTATTTCTGCCTGCAGCAGGTCTACATATGGACATGCCCATAGACATCCCCTTCATTCCCGAAATCAAATGGAGACGTGTAAGTCCATAGCCCCTGCACCATGCCCCCTCATCTACTTGGATGACCCTGCACCGGAGATGTCTGTAACGTTGCTGTGGAATTTTATTTATTGATTTAATTAAAAGGTTTCTATATCACCTTTTACATAATCAATGCAGTTTACAATAAACAATGAACCATTACACTATAACATTAGTAAGTATTTAGAATGTAACAATGAACAATGAACCATAACAACATTAGTAAGTATTTACAGTGTAAATAGTAGATAGACAGTGAGAGAAGGATAATCAAAACAATTACAAATTATTCATTTAGGAGAGACCGTGCACTTTTATGCAACATAAAGAGGATTGTCAGAATAAACTTATAAAAACAAAACAAATCCACGGGTTTATCGGAGTAAATATCCAAAAAATACAAAAATTACCCCTTTCATTCACCAATATCAAAAATACTAAAAAGCTTTCTTAGGAACAGGTCTCAGACTTCAGTGGGGAGAACCCAGGAGGTATACCTCTGCTGTGGTTAACAGACCCCGTATCTTGCATCAAGGACCTTTGCGTTCCCTATCTTTTTCTACTAGATTGCTCATGGAAATATATCATATCCAACGGATGTTGCTTTAAACACAACCGATTGACAAGCACTCTCTCCAACAGTCCAATCAAAACAGTCCTTATCTTCTAAATATTTTCACATATTTTCTATATTTATGGTCTGTTGTACTCTTCAGGCTGTGTTATATTAACAATGATGGCACTTAGCACAAAACCAGACTTATCTGTAATCCCAACGCCAATCAGGCGCGCTCGTGCGTTTCACTGCTTGAGCAGTTTCATCGGGGGATCCAACTGAAATATTGTGCCAAAGAAAGATATAGCCATGTAGCTTCATAAATTCTTTTCCTCATATACGGCTGCTTTGCTCCAACTCTAGAACCAAACACATTACATAAACTTAGTATTTTCAATAAACGTGGAAAGATTACATCTCTAAAAGGACCCATTCCTACCAGTCTTCTCGCTTCAACAGCATACTCTGTCTGAAAAAACGCCGCACATGCGTAAACGCCGAATGGCAGCTGTGTTTTATACTGCCCATGTACTATGGACTCAGTCAATCAATGTGGCCCTACATCCAATAGAATTCTTCCGCTGGAAAAATACAGCAATTCCTTAATTTTCATTGATTGGGAATGTGCCCCGCTCCACAAACTCTAACCATATCCGGCATTCAAACGTCTACTTTTTTTAATTATTGGTAATGCTTTGCAACTTTCATTTTACTGTAATGAAAATCCAAATTCATGTGCAAACTCCCCAGTCAATCTGAGCATTTAAACCTCCCGGAATCACTGTAGCAAGAGTGTATATCCAACGCTGTTCAATATATAGCAGGTTTTGTTCTCTTGTTTTCTTAGCATAACCTGCCAATACGTGGTCTATACAAAAGACTTGTAGCTGTTCAAAACAGTGAGAATGATCTAAACAATGTGACACTATCAGTGCTTCCCTCTTCTGGCAGCGTAATTTGCTGCGATGTTCATTAATGCGAACTCTCAGAGGACGAATAGTTTTACCGATATAGAGCAAAGAACAAGGGCAGCGAAGAGCATATACTACATAACTTGACCCACAAGTGGTGGAGGTTTTTAACTTATATAAAGTGTCATGATAAGTAAACTCAGACAATTCTAATGTTACTGCACAAATGTTGCAATCGCCACATTTAACATGCCCCTTTTGAGCGGGGGGTTCCGTTGGAGAAATGGGTCTCAACACTGTAGGACTAAGCAATTCTTTGAGATTTTTATGCCGCTGCCACACGCAGCGAACTGTTTTGTCCTCTAAGCCAGGAATACCTCGCAATATGTTGGAATGGTGCTTAAAGATTTTTTGCAAATGCCCACTTAAAACTGAATATTTAGTGATCAGATTTACTTGAGAGTTTGTCAGATTGCATCTATCACCCTTATGGGATAGTAGACTCCCTCTGTGATTATAACAAGCTCGAGTATAAGCTGCCTTAATCACATGAGCTGGGTATCCTCTGTTTGCAAAATTCCTCATTAAATATTTGGCTTGATGCTTAAAATCTTGCTCTACAGAACAGTTTCGCCGATACCGAAGAAATTGCGATAGCGGCAAACTGTTTTTTAACTGGGTGGGATGTGCACTTTGATAATGCAATAGAGCATTTCTATCTACTGGTTTCCGAAATATAGATGTGCTCCAATGACCCTTCTCTTTCATGATCTTTACATCCAAATAAGTAATTGTATTTTTATCATACAAAGATGTAAACTGAATGTGTGGATCCTGTTGGTTCAGCCAATGAAAAAACTGAATTAGAAGACTCTCTTGACCCGTCCAGATCATAAAGACGTCGTCAATATATCTCCCCCAAAAAGAAATGTGTTGTTTAAAGGGGGAAGAATCTAGCCAGAGGCGCTCAAACTCAGCCATATAAAGATTGGCTAGAGAAGGGGCACACGTGGCACCCATCGCTACGCCCGAGACTTGATGATATAAAATGCCCTCAAATAGAAAAAAATTCTGGAATAGCACCAAATCGAGTAATTTAGACAAAAAACCCAAGTGAGAATCAGACAAGTCTCCCCTAGCTCGCAACGCTGCAAACGCACACGAATGGGCTGCTGACTGCGGGATACTAGTATATAAAGAGGTGACATCAAGAGTCACCAACATTACTTCAGTATGTCCCGCCAGCGTCGAATGCTGCTCCAATAATTGCAAAAAATGAGTGGTATCGCGAATATAAGAGGGAATGGCCAATAGCAATGGTCTCAAAAAAGAGTCGAGATATGTAGATAGAGGCTCTAAAACTGTGCCCCTTGTTGACACGATTGGGCGCCCTGGAGGGTTGTCCAGCCTTTTATGGATCTTTGGTACCAAATAAAATTTGGCCGGCACTGGACTTATGACATTTAAATAGTGCCACTCTTTCTTCGATATTATTTTCGCCTGTAAAGCTGTTGCAGTTAATGTAGAGATAGACCCCTGTAACCCTTTGGTGGGGTCTTCTTCTAAAATCTTATACGTATCCTGCACAGAGAGTTGCCGATGTGCTTCCAAAATATATTGTTCCCGATCTTGAACTACTATTGCTCCCCCCTTGTCTGCCCGTTGAATTACTAGATCAGGGCGTTCTATAACAGACTGTAACGCTTGCCGCTCATCCTTCTTCAACGTATAATGAATGGTATTTCGGTTCTTTTCCAGTTGACTAACATCCTTAAGAACCAATTCACGATATAAAAGCAGTGAGGAATGCATCGGACCAGGAGGGTTCCAAGTGGACACAAGTGGTAACGGCACTCTATTCATTCCTAGATTCGGGAATGGTTCGGTAGACACTACATTAGAGGAAAAATAAATCTTTAGATTGAGTTTCCGAATCAACTGTTCAAAATCTAAACGGAATTGAAATCCATCATGAGCTGTACGTGGAACGTAGGACGATCCTTTATCTAACAAGCCAAGCTGCGTTTCCGTCAAATGATGTGAAGAAAGATTGACTACCAATGACTGCTCCAAACTAGAACCTCTCAAGGTTACAGGGCTTTGTGCCGTGTGGTCATACGACTTTGCACTTTCGTCTTGTCTTTCAATTCTTTTGACTTTTTCTTTTTGGAACCTTCGTTCCCATCTTCTAAAAAACTACTCCGTGAGCTTTTGCTGTAGTCTGAGGAGTGGGAATCCTCCGACGAATCATCAAAAGTCACCCGTCTTCGTTGAACCCGTGTTTTACGTTGTTGATTCATCCACGGGTATACGTACCCGGTGGTATAGTCCATATTGTTACGTGCCAGTTTGTTCAACTTGATTTTCTTGGTTTCTTCCCGTACTTTTTCCAAGTGTTTTTCATTTTCCTCTCTGTGTTTTGTAAACACCTCTGTGGCCACTGTGTTCTTTAAAGTGGTTAAACCAACATCCACCTCCTTTTTGAGAGAAGCCACAGTGGCTTTCGTGGTGTTTACTATTAGGACCATTAGATCCCTAGAGCACTTGTTGAGTATTTGATTCCATTGTTCTAAAAAAACCGAATCAATCTTATGCATCTTAGGTTCTTTATATACCCGAAGTCCTCGGGGAATCTGTTGACGTTTCAGATATTCTATTAAAGAAAATCGGTGCAGTTCTAATTTTACTATTTGTTTTTCTAACTTAAATACTGATACTGGGGTAATTTTTGTATTTTTTAGAATAAACTTATATGCAACAAAATTATAATAGAACATTAAACTTATATACAGTGTCGTGATGATGCTTACGCGAGGTGTTGTTAATGTATGTTCTTTGACTGTCCTGGTCTAAAATTTTTAATGTTCAGTATTTACTGTTCACTGATAAATTTGGAGGACTAGGTGACTGAGGGCTAGGTTGAGTCAATCTTTTCATTTACATTTAGATCAGCAAAATGTTCAATGACTAAGTGAGCTTTGAGGTTTTTCCTGAATATAGGTAGGTCGGTGGTAGCTCTTAACATTTCTGAAGGTGTATTCCATAGGCGCACAAAGAGAGAGAAGCTCTATTAGTTGTATACGGTTTGTTTTTCTATATTCTGAGGGTACGCTGAGTGCGTTTTGGGTGCACCCTCTTCTAATTCTGTCACTTGGATTTATTTTTATAAGTCTGGATAAATGTGATAAATATGTGTTTCTCAGTAGTTTGAATATGATCAGGAGTAATTTATATTTAATTCTGCTCTGGATTGGCCGCCAGTGAAGGTTGTATAGGGATTATGTGGTCGGATAGTTGTGCTTTCTGGGTTATGCGAGCTGTCATGCGTTGAGCCATCAGAAGGCTATGTAATAGTTGTTTGGGGAACCCCTGGAATATGCTATTGCAATAATCTATATGAGGGAAGATCATCGCTTGAAGCACTGTTCTGAAATCAGACTGTGAAAGTAGGGGAATGACTGCAGAGATGTCTCTGTAATTTTGCTGTCCACGTGCACGTCTTCAAATGTCCTCCATCACAACTAAGCCTTTTAAAACGACCTCCAAAGGGTGCGGTAAGGGGCCCTCCTGTCTCTTACAAGCCCTCTTCTACTTGCCAGTATTAAACAGTGATCTGTACTGCAGGCAGTGATGGACTTGATATACTCCACTTCACTGGCCTTTCTGCACGCCGGCCAAGCACGCTAAACAGGGAACATCAAAGCAGAACAGCAGTGCAATGATGGGCTAAATTCACGGATCAAAATGGAGAGCTTTTGGGGTATGTTTAAATGAAATTTTGAGAATTTACATTAACGAAAGCTCAATTTCAGTCCTGCAACACCCACGGTATCCATTTGCTATTCCTGTGTTTGTTGAAGCTTGATTGATATAAAGTTGAATGCTGCATCGTCGTGGTGTATCTTATCTACAACAATGGGTTATGCATAAAGGTTTATTGAAAGGGAAAGGAATTTCCATTTTAGGCATGTTTTTGAAGTTCTTGAAATCTATTTCATCTGTGAGTACAGAAAATATGGAGATTTTGAAAAACACAGACTTCTTCCTTCCCACACAAAACAAACTGTCATAGAGTCTCTTAAATATCTATGAAGAACTTCAGTATGGACAGTGTTTAGGAGAAGAGATTATAATAGTTTAATGACTTTACTGCAATATGCTGCAGGAGATAATATAGATGGGATCGGGCATGAACCGGCTCAGCGCCAAGTGTTGCTTGCTGCCAGACAGAGAATTTTAGTTTGACTCCTGAGCCAGGAGAGGGCAGCATTCAGAGACCCCAGGGGAAGGAGCCTCAGTCACTGCTCGATGGTGGCACCTAGTGGCCATATTTACAGTCCACATTAGGGGTGGTTCTAGATGGAGCCTTAGCTTGTGGCAACTGGAACAGCTGTGCAGATTTTTATGGTGCCAAATTGCTACCCTTAAGATATTTATGGGGTTCAGAGTTCCTAGGCATGGGCATTCAGCTTGGACTGGGCTGGGAAGACCCAGAAGTGCTGGAGCTGAAATCAGGTAGACAGAGGCCCAGATCAGGAATCTGCGAGGTTGAAGATTGGAATTAAAGTCAGAGATGCCACCTGCCAGCAGGTGATTAGAAGCTCTAAAAGAGAGAGGAAAAGAGTGCAAGGGGGGGTATAGTACAAAAGGAATGGGGGAAGAAAGGGAAGCAGAGAGAGAATGTAGGTGATAAGGGGGAAGTGGAGAGGGGAGAGGATGCTCCCACCCCTCTTCTCTTCTCACACACACACAAGCCAACAGTCCACTCACCCTGCACACCTCCACTCCAAACCCAACCACACATATCTTTATAGAACACCCCACCAACACGCACACCAAACAGACACACACACACTATACACCCATAGACACCATACTGCCCACCACCACAAACCCCACCTTCCCAGCCCCTACACTTCTCCACTTACCCCAAATGCAGACATCCCAAACATTACCATAAAGATACACCTAACCTTTCCTCATAGACACAAACCCTGCCCTACTCACACAAACGCCTCTCATGTATACCACCAGTCATCACACACACATACCACATACAAGCCTTCCACCCATAATCTCGTGCAATCTTACAAAGACACACTTTATCACGCTTCTCCCTACTGAGCCCCCTATACAGACATACCTAAATCTGTGAGTGAAGGAGGGGGAAATGCACCAGTGTCACACTGCAAGTGTGCACATTTCAACTTTTCAACCCCCTCCTAACCATGCCCGAATACAGTCCCCCAACCTCAATCCTATCCCCTGGTCTGATCACAGTCACCCTGCCCCAGTAACACATCGACTACATACCTCAAAATGCCACCCCATGGCAAGACATTTTGTACAGTAGCCTTCAATGAACAGACCTTCCTGCAAACTACCCTACCAACACTGAAGGAATTATCACCTGAGACTAAAGCAGCAATCATCACATGGCACACGATCATCTCCACCACTGCCTCTGCACCTCCACAGCCTAGATCCATCAAACAACCACAACAGGCACCATGGTACTCCACCAAGTTAAGAGAGCAGAAATGGGCTCTTCGCCACATAGAACGTCAGTGGAGAAAATCCAGAGATCCACCTACCTAGATAAACTCAAGACCTACTGCAACAGCACACTCAATGCCAAAAGAGTACTACCCCAACACCCTTCTCAAAGCATTCAACAAGCCTAGGTAGCTCATTGACCTCGGCAGGTCACTCACAAAGGACCCCACCCAACCACACCAAGACAATGCCCTCAACCCCCAAGACATGGCTATGTACCTGCAGAGAAAGCATGTTTCTACCACCCATCCTTTGCTCACCATACCCACCACAAGCAAGACAACAGACACCTCCCGATCCTGGATTACCTTAAGAGACTTACCCCCAGAAGAAACTGATGCCATCATCTCACACATCAATACAACAACCTCCCCACTAGACCTATGCCCAGTGGCATGGATAAAGACCATAAGGAACCACTTCCTGACACTTATATTGGCCATAGTGCAAACATCCCTATCCCGTGCCTACCTCCCCCACCACTCAAACAGGCCTCCATCCGCCCCTTCTAAAGAAACCCAACCTAGACCCCATATCACCCACTTCATACCGACCCATTGTCAGCGTACCCTTCCTGGAAAAAATCATAGAAAAGGCAGTCCAAATCCAGTTCAAGGAGCACATCGACCAACACCAGCATGGTTTTGCCCACATCACAGCACAGAATCCTGCTGACCTCACTAATGTCACTCTCATCGAAGAAATGAACAAATCAAGAGGCTTCATGCTCCTCTTCCTGGACATCTCTTCAGCGTTCGATACAGTCTCACATCAAACACTGCTGAACCAACTACATGAGATTGGAGTGCAGGGCAAACCACTCTAGTGGATCCATTCGTACCCCTCGCAACGCTGCCAATAGGTCAGAGTAGGACAGACTTCATCCTCCCCATATGTCCTGCCACAAGGAGTACCCCAGGGATCCAGACTGTCGTCACTGCTATTCAACATCTACATCCACCCCCTTTGCACAGATATCCAGAAATACAACGTTAGGTATCTGATCTATGCTGATGACATACTGGTATACACAATGTACAGCCGCCCCGACTACTACAACCTTTCAGCCTATTTCAAGGAAATTGTCAAGTGGCTTCAGCTCTGTAACTTGGCAGTTAACTTCAAAAAGACTGAGATTCTACATGTCAACAGGGACCCTGAATTTATGCCTCCAACATCTGTCAAACTTGGAGAGACAGACCTCCAAGTCAAAATTCAGTTCAAATACCTCAGGGTCATCTTAGACCAGCACCTAGACTTTCAAGCCCACATCCAAAAAAATACTAAGGCAGTTTATTACAAGCTCATAACAGTATGCAATCTGCGCCCCCTTCTCTCCTCCGACGACTTCCATGCAGTCTCTCAGGCCACAGTCATCCCCTTGCTTGACTACTGCAACTCCATATACTCACCATCATCCACAAAGTTCAGAATGGCCTCACCGCCCAGCATCTCCAAATGTCAATCAGCACCCACAGCTCCACCAGGCCCCACAGGCAGAGCATAATAAACCTGCTCAGCCTGCCAATGCAGATCCGCAAAAGCACCCAATATGCCCACCTGAGGTCCTTCCCACTCTATGCCCCCACAATCTGGAACACACTGCCACCTACCCTAAGAAGCATCCAAGCAACAAAAGTCTTCTGTGAACACCTAAAGACTCTTCTCTTCCAAGAGCTCTATGGCACATGCTAATCTTCTCAAGAAACTACCGGACGGACCCTGTGCCCACCTACTGAACCCCTTGTAGCCGTTGCTGACTTCACTACCGTGTTTTCCTCAGCAACTACCCTCTCACCCCGCTCCTCATGTTGATCAAGCACACTTGTCTTTCTACTGTTAGCTGTCCACAGTTTTGACTGGTAGAAAAACAGTATGCTAAAAATCAGTTAAATAAATAAATAAACTTGTTTTACTGACCGTCACTAAATTTGCTGACAGTTGGCAACCCTGGTAGACACAAATATTTGTAATGAATTACAATAAACTTTGGGGTATGTTTACTAAACAGCGCTAATGTCGCAGCGGCGATGTTATCATGCGATCAGTGAAGTTATTGCGTGATAATGGTGCATTACCGGGTGATAACGTCACGTATCGCGCGATAACGTCTCCGGCGGCTTTAAGGTGCACATAGGGTTGAGTAAGGCTCCCCAGAGGGTGGAGATAAGGGGTCAATGTGTGGAGAGTGGGTGGGGAGAGGCCCCAGGCACACTAACGCTGTGAAATCAGGGTCTGAAAATTAATGCCAGTGAAAACCTTGCGTTAGAGGCACATTTGCAGGAGAGAGAAACCAGTTCAGTCAGCAATGTACAGCAAAGGCAGGGAGACCCAGATAAGTGATAGTAGTGATACATGTGCAGTAACAAAACATGCAAAAACCAGAGAGATAATGACCAGAATCAAAATAGAAATACAAAACACCAAGCTGGCCAATAGAAAAAACAATGATAAACGGTAATCAACACTACCCATAAAGAATAAAAAGGAAGATGTCATGTTTGGAAGGGTCAATTCTGATTCCCCCCACAAAGTGAATGTTCCAAAATTGCCCACTATCACGCGATACAGATTCTTGCTACCTTGCCGCCGGTACGCCCACTACCTTATATGGCATTCTTCACATTAAAGCTGCAACTAGCGCCGGTAACATTAAGAGGGTTTAGTAAACATACCTCTTTATATGTATCCATGAACCATCTGAAGGTGAATTTCTTCTCCCCACTAACTCTATCTTCCTCCCCATCTATGTTGAGAAAGTAGAACTGAAGGAAAATAGCAAAAACATAGAACATGAGGACAGTAAAAGATCATATGGCCTATCTAATATGTCAAAAATAATATTAAAACTATAGAATTGCAAGGCTTAAAAGGAAGAGAGGAGGCACTGTGGTTTAAACTAGAAAGAGGGAAAAGGAAATCCATTTGAACATAAGAAATGCCTTACTGGATCAGACTAAGGTTCATCAAGCCCTGTATCTTATTTCCAACAGTGGCTAATCCAGGTCACAAGTACCAGGCAGGTATCCAAAGTCCACAGCTTCCACAATGCTTGTCCTGGGGTAAGCAGTGGATTTCCCGGGTCCTCTAATGATGGTTTATGGGTATTTCCTCCAGGAACTTGTCCATACCTTTTTTAAACCCAGCTACACTAAAAGCTTTTACTACATCTTCCTGTAACAAATTTCAGAGTTTGATTACGCGTTGAGTGAAAAAATAGTTTCTCTTATTAGTCTTAAATGGGTTACATTGCAGCTTCATTGTGTGTCCTTTAGTCTTTCTACTTTTTGATGGTGTAAACAACTTGTTCCACTCCATTAATTTATAGACTTCATAGACTTCTATCATAACTCCCCTCAGCCGTCTCTTTTCCAAGTTGAAGAGCACTAACCTTTTAAGCCTCTCCTCATAGGGGTATCCTTCCATCCCCTTTACCATTTTGGTGGCTCTTCTCGGTACCTTTTCTAATTCCGGTATATCCTTTTTAAGATGTGGCGACCAGAATTGCACACAATATTCAAGGTGCAGTCGCACCATGGAACGATAAAGAGGCATTATAATATACTTGGTTTTTTCTCCATTCCTTTCCTTATGATTCCTAGCATTCTATTAGCTTTCTTGGCCACAGCTGTACACTGTGTGGAGGGTTTCAACGTATTATCCACGATGACGCCTAAATCTTTTTACTGGGTGGTGGTTTCTAAGGTGGTACCTTGCATTGTCTAACCATAGTTTGGGTTGTTCTTTCCTAAGTGCATAACTTTGCACTTTTCCACGTTAAATTTCATCTGCCATTTGAATGCCCAGTCTTCCAATTTTTCAAGGTCCTCTTGCAATTTTTCATAATCCTCTTGGGTTTTAACAATTTTGTGTCATCTGCCAATTTTCCCAATGGAGAAAGGCGAATAGTGGTGTACCCCAGGGATCTGTGCTGGGTCCGCTGCTTTTTGACATATTCATAAATGACCTGGAAAGTGGAATAACGAGTGAGGTTATCAAATTTGCAGATGACACAAAACTATTTAAAGTTGTTAAAACCCAAGAGGATTGTGGAAAATTGCAAGAGGATCTTGATAAATTGGAAGACTGGGCATCAAAATGGCAGATGAAATTTAATGTGAACAAGTGCAAGGTTATGCACCTAGGGAAGAACAACCCAAACTATGGTTACACGATGCAAGGTTCCACATTAGGAACTACCACCCAGGAAAAAGATTTAGGCGTCATTGTGGATACCATGTTAAAACCCTCGGCCCAGTGTGCAGCAGTGGCCAAAAGAGCAAATAGAATGCTAGGTATGATAAGGAAAGGAATGGAAAATAAAACAAGAGATATTATAATGCCTCTATATCGTTCCATGGTGAGACCGCACCTTGAATATTGTGTGCAATTCTGGTCGCCGTATCTTAAAAAGGATATAGCGATTTTAGAAAAGGTTCAGAGAAGAGCCACCAAAATGGTAAAGGGGATGGAAGGATACTCCTATGAAGAAAGGCTAAAAAGGTTAGGGCTCTTTAACCTGGAAAAGAGACGGATGAGGGGAGATATGATAGAAGTCTATAAATTAATGAACGGAGTGGAACGGGTAAATGTAGATCGATTGTTTACCTTATCAGAATATAGAAAGACTAGGGGACATGCAATGAAGCTACAGGGTAAACTATTTAAGACTAATAAAAGAAAATATTTTTTCACTCAACGTGTAATCAAACTCTGGAATTTGTTACCGGAGGATGTAGTAAAGGCTGTTAGTGTAGCTGGGTTTAAAAAAGGTTTGGACACGTTCCTGGAGGAAAGGTCCATAAACCATTATTAAGAAGGGACCCAGGATATCAATGAACCAATACAAGCATTGTGGAACCTGTGTCCCTTGGGGAAACTGCTAGATACATATGACCTAGATTGGCCACTGTTGGAAACAGAATACTGGGCTTGATGGACCTTGGTCTGACCCAGTATGGCATATCTTATGTTCTTATGTTCTTATGGCTAAGGAAACGCCTAAGGCTTTATTGCAAAGATTGAGGGGACTGGCAACAAAATGGCTTGCTCCCGAAAGGGCGACGGTGGATTCATTAATGGACACCATCATCCTGGAACAATATTTTGAAGCCGTACCATCTGAAATCAAAGCTTTCTTAATGCTCCAAAAATGCCATTCTACTAAGGAAGCGGCCGACCTCAAAGAGTGTTATTTTGAGGTGGAGTTGGCCGGGACCTCTAGAGGTAATGTTTTAAAAGTGGCAGGCGTTGATAAAATGTGGAGATTTAAAAAGACCTTTAATGAAGATGTAACTGGTGAAAATGTGAGAAAATATGTTTCCAGAAAATGTTATAATTGTGGCCAGCTTGGACATCTACGCAGAGAGTGTAGAGAGCGAACTGCCCTAGTGTCAGGAGGAGAGAAACACTTGGGGGAGGGATTTCTGCTGAAAGTCCAGGTGGAGGGTGTAGAAGCTTTGGCGCTCCTGGACTCCGGAGCAAACCAAAGCATGGTCTCCCAAAAGATGTGGCAGACCATCACGGCCTATAACCCATCCGCCCTGAGCCAAGCAAAGGAGCGAGTGAAAGTGAGATGCGTGCATGGAACATCCTCATATTACCCGCTATACAGAGTGTCTGTGGAAGGAGTAGGTACTGACGAAAAAGTGCACGTAGCAGTAGTCCCACGACTCCCTTATGAGATTGTCTTAGGACATGATTGGTCTCCATTTCACAAGGGATTAAGAAGAGGTTTGAGTGGGAAAACAGGTCTGATTTCTACCAGATCCCAGGTCAAGCCTTCAGGAACAGGGGTTAGTTCAGTAGATGAGCCAATCGAAGCACCTGAGGATGAGGAAGAAGCCCTAGAAGGTGAGAATGGTTTGGGAGAGGAGGTACCCGATATACTTCCCTCTCATGATGGTTTGATTAATGTCCCCTCTAAGGATAGGAAAGGAAAAGCCGAGAGGCGTCGACAAGTGTACCACCTTAACTTATTAAAACCTTGGCAAGACAGATCAGCAACAGCGAGGCTGGTCAAGGTAGAGGAACGTTTGGCCAATCAGCTTAAGATTACGTGCTGTCAGACTAATGGGTCAGCAGCCCGTAATATCTTAAGGGGGGGGATATGTAATGGGGAAGATCCATCCTTGGCCTTGAAAACACAGGATTCTGTGAGAACTAGGTCAGAATCTGACAGGCAGGCAAACCACATGAGCAATAGTTGTCAGGAGCAACGTAAACAGACCCAGCCATGAGGTCTGCAACCCCGCCCAACTAGCAAGCAATCCTTAGCTCCTGAAGCAAATAGTTTTCACCTGAGTGGGGGAAGTGCTAATCAGTACTATAAGAAACATTCAGTAGAGGTAGAAAGGGGAGAAGGAAGAAACAGGAAGGAACTCAGAGAGAGATCCAGCGACAGACCCAGAGAGAGAGCGAGAAACAGCTGTGAGAGTCAGTTTGCTGTGACGCAGTTTGGAGCTCAGAGGCAACGTGCTTTGCAGAGTGAATGGAAGCCTGAGAGAGTGGAACCGTATGTATCTGAGAATTGTGACCCTGGAAGTGATTCTGAACCAGACTTAAGGAAACTTACTGGCAGCAGAAATACCTTGAGAGTTAATGCTCAGAAGCCTCGGGGGAAAAGTCCAAGGCTGGTGCCGTGCTGGGAAGGCCACCAGAAGGATTTAACAGGAGAGCTAGCATGGGAGCATTTACAAGCCCCTGAGAGGGAGAGGTATTGTGTAGAAGATATCTGCATGTCAGAAGAAGAAGAGTTTGAAAAACCTAAACCTCAGAGAAAGCTTCCAAGGGCAAAACCCTTTGCTAGCAGGGTAGAGCAGTTTCATTATCCTCAGCCAAAACCTGAAGGTAGGACAAGCAAATACTTTAAAGGGAAAAGTTCTTATAAAAAGTTATATGCTGAAAATCCTGGAAGGTGGGTCTCTCCTCTCTCACACTCTGATATATATGGTAACAGTAATTCTTACCTTAGAGAGGGCTGGCTGGATAAGCCAATGGGACACTGTGATACCTGGGTACAGGCTATATCACAATGATAGAGCAGATCAAATTGGTGGAGGGGTTTCACTCTGTGTTAGAGAGGGCATTGAGTCACATAGGATTAAAGTTTTGCAGGAAACAAAATACACTGTAGAATCTCTATGGATAGAAATTCCATGTAAAAATGGGAAGGCGATGGCAGTGGTGGTGTACTACCGACCGCCTGGCCAGAATAAACAGATGGATAATGAAATGCTGAGAGATATCAGGGAAGCTAACAAAAGTTACGAAACAGTAATAATTTTTTTTTCAAAGGTAAACACTAATTCATTAAAAGGATAAACCTTTTTCCAGTATTTCGTTTTTAAACACGTTTTTACAAGATATATTTATATTTTTAAAAAAGAGAATTCACGATCCCTCCTTGTCCACGGTGACAATATAAACAAGCACACACGTTTTTGTAAGTTTATTTTTTAATGGTTTACTTTATCTCTCATCCGGTCCTTTGGAACCAATTCCCTCTATCTAGTCTTTAAAAAACACATATTACATCTAAATTTCCTATGTTTCTAAAAAGTGTTCAGCAGTGAAACGGTTTTCGAGACAGAGATTGACAACAAAAAATCCTTTCAAATGATCTAACTCCCACCAGCACCAAACCGCAGAGGTTTCCATACTTCCACACTCCGTATTTCTCTGATAATGTTTAGAAGATGCCAGCTCCGCCCCTTTTCGATTTGAAAACTAGCGTTTTTTAGCATAACTCTATTCTCCCACGTTTCCAAAATATATTCAGCAAAGAGATTTTATATTTTGTGATCGTGGCTCATAACAATTAGTAACATTTTTAAATTTTTAATTTATATTATTTCCCTTTAGTAAGAGAATTCACGATTCTTACTTGACCACGGTGACAATAAAAACAAACATACATGTTTTTGTAAGTTTGATATTTTTTTAATGGTTTATCCCTAATCCGGCCCTTTTGGAACCCATTCCCTTTGTCTAGCCTTAAAAACATATATCACCTTTAAATTTCCTATGTTTCCATAAAGTGTTCAGTAGTGAAACGTTTTTTGAGAAAGAGATTGACAACAAAAAAATCCCTTCATTTTATTTAACTCCCTTCGGTACCAACCGCAGGGGTTTTCAGACTTTCACTTTCTGTATTTCTCTGATAATGCTTAGAAGATGCTAGCTCCGCCCCCTTTCGGCACGAAAACCAGCGTTTTTTCAGCACAACTCTAGCCTCCGACAGTTCTAAAATATATCTAGCAAAAAAATATATCTAGCAAAAAGATTTAATTTTAGAGATCGTGGCAAATAAACAATTAGTAACATTTTTTAATTTATGTAAATTACATGAGTTCTCATCCTCCTACTCTCTGTATTTCCCTAATAATGATTGGACAATGCAAGCTCCGCCCCTTTTGGCGCGAAAAATAGCGTTTTTTAACACAGCTCCACTTGGTGAAACACATCTACTTACAGTTCTGCCGTCCATAGTAAGTAACAAAGATTATTTCCTTTGATAGGTGTTACTATAATGTAAAGCTTTCATAATTTGTTATGTTGTGTTGCAGTAACCTGAGTTGGGTGGTTTTTCAAGTTTCCAAAAAAAGCGTCAGCTTGGCTTTACAATCGTGACAGGTACCCACAATGTAGTGGTTTCTAAATATTTTACAAGTCTGTACCTCCTTATATATTTATTTGTAACATCATTCCTTTACATTTATTAATATTTGGTTTCTCATTTATTCAGTGACAAAATTAATATAACACTGAAGACTATAACGTCTCCAAACCCTATATAGCACTACTGTGCACTCTCCAGTGAGTATCTGCCTTTTCTGCCCTGCGTCTCCCCTCTTTTTCTGTTTGTAAAATAGTTTTTAATGTTGTTTTAATTATTTATTTGCAAGTTTTGGTTTATTTCTTATGTGGATTTTGTTTTAAGTTTCCATGTGCATATTTTATACAATGGTGCCTAAGTTGTTTTCAATATATATATTTTTTATTATGTAGTGTATTTTAATGTTTTTAATCATGTCCCGGTAGCCTTTTAGATAACAGTGTATTATTTTATTTTAATATAATTGTTTTTCTTTTGTAAAGTCCCCCTGAGGAAGGCGAAAGCCGAAACGCGTCGGGGATCTTCAAGGGTGTCTTCAATAAAGGATAGTTTTAGCCAGTGTGGTCATCTCCGTCTTCTGCTCGTTGTGCCTTACGTGACCTCTCTCCTCCATGCCAGCTGAGAGTTATATACAGATCCCCCTTACAGGGAGTGGAAGTGGACGAAGATTTAATACAAGACATACACAATATTGCCATGAAAGGAGAAGTGCTACTGATAGGTGATTTCAATGTGCCGGGTGTGGATTGGCACATCCCTACTGCAATATCATCTAGGAGATATCGGATTCTCTACAGGGAGAACTATTCAGGCAACCTCTATCCATTTTGGGTCCACTTTCTGCTGGGAACAACTGTACCATCAGTAATAAAGCTGGCAGCTAATTGTTGTGCCTGTCAACTGATGGAACACACAAAGAGCTTCCTTCTGAGAAGAAATATCTCAACAAAAACACACAGGCTATGTATTTATGAACCCAGGACTGCAGTACACTGTGACACACTGCCCATGGTCCTGAGCACACACTGTGCTTTTGACAAGGTAACTAATTTGCCTGTGTCTAACGCCAGGAAGAAGTTTAACAGGACCTTGATTGCAGATAATTGCGCACATAGAAACAATCTATTTAAGCTTTTCTAAGGGAAAAAAACAGCTGATGCAGACAGTCTCAAATACCTTGTGCTATGACGTTGAGTGGCTCAGGTGATTCAAAGTCCATTTAAAACTGTAAATCTGCATCATTCTTGGGATTTAAAAAAGAGGTGAACACTTTGCAGGAGTTAAACCAGTGCCCAAAGCAATAGCATCAGATAACCCCTCTTCTCAAATCTCTTCACAAGCTTCATGTCCGTATCCAATTGAAACTTCTCCTTCTGACCTATAAATGCATTCATTCTTCTGCTCCTCTCTACCTTTCTTCTCTCCTTTCCCCTACACCCCTCCTCGTGAACTCCGCTCTTCTACTGGCTTGCTTCTCTCTATGACTTCGCTCCTTTCACCTTGCTGCTCCTTATGCCTGGAACAAACTACCTGAGTCTGTACGTCAGGCATCTCTGCCCCTTTTCAAATCCGTGCTAAAGGCTCAACTCTTTGAAGCTGCTTTTGCATTATGATCCCTTATTTCCCTTGTGTTTCCTTACCCCTCCCTATTCCTTACCCTTCCCTTTTGTTATATTGTGTCATGTCTGTCTTAATTAGATTGTAAGCTCTGGTGAGCACCGACTGTCTTTATATGTGTATGTATAACGCTTCATAGGCCTTGTAGTGCTTCATAAATGATTAATAGTAGTAGATGGACTCTAAAATATGAACTTCCCAGTTCCTCACTCCAGTAGGGCTTCCTGTTTGGCCTGTATTCATTGCTCTTCTTTTTTTTTCACCCCCCCCCCCTTCCTACTGCACATCCTGGCATTATAGATATCTATCTTAAATTGTTTATCGTACCCCTGTTGAATTCCAAGTTCAATCTCCTGTTTCATTGTAAGTGTCTACTTTGCACAATATCGTTGTATGTAAACCGCGCTGATTTTTAAGAGTGCGGTATATAAAAACCATAAAAATAAATAAATAAATAAAGCTTCTGAACCTTTCAGCAGAGACAGAACCCCAGCTTTGAAGAATATCCTTTGGCTCTCCCCTTCCTCTTGCTGTATTTGCAGTTCAGCTCTAAAAACAGCTTGCAGAACAGTAGCCAGAGTTACTTAGACTCAAAGGGAATATTTTAGTACCGGGTGCCTGTGTAGAGGGCAAGAAGACATCTATTTTGGCCCCATTTTATAAAAACATACAGGCATCTATATGTCTTTATGAAATACTAGCGTAAATCCAGCAGCAATTGCAGCTACATTGAGTTTCTGGACATTAGTGCTTGCTTAGGAGCAGGTGTAAATGTCCATGAGTGAAGTATATGAATACACACAGATCAGTGTATTTTATAATCAATTTTTGTACTTAACGACTCCTCCCATGCTCCGCCCACATTCGCAATAAAATTATTTTATAACATCACCCCCAAAATGAAGGGAATGGCTTTACAGGAAGCCCTCGAGAATGATAAATGCTAACTTTGCCTCAGAAATCAATTATAAATAAGAACAAAGCTAAGAGGTGTGGAAAGATGTCCTTATAGATAGTTTTATTCTTTGGTACAGAAATTTGCATATGCTTATGAACTATAAGCAATGGAAGAGCAGCTATCAAATACTTGATGTTAACCAATGGCAGGGCAGCTTTAAAAAATGTTTGATGACATCACAATGTGCACTAAACAGCCTGAGATTTCAACTGAACTAGTGTTTCTCTAGGGGGAATGAAAGGATGTGTAGGGGCAGTGAGTTGGGCTACTGACAGTGTATTATCTGGGGCACAAATGTGAATGAAATTGGATGAATGGTTCAAAAGTTATTAAGGGGAGACAGGAATACAGACATGACAGTTCCATAAGGCTAGTTTCCATATAGGAAACGAGATTAGCTTTGGAACCTGAATAACTGACCACTGACTCATGGAAAGGAAATGTTTGCTTAGTCCTGTTGCAGAGTGCCTTTCATGTTCCCTTCTCCGGGGTAAATGGTCTCAACATATGGTGGTTTACTTTAACTGATGCAAGATTGGTTGCTCTGTTCTAGTACTGAGAATCTGCCTTATGGGAGACCCCGACATCTTTAGTTCTGATGTCTTTATTGATTTCCCTTAGAAAAACAAGACTATAAATCCATGCTGGCGGCGGGGTAAAACCAGGACTGAATTAGGCTGTGCTAAAATTAGGAGCCGTTAGTAACCCTTCATTCATTCAATAAAATTCAGAGGTGTGCCCAAAATTCATGCACAGGAAAAGAGCAGTAAGGCACAGAGCCATCTGTCCCTCATACCTGCTCATAGGTGCCAGCTGTGTGGCTGCAATGAGTACCTGGGCATCTCTAATATTAAGCAGACTCACTGCATCCCGGAGGTTTAGCACCTCCGTTCATTTTGGAATCTACTCCTATGCGCCCTGCTAGATAACAAGAAAAAATGTGATGGGCTATCACAGTATTCACAGAATTATTCATACGGCTCAGACAGTCTTCACAATTGAAGAGCTAGTTGGTAGAAAGGGATGCGTACGTAAGAGTTAATCTACAGCCATCATGTTGGCAAAGGACGGGCAGAATGACCTATAAGCACAAAAGGACACACAGCTGAGCTTTCCTGGGGGAGAGGGGAGGGACAGGCTCTGCATCTTACTTGAAATTAGCACCTTTCAGGCTGTGTGTTGGTTATTTTTGTGTACCCCCGAGGTTTACAAAGTTCAATAGGAAAGTTTGTGCCATTTTCTTATCCAAGCAATGAGTGTGGGGGGGGGGGGGTCTCAGTGATTGAGAAGATAACTCAAAAAACAAAGGACACTTCATCTCTCCCTCCAAATTAACTCTCTAACTGTTCTCCCAAAACTACCAATAGAGACAAGTGATGCAGAATATAAATGTGAGTATCATAGGGCACAAATCTCTTGCAGTAAACATTGTGTGTAGGGGGGAGAGGTATTTCAGGTTTTTGTTTTACTTATCTGCCTCATCTCCTGTGTATCTTGCCATCTCTCTGTTGGTATTTGTTTTAGTTTGATGGGGTGGGGCTGGGCACTCAGTGTCCCCAAAAGGTGATAAGGCAATATAAGCAGGGCATCCAAAATATAGTTTAGCGGTCTCACAAACAGTCCAGTCTTCAGAATATCCCCACTGAGTATGCATGAGAGAGATCTGCATATATCTGGAAATCCTGGTATAAAGGCATAACTCTCTCTGATCTACTTGTGTGTAGATATATTTGGTGACTCTTACGTAAGGATATTGGTTATCAGAGTTGCCAAGTTACCCAGTTCCAGGCATAAGATTTTAAGCCAGTCCTGGATTTCAGACAATCTCATCCTGATGCATTTTGGAGCCTGCAGCACTGATTTCAATGGGTAAATCTGGGGACTACAAATACTATACTGCATTGCAATGAAAATTTAAAATCAGAGCTAGCCAAAACGTCTCACTTCTGGAAATAGGTAACTCAGTAACTCTGGGTCATAGACCTTTATTAATATAGTTTTGTGGCCCCCGCAAGCTTTGCAGGGCTTACACACTGTTCAGAAGGGAGATTCCGTATGGCTTTATTCCTCTGTCTCCAGTATGTGTTGGTGAGAAGTTAAAGCGACTCCCTGCTGTTTCTTGGCAAATCCCTGTATAATTTCTCAGGATTACATTTTCCCTCCTTAAGGTTTCCATTGTAGCTTCCCTCTTTTAACATTTCTGTGCACCTTGGTCAACCAGAGTCACTGACGTTGTGTGGCCAATATATTTACCATTGACAAGCAGATAAAAATAGAAATGAAGGTACCTTGAAACTAGCCAGAGCTGTTAGCAGCGCCTCACAGCCCAGGAAACTGTAAACCTGTAAAATAGGTTTCCTGCCAACATTTTTAACTGCTCAGCAACAAGCTTTCTAGAGTTCTGCTCTCGCCAGGTTAGTGCAAAATCAGAGCTGGAAACCACCTGGGCATGTCTGAGTCTCTGCCCCCACCCCCACTGTCCTTTTATTTTATAACTCTTTTCAGCTCGGAAGATAAACAGCACGGATATAATCCAGCCTTCAGAGTCCTTTGTATATTTGGACAAAATCATCCTTGGATCCTTCTGCACTGACACCATTCAGGAAGTATTACTCTGGAAAGTCAGTCACAAATGTTCTGCATTAATCCTATTCCTCCCCCCAGCCCTTCCCTGCTCTCCCCCATTCCTGCAGCTCTCCCGCCCCTTTCTGTTTTGCTCCCTGCCTATCCTCTCCAGCTCCCCTCTTTCCCGGCTACTTTCCTCCCTCCAGTTTTCCCTGTGTTCTCCCCTCCATCTGCAGCTCTTGCTTTTATCCCTGCGCTTCCTTCTCTCCATGCCTCTTCTCCCATAGGCTGTCCTCCATCTCTGTCTTCTGTTCTCCCTAAATCTCCCTCCAGTTTTCGCACTCCCCCCCCCCTGTTCCCTTCCTACACCAACCCCTCTGATCTCTGCCTTTTCACCCTTCATCTCCTCTCCCTCTAACCCTGTTCTACATCTTCAATTATTCTACTTTTCCCCTTTCACCACAACTCTTCGTAACGCCCCCTACTGCTCTTCCTTTTCTCCGCTTTTCCCTGCAGCCCTCCCTTATTCTCCCTGTCTCTGCAGCCCTCCCTATCCCCTGCTCTCCTCTCCCTTTCCTCCCTCAGCAATGTTCTCTCCCCCCCCCCCTCGTCAGCTCAATTCCTCCTACCCACCCTCTCCCTGCAGCTATCTCTTCCCTTCCTCCAAGCCCCTCTTCCCCCTCCCCCCATGGTTCTGTCCAACTTTGTGGTTCCTCTCTTGTCTTACCCTCCCCCCCCCCTGCAGCTCAATTGCCCCTGAGGAATCTCTCACCCCTGCCCTTCTACCTGCAGCTCTCCCTCCCCTCCGTTTATTATCCCACCCCTTCCTTCCCTTTATTTATACTCCCCCATTCCCCCGGCTCTTAGTTCAGGGTCTTGTTGCCCCATTTCCACTTTCCCCACAGCTCTCACCCCTTCCATCCCCTTCTCCCTATGTCTGCCTCCCCCATTCCCTCTCTGGGTACTCTCCTCCGTTCCCTTTCCCTTCAAGTGCCCCCTCCCTTCTCTCCCACCATTCCCCTTCCTGCCCCACTCCCCCTGGTGAGTTGCTCTTTCAGGTTCAGGTCCCGGTCCACACCCCCTCCCTCTCCCACCATGCCCAGCCTCTTGCCCCGCCCTCCCCTTCGCCGCAGCCCCGCCCCCTTTCTCCCTGCCTCGGAGGGGGCGTGGCCGGGCGGCGGCCGGCTCCCTGCGGTTGGCCCTGGGGGCCGGTGACGCGCCGGGCGGGGAGTACTTGCGGGCGCTGGAGGGGCCGGAGCCGGCAGAACCATGCTGAGCTCCAGGAGGGCGACGGGGAGCCGGAGCCCGATCCCCCGCACCCACCATGGGCGACGGCTGGCTCTCTGCGGACCGCCAGAACCGCTCGAGCGGAGGCGGCACCACCACGGTGGGGCCGGAGCGGACGGGCGGCCCTGGGCAGCCACCCCTCGAGCTGCCCGAGCAGTGGATGGCCGGCATGGGCTCGCTGATGGCGCTCGTCGTGCTGCTCATCGTGCTGGGCAACGCGCTGGTGATCGCGGCGATCGCCCGCACTCCGCGCCTGCAGACCCTCACCAACCTGTTCATCATCTCGCTGGCGTGCGCCGACCTCATCATGGGCTCGCTGGTGGTGCCCCTGGGGGCCACGCTGGTGGTGCGGGGCCGCTGGCTCTACGGCTCCTTCTTCTGCGAGTTCTGGACTTCGGTGGACGTGCTGTGTGTCACGGCGAGCATCGAGACCCTGTGCGTGATCGCGATCGACCGCTACATCGCCATTACTTCGCCCTTCCGCTACCAGAGCCTGCTCACCAAGGGTCGCGCCAGGGGCATCGTGTGCACGGTGTGGGCCATCTCGGCGTTCGTCTCCTTCCTGCCCATCATGATGCACTGGTGGCGGGACACGAGCGACCCGGTGGCCGTGAGCTGCTACGAGGACCCGGGCTGCTGCGACTTTGTCACCAACCGCGCCTATGCCATCGCCTCGTCCATCGTGTCCTTCTACGTGCCGCTGCTCATCATGATCTTCGTCTACTGTCGAGTCTACAGGGAGGCGCGGGAGCAGATGCGAAAGATCGACCGCTGCGAGGGGCGATTCCACGGGGGGAACCCGCCAGGCCCCGGCGGCAGCCGGCGCAGACCGTCACGCATGCTGGTGGCCAAGGAGCAGAAGGCGCTCAAGACGCTGGGCATCATCATGGGCACCTTCACCCTCTGTTGGCTGCCCTTCTTCCTGGTCAACATCGTCAACGTCTTCCACCGCAACCTGGTGCCCGACAAGCTCTTCCTCTTCTTCAACTGGCTCGGCTACGCCAACTCGGCGTTCAACCCCATCATCTACTGCCGGAGCCCCGACTTCAGGAGAGCCTACAAGCGGCTCCTCTGTTGCCCGGAACGCAGGCGGAACGCCGACTCCTGCCACCCGGTGCGCTACTCCGGGGGCTTCGCCAACAGCCTGGTGCCCGGCGCTCTGGCTACTTGGTCCGAGTGCAACGGGACCCAGGAGGGCAGCGAGGAGGGCAAAGACTCGCCCCCCTCCGATTCGCAGCTCTAGAGGCCGGGAGCAAGCGAGGATGTTGCTTCCTCGGGATCCGTAAAGCTCAGGTGAAAGCAGCGAGAGAAACGGATTGTGACTCCGAAGTTGCCTCTTGGCAGAAGTTTTTGCTGCAGAACAAGGTAAAAGACAAGCAGATCTTACCCTTGGTTTCTTGCACTTACTGACCTCGTCTTTTCCTCTCCCCTCGCCCCATGTCCCCGATCCTCGGACTTTACAGGAGAATCGTCCCTCACCCAACCCCTTTTCCCGAGACGTGGTGCGACTTGAGTTACAGACCACCTATGATGGCTTTTTACAACTCTTTTGCTAACTGACTGGAGGGGAGAGACTTATTTTTGAAGTTTTGCAAATAGCCCTAGTTTTCTAAACAAAAAATGGAACTGAACATTTTTTTATATACTCGTATCTGAAACCCAATCTCTTGCTTTTTCTGCATCTGATAAACGTTGTCTACCTCAACCTGTGCACTTTTCGTACAGAGATCTACAAAAGTGTTTATATTAAACCGGCTAATGATAAGAAAAACGCACAAGCCCCTGTGGCAGCGGATTGCTCCTCTCACCTTTCCACTGAATGCAAGGAGGATAACTAGGAAACTTACAGAGCTATATATGTATAGATAGATATATTTGCACAGTGTTAGGAATTGCAAACGTCTTTGGAAGATGTTAACATTGCACAAATGATATTAAAATAAAGGAGGTGAGCAGAATTATAGTATCGCCAACTCGATCTGTCGCAGCCTTTTATTCTTTCGTTGAGAAAGTGACTTTTTTCCATATTTATCAAGGTACTGTAATTCGAGCTAACCTATATAGTGAATGAAAGTATCTTACGTTGAGGGATTAATTTTTTTTAATGACTACGCGCACACGTGAATCTGCTGATAATTTAGCACTTTTATGTCGTTTCCGTTCTCTTGCGTGTTTCGTACAAATAAAAAAAATAAAATATTTATATTCTACTGCAGATAAACTTCTAGATAAGTGGCGTGTGTGCAATAAATTCGGTCGCAGTACAATCAAGTGTATGTCCTTTGTTTTGAAATGCTATGATGGGAAGACAAGGGGTTTGTGTTGTCGGGAAATGGATTAAATTATCAATAAAATTATATTTAAAAAAAAATCCCTTTCTGACATTTTTCGCAGCGATCCGTAGGATCCATAGCGGTTTTTAGGGCGAGCCGCGGATAAAATCCATCGACCAGATGATATACGCGTCCATCTAGGACTTTGATGTAACCTTCCACTAATTTCAAGGCAAATCCGATTTTTATATTTTAATCTGTAGAAAACAGCTGCGATCAGAGGAAGTTTTTTTTGGGGGGGGGGGGTTGTGTTTCTGTTGTGCGCTGTTAGGACTTGGGAGAAATTCTTTGCAACTAGTGATCTTATTTTGAAACGATCATATAGATGCGGTGGTTTTTTCCTAGATGAACGTATTCAGGGAATTCTTTCACGGCAAAACGTGTTCTACACATACTGTTTTGTTCAACAGATAAAGAACTCGTTTGAGTAAGGTTTTCCCGTAACAGTAGTTCAGCCCGTAACGAAAGCACAGTGTAATTAATGGATGGAGCTCTTGTGCAATGTCCTTAGAAGCCTAGACTATGCTCCAAGCTTTTAGATACGGTTAAGAGATTGACTGCTAGATTTTAAGACAAGAGTAGAAAACAAACCGAAGTATGTAGCAACGTGGACACTGATGCAATGTTTAAAATGTCCTTTGAAGAAGTGGGTGAGGGTGGAGGTCACTGTCTGGGCTAGGCTAGGTCCCTAAAACCTACAGATAGACCCAATGTACGGTTATCTGCACCAGTGAGTAAAAACACCCAGAATAAAGACGTGTTAGTGCGTCAGTGTGAGCAAAAAAGAGTGTTAAGATAAACAAGACCGAGAAAAAACTGAAAGGAGTAGGGGGAAATAGCGGACCCCTCTTCTACTTTCAGGATTTTTATTCATTGGAGCAAACTTGGCGTTTTCTGTCTTCCAAACCATTCAACCTATTTTCAAAATAGTATAGTATTCAAAATCTGGAGAATGAAATAATCTTTCTCCATATTAGAACCCCCCCCCCCATTTCCTTTTCTTGTTGCCGCTACTAGTTCTTAGAGATGTAGTATGGTGGTTCATAAGGAAAGGTCTGTTTCTCTGTGTGTGAACATCAATAAAGCTTAAAAGTTATGGGTTTATACAGTGGTCACTGATTGGGACAATCCTTGCAAGGCTGAAGACAGATAAGCATCGTTATTTTTTTTGTTTGCTTCTAGTCAACAGCAGGCAACTGGCAATAACTAAAGCTTGAACAAAGCTTACAAGTCAAGCAACCTATGACCTGCTGAAATCCTAAAAGCTCTCTTCCCCCCTGTTGGTAGGCAAGCGTTTACCAGACTGAATACTCTAGACGTGGCATGCCACAGGTTTCCATCTGTCTTGGTCTGGTCAAGCCTTATCGGAAGCTGGAATTTTATGAATTACTTTCAAGTGGCCATTGCGCAATCTTTCCTTGTTCCACATACCTAGCAGTTTTTCCCCGTGCCCTCTGCTGTTGAGTCTTTGGTTGTGCTCAAAACAAGGGTAGGGACCGCTGGAAAATTTGCTAGTTACAAGTAACAAGCAGAACTTACTGCAGGCCAGGCTGGAAAAGGAGCTGTAGTTTCTACAAAAGTCCATGCTTATCGGCTGTGCTACAAGTCGTTGATGCAAGGAGCTATCACAGTCCCATCTGCAGGGAGAAATCATTATCCCAGCCTAGATGCAGTAACAGGGATATGGGGTGCTTGTCCAATAGCTGCATAGTAGCCTTTATGGCAAATATTGGCAAAGAGAGTGTTTCCCAGTTACATCCAATAAACTGGACTTTAGGGCATTCCCTTAGCCGTCACAGCTATACACACAGAAGCTGCCGGAGTGGGATATGCAACTTTCATCCACTCAGCATGCAGCACAAGTTCAGCCCTCATGGGCCATAAACTGGGTAGGTTTTCAGGATATCCCTACTGAATATGCATGTGATAGATCTGGATGCCTGTTCTATCAATAGCATATCCTGGAAACCTAAACAGTTTGTGGCCTTTGAAGATTCAGCTTGTGCACCCTTGATGCCCTACATACATACAAAAAGGCAGCAGGGAAGGACCCCAAGGCTGATTTAGTCTTCCCCGTTCCTGGTTCAGCACCCCCACTCAATCTCATGTTGCAAAACCCTTGGTGTTTTCCCATGCTTTCTTGAATAATAGTGGGGGACAGAGAGAGGAGGAGGGAGAGGGTCAGTATTACCTCAACTGGGGAGCTGTTTCATATCTGTACCGTTGCATTGCTTTATCTTATTTTAGAGTCTACACCCTCTAAGCCTCCTGTTGTTCAGAATTCTTGTTCCACTGAAAAATATTTGAAGGTCTTTATCATATCTCACAGTTAAAACAAAGGTATGGATGGAGATAAGATGGCTTTTCTGCAAGTTGTCTGCCTTTTAACCCAAAAGTCACTGGGTCAAGACCTGTTTCTGACTGTGAGGAAGAAAAGCAAGTGAAGCTTTTTATGCTACAGACAGTAGCCTGCTGACTAAAGAGATCAGAGTTCAAATCCCACTGGCTCTCCTTGTAGTCTTAGACACGTCACTTAACCTTTGATTGTTTAAGGTACAAAACCTAGATTATAAGCCCTCCAGAGATAGGGAAATATCTACTGTACCTGATTGTAGTTTGCCTTGAACTACTATAAGAGTGGTGAATGTCTGGAATGTCCTCACGATAGAGGTGGTAGGGGCAAAAGCAGTGACGGAATTCAAAATGGCATGGGAGAGACACAGGGGATCCCTTCATAGACAGAAGATGGATTCAAAACAAACTTAAGTATCTTTTATACCTCAACAAATAGAGGGTGGGTAACATGTATGGAGCAGCGGGTACAATCACTGTAGCCACCTTACTGGGCAGACTAGTTGGGCCATGCTGATCTTGATCTGCCATCATTTATTATATTAACTGTATATTTAAAACATGAAAATGAGTATTAACATCTTGTTTATTGCTTAAGTCCAAACTCCAGTTCCTGGAAAGCTTTTAGCATTAGATTCCGAAGTAAAAAGGCTATAATTAACCAGCACTAAAATATATAAGCTATTCTGGATATGTGCACTTTCAGAGACATGTACAGCATTCAAGGTGTGGGGTTGTGCTTCCGAATGAGATCAAGTACATGATTAGTAGGTCACAGTGAGAATGCAGAAGACATTTTCTATTTCACTTCTGTCTGACCAAATAATGTGTCACAGTCGCTTGAACAAGTGTTTCAGGCTGACATCACTCTGGCCACTCATTTTAAGCACTAAGCTCCTGTCTGAAGTGTGTTGATCTTCTATTCTCTTTGGGCGTTAACTGATCTATACGATGCTGCAGAGACTGTCAGTGCTGCAGGGGAATACGCAGACTGTCAAAATTTGGTCCTTAAAAATAGTCTGAAAATTTTAGTCCTTATTACAAATGCTTATAATGGTTTGTCGCTTCTTCAGTAAGTGACCTATTTCTGAAACAAAACAGATGGAGCCTTCTTAGGGCAATTTGTTTTTATTGTTTCATTTCTTATAATTCTTTGCTATCATTCTTTCTGAAAGAGAAGGCAGGAATGGTGAGGGCTTGTCTATTCTCTGATGTCATCAACACAGTCGCTCTCAAGCTTTGCCTTCATGTTTTCACAATTTAAGGCTTTCTTTTAGAACTTAAGTGCCATGCTGGGTCAGACCGATGTTCCAGCAAAGTAGTGGTCACTCGGAAGTATCTGGTAGACCCAAAGGGGATTCCCTCTTGTATTGCTCACTCGTAAATGGAAGTTAGAAAATAAGCGAAACAAAAAAGGCCAATAAGGTGATATTTTTTATTGGACTAACTTAATCCATTCTTGGACTAGCTCTTGAAGGTTAAAACCTTTTTCAGGTCAGGACCGTCAAAGCTGTGCTTTGGTGATTCATTTATGTATTATGGTAATGTCATCTGTTGCTCCTACCTTCCTGATCTGAAGACAGTTTTAACCTTCACACTCTAGTCCAAGAATGTATGAAGTTAATCTAATAAAAAAAGATTACCTTATTTTCTTTTTTAGTTTTTCTTTTTTTTTCTAACTTCCATTAAAGTGGACTAAGATGGAAGGCAAACTACTTTATCTTAAATGTAAGAGATGGTAATCACCGAGTTTGCCTTGACTAATAAGTGTTAATGGAGCTAGCAACCAGAAATTTGCACAAACCTATATTAGTCTTGACCACATCCTCTGAAAATAAGTCCCACAGCTTATTTGTGTGCTGGCTGAAAAAGTACTTGCTTAAATTTGTTTTAAGTCTGCATCCAGTGAGCTTCATGGAATGTTCTCTTTATTTGTGTTTGACAGGTTGAAACACCGTTCCAACTCCTCTCATGATTTTATACATTTCTATCATATTGCTTCTCAGTTATCTTTTTTCCAAGTTGAAGAACCGTAACTTATCTAGCCTCCTTTCATAACGGAGGTGTTTGATACCCTTTATAGTTTTTGTCGCTCTTTTCTGTACCTTTTAAGTTCTGTTGTATCTTTTTTTGAGATGTGGTGATCACTCGCATGCACTCACTACCCAAAGTATTGCCTCACCATGGATTGATACAGAAGTATTGTATTCCAAACCTGTTGTTGTCCGTTCTTTTCCAAATCATTTTTAACATTCTGTTTCCATTTTTGACCAGAGAATTGCAGTGTATTGTTCAGAGTGATGCCAAGATCCTTTACTGAGCCGAGAGCTGCTAATGTGGAACCTAATCTAATCTTACTCTCACAGGCCACTTTATCAGGCTCGCAGAACTATCCAACGCAGCTTACAACATATTCAAACACTTCAAATGTACAAAAACATGAAATTGTGTAGGTGCAGAGGGTAGTTTTTAAAAGCATTTCCATGGGTAAAACAGTGCCTTAGCTGCAAAAATATGCTTTCATAAAATTGCTTGCCTGATTTATGGGTAAACTTAAGCGCATACAGCCTGTATTCATGTCAATTTACTCAGGCTGGGCACATGTGTTCCTGGGGGTAGAGTCGGGAAGGGTGCAAAACATTTTTAAATTTAAGCATATGTTCCTAAATTTTATTTATTTTATTTAGTGTACACTTATATCCCGCTACTTCCAGCGATCAGCAGCGGTTTGCTATACATAACAGTATGGTTTACAGGCCATGGATTAAAACATACATAATGATTCAGTACAGGACACAAACATTCAGATTACAGGTTTACACTTGATTGCAAGACATTGATTACACATGTATGTACATATTTACAGGTTGTCGGAGTCTATAGGTGTTAAATTAAAACTGACAGTTTGTTCATGACAAATAAAAGCTGCAACTATGTGAGTATATTTGCTCTGAGGGTGATTTTCATGCCTACCTTTGCTTTGCCAGTTTGGCTAAGCGCAGAGGAGTTCATGGGGCATGTTTACTAACCGGTGCTACTCAGCAGTGCAGGGTTTAACATGCAGTTTGAGCACCGGGCTAAAAGGTAGCACAGGGCCTGGTACTAAAAACCCCATGCTGCTCTAGAAGCATGCATTGAGGCAGCGATGGGGCAGGGGCGGGGTGCTCCTTGTGTGGTGCAACTGGGGTGGGCGTTTGTGGCCTGCATTACCTGCTCAGTGTAGGTAGGGCAGGTGCAACTAATGCCAGCTGAATGTGTGGTAACTGCATGGAGATGGATATTTATGTCGTTAGCCCCACACTAACACAGTCCATGTCGTCACCGGAGCAGGGCTTAGCAAGCATACCCCTAAGTGTACTTTTTATTTGTGCGTGGGTTATAAAATGACTCCTTTGTCCTTGCTTACATTAAATTTTATTTGCTATTTAGCTGCTGCCTCACAAGATCCTTCTGCCATGGCGGGCCTTAAAGCACCCATCCGCTTGCACGCAGTCACAGCCTACCGTTCCTGCATTGGAGAGGGGCGGCGGACCATGAGTATGCACATGTGTGCTGGTGCTCTAAGGCCCATCGTGGCACTGAAGCATTGGCATAAAGCGATCACTTTTAAAAGCATGGAGGGATGGCGGTGCTGCCCCCTCGCCCTGGTAAGATTGGGAGGGGGTGGCATAGTGGGCCTGCCTAGGCTGGAAGAAAAGCTTGGGCCGGCCCTACCGTCTGCAATTCCTCACAGGCCTCTACTGTTCAAATGACTCTGGATAAGTTTGAACCTCCAGGTTTGATTACCTCACTTCCTTTCCTAGGTCATTAATAAATAAGTTAAATAAAACTGCTTCCAGTTCATTTCTTCTCAGTGGGAAAACTGATCACTCTTTGTTTCCTATTCTTGTGCAGCAGTTCTTAACCCAGTCCTTGGAAAGCACCCAGCCAGTAGAGATTTCAGGATATCCACAATGAATATGTATGAGATAGACTTGCATACTGTTTATAGGCATGGGAGGTGGCATGTAAGTTAATACATGAATAGAAATGAAATCGATTGCCTGCATATTCATTGTGGCTATCCTGAAAACCTTATTGCCTGGGTGAGTCCTGAGTATTGGGTTGAGAACTGCTGTGACCTGTTAATAATCCCCATTAGTCCTATCCAATGACTTTATAATTTCCCCAGAAGTCTTTGCTGTGGGATTTTATCCAGATGTCTTCAGCTTGCCCTTATCCACATGTTTCTCTCCCAGTAAATCATACAGTGTTTATTCATTTGCCCAGTAAGCCAGTTCTTAACTGTAGCTTCCGCCATTTTGCTTGCACTGGCCTCAGACTCAATGGCCTGTAGGTCACTGTGTATATGTGTGTGTGTATATTCCCTTAGTGGGTCGTTTTGGGAGCCCTGTTCGTGCTTTGGGCATAAAGACGTCTCCAGAGTCATTTTAGAAGCTGGGTCTGTGGACATCCAAATCAGAATGGGGGCATGATGGAGGTGAGGCTGGGGCGGTCCTAAGAACCTGGACATCTGGAATCGGGCCTAAGTTTAGACTTGCTCCAGGCACCTGAAAAATGCTTGTTTTGGCTGAAAAACAACCAGAGAGTGTAGAGGAGAAAACATTCCCTCATCCCCAGTACTCGGTACAATTTCAACAACAGCAGCATTGGGATCTGAACCTTGGCTTCCCTGTTCTTAGCCTGCTACTTTAACCATTAGGCCAATGATTCTCAACTTTTTTTTCTGCTGCAGTACACCTGACAGACTGTAGTCATGTGTGTGACATACTGAATGCTACAGTCTGAACAAAAAAAGAGCATAGATATCATTTTATTGTAGCTAAAAATGAGGCTTGGGGGCAGAACAGAATTAGGGAGCAGTTATAGGGATTTCTGCTGCTGCCCAGATGGGTGGTTTGTCTTGGTCTGGGCACCTCAGCTGAGATCTGTCCATCTTGGGAGGCCCTGCCAGTAGTTAAACTACCGATAGCTTAGCTCTCTCCATACAAAGATTTGACTCGTTCAAGCCATGGTATTTTCAATAACATTATATGGATGCGAAATCTGGACAGTGAAAAGATAAACAGGAAGAAAATTGATGCCTTTGAATTATGGTGCCGGCGGCAAATACTGTGTATACCATGAACTGCCCAAAGAACAAACCAGTCGGTACTAGAGGAGATCAAACCTAAGCTTTCTTTAGAAGCTCAGATGACAAGACTTTGACTTTCATACTTTGGACACAACATACAAAGAGAGAGATCACTTTCTCTTCACATGATGAAATCATGCTTGGCAAGAAAGACATCATGCTTGGCAAGATAGAAGGTCAACGCAAAAGAGGAAGGCCAGCAATGAGATAGATCGATACAATAACAGCAGCTACAGGTGCCAGTCTGTCAACAATGAGTCGCCTGACTGAAGACTGAACACAATTTTGGACAACTATCCAGAGGGTTGCAATGAGTCGATACCGACTCAACAGCACTTAACAGCAACAACATAGGGATTTCTGGATTGCCAGGAATCAGCCATGACTTGAAGGCACACATTGCATTGGCATTGCATAAGGATTCAATTACCTGGATTCTTTCTTTGCACGTTCCCCAGTAGGCACACATGGATGCTAGGGAAAGAATAGGCCTTGCTGTCTGTCAAACATCTGGTGACACACCTCCCAGCTCTTGGTGACACTTGGAGAACCATTGCATTAGGCTATTCCTAGATGTCCAGCTTCTGAAATACTATTCTGGGACCATCTGTGTAGATGCCCCCACAGACGTCCATATCAGAAAAGTCCACGTTTGTGAAATTGTGTCTGCACCTGGAAGTGCCTGCGTTTTTTTCAGAGTTTCTGGCTTAGATGTCCTAGATTGCACTTGCAAAACCCCAAAACAATAGATCCCACACTCATTATAAAATTTAAAAGGACCTCAAACAGCAGGAGCTTATATTAAGCCTAATGGCTCTCCTGTATTATAGCCTAAAAGGCCACCACTAGATAGGCTCTAAAGATCATCGTAGGTCCAGTAAGTCATATAGTTTTTACTGGTTTTCTCTTTTTTCTTTTTCAAATTAATTTGGGACATTGTGATACCTGGGTACAAACTATATAGCAATGACAGAGTTGATCAAATTGGTGGAGGTGTTGCACTCTATGTTAGAGAGATCATTAAAGTTTTGCAGGAAACAAAATGCACTGTAGAATCTCTATGGACAGAAATTCTATGTAAAAAGGGGAAGGTGATGGCAGTAAGGGTGTACTTCTGACCGCCTGGCCAGAATGAACAGAATGGGTCAATGTCACAGCAGGACATGTTAGGGAAATAAAGTTTCTAGATTAAATAAATGATGCTTCTTGGAGCAGCTGATTCATGAACCGACAAGAGGAGAAGTTATTTTGGACATAGTCCTTAGTGGAACACAGGATATGATACAAGAGATAAGGGTGTTGGAGCCACTTGGCAATAGTGATCATAGTATGATCACATTGGACTTAATAAATGGAGGAAGAACAGCAAGGAAATCCACAGTACTACCTTTTAACTTTCAAAAGGGAGACTATGATAAAATGAGTAAAGTAGTTAAGAAACAACTAAAAGGAGCAGCTGCAAAGGTCAAAGATTTATATCAAGTATAAGTGTTGTTTAAAAATAGTCAAATGACGAAAATGGAAACAACAGCACTGGCACGTTAGATGCAAGGCATTGATAAGGCAGGCAATGAGAGAATTTGAAAAAAAAAGTCTGTCATGGAAGCAAAAACACATAATAAAAACATATCCATGTAGATTTATAGCAAAAAAATTGTGAGGGAGTCAGTTGGACCATTAGTTGACAGAGGAGTAAAAGGGGTGCTAACGGAGGATAAGGCCATAGCAGAGAGACTGAATGAATTCTTTGCGAAAAAGATGTTGCCTCCCCGGTGATGGCCCCACCCTTACTTAATTTCCCCACCCTTTTATGTAACACCGCTTTGACCCAGTGAAAAGCGGGATACAAATACATCTAAATAAATAAATAAGAAGTTACCCATGCCTGAAATGGTACTTAAAGGTGGTAATAAAGACAGAACCTTTCTTGCAGATAAAATAAACATGCCATAAACACCTATATTTTACCCTACAGAGCACAGACACAATAAACATGTGCAATCCCTAGAGCAGAGTTTCCCAACTGCAGTCCTGGAGGGCCAAACACCATTCAGGTTTCACGCTGTCCCTAATAAATATGCCTGTGCTGCATTTGTATGCACCACCCCCATTGTATGCAAATGTATCTCATACATATTCATTAGGGATAGCATGAAAACTGAACCGTGTTTGGTCCACCAGGACCAGAGTTGGGAACCGCTGCCCTAGAGCAGTGGCCAACAGGGGCAAAAACACCCACACCCACAGGCTCCACTATCCAAAGCCTCATGGAGAGTCAGGCTGTTGGGCCCTGCGCAGAGCAGCATCTCCCAATACTAGCACCTGCATACCTTAGCAATGCCATCTTAAATTTGGAAACAAGTTCCACATATATCAAAAGGTTACTATGATTAATGTCAGATAACAAATCCTACGTTAAACACAATTTGTTGACAGAGATCCATCATAGCAACCTTTCTGATATCTGTGGAGTGTGTTTCAGTGTTTGTTTTGGACAGTGTTTACCACCCTGGGGAGTGACCCTAACAGTATTGAGTACCATAGCAATGCCTGCACTGTGCCCAGGACTGGTGTGGCGGCCAGGGCTGCCAAGCACCTCTATCTTTGCATAATGCTGAAATAGGTGTGGGAGTGTGTGTATGTCTATCCAGTGTTTTGTGGCTGCCTACACCTTACTGAGCTCACAATGCTTGCACTGTTTCCAGTGTTAGCCTGCCAATGTGCACAATGAGGAGCAAGGTACTGTGGGTATGGCCCGGACAGGACTGCAGGTCATAGCGCAATGGCTGGGACCTTGCCGTGCCCGACCACCACCTGCATGGACAGAGTGGCCACAGCATGTCATGCTTGGAGGTCACTCTCACCCTGACAGAGCAATGACCATGGCATGGCTAGGTTCACCCATAGTGCTATACACTATTTCTCACAAGTGATATATATGAGTTCCTTTTTCTGGGGCCCAATCACTGACATACCTACTTGGTGTGTGTGCTCACATCCCAGTTTTGGGTGCACACAGTTCCTCCAGGAACATGCACTATGTACTAGCTAGCAGAATGTCTGCAGTTAGCATGTCTATGGCTGGAACACCTTGCAGGGTGCAGCGGGTGGAGACTTACTGTGACCTCTACTGGTGAATGTCAGATAGTGGTGGGGGGGCAGCTGAGCTTTTCCAGGCCTGTCTGCCAGTGCCCAATGTGATGCGTACAGATCTGCATTGACTGCCCTGGAGGGTGCCTATTCCCACCAAGACTGGGGTTGATGGTCCCCTCTACTGCCACCATTGCAGAGATGTAGAATGTGGATCTGTTGGTGGGAGATCCTGTCCCCCACCCTGACCCACAGGGGGTGGGTTGGGTGGTGCTACATAATCCACTTTTGGGTCCAATCACCACCCTTCTCTGATAAACCTGTGACTGTGGCACCCACACAGGATATGCACTATTCTGGGTGCATCATAGTCCACAAGGGCTAGACATGACTGGGAAATACAGATGGATACAGGTGTATCCTAGGTGTGTCTGCAGGGACTATCTATCACACACTGGCACTGATGGGGACCTGCAGCACAGCCTATCTCAGCCAAACCAGGTGCTGCAGACCTTGTGTTGGACGCCCTACCTCACCCTCAGAGTGAGCAGAGGAACCGCACAATGTCACGGTCTGTAGCTACTCTGTGCCAGGAACACACATGGTCAGTTCCCCCTACCAGGCCAGGGTGCTATAGAGGTGCATACCCCATCTGGTAATCAGATGTAGGCTGCTGATCTGCATGTGCGGTGCATCATGGGTACGGGTGGGTTTACCCTATCCTGGTACCACAGCAGACAGTTTGTGTGGTGACCTGCAGTCTTTCTGTAGCCAGCCAGCAGTGTGTTAAATGCTATAGAGGTTACTTCAATGACTGCAAAGGTGGAGGTCATGGGTTTGATCCCACAGTGGTGTTATTTAATATGGCTGTCTGAGGCTTTTCCTTTTAATTTAGATCAATGCTCCCAGCAGAAACACCCTCACAGTGCCATAGCCTAAGGTGCCTTATAAGGCGCCCTATAGGGTGCCCTATAAAGCATCCTATAGGGCACATTATAAGGTGCCTTGGCGGACAGGGCACTTTATAATGTGCCCTATGGAGTGCCTTAAAGGTCGCCTTATACGGCACCTTAGGTTACGGCACTGTGAGGGTGTTTTTGCTGGCAGCATTGATTTACATTAAAAAAGGAAATGCCTCAGACAGCACTGATTTAGATTAAACAAAGTATATGCCTCAGACAGCCTACTTACATAGCACCACTGTGGGAATGAACCTATAATCTCTGGCTCTATAGTCATTACAGCAACCAGTGGGCTACATCTTTATAGCTTTGAGCCCTGCACTGGCATGAAGTTAGGATTAACACGCGTTAACATGCCATGGCACCCTCTATCACGCGATACAGATTCTTGCTACCTTGACGCCGGAACGCTCAATACCTTATATGGCATTCTTCACATTAACGCTGCAACTAGCGCCAGTAACATTAAGGAGTATGTTTACTAAACCATCTTAATGTTACCGGCGCTAGTTGCAGCGATATTGTGAAGGATGCCAAATAAGGAGTGGGCGTTCCGGCGGCAAGGTAGCAAGAATCTGTATCGCGCGATAGTGGGCGCCGTGGCATGTTAACACACGTTAGCCCTAAGTTCATGCCAGCACAGTGTTAGGTGCAATAAAGATGTAGCCCACTTGTTACTGCTATGACTGTGGAGGCAGAGGTCATGGGTTTGATTCTACAGTGGTGTTATGTAAGAAGGCTGTCTGAGGCATTTCCTTTTCGTAATTCAAATCAGTGCTGCCAGCAAAAAGCACCCTCACAGTGCTGTAATCTAAGGTGCCACATAAGGCGCCCTATAAGGCACTCCATAGGGCACATTATAAAATGCCCTGTCCGCCAAGGTACCTTATAATGTGCCCTATAGGGCGCCTTATGAGGCACCTTAGGCTACGGCACTGTGAGGGTGTGTTTGCTGGCAGCACTGATTTAAATTACAAAAAGGAAATGCCTCAGACAGCCTTATTAAATAACACCACTGTGGGATCAAACCCATGACTTCTAACTCTGCAGTCATAGAAACAACCAGTGGGCTACATCTCTATAACCTTTAACACACTGCCGGCTGGCTACAGAAAGACTGCAGGTCACCACACAACTGTCTGCTGTTGTTACTAGGATAGGGTAAACCCACCCGTACCCATGATGCACTGCACATGCAGATCAGTATTCCACATCTACAGACCGTGACATTGTGCGGTTCCTGTGCTCACCCTGAGGGAGAGGTGGGGCCTGGGCAGAGTGCGGGCATTGCTATGGTATGCAATACTGTTGGGGTCCCTCCCCGGGGTGGTAAACACTGTCAGAAACAAATACTGAAACACACTCCACAGATATCAGAAAGGTTACTATGATGAATCTCTGTCAACAAATTGTGTTTAACTTAGGATTTGTCATCTGACATTAATCATAGCAACCTTTTGATATATGTGGAACGTGTTCCCAAGTTTAGGACGGCATTGCTAAGGTATGCAGGTGCTAGTATTAGGAGATGCTGCTCCGCGCAGGGCCCAACAACCTGGCTCTCCATGAGGCTTTGGATAGTGGAGCCTATGGGTGTGGGTGTTTGTGCCCCTGTTGGCTGCTGCTCTAGGACAGCGGTTCCCAACTCTGATCCTGGTGGACCAAACACGGTTCAGGTTTTCATGCTATCCCTAATGAATACGCATGAGAGACATTTGCATACAATGGGGGCAGTGAATACAAATGCAGCACAGGCATATTTATTAGGGATAGCATGAAACCTGAATGGTGTTTGGCCCTCCAGGACTGCAGTTGGGGAACTCTGCTCTAGGGATTGCACATATTTATGGTGTCTGTGCCCTGTAGGGTAAAATATAGGTGTTTATGGTATGTTTATTTAATCTGCAATAAGGGTTCCGTCTTTATTACCACGGTTTAGTACTGGGTAAAATATAGGGACATGGTTTGCAGGAGCCACAGCTGGGACTTGAACCTGTAACCTTCTGCCCCTGAACACACTGGCTGCGTGTACTGCATCAAACTGTTGCCACAGGGGCAGGTCATTCCCTGGGGATACCATGACTGTTTGTCAGACAGACCTTGTCTGTTGCAGTGCATGGCACCCACCTAAATGGGGCTTGGCCATGGTCTGCTGTGGGCAGATGCCACTGCCCCCTTCACCACCAGCACCCCTCCGCCACCATGCTGACATGCCCTTGTGCCAGTGGTGCTGGTGGTGCGCAGTCCCAGGTCATCCAGTGTGCCGGTAGGCGGCTGCCTATGGTGTGTGATATGGGGTAGGGTGCCTGCCTAGACATCCACGCTTCCCCCCGGCACCGCCTGCCCATGTTATGTGAACTTTGGGGTACTTGCTGGGTACTGTCCCCTGGGACACTGTGGGACACACACTCGTGGCCATGTTTGCCCTTGGTCAGTTGCTGTCTTGCTGGTTTTCCGCTTCTATATTCCTATGTGTCACCTAGGCATCTGCCTATCTCACCCTGTGCCCCAGCTGCCCCACTGCATGTCCTGCCTGAAGCCCCCTGTACCTCATTTGCAGCCTCACCGTAGTGCCCTCTCGTACTTGAGCACTATGATGTTGCTGCACATGTATCACTACTCTCACTTTTCTTGGTTTCCCTGCCTTTGCTGCACATTGCTGACTGAAATGGTCTCTCTCCCCTGCAAATGTGCCTCTAGTGCGAGGTTTTCACTGGCGCTACTTTTCAGACCTTTATTTCACGGCATTAGTGTGCATGGAGCCTCTCCCCGCCCACTCTCCGCCCATTGACCCCTTATATCCGCCCCTTGGAAGCCTTACTCCATCCTCTGGGGAGCCTTACTCCAGCCTCTGAGCACCTTACCGCTGCCGGAGACATTATCATGTGATACATGACGTTCTCGCACGGTAATGCACCATTATCACGCAATAACATCACGTATCGCGTGATAACGTCGCAGCTGCGATGTTAGCACCGTTTAGTAAACATACCCCTAAGACGGTTTAGTAAACATACCCCATAGTCATGATACCATAAAGATCAAGTAGATCAACAGCTATTTCAACCTGTCCCTTATTATCAGGAACTGTTGGTGATGAAAGAAGTTGAAGCAGCGCTGAATGTATTATCAAAGAACAAAGCACCAAGCATTGATGGCATTCCCATTGAAGTATTACAGCAATCAGATGCAGCTGTTACCATACTTACAAGGTTCTGCCAGGAAATTTGGAAGATAAGATCATAGCTGACTGACTGGAAAAAATCTACTGTACAGTATGTTCATACCAATACTGAACATAGGTGATCTGACTGTGAAAATTATCACACAACTGCTCTGATTCCACACGCCAGCAAGATTCTGCTTAAGATTATTCAGTGAGACTACAGTGGAACAAGAACTGTCTCAAATATAAGCAGGGTTCAGGGCAGGACAAGAAACAAGAGGCATCAATACAGATTTGAGGTGACTCCTTGAAAAGACCAAAGAATACCCAAAGGATATCTACATGTGTTTCATTGACTACAGCAAGGCCTTTGATTGCATAGAATCATGAAAAACTATGGGCCACATTAAAAACCATGGGTATACCAAAACGCTTGATAGTTCTCATGCACCACCCTTATATTTGTCAAGAAGCAACAGTTTGAACGGAATAAGGAGAAAGAATGGTTTAAAATTAGCAAAGGTATACAGCAAGGCTGTTTACTTTCCCCATATCTGTTCACAATTTATATGCAGAACAAATCATCAGAGAAGCAGGACTGTATGAAGGTAACAGAGATGTGAAGATTAGTGGAAAACTCAACAATCTTTGCTAAGCTGATGATACCACATCACTGATTGAAAGTGAAAACGATCTAAAACATCCATTTATCAAGATCAAGGAACATAGGGCTCTGTTTACTAAGCATTTTTCCCATAGACACAAAGGAGTATGTTTACTAAACCGCATTAACGTAGCAGATGCTTTGTTAACGCGCGTTAGGCAACGTTAACGTGCATAAACAATGTGCATTAACGTTACCTAATGCGCGTTAACGTAACATAACGCGCGTTAGCATTCCCGGCCGCGGTAAGTCCCGCAGAGGGTGGAGAGAGGGCAGAGAGAAGGGGGTCAATGGGCAGGGAGTGGGCAGGGAGAGGCCCCTTCCACACTAACGCGGGGAACTGAAGGGCTGAATCCTACCGCAACTGAAAACCTGGCGTTAGCAAACATTTGCAAGAGAGAGAAACCATTTAAGTTTCAGCAATGTTCAGCATAGGCAAGGAGCCCAAGAAAAGTGATAGTAGTGCTCCATTTGCAGCAACAGCATAGTGCCCAAGTATGAAAGGCCACTGTTGGTGATGGTGCAAATGGGGCATAAGGAGCTGCAGGCGGGACATGAGGTGGGGGCATCTGGGGCACAGGGTGGGCTAGGCAGTCGCCTAGTTGGCACATAGGAACATAGAAACCGGACATCAGCTAGACAGCAGCTGACAAAGGCCAAACACAATCCACCTACATCTACCTGGTCCACCCTAGCTAACAGTTGCCAGTGCACTGACCTGACATCCCCCCCAGTCAACCCTCCCCCAAGCGGAAGGAACATAATATTGGCAGGCGGTGATGAAGCAGATGTGAGGATGCCCATGTATGCCTCCACACCCCGCTCCCTAGGCAACCGCCTACCCACACAGTGGATGGCCTGGGACTGCGCACTACCAGCAATGACAGCATATGGTCATGTCAGTATGGCAAGAGGGTGTGTGCCCATGCTGGAGGGGGCAGTGGCACCTGCCTGCAGTGGACCTAGGCCATGCTCTGTACCAGTACGTGGTATGCAGTGCAACATAAAAGGTCTGGCTGAGGAAAAGTACAGATAGCTCCAGGGACTCCCATGCATCCACAGCAACAGTGTGGTGCAGTACACCCAGCCATTGTGTCCAGAAGCAGAGGATCACAGGTTCAAGTCCCAGCTGTGGATCCTGCAGAGCATGTCCCTATATTTTACCCTACAATGCAAATACAACAGCAACACGTGCAAAGCCCAAAGCTGCAGCAAACAGGGGTACAAACACCCACTCACACAGGCTCCACAATCCAAAGCTGCATGGAGAGTCAGGCTGTTGGCCCCAGCATTGAGCTGCAGTTATCACCAGAGCACCACTACTACCTCCTGCACAGTTTATCAATGTCGGCACTGTGATCAGGACCAGTGTGGCGGGCAGGGTTACCAACCACCCCTATCTTTGCACAATGCTGCAATAGGAGTGTATGTGTGTGTATGTCTATCCATTGTTTTGTGGCTGCCCACACCTCACTGGGCCCACAATGTCCCACTGTTACCAGCGTTAGCCTGAATATGTGCATAATGAGGAGCAAGGTATTGTGGGTATGGCCTGGACAGGGCGGATTGTCCAGGATGCATCTTCACAGGGTGTGAGGCAATGGCTGGGACACTCTAGTGCCCGAACACCACCTGCATGGACAGGGTGGCCACAGCACCAAGCAGTAACCATGGTATGTCTAGGTTCCCACATAGCGCTCTACACTATCTGCCTCCAGTGATACTTGTGTGTTCTCAGTGCTGGGGCCCAATCACTGAGATACCTGCTTGGTGCATATAGTTCTTCTGTGAGCATGCGCTATGGATTGGCTAGTGGACTGTCTACAGTTAGACTGTGCCTGGTTGAAACACATTGTAAGGTACTGCAGTTGCTGTCTGCTGGTGAATGGCAGATGGTGGTGGTAAGCAATTGGACTTTTCCAGATCTAACCCCAGAATTACTGCTGGTCTGCCACTGCCCCAGTCACAGGTATGGCTCTGGCCCACCTACCCTGGAGGGCTGTCTTACAGCAGCAGCATGGAGCCCTTACCTACTAAAAGGGTGATTGTGGGCCCTTTGGGGTATGTAGTGTATATCACTTTGACCTGTAGAGGCACTGCTACACAAACCTCATGCAAATCTAGGAACCTCTCTGCCCTGACAACAGGTGCCCATGTCAGCCAGACCCTAACACTGGGTACACACTAATCTGGGTGGTGTCTGGTCCCAGAGGGCCACATGTGACTACAGAATACAGATGGACACCAAATTACCTTCAGATGCACTGCAAGGAACACCTGTCACACACTGGTAGTGATGGAGATGTACAACAGGACCTATCACTAGCACACCATGTACTGCGGACCTAGTGCTGGGCACCCATCCTATCCCTCAGGGTGAACACAGAACCTGCACAATGGCATGGTCTGTAGCTACTCTGTGCCAGTATCACACACTGTCAATTTGTCTTTCCAAGCTGAGGTACCGGAGAGGTGCAGACCCCATTTGGTGATCAGCTGTAGACAGCTATTCATCATGTGCATTGCATCATGGGTTCTGGTGGGGTTACCCTATCCTGGCACTCAGAGGAGACAGTTTGTGCAGTCCTTCTGTACCCAGCCATTGCTGTGCAATATGCTATGGAGGTATAGCTTACTGGTTAGTACAATGCCATTCTTGGTAGTGTTCATGGGTTCAATTCTTCATTGTTCCCTCCTTTCATACCTGTCCTCCTCAAATAGTTTGCATGCCTGTAACAGTCATATTTTTGCAGATCTGTGCTGCCAGCCCATAATACCCTCTCCACAGTTGCCAACATTCCTGTCAGCTGTGTAGAATCCAGTCTGCCTGTGCAGGCTGCCACCCCATGTCCTGCACAGCTACCCTTTCCTGCATTGCGCTTCTTCATGCTTGTCTTGCCTGTGTCTGATCTGCATGGCACCACCACTCCTCTGTCCACCCATCATTGTAACTATCCTGCCACCTCTGCCTCCACTGGGGAACACGTATTCCCATCATCTGCCACCCACTGTCTTTCCAGCACTTTACATTGCCAATACCCTGTGCTGTGGTACAATTGCCCCCAACATGTTTGTCAACAGTACTGGTAGCCACATGGGATGCCCATAGATATGGCAGGTCCTGCAGCTCCCAGCTCTCCCTCCTTCACTCACCTGTTCATTGCCTTTCCTCGGTGCTCTATCTAGTGTTAGGGCTACATCTGTTTCTATGCCTCACAGGTCATGCATGTCATCCTGAAGCACCTTGCAGCCCTTAGGGCACACTAACCCAGGGCACCGTAACCTTGTTAGGCCACCTTAACCTATGGTTCCATACCCCAGGGTGCCTTCTAAGGTGCCTTGTCCAGGGGTGCCTAATACGGCGCTTAGCCTAAGCAGCCCTATAGGGCGCCTTACAAAGCGCCTTATGAGGCACCTTACAAGGCACCTTATAAGGCACATTGCAAGGCACCTTATAAGGCACATTACAAGGCACCTAACAAGGCACCTTATAAGCACATTACAAGGCACCTTATAAGGCACCTAACAAGGCACCTTATAAGGCACCCAACAAGGTACCTTATATGGCGCCAGCAGCCAGCCCTCCTTTCCAACACTCCAGCACAGCTCTCCCGGAGGGGATCGAGCCTGCTGGAGCCGGAGGCCATCGGGGATACCCTCAACGTGCTCTGTCCAATCGGGGCAGAGCACCATCTTTAAAAAGAAAGACGCCAGCAGCCAGCCCTCCTTTCCAACACTCCGGCACAGCTCTCCCAGAGGGGATCGAGCCCGCCGGAGCCGGAGGCCATCGGGGACACCCTCAACGTGCTCTGTCCAATCGGGGCAGAGCACCGTCTTTAAAAAGAAAGGCGCCCAGTTACTTATTGCCCTGTCGTTCTTTATCAGACAGAAATACCTCAAGCTGAGAAGGATCAAGAAAAACAAACTTTGAACCCTGAAATGAAACTAAGCATTTACAAGGGTATCTAAGAAAAAATGTAGCGGAAAGAGCGACCACCCTAAGTTTAAGGGCCAAAAAGGCCTGTCTCCTAGTTTGTGTCGCTTTACAAATATCTGGAAACATTTGAACCTTAGCACCACAAAACAGAACTGACATATTCTTAAAGTAACTGCGAAATACAAGCCTTCTTTCCTGGTCTGAGTCAAAAGAAACCACCAAGGTGGCTCTAGAAGCAATATTATCTTGAGAGTCCTCTAGGAATTTGGTGAGCTCTAGGCAATCCAGCCTCCTACCAGTTAGGTAATAAAGCTTGGAGAGAGCAATGGAGTCAGCCGAAGCTAATCCCAGAACCTCTCTAAAGTACTTTCTCAGTAAGATTTCAGCAGAAAGCAAATGACATAACGGAAAATTTAGCAATCTAATATTCTTTGCACGAAACATATTGTCAAACTGTTCCATCTTATTGTGCACAAACATACTTTCCTTTATATGAGAAGAGTTAACAGCTGTAACTGGAGCTGGGTGGGTTAATTTAAGGCTGCCAGGTAATTTAGAGTTAGCTTTATTTGTTTTCTTATATTTCTTTCTTCCTCTTCAATATCTCCCCATATTGAGGGCTAAGCTGATGTTTTGCTTTTAGTTGTTTGTTGTGTTTAATATTTGCCTGTATGATACATTTAAAGTTTCTTTATGCTTGCTTTTCTAAGTTTGATGAAATTTCAATTTAAAAAAAAATAACAAGGCGCTAGCAGCCAGCCCTCCTTTCCAACACTCCGGCACAGCTCTCCCGGAGGGGATCGAGCCCGCTGGAGCTGGAGGCCATCGGGGACACCCTCAACGTGCTCTGTACAATCGGGGCTTAGCACCATCTTTAAAAAGAAAGGCGCCAGCAGCCAGCCCTCCTTTCCAGCACTCCGGCACAGCTCTCCCAGAGGGGATCAAGCCCGCCGGAGCCGGAGGCCATCGGGGACACCCTCAACGTGCTCTGTCCAATCGGGGCAGAGCACCATCTTTAAAAAGAAAGGCGCCAGTGGGCGCACCCGCGCCTGGCGGGCCCGCACCAGAGGGCCTCGCCAGAGGGCCCTTTGGCGTGGACTTTGGCGGTAGCCCGAAGAGAGAGGCCATCCACATACTAATAAACTGCCAGAGCACTCAGAGCTCGACAAGAATCTAATAAGCCAAAATCATAACCGTGGCCATTAGCATGGCCCTTAGGCCTGGATCGTGAAACCAGCCAGAAACGCTGCAGCCGGCAATCCTACCTTGCACATGAGCCACACAAGAAGAACAAGCAACTGAACAACCAAGACTCCGCAAGCACCACAACTAAGCCAGCAAGTTCAATTTAAATTCCCTGAAACTTCACAAGCTTTATTGGACTCCCTTAACCAGACACCACCTTAAAGAGCTAGTTCCTTGAGCTACAATCAAAGTCGGCCTCCAGACACCATTCCGCATTTCACCTCCAGGCAAGCTCTACAGTTGTTTATCTCATGCATTTCTGCCACATAATTACTAATAACTGTAAATATTGTTACTGCTGATATCATATGACATGCATTAATATTAACCAACGTTTATGTTGATTATGTTTGTCATTATACCTACTTCATAGTATACTATACTACTTGCTGTATATTATATATTATAGTGTATCTATACAACTTGCTATACTGAATTCCACCACTTAACTAGCCTCAAAACTACTCTTGTTAAACCAACAATGGAACTTGGAAGATTGTTAGCAATCACCTTAAACATACTGATATGTGCTCTAGGGTTCCTACTCACTCACACTCCCCCCATTCAATCTCTAACCCCATCTATAAACATTCATAAATCTGCATGCATTCCCATCATCCCTTACAGACCCAGACATGACACCCAAAAATATGATTACAGACATCCCTTCATGGATAGATCACGTACACATCACCACACCCATATCCAAAGATTGATCCATCTGAACCTAACACCAATGGATAACCACAAAAAAACATTACCCAGACAACACAACTAAAATGCATACTCATCAATGCCAGGTCAATTAGAAATAAAATCCCAGTTCTGATTGACCTCATTCTAGACGAAGAACCCCATCTTCTTTGTATAACTGAAACCTGGCTAAAGGAGTCTGACTCAGTTCTCCTTAATCAATTGATAGTGCATGGTTATACTTTACACAGCTGTAACAGGGACCAAAAAAGAGGTGGAGGAGTACTTGTAATAGTTAAAGCTAACCTCAATCTTTCATCTACCTTACTTGATAAGCACAATGAAATGGATATCCTCAAGATACAAAGTCACACCATGGCCATCTGTCTTATATACAGACCCCCCCCACAAATGATATACAGTGTTTAGACACTATTCTTGAGGTTGCATGTAACTCTTCGTTGAGGAAACCCTATGTTATCTTAGGAGATCTTAACCTTGCTTCCCTACCAAATAGCCAGGAACAATCCTTCATTGAAGCTATGGATGAAATGGGATTCAGACAAATAATCACTCACCCTACTCACTGCAAAGGTAACACCCTTGATTTAATATTCCTCCCACTACACTACACACAACTACCCCATTTTAACCCACCCACCACAACACAGGTCCCATGGTCTGATCACCTCATGATACATTTCTCTCTCCCTTTCCAACTCACTAGCACAGCACATATCAATACCAAACACATAGAGTAAAGATTCCGCCAGTTTAACAAGGAAAACTTCCTAGAATCAACCTCTACAAAGCTAAACACTGACTCGAACAATCTCAATAAACTTATATCAAATTGGAACTCGGTCATAGGGGCAGAAGCTAAATACCTTCAAATAAAAGACCAAGAAGAAACCCATCTGAGAAATGGTACACTTCAGAACTTGCTACTTTAAAGAAAAACCTCAGGAAATTGGAAGCTAAATGGCGTAAGGCAAAAACCTCAAATCTTAGGGTACAATACTTCGCAAAACTCAAAACTTATAAGGAAGCTATAAACACTACAAAAAGGCTACATCACACAAAAACATTATCAAAAGCCTTCAACCGACCAAGGGAGCTTTTCGAGATTATTAAATCCCCATCGAAAGTTCTCGAACAAAACACTAATAGATCCCCAACTTCTGGCAAACCATTTTGCCACCAAGCTTAAACTGAGTACTCGTCCAAGTACTACCCTGACACCTACCACAGCAAATAACATCACCGAATGGAGCTCATTTCACACAATCACAAACAAACAACATATAGAGACAATATCAAACCTTAATACTACCACCTCTCTACTTGATCCTTGCCCAGTGTCATGGATTAAGGCAACAAAAACTGAACTCGCCCCATACATACTGAAAGTAGTAAACCAGTCTCTACTCCAAGGCTTCATGCCAGATGATCTTAAATATACAACAATTCGCACTCTACTAAAAAATAAAACTCTTAATAGCAAAGACCCTTCCTCATATCACCCCATTGCCAGTATACCGTTCCTAGCTAAAATCATTGAGAAGGTAATTCAGATACAATTGCAAGACCATATTGATACCAACTCCCCTTTAGATGAGCACCAGTATGGTTTCCGCCCTTATCATGGGGTAGAAACTTTACTTATATCCCTTTTTGACTCACTAATCCAAGGCATGGATAATGCCAAGCAAGCGTTCTTGCTAATTTTCCTTGACATTTCCTCAGCTTTCGACAGTGTGAATCACAACATCCTCTTATCCAGATTATCGCAATTAGGTTTAAAGAGAAAACACTTGACTGGTTTAAATCCTACATATCTAACCATTTTCAATACATTCAGATAGATCACTCCCCCTCCCTACCTTTCCCACAAGAGCGAGGTATCCCACAAGGATCTTCTCTCTCTGCATTACTTTTTAACCTTTATCTCCAACCTATCTGCACAATTTTTAAGCGCCACAACCTAAATTATTTCATCTACGCAGACGACATCATGTTGTTCGCCCCCTGTGACATAGTTAACCCTAATTATGACGTAATCGCAACTTGTCTCTATGAAGCTGGTCAGTGGCTTCGCTCAATTCATATGGATATTAATTTCAAAAAGACTGAAGCATTATTTGTATCCAGAAGCCCAAATTTCAACCCCCCCCCCCTCCCCGGCTGTTGTCAACCTGTTAGACATCACCTTGCCAGTCAAATCCGAAGTAAAATACCTAGGAGTTACTCTAGACAAAACCCTAAGCATGACACATCACGTAAAAAAGACCGCTAAAACTATATTCTTCAAACTCAGAACCATTCAACAACTCAGACCCCTCATTGACAATGGTGATTTCAGATCAGTTGTCCAGGCTCTTATAATGCCACATCTAGATTTCTGTAATGGAATACTACAAGGCACATCCAAGAAGAATCTACACATCCTACAAAGGGCCCAAAACGTTACTGCTCAGATTATCTTTAAAGCCAAACTATCCAACCACATCTCCCCAATACTATACGCTCTCCACTGGCTACCTGTTGCCAGTAGGATTCAATATAAAACACGTCACTATTTTTAAACTCATTAATGAACTTGCCCTCTCACATCTATCAACATTAATCCAGACCCCTTCAGAAACTAGAATAAGAAGAAGAGCAAACCTTAACATGCTCCCAATTCCCGACACTGTGAGAAAATTGAAGCAGGCTACAACCAATTCTGCCTTCTCTTTTTATGCGCCCAGTCAATGGAACAAACTCCCATGCAACCTGAGAGAGATTAAAGACCTTATGTCCTTCAGAAAAGAGCTTAAAACATACCTTTTCACCCAACACTATCACAACTTAACAGCCCACACTCCAGCATCTTGCACAAGAATACACAACTAAACTATCACAAGCTTACCCTACCTAGCTCAAGACTCGCTCTCCATCACGTCTTCACTTACAACTCTGACACTTTGTCCATACTGAATGACAGTTAGTCCTAACGTCTGTTGTAATTAGTCTCTATGCCCATCATAGAATCTATACTTTAGTATTTTTCTATAATGGTTTATTGTAAATAGTTACTCTGCCTATTATTGCTTACTATACTATACTATCATCTGTAAATAATGAATAATTTTTTCTTAACATATATAAATAGTTAACACGTTCTTTGTATGATAGTTACATAAGTGCTCAAAATGTTTCATGTAATCCAATATTCCATGTTGGTTGTTTTTATCACGTTCTATGTAAACCGCCCCTGATCTCTGGAAGGGGCGGTATAGAAAAGCGCACAAATAAATAAATATGGCACATTACAAGGCACCTTATAAGAGTGGAGGAGTGGCCTAGTGGTTGGGGGCAAGGTACTTCATGCTGGAAGGTCAGGGGTTCAAATCCCACTAGAGGACAGCAACCTTGGGCCAGAAGGACTGGGGTTTCTAGTCCCACAGGTGCTCCTTGTGGTCTTGGGCAAGCCACTTAACCCTCCATAGCCCATGTTCACTGTAAAATAGTTATCTCCAAGTTATAATACCCTGTTCAATGTAATTTCAGTTTTGTAAACTGCACTGATGCAGAATAGTGTGGTATATAAGAGAATGTAAATAAATAAATAAGGCACCTTACATGGCGCCTTGTAATGTGCCTTATAAGGTGCCTTGTTAGGCGCCTTATAAGGCACCTTGTAACGCACGTTACCTGACACGACTTGCTGTAATGATGCAACGCCCATGCCTTTATATGGGCATCCGTAACACTAATGGGGAACTTAACGTGGGTAACATTACCGGAGTTTAGTAAACATACCCCATAGTCTTAAAATGGGCCTGCACCTTAACATGAAGAAAACAAAGATTCCGACAACTGGAAAAAATCAATAATTTCATCCTTGATGGAGAAGAACTAGAAATAGTAGTAGACAACTATCAGTGATCAATAATGAAACAAAAAGCAGTCAAGAAATCTCATGGCACATGCTCTAGACAGAACGGCTCTGAAGGACCTGGATAAAAGTTTCACACAAAGATCCAACTTGTCCAAGCCAAGGTATTTTCAATAATGTCATATGGATACAAAAGTTGAACAGTGAAGAAGAAAATTGATGCTTTCGAATTATGGTGCTGGCAAAGAATATTGTATATACCATAGTCAGCCTGAAGAACAAATCAATCAGTGCTAAAGGATATCAAACCTAAACCTTCCTTAGAAGCTTGACTGAGAAGTCTTCGACCTTCATACTTTGGACACATCATGTGAAGAGAAGGATCATTAGAGAAAGACTTCATGCTTGGCAAGGTTGAAGGTCAATATAAAAGAGGAAGACTGGCAATGCAATGGATTAATACAATAACAGCAGCTATGAATGACATTATGGATGACATCAATTTAGGACAACTAACCACAGGGTCGCCATGATTTGAATTAAACTCAACGGCACTTTACAATAACAACAACACAGGACCATTGTTCCATCTCCTTTATCATTTTGGTTGCCTTTCTCTTTACCTTTTCTAATTCAATTATTATATACAGGATTAGACCGAATCTCAATATAAAAGTAGCTCCTTCAGTTCTGTAACACACATTCTACATTCCCACATCAATAGTGCCGTGATATTTCCCCTTACAACTCACCTTACCAAAATTTATTTAAATTGTGGTGTCACCTCAGGAACAGTAACACACTCCTTCCATTATACTTTGCAAAATAGCGCAAAACCTGTCATATAGACACCCAGAACCTATACAGCAAATTAAATACAGCACCTCTAACTCCAAGGAATCAAACTGCAACAGCCCTACCTATTAAAAAAAACCAGAATGGTAAATAATATACCAGGTCCTAGAAAACTAGTACATGCAGAGGAACTACACACTAGCAGAATCCTTTAGCTCAGTCACACATGCAGGACATGGACAGACCCTCAGCTAATAAATTAAAACTTGTAGTCTGAAATGGACCCCTCCCCCCAAATCCTAGACTCTTCTCAACAGTGCAATACAGGAAAACAGGAAGCCAAAAGTATTTCCTCCTGTACTGTGCAAAGTATAAAAACAGAAGAGACGCACATTTTTCAAAGTTCACCTATTCCAAACCCTAAATATATATATTTTTTAATTTAATTTTTATTAAGCGTTCGGTATGATAGCCATATTACCAACACACTCAACCATCAACAAGTACCAAACCAGAATTTTACCTTTTATACAACACAACTTCCCTGCCACCTTCCCCCTCCCTTCCCCCACCCCTCTCCCCCTCCCTTTCCATTCCCCCTCCCCCCCAAAGGCATCTCAACTCCTTAAATAGTCCAACAGAAGTTTCTATCATTTATTAAATCCTTCCTGCAGCTGGCGCCGCATTGCTGTCAGTTGTTCCATCAGGACAGTTCTGCGCAAACAATTTTTCCACTGCTCCATCCCCAGTAACCGATGTTGCTTCCAGGCCCCAGCAATCTCACTCCAGGCGGTTTGGATACATGTCCTGATTGGCCGCACCCACCTCTTAACCACACTATCAGGCCAAATCCCCAATAAACAAAACCCCATATCAAAGCCCATGTCCAAAGAAAATATCTATGTGATCTGGTTCCCAACCTCTCCCCAATAGAAGTGGACTGCTGGGCACTCCCACCAAACATGAATGACAGTACCCACCATATAGGGTTACCAACTTTTTCACCGAGAAAAACCCGACACCTGTGGCTTGCCATGCTCCACCCATTCTCCGCCCCTAGTCCCACCCCTGCCCCGCCCCCAGCCCCACCCACAAAAATTACCGAGGATACGTGTAGGCTAACTTCCTTGGTCAGATAATAATTAAATTGGGAACCCCAAAATCCAAACATGAAATGTACAACACTGGAGAAATAAAACTATAAAGTCATTTCCTCTTACACTAAAGAAAAACGCAAAGATGTTAGCAATACACACTTCCCAGACCAGACATATTCCAGTTAATAAATTCAAAATAAAAAGTATTTTTCTACCTTCTGTTTGGGCATTTTATTTTTCAGTTGCAATTGCTCCAGTCACTTTCTTCTGGTTTCTTTGTGTCTTCTGCGAGCTATCCATTTGTCCTTCCTTCTCTTTTCCATTCTCTCTCTATTTCTGCTTTAACATACTGATTGTTTCCCTTTTGCTCTTTCCCCAATTCTTTCCTTATTCCTTTATCATCCATTTAAATTTCACCCTTCCATTCTCAAGCCCCTCTTACTCTCCCAATACCCGACCCATCATAGACTTTTCTTCCACACAAAATATTTTTCCCCTCTCCATTCTCATTCCCCATCTATTCTAGTCCTCCCCCAAAATCAGTTCCCTTATAGTTCTAGACTCACCCAGCATCCACTCCCTTTTAGTCCCATTCTCCCATGTCCCACATCAGCCCATTTCCAGTCCTATTCCAGCTCTTCATCAGCCCATTTCCAGTGCTAGCCCTCACATCACAGACCATTTCCAGTCCTAGCCCCCCCAATCACAGCCCATTTCTAGTCCAAGTCCCCCCCACCATCACATCCCATTTGCAGTCCGAGTCCCCCCGCACCATCACAGCCCATTTGCAGTCCTAGCCCCCCCCCCCCACCATCACAGTCCATTTGCAGTCCTAGCCTCCCTAATCACAGCCTATTTCCAGTCCAAGTTCCCCCCCCCCCCATAGCCCTTTTCCAGTCCAGGTCCCCCTCCCATCACAACCCATTTCCAGTCCATGTCCCCCCCCCCCCCCCCCCATAGCCCTTTTCCAGTCCAGGTCCTCCTCCCCATCCAAACCCATTTCCAGTCCATGTCCCCCCCCCCCCCCCATTGCCCTTTTACAGTCCAGATCCCCCTCCCCATCACAGCCCATTTCTTTCCAGTCCAATGCCCCCCCATAGCCCTTTTCCAGTCCATGTCCCCCCCTTCACAACCCATTTCCTGTCCATGTCCTCTAATCACTGCCTTTTTCCAGTCGAATTTTCCCCTCCCCCCACCATACCCCATTTCCATTCCATGTCCCCCCCCCCCCATAGTCCTTTTTCAGTCCAGGTCCCCCTCCCCATTACAACCCATCTCCAGTCCATGCCCCCCCCCCCATAGCCCTTTTCCAGTCCATGTCCCCCTCCCCATCACAGCCCATTTCTTTCCAGTCCAATGCCCCCCCCATAGCCCTTTTCCAGTCCAGGTCCCCCCCCCTTCACAACCCATTTCCAGTCCAAGTCCCCCTAATCACAGCCTATTTCCAGTCCAAGTTCCCCCTCCCTCCACCATAGCCCATTTCCAGTCCAGGTCCCCCTCCCCATCACAACCCATTTCCAGTCCATGTCCCCCCCCCCCATAGCCATTTTCCAGTCCAGGTCCCCCTCCCCATCACAACCCATTTCCAGTCCATGTCCCCCCCCCCCATAGCCCTTTTACAGTCCAGGTCCCCCCCCCCCCATCACAGCCCATTTCTTTCCAATCCAAGTCGTCCCCCCCATAGCCCTTTTCCGGTCCAGGTCCCCCCCCCCCCCTATCACAGCCCATTTCTTTCCAGTCCAAGTCCCCCCCCCCCCATAGCCCTTTTCCGGTCAAGGTCCCCTGCCCCCCATCACAACCCATTTCCAGTCCAAGTTCCCCCCCCCCAGCCCTTTTCCAGTCCAGGTCCCCTCCCCCCATCACAGCCCATGCAGTCATTGGCCTCCCCCCCCCCCCCAAAACCGCGGCTGTCTGAGGCTTTAGAGGGAGCCAGGGAAGCCCGTGCGAGGCCCCGGCTCCCTCTGTACAGCCGCCAGCGTGAAGAGCCTTTTCCTTCACGCTGGTGGCTGTTTCTGTGAAGCCGCGAATGCTGGGAAAGGTTAAAGGGCATTGCCTTTAACCTTTCCCAGCAATCGCGGCTTTACAGAAACAGCCGCCAGCGTGAAGGAAAAGGCTCTTCACGCTGGCGGCTGTACAGAGGGAGCCGGGGCCTCGCGCGGGCTTCCCCGGCTCCCTCTGAAGCCCTCCGGTGTGTGGGCTGCCCCGGGGAAGGTTGGTTTTTTTTGACGGGTTGGGAGAAAAGCCATTTTTTTGCCCTGGCCACTCCCGATCTTGCGGCCAGAGCAAAAAACCGGCTTTTCAAGGGCCGGTTTTACCTCTGCGCTGGCAGCCGGCCTGGCCATGGAAAAACCGGCCAGGCCAGCTGAAAACCGGCCAGTTGGCAACCCTACCACCATACCACATTGGCGCCAACATCAGTCAGACTTGGTAGGGTACATTCTATGCAACCTCTCTGGAGTGTAATACCAATGGTAAAGTAGCTTGTAGGAGGTCTCCTGCACCGCCACTGATAGAGCTTGGCACACTAGATTCTCACTCACTCTCCTCCATGCCTGTTCATTAAGCTCTCTCCCCAAATCCTTCTCCCACTCCCTTTGATGCAGGAAGTTCTGAGGAGAGTTCACCTTTAATACCCGATACAGCATCTTTATAAGCTCCCTACTCTTCTCATGATGCACCCACAAAACTTCCCAATCATTGTAGCCTTCTTCCCAAACCTTCTGTATAGCCTTTTGTTGCAAAAAATGCTTGATCTGAAGGTGAGCAAAAAAATCTCCATTAAACAGGTGGAATTTTACTCGGAGGTCGGGGAAAGTAAGTAAGTCCCTCTCCTCAATAAACTTGGCAAAAGTGTCCAACCCCAAATGCTCCCATCTCCTAAACACCCCCTCTCGACCCGGTAGGAATCCCGGAGTAGCTCTCACCAGGGCCAACACCGAAAAACGTGCCGACGGAGCCATTCTCCGCCACCCCCTTCGTCACTGAGCATAAAGGTGAAACAAATACGGGTTCTCCCTCCAGCGACCTCCTGGAGGGGGGCCCATCCTCCATGGCAAATAATGTAAGCACATATCCACTGCCCAATATTGTTCCATCTCCCTAAAAGGTTTAGGATCCCGGGCCCCTATCCGCCACTCAAACATTTGACACAATTGGGCTGCAGCATAATACTGCCCCAAACTCAGGGACCTCAATCCGCCCTCTCAACGGGCCGCATACAGAACCCGACGGCTCACTCGAGGGCAATTTTCCTGTTTAATGTATACCCAAGTTATTATACCTGTTTCACTGTAAGCACAAATCACGAAATTGAGATGTGCAACTCTTATGTTCATTGTAAACCGCACTGATGTCGAATAGCGCGGTATAAAAGAGACTGCAAATAAATAAAATAAAATAAACTATTCCCCCATACAAATGCAAACACCTGACTTTGCAGTTGGTGCAAGTACTGAGTCAACACCCGCACCAGCAGGGTCTGAAGCAAATATAGCAACCGTGAGAGGATATTCATTTTCAAGGCAGCAACTCTACCAAGCCACAACAATTCTCCCTCCCTCCACCAGGCCAGATCACTCCATAGCTGACAAAATAATGGCAGATAATTAGCTCCATACAGACCCGCTGGTGCAGCAGTGATCTGAACCCCCGGGTGCTGGATTTATTTATTTATTTACATTCTCTTATATACTGCACTATTCTGCATCAGTGCAGTTTACATTGAACAAACTAAAATTACATTGAACAGGGCATTATAACTTGGAGATAGCTATTTTACAGGGAACATGGGCTATGGAGGGTTAAGTGGCTTGCCCAAGACCACAAGGAGCACCTGTGGGACTAGAAACCCCAGTCCTTCCAGCCCAAGGTTGCTGTCTTCTAGTGGGATTTGAACCCCCAACCTTCCAGCCTGAAGTACCTTGCCCCAACCACTAGGCCACTCCTCCACTCCTGGATAGACCCATTCATCCATCAAAAGCGAAAGGAGGCTCTCAAATTCTGCACCACATGTGGTCGTAATGTAAGCAACAATGCCTCAGTTTTATCCAAGCTAACTTTAAACTCAGAGTGCCCCGTATTCCCGTAGATCTCAAAAAAGAACTGGGAGGGAATTAACCGGGTCTGTTATCGTAAAAAGCAAGTCGTCCGCAAACAACACTATCTTATGTTGAGAAGACCCTACTGCTATTTCGTGAATGTCACCCAGAGACTGTATCCTAGCGGCCAAAGGCTCCATAACTAGGGCGAAGAGCAGCGGGGACAACAGACACCCCTGCCTTGTCCCTCGCCCCAGCAGAAAAAACACGGAATAACTCCCATTAACATAGACAGCAGCTTCAGGGGCCGCATACAGAGCTCTAATCCAGGCCATAATGTTTGGGCCTACGCCCACATGCTTCAAGGCAGCCAAAAGGAAATCCCAGCAGACCCTATCAAAGGCCTTTTCCACATCTGTTTATAGAAGCATAGCCCCCTGTTGCTCCCTATTCACCAACCACACCAGTTGGAGTACTCTCCGCACCCCATCCGCTGCCTGTCGCCCCCTCAATGAACCCGGTCTGGTCCAGGTGCACCACCCCCGGCAACACCAGTCCCAGCCGTTCAGCCAATACTTTTGCCAAGATCGTAACATCGGTGTTTAACAGTGAAATGGGATGATATGACCCACACACCACCGGATTCCTCCCTGGCTTAGGTACCACCACAATGGCTGCTTGCCTCATAGATGATGGCAGGGCTTCCCCCTATAAAACTGCATTGAAAACTCTCAACAAGATGGGCCCCAGCGTCTCTGAAAGTTTTATACAGCAAACCCGTAAAACCATCAAGTCTGGGCACCTTACAAGCTGCCAAGTGCTTGATAATCGACTGGACTTCCTCATGCGTAATAACCTGCTCCAACATTTCGCCTGATGGTGCATCCAACTGTCCACAACCTTCTCCCCCATGCTGCAGGTAATCCAAAATAGTCGCTGCATCTCCCGGAGGTTCTGCCACATACAACACCCTATAATACTCCTGAAATTGGCCCCAAATGTCCCTTCCTTTAAACAACAGTTTATCCTGGGGCCCTTTTATTTTTGCATTGGCATGCTGCTTAGCCTGAGTGCGCAATTTATTCGGCAAAATACGACCCGATTTATTATCAAACTCATAAGAAATCTGCCTCACCCGATCCAGTTGATAAGAGATCCATTCCAACTGGAGGGCATTTAGCTGCCATCAAATTTCTTCCAGCTGCCCCCCCCCCCCCCTTCTTAGGGTCCCCCCTCTGTTTATGGGCCTTTTCCATACATGCTAATTGAGCTGTAAGGCGCCGAACCTCTTCCTCCCGCTTCCGCTTCCTCCGGGCCCCCAACTGAAGGAGGTGCCCCCTCAACACCGCCTTTAACCCATCCCACAGGATCCCCGTTGCTACTTCCCCATTATTGTTCAATTCCATATAATCTGCCATCAACCTCTCTATGACTCACATCCTCCCCCTGTAAAAACTACTCATTCAACCGCCAGAAGGTTCTCCGGCACGGCTCCAAAATGGGTCCAAACGATGCCTCCATTTATGTTTATTAAAAACTTAATATACCACCCATTACAAATGCATCTGGGCGGTTTACAATAAAAATCAAATGCTGCTAGAAAGGAAAAAAGGAAAAGGAACGCCTGAGGGCCTCGCCAGAAGGCCCTTGGGCGTGGCCCTTAGGCAGTGGCCTTTGGCAAAGGTATTTACTACTCCATACAACCCTTGAAATATCCAATATTCAACCAAACAAGAATCAGGAACTTCCACCATTCTATGCTCTGATCCTGAAGAAAGCTGCATCTGTGCCTGTAGATTCGAACTCTCTAACTGTCCACTACCTGCCTACATGCTGCAAGTATTCAACTACAGCCTCTTATGGACGCTATTCTTTCACTTAAAACTGTTCTTTACTCTTGAAATTGCAGTCTGTTATATAATTGCACACATGTCTCTACACGCAGGTATGTAGTCACTGTTTATTCCCTGCAATTTGTTCTATTTGCTACAAAGTATCCACTATAACTCATTGATACTTTAACACTTTTATTGCCTACAATTGTATTACTTGATACAAATTGCCTACAATTGTATTACTTGATACAAATTGTATTACTTGATACAAACGTATCAATTTCAGCTAAATCTGCAAAAAAAAAAAAAAAAAATTTATCTCCTTCTCACTTGCAAGTCTCACCTGCTACTTCTCATCTCAGATTTAGTACTGTTGTCAGTAGTAATTTTGCAGTTATATTACAGTCGTCTGTAACCCATTGTAGATATATTCCTACCACTCTGTGACTCACCCTAGATTTATTAATGTTATCAGTAACTCAATTTGCAATATAACTATTATCTGTGTTTCACCTTAAATATATTACTGTTGTCAATAACTCACACAGCATCCCAAAGCCCCTCTATTTGCCTCTCGAATAAGCCTCATACTTCACAGGGTTAAAATGGAAGACATGATCATCAGGTTATTATGCCTTTTCCTACTTTTTATAACACTACCATCTAATATACTGGCCCTCACCACCACACCAAATTACATTCCTATTGTACTGTCTAGTGAGAGAAAATGGTCAGGAGACTCTTATCACAACCCACATGGGGCCAACATCCCACACCGCAACCTCCTATTGCATGTCCCACTACAACACAACTTGAAAACTAGACAAACTAAAAACGTCTACCCTAGTAGACTGAAGTGTGCACTTATAAATGCCCGCTCACTTCGAAACAAGTGGCCAGTGATTAAGGATGTAATAATGTCCCACCAGCTAGACATTCTCATGGTCACCGAAACATGGCTCTCAACTGAAGACAATATCATCCTCAATCAGCTTCTCCCACCTAACTTTACAGCCTTCACTGGACACAGACAAAACAAGAAAGGCGGAGGAGTACTTATCATCACCAAAGCTGACCTCCAGTTTAAAATGGATGAATCCAACAGTAACAACCATCTAGAAACAGTATCAGTCTCAAACAACACTTGCTCCATAAACTTGGTCTATAGATCACCGTCAGGGGATCCAGACGACCTAGCAACCATAATAAATCTGGCATCCTTCACCCAGGGGCCAAATAAACCTAATTGGATTATAGGAGATATCAACCTACCATCATTACAGGACACTCAAGCAACAGCATTCCTTAATGCCCTAGATAGCCTAGGATACACACAAATGGTGCAAGAACCTACTCATGAGAAAGGCAATATCCTCGACCTAATATTCGCACCTCAGCTAATTTTGGACCAACCACAAAACATCGTATTATCGATATCTGCAGTCCCATGGACTGACCACAAACTCATCACCTTTCAGATGCCTACCACTAACTGTTCACACAAGATGAAAACGGATGAAAGCAGGCCTGCTAACTCAGCTACCAGAAGATTCCACCCATTTAACAGAGAACGCATCCTTACTGAAATGAGCACACTCTTTGATGACACCTCACTAAGTCTAGAAGAGTTGATATCCTCCTGGAACAAAAAACTCAGTGCAATCGCCATCCGCCCACCAACGAACAAGAACTCAAAGAAGAGACCTACCGCCCCATGGTTCACAGCCGATTTAAAAACCTCACTAACCATTTTAAGAAGACTAGAAAAACGATGGAGAAAGTCACGTACCAGCAGTGACCAATCAGCTTACATCCAACACCTGGCAGAGCATCGCAAAGCCATCTCAGATAAAATCAGACAACACCACACAGATACTCTAAAACGGTCACTGAATAAACCTCACGACCTGTTTAACTTAGTTAAAACACTTGCCAAAGAGCCAACCCCTGAGCACCACAGCAGGATCCGCCCACAGGACTATGCAATTTACATGCAATCTAAAATGTGCAAGACCAACAAAATATTAATACCAGACCATCCTGATGAACAAAACTACCCAGTATCACTGGCATCCTTCTTTACTCCCTCAAAGAAAGCTATTGAAGACACCATCCTAGCTCTAAACACAACCACTGCACACACAGACCCTTGCCCTGCGCACTGGATAAAGGACCTGCGATGTGACATATCCTCAACTATAGCAAAAATCTTAAACTACTCATTCACCACTGGCTCTTTCCCATCTACGCTCAAGCAGACCTCTGTAAGACCGCTGCTAAAGAACACCAAACTTGATCCTCAAAAGTAGAATCTTATAGGCCCATATCTAGCATACCTATGCTAGCAAAAATCATCGAGAAAATAGTGCACAGGCAATTACAGGATCATATAGACACATCAGCCCCACTGGATCCAGCTCAACATGGTTTCAGAGAGTCACATGGAGTAGAAACACTACTCACAACACTCCTCAACAACATTACCTCAGGTGTGGATAACATACACCAAGGCTTCGCTCTTGTCTTCCTAGACATAGCAGCGGCTTTTGACTCTGTATGCCATGAAATTCTCATCTGCCGTCTAAGGGAAAAAGGCATCTGTGGAACAGCACTCGAATGGTGCAAATCTTACCTGTCCGACAGATGGCAGCATGTCAGAGTTGACGGGGATACATCTGAACCTTTCCAACAAAGTCAAGGTGTACCACAAGGATCCTCTTTATCTGCATTGATGTTTAATATATACATCCAACCCATCTGTGACATCATCAGATCCTTTAATGTCAGTTACATGATATATGCAGACGATGTGCTACTATATATGCCAATATCATTGGACTGCCTAGACCTTACCCCGCTGACTAACTGCTTTGACACCATATCAGAGTGGCTCCTATCACAAAACCTGAGAATACAACACAAAAAGACGGAAGTCCTGTTCATCTCGAGGAACACCAACTTCACCCCTCCTAGTTGTATTAACGTAAAGGATGCCCAACTCCAAGTTAAACCAGCAATACGCTACCTGGGAGTAACGCTGGACCAAAACCTTGATATGAAGAATCACATAGCCAACACAGTCAAGGCAATCTACTTTAAAATCAGATCCCTCAGACACCTACGCATACTACTTGAACCGGATGATTTCCGAACCATTTATCAAGCCCTTATACTCCCCCATTTCGACTTCTCAAACTCCATACTACAAGGACTCCCCCGGGCCACCCTGAACACCCTGCAATTAGCCATGAATAGTGCTGCGAGGGTACTCCTCGGGGCATCCAGGAGAGATCACGTAACACCCCTTCTAAAACAGCTACACTGGCTCCCCATTCAGGCAAGGATCAGTTTCAAGATCTTACTGCTAACATTCAAAGCGGCTAAGGGGCTCACCTCTTCCTCTCTCTCCAACCTTATACAACCACTTGCACCAAACAAGCCACGAAGAACAGCAGAATTAAACACACTAGTTATCCCAAATGACACCACAAGATGCACTAGATCAACAGCCAACAGAGCCTTCCAATTCTGCGCCCCATCTCTATGGAACACCTTACCAGCACAAATCAGAGCAATACCTAATCTAAGTCAGTTCAGAAAGGCTTTAAAGCATTTCCTCTTCCTTAAATATCTCAATGGCAGCTCCGAACATAACCCCAGGTGAATAGCAGAAGTGGTCAAACAGATAGACCCCGCAACAGACCAACTTCACAATGTAAATAGCAAGTTGTTCCATATACTATTGTACCACTGTTGTATATAGTTAACCAGGATATCCTTTATCAGATAACCCTGCATTGTATTTAGTTTCCCTACTTCACCAAGTTATACTTCCTGTTAAATGTAACGACCAGACACGTGTAAACTGTCGGATGTTTTTCTGTTCAATGTAAACCGCGCTGATGTCTAATAGTGCGGTATATAAGAATTGTTAATAAAATAAATAAATAAAAATTAAAATATTTTAAATAGGATAGAGAGAGAAAGATAAGAATAGAAAAGGGAGAAAAGACATAGCGATAGCAGGGTATCAAGCAGTACAGAGAATGAGTGTGATGGTAAGGAGGGTAGGGCGGGGTGGACATCAGTGGGGGGGGGGAGAGGGGCAAAGTAAGGGGATAGGTCGTAGGCTAAACAAAAAAGGTGGGTTTTTAGTCTCGCTTTAAGCACAGAGAGGGACGGTTCCAGAAGGAGGGCAAGGGGGAGCGAGTTCCAGAGCCTCAGGCCAAGGAAGTAGAAAGCTGAGGAGCGGGTGGATTCTAAATGAGCCTGGGAAGGGGATGGAAGTGACATGCGATTGGAGTGAATGGAACGGAGGAGGTGGTGAGGAGTGTGGAGATGGACCTGGTCAGCAAGATAAAGAGGAATACCTGTGTGAATTGATTTGTGAACAAAGATAAGGAACTTGAATTGAATTTGAAAAGAAACAGGGAGCCAATGCAGGTGGAGAAGAAGGGGAGTGATGTGATCGGTACGGGAAGCATGAGTAAGGATGCGGGCGGCGGTATTCTGGATGCGCTGAAGGCAAGAGAGCTGGGACTGAGGAAGATCAGCTAGAGTGGCATTGCAGTAGTCAAGACAAGACATGACGAGGGAAAGAAGTGTGGCCAGTGAGGAAGAGGAAAGAAAAGGGCGAACCGCACAAAGTTGCTTCAAGGTGAAGAAAGAGCGCTGCACAACGGAGGAAATGTGTTCTTTGAAAGAAAGAGAAGAGTCAAGGGTGACGCCGAGGTAACGAAGGGAAGAAACATTAGGGATAGGAGAAGCGGAGAGTAGGGGAGTGAGAGGAGGAGCGGGGGAATTCCCAAAAGTAAACTAGATAGCAGAGGTTTTTGCAAGGTTGACATGGAGAAAATTAGAAGAAAGCCAAGACCAGGTTGCAAGGCTGATCCTCGCTTTATCCAGGGCCTCTCCTCAATACGTGTCCCCGAAAAGATAATCTATCTGACTGTAAGATGCATGCACTGCGGAGTAATACAAATAATCCCACACCGAGGGGTTATCCATCATCCAAAGATCCCCTAATCCATATTCCTGCAGTCAGTCCTGCAAGCCCTTCAATCCAGGGTCCCTCCCCCCGCCCCCTCTGGAGCATCTGTCAAGAACTATATTACAGTCACCCCCCACCAAAATCTTCCCATGGATCTTCCTGTCCAGCCACCGGCGCATATCCTCCCAAAACGCTTTCTGCTCAACATTGGGCCCATACACCGACACCAAGGCTATAGTTTCCCTGGACAACTCCCCCAAACCACTAAGGCCCTCCCATCCAATTTCCGAAACACCCCCTCACCCCACCCCCAAGATAAAGGGGACATCCTGCTTAATCATTATCTCCACCCCTGCTCTTCAACGATCACCAGATGCAAAAAAAGTTTGAAAGTTCCCTGGTTTAAGCAAGCGCTCATCGCGCTTATGCAAATGCGTCTCCTGTACAAAAATCACCTGCTAGTGTTGTTCCCAAAGTTCCCGCATCAACATTTTCCATTTTTGTGAAGAATTAAGACCTCTCACATTCAATGTCCTGACTTTCAAACTCACAGCCATTCTCTCATCTACTCACCTTCTGCCCTCTCAATGTAGATGCCTTCTCTCCCCCCCACTCCTCCCCAGCCCCCTAACTCATGGAGCCACACTCTGCCTCCTTATTCAAGGAAGGGACCCCCCCCCCCCCCCCCCGTGGATGCAAAGCATGCACCCTTCCTCATGATCTGCCCTCCATAATGACCCACCTCCCCCCTAAATGCGCCAATGCACTTCTGCACTTCCCACCCCCTATCTTTCCATCCACCTACCCCACCAGCCACATTAGAACAATGAAATGCAAGAGCCCCAGCCCAAACTCCCAAACCCCCCACATCCCCATTAACAGAACCAGCTAACCATTCCCATTCCACCCCTTTTACCGAAAAAAGTCACACTCGGATTTGCATCCAGTTCAAAAGGGCTCACGTAGCCGGAAGGTGGATGGCCACTCCAGGGGTCCCACCTTTATCCAGTCCTCCAGACTTCCTCCTTAACCATTGGCCTTTCACCGGGGCCCTCTCCCATCTAGAAAAAGAACTCTTATATGCAGACTGCGCCTGGACCTTTGATTGCTCCAGCAAGTTCTGTGCACCCTCTTGACGCAGGGTTTTCCATACCTCTTCTACTGTGCACACTCTAAAGCCCCTGCCATTTATGTCCATCAAGAGAGCAAAGGGGAACAGCCAGCGATACTTCGCTTTCTCAGAATGCAAATATTGTGTCACTGGCCTCATGTCCCTTCGACGCTGTAGCGTGCCAGCCAACAAATCATGATACATCTCAATGCTATCCCCTTCCCAGATGAAACAGCCCCTCCAGGCCGCTGCCCACATTACCCGCTCTTTTTGGGCATAATCAGATAGGCAGGCCACAATATCCCTCGGTTTGCCTGCTCTCAGTGGGCCCAATGCTCTGTGGGGCCTCTCCACCAAAATGTTCTCTCCCTCTGCACTGCCCTCCTCACCTTGTAACAGCAACTGGCACACCTTCTGAACCATGGTGATGGCATCAGCAAACAGGTCCATCTCCGGGAGCCCCCGGATCCTCACATTATTCCACCGTTTGCAATTTTCAACATCATTGAGCTTGTCCTTTAAAAGCTCCTGCTCCATCTGTAGTTGCTGTTTCTGGGCTGCCATTATGGAATTTTTCTCGACCTGCTGATCGGCCTGCTCCTCCGGGATCTCAACTCTATGTCACAGTTCTCGCATTTCCCCTTCAAACTCCGCCAGAGCCTCCTTGATTTCCCCACTGATGGTCACTATCTCCTGCCTCAGAGTGCACATCCACCCCATATATCCCATCTCGTACAGCTTTCATCAGCCCGCTCCAAGTCCTCCTCCGAGTCTTCCCCCGATGCAATGTGCTCCTACGGGTCTCGCAACTTACTTTCTCCACCACTCGCGTAGGAGGATTTAAACTTTGCAAGTTTTTTGCGCACCGACATCACCAACAATTAAGGGGTCCGTGGAGTCCACTGCACCGAGATACGAAGGGAGTTCTCTTGCTTATAACTCAATTATTGCAGCGTCCTAAATTAAGCTGCCATCTACCGAGTGACATCACTTCCTCTCCCCCAAACCCTAAATATTTTAATTGTTTTTTTCTTTTCTACTTTTATGGTTCAGGCATTTTATTTTCTAATTGGGTTCGTTCCAGTCTCTCTTTTCCACACATTTGTGTCAATCTTTTAAGCTCTTTACCAGAGTCTCCTTTCCATTTCTTCTCTCTCCTCTTGTCATCTTCTCTTCCTTCTCTACATCTGTCTGACACTAATATTCCCTTTCATCTTTTTTTTTCCATTTCTCTCTTCTCTGCCTCTCCACTCAGTTGGGTTTTATCTCTCAATCTCCCCTCCCCCAGTGTCTTTTTTCTTTCTCAGCTTTCTGGTCCCCACCTCCCATCACCCACTTCCTAGTCCCCATTACCATCTTCTGTACTCATCCCCTCCCAAACTATCATCTATCTTCCTTTGACTCTCATTCCCACACCAGCTTCAGCTCCTTCCCCAAAATTTAACTCCTCCTGGCATCCAACCTCTTTCTTCTTTCACTTCTACCCAACTTCTCATTGTCCTTCTTTCACCTCCCCCCTCAGTCGAATTTCCACATTCTCTTGCTCTAGCCTCCGCAGTCCCTTGTCCCTTTACATTCCTTCTCAATCCTTCTCTATCCATTACATATCCTTCACACCGTATACTCACCCCTCCCTCCAGACAGTCATTCCACTCTTCTCATGCCTCCTCCATCTCTAAAGGATCTTTACCCTTCCCACTGGCTCACTTCAGACACCATTCCCTTCTTTTCACTCCCTCCCTCTGCCAGTCTTCCTCCTTCTCGCCCCTCCATCCATTTTTCTCCTTTGCACCCACTCCCTCCAGATACTCTTTTCCCCTTTGAATTTATAGTCCCCTTTCCACCTGCTCCATTCCTCCTTCTAGATGCTATCCCCCCTTCTACCGCTCCATCTCTATGAAGACTTTTCCCTCTTTTTACCTCTTCCTTCCAAACACACTTTCCTCCCTTTAACTCCCTGCTGCCATGGAAGCAAATCTCACATCTCTTATCACAAAATTAAACCCGGGGCAGCAGTAGATGATGCTAAATTAAACATGTCTGCTGTTCCAGCCTGTAGGGATGCATGGTGGAAGGAGGACTAAATGTGGGGAACTCAACTGTGGCCTGTTCGACTTGGGAGGGTGGAGATCCAAGGAAAGAAGGAAGGAAGGAGGGAATTATGTAAAAGGGTGTCGCTAATGTCCACTCAGGGCAGCTGCCCCTTTCACTCTCCAATAGTCTCGGCCCTGAGAGTTGCCTTAGAACAGTACGATTTCTAGCTCAGTGCGTGATTGACAGCTGCACCCAAGGTTAATTCAGCCGAGGAAGCATTATAAAAAACGGAAAATAAACTCCACCCCATTCCCACTCTGCGCCCCTTATTTGGTAGTTTGACCCGTAACGGCAGTACTACTGCTACTGTCACTACTGATCATTTGTATAGTGCTACAAGGTGTACACAGCGCTGACTACCACTGTGGATCATAGTAACATAGTATATGACGGCGGATAAAGACCAGCATGGTCCATCTAGTCTGCCCAGCAAGGTGGCAAGAGTAGGTGCACCTGCCGCTCCATGCAGGTCACCCCTCCCCATACCCTTGTTTAGGGGTGTACCCACTGCTCCATGCAGGTCACCCCTATTGGTTGAGATATAAGAAATAGTGAAGTTTATTTTTATTTTATCCTCTTGCTATAAAGGGATCCACTGTGTCTGTCCCATGTCATTTTGAATTCTGTCACTGTATTTCCCCCACCATTACCATCGGGAGGGCATTCCAAGCATCCACCACCCTTTCAGTGAAAAAGTATTTCCTGACATTGCCTTTCAGTTTACTCCCTTGCAGCTTCATGTTATGCCCTCTAGTTCTACAGCTTCCCCCGTCCTTGAAAAAGGTTTCTTTGTTCATTGATACTCTTTAAATATTTAAAGATCTGTATTCTTTCTCCCCGTCCCTCCTCTCCTCTAGCATATACATATTTAGGTCTTTAAGTCTCTTCTCCTATGTCTTCTGGCGCAGGCTCCAAATCATTTTGGTCACCTTCCTCTGAACCGTTTGAAGTCTTTTTATACCCTTTGTGAGATACAGTCTCCAAAACTGAATACAGAGGAGCCATTTTGAACCCAGGCCAGAGATGGAACAGAAAGTTCCTGGGATCAGTCCTGCTTCCCAGTAGACACTAGACAACCTCCGGTAAGAGTTGGGGAGCCTGTCAGGGGAGGAGGAGTACTTTAAGGACTGTCGAGAGGACTGTTGGGGGGAGAGTTCTTTAAAGAATGATAGATCACTGTGGGTGCATTGTGTATAGCACAGATGCGATACCACCTCTTCTTCAGGAAGTGGTAAATTCATTCCCGCTATCTACATCTCTGGGAGTTATTGCGTGTTAACTTACCATGCACTAACTGCCAATGCTGGCCACGTCCATAACCCACCCATTATCCACCCCTTTCCCATGGCAAGCAGCTACACATGGCAAGTGCTGTGGTCCCGTGGTACCTGTTACATGTTAACTGCTTACCATGTCTTAGTAAACTGCCCCTTTAATCTTCAAAGTTGGGTTATATCATTGTTTATGATTTATTTATTATGCATGACCCCTCCCTCATCTTGTGTAGCCCTTTGGCTAAATATTCAAAGCAGAAGGTTCTTTTATTCTCCAGAGGAACCAAGGTATATGCTTTATGTGGATTTGTTGTGAACTCTGAAATTCGGTGTTGCTTTTTATACATTTTTATTAATTCATTTTGTATTATCTTTTTCCTCTTCCTTTCTTTTCTTTTCTAGGTGACTCTCTACCCCATGTCTTCTAATTCCAGGCAGTTAATACCACTAGCAGGTGAGTTTTCTATTCTTAAAGCTACTTTTCTCATCCCCCTTCTTTAGGTTTTATTTCTCCTACAGAGGAAAACCAGCAGAAGATAAGAAGAACTGGGAAGGGTAATGTGACAAAGAATGTGATTACTATGTCCTAGGGCTAAGGGATGAGGGAAGTGAGATGATTATGCCAAGAGATAGAGGGTAAGGGGTTTAAAAATGCATTTATAGTAAGGTGAGAGCCCAATGTCATTATTTGCTAGGACCTGTAAAAGGCCCCTAGTGCAGCTTCAAGAAGCCGCGATTCTAAGAGGAGATTCAAGCAGTAGCTGTGGTTCCCAGCAATGCTTCTCTCACCTTTCTACCCTGTTGTGTGCCGTCAAGTTGATGCTGACTCCCGGCAACCTGAAGGATAGTTGTGACTGCAAGGTGCAACCTGGAAGTAGATTGCCAGGCCTTTCTTCCACACAGTAAGCCTACAAGCCTACAGCACCTGCTGTTCCAAGGCTAGTACTAAATTCTTCAGGTCAATGTTTCTTGCATATTTTTGGGCTAGATTGTTTCCTCTTGGGGCAAAAGGGGAAAGCTTTCAGACAATTCTTATATTTTATTGCAATATGAAATTAAGCACCTATTACAACTAAGAAATATGCCTACACAGGGTTACACTGGGGATTAGCACAGCAGTCCCCAAAGAACCAAGATTTATATGGCGACATCTTGATCATAACGGATCTTTCCTCTCTTAACACTTGCTTGTCCCACATCTCAGACTACTCCACACTAACTGGCTTGCCTTCAACCCTGCCAAAACTTCAGACACTTGACTAATTGGTTCTGTTCCCCCACCTACATCTGCACCTCTTCTTATTGGCACGCCTATCTCCCTTGTTTTTTCTGTCTGCTACCTTGGGGTAGATCTTGATTCGCAGCTGAATTTCCATGATTGTATCTCCTCTGTTGTCCACAAATCCCTCTTCACGCCACGTCAAATTAGAGCCCTCCATCCCCTTCTGTCGCCTTCTGCTTTAACCACTTTACTGTTCTCCTTGGTGATTTCCCAGTTGGATTATTGCAATGTCATTTTTGCAGGTCTTCCTCAGTTTTACTTCATCACCTACAACTCATTCACCAATGTCTGCCTCCTTGCTCATGCTTCATGATATGATCACATCACCCCCCCCCCCCTTTTTCTGGCTCATTACCATTGGCTTCTCATTCAGTTCCATATTCGCTTCAAGATTCTTGTTTTGGGTTATAAGGTCTTCAACACAGATATCCCTTCTTACCTTTCCTCCAGCATCATTCTTCATGCCCCACAACGTTCCCTCCATTCACTCCACTCAAATCATCTTCAACTACCCTCCGCCTCTTATGCTAGATATGAATCAACATGCAATTCAGTCTTCTACTTCCTTCGTCGCTACCTCTGGAACAACCTCCTCCCTGGCCTCCATTTAGAGACGTCCCTCACCCCTTTCAAAACTCAGCTCAAGACCTTTCTGTTCCATGAGGCATTCAATGTCCCCATCACCTGAACCACTGGACCCTGTGAATGTGCCCTTTTATTCTCATCTCTCTACTAAAGCCACTTTCCCCCCCTTCCTTCCCCTTCCCTACTCCCTCCCAATGTGTATGCAAATCTTTCCTGTCCATGACTCTGCAGTTCCTTTCACCTACTTCTTTTACTTTATGTTTTCATTGTAAACCGCCCTGCTAACTTGCTTTAAGGGTGATATATCAAATTTTAATAAACATAAACATACATTCCTTTCTTTGAATGCTATTAGACCAGCCGGACAAGTGGGCCATGCTCTGAGCCCTAACATTTATTTACATTCTCTTCTATACCGCGCTATTCTGCATCAGTGCGGTCTACATTGAACAAACTGAAATTACATTGAACAGGGCATTATAACTTGGAGATAACTATTTTACAGGGAACATGGGCTATGGAGGGTTAAGTGGCTTGCATAAGGCTGCTGTCTTACAATCAAGCAAGTGAATCACATTACTTGAATTTCGGAAAAAGTTTAAAAAACCACTGTTCCCTGCTATTGATAATTAGTGGTTATTTTTTAATGATATACTGCAATATTCATATTTTAATTATGAATGTGTTATTGTAAACCTACAAAAAATCTATAATAAGCAAGATATAACTATCATTTAATTTACGGTATTAACACCATATTTAACCCAATCCTCTTTCTGAATCTTAGAACCTTAATACTGCCTCATCTGCTACCTGCAAGGCATGCACGAATATTGGAACTGCGACCAGATTTCATACAAGAGGATCTTTAATTGAAACGAATAAGGCTTCTAAAATAACCCCCAAGCTATACAGTGACTGAGAAGCTATGGATAGCAGAGAATATGCTCATCACCGCCGGCGAACATGTAAGTCTGTTTGAATGCTGGCATGATTATCTCTATTCTTTCTCACATGCCTTTTAAACATAGAAGCATGACGGCAGATAAAGACCATACGGCTTGCCTAGTCTTCTGCCCTTCCATACCAACAACTACAATAGTCCCCTTTGCCCCTGTGTTTGTCCCCTGCTTTCTTGAATTCAAATACTGTCCGCATCTCTACCACCTCCACTAGGAGACTATTCCACACATCTACCACACTTTCCGTCAAGAAATATTTCCGCATATTACTCCAGAATCTATCCCCTTTCATCCTCGTCCTATGTCCCCTCGTAGCAGAGCTTGCTTTCAATTGAAAGAGGTTCTTCTCCTGTGCATTTATGCCACAGAGGTACTGTATTTAAACGTCTCTATCATATCTCCTCTATCCTGTCTTTCCTCTACATATTAAGATCCTTAAGTCTGTCCTCATATGCTTTATAATGAAGACCACTAACCATTTTAGTAGCCACCCTCTGCACCGACTCCAGACTTTTTATATCCTTTTGCACTCTGTACTCCAAATGAGGTCACACCAGAGACTTATACAGAGGCACTAACACCTCCTTTCTTCTGCTGGCCATTCCTCTCTGTATGCACCCAAGCATCCTTCTAGCTTTCAGCATCGCCTTTTCTACCTGTTTAGCTACTTTAAGTTCGTCAGACACAATCATGCCCAGGTCCCGCTCTTCTTTTGTGAGCAGAAGTACTTCATGCCCTACACTGTACCGCTCCCTTGGATTTTTGCAGTCCAAATACATGACCCTGCATTTTTTAGAATTAAAACTCAGTTGCTAAATTCTAGACCATTCTTCAAGCTTAGCTAGATCCCTGCTCATGTTATCTACTCTTTCCTGGGTTCTACTCTATTGCAGATTTTGGTATCATCCACAAAGAGGCAAACCTTATCCGACAGCCGTTCCACAATATCACTAACAAAGATGTTAAAAAGTATTGGACCAAGAACAGATCCCTGTGGCACACCACTGGTAACCTCCTTCTCCTCAGAGTGAGCTCCATTTACCTGTACCCTTTGTCGCCTCCCACTCAACCAATTTCTAACCCAATCAGTAACTTTAGGGTCCATCCCTAGGGTGCTCAGTTTGTTTATAAGTCACCTGTGCGGAATGGTGTCAAAATTGTTCAAGATCCTTGTCACTTTGGTTCCTCCTTGTGGGTGTTTTCTAAGGTCCTGCTCCTGGCCTTTCATCTGTGAGCATAGAACAGAAATATTTGTTAAGCAATTTTGCTTATCCTGTTCAGTTTCTACATATTCCTCCCCTTCACCCTTGAGACTGACAATACCACTTTTGCTCTTCCTCTTCTCACTAACATATCTGAAAAATGTCTTATCCCCCTATTTTATTGCATTGGCTATTTCTTCTTCTTTTTGTATCTTTGCTTTCCTGACTACTTTGTTAGCTTCTTTAAGTTTTTCGAAATTTAGATGCTTGTCTTCCTCTCTCTGTGATATCTTGTATTTAATGAAGGCCTCCCTCCTTTTCTTCACTTTTTCACCTACTTCTTTTGAGAACCATAGCAGCCTCCTTTTTCTTTTACCTTTATTTACCTTTCTAACAAAAAGGTTGGTTGCCCTTAAAATATCCCCTTTAAGTTTTGCCCACTGTTTTTCTACATCCTCCAGATGTTTAATAGAAGGAGAAAGAGAGATGTTATATTGGGGTCACCACCACTACTAAAGGAGGAGTTGCTGTGCCAAAGGTGCCACCTTATTTATTTATTTAATTTATTTATTTAATGTCTTCTCTATACCGTGCTCTTTAGAACTAGTGCGGTTTACAGTCAACAATAATTTGTACAGTGCAGGCCGACCTGCACTGTACTTACAATAAACAGGTGTTGCAACTTGGGACTAACTAGGGTAACTATGTACAGGCTGAGCAGTAGGTCGCGGAATAATGTATTGACCAGGTCTGCTTGGCAGCTCTTTCAGGTAACTATATACAGGCTAAGCAGTCGGATCACAGATGTACAGTGTTGACAGGAGCTGCTTGACAACTATTTGCAAGAGTAGGTGACTATATGCACGTTCATGTCAGGGTGTACAGTGGTGCTACTGGGCAGGGCTTCAAGGGGTGCTGCTGGGTGGGGCTTCAAGGGGTTGTCAATTTCTGTTGTTATTCAGGCCACTGTTTAGCCTAGTGTTAGGCCTAACTCAGCTCCCCAACCTGCCTCTCACTCTGATCATTAGAAAGATGTCTTACTTTTTAGAGAGAGTGGTAGATGCCTGAAACAGCCTCCCAGTGGAGATAGTGGTGTTGCAGACAGTATCTGAAATCAAGAAAGCATGGGACGAGCACAGAGGATCTCTGAAGAAGAAATAGGGATTGTAAAGATTAGTAGTTGGTGTAGTTGGTCAGACTACATAGACCATATGGTCTTTAGCTGCCATCATTTTCTATATTTCTATGTATTAGAGGAACCGGCATACAGTGGGTCATTATGAATGCAAGCTTTTGTGTCAAGAGCTGCTGGATCGTATCAAAACCATCTACTCAATATGTGATCACCGGGCTTTTCAGGCTGAGGGCAGGAAGCGGAATATGCAGGTGGGGCCCTGAAGCTGTGGAACTGCTGACAGCTGAGTTTCCGAGGCTTTGGCATGCAGGTGGACTTTCTGGGCAGGGAATTTCCACTTACCCGCAATTCATGCATTCCAGGAGGATTGCTGCAGGGGTTGAGAAGACAGGGTGTATCTCAGAGAACAAAGATATACTGGAGTTCTTGGAAGAATGAGCAGGTAGGTGATCCATGCCTGTGAAGAAGGGGGAATAATAGATTGAGATATCAACTGAATCTGCCAAGGATGGGTGGGGGATGAGGACCAGTGACAGGATGGATGAGCCTAGCCTTCAGGGAAGGAGTGCTGACTAAGGAGGGGTGACGTGGAACCAAATGGGGAGAAGAACTAGAAGGAGAAAGAAAGCAGCAGATATGTTTGGGGGGAGGGGGAAACTAGGGAGTATTAAGCAACTATATCACTGAATGCCCTCCAAAATATTGAGAAAAATACCTAAGGGAAATACTAATGCTATTCCTACTTTGAATATTTTTTTCTTTTTTATGCTTTTATTTATTTTTTCATTGTAAATTTTAAATATTTCTAAAAAATGAATGCAGGTCTCAGACTCACACTGGTGTTGCTCTGTATTACAGAAAGCAAATCACCTTATCGCATCAACGACCTTATGGCATCCATCATTTTCATTAAAGAAATGGTATCGGACTAATTTCTTCCCTCAGAACTTTCTTCAATTGTTACCATTTTCATTAAACAGGTTGTTTCCTTTAAACACATTATTTTAGATACAAGATTGTGCTTATCTTTTGATATTTTTGTGAGTGAATTCTCCGACGCCACCAAAAGGGCACCGCTATGTGCGTTTCGAATCCTTCTTCAGGGGGAAATATTATAATAGCACGATCTACAAAACAACACAAAGGTTACAAGCTATATCAGTCCCAACTTGCAATAACAGTCCAAAGCATAAAGAAATGTTATTTTGTGCTAAAATCCAATACCTCACAAGATGTCACGGAGTTTTACTTTCTTATTCGGCTCAATGTTTCCAAACTTCCAAAATCATATGGTGTATGGCCAAAAAACGCCGCGCATGCGGGCTAGCCATCACTAAAGAATTTAAATGGCTATGACGTGTATGGCAGGAACCAATCAATTGGCTCCTATTCAATGCCTGAATTAAAATCTTAAAAAGCAAAATGGTTGCTTCCTCTAAAGACAGACTCGCCAATCTATAGAACTGTTTAAACCGGTTGTACCTGTTGTCGCTAATTTATGGATCCACTTTTGCTCTTGAATTAATAACGTCTGGGCTCTTGATTTACCATTCCTACCGGTAAATATTGTCTCAATGGCGAAACAACGCAATTCTTGGAAAAGATGCTGGTGGGCAATGCAATGAGCTACTATAGGGGCTTCTAATACTTTACATTTTAACTTACTACGGTGTTCATTGATTCTGGTTTTAAGTTGCCGCTCGGTTTTGCCGACATAGAAAAGATTACAGGGACATTTGATTACATATACAACATGATCAGAGAGGCAGGTTGTAGAATGTTTCAAAAGATACTTCTTCCCATGATAAACAAAACTAACCAATTCTTCTGTTATTGCACAGATCGTGCAATTACTGCATACTTTATGTCCAACTTCTCCCATTGAAGATGTTATTCCATATGGACGTAATCGTGTTGGACTAAGTTTTTCCTTTAAATTAGAATGTCTTGTCCAAACACATCTTATGGACTTGTCTCGTAATCCAGGAACAACATTAAGGACATTCCGATGTTTTTTCAAAATTCGTTGAATTGCTCCACTGAAGGGAGAAAACTTGGTTACAAAATTTACAGTATCTGTATCATCTGTTATAGCACGTGGTTTTGGTTTCAACAATAAAGCCCTGTTATAATATAATGCCCTCTTATAGGCAATTCGAATTGTTGAATTGGGATATCCCCTCTCATGAAAATCTTTCATTAATTTTTTAGCCTGTATCTTGTATTCCATCACGTCGGAACAGTTTCTCCGATACCTAATGAACTGGGAAAGTGGCAGGCTATCACGCAACTGTTTTGGGTGATTACTAGTATAATGAAGAATAGTATTTCTATCTGTTGGTTTTTTATATACAGAAGTAAGCCAACCATTCAGATTTTTTTGAACCACCACATCAAGAAAAACAATCCTTTGAGTATGATAAGTATACGTGAATTGGATATTTGAGTTTACCTGATTCAACCAGTCAATAAATAATTGGAGTTCTGCTGCTGACCCTCCCCATAACAAAAAAATATCGTCAATGAACCTCTTCCATAAAATTAGATAATGTTGATACTCCGAGCCCCCTAGCCAAAGACGTTCAAAATTTTGCATATATAGGTTAGCCACAGATGGGGCGCATGTGGCGCCCATGGCAACTCCGGACATCTGCTGGTAAATTTGCCCTTCGAACTCAAAATAATTGTGGAAAATGGTTAAATCTGCCAACTCCGATATAAAGTCTAACAAATTTGCGGAGATATTACTTTGTTCACGTAATGAAGAAATAATGACTGAATGTGCCTCTCTCTGTGGAATGCTCGTATATAGTGCTGCCACATCCAGGGTCGCTAAAAGCACAGATTCTTTGGACGCCCACTCTGAATGTTCCTCCAAGATGGTTAAAAGATGGGAGGTGTCCCTAATATAGGATGGAATAGTGAACATTAAAGGTCTCAAAAATGAATCTATATATATAGATAAGGGCTCCAAAACAGAACCCTTCGTTGAGACAATCGGTCTTCCTGGTGGATTTAAAGCGTCCTTATGTATTTTAGGGACAAGATAAAGTCTAGCTATCACCGGTGAGGATTCATTTAAAAACTTCCATTCCTTCCTGGTGATGATAGCTGCTTCTAAAGCAGATGTAGTTATACATTTAATCCGTTGTAAACACTTCATGGGGTCCTGTGACAGAACTTGATAAAGAGCCACTTGCGACAACTGGCGAAAGGCTTCCGCTAGATATTTATCTCTATCCATGATTATTGTAGCTCCTCCCTTATCTGCCCGTCGTATAACTATGTTGGTCTTGGCTTGTAATTCATTCATTGCCTGACGTTCCCTTGATGTTAATGTTTGAGACCTCGGTGAAAACTGCTGTTCTAATTTTTCCACATCTGCCAAAATTAACTCCTTAAATACATTAAGCACTACCGGAGGTGACTCCGGCGGTAACCAAGTAGATTTGAAAGGTAACGGGACTCTATTCTGTGGCTGAAGAACTGCTGGACTGTGAGAATCAAGTGTATGAGTTGCAAAAAATGCCTTCAAATGTAATTTACGCAATAAACCTTCGAGGTCCACTCGAAATTGAAAACTATCAAAAAATATAGTTGGAACGAAAGTAAGCCCTCGATTGAGAAGGTTGATCTGTTCAATGGATAACGATTCTGATGAGATATTGATAACTAGAGATTCAGGTGCTACTATTGCAGGTGAGGATGTCCTGAAAATGTATTATAATAGGGCTTTATTGTTGAAACCAAAACCACATGCTATAACAGATGATACAGATACTGTAAATTTTGTAACCAAGTTTTCTCCCTTCAGTGGAGCAATTCAACGAATTTTGAAAAAACATCGGAATGTCCTTAATGTTGTTCCTGGATTACGAGACAAGTCCATAAGATGTGTTTGGACAAGACATTCTAATTTAAAGGAAAAGCTTAGTCCAACACGATTACGTCCATATGGAATAACATCTTCAATGGCAGAAGTTGGACATAAAGCATGCGGTAATTGCACGATCTGTGCAATAACAGAAGAATTGGTTAGTTTTGTTTATCATGGGAAGAAGTATCTTTTGAAACATTCTACAACCTGCCTCTCTGATCATGTTGTATATGTAATCAAATGTCCCTGTAATCTTTTCTATGTCGGCAAAACCGAGCGGCAACTTAAAACCAGAATCAATGAACACCGTAGTAAGTTAAAATGTAAAGTATTAGAAGCCCCTATAGTAGTTCATTGCATTGCCCACCAGCATCTTTTCCAAGAATTGCGTTGTTTCGCCATTGAGACAATATTTACCGGTAGGAATGGTAAATCAAGAGCCCAGACGTTATTAATTCAAGAGCAAAAGTGGATCCATAAATTAGCAACAACAGGTACAACCGGTTTAAACAGTTCTATAGATTGGCGAGTCTGTCTTTAGAGGAAGCAACCATTTTGCTTTTTAAGATTTTAATTCAGGCATTGAATAGGAGCCAATTGATTGGTTCCCGCCATACACGTCATAGCCATTTAAATTCTTTAGTGATGGCTAGCCCGCATGCGCGGCGTTTTTTGGCCATACACCATATGATTTTGGAAGTTTGGAAACATTGAGCCGAATAAGAAAGTAAAACTCCGTGACATCTTGTGAGGTATTGGATTTTAGCACAAAATAACATTTCTTTATGCTTTGGACTGTTATTGCAAGTTGGGACTGATATAGCTTGTAACCTTTGTGTTGTTTTGTAGATCGTGCTATTATAATATTTCCCCCTGAAGAAGGATTCGAAACGCACATAGCGGTGCCCTTTTGGTGGCGTCGGGGAATTCACTCACAAAAATATGAAAAGATAAACACAATCTTGTATCTAAAATAATGTGTTTAAAGGAAACAACCTGTTTAATGAAAATAGTAACAATTGAAGAAAGTTCTGAGGGAAGAAATTAGTCCGATACCATTTCTTTAATGAAAATGATGGATGCCATAAGGTCGTTGATGCGATAAGGTGATTTGCTTTCTGTAATACAGAGCAACACCAGTGTGAGTCTGAGACCTGCATTCATTTTTTAGAAATATTTAAAATTTACAATGAAAAAATAAATAAAAGCATAAAAAAGAAAAACATATTCAAAGTAGGAATAGCATTAGTATTTCCCTTAGGTATTTTTCTCAATATTTTGGAGGGCATTCAGTGATATAGTTGATTTTTACCCTCTGTTATTTTGACCTAAGCACTCGGGGAGTATTAAGCACCCTACCGTCAAAACATAAGTCAAACTATGCATAAGCAGTAAGAAGAGAGTAGAAAATAGAAAAAGAAGGCAAGAGGAGGAAGAAGATATTAAGAGAAGGGGATTAAAAAGAAGTGGGTGTTGTCTGGGAGGAGAAAATGTGTGGTGTGGACAGGCTAGATAGGGAAGAGAGAATGAAGAGTGGCTGGGAGGGGGAAGTATGGATGGGCCCTGCAGGACTCGAAGCACTAGAGAATGTGATGAAGACGGGCTGTTGGGAGTGGGGACGGGTTAAGCTGCGGTAAATCAGTGGGAATGAGCTGGGGGTGGGAAGAGAAGAGTGACCGGTGGGATTTTCAGTGCTTCCCTTGCTCTTTTTCTGCTATATGAGTCCTCCCTCTGTGCGTAGCAGCTGCTCTGCTCTACTTTTAAATACAACTGGCCAGTTTCACCCACGACCTACCTTACTTTATTTTTCTTTTTGCAACTATGGTAATGTGAGCACATCCAATCATTCTGAAAAGCTGCAAATACAGCCACCATTTGCAAAATCTTCATCTGTGAGACTTCAGGCAGTTGCCTAGTTTGTCACCTCATAAGGGTTAGTAGAAGCAGGACAGAATGAAGAACTGGGCTGTTTTGAGGGGGTACTTGGTAGTACTGAGTCCTGGCACCTTTTTCATTGCTTTCTAAAATTAGCCAATGGCGCTCATGTTTGGATGCAAGAGCCCTGCCTCTGGGTACCGGCCTTTTTTAGCTTGTAAAAATGCACTAAGAACATAAGAACATAAGATATGCCATACTGGGTCAGACCAAGGTCCATCAAGCCCAGTATCCTGTTTCCAACAGTAGCCAATCTAGGTCATACGTACTGTGGGGGCCCCTGGCCCAGGCAACAGCCTATAAGCCTAGGGCTGCACTTGTTAGTCCTTTAATTATAGAGTTTTCTTCCTCATCCAGTGCCGGGGCTGCTGTGATTTGTAGTTGTGTTGTTTAGAAAAAAATAAGTAGTGTGGAGACCGAGGGTTTTCAAGGAAAAACACAGGAATTTATTTCTTTTTCTAAAGAGCATTAAGGCTCAACGCAAAACAAACAGGATTCTTTCTCCAAACAATAATCCATAGGCGTTTATACCAAACTAAACAATGAAACTGCTTTATGTAGCCTTTTAACATGTGTCGCTGTTTTTCCAACCATTCAGCAATCAAGCAAAGTTTCTCTTCTTTTCAAACCCAAAAGAAATATCCGCTCTTCAGCAACAGGGTTCTTTAGCATTCCTTGCTAAACACATTTCTCCCTGTTTTCACACTGCCTTCTAGGACAATCAGGTTATAGGCTTTTCCTTCTTTTATCCAAGAACTTTTTATTCTGCCTTCTGGCACAGAGAACAATCCATTACTGAATCTTCAGACCCCTCATCAGATTCATAATAGTCTATCTGCATTTCCTCAGGACCTGTGTCCGGTAAACCTGGCTCTAAGCCAGCATGAAGAACTTCAGGCTTAATATTCTCTAAAAGTTCCAGAACCTTTCTCCACTGAGGCTTTTCCCTATGCACAGGGTTTCCACGAGAAACGTGGAGATTCTTCTCTTGCATCAAACGACACAATGCCTCTAACTGGCTCACGGCACTTTTGGCTACCCTTTTATTCACGCACCTTTTTGGAAGTTGCAGTTCTTTAGCTAGTTCCGGAACGGAGGGCACTGCAGCCTGACCCTTGTCAGCACTTCTCTCAGGCACAGCTTTCCTAGTTTTAAAACCAATTGCAGTTTCCTTGCAATCCTGGCTTTCTTTCTGACTAGGGCTTTCACCTCTGAGAATCCCCCGGAATTCTCCACCGTTCTCCTCCACAGTGAACTCTCTGGGCCTTTCTCTGGTGCTTCTCTCACCACTGAATTCTCCAGCGTGCTGCTTCCCTGTCTCTCCCTTTCCAGGGTGTTGCTTCGTGTGCTGCCCTCTCGTAGTGCTGCCCCTCTCAAGCTGAGTCTGAGACTGAGACTCTCTTCCCGTGGTGCCGCCCTTCTCAAGCTGAATCTGAGACCGACCTCCTTCTGTTTCCCTGGGTTTATAAGAGTGTCTCTTAACTACCGTGCACTGCCCTTCCCCCAGGTGTCTCTCATTAGTTTCCTAGCCTGCCCTCAGATTAGCAGAGCTTGGGTGTGTCCTGTCCTCAGTAGCTGCATGTTTTTTTTCCTTGCCTGCACTTTGAGAGCCACTGATTCCTTGCCTTTCTCCCTCTCCAAAGGTAAATGTCTGATTTTCTTCCCATTCCATGGACTCAGCCATACTCTCCTCATCACACATCCCCCCCTTAAGATATTACGGGCTGGCGATACAGAACCCGCACAGCTCGTAATTCTCGCTGGGATCGTACGGCCTTTCTGCCACTTTTCAGTCTTATGTTCTCTTGTGGCTAAATGAGCCAACGCTATCCGCTCATGCCAGATATGATATGATAGACTTGCTGTCACCCCCTTCTATTTTCTATGGAGTAAGACACCGGCCCTACTTGTTTTACTACCCTATAGGGCCCCTTCCATTTACTTTCAAATTTAGGGCTGGCCCCCGCCACCATTACTATTACTTTTTCTCCTATCTCCAGTTGGCGAGGCCTTGTATGTCGATCATAATAACTTTTCTGACGTGCCTGGCTGGTCTTTAAATTTTCCTCCGCTGCTTGGGAGGTTCGGTGTAGGAGTCCTCTCAGGTCTCTCAAGAACTGGGATACCCCTACTTCCTCTACGGCTGGCTCAACCCACTGTTCCTGTAGTATATCTAAGACACCCCGTGGTGCCCGCCCATACATTAACTCATACGGTGAAATGCCTAAGGATGTCTGTTTCCGCTCTCTACAAGCATACAAAACAAAAGGGAGCATCATATCCCAGTCCGACATGTCATCCTCAACATCTTCTTCAATGTTTGGTTTTGCCTCTCCACCAGTCCATTTGACTGCGGATGATAGGCAGCGGTTCTCACATGACAGATTCCAAAAGCATCCCATACTTGAGCTAGATACCGAGACATGAAGTTACTGCCCCTATCTGTCAGGACTTCACGTGGGAATCCCACTTCACAGAATAACTTCACTACTTTGAAGGCTATGGTTTTTGCCGATATATTACTTAGTGGTATGGCTCATGGAAACCTCGTGGCTTGGTCCACTATGCCCAACATATACTGAAACCCCCGAGGTGTCCTTATCAACGGTCCTACTATATCCATGGCCAGGTGGTGGATGGGCTCAGATATCACTGGCATGGGTAACAAAGGCACCTCCGGTGGACGAATCGAGGTGACCCTTTGGCATGAAGGACACGACTCGCAAAACTGCAAAGTCTCTTTAAAGATACCAGGCCAATAAAAGCGAGCTAATATCTGGTCGAGGGTGCCGTGTACTCCTTTGTGACCTCCTACCGGATGGTCATGCGCTAATCTTAAAACTAGTGCCTTGAACGTTGTAGGAACTACAAGTTGCTTATGGATATTCCTTGTACGGGGATCTACACTTTCCTGGTACAACACATCCCCGTCTAACAAAAACCTAGGTAAGGTTTCTGACCCCCTTTTGGCATACGCGAAGGCCCGTGAAAGAGCGGGATCCGCCTGCTGCTCCTTGGGAAAGGATGGAAATTTTTCCACTGGTTCAGCCGGAACCCATGGCAGGTCTTGGCTGGCCTCTACCTCGGCCCTATTCTGGGACCTACACTGCCTCTCCTGGCGTTTTTCCCCTCTTCCCTTCTTACTCTTACCTACAGAGGGAGTTATTAGGTCCTCATGTAAAGGTAAATCCTCTACCATCTCTTCTGAGGGTTCCTCTTCCCCCTCTAGGGCCTTGGACTGCGCTCGGGTAGATACCATGCCACCTTTTGATATAGCCTCTCTTCCAGGCCCTCCCTGAATTGGGGCCAATCCCTCCCCAATACCAGGGCATGTGGTAACCTGGGCACAATAGCTACAGGGATTTTCTTTTTCATCCCTAAACCCTTGACTAGCACTCTGTGTATGGGATAGAATGATGATGCCCCATGGATATACCTGATTTTCATCTTCCTGTCAGGCTGGTTTAGGGCTTGTTTATAGCGAGATTCAATCTCCCGCCACAGCTTCCTGGAGATCATGCTTTGATCTGCTCCTGAATCTAACAAAGCTTCTGTAACAATACCTTCTACTTCAACAGTCAAAAGGAAACCTTCCCTCACCTCCTTGGTATGGGCAGTTATCAAAGCAGTCCTCGCTCTACAATCCCTTTTCAGGTGACCCTCACTACCACATGAAAAACATTTTTTCCATATAGAGTAGTTTTTAACCATTGGCATACGTGTTTTCATTTCATCCCCCTTTGGCCTTACCTTCCTTTCTGATGATATGGAATCTGCCCTTTTAGAAGCATCCCCTTTTACCTGGCCTGCCAATTCCGCTTCCATAAAGCGCTCAGCCAATAAGGTGGCTTCATTGGTGTTCCAGCAGTTTTGTAAAATCAGGAAGGTTTGTATGTCCTTCGGGACTGTGGCCATAAATTGTTCCAATACAGTGCTATCTATAATGGCTTCTACCGATCTAGCCTCTGGTGTTAACCATTTTAATACCAAGCTCTTAATTCTCTGGGCGAGAGCTTTCGATGTTTCACCAGGCTTCAATTTACTATTTCTTAAGAGATGATGATATACCATGGGCGTTAAGCCTAGGCGGTCTCTTATAGCTTTTTTCAGCTCCTCATAATCGTTGGCCAAGGCTGCAGGCATGGCCCTGTACGCCGCCAATGCTTCTCCGGTAAGCGAAGTGGCTAGGCGCACGGCCCACTGCTCCTTAGGCCAGCCGGTTATGTGTGCCACCCTATCAAACGCCTCTAAAAAGTCATCTATATCATCATTCTGAGTTAATTGACCAAATGAGAATGTCTCGCTAGGCTGTATCCCTAGCGCATGTGTGTGCACAGCTCCTATGGAACCTGGAATAGTCTGTGCTGGTTCTGCTGCTTTCTCCTGAGCTTCCAACCACGCTCCCATCATGTCCAGAAGAGGTTTCTGCTGTGCCTGCATCACGGCAGCAGTTTGCTCCTGAGCTTGTATGGACATCTCACGCTGTTTCTCAAATTGTCCAGCCATCCACTGTAATAGCTCCTTACATTCCATGGCTAACTTCTGTGCTGCAACAAGAAAAGACAGAACACCACCAAGTGCGGTACAAACAAATATATCTGCTCCTTTTCTGGTTTATATCAACAGTGCTGCACATCTGTACAGGTATCCTTTAAAACCCCTTTTTATCTACGGGTTACCTGCAACAGGTGTAGACTCCAGCTTAGCAGAAATGAAGGCCACCGCCTCGTCCTCCTTGACTCCGGCTTTTTGACCTCAGCTGCACTTCACCTTTTAATCCTCAGCAGGGCTTCGGCAGTTAGCACTGTTGTGTGTTGAATTTTTGAGTGGTTATAAATCCTGGCGCATGCGTAGAAAAAGATCTGAAAAACTACGCCACCTGTGGGGGCCCCTGGCCCAGGCAACAGCCTATAAGCCTAGGGCTGCACTTGTTAGTCCTTTAATTATAGAGTTTTCTTCCTCATCTAGTGCCGGGGCTGCTGGGATTTGTAGTTGTGTTGTTTAGAAAAAAACAAGTAGTGTGGAGACCGAGGGTTTTCAAGGCAAAACACAGGAATTTATTTCTTTTTCTAAAGAGCATTAAGCTCAATGCAAAACAAACAGGATTCTTTCTCCAAACAATAATCCATAGGCATTTATCCCAAACAAAACAATGAAACTGCTTTATGTAGCCTTTTAACATGTGTCGCTGTTTTTCCAACCATTCAGCAATCAAGCAAAGTTTCTCTTCTTTTCAAACCCAAAAGAAATATCCTCTCTTCAGCAACAGGGTTCTTTAGCATTCCTTGCTAAACACATTTCTCCCTGTTTTCACACTGCCTTCTAGGACAATCAGGTTATAGGCTTTTCCTTCTTTTATCCAAGAACTTTTTATTCTGCCTTCTGGCACAGAGAACAATCCATTACTGAATCTTCAGACCCCTCATCAGATTCATAATAGTCTGTCTGCATTTCCTCAGGACCTGTGTCCGGTAAACCTGGCTCTAAGCCAGCATGAAGAACTTCAGGCTTAATATTCTCTAAAAGTTCTAGAATCTTTCTCCACTGAGGCTTTTCCCTATGCACAGGGTTTCCACCAGGAACGTGGAGATTCTTTCCTTGCATCAAATGACACAATGCCTCTAACTGCCTCACGGCACTTTTGGCTACCCTTTTATTCACGCACCTGTTTGGAAGTTGTAGCTCTGTAGCTAGTTCAGGAACGGAGGGCACTGCAGTCTGACCCTTGTCAGCACGTCTCTCAGGCACAGCTCGCCTAGTTTTAAAACCAATTGCAGTTTCCTTGCAATCCTGGCTTTCTTTCTGACTAGGGCTTTCACCTCTGAGAATCACCCGGAAGTCTCCACCGTTCTCCTCTACAGTGAACTCTCTGGGCCTTTCTCTGGTGCTTCTCTCACCACTGAACTCTCCAGCGTGCTGCTTCCCTGTCTCTCCCTTTCCAGGGTGTTGCTTCATGTGCTGCCCTCTCGTAGTGCTGCCCCTCTCAAGCTGAGTCTGAGACTGAGACTCTCTTCCCGTGGTGCTGCCCCTCTCAAGCTGAATCTGAGACCGACCTCCTTCTGTTTCCCTGGGTTTATAAGAGTGTCTCTGAACTACCGTGCACTGCCCTTCCCCCAGGTGTCTCTCATTAGTTTCCAAGCCTGCCCTCAAATTAGCAGAGCTTGGGTGTGTCCTGTCCTCAGTAGCTGCATGTTTTTTTTTCCTTGCCTGCACTTTGAGAGCCACTGATTCCTTGCCTGTCTCCCTCTCTAAAGGTAAATGTCTGATTTTCTTCCCATTCCATGGACTCAGCCATACTCTCCTCATCACAGTACTTAGCAGTTTCCACAAAAGACACAGGTTCCGCAGTGCTTGTATTGGGTCAAGCATTGATATCCTGGGTCCCTTCTTAATAATGGTTTATGGACCTTTCCTCCAGGAACTTGTCCAAACCTTTTTTAAACCCAACTACACTAACAGCCTTTACTACATCCTCCGGTAACAAATTCCAGAGTTTGATTACACGTTGAGTGAAAAAATATTTTCTTTTATTAGTCTGAAATGAGAGTCAGAAGCTGTAAAGATGTCTTACACATTGGAACATGAAACGTACGAAGCATGAACCAAGGGAAGTTGGAGGTGCTCAAGAATGAAATGGAACGTGTACAACTTGATCTGTTGGGTGTCAGCGAACTGAAATGGACTGGCATCGGGCACTTTGCATCAGATGATCACATGGTCTACTATGCTGGAAATGAAAGAGAAAGAAGAAATGGTGTTGCATTTATAATAAAGAAGAAACTAGCAAGAACTGTAATGAAATACAATGCAGTCAGCGAACGCTTAATCTCTATTCATCTATGAGGATTGCCTATGAACATAACTATAATTCAAGTATATACCCCAACAACAGCTGCAGAAGAGAATGAAATTGAAGAGTTCTATGAACAAGTACAAGCTGAAATTGACAGAACATGTAAACAGGATATCCTGATAGTCATGGGTGACTGGAACGCAAAGGTTGGCAACAAAGAAGAAGGCAAAGTAGTTGGAAAATATGGACTTGGCAACAGAAATGAAGCCTGGAGAAAGACTGATAGAATTCTGCAAGACCAATTATCTATTCATCTCAAACACCTTCTTCCAGCAACACAAGCGGCGACTGTACACATGGACTTCACCCAATGGATTGTATAAAAATCAAATTGACTACATCTGTGGAAGTCAACGATGGAAAAGCTCTATAACATCAACAAAGACAAAACCTGGAGCTGACTGTGGTACAGATCATCAACTACTAGTATGCAAACTCAAGCTAAAGTTGAAAAAGAGCAAACCACTCATGAATGCAGCAGAATATGACCTTGAGAATATACCACTGGAATTTAAAGACTGCCTGCAAAATCGATTTGCTGCTTTAGATACAAATGACAGAGCTCCAGAAGAGTTATGGAATGACATCAAGAAGGTTGTGTTGGAAGAAAGCAAGAAGTCTCTACAAAAGGTGAAAAAGCAAAAACAGCCAAAATGGATGACGGAAGAAACTCTGAAAATTGCCCAGAAACGCAGAGAAGCTAAAGCCAGAGGAGAAAGAAAGACAATCGCAGAACTCAACAGAGATTTCCAACGTGCAGCAAGACAGGACAAGGAAAGGTACTACGAGGACACATGCAATGAAATAGAAGCAGAAACTATTAGAGGAAGAACAAGATCGGCTTTCCTGAAGCTACGAGAGTTAAAGAAAAAGTTCCAGCCTCGAATTGGAATGTTACAAGATGCTCAAGGTTCTATGTTGAATGATGCTGAGAAGATCAAGAAAAGGTGGAAGGAATATACAGAGTTTTTATATGATAAAGATCAAGTGGACCAACAGCCGTTTCAACCTGTACCTTATGATCGAGAACCATTGGCGATGAAAGAAGAAGTTGAAACAGCATTGAAAGCCTTATCAAAGAACAAAGCACCAGGCATTGATAGCATTCCTATAGAAGTATTGCAGCAATATGATGCAGCTGTTACCATACTTACAAGGCTCTGCCAAGAAATATGGAAGACAACATCATGGCCAACTGACTGGAAAAGATCTGTGTTTATACCAATACTAAAGAAAGGTGATCCAACTGACTGTGGAAATTATCGAACAATCGCTCTGATCCCACATGCCAGCAAGATTCTACTGAAGATTATTCAAAAGAGACTACAACCATACCTGGAACAAGAACTACCTGAAGTGCAAGCAGGGTTCAGGAAAGGGCGAGGAACGAGAGACATCATTGCGGATGTGAGATGGATCCTTGAAAAGACTAAAGAATACCAAAAGGATATCTATTTATGCTTTATCGACTATAGCAAGGCTTTTGACTGTGTAAACCATGAGAAACTCTGGGCCACATTAAGAAGCATGGGTATACCAGAACACCTGATCCTTCTCTTGCGCAATCTGTACATTGATCAAGAAGCAACAGTTCGAACGGAACAAGGAGGAACAGAATGGTTTAAAATAAGCAAAGGTGTAAGACAAGGCTGCATACTTTCCCCCTACCTGTTTAATTTATATGCAGAACAAATCATCAGAGAAGCAGGATTGTATGAAGACAACAGAGGTGTGAAGATTGGTGGAAGACTCATCAACAACCTTCGCTATGCTGATGATATCACATTACTGGCTGAAAGTGAAGATGATCTGAAACATTTCCTTCTCACAATCAAAGAACATAGTCTCAAAATGGGCCTGCACCTTAATGTAAAGAAGACAAAGATCATGACAATTCGCATAATCAACAGGTTCATCGTTGAAGAAGAAATTGAAATTGTGAACAACTTTAACCTACTTGGATCAACTATCAATAAAGAAGCAACAAGCAGTCAAGAAATCCAACGACGCATTGCTCTTGGCAGAATGGCTATGAAAGACCTAGATAAGATTCTCAAGAGCAGAGATGTCTCTCTCCATACAAAGATTCGACTTCTTCAAGCCATGGTATTTTCAATAACATCATATGGATGTGAAAGCTGGACAGTGAAAAAGACAGACAGGAAGAAAATTGATGCCTTTGAATTATGGTGCTGGTGGCGAATACTGTGTATACCATGGACTGCCCGAAGAACAAACCAGTCGGTACTAGAGGAGATCATATCTAAGCTTTATTTAGAAGCTCAGATGACAAGACTTCGACTTTCATACTTTGGACACATCATGCGAAGAGAGAGATCATTAGAGAAAGACATCATGCTTGTCAAGATAGAAGGTCACCGCAAAAGAGGAAGGCCAGCAATGAGATGGATCGATACAATAACAACAGCTATGGGTACCAGTCTGTCAACAATGAGCCGCCTGACTGAAGACTTAACACAATTTAGGATAGCTATCCAGAGGGTCGCCATGAGTCGACTCCGACTCGATGGCACTTAACAACAACAACAGTTTACCCTGTAGCTTCATTGCATGTCCCTAGTCTTTCTATATTCTGATAACGTAAACAATCGATCTAAGTTTACCCGTTCCACTCCGTTCATTAATTTATAGACTTCTATCATATCTCCCCTCAGCCGTCTCTTTTCCAGGTTAAAGAGCCCTAACCTTTTTAACCTTTGTTCATAGGAGTATCCTTCCATCCCCTTTACCATTTTGGTGGCTCTTCTCTGAACCTTTTATAATAACGCTATATCCTTTTTAAGATACGGCGACCAGAATTGCACACAATATTCAAGGTGCGATCTCACCATGGAACGATATAGAGGCATTATAATATCTTTTGTTTTATTTTCCATTCCTTTCCTTATGATACCTAGCATTCTATTTGCTCTGTTGGCCGCCGCTGCACACTGGGCCAAGGGTTTTAACATGGTATCCACAATGACGCCTAAATCTTTTTCCTGGGTGGTGGTTCCTAATGTGGAACCTTGCATCATGTAACCATAGTTTGGGTTATTCTTCCCTAGGTGCATAACTTTGCACTTGTCCACATTAAATTTCATCTGCCATTTTGATGCCCAGTCTTCCAATTTATCAAGATCCTCTAGCAATTTTCCCCAATCCTCTTACGTTTTAACAATTTTAAATAGTTTTGTGTCATCTGCAAATTTGATAACCTCACTCGTTATTCCACTTTCTAGGTCATTTATGAATATGTCAAAAAGCAGCGGACCCAGCACAGATCCCTGGGGTACACCACTATTCACCTTTCTCCATTGGGAAAATTGGCCATTTAGCCCAACCCTCTGCTTTCTATCTTTTAACCAGTTCTTGATCCACAGTAGTACACTGTCTCCTATCCCATGACTCTTTAGTTTTGCCAAAAGTCTCTGATGAGGGACCTTGTCAAAGGCTTTCTGAAAGTCCAGATACACTATATCAACCGACTCACCTTTGTCCACCTGTTTATTCACACTTTCAAAAAAACATAATAGATTAGTAAGACAAGATCTTCCTTGTCTAAAACCATGTTGGCTGTCTCCCATTAGGCCATGACTATCTACATGCTGAGTAATTTTATTCTTTATGATGGTTTCTACCATTTTTCCCGGTACTGACGTGAGGCTCACCGGTCTGTAGTTTCCCGGATCACCCCTGGAACCCTTTTTAAAAATTGGTGTTACATTGGCGATCCTCCAATCTTCAGGTATTACAGATGATTTTAATTTAACACTGATGAAGAGTGTTTTGCTTGCCAGGGATCTCTAATATGAGGTTTTCTATTTTTACAGTAATATATCACACGTGATATGATATATAGTAATATGATTGCCTCTTGAAATCAGTGGTACAGCAGTAATAGTAACATAGTAAATGACGGCAGCTAAAGACCAGTATGGTCCATATAGCCTGCCCAGCAAGGCGGCAAGAGTAGGTGCACCTGCCGCTCCGTGCAGGTCACTCCTCCCCTTGCCTTTGTTTAGATGCAGCTGTTTAATAGCTCTACTAGCCCTGGATAAAACGCCGAGGTTGTTGTAAGTCATGTGAATAGAGTGTGGTCAGGGTCCAGGATGTCCAGACAACAAAGGCAGAGAAAAATCATTTTGGTTTTGGTTTAGCTTTGGGAATTTGATGTCTACCTTGGGATTTTAATGTACAGCATCACTTCTATTCAGCACAGTGTAAGAGAAAGGCATTTCTATTTCTACTACTACCGATCATTTGTATAGCGCTACAAAGCATACGCTGCATTGCACAGACATATAAGACGGTCCCTGCTTCTCAGAGCTTACAATCTAGTCAAGATAGACAGTGCAACGACTAAGGATGTGGAAAGAACCAGGAGAGGTAAAGAGTATTTTAGTGCATGCAGGGTCTGGCTTCTTGGGGTTTCTCTTACTAATCTGCGATTCTTTATTCTCTATTCGATGAGGGCCTGTCTGGGTTCGTGTGTTTGTGATGCAGTGAGGCTAACCTGCGCTTATATTCATTAGCATGCACTGGTGCGCAACAGCCAGAGGAATAAAATAGGCCACAGTAGGACTTAGCACAGGCTAACAGATGTTAGCACATGTTAACCTTTAGTACACATGCCCGCATAATATTTCATAGCTTAGTTGTCCTGGCTAATGTCGTCTTTAGATTAAGTACATCTGTGTCTCAAGATGTTTGATATAACGTTACAAAGTACAAATTTCAAACTGATTCTGCCTTGGAAGAGTTTACTAGATATATCATTTGGAGGAGAGAGAATCTCTAAAAAGTAAAAGGGGGAGCCAGTTTGCCACGGGCCCCATGAATGTTTACAGCAGCCCAGATCTCTTTTTCTCTTTTCTGTATCCATCTTAATTAAAGGATCTGTGTCAGCTTAGTAACCGATAAGTTTCACTTAAATGACACCTTTGCCCAATAGCATCTAAAGTAGGATATAACTGTTTCCTTTTCAGACCTGTAGGAAATCGATGATAGAACAGCTGTGTTGGCTTGGAAGGAAAGATAAACCATTTGGACTCCCGCCCTCCCTACCCCACCCATCCACTCCACTTCCTGCTTTGATTATATAGATTGTTAGCAAGGCTGAGGTCTTGTCCTCAGTTAATTTCCTCTCCCCTACTAAGGCTGCTTTAAGTCTGAATCCCTGCTTCTTCCTAAATGCTTGCATTTCTTTTGTTTTTCTTAACTAGTCTGTAAGCTCTGCCAAGCAGGAATTGTCTCTTTTGTGCTCCAGCATAGCGCTGTGCATGTCTACTGGCACTATATAAATAACTTACAGTTCAGTCACGCTTGTGTGTCATGTGTAGCATGTTCCAAAGCTATTCTGGTCTTTCACTGCTGATATCAGATAGACATAGGCCAGTGTACTGTAACAGTGTAACTACTCAACCATTCCATCATTGTCTTTGATGTATACACTACTCTTTTCTAGAAGTAGTACAATTTAACATAAGAACATAACAAAAAGTTATGTCTGCATAAAAATTGCAGTACTATAAAAGCAAAAAACATCAGCATTAATGTAATAAACGGCACTCTCCTCACCCCAGTCCCTCTGTCTCACACAGTTATGCCCTGTCTGTGATATGTAAAATCCAGGCCTTTCAGTTTATCTTAGGGGCGGATACCAACCCTTTTTGACAGTAGCTACTGCTTCTCAGGAGGGGTTATCACCATCTTTGCTTCTCTCACTGAGCTGTCTGAGAATGATTGACACCCCTCACATATTGAAAACTAACATTACAGGTGGCAAGATGGTGTTGGAGCAGAGTGCTGGAACCAACACAGGCGAGCTTCAGATTTGGTGTTTTTGTTACCACTATTGTCCGTTCCTATGCTGAAAAGGAAAAGGAAACTATAAGGACCCTCTATCTCAAGTCAACCTAGGCAGACAAACTGGACAGCTACCTATTACCAGCTTCACGTATGCAGTATCCTCCATAGGAGTTTCCACTGAATCAGGGCTAGGGAAGAGCCCCACCATGAAGAGCGATGTAACTTCAGTTTCTCCAGCTCTGAACGTCTGACAGTGCCAATATAAGGGATAGTGCATTGTCAAATGCACAAATTAGTATGACCAAGAGGGCCTACTGGGTACTCTCCTGAATGATTCAATCAGCTGTACATCAAAGTGGAGTGCTGAGGTCAAAGGAGGTGGTGGCGAGCCAAAGTGACAGAGTGTTACCCCTGGGAGCTGTGTGTGCTGAGTATGGTAGTACCGAGGGAAGCTACTGGGAATTAGTGCCAGGAGTGAGCTGCCTAAAGACTATTTCCACAGACCACAGAAAAGATGCCCCGTTAAATCCAGGGCAGTCTGTGGGCGGAGTGGGGGTGGCTGTGACAGCTATCCGGTTAGCGATGATATTGAGCCAATAACCGGATTGCTAAATTTTCTAAAGTTAGGGCAGGTCAATGACTGTCCTAACTTTATGAAGCTTAGGGGTATGTTTACTAAACCGTCTTAATGTTACCGGCGCTAGTTGCAGCGTTAATCTGCAGAATGCCATATAAGGTAGTGGGCGGTTCCGGAGGGAAGGTTGCACGGAATCAGTATCGTGCGATAGTGGGCACCGTAGCACGTTAACGCACTTTAACCCTAAGTTCATGCCAGCACAGTGTTAGAAGCTATAAATATGTAGCCCACTGGTTACTGCAATGACTGTGGAAGCAGAGGTCATGGGTTTGATCCTGTAGTGGTGTTATGTAAGAAGGTTGTCTGAAGCATTTCCTTTTTTTAAATTTAAATCAGTGCTGTCTGAGGCTTTTCCTTTTTTAATTTAAATCAGTGCTGCCAGAAAAACACCCTCACAGTACCGTAACCTAAGGTACCGCATAAGGCGCCCTATAAGGCACTCCATAGGGCACATTATAAAGTGCACTGTCCACCAAGGCACCTTATAATGTGCCCTATAGGGCGCTTTATAGGGTGCCTTATAGGGCGCCTTATGAGGCACCTTAGGCTACGGCACTGTGAGGGTGTTTCTGCTGACAGCACTGATTTAAATTAAACGGTAAAAACTCAGACAGCCTTATTAAATAACACCACTGTGGGATCAAACCCATGACCTCTGCCTTCGCAGTCATTGCTGTAACCAGTGGGCTACATCTCTACACTGTCTAACATACTGCTGGCTGGCTACAGAAAGACTGCAGGTCACCACACAAACTGTCTGCTGTGGTACCCAGGATAGGGTAAACTCACCCGTACCCATGATGCACTGCACATGAAGATCAGCAACCTACATCTGATCACAAGATGGGGTATGCGCCTCTATAGCACCCCGGCCTGGTAGGGGGAACTGACCGTGTGTGTTCCTGGCACAGAATAGCTACAGACCGTGACATTGTGTGGTTCCTGTGCTCATTCTGAGGGTGAGGTGGGGCACCCAGCACCAGGTACGCAGCACCTGGGTTGGCTGAGTTAAGCTATGCTGCAGGTCCCCATCAGTGCCAGTGTGTGATAGGTAGTCCTTGCAGACATACCTAGGATACACCTGTGTCTATCTGTATCTCCCAGTCACATCTAGCCTTTGTGGACTATGATGTACCCAGAATAGTGCATATCCTGTGTGGTTGCCATGGTCACATGTTATAAGAGGAGGGTGGTGTTTGGACCTAAAAGCGGATTATGTAGCACCACCCAACCCGCCCTCTGTGGATCAGGGTGGAGGACAGGATCTCCCACTAACATATCCACATTCTACATCTCTGCAACGGTGGCAGTAGAGGGGACCATCAACCCCAGTCCTGCTGGGGAATAGGCACCCTACAGGGCATTCAATGCAGATCTATATGCATCACATAGGGCACTGGCAGACAGGCAGGCAGTAGGCCTGGAAAAGCTCAGCTGCCCCCCACCACGATCTGACATTCACCAGCAGAGAGCACAGTCAGTCTCCACCGCTGCACCCTGCAAGGTGTTCCAACCATACACATGCTAACTGCAGACAGTCTGCAAGCTAGTACATGTTCCTGGAGGAACTGTGTGCACCCAAAACTGGGATGTGAGTACACACACCAAGCAGGTATGTCAGTAATTAGGCCACAGAAAAGAGAACTCATAGATATCACTTAAGAGAAATACTATATAGCACTATGGGGGAAACTAGTCATGCCATGGTCACTGCTCAGTCAGGGTGAGAATGACCTCCCAGCATGACATGCTGTGGTCACCCTGTCCATGCAGGTGGTGGTCGGGCACTACAAGGTCCCAGCCATTGCCCTATGCCCTGTGCAGATGCATCCTGCCCAGGCCGCCCTGTCCGGGCCATACCCATAGTACCTTGCTACTCATTATGCACATTGGCAGGCTAACACTGGAAACAGTGCAAGCATTGTGGGCTCAGTAATGTGTAGGCAGCCACAAAACACTGGATAGACATACACACACTCCCACACCTATTTCAGCATTGTGCAAATATAGAGGTGGCTGGCAGCCTGGCCGCCACACCAGTCCTGGGCACAGTGCACACATTGCTATGGTACTCAATACTGTTAGGGTCACTCCCTGGGGTGGTAAACACTGTCTGAAACAAACACTGAAACACACTCCACAGATATCAGAAAGGTTGCTATGATGAATCTCTGTCAACAAATTATGTTTAACTTAGGTTTTGTTATCTGACATTAGTCATAGCAACCTTTTGATATATGTGGAATGTGTTTCCAAGTTTAAGATGGCATTGCTAAGGTATGCTGGTGCTATTATTGGTAGATGCTGCTCCACGCAGGGCCCAACAGCCTGACTCTCCATGAGCGATTGGATAGTGAAGCCTGTGGGTGTGGGTGTTTGCGCCCCTGTTGGCCGCTGCTCTAGGGCAGAGGTTCCCAACTCCAGTCCTGGTGGGCCAAACACGGTTCGGGTTTTCATGCTGTACCTAATGAATATGCATGGATACATTTCCATACAATGGAGGCAGTGCATACAACTGCATCTCAGTCATATTTATTAGGGACAGCATGAAACCTGAATGGTGTTTGGCCCTCCAGGACTGCAGTTGGGAAATTCTGCTCTAGGGATTGCACATGTTTATGGTGTATGTGCTCTGTAGGGTAAAATATAGGTGTTTATGGCGTGTTTAATTTATCTGCAATAAAGGTTCCATCTTTGTTACCACGGTTGAGTACTGGGTAAAATATAGGGACATGGTCTGCAGGAGCCACAGCTGGGACTTGAAACTGTGACCTTCTGCCCCTGAATATACTGGCTGTGTGTACTGCACCAAACTGTTGTCACAGAGGCAGGTCATTCCCTGGGGATACCATGACTGTTCGTCAGACAGACCTTGTCTGTTGCAGTGCACGACACCCACCTAAACAGGGCTTGGCCTTGCTCTGCTGTGGGCAGATGCCACTGCCCCCTCCACCACCAGCACCCCTCCGCCACCATGCTGACATGCCCTTGTGCCGGTGGTGCTGGTGGTGCTCAGTCCCAGGTCATCCAGTGTGCCGGTAGGCGGCTGCCTATGGTGCGTGATATGGGGTAGGGGTGCCTGCCTAGACATCTATGCTTCCCCCCCGGCACCGCCTGCCAATGTTATGTGCCCTTTGGGGTACTTGCTGGGTACTGTCCCCTGGGACACTGTGGGACACACACTCGTGGACATGTTTGCCCTTGGTCAGTTGCTGTCCTGCTGGTTTTCCGTTTCTACATTCCTATGTGTCACCTAGGCATCTGCCTAGTCCACCCTGTGCCCCAGCTGGCCCACTGCATATGCCGCCTGCAGCCCCCTGTACCCCATTTATACCATCACCATTGTGCCCTTTCCTACGTGGCCACTCTGCTGTTGCTGCACATGTGAAAGCCACATAAGCAAGCTGCCCAATATACACCACAGCAAACCCTCAACAACACTATCATTGTTCGAACATTCACTTTGTGGGAGGAATCAGAATTGACCCTTCCAAAAGTGACATCTTCCTTTTTATTCTTTATGGGTAGTGTTGATTACCGTTTATCATTGTTTTTTCTATTGGCCAGCTCGGTGTTTTGTATTTCTATTTTGGTTCTGGTCATTATCTCTCTGGTTTTTGCATGTTTTGTTACTGCACATGTATCACTACTATCACTTATCTGGGTCTCCCTGCCTTTGCTGTACATTGCTGACTGAACTGGTTTCTCTCTCCTGCAAATGTGCCTCTAACGCAAGGTTTTCAGTGGCGTTAAGTTTCAGACCCTGATTTCACAGCATTAGTGTGCCTTGGGCCTCTCCCCGCCCACTCTCCGCCCATTGACCCTTTATCTCCACCCTCTGGGGAGCCTTACTCCACCCTCTGCACACCTTAACGCCGCCGGAGACGTTATCACGCGATACGTGACGTTATCGCACGGTAATGCGCCATTATCACGCGATAACGTCACTTATCATGCAATAACGTTGCCGCTGCGACGTTAGCGCTGTTTAGTAAACATACCCCTTAGTGAAACTGGATATTCAGCTCTAGATGCCAGATAGGTGCTAGTGCTGATTATTTGATTTTAATTTCAGCAGTGACAGCCTGGCACTTTCAAAGAACTTGGCCGCCACCTTTGAATATCGTCCCTTGAATTTAAGATTCTTGAATTTTCCTCAAGTTGTTACAGCTAGTCACCGGATTCATAGATTTCTTAAGGAAGTTTTGAAGCTTCCCAAAGCTGTTTTCCCTCCAGTGCATAGAATTTACTCTTTACCAGGCTTGTGCATTTCAGGCTCTTTTGGCCATTTGTTTACACACCCAAAAATGAACAGTGCATGCAAATTGCTTGTGCGCATGTATATTGATAGTGCACATGTAAATTCAGAGGAATACACACGTGCAATGAGTGTGCTGAAAACCAAAATGTTTGGTTCATTTTCAATGAAAATGATGAAAGGTTTGGACATACACACGTCTACTATTTGCCTCTGAATGTGAGAGGACGGAACCCCGCTCAAGAGGCACAATTTTTGGCCAAAATCTCTTCAGACAGCTTGGCTTTGTCTGAGTTGCTACAACATTCTCTAGAATAGGTTTCTAAGAGGGCAATTTTGTTAGCCAGTTTTGCATTATAATAAAGTAGTTCTGAGGCTATTGGCCTAATAATTATTTGTGATATTGTACTGCCCCCTTTGTTTGTTAAATATTTCCTTTGAGTCCATCTCCCTATGGCTTGTGTCTTGACCCCCTTTCCCACCCTCACTCCATTTTTTTGTGGTCTGAATGTACAAATGTATGTGATCTTTTGCTTTCTTTATAATTGCTGAGGGTTGTCTACTTTTGCAAATTTGTGTATTGCCTTTCAAAGTTGATCTTTTTATTGCACTATAAAATTCAAGTAAAAAAAAAAAACTAGCATTTTTATTTACATTCTCTTATATACCGCGCTATTCCACAGGAGTCTTTTAAATGCCAGCCCCCAAAATGGAAACCCTAGCGTCATGCCAGGTGTGAGTGCCTTCGTAACAAGGCAGTAATTTGAAAAAAAAAAGAAAAGAATAGTTTGCCAATGGACCAGTTTTAAGGCCATGCTGTAGAATCACAGGGTACAGAGGTACGGTCTTTTCTGCCGTGCTGAGGAGCATTTCTGGACATTGACGCATCTGTGATGACACTAGATAGCTCAACATCATCACTTCCAGAGCTGGCGGAATACCCTGGTTCCTCTGTAGATAAGTTGGAAAGGGTTGTCCACTTACAAGAATAAAAGGACCTTTTCAAAATGACTGAAAAACCTGGTTAAAGTCACAGCCTCAGCTATAATTTCCAAAATAATGCTAAGTCTGATTCTTGGCTCGAACCCTCCCTTTCTTGATCTCATTCTGCCATCTCTAAGCTTCTGTATTATAGATGCTTTTAAAATATATTCTTAAAATGAAACTCATCCAACTTTTATTGTAAACATGCCCCTGTTATCCAAAACTCTCTTTCTCCGAGGTCACACTGTGGCTGTCTGTTTGTTATTTGTCCTTTCCATGTGATGGTGCGATGGTGCCATAGATCTTTGACGTTAAGCCATGTAGAAGAGCCAGGTTTTGAGCACACTGAAGTAGGGAAGGAGAAACATTAACCCCCCCCCCCCCCCCATATTTCTCATCAAGAATAATCTAAACTCAGAAAAGAAGAGTGCCCTCAATAACCATGTTACCTCATGGAACTCATTAAAACTATCTGTTTTAGAAAGGAAGAGCTGCTACTTTGAAGCTGAGGGCAATTTTATATCTTTGATCACATTACAGATTAACTTTCTATTTATGAAGACTACCTTCAACCTCTGGATCTATGACAAAACAATTAGTGACCCAAGTATATCATTTTTCAGGTCACGCTTTCTATTTATCCTTGTCTGCAGTTCTTTTCCTGGCTCTCGATGATGAAGCGCACATTCAAAAGTCAGCTTCCCTTTTACAGTCAGAAGAGGCATGAAATGTCAACATTTTTCTAATGTTATCAGAACTACCTCCCTAGTGAAGTATTGGGGTCATCGGTATATTTATTCTCCTCCAACAGTCACAATGAAGGTCATGACCTTGTCCTAGGAGAAGCAGCAGCCCAGCACTTAGTTCATGGAACTGGGAGTTGGTAAAACGTTAGGGTTCGTGCCCCGCTATTCTTGCTGCCTTCCCGAGTCACTTTGTCTCCCTGGCCCACAGTCCAACAAAACAGAAACTGATATAAATTGTAATGATGGCCTTAGTCTTCTCCAGAATCTCCCCAGCTCTAATAATTAATCAATTTGGAGGCTTTTCACCCATCTCAGAAAGGACTCAGTAGGATGTCTAGATGGTTGCAATTCAAAAGTCCACACAATCTTGTTTGGATTATGTTATATAGCACCAAGTAATGATAATATAACCATACTAGCAGAGATCCTATGAGCTACTAGTTATTATATTGTTTTCTATTAAAATTCTCATCACAGGATCATCTTGAGTTTTTTCAAAATAGCAACCGACTCGGAAGTATTTTCAGTGGTTTAAGAATTTGTACTTTTTTAGTTTTCTCTGTTGGGACTCCGTTTGATGACTTACATTTCCAAATGTATGTATTTATTGTTTAGAATCTTATTTTCTGCAGTATCTGATTTTTTTTTTTTTTTATTTAGCTCGCATCTTTTTTCAGGAATAGTTCAAGGCAATTTACATTCAGGTACGGTAGATATTCTCCTGTCCCTAGAGGACTTATAATCTAAGGGGCTCTTTTAAGAAAGTGGGTCAAGCAGTTCATATGTGAATAAGCAAGTGCCTGGGCTGGCATGACACTTGCTGACTCTTGGCAACCCAGACGTTCCTGGGGTTCTTGATAGTGTGACCAGAAGTCGATTGCCAGGTCTTTCTTCTAAGGCAATAGAGGGTTAATTGACTTGCCCAAGTCTGCAAGGAGTGCTACTGGGAATCAAACCCTGGTTTTTAATCCAGTGCACTAACCATTAGGATACACCTCCACACCATGACAGTTGTCATGTGCAAATTCTCATATTAATGGCACAGTGACTGAGTGAGTTAAGGGTGAAGAGTGTGTGTAGACTGCACTTAGCAGTTAGCGTGGGTGTACATACCGTGTGCTGTCCATTTGGCAGTTAGTATAGGCACACTTAGGGGTATGTTTACTAAACCGCGGTAATGTAGCATTGGTAACGTTACCGCGCGGTAACATTACCGGCAATGGTAAATGTCCCAGAGGGTGGAGAGAAGGCAGAGAGAAGGGGTGAATGGGCGGAGAGTAGTCCCTGCTACACTAATGCTAAAATATTAACGCCAGGACTTTACCGCCAGTGAAAACCTGTCGGTAAATGCACTTTTGCGGGAGAGAGAGACAATTTCAGTGTCAGCAATGTACAGCACACACAGGGAGCCCAAGAAAAGTGATAGTACTGCTCCATTTGCAGCAACAGCATAGTGCCCAAGTATGAAAGGCTACTATGGTGATGGTGCAAATGGGGCAAAGGGGGCTGCAGGTGGGACATGCAGTGGGGGCAGCTGCGGCACAGGGTGGACTAGGCTGTTGCCTAGGTGGCACATAGGAACACAAAAACTGGCAATCAGCAAGACAGTATCTGACCAAGGGCAAGCATGCCCAGTAGTCTGTGTTCCACAGTGTCCCATCCAGGGGACACGTTCCCAGCAGGTACCCCAAACATCACACAGGAACCACAATGCCTGTAATGGGGCAAGCAGTGCACATCTGGGGACCACTCTAACAAGGGTCTATGGACCTTCCCCATGATACATCCCAAACTGTTGGTAAACCCAGCTAAACGAACACCCTTTACTACAGCCTCTGGTAAGGCAGTGCAGGGTGTGACCACGCATTGTCTGAAACATGTATAAACCCAGTAATCCAAACTGGGTACACTGTACCCACATTGCATGCCCTAGCCTGTCCACAGTCTGCTGGCATAACACAATCTACCTACGTTTACCAGGTCCACCCTAGTCAATAGTTGCTAGATCACCAACCTGACACCCCCCAGCCATCTCTCCCCCATGTGGAAGGAACATAACATTGGCAGGCGGTGATGGGAGGGGATGTGTAGATGTCCATGTATGCCTCCCCACCCCAGACCCCGCACCTTAGGTACCCACCTACCTGCACATTGGATGGCCTGGGACTGCACACTACCAGCATCGACAGCATTTGGGCATGTGAGCATGGCGGTGGGGGGGGGGGAGTGTTGGTGGTGGAAGGGGCAGTGGTACGCATCTGCAGTGGACTAAGGCCATGCCGTGTTCCAGTGCGTGGTGTGAAGTGCAACAGACAAGGTCTGTCTGATGTAAAGCAAAGGTAGTTCCAGGGACTGCTATGCTTCTCTGGCAACAGTGTGGTGCAGTACATACAGTCAGTATATTTTGGCACAGAGGGTCACAGGTTCAGATCCTAGCTGTGGAGTTTGCAGAGCATGTCCCTACTTTGCAGATACAACATCAACATGTGCAATCCCCAAAGCATTGGTTTGTATGTGCATGGCTTGAACACCTGGTGGGGGGGGGGGGGGTGCAGCAGATACAGTCTGACTGTGCCTTCTGCTGGTGAATGTCAGTTCTGGGTGGGTGACAGCTGAGGCTTCTCAGGCCTACTCCCTACATTACTGCTGGTCTGCAGGTACCCTACTTAGAGAAGCAGATCTGGCCTTTTTCCAAACCCCATGGACAGCAGCCCTTGGCCAGTGGCACTGAGGTTGCTGGTCCCATAGCCATTCATGCAAATCCAGACACCCCTCTACCCTGATAATAGGTAGCCATTGCAGCCACCTTGTAACACTGGGCATGCACTATTCTGGGTAGGTCCCAGTCCACCAGGGCTAGATGTGACTGGGGCATATAGATAGACACAGAGTGACTCTAGGCTCCACACAGATAGCAATGAGGATATGCAACAGAGCTTATCTCTAATAATACAGGTACTGCGGACCTGATGCTGGGCACCCATTCTTATCCTCAGGGTGAACACAGAACCTGTGCAGTGGCATGGTCTGTAGCTGCTCTGTGCCAGTATCATACACTGTCAGTTCTTCTTACCAAGCTGAGGTGCTAGAGAGGTGTATTCTCCATTTGGTGATCAGCTGTAGACTGCTGTTCTGCATGTGCATTGCATCATGGGTACTGGTGGGGTTACCCTATCCTGGCACACACAGCAGACATTTTGTGTGGTGACCTGCAGTCTTTCTGTATCCAGCCATTGCTGTACAAAGAGCCATGGAGGTGTAGCTTACTGGTTAGTGCAATGGCTCCCTAGACAGCAGTCATGGGTTCAATTCCTCTTTGTTCTCCTTTTTTTTTAATGCCTGTCCTACTCAAATCATTTTCATGCCTGTAACAGTCAGTCACATCTCTGCAGATCTGTGCTGCCAACCCACAACACCCTCACCTCAATTGCCAACCATCCTTCAGCCCAACTATCTGCCTCTGTCAGCTATGTAGAGTCCTGTCTTCTTGTGCAGGCTGCTACCCCATGTCCTGCACTGGTACCCTTTTCTGCATTGTGGCTCTTCATGCTTGCCTCGCCTGTGCCTGATCTGCATGGCACCACTACTCCTCTGTCCTCCTATCATTGCAAATATCCTGCCACCTCTGCCTCCACTGGGGAACACCTATTCCCATCCTCTGCCACCCACTATCATTGCAGCACTTTACATTGCCAACACCCTGTGCATCAGTACAGCTGCCTCCAACATGTTTGTCCACTTTAACGGCTGCCGCATAGGATGCCTGCAGATATGGCAGGTCCATCAGCTCCCACCTCTCTGTCGTTCCATCACTTGTTCATTGCCTTTCCTTGGTGCTCTATCCAGTGTTAGGGTTACATCTGTTTTTATGCCTTACAGTTCATGCTTGTCAACTTGAAGTACCTTACTGCCCTTAGAGCACCTTTTCTTAAGGCACCTTAACGTCCTTAGGATGCCTTAACCTAAGGCACGTTAAAGCCCTTAGGGCGCCTTGTCAGCCTTAACATGCCCTGTTTGTCACCTTAAAGTGCAATGTCCCATTAACGTGCGTTAAACAGCCAAGGCGCCCTTTAACACACGTTAAACAGCCCATTACTCCCTTTACGCCGGAATGCCCCCTACCTGTCCACTGCCTTATATGGCTTCAGGTACCTTAACGCTGCACTTAACACTGGTAAATTTACCATGGTTTAGTAAACATACAACTTAATGTCACTTCAGTGGTTGGTATTAAGTACACCCGCATTAATTGCAAATGCTGCTTCACAATTGGGTTCATTGCAGTGTGGTAATAGAAACACAGAAACATGACGGCAGAAAAAGCCCACATGGCCCATCTAGTCTGCCCTTCCATATCAACTACTATAACAGTCCCCTCTTTTCCCTTAGAGATCCTCTGTGTTCGTCCCATGCTTTTTTGAATTCAGAGACTGTCCTCGTCTCTACCACCTCCATTGGGAGACTATTCCACACATCTACCACTCTTTCCATAAAGACTTTTTTCCGCATATTACTCCTGAGTCTATCCCCTTTCACCCTCATCCTATGTCCCCTTGTGGTAGAGCTTGCTTTCAAGCAAAAGAAATTCTTCTCCTGTGCATTTATGCCTTGGAGGTATTTAAACATCTCTATCATATCTCCCATTGTGAAATGTACCTCTATATCATCTGGCTCACGTTTATCCAAATGTTTATTCACACTTTCAACGAACTGTAGCAAATTGGTTAGGCAAAATTTCCCTTGACTAAACCTATGTTTATTTTGTTCCATTAAACTATGGGGTATGTTTACTAAACCATCCTAATGTTACCGGCGCTTGTTGCAGCGTTAATGTGAAGAATCCCATATAAGGAAGTGGGCGTTCTGGCATTAAATTAACAATAGCTGTGTATCGTGCGATATAGGGCGCCTTGCCGTTATCGTGCGATAGTGTGCGGCGTGGCACGTTAGCGTGCCGTAAGCCTAATTACATAGAAGCACTGTGATAATAGCTACAGAGGTGTAGTATGCTGGTTAATACAATGACTGCTGAGACAGTCATTGTATTAACAGCAGTCATGAGTTCAATCCCTGTGGGCCATATAATATGGCAGTCCGAGGCAATTCCTTTTAATGCGTGTAACAGACACATTCCAACAATTTGTGCTGCCAACCAAAACACCCTCGCCGCAGTGCAGTAACCTAATGCACATTGTAGGGCAGACACCCTAAGGTGCCCTATGAGGCACCGTAGGTTGCCACCCCCCAAGGCACCATATAAGGCACCCCATTAGCCTGTGGAACCTAAGGTGCAGCTAAAGATGCCCAAACGATGTTAAGGTGACCCATGAAATGGTGACCAACGGCAGTAAGGTTTCCCAAGTTGACAAGTACGAAATGTATGGCCCAAACACAGATGTAACCCTAACGCTGCACAGAGCACCATGGAAAGGCAATCAACAGGCGATGGAAGGAAGCAGATGGCAGAGCTGATGGACCTGCCAAATATGTGTGCAGCCCATGTGGCAGCTGATAAACTGGACAAACATATCGGAGGCAGCTGAACCGATGCACAAGGTGATGTTAATGTAAAGTGCAGCAATGACAGTGTGTGGCAGAGGATGCGAATACATGTCCACCAGAGCAGGTAGAGGTGGCAGGATAAGTCCAATGACAGGAAGACAGAGGAGTAGCAGTGCGATGCAGAGCAGACACATGAGAGACAAGCATGTAGAGCCACAATGCAGAAAAGGGTACCAGTGCAGGACATGGGGTAGTAGCCTGCACAGTAGGGCAGGACGCCACACAGCTGCCAGACACAGATACACGGACAGAAGGATGGTTGCCAAGTGTGATGAGGCTATAATGTGCTGGCACACAGACCTGCACAGATATGACTAACAGAAAGGAAAAGTGTTTGTGTAGGACAGGCATAAAAAAAGGAGAACACAGAGGAATTGAACCTATGACCACTGACTCAGAATTCAGTGAACTAACCGCTGTGGCATGCCTCCATGGCAGTAAACATAGCAATGGCTGGCTACACAACAACTGCAGGTCACCGCACAAACATTCTGCTGTGCTTACCAGGATAGGGGAAACCCACAGCTAGGGCAGTTTCCGTGGCACCTTAGCTTAAGCAAATGGGGTGAGGGTGTTTTTGGGTGGGTAGAGGGGCTTTGGAAATATGTCTGATTGTTACAGCATAAAAGGGAGTTGTCTCCGACAATCTTACTAAAGGAGGCCCACTGTGTGATTGAACCCATGACGTATGCTACTGAGGTCATCGTATTAAACATTGTACTACATCAATATGGGGTTTTTCATAACACTGGCTGGCCACAGAAAGAGTGCAGGTCACTGGACATACTGCCTGTTGTGGTAACCAGGATAGGATAGAACCAACAGTACCCATAATGCAATTCACATGCAGAACAGCAGTCTACATCTGCTCACCAGATGGGTTATGCACCTCTACAGCACATCAGCTTGGTAGGGGGGACTGACCGTGCGTGTTACTGCCAATGACTACCTACAGGCCATGCCATTGTGCTTGTTCTGTGCTCACCCTGAGTGTGAGGTGGGGTGGCCAGCACCAGGTCCGCAGTATCCGAGTTGGCTGTGGTGTGCTTTGCTGCAGGTCTCCATCAGTGCTAGTGTGTGACAGGTATTTGCAGAGACACATGCAAACATCCCTATATCCTTTTGTATTTGCCAGTCATGTCTGCCTCTTGTGGAGCATGATGCAACCAAACTAGTGCATAGCCAGTGTACTTGCCATGGTTACTTGTTTTCAGAGCAGGGGTTTGTGTGTGTGTGGACTCACATGTTGATGATGTACATAGCAAGCCACCCTCTCTCTGGCTCAGGGTGGGGGACATGATCAGCCCCACACTCTGAACATTTCCAACAGGGGCAGTGGTGCAACATGATGAGGGGCTGTGGTACCAGCAATCACCATCCTTTTGGCAACCCAACAGTTGATGCAGGTCAGTACCTGGGACAGGGCCACTGGCAGACAGGTAATAGGCCTGATCAGCTCAGCTGCCCCCCACCACAATCTGGCATGCACCTGCTGCACCCTGCAAGGTGTTGCAGCCATACACATGCTGATTGCAGATAGTGTGCTAGCCCATACTTAGTGCATGTTCCCAGAGGAACTATGTGCACCCAGATGTGGGATACTAGTACCAACACCAGGCACTTATGTCAGTGATTGGGCCCCAGAAATGGGAACTCACAAATGTCACTATTGAAAAACACTGTATGGCACTATGTGGGAGGGTAGACATGCCATGGTCACTGCTCAATCAGAGTGAGAGGGCCCTCCCAGCATGACTTGCTGTGGCCACCCTGTCCATGCAGATGGCATTCGGCCACTACAATATCCCAGCCATTGCCCTATGCCCTATGCAGATGCATCCAGGATAAACCGCCCTATAGGGGCCATACCCACAATACCTTGCTCATCATTATGCACATCGGCAGGCTAACAGTGGAACCAGTGCAAGCATTGGGGGCTCAGTGGGGTGTAGGCAGCCACAAAACACTGGATAAACATACACAGACTACCACACCTATTTGGGCATTGTGCAAAGATAGAGGTGGTTGGCAGCACTGTCCGCAACACCAGTCATGGACTTGGTGCAGACATTGGTAAGATACTCAGTACTGTTAGGGTCACTCTCCAGGGTGGTAAACACTGTCAGAGATTGATGAGAGGGCACAACCCACATATATCAGAATGGTTGCTATGATGGATCTCTGTTGGAAACGTGTTTGATTTATGATTTGTTATCTGACATTGGTCATAGCTATCTTTTGATGTATATGGGACGTGTTTCCAAGTTTATGACGACATTGCTAAGGTATGCAAGTGCTAGTAGTGGGACCTGCTGCTCCGCGCAGGGCACAACAGCCTGCCTTTTCATTAGCCTTTGGATGGTGGAGCCTGTGGGTGTGGGTGTTTGTGCCCCTGTTGGCCGATGCTGTGGTGCAGAGGATCCCAAATCCGCTCCTGGTGTTTGGAACAGGATTCAGGTTTCAGGCTGTCCCTAATGAATTTGCATGAGGTAATTTGCATACAATGGGGGCAGTGCCTTCAAATGAATCTCATGCATATTTATTGGGGACAGCCTGACAACCTGAATAGTGTTTGGTCCTCCGGAACTGGGGTTGGCAACATCTGCTCTGGGGAGTGCACATTATTATTGTGTATGTGTTCTGTAGGGTAAAATATAGGGATGTGGTCTAAGGGAGCCACAGCTGGGACTTGAACCTGTGACCTTCTGCCCCCGTAAACACTGACTGCGTGTGCTGCACGAAACTGTTGCCACAGAGGCAGTTCATTCCCTGGGGATACCATTACTGTTTGTCAGACAGACCTTGTCTGTTGGATTGCACGCCACCCACCTAAACGGGGCTTGGCCTTGGTCTGCTGTGGGCAGATGTCACTGCCCCCTCCACCACCAGCATCCCTCCACCACCATGCTGACATGCCCTTCTGCTGGTGGTGCTGGTGGTGCACAGTCCCAGCCCATCCAGTGTGCCGTTAGGTGTCTGCCTATGGTGTGGGATCTGGGGTAGGGGTGCGTCCATTGACATTCCCGCTTCCCCCGTCACCGCCTGCCAATGTTACGTGGCCTTTGGATACCTGCTGGTTAATGTCCATTGGGGCAATGTATGACACACACTCATGGACATGTGTACCCTTGGTCAGTTGCTGTTGTGCTGACTTCCTGTTTCTGCCTTCCTATGTGTCACCTGGGCATCTGCCTAGCCCACACTGTGCCCCAGCTGCCTCACTGCATGTCCCGCCTGCGGCCCCCTGTACCCCATTTGCAGCCTCACCATAGTTCCCTTTCGTACTTGGGCACTATGCTGTTCCTGCACATGTATCACTACTATCATTGTTCTGGGTCTCCCTGCCTTTGCTGTACATTGATGACTGAAATGGTTTCTCTCTCCTGCACTTGTGCCTGTAACGCGAGGTTTTCACTGATGTTAATGTTCTGCCCTACATTTCACGGTGTTAGTGTGCCTGGGGCCTCACCAAGCCCACTCTCCACCCATTGACCCCTTCTCTCCGCCCTCTGAGATGACTTACTCCACTCTCTGTGTGCCTTAACGCTGCTGGAGACGTTATCATGCTAAACCTAACATTAACATGCAATAATGTTACTTTATCATGTGCTGATGTTACGTTTCATGCGCTAATGTTACATTTCATGCACTAACACCGCCGCTGCAACGTTATCGCTGTTTAGTAAACATCCCCCTATGTCTATCTATATGTTCAGTAATTTTGTTTGGTTTAGTTTCTACCATTTTGCCTGGCATTGATGTCCAGCTCACCAATCTGTAGCTTCTCAAATCACTACTGGAGCACTCAAAGACTGGGAAATGGTCTCGAGATCACAGAAGAGTTTTCACTGAGAGTGTGGCATTTGTTGGACCTAGTCACATTCACGTGTGGTTTGGAGGACCTGCTGCAAAATGGCAATCCCCTTTATATATTATTTTTGACTCCTTGAGACTTCCAGTTCAATCGGAACTGGCCTTTACTGGGATGCAGTCAGCCAAGTGCCACAAATTGTGCTTCCATCCAGAATCTGGTAATATGGGAACTAGGTGTCACCACCGAGCAATGGCTGGGACTTTCCCCCTTTCCTGTGGCCAACAATAAAGGGGGAAACTGCTCCCACACAACCAAAGAGAAAAAACCACAGCAGAGGTGAGACTGAATTCCACAGAATCTTCTTTATAACTCTTGCCCAACACAGCCATGCCACAGCACCAATTGCCTATGTCAGAGGCAATCAATTTTATCCTAGAAGGCGCTGATGATGAGCGAGCAAAGACCACCTTAACCACAATGGCTTAGAGCTCTGATGTCTGCTTGCTGAAGCTCTAAACCCTCTCTACTAGTAAAATGAAATGATGCAGGATGTATGAACATGAACAACCATTGCAGAACAGCTGCAAAGAGGCTGAATATCAAGAACAAAACCATCAACAGACTTATTCAGTTTAACTTCCCATACTTAATCGCTTAAATAATTATTATTCTTCTACAGCTCTTTGAAGATGAAGCCAACGTATTTTATTCTTCCAGGAAAATTGGTAAGCCTTTTTTTATCACTTGGCTGCCTGCAAATTGTGAAGGCAGCAGGCAGGAATGTAAGATACCACAGAATCCAGCTAGATAGTGGCAGATAAGAGTTTAGCATTTATACCTTCACCAGAGCATACCAGCAAGCCTGCACAGGAATATAAAATTCTGTGACAATTCGGCAATGTATAGATTGCCCCCAGAGTTATAAAGCATGCAACTATCTGTGGATTTACTATTGACAAGCAAATGTTTTTAAGGAAATCATGAACACAGTAACTTAGTAATGACACCAGTAAACATCAACTGGCCTATTCAGGCTGCCCAGTTATTGTGGTCTACATGACCAAGGATATATCCCAGCTACCAGCCATAGGACTTTAACTGCTTTTAAGCTATTGCTCCTTATCCAGGTCAATTTGGTTCTCTGCCATCCTAGATAAGAAGAACATATAAATTCCCATATGTAAGACAACACTCATCAACCATGCCCCTTGTAATAATCTAAACAGGAAGAATAGTCTAGTGATCAGAGAGATGGATGAAGAATCGGTGAAGCCAGAGTTCGATAATTCTTCCTTCACTGCTACTCCTTGTGACCTTGGGCAAGCCACTTCGCCCTCCATTGCCTCAGGTCCAAACTTAGGGAAGATTTACTAAAGTACACCCATTATTAGTAAATGGTTCACATTGCATAAAATGGGAACTGCAGTAAATAATGCATGTTGGTGTGTGCTAGTGGGGTAACACGCTTTAGCAAAATCTGGCTCGTAGATTGTAAGCCCTCTGGGGAAAGGGATCTACCTACCGCACCTGAATGTAACGCGCTGTGGACTACTAACTAAAAGCCATGAGCTAAGTCAATATATCCCATGACTAAGAAACATGCTAGGCTGTTGCCAGAATCTCTGGACACCTAGGTCCTATGATCTTGCTGGATGGTATGTGCCTACTATCAGCCTACCGGCATCATAAAAACATAAGAATTGCCATACGAGCTCAGAGCAATGGTCCATTAAACCCAGCATCCTCTTTCCAGCAGTCAGGTCACAAAACAAGTCATTTCCATGTTACTTATCCTTAGGGATAAGCAGTGGCTTTCCCCAGGTCTATCCTAATGATGGTTTATGGATTTTTCCTCCAGGAATTTATCCAAACCTTTTTTTAGCCCCAGATACACTAAGGTGTATGTTTATTCAACCGCAGTAGTGGACTCCGTGCGATATTGATTTCAATGGGGCCACGGCTCCGATATCGCATGGTCCGCTACTGTGGGTTAGTAAACATACCCCTAAGAGCTTTTGCTACATCTTCTGGCAAAATGTTTAAAAGTTTGACTATGCATCAAGTGAAAAAATATTTTCTCCTATTTGTTTTAAATCTGTTTTGTTTTATTTTATTTCATAATTTTATATTTCACATTTTCTATTTTTTTGTTTATATGATTATATTATATGTGTTAGATTTTATTTATTTTAGTTCATTTATTTGTTTTTATTTTATGCTATTGATATTATGAATGTTTTTATGTACTCCAAATCAGATCACGTGGATTGTAAATCTACTTAAATAAATAAATACAGATTACTTTGTAACTTTATTGCATCTCTTCTAGTCTTTGTGCTTTTTGAAAGAGTAAGCAATCAATTTGCATCGATTGGTTGGTTTATGTAGCGTTGTGACCTGCTGCTTTCAACCTGGCTACCCCAAGTCTTGCAGTGAACATAAGAACATAAGATATGCCATGCTGGGTCAGACCAAGGTCCATCAAGCCCAGTATCCTGTTTCCAACAGTGGCCAATCTAGGTCATACGTACCTAGCAGTTTCCCCAAAAGACACAGGTTCCACAATCCTTGTACTGCATCAAGCATTGATATCCTGGGTCCCTTCTTAATAATGGTTCATGGACCTTTCCTCCAGGAACTTGTCCAGCTACACTAACAGCCTTTACTACATCCTCCCGTAACAAATTCCAGAGTTTGATTACACGTTGAGTGAAAAAATATTTTCTTTTATTAGACTTAAATAGTGCCACTTGGTTAGTTTTCTTAAATTGCCCTTTGTGTTTTTTAACTCTTCTCCCCTTGTCTTTGTCCTCAAGACAGCGAATGGTGGATTGTTTCAAATTTATTTATTTATTTAGTAGGTTTTCTATACCGCCTTCTCTTATAATCAAAGCGGTTTACAGATCAACATTTCAATTTTTACATAAAACACTGAGAGAGGGGGCATGCATGGGATTGGTTTCAACTATTTACAGAATGAGCTATTTACATTATAGTACAATGCTTGTTAATTAATTGAGTGGGGCTGTGTTATGGGGTCTTGCTGTGTGACATCTCCAAAATGTTCCACATAGAGAGTTGTTTTCAGCTTCTTCCAGAAGTCCTTATAGTCTGAAGTGGCCCTTAGAGAGTCTGGGAGGGCGTTCCATAGAGCTGGGGCAGCCAGGGAGAAGGCTCATCTGGATGTGGATTGATTTGATTTGGGGTAGGCGCTGGGGGTAGCCATGGTGTCCGTGATGGTGTGCCTTCTGGGTCTCGAACAGTTCTTCATCGTAATGAGGTTTCTCAGTATGTCTGCTGAGATGGCTTGCTTGATTTTAAAGATGTTTAGTGCGGTTTTATATTTGATGCAGGAGGAAATGGGGAGCCAATGAAGGTGATTCAGGAGGGGGTGATGTGGTTGTATTTAGATGAACCAGTTAGAATACGAGCTGCCATCTGTAGGGGTCAGAGTGCCTGTTTGGATAGGCCTAGGAGTATGGGGTTGCAATAGTCCAAGATGGGTGTGACTATGGCTTGGAGTATGGTACGAAAGTGGTCTGTACTGAGTAGCGGTTTGAGCCATCTGATGATGCTCAGTTTGTGATAGGCGCTACTGGTTGTCTTGTTTATGTGCAAATGCATATTCAATTCACGGTCCAGGGTGACTTCAAGGTATTTCACTTCTGGTTTGATGGGTATCGTGTTGTTTTTGAGCTTGATTGAGTGTGGTGGAGTAAATCCGGGGTTTCGCATGATCAGGAGGGCTTCCGTCTTGTTGTAGTTGATGTTTAGGTTGTTTTGGGTTAGCTAACTTGTCATTTCTTCTAGGCAGACTGTTAATGTTGAGTATTCTGCATTGTCAAGGTTGATTGGAGAGTAAATCATTATGTTGTCTGCATATAGCGTGTAGTGGATCTTGTGTCTTTTCAACATTGCGCAGATGGGCTGAATGTATAAGTTAAATAACAGCGCAGACAGGGAGGATCCTTGTGGCACACCTTGTACTGATTGGAACGGGGTTGAGGTGCTTGTTCCACATTTCACCTGAATTTGTCGGTCGTTGAGGTAGGAAGAGAACCAATTAATGGTGGTTTTATAGAGACCAATATCTTTCAGTCTGTCTAGTAGGATGCTGTGGGACATGGTGTCAAAGGCTCAGGAGATATCAATGAATATTAGGAGAAAGCCCGTCTTGATATCGTCCAATCCTCTGATCAAGTTGTCGAGTAGATATATATGAGAAGAGTTTCGACACTATGGTAAGGTCAAAATCCATGTTGGTGCGGGTCCAGTGGTGCATGTGAGTCGATGTGATCCTGTAGCTGTCGTTGGACGATTTTCTCTATAATCTTTTTGAGGAATGGGAGGCTGGAGATGGGGCGGTATACTGCTGGTTCGCTTTTATTTAGGGCTGAGTTCTTAGGTATAGGCCAGACTGTAGCAAGCCTTGGGATACTAAAAAGGTCGTTGATGTGAACAGCAGCATAATTTAAAGAAGGTACATAGTGCCCCTTTGATATATAAGCTGCGCTAGTTGAAACTGAGACCTTGGTACACAATAACATTACGTCCTACTAGTTTCATAAGGTAAACATTTAAGCAGATAATTTATTTAATTTTTTGGGATAAGGATTGGCATACGATGTTGTGGATGATTTGGCTTAGTTCCACTTTGGCTGATTTAATCTGCGTTACTGGGCATGGATCAGATGGCACAGTGCTGGTGTTTAGCTCTGAGATGATCTGTGATATCTGGTCAGCCGATGGGATGCTGAACTCAGCCCAGATTTGTTTGTGTTGTGTTGAGATGGTCGAGGTATTCACGGTGCCCTCAGGTGGGGACTGGAGGAAGTCAGCAAAAATTTGTGGATGTATAATTTCGTCGACTTTGAAGGTCGGTTCTTTAGTGAGTGTTGTAATTATTCCAAATAGCTCTCTGGGTTTATTGACAGATTTAAGTATGAGATTGGTATTGTATTCTTTTTTATGTTGGTAGATGAGGTTGTTGTATTCCTTTTGTTTCGTGTGGTAGAGCTGCAGGGTTGTTTGATTCTTGTTTTTTCTCCATTGCCTTTCTATCTTTCGTAGGGTTCTCTTTGCCTTTCGTATTTCACCTGTGTACCATGGGGTTGATCTGGGATTTTTTTCTTACTGGTTTGTAGTATTGAGTGTCCGGTGCTTTCGCTGCTACGGAGATGGTTGAGTTCCAATAGTCGATTTATTTATCCAGGTCATTGAGGTCTTGGTTCAAGCTTTGGATGACTTCATGAAGGAAGTGGTCCTTATTGTATCTTGAATCTTCTGCCTGGGTGGGTCTGTTCCTCCTGTTGGGTTGTGTGTGGGATCTGTATATACAGCTGTATCAAGTAGTGATCAGACTATGGTACTGGGGTTATTATTGGAGTTGATACATTGTTGCAGTCGAGGAGTCTTTTGGGTACGAATATGAGGTCTGGAGAGGGTCCCAGGTGGTGAGAGGGCTTAGTGATAATTTGGGTGTAGTTTAGTGAGTCCATCACATCAAGGAAGGATTCTGCTTCTTTGAGGTTTGTTGATTTGAGATTAAAATCACCAAGGACCATCAGAGGTTTGTGGGGGGAGTTGGCTGCACAAACTGCTTCAAGGGTAGCAGAGAGTTCATCGGAGGTGGTGTTTGGAGCTCTGTAGGTGAGGCATATAGTGGTCTAGTGGTTAGGGCAAGGTACTTCAGGCCAGAGGTCAAGGGAGGAGTGGTCTAGTGGTTAAGACAAGGTACTTCAGGCCAGAGGGCCAGGGGTTCAAGTCCCACCTGGGGACAGCAATCTCAGGCCAGAGGGGCTGGGATTTCTAGTCCTATAGGCACTCCTTGTGGTCTTGGGCAAGCCTCTTAACCCTCCATTGCCCATGTTCCCTGTAAGTATTAGCATATGCATCTCATATCCCCTTGTGTTAAATATATCCCCCAACAGACCACTTTGACCCAGTGAAAAGCAGGATATAAATACAGCTAAATAAATAAATGTGCTTTTTTTCTATGATAGTGGTATTGCTGTGTGTTGTGGAGGAGGTCAGGGAGAGTTTAAATCTGAGATCACTTCTTGCTAGGATTAGAACACCTTCTCCCCTTTTGTTTGTGCGAGGGCAGTTGAATGCTGTATGTGTGGGCGGGATAAGCGATTAAGGATGACCTGATCTGTGGGAGAGAGCCAGGTTTCAGTTATGCATAAAATGGCAGTTTGTTGTGACTTTAGGTGGTCTGAGAGGGTGTGTATTTTGTTTCTTACGTATCTAGCATTAATTAGTTCAATGCTGATAAGGGTGTGAGTGAGGAAGTGATTGTGAAGCGTGTGGGGATGTGATGATGTACTGGGGTGTATGGTTCTGAGGTTTTTTCTACTAGAGCGTTTTTGTGCAGATTTATTTATTTATTTTATTCTCTTATATACCGCGCTATTCTGCATCAGTGCGGTTTACATTGAACAAACTGAAATTACATTGAACAGGGCATTATAACTTGGAGATAACTATTTTACAGGGAACATGGGCTATGGAGGGTTAAGTGGCTTGCCCAAGACCACAAGGAGCACCTGTGATTGCCAGTATGGGGTGTTAGTGGTGAGGATGGAAAGGTAGTGAGGTGGTGTAAGGATTGTGTATGTGGTTATTGGTAGGAATTGTGTACGGCAGAGGAGATTTATGAGAAGGATTGCAGCAAGGAGGTAGTTTGGAGCTGCCATAATGTGCAGTCGTATTCAGAGATTTCTGGGAGAGTGGTAGATCAGTCAATTGGGTAGCAGTAGAGTATTTGGTTGCGTTAATTACCTTGTCTTGGTTTGGTGGAAACTCGTCCCTTCTGTTTTCTCTTATGCTGGTTGTGAGCTGGTTGCAGCTTTGCAGTACTGTTGAGGGGAGTAGCATTGTTGTGTCTTTGCATCGGGTTTGGTATTTCTTTTTTCCCCCGGCCTCCGTGCCCTGCCTAACTCTGGCGAGGTCCTCAGGCGTGGGCGCTCCTGTGCCGCGCTGGCTTTTAAATGCTGTCTATGCGGGTGGAGACAGAGCTCGGTGGGCGGAGCTTGCTAGTAGAGTGCAGAGTAAGAGCAGGAAGAGGCAGCAGGATGGAACAGTACACACAGTTTCAGTCTCACCTCTTTGTTTCTGCAGATTGCTGGACTAATACTGCAACCTCCCACCCTGTTCCTACCACTGTTCTCTACGGGGCTGATATTCAAAAGCATTTATCCTGGTAGCAGTACCTGCAATCCAGATAAATGCCACTGGAGATGATGTTCAGTGGTAGCATCTGATTAGCGTCCCTGGATATCATTACAGTCTACTTTGATGCTATCCGGATACCGTTGACAATCTGCGGCAGGTGCCAGGGCAGAGGCATGAATTATCCAGATAACAGTGATTTTTGGCTGCTATCCAGATAACTTAGGACAGATGAAAAGCTGTCCAAATAGACTATCTGAATGGTGGCTGAAAATTGCCACGTATCAGATAATGGCGGCGATTATCTGGATAGTGGCCACACAATTCGGATATTCAGCAGCGTCTACTATCTGCATAGTGCCACCGAATGTCTGGATTATTTTGCTGGGATTTAGAAAGCGTGTAGAGCTCCAAAGACTCAGTATTATCTCGCATATTCATTCATTTCATTTATTTCGATTTCTTACCTGCTTTCCTCAATGCTCGAAAAGGGGTAGAATTTAATACAAAAAATGCAGTTCACAAGTACTCGCTTTCTGTACCCCTGGTGGTAAAGTATTCCAGGTATCTCCCATCCTCTCAAAAAAATATAAATATTTTCACATTTACTTTGAGCCTTTTTCCTCCAAGTTCATATCAAATATTTGAATGTTTCTATCCCAGCTACGTTTTCCCTTTTTTCCAGCAATGAATAAGTGGGGGAAACAATTCTTAAAGCCATTCACACAAATAAACAACAATGTAAGTGCATAAAATGGCTGTCTGAAAGTTACTGTCCATCAGTATGGCTAGAAGTGTAGGCAGTGTTGCTAGGCCGCCACTTAGGATGGGTGGCAGGCTATGTGCTTCAGCACACATGGTCTGTCATGCCCCCTGTGCACTGAGCCACACCGTCCTCCCTCCCCTGTGCTGCCGGCCCCCACTGCCTCTAATTCTGGCGGCAGGGGGAATGGCTAGGCTCAGCGGCAGGCCATGTGCTTCGGCACACATGGCCTGCTGCTTCTGAACCCCTGAAGTTATGTCGGAGGGGGGTCAGAAGCAGCAGGCCATGCATGCCAAAGCACATGGCTTGCTATCAAGCCACACTCCCCCCCCCCCGACCCCATCGCCGAATCAGTAGTGGCATGACTCAGCATGGGAGGCATAGCTCAGCGCACAAGGGGGGGCAGCATGGCTCGGGGGGGGCAGCAGGGCTTGGAGTGGGGCAGCACGGCCGGGGCTTCTGCCTAGGGCAGCAGAAATCCTTGGACTGGTCCTGAGTGCACATAGAGGTATGTTTACTAAAAGGTGAGCCATTGGCACATGGTCAAAGCCATGAAACAAGCGCAGATTCCCATGCCAGCTTCAAGAGTGTGTGAGTCCATCTCAGTGCCATTAGTGCATGCAGATCTATCTCATGCATATTCATTGTGGATATCCTGAAAACCTGACTGGCCCCGGGATCCCAGAGGACTGAGTTGAGAACCACGGCCTTACAGCATCATTAACTCCTTCTTCATTGCCTTCAGCTTCGAATTCTCCCCATCTCCCAGAATCCCGAACAGCTTTTCATTCCATTTCTCAGAATGATTTAGTCAGAGTTGCACAGCAGATAAGTACAATCTTGTCTTTGGATCCATGCCCAACCACTCGGGTTAAAGCGATTGTATCATCTACTTCAGAGTGGTTACATAATATCATCACCCTTTCTTTACAGACTGGGGTTGTCCTGGATCTCTAAAGGAAGTCAATGTTCAACCAGTCCTGAAAAGTAAGATGAATCCATTTATCCTAATTCATATTGCCCCATTGCAAGTTTTCTTTATATGACACAAATATTAGAACGAGTGGTTTATCAACAATTAGCTTATGCATATTTTCATGCGATTTCTGATCCAGAGCAGCACGGGTTCAGGATGCATTATGAGGTAGAAACCCTGTTAACCTCTTTATCTGACACCTTGTATAAAGGTCTATCTGTACCACATACTGCATTCCATTCAGTGGCAGAAATTCAAATTGAGGGTCCCCAAGCAAAATAGTAGAAAGGGCCCCCAGAGCAGGGGGAGAATCCATGCCAGAAGATTTGGGAATGGTTATAAATGGACCCCTCTTTCTCTGGGCCCCCCTACACCCAAGGGCAGCTTGGGTGGAATTTACACCACTGATTCCATTCAATGGCCATATTTAACCCATATGGAATTTGCTACTTAGACAAAAAATCCAGTACTGTTCAGTCCTATCGAGGATGGTTTTGCTATCTTCTCTGCACCATTCCACCTAGACCCGTGTAAGAACTGTCCATTTTAAACAGCCAAAAACATGTTGAGTAGAAAAAAGCAATGTTCTACCATAGATGCCGATGTCATTTCACGATCATGTCAACTGCACCGTTCAATTTATCTTGTCTGCACCATCCTAAATGTTCAACCCACATATAATAGTGGACAGGGACAAACCATTACATACACAACATAGGAAGACTGACGGTCGGTACGATGTTTCAGATTAAAATATTTTCCTGTACCTGGATGGTAAAACTTGTCACTAAACAAGGCCATAGGACAAATTTTACAATCAGAGCGCTCCTCTACTTTAAAACTGTCCTTTAATAAAGGAGGTAAATTGATTGCACAATTAAATCTCTCAGATTGAGACCTCATCTATAGGCAATCTGCAGACACTGCCCAAAAATTTCATAAACTGATAAAATGGACCAGTGTTTCCTGATAACTGTGCCAACCTTTGAAGCAAGTCAAGCAATTATCTTGTATAGGTGTCTGGGATTTGAGAAACTAAGAATGATCATTATAAAACGCCCTTAAACAGGCTCATTAAAAGAAGTTTCGACAAGTTCTTGGAGGAAAAGTCCATAAATGATTATTAGAGTGGACTGGGAAGTCCATTGTTTATTCCTGTGATAAGTAGCATGGAACCTGTATACCTTCTGGGAACCTGACAGGTACTTGTGACCTGGATTAGCCACTGTTGGAAACAGGATACTGGGCTTGATGGACCTTTGGTCTGATTTAGTATGGCATATCTTATGTTCTTAAGCATTCTTCTAAACTTTGTGAATGTTACCTTTTTTTGCCTGTACGTTTTTAGCCACTTCCTTTGAAAACCATATCAGTTTCCTTGTCTTCTTGCTTTTATTTACTTTCCTCACATAATAATTTGTTGTTATTTTTATAGCTCCTTTCATCTTGGCCCACTGCCTTTCCACTTGCCTTATCTCGTCTCATCTTGCCAGCTCTATCTTCAGGTATGTTCTCATTTACTATAGTCAGTGTTTTTGAAATCTAGGATTTTGGGTTTGCTGTGATTGGACTCTGCCTTTGCTCTTATCTTAAACCACTACTGCTCAAGTGGATATCCATTGCTCAACTGGGCAATAGACACACTTTCTCCATTTGTGAATAGTAAAGCCAACATTACCCCTTCCCTTATGGATTCTTTCACTGTTTGCCTGAACAGAGCATCTTGAAAAGTATCCAGTATCTCCCTACTTCTTTCTTATTCTGCAAAGGGAACATGCCAAATCTTATCTGGCAGGATGAAATCTTCAAGCAACAGTACCTTCCCTTTCACTCCTGACTTGTGGATTGTGCTGGAGGTCTTTAGACATCTGTGCACATAGAAGTTCCATCTTCTCTTTTCAAGATGATCCGTATTGCTTCTTCATTTCCCCAAGACCCCTGCATTGCAGTCACTCTAATACCAGTTTTCAAATACAGGGCTACTTCTCCACTTTTTCATTATCTCTAGCTTTACTAAAGAGATTATAGCCCAATATGGCATGTCCCGTTTATAGGATTCGTTAAGCCATGTCTCTTTGATAGTAACAATATCTAAGTCTAGACTACTGCAATCTCCTCCTTGCTGGCCTCCCTCTGAATCACCTTCAATCTGTTCAAAGCTCAGCTTCACGGCTAATCTTCCACCAGCCTTGATATGCTCATATAACCCCTCTTCTCAAGTTCCTTCATTGACTCCCGATCCATCTCCATATCCAGTTCAAACTACTCCTACTGACCTATAAGTTTACTCATTCTGATGCTCCTCACTACTGTTCCTCTCTTATCTCTCCCTACACCCCTCCTCAGGAACTCTGCTCATCTAACAGATCCCTTTTATCGGTGTGATTCTCTGCCTCTGCCAACTCCAGACTTAACATAAGAACATAAGATATGCCATACTGGGTCAGACCAAGGTCCATCAAGCCCAGTATCCTGTTTCCAACAGTGGCCAATCTAGGTCATACGTACCTTGCAGTTTCCCCAAAAGACACAGATTCCGCAATGCTTGTACTGGGTCAAGCATTGATATCCTGGGTCCCTTCTTAATAATGGTTTATGGACCTTTCCTCCAGGAACTTGTCCAAACCTTTTTTAAACCCAGCTACACTAACAGCCTTTACTACATCCTCCGGTAACAAATTCCAGAGTTTGATTACACGTTGAGTGAAAAAATATTTTCTTTTATTAGTCTTAAATAGTTTACCCTGTAGCTTCATTTCATGTCCCCTAGTCTTTCTATATTCTGATAACGTAAACAAACGATCTACGTTTACCCGTTCCACTCCGTTCATTAATTTATAGACTTCTATCATATCTCCCCTCAGCCGTCTCTTTTCCAGGTTAAAGAGCCCTAACCTTTTTAGCCTTTCTTCATAGGAGTATCCTTCCATCCCCTTTACCATTTTGGTGGCTCTTCTCTGAACCTTTTCTAATAACTCTATATCCTTTTTAAGATACGGCGACCAGAATTGCACACAATATTCAAGGTGTGGTCTCACCATGGAACGATATAGAGGCATTATAATATCGTTTGTTTTATTTTCCATTCCTTTCCTTATCATACCTAGCATTCTATTTGCTCTCTTGGCTGCCGCTGCACACTGGGCCGAGGGTTTTAACATGTTATCCACAATGACGCTTAAATCTTTTTCCTGGGTGGTGGTTCCTAATGTGGAACCTTGCATTGTGTAACCATAGTTTGGGTTGTTCTTCCCTAGGTGCATAACTTTGCACTTGTCCACATTAAATTTCATCTGCCATTTTGATGCCCAGTCTTCTAATTTATCAAGATCCTCTTGCAATTTTCCACAATCCTCTTGGGTTTTAACAACTTTAAATAGTTTTGTGTCATCTGCAAATTTGATAACCTCACTCGTTATTCCACTTTCCAGGTCATTTATGAATATGTCAAAAAGCAGCGGACCCAGCACATATCCCTGGGGTACACCACTATTCACCTTTCTCCATTGGGAAAATTGGCCATTTAGCCCAACCCTCTGCTTTCTATCTTTTAACCAGTTCTTGATCCACAGTAGTACACTGCCTCCTATCCCATGACTCTTTAGTTTTGACAAAAGTCTCTGATGAGGGACCTTGTCAAAGGCTTTCTGAAAGTCCAGATACACTATATCAACTGACTCACCTTTGTCCACCTGTTTATTCACACTTTCAAAAAAACATAACAGATTAGTAAGACAAGATCTTCCTTGTCTAAAGCCATGTTGGCTGTCTCCCATTAGGCCATGACTATCTACATGCTGAGTAATTTTATTCTTTATGATGGTTTCTACCATTTTTCCCGGTACTGACGTTAGGCTCACCGGTCTGTAGTTTCCTGGATCACCCCTGGAACCCTTTTTAAAAATTGGTGTTACATTGGCGATCCTCCAATCTTCAGGTATTAGAGATGATTTTAATGATAGTTCACAGATTACTAATAGCAGGCCTGCAATCTCATATTTCAGTTCTTTCAACACCCTTGGATGTATACCATCCGGCCCAGGTGATTTGCTACTCTTCAGTTTATCTAATAGTTGTAATACATCTTCCCGATGTATCGATATTTCCTTCAATTCTTCCGCACCTTTAAATACCACTTCAGTCATGGGTAACATCCCCACATCTTCCTCAGTAAAGACCAAAGCAAAGAATTCATTCAGTCTCTCCGCTATCGCCTTGTCGCCTCTTAGTGCCCCTTTAACTCCTCTATCATCTAATGGACCAACTGACTCTCTCACAGGTTTTTTCCTACGAATGTACTTGAAAAAATCTTTATTTCGCATTTTTGTTTCCACAGCAAGCTTCTTCTCAAATTCTCCCTTTGTCTGCTTTATCAATGCCTTGCATTTGATTTGCCAGTGCTTGTGCTGTTTCCAGGTTTCGTCGTTTGGCTCTTTTTTCCATTTCCTGAAAGATGCTTTTTTGGCAACAACAGCCTCTCTGACCTCACCTTTAAACCATGCTGGCAGTTTTTTGGACTTCCTTCCACTTTTCTTAAAGTGTGGAATACAGCTGGTCTGGGCTGCCAAGATAGTATTTTTCAACAATACCCAAGTTTGATGTAAGTCTTTAACCTTTGCAACTGCTCCTTTTAGTTTTTTCTTAACTATTTTCCTCATTTTATCATAGTCTCCCTTTCGAAAGTTAAAAGGTAGTACTGTGGATTTCCGTACTATCCCTCCTCCACTAATTAAATCAAAGGCGATCATGCTATGATCACTATTGCCAAGTGGCCCCAACACCCTTATCTCTTGCACTAGATCTGGTGTTCCACTAAGGACTAGGTCTAATATGGCTTCCCCTCTGGTCGGTTCATGAACCAGCTGCTCCAAGAAGCAGTCATTTATGTCATCTAGGAACTTTATCTCCCTAGCATGTCCTGCCGTGACACTGACCCAGTCGAAACCGGGATAATTGAAATCACCCATTATTATTACTGCGCTGTAACTTTTGTTAGCTTCCTTGATTACTTTGAGCATTTCATCATCCATTTGTTCATTCTGGCCTGGTGGTCGATAGTACACCCCCACTGGCATCGCCTTCCCCTTTTTACATGGAATTTCAATCCATAGAGATTCTACAGCAAATTTTGTTTCCTGAAAAACTTTAATCCTTTCTGACTCAATGCCCTCTCTAACATAGAGCGCAACCCCTCCACCAATTTGATCAGCTCTATCATTACGATATAGTTTGTACCCACGTATCACAGTGTCCCACTGGTTGTCCTCCTTCCACCATGTCTCTGATATTCCAATCATATCTAACCTCTCATTTAGTGCTATATATTCTAACTCTCCCATCTTATTTTTTAGACTTCTAGCATTTGCATACAAGCATTTTAGAGACTGTATTTTATTCATATTCATTTGGCTATTGGTAGACATGGGTAATTTGGGATCTTTAAGCTCTGTCTGCTCCATACTCGAGGGCATTTGGGCTACTTTACTCTTTTTTGGAACCTCTCTGCTTTTGGTAGTATCCTTCAAGGATACATTCTTCCGAACCATCCGCTCTTGGGCGACTGTCGGCTTTCCCCTATAATCTAGTTTAAAAGCTGCTCTATCTCCTTTTTAAAGGTTAATGCCAGCAGCCTGGTTCCATCCCGGTTAAGGTGAAGCCCATCCCTTCGGAAGAGCCCCTCCTTTCCCCAGAATGTTCCCCAGTTCCTAACAAATCCAAAACCCTCATCTCTGCACCATTGTCTCTTATTAAAAGAGGGCTGCTACATAGTACCCTGTCCTGTGCTGCTGAGGTAAGCTATATTCTTATTTGATTTAAATTATAGCTCTTTGCTGCTGCTAGGCTCTAACTTATTATGAAATTTAAACTACAAGCTCTCTGCTGGGTTCTAAATTTAACCAGAAAGCTCTCTTCTGTGTTTTAAATTTAAACTAAAAGTACTTTGCTGATGCTAGGCCCTGAGTGACTATTAAATTTAAACTACAAGCTCTCTGCTGGGTTCTAAATTTAACCAGAAAGCTCTCTTCTGTGTTTTCAATTTAAACTAAAAGTACTTTGCTGATGCTAGGCCCTGAATGACTATTAAATTTAAACTACAAGTAATCTGCTGGGTATGAAATTTAACCAGAAAGCTCTCTTCTGTGTTTTAAATGTAAACTTAAACTGCTGCTTCTAGGCCCTGACTGATTTAACAAAAAATAGTGGGTTCACAGATTAATTAGCTTTAATAAAAAGAATTCCTTTCAGAAAATTCCCAGAAGTATATACTCACAATTGCAGATCTCTCTCCAGAAGTAACAGTCCCCTTTTCTAGTCTTTCAAGACCGAGGATCACAGAGCTCTGGTTGAGCTATTTATGCCTGTGCTGTTGATGTAAGCTGTGACCAACTTCCCTAATGATTAACAGTCCTTGCTTGGATAGAAGGAGTCTTTCAAAATGGCCTTTTGATCTGCCACCTAGTGTTTACACCTATTGAAAAAAAGTTTCACAGGTCTCTTGCTCCCTAGATAGAAGGCCTCTTTGTAAAGGTCTCTAGAAGACTATTTGCTGCTCAAAGAGTACTGACCCTGTTTTGCCTTTTGTGCTAATCTATATTCTTATTTGATTTAAATTATAGCTCTTTGCTGCTGCTAGGCTCTAACTTATTATGAAATTTAAACTACAAGCTCTCTGCTGGGTTCTAAATTTAACCAGAAAGCTCTCTTCTGTGTTTTAAATTTAAACTAAAAGTACTTTGTTGATGCTAGGCCCTGAGTGACTATTAAATTTAAACTACAAGCTCTCTGCTGGATTCTAAATTTAACCAGAAAGCTCTCTTCTGTGTTTTAAATTTAAACTAAAAATATTTTGCTGATGCTAGGCCCTGAATGACTATTAAATTTAAACTACAAGCTCTCTGCTGGGTATGAAATTTAACCAGAAAGCTCTAACTGCTGCTACTAGGCCCTGACTGATTTAACAAAAAATAGTGGGGTCACAGATTAATTAGCTTTAATAAAAAGAATTCCTTTCAGAAAATTCCCAGAAGTATATACTCACAATTGCAGATCTCTCTCCAGAAGTAACAGTCCCCTTTTCTAGTCTTTCAAGACTTTGATCCTTCTACCTTGCTGCTCCTTATGCCTGGAACAAATTATCTGAGTCTCTACATCAGGCTTCATCTCTGGATCTTTTCAAATCCAGGCTGAAAACTCACCTCTTCGAGGCTGCTTTTGGATCCTGATCTGCTTAGTCTCCCATGTGTTTCCTTACCATTCCACTAGATACATCCTTGTCCTCAGCTGTTGTGTTGTCTGTCCTGACTGGATTGTAAGCTCTGATGAGCAGGGACCGTCTTCTACATGTGCCTATACAGTGCTGTGTATGCCTTGTAGCACTATACAAATGATCAGTAGTAGAAACATAGAAACATAGAAATATGATGACAGAAAAAGACAACATGGCCTATCTAGTCTGTCATTCCATATCAACAACTACAATAGTCCCCTTTTTACTTTTAGAGATCCTCTGTTTGTCCCATGCTTTTTTGAATTCAGTTACTGTCCTCATCTCTACCACCTCCACTGGGAGACTATTCCACGGATGTCTGCTTCCACCATTAAAGCTTATAGATCTGGACTTTATTACTTAGATTACAAGCGTTTGTGCTCATTGCTTTCCAGCAGTTTCTTGTTGGTTCTCCCCTCATCTCTGTAGCCTTTTTCCTACTACCCTCCTCTGCTGAAGTGAGTAAGTTTATTTTGTTGTGTTCCCCACTGCTATCTTGCTTTACTGGGGGTGACATCTGAGACTCATCTGATTCTATGAGCCACGGCATTCTTTGGTTTCAATGCCTAGCAATATATTGTCAGTATTCCTCACTTTTCTTTATATTGACCCTTCCTCCAATGTATCTAAAATTTTCTTGTTGACAGCAGGTTTTGAGCCACTTATTGAAGTTGTCTCTATGATGTAGCCTTTCTTTTCTTTTCTTTCTTTCTTTCTTTATTTAAAATTTCTATACCGCACTTTCCAAAGGATCAAGCGTGGTTTACAATTAACAACAGTATCAATAGTATAAGAAGAACAGGTACATATTCAGCTACATGGAACTTTTGTAAACTATATACAATAGAACAAAATACAATGAACTGAAAACATGATACAATGTTAAACTATATACAATGGTAGAGGATACCATGAAATGCAATCATCCTCCTTTCTATAGGCAGGTAGTACTTCTAAAAAAGCTACAGTCCTCACCATGGATTTCAGACCCTTTCCAAACTTTCCAAAATTAAGCAAACTTATCTGCTAACCCAGTTCTCAGGAGGCAAAGGATTGGTTTGAGGCACTTGCCCGCAACTTTTGAAATGTGGGTATGACAGAGGAGAGCATACCATCCAGCTTGTACCAAGGGATTATGCAGTGGACTGTTGAAGTAAGATGCTAGGTGCTACCAGTATCTCGAACTGTTGTAAAGTGTAGTCTTGACCCTCGTTGGAACCCAATGAAATTGGAATTTTGTTACATTAACTTAGAGTGGAGTGACTGATTCGATTGAGCCCTTCTTCAAAGAGGGATTGTGATATAAGATCGCTGCTGGCGTGCGGTATCCAGTACCTGCCTGGCAGTCTCCTGGCATTGAACACTTGGGATCCTTAAATACTGAATCTTCAAATTTGTTTGTGTGTGGGCAGGAATCTGCTTGAGGCAATTTCCCCCAGACCTGATTCCATTGCAAGATATTGAAAATAATAGTCTTAGCACTGAGCCTCGGTTAATAGTCAATGTATTTAATGCTTAGCTCTGCTTGGATACATCATGATCACATTGTCTTCTTGCTTTGCCAGCTACTCAGAGTTTTCCGGAGTCATCACATTTGTACGAAGGATTGTTTGCAGTGATCGCCAACTATATCACTATTTCATTTCTTCTTTCTTTCCTCTGATGCAGGCTTGCAGGTCAAAGCAGGGCCCTTATCAAGAACCTACAAAACGTTATCAACGAGAAAAGGAAAGCGTGAAGCTAGTGTTTGTATGAATTGGCTAATGCAGTCCGGAGCTGGTATTTGTCTTGTGCAGAGCATGTCTACCATGGCGGTGTTGAATTTTAAGAAGGCGTGGGCAATGTTTTGTATAATGCAGGATTTGCTCATCAGAGTATCTTGGACAGGCAGGAAGAAGGAGCAGCAGAACTGACGATTTTAGGGCTGAGATGAATATGGAGATATGGCTTCATTTGTATGTTTTGTTGTAATTTGCTGTTTCATTTGGTTTATGTTGTATATATGCTTATCTGTTTATATGGACTACTTTGGGGCATTTTAATTTTACGTGGTATATTAAGTGGAAGAATAAATAAATATGTCAACAATGCTGCTGATTTTTGTTCTTTTTGCTAAAATGAAAAATTGGTGAAGGAGGAGAATGGGAGGAAGAACCACCTAGGCGATGTCCGCTTTAATGAAATAACAGTCAGTGTCTGGCTCCACAATCAGAGCAGCACTACAGGAGCTGTTCTCACTCTGAGAAAGGATTTTATTTCCCTCTCGAATTATAAGAAGAACTGGAGAATATTTTGAGGTCAATATCAAAAGCAGTTGTGCTGTTGGCAGCAGACCCAATCACGTAAGTATGTTGTTTTAACGACAAGGAAGCTAAATGGATACATTTGGATGCATGAATGGAAGTTAATGGTAACTCTCCCTAATCTTTTCCACTCATTTTGACAGCTTCAAACTCCTAGTCCCTATCACCTACTCATTGCCCTCTTCCTTGCCCTTTTCTACCCTACCTACCGTCCTGCAGTGGTTCCGCTCCTTTTTGTCTTTCCGCACTTTTTCTGTTCACTCTGGCTCCTCTGCCTCTCTTCCTTTTCCCTCGACCTGTGGTGTTCCCCAGGGGTCTATCCTTGCCCCATTGCTTTTCAACATTTTTCTGGCCCCACTTGCCTTGCTCATTCAACAATTTGGTATCTCCGTTTACATCTACGCTGACGATATTCTTCTGGTTCATCATACCTCTCCCTCCTCCCCTGATCTCGCTCCACTAAATCTCTGTCTAGCTTCCGTCGCCTAATGGTTTGATCTCAATTTCCTTCATGCCAACCCCCTTAAGTCGCCTGCAATCTGGTTTTCCTTCGGACTTTCCCCTCCCGCCCTGGCACCTTCTATGTCTTCTCATTCTATTCCCCTGGTTTCGACTCTTCGTTATCTGGGTGTCACTTTTGACTCTTCTCTTTCCTTTCATCAACACATTTCCACTGTAGTACGTTCCTCCTTCTTCCACCTCTGTCAAATTAGGGTTGTTCGCTCGTTTCTCCCCCCTTCATCTGTTATCACTCTGGTCTTGTCACTGGTTATCACACGTCTGGATTATTGCAACGCCATCTATGCTGGCTTTCCTTTCTCTCAGCTTCGTCGTCTCCAACTCGTCCAAAACACCGCTACTCGTCTCGTTACCTGCTCCCCCGCCCGTTCACATGTCACTCCCTGCCTTCTCGCCCTCCATTGGCTTCTGGTGAAGTTCAGATTTGTTTACAAATTATTCACCACCACACATAGAACTCTTCACTCCAGCACCCCCCAGTATCTGGCTGACATCATTCGTCTTCAACCCTCCCCACGCCTTCTTCGCTCAGCACATGGCAATCATCTCTTTCTCCCCTCCCCTTCTCACGCACGTCTGGAACTCACTCCGCTTTTTTCTTCCTAGGCCCCGCTTTGTGGAATTCACTTCCTCTCTCTCTCCGCACTGAACTGTCTTATCCCCGCTTTAAAGCTCTCCTCAAAACCCATCTCTTCTGTCAAGCTTTTGATCTCTCCCCCACCACCGATGGCGCTCTGCCCCCAGCCACGCCCCCCCTCCCCCCCCCCACCCTCCATAGCTTTCCCACAAGTATTTTTTTGACTAGCCCTTCCTCGTGTGATACAGCGGACCCTCTTCTGGAGAGAAAAATAGTTTTGAAGTCTGAAAGAAAAAGAAATTGCCTGCAATATCCAGAGGATTCACCTAGAGGGAGCAGGAGAGTTAGGACAGAGACCACAGAACCACGCCCTAGTGGGCAGGACTCATGTTCCAAAAGCTCACATTTAAGAGGAAGCAAGCAAGAGTCAGGAGGAAGCTTATCTGCTAGGAGCTTACCTGCAAGAAGCTCAGCTGCTAAAACCTCGTCTGCTTGGAGAGCTACTACTCAGGGAGCTGTGGAAAGATCACCCTCACCAGTTGGGAGAGACCCAGCGAATGCGTGTTCCAGAGAAGGACCAAAGAGATGCTATGAAGGTACTAGCCCAAGAGTGGGATCTAGGCCGCAAGCAAGCCTGAGTAAAAGGACAGACTGGGAAAGGAGAACCAGTCCTGTAAGAGAGGGGACAGGCCGAGAAGGCTGAAGCCAAGCCAGACCGGGCCCTGAAGCCCACAAGAGAACAGGCCTCAAAGGCCAGAGGAGGAAAGACTGGGAGAGCAGGAGGAATATACCTGAGAGCACTGATACTGAAGGCAGCAGCCAAGGTAGGCCTCCAGCCTCACCCCAGAGAACCAAACGGAAACCTAAAGGTAAAGCTTTTAACCTTTGTTATTGTGTGCCTGAAGTCAAGCTAAGAGAAGAATCCTGGGAAGGTGGTTCTCCTTATCTAAAACAAGAGCCAAAGCAAAAGTTAAAAGATAGTTTGAGCAAGAAAAGAACTTTTAGAGGAAAACATTATAGAGAGAATGTTTTTAGACCTCTAGAGCAAGAAATGCCATTTTGGTATTCCACCACGCTGAACCGTGGGCCCAAACAAACTGCCAAGCCTTGGGAAGCAGTGAGACGAACTCACATGAAGGACACTTACCTTGATCCCTCAGAGCAGTCAGAGGAGGCCATGCAGGTGGAATCTGTACAGGAGGACATTGATAGTCCTATGGAATGTATATACTGTGCTGGAAGTGATATAGAAGCGTTCCAGAGCTCATTGAGTGAATGAAGTAATTTGCTATTGGATGTTTTTGACACTGTGAAGTTAACAGTTTTTGGTTATTCCATCTCTTACTTTCAAAATCTGCTGTAAAGACTTGTTTTGCTACGTACCGGAGTGTTTATCCTATGTTATGAACCCTTAGTGCTAAAAGGGGAAAATAAAGCCTTTTTCTTTTCCCTCCACTTTCGTGCAAGACTGTAGTCTCTTTGGGAGTTGGCAACGAGGCTGGCACAAGGCTCTGGCCCTTGACCCTCGCACCCGGCCAACCCTGATCACAAACATCTTGGTGACCCTCGGTCCCAGCCCTTCGGTGGAACCACTACGCCGCCACCACCAGGGGGTGCTGTGCGACTGGGGTGCGTCACACTCGTCGTCTCTCCCGTCCCCTACCCTCCTTTCCACTCTATGGACCTCCTTTGTTCTCTATCTTCTCTCTGCCCCTCTCTGTCCTCTGTCCTGTTGTTATTGGCGTTCTTTTCCAACTTTATTTCTCAGTAGCCTTGCTTTTTTTGTATTGTACACCGCCCTGACGCTATGGCTTGGGCGGTCTATCAAGCCTTACGAATAAAGATAAAGCTCAACTTCTCTTACTGACCTACGAAAGTATTCATTCTGCAGCTCCTCACTACCTTTCCTCTCTTATTTCACTCTACACCCAGTTACAATTTGTTCCTTATACACCACTTTGACCCAGTGAAAAGCAGTATAGAAGTCTAGCTAAATAAATACATTTATTTTTTCATACTTTTTCCTCCTAGATTTTTTCTGAATTTTTATATGTCTTTGAATTTTCACGTTTGATGGATTGTGTACCTAGATGTGAGTACTGGATTTGAATTCAGCTCACGGCCTTTCTAGTAGTCATTTAAGGCGACTTACACTCAGCTACAGTAGATCAGTGTGCAGCAGCAGCAGCCAAGAAAGCAAGTAGAATGCTAGGAATCAAAAGGAAAGGAATGGAGAATAAAACCAAGGATATTATAAAGCCTCTGTTTTGCTCTATAGTGCAACCAAACCTCGAATATTGTGTGCAGTTCTGGTCGTTATATCTAAAAAAGGATATAGTGGAATTAGTAAAGGTACAGAGAAGAGCAACCAAAATGATAAAGGGGCTGGAAGGATACCCTTATGAAGAAAAGCTTAAAAGGTTAGGGTTCTTCTACTTGGAAAAGAGACAGCTGAGAACAGATATGATAGAGGTCTATAAAGTGAGTGGAGTGCAATGAGTAAACATAGGTCGGTTGTTCACTCCATCAAAAAGTAGAATGACTAAGAGGCATGCAATAAAACTACAATGTAGCATATTTAAGACTAATCTGAGAAAATATTTTTTCACTCAACACATAATAAAACTCTGGAATTTATTGCTGGAGGATGTAGTCAAAGATACTGCTGTGTCGCCGGGTTTAAACGTTCCTGGAGTAAAAACCCATAAACCATTATTAAAGTGTACTGGGGAAATCCACTGCTTATCTCTGGAATCTGTTACCTGTTGATAAGCTGACAGGTACTGTACTTGTGACCTGGATGGGCTACAGTAAGAAACAGGATGTTGGGCTTAATGGACCTTTCATCTGACCTAGTATGGCATGTCTTATGTTCTTATGTCCATACATGGAAAACGTTTACAGTATTTCTCAGAGTCTTGCTCATCATCAATATCTGGGAGTCATAAGGAAATATATTGATCTTTGTTAATTGAATGTTTTGGTTCCTTGTTATGTTGATGGCTTTCTAAGGGGTATGTTTACTAAAACCCCAGTAGAGTGCGGGTGCCATATAAGGAGTGGGCGTTCCGTCCTGAAAAAGAAAAGCCGGAATTTACATATGCGCTAAGGTGCGAGGCGCCCATGTGCGCCCCGCAACTTAGCGCATGAGATAGCTGCGCGGGAGGCATAAGTGGCGCGCTGAAGTGCAAGAAAATGAGCAGAGCCACAGCACAATGGTTAAGACACTGACCAATGATGCAGGGATCAGGGGTTCAGTTCCCCACAGTGCCCAATGAAAATGGTTGGCTGAGGCATTAATTTATGAGGCACAGAAATAGTGGGCGGCATAAGGCAGTGCACTAATGATTTTGGCAGCATATTAATACTGGGCGGCATAAGGCGGCGCGCTGATGTTTATGGAGGCATTATAATACTGGGCGGTATAAGTGGCGCGCTGATGAGCAGGAAGAAAAGCAGAGCCACAGCACAATGGTTAAGGCACTTACCAATGGTGCAGGGATCAGGGGTTCAATCCCCCACAGTGCCCAATGGAGACAGCTGGCTGAGGCATTACTTTAGGAGGCATTTAAATGATTGGCAGTATAAGGCAGAGCGCTGATGGGCATAAAGCAGCGCACTAATGTTTTAGGAGGCTTTTTAATACTGGGCGGCATAAGGCGGCACGCTGATGTGCAATCACAGGAACAGAACCACAGCACAATGGTTAAGACACTGACCAATGGTGCAGGGATCAGGGGTTCAATCCCCCAAAGTGCCCAATGAACAAGACTGGCTGAGGCATAACATATTATGGGGAAGAATGCTTTAGGAGGCACTTTATTCATATTTTAATTATCACTACTAGCAAACGCACTCTCAAAGCGTGTTAACATAAGGCGCCCTATAAGGCACATTTTAAAGTGCACTGTCAGCCAAGGCACCCTAGAATGTTGCTTATAGGGCGCTTTAGAGGGTGCCGTATGAGGTACCGCAAGGTCAGTGTACTGTTTTTTATGGCAGCACTGTGCAGTTTAAGGAATGAAAAGCATAAGTAGGTGCGCTGACAGGCAAGGAGGAGCAGCAGTGGAGCACAATGGTTAAGGCACTGACTGCTGATACAGGGGTCATAAGTTTGCTCCCCAGTGTGCCTAATACGTAAGGCTGGCTGTGGCATCAGCTTTGCATTGTACATATTTTGTCCTGCAGCACTTTATTTTTATGTTATTAATTGCTGCCAGCAAACACGCCCTCACGTGCCGTAATTGAAGGTGCCGTATAAGGCACCCTATAAGGCACTCCATAGGGCACATTATAAATTGCACTGTCCGCCACAGCACCCTAAAATGTCCCCTATAGGGCACCCTATAAGTTGCGTCACAGGATATTGTATAGTGCACCTTATATGGACAGGAACCATAAGGTGCCCTATAGGGCGCCCTATAAAGCACCCTCAGAGGCACCTTATGGGTACAGTACGCTGAGGGTGTTTTTGCTGGCATCAAAATATGTACATTAAAAAAAATGCATTGGACAACCCCATCAAATAACCCCACTGTGGGTTTGAACCCATGACCTCTGCCTTCAGAGGCAGTGAAGTAACCATAGGGCTACAGCTCTATAGCTGCTAGCAAGCCCCTGGCTGGCTGCAGAGAGCATGCACGTCACCACACAGACGGTCTGCTGTGGTCACCAGGATAGGGTTAGCCCACCCATACCCATGATGCACTGCACATGCAAATCAGCTGTCCACAGATTAACACAAGACGAGCAATGCACCCCCACAGCACCTCGGCCCGGTAGAGGGAAGTGACCATGTGCACCCACACACCACCTCGGCCTGGTAGGGGGTACTGACCGTGTGTTTTACTGGCACAGAGTACCTACACACCGTCACATTGTGCGGGTACTGTGCTCACCCTGAGGGTGCAATGAGGCACCCAGGACCAGGTCCACAACACCTTCCATGGCTGAAAGAGGCCATGCCAGAGGTCCAAAGCAGTGTTAATGTGTGAGATAGGTAGTTCCTGCACAAACACCTTGGATATCTCTGTCTGACTCAGGCATAGCCCCCCCATGGACCCATGCACCACAACCAACCCCCCCCCCCCCCCGGATGAGGGCAGCAAACAGGGTCTCCCATCAATAGATCCACATTCTACCTCCCTGCAAAGGTGGCAGTAGAGGGGTCCATCAACCCCAGTCCTGCTGAGGAGCAGACACCCCCACAGGGCAGTCAATGCAGCTCTATACACATCCATAACACAATAGCAGACAGATATTATGCTGGATATGGCAAGCTTCACCCCACCACTATCTGATATTCTCCTGCAGCAAGTCATCAGCCACTGCACCCTGCAAGCTGCTCCATCACAACACATACCAGCTGCAAACAGTGGGCTAGTTACTCCACAGTGCATGTTCCCAGTGGAGATGCATGCACCCAGAACTGGGATGTCAGCATACACAGCAAGCAGATAAATCAGTGACTGAGCCCCAAAATGAAACCCATACCTATCACATGAGAGAAATACTATATGGCACTATGGGGGTGCCTAGCCATGCTGTGGTCACTGCACAGTCAGGGTGAGAGTGATCTCTCAGCAGGACATACTGAGGTCACCCTGTCCGTGTAGATGGTGGCCGGGTACTAAAATGTCCCAGTCAGTGCTCTATGCCCTGTGCTGATGCACCCTGGCCAGGCCACCCTGTCCGGCCTATACCCATGGTACCTTGCTCCTCATTATGCACATTGGCAGGCCAATACTGGCAACAGTGCTGGCAGTGTGGGCTGTGGAAGGTGTTTGCAGCCACCACACACTGGATAGACAGACAGTCACCCCCACACCTATGCCAGCATTGTGCTACTATAGAGGGGTTCAGCAGCCATACCCACCACACCAGTCCTGGGCACAGTACAGGCATGGATATGGTACGCAATACTGTTGGGGGTCACTCCCCAGGGCGGTAAACACTGTCAGAGACCAGACCTGCAGCACACACCGCAGACATCAGAATGATTGTTATGGTGGAGCCCAAGGAGCAAAATGTGCTTAACGTAGGAATTGATATCTGCCAGTTATCATAGGACACGTTTGATAGCTGTGTACCATATACCCAGGTGTAGGGTGGCATTGCTAAGGTATGCAACTGCTAGTATTGGGAGATACAGGCAGGGCCCAATGTCCTGCCTCTCCAGGAGGCATTGGCCAATGGGGCCTGTGGGTGTGTGTGGGGGTGTGTCTGGCCCTGTTGGCTGCTGCTTTATGGCAGTTTCCCAACTCCAGTCCTGGTGTTCCAAACACTGTTCGGGTTTTCATGCTGTCCCCCATAAATATGCATGAGCTACATCTGCATACCATGGGGGTGGTGCATAGATATGCAGCACAGGCATCTTTATTAGAGGCAGCATGGAACCTGAATGGTGTGGGGCCCTCCAGGACTGCATTTGGGAGACTCTGCTCTAGGTAATGCGGCTGTTATTGTGTCTGTGTTTGGTGTGGTAAAATATAGGTCTATTAACCATGCGAATGTTCTCAGCAATAAAGGTTTGTCCTTACTATCATGGTTTAGTTGTGGGAAAAATATGTGGACAGGATTTGAGGTAGCCCCAGCTGGCCTTTGAACCTGTGACCTTTTGTTCCTGCACACACTCTCTGTGTGCACTGCACCACCGTGTTGCCACAGATATGCTGTCTTCCCTGGGGAGTCCATGACTGTACATCCAACAGAGCCTGCCTGTTGCGGTGGACGGTGCCAGCCTGCACACGCCTAGGCCACTGTCTGCTGTGGCTTGCAGCCACTGCCCCTCCACCACCTGTACCCTCCGCCAACATGCAGACATGTCCCTATCTGGGAAAAAGCATATGACCTGATTGAGTTGTGGCACTCCAGGACTGAATTTGGGGGACTCGGCTGTAGCTAATGCCCATTGTTATGGTTTGTGTGCGGTGTAGGGTAAAATATGGGTGTTTGAACCATGCTTATGTTCTCAGCAATAAAGGAATGTCTTTACTATCACTGTTTAGTGGTGGGTAAAACTATGGAGACTGGGTTGGTAGGTGCCCCAGCTGGGATTTGAACCTGTGACCCTCTGGTCCTACAGGCACTGGCTGTGTCTGCTGCACCACACTGTGGCCACAGAGACAGTGTAGTCTCTGGAGATAGGAAACCTGGCCGCACGAGTCAGACACCCTGCTCTGCACAATTTTACTGTGGGCTCGTTTACCTTGTATGGGGACAAAGGTGCAAATAAACCTCAAAAATGACCTCCAAAAAAGGGGAAGCAAACCAAAACCAAGCTTGGCAACAGTGATATCAATGGGCAACCATAAAAACACTCCCAGGAAAGCTCCAATAAAATGCAGTGATTTTTAAAAGAGTCTACGGAGCGTAGACCCTTCCAAAAATCATTTCTTTTTTTTTGGAGCTTTCCTGGGAGTGTTTTTTTATGGTTGCCCATTAATATCACTGTTGCCCAGCTGGATTATAATTTTATTGGAATTTGTTTTGGTCATTTTCAATTTATATTTGCTATTTTGTTCTGTGCACATGTATCACACCGCTCACGTTTTGCAGGTTTCCCCGGTTTTGCTGTACGGAAATGGTTTCTCTTCCCTTAAAATCGGCTCTAACGCGAGGGTTTCACTTGCGGTATTTTTTTTGCCGAAATTCAGCCCCGCTCCTGTGCGTGGAGCCTCTCCCCTCCCACTCTCCACCCATTGACCCCGTCCCCCCGCCCATCGGGAGCCTTCCTCCACCCTCGAAATGCCTTTCCACACCTCTATCGCACATCAGCGCACCGCACACTTGCACGGGCCCGTCAGTGTGAGGGGCACGTGTGCGGGGACCCGTTAGTGTGATGCGCATGCGTGCGGGGCACTTAAGAGCACTTAAGTGCATCATTAGCGTACGCTACTGTGTGCCGCGCACGTGTGCGCGGTTTAGTAAACATACCCCTAAATGTATTTTGAAAATGGTTTTCTTTCTGTTTGCTATTACTTTTCTTTTGTCCGTGATTTTTTTTCTTTACTAAGGACTATCAGGCAGATCTCATAAAATGCACGTCTGGCCCGCAGACATGTCTAAATTGAAAACGGACCCCATTTGAACCTAATTCTGCATCCACAGGTCTAGACATGCCCATGGGTCTGGAATCGGGGAGGTAGATGTGTCCAGCATTGCACGTGCACTCATCCAGCACATAGCCTGCACACGGGTGCGGGCACAGCCCTGCAATATGGAGAAACACATCCCCAGTCAGTATTATAGACACATAGAAACATGATGACAGAAAAAGACCACATGGCCTATCTAGTCTGTCCTTCCATATCAACAACTACAACAGTCCACTTTTTACCTTTAGAGATCCTCTGTGTTGGTCCCATGCTTCTTTGAATTCAGTTACTGTCCTCATCTCTACCACCTCCACTGGGAGACTATTCCACGGATCCACTACTCTTTCCGTAAAGAAATATTTCCACATATCACTCCTGAATCTATCTCCCTTCACCCTCATCCCATGTCCCCTCGTAGCAGAACTTGCTTTCAATTGAAAGAGGCTCTCTCCCTGAACATTTATGCCACGGAGGTATTTAAACATCTCAATCATATCACCTCTATCCCGCCTTTCCTCTAAGGTGTACATATTAAGACATATAGACACAGATAAATGTTTTGGATGTCTCCGTGCCCACAGTGTTCAGAAAAGTTGCACATTCCGGATCCAGCCTGTCTCCGCGATGTACCCATGGAAGCCGTCTCCTCAGTAAAAACATGCATCTCACACTGATGGTAGTTTACTGATGCAAACTAGACATAAATACCAATGACAAATGACTGCTGCTGCAACCTAGACCATATACCAGTCCTCTACAGGCCCTGAAAAGTGTTAGGTAATCCCAGTGCACCCTAATATGATATAAGAGAATGTAAATATGAACATGCATGTCATAACTTACCTTGCATCGAATGGTAAATGACATTATAAAACAGACACAGTGATTCCTGCCTTGGTAAATCGCTTGAAATTGCTAAGGATGGACCCTGGACCAAGTGCACAAAACCCCAAACTAACATTGCAGTTCCCCAAAGGATGCATAATAATGCTGAGACACAGGTATGCCCTTTTCATGCCTATGGTCTATAAGTGCGCTCATTCTGCTGCTCCTCTCTTATCTCTCCCTACACCCCTCCTCGGGAACTCCTCTGGCAGATCCCTTCTATCTGTGCTTTTCTCTTCCACTGCCAACTCCAGACTTCACTTTCTTTCACCTTGCTGCTCCTATTGCCTGGAACAAACTAACTGAATCTATACATCAAGTTTCTTCTCTGGCCCTTCTCAGGCTGAACACTCACCTCTTCGCTGCCGCTTTAGGATCTGAACCGCTTAATCTCCCTTGTGTTTCCTTACCATTCCCCCTAGATGCATCCTGTCCACAGCTGCTGTGTTGTCTATCTTGGCGAGATTGTAAGCTCTGCTGAGCAGGGACCATCTTTTTTGTGTGTCTGTGCAGCGCTGCCTTGTAGCACTATAGCGTTGCCTTGTAGCACTATAGAAATGATCAGTACTAGTAGTAGAAGTAGTAGTAGTAGTATGACCTTCTGGCAAGGGCATCCAATTCCTACGTATCTGGACACTAACATTTCTCACAGCAGCTACACCTGTCCCATCATGGGGTATGTCAGTCTGTATACATACGCTATCTGTGGGGCAACCCTGTCTGCCTTCCCACGGTCTGCTTTGTGGCACTGCTCTCCTGTTCAGACCTATGTGGATATGGGAGAGGGGATCCCTGTGCCATCATACCCTGGTAACCAGCCTCCAGATATATCATGCAGCTTGAATAGATTCTGGACTGGGGAAGGATGTAGGCCTCTTGGCACAATCTGGAGCATGTTGGCACAAAATCAGTCATGTCTTCCAGTGCCTGGCATAGCTGATGTATGGCTGCCCTATCACACTGGCACCTGGTGACACTGCGGTTATCCATATGGTCCAGATACTGGTCCACCATTCATGGCTGCCCTGAATTGCAGATCAGCACACCAGATCCTTCCATGTTACCCCCAAACCACACACTCTCACTAGCAGTCACAAAAAGACATCATTCTGTCAAACTGAACCTATAACTAACAGCTGCTTTGCCATAATGGCATGACGTCCCAGGGCTACACATATGATCTCCCTTTCTCACTCCAACATGATTTGTTTCCAGACTCACTCACATCAACAGTCCCAGTTTTCAGAATACAGGATTTGTTAGGGTCCCCTGTATTAGCTATTTTAGCACAAGCAGCACATTTCAGCATAGACAGAATACAAATTATTGTTCTTCTTAATATTTCTGTAAGGATGTTTATTAATGTTTCTTTAACTTACAATATTCCCTCACCTCTGCTTTCTGTTCTTTATAACTGCATCCTGTGTTTTGCCAGACTGCAGTCACACCAGTTCAGCACATGCATGTTTATTTATTTATTTATTTAGCAGAGCTTAGATACCACTTTTCACCAGGTCAAAGTGGCTTACATTGAACAGAAGAGATTCAAATTACATATAACAGCCAACTATGTACAAGGAGCATTGTAACTATATACAAGTAACGAGTAGGTCCATATTATCAGCATATTGTCACAATATTCTTCAATATGGGGCAAACTGAAGAGCACAGCAGAATATTTTCTAAGTCCTGGTCTTATTTCATGCTGCAGCAGGAACAACGAGGACATCTGCGGGGATATCACAGAACATACACAGGTCTTTCCGGAATATGCTATGGATGTCTCCATGGTTGACCATGCCCTTATTCCCCTTCTGAGCATGTTCTGAGATCCCTGTGCTAGCACAGTGGACATACATGACATCAGTGTTTCAGAATACGGTTGGGAATGTTTTTGGTAGATAAATGTCCCCGCCGCATGTACAAACCCCTTATTCGTCTTCTGGAATGACCTCCTATGAGTCCTCTCTTGATGAATGTAAACCATCCATGATTCTTATCTTCTGCAATACCCCCTCAGTTATCCGTGGACCTCAAAAACCTGCACCCATCTCTCCACCATGAAAGGTCTTTATGAGGGCTGCTGTAGGCAGGGAGAACTTTTGGATTGGATGATGGAACCGTCATTATACTTTGAACGTTTCTACCCACTCTCCTTCTCTCTTTATGACCCCATTTCTCTGCTCTCTCTTTCTTCTGCATTCATACAGTCCTTATATCATTCTCCAAAATCTCCCGTTATTCCTCCCGCTCTGCTTTCACCCATCTCCCTTTTGACGCCATCTGTCTCTTTACCTCTCTTCAGGACTGGTTTATTTATTTAACACACTTATACACAGCATGAGTGGAGGAATAGCCTAGTGGTTAGAACACTGTCTTTGTAACCACTGTCTTCATAACTAGAGCTTAATTCCCACTAGTACTCCTTGTGGCCTTGGGCAAATCACTTAAGCTTCCATTGCCTTGGAAGAAAGGCCTAGTAATCTACTTCCAGTCACACTGCCAAGAAAATCCAAGAGCTTCTGGGTCACCAGGAGTCAGCATTGACTTGAAGGTAGACATTGCATTGTATATCCAGCACATTTATGATTCAGGTGGTGATAGGGTTGCCAACTGGCTCCAGATGCGCCCGACAGGCTTGATCCAGTCCTGGGTTTACCCCATTGCATGCAGGGACATGTAGTCTTGCTTTTCTTATGGAATGCAATGGAAAAATCAGAACTACATGTCCCTGCATGCAGTGGGGTAAACCTAGGACTGGATCAAGTGTGTCGGGCGCATCTGGAGCCAGTTGGCAACCCTAGGTGGTGATCAACACCAAAAATAATATACCTATAAATCAGTGACAAACATCCAATACCAGCTTTGTCAATAGCAACATGCCATGTTGGCTCTAGAAGCAAAGAGTGTAATTCTTTAATAAAGTTATTGTAGTACAAACAAGTAGAAAGGAGGGGCTTCATTTTGGGTAATCTACTGGGATAAATAAAGATTTGAATGATTGACACTCTTTAAATGCACAAATTCTTCTGGGAAGCTTTGAGGTTCTACAGTTACAGACTCTTGAGTAAAAAGAAGGGTAAGAGTGTTAAAGGAAAGGGAGAATAAATTGTCTGATGGCAGGAAATAAGGGAAATATGGCTGTGCAGAAGAGAGAATGCTGGATGATGGCCAGGGGTGGCCCAAGGGCAGTGCAGGGCCTCATTTGCATAAGTGGCCTTATTTGCATAAATATTTGCATAATGTTGCCATACACTAACTTTTAGTAAACATGTCTCTTAATGAGTGTATGGATAAAGAAAGACTAAAAGATTTCTACATTACTATAATCCAGTGCCAACCGCCAGGCACATTAGGAACTACTACAAACACTGCCCATTTAGAACCCATAGCAAACCCGCCGTATCCTGACAGCACTACCAGGACTCACAAGCACCAAACCCTACCTATCAAAAGGCAACACTGCAAATATTAAACCAATACATGTCAGAGAATACTGGGGAAAGAGAACAAGTGGCAATGTCAAATAGGAATTACATAAACAGAATACCTCAGCTCAGTTACACATGCAGAACATAGACCATCACCAAACAAGGAATCACAATTTAGATACAGGAAGACAATAACTAAACTGGGAACACCAAAAGCCAAACTTAGAATGTACAACAACACTGTAGAAATGAAACTATAAATTAATTTTCTCTTGTACCAAACAAAGCGCAGTGGTGGGGGGGTGGTGTATGGACCCATGGGCAGATCATGTACCACCACACAACCCACCCTCTGGGGCTCCGGGTGGGAAACAGGATCACCCACCAATAGATCCACAGTCTACCTCCCTGCAAGGGTAGCAGTAGAGGGGACCATCAACCCCAGTCCTGCTGGGGAACAGACAGAGCGGTACACATCCATAACACAATAGCAGACAGACAGCAGGCCTGGAAATGTTCAGCTGCCCCCCACCACTATCTGACATTCTCCAGCAGCAAGCCTCCAGCCGCTGTACCCTGCAAAGTGTTCCAGCAAGACACATACTAGCTGCAAACAGTCCGCCAGCTAGTCCATAGTCCTGGAGGAGCTGCATGTACCCAGAACAGGGATGTCAGCATACACACCAAGCAGATAAGTCAGTGATTGGGCCCCAAAAGAAAACCCATATATATCACATAAGAGAAACGCTATACAGCACTATGGGGGAACCTAGCCATGCCATGGTCACTGCTCAGTCAGGGTGAGAGTGACCGCCCAGCAGGACATGCTATGGCCACCCTGTCCGTGCAGGTGGTACCGGGCACTACAATGTCCGAGCCATTGCCCTATGCCCTGTGCAGATGTGGCCAGGCCAGGCCACCCTATCCAGGCTTTTCCCACAGTACCTTGCTCCTCATTATGTACATTGGCAGGCCAATACTGGCAACAGAGCTAGCAGTGTGGGCTGTGGAGGGTGTTGGCAGCCACCACACACTGGATAGACAGACACACACTCCCCACACCTATGCCAGCATTGTGCAACTATAGAGGTGTTGGGCAGCCCAGGCCACTACACCAGTCCTGGGCACAGGGCAGGCATGGCTATGGTAAACAATACTGTAGGAGTCACTCCCCAGGTTGGTAAACACTGTCAGACACAAGACCTGTAGCACACTCCACAGACATCAGAAAGGTTGCTATGACGCAGTTCAATCAGAATATTGTACTTAACCTAGGAATTGCTATCTGCCAGTAATCATAGCAACCTCTTTAAGGATGTGTACCATATTCCCAGGTTTAGGGTGGCATTACTAAGGTATGCAAGTGCTAGTATTGGGAGATACACGCAGAGCCCAAAGTCCTGCCTCTCCAGGAGGCTTTGGATAATGGGGCCTGTGGGTGCGGATGTGTCTGCCCCTGTTGGCTGCTGCTTTACGGCAGAGGTTCCCAACTCCAGTCCTGCGGTGCCAAACACTGTTCGGGTTTTCATGCTGTCCCTCATGAATATGCATGAGCTACATCTGCATACCATGGGGGTGGCGCATAGAAATGCAGCACAGGCATCTTTATCAGAGGCAGCATGGAACCAGAATGGGGTTTGGCCCTCCAGGACTGCATTTGGGAGACTCTGCTCTAGGTAATGTGCATGTATATGGTGTCCGTGCTCTGTAGGGTATAATGTGGGTGTCTTGGGCATGTTTACGTCATCTGCAATAAAGGTGCTGTCTGTATTAGCACGTTGTAGTAGTGGGTAAAATATGGGGACTGGGTTGGCAGGAACCACAGCTGGGACTTGAACCTGTGACCCTCTGCTTCTGAATACACTGATTTTGTGCACTGCACCACCTTGTTGCCACAGAGTCAGTGCATTCCTTGGTGATACCATGACTGTTCGTCAGACAGGGCCCGTCTGTTGCAGTACACGGCACCCACCTACACAGGGCTAGGCCACGGTCTGCTCTGGGCAGCTGCCACTGCCCCCTCCACCACCAGTATCCCTCAGCCACCATGCTGACATGCCCTTCTGCTGGTGGAGCTGGTGGTGCGCAGTCTCAGGCCATCTAGTGTGCAGGTAGGCGGCTGCCTATGGTGCGGGTTCTGGGGTAGGGGTGCCTGCATAGACGTCCACGCTCCCCCCCAGCCCCGCCTGCCAATGTTCCGTGCCCTTGGGGGTAGCTGTTGGGTACTATCCCCTGTGACACTTTGGGAAACACACTCGTACCCATGTTGGGTCTTCAGCAGTTGCTGTCTGGCTGCTCTGCTGTTTCAGCATTCGTATGGGCCACCTAGGCATCACCCTAGTCCGCACTGTGGCCCAGCTGAACCACAGCATGTGCCGCCTGCGGCCCTCTGTATCCCCTTCTCCGGCATCTGTCCAGTTGCCATTCCGACATGCCCGCCCTGATGTTGCGGGACATGTGCACACCATAGGAACCCTGTCCAATGGTGGGGAAAACCCTGAGAAGCGCTATTTCACTGTGGGCTCATTCACCTTGTATGGGGACGGAGTATAGACCCTTCCACGATTTATATCTGTTCCATGGAGCTTACTCGGGGGGGGAGGGTTGGATGTTTTTCATTGATGCCACTAATGGCAAACTTGGTTATGTTTTTTTTCCAGTTTGTTGGGGTCATTTTCAGTGTTTATGTGCCCTTTTGTTCTGTGCACATGTATCACACTTATCACTTTTTTTAAGTTTCCCTGCCTGGGCTGTACATTGCTGACACTGAAATGGTTTCTCTCCCCTGTAATGTGCATTTAACGGCAGGTTTTCATTCGCGTTGGAATTGAGCTCTTCAGATCAGCGCGTTAGTGTGAAGGGAGCCTCTCCCCGCCCACTCTCCGCCCATTGACCCCTTCTCTCCGCCCTCTCTCCACCTTCTGCGGTGTTTTACCGCGCCGCGGGAGTTTACGATCGTTAGCGCATCATAACGCGCGTTATGTAACGTTAACGATCGTAAGCGCATCATAACGCATGTTATGCTGCGCTTACGATCGTTAATGTTACATAACGCGCGTTATGTACGATTACCGCAGTTTAGTAAACATACCCCTATATGTATGGGAATATGTAGGTGCTTTTCAGGGGAAGTGTTTGTAAAAAGTCATCTGTTGCAAATCATTTTGGTAAATGTAAATATGGTGATTTTAAAAACCCCTTTCTGTATAAGGGGGTCAGGAGAGGTGCTGAGTGCAAAATGCTTTAGACCAAATAGCAACATTATCACCTTTTAAGAGCTTATTGAATAGTGCTCATGATCTTAAGAATAGGCATCATTTATTTCATGGTAATGGACACTTTATTTGTATAATGGGAGCAACCCTTGCAAAGCAAAATCAAAATGCTCAGTGGGGAGCTGTCACAGTTATTTTTATTATGCATATTTTTTAACCAAAAATTCTCTCTCTTTTGGCATTTTCTGTGCACACCTGCATCCTGCTTTCTTTCTTTGCTTTCTTTTTCTGTCAAATGTTCCTTCCTATCTCATTTACCTGTAGGAAGATTTAGCTTAAGCCACGTGTCTTGCATAAGAGGTCCCTAAACCAGATAAAATAACTTAGAAACAGTTTCATCTCTAGGATTGCGCAGAAGGGTAGGGAGAGGAGAGGGACTGCAGTAAAGTTGCTTTATGGTTGTGCTACTTGTAATGAATTACTTATTTTGGCATATACTTCCATGCTTATTGTGTGACCGCCTTACCCTGTCACTTGCAAGTCCCTGGAACCCTTTTGGAAGCAGAAGGACCCTCTGCCAGCTCTCAGGGCTGTTGTTTCACCTGTGTGAAAGCCGTGAGGTGCCTCAGAAGCAAAATGTTTAAAGTTGTCTGAATTTTGCTATTAGCACTTGGTCGTGACAGAGTATATCTCATCGCCACATTCCTCCCCCCCCCCTCCCCCCAATAATGCCTTCTGGAAGTGGAATACCATCCCGATAATCCACCATAAAAACTATTCGTGAAACCTTGTGCTAACAGCACACGCTCATTCCCACATTAACATTTATAATGCACTTTAGTAAAGGGATTTCTTTCAGGATCCCACCAATTGGAGACAAAATACCAAAAAAATGGTTTATAATGCACTTTAGTAGAGGGATTACTTTCAGGATCCCACCTATTGGAGACAAAATACCATAAAAATGGTATATAATGCACTTTAGTAGAGGGATTACTTTCAGGATCCCACCAATCGGAGACAAAATACCATAAAAAAGGTATATAATGCACTTTAGTAAAGGGATTACTTTCAGGATCCCACCAATCGGAGACAAAATACCATAAAAATGATTTTCTCACAGGACTGCTATTTTTGCATGTTTCCTATAGATGTATGCAAGAAACATGCTCTTCAAACACAGCCTGGCTTGCATATGGGTTAAAGTAGCATGCAGTCTAACAGTCAATGAGCAAGCTACACGTGTTCCAGGTGGCATGAGTAGGTCAGGAGAGTACCTATGCCTATTGTGTAACGCCCTCTACACTACTAAAAGATCTGCCCAGAGAATCCTTTCCTTACAGTCTGAGCACCATCCTTAGCTTTGCTTGAAAGTTTGAAGCCTAGGACGTGGGACAAGAGTGAGGAGTGAACTGAAGCAATGCTGCAATGCAGTAAACGCCATTGAGTCAATGCTGACTTCTGGCAACCCAGCAGCCCCTGGGTTTTCTTAGCAAGGTGTAACCAGAAGTAGATTGGCAGGCCTTTCTTCCAAGGTAATGGAGGATACAGTGACTAGCCAAGGACATCCCAGTAGGAAGTGGTCTTTCAGTCAGTAGTCTACTCCTCCACTCCTGAAGGTATGTTGGTAACCATAAATTACCTTGAAAGTTGACTAAAGTTCTAATATTTTTGTGAGCATCCTGATAATTTTATTGCCGATTCCGAGCCTTGAGGTCAAACTACACTGTCATACCTTAATTCATATCTGCACTGTAAATTCCAGTCATTCTGCCTATACAGAGCAGTAGTAGAAGAGATTATTGCTTTGTTCCACACTTGAGATGGCTGCATTTCATAAGCTGGAAACCTACTTTAATCTCTTGTATAAACCTCAGCCTCTTAGAATAAACATTAATCAAGTTTCCTCTTGCCTTCAGACTCTACTGCAAACAAGGCTTATGTATCAGTAAGATTAGCACCGGTGGTGCCAACGGGCAAAATAAATATAATTAAAAATTAATTATGATGTTTCACTGTTTGTAAAAACAAAATTCAATACAAAAAATGCTAGGTCAGTAGAAACCACAGGCAGGTGCTTTTAAAATGATACCAGATAGCAAACCCATGAGGTAATGTGGCCCAACTAAAGGCCTGCGAAAACCATTCCAAAAGAACAAATTTTAAAAAAATGAAGAAAAATGGAGATATCTGTCCCTGTTTATATGCCTCAGACAAAGTCTAGTGAGGATTTCTCAGTCATCATGTCTCTCTCCCAAAAAGCCCCGCTCACTGCAAAAACCGTAATCCTGAAATACAAAAATGCTATCAAGTAAACCTGAGACATCTTTGTTTTGGCGTGATATGTCAGTCTAAAGCGGTCTTGGCTTATCTATTACTCACCCCAATTGCGATCTTCCTTCTCCTACCTGGAATAGTTCTCCATGGACTCTGATGATTTCTTTATCTTTTGGAATGACAAAAATGTTAAAGAACCTGCCTAGGAAAAAGGGAGCTTCTCAATAATACTCCAACAATGAGTTGTTATGAAAATCTACCTCTCACGGAGGTGAACCAAAAGGCTAGCGCTCTTGAGCCAAAAGGCTTGTTTGTGATATTAGTCAAATATAAAGCCAAATGGAGTTTTATGGCACTGCTGCCCAGGGACCCTGACAATGGGAAGGGGAAGGACTTTTGGTCATAAGAACATAAGAATATAAGATATGCCATACTGGGTCAGACCAAGGTCCATCAAGCCCAGTATTCTGTTTCCAACAGTGGCCAATCTAGGTCATATGTACCTAGCAGTTTCCCCAAGAGACACAAGTTCCACAATGCTTGTACTGGGTCAAGCATTGATATCTTCGGTCACTTCTTAATAATGGTTTATGGACCTTTCCTCCAGGAACTTGTCCAAACCTTTTTAAAACCCAGCTACACTAACAGCCTTTACTACATCCTCCGGTAACAAATTCCAGAGTTTGATTACACGTTGAGTGAAAAAATATTTTCTTTTATTAGTCTTAAATAGTTTACCCTGTAGCTTCTTATTTGCCGATTCGTCAGTTCTTATTTGCCGATTCACCTTGTAGAATGCATTTTTGGATATCTGTTTTCCTGCCTCTTATATCCCAACCTGAATGACTTACAGTAAATGCCCTCACCGATCCCTGAACTCTAGTGCCTGTGGTAGTCATACAAATGCAAGGGGAGAAGTTCTACAAAACCGTGGTATGAATTGTACTGCTGGACAATTACTCATAGATTTATACTCACCATAAGTTGCCATGCAATTCTAGACTTGTTTTCTTTATACAGCATTGACAGTGTATTCAAGGCAAAAGGTCAACATAGGCAAATTAATACAGAACTTAAGTAAGTCGTTCTCTGTGAGAGCCAGTCACTGCTCATAAGAACGTCTTGTTCAATAGGGTGTTACAAAATTCCTGAGATGCTTTTAGTGGGTGGATGTTTTCTTTGGATAGAACATTATTTATGGAATTGTTCCAGAGCTGCAGTAGCAATGTGGGAGGTAATTTCATAACAGGGTGCCTACATGAAATGTGAAAAAAGCACCTCTTTTATGTTTATTTTATTTGGGCTTCAATAGAAATCTTTACAAATCCATATAGGAACTGCTATATCAAACTATCAATGAAAGCACGTTTCCAAACTCAAAAACCAGATGATTCACAATGTAAATTCATGAATTTCAGTAGATTTTTTGAATTCACGATTTTTAATTTTTATTTTGAAGAAGGCTTTAGTGGACCTGAAATGCTCAAGAATTGCAATAGAAGTATTTAGTTTACTATCGCCTCAGTATCATCATTGGTCCTTTCAAAACATTGAATCCATTGCACAAATGAGAACTTGACTCATCATGAGACTTGTGGATGCTCCAAGATCATTAGATAAGTCACGTGATCATTCAACTTCTCATTTGTGAAATGAAGAGATAATGAAATAGACATTTCCTCCTCTTGAATCTTTTGAATTTTTGAAGTCCACTAAAAGATTTTTGAAAAATAAAAAATAAAAATTAGAAATTAGAATTCATCAATTCAAAATTCTATTGAAATTCATGAATTTAAATTATTTGCAAATTGTCGGTTTTATGAGTTAGGGAACATATTTTCATGGATGGCATTTTATAAAGGCAATATAGATGCCTATGAACGAGTCTGTTTATCAGAACTTCAAGAGACTACACACTCTGCTAAGGCTTTCAAACTTTACCATTGCCTGTCTTTTGATAAACTTTACCTGTTGCATATAGGTTTTTAGGGATCTTCAGTCTGCCTACGTTCCTTGCATAGCCTTTAACTCAGATATCTGAGTATGCCCTCCGTTCATAGAAGGCCTACTGGCCAGGGACACATGTGATATATAGCTACTTGGAACAGAAATATACATTGTTTTTAGACTTGCAGCTAGACCTGGTCTTCTACTTAGATCTCCTACTTAATTTTGCAAGCAAGGATATAATTTTAAGGTTACAGGGACCTTTGCTTAGTAGGCTGATATATAGCAGTAAGATTTCAGTTTGAATTTTTTAGTTTCCTTTGTCTATTGCAAGCCTGCCTTACAGGGAGGGGCTAATTAAATTAAAGCTGCTCTACCACTGACCAAATACCTGAACCAGTCTGCTCATCAGATCTTCAAGAGACTACACACTCAGCTAAGGCTTTCAAACTTTATCATTGCCTGTCTTTTGTAAACTTTACCTATTTCATATAGGTTTTTAGGGATCTTCAGCCTGCCTACGTGCCTTGCATAGCCTTTAAATCAGGTATCTGAGTGTGCCCTCAGTTCATAGAAGGCCTACTGGCCAGGGACACTTAAGTTACCACCCACCCTACCCCTCACCCCACCCACCCCTGGGTTGCATTGCCTATATAGTCAACATAGTAACATAGTAACATAGTAAATGACGGCAGATAAACACCGGTATGGTCCATCTATTCTGCCCAGCAATATGGCAGGAGTAGGTGCACCCCTTCCCATGTCTTTAGGGAGTAGGTGAACCCTTTCCCATGTCTTTAGGGAGTAGGTGCACCTCTTCCCATGTCTTTGTCTAGGGGTGTACCCACCAGGAGCAGGTGCACCCCTCCCCATGTCTTCACCCCTCTCCATATCTTTGTTTAGGGGTGAACCCACCGCTCCTCCCCCCATCGCTCCATGTAGGACACCCCTATTTGTTGAGAAATTAGATGGTTCAGTTTATTTTGATTTAGACTTGTTGCTGTAAAGTGATCCACTGTGTCTGTCCCAGGCTACTTTGAATTCTGTCACTGTGTTTACCCTCACCATCTCCATCGGCAGTGCATTCCAAACATCCACCACCCTTTCAGTGAAAAAGTATTTCCTGACATTGCCTTTCAATTTACCACCTTGCAGCTTCATGTCATGCCCTCTAGTTTTACAGCTTCCCCATATCTGGAAGAGGTTTGTTTGTTCATTATTTTTCTTTAAGTATTTAAAGGTCTGAATCATATCTCCCCTAACCCTCCTCTCCTCCAAAGTGTACATATTTAGGTCTACAAGTCTCTTCTCATAAGGCTTCTGATGCAGGCTCCAAATCATTTTGGTCGCCTTCTTCTGAACAGCTTCCATTCTTCTGACATCCTTTGCAAGATACGGTCTCCAAAACTGAACACAGTATTCCAAGTGAGGACTCACCAGTGACTTGTACAGTGGCATAAGTACTTCTTCCTTTCTGCTGGTAATTCCTCTTCGAAAGCAGCCCAACATCCTCCTGGCTTTTGCCACTGCCTTGTCGCACTGTTTTGCCACCTTGAGATCTACAGAAATAATCACACCGAGGTCTTTCTCCTGCTCCGTGCACACCAACCTCTCACCCCCTATTGTGTACATTTCCCTTTGATTTCTGCTATCCAAGTGCATGACACTGCACTTCTTTGCATTAAATCTTAATTGCCAAGCATCAGACCATTCTTCCAGCTTTTTTAGATCTTTCCTCATGTTAAGCACTCCCTCGGGGGAGTCCACTCTGTTGCAAATTTTCGTGTCATCTGCAAAAAGACAGACCCTTCCATTCAGTCCTTCAGCAATATCACTCACAAATACATTGAACATTGCTGTGCCCAGGACCGAACCTTGAGGCACCCCGCTAATCACCCTCCTTTCATCCGAGTGAGCTCCACTTACCATCGCCTTCTGTTGTCTGTCAGTCAACCAATTTCTGATCCAGTCAATATACATTGACTTCTGTCCTTTAATTAAGTGTTACAGCCACTTTTTCTTCTTTTCTCCTTCTAGGACAGCTGAGTCAGAATGTCGTGTATTCAATGCAATAACTGTGATGCTTTCATTCCAAGAAGACTCATTTAGATCCTAAGAGTTTGCCCTATATGCCTCAAGTTAGATGCTATGCATAAAGAATTGACTCTACTTAGGGAAGAATTGACTGTAATTAAACACACTTCCTCTAGGTTACAAACTGAACAAAATCCACCACTGCTTCCATAAAGAATCAAACAGCCCAGGATCAAATGGATCACAGTGGTCTCTGGTAGGTTGCGACCTGTAACGCAGAGATACCCTACACATCAAGTGATATGGAGGTTAGCCTGCACTGTATAAGCTAAGGTTGTATGTAAACCGCACTGATGTTAAATAGCGCGATATAAAAGAGACATTAAATAAATAAATAAATAAAATAAGGGGCATGTAGAACAAAGCCTAGCCAACAAGGTTCCTGATCTGAAAGTCCTAATAGTGGAAATGGACTTGGACATTGTGACCATCACAGAAACATGGTTTAATGAGTCACATGAATGGAATATAGCCACAGCTAGCTATAATCTATTTAGAAGAGACAGAGAGGGGGAGGAATAGCCCCGTATGTCAAAAGCAATATTAAAGCTGCTGAAATGCAGGGGACATGGGGAAAAGAAGAAGTGCTGTGGATTATGTTGGAAAGAGGAGATGGCACTATCATCCATACTGGTGTAGTCTACAGGCCTCCAACTCAAACCAAAGAAATGGATAGCGAATTGATTGTTGATATTGCAAAGATAGCCATGAAGGGGGAAGTGGGTGACTTTAATCTACCCGATGTGGATTGGAGTATTCCTTTTGCAAATCTTGAAAGAAGTAAAAAAAATTGTGGATACGTAGTACAAAACCAAGGACAAGGATATGTATCAAAAACGTTTTATTAACAATGCCAACACATATTGCCAGGGGTGAAGGCAAATTTGGTAAAGACTTAGAAAGTATCGCCACTGCAAAAAAACTTTTAGACAAAGGAGAAACGCTGCCATGCACAGCAAGGCTGTCAAACTTCCGTAAAGAATCAGCTGTTCGTCAAGTTTACGGAAGTTTGACAGGCTTGCTGTGCATGGCAGCATTTCTTCTTTGTCTAAGGGGTATGTTTACTAAACGGCGCACAAGTGCGCAGTGCACAATAGCGTGCGCTAAGGTACCGTAGCGCACGCTAATGATGCGTTTTTGTGCCTCGCACACGTGCGCGCCGCACTAACGGGCCCGCTCATGTGTGCGGCGTGCAAATGAGCGATAGAGGCGTGGAAAGGCTCCGGGAGGGCGGAGGAAGGCTCCCCAGGGGCGGAGGGAAGGGGTCAATGGGTGGAGAGTGGGAGGGGAGAGGCTCCCCGCACAGGAGCGGGGCTGAAATTCAAGGAAAAAAAATACCGCGAGTGAAAACCTCGCGGTAGTGCTGATTTAAAGGGAAGAGAAACCATTGCTGTCAGCAATGTACAGCAAAACCAGGGGAAACCTACAAAACGTGAGCAGTGTGATACATGTGCACGGAACAAAAGGGCAAATAAACATTAAGAATGACCCCAACAAAATATAATAAAATTATAATCAAGCTGAGCAATAGTGATAGTAATGGGGAACATCAAAAAACACACCCAAAAAAGCCCCAAAAAATAAATATGAATTTTAGGAGGGTCTATGCTCCGTCCCCATACAAGGTGAATGATCCCACAGTGAAATAGCACTGATCAGGGTTTCCCTCTCCATTGGACAGTTTACCTATGGCATGCACATTTCCACAACAGCAGGGCAGGCAGGTCAGAATGGGCAATTGGAAAGATGCAGGGAATGGGGATACAGAGGGCTGCAGGCGGCACATGCTGTGGTGCAGCTGGGGCACAGTGCGGAATAGGCAGATGCCTAGATGGCACCTAGGAATGCTGAAACTGAACAGCAGCCAGACAGCAACTGATGAGGGCCCAACATGGGCACAAGAGTGTCTATCACAGTATCACAGGGGATAGCACCCAGCAGGTACCCCCAAGGGCACAGAACATTGGCAGGCGGTGATTGGGGGACGTGCAGACAAATTTGCAGGCACCCCTACCCCAGAACCCCCACCATAGGCAGCCGCCTACCCGCACAAAGGATGGCCTCAGACTGCATACCACCAGCACCACCAGCAGAAGGACATGTCAGCAGGATGGCACAGGGGTACTGGAGGTGGAGGGGGGCAGTGGCAGCTGTCCAGAGCAGACCATGGCCTAGCCCTGTGTAGGTGGGTGCAAAGCACTGCAACAGACAGGCCCTGAGGGACAAACAGTCATGGTATCATCAGGGAATGCACTGTCTCTGTGGCAACACGGTGGTGCAGTGCACACAAGCAGTGTGTCTAGAGACAAAAGGTCACAGGTTCAAGCCCCAGCTGGGGCTCATGCCAATCCAGTTCCCATATTTTACCCACAACTATATCGTGATAATAAAGACAAACCTGTATTGCAGAGAACATAAGCATGGCTCAAACACCTCTATTTTACCCTACAGAGCACAGACACCAGAAACATGCACATTACCTAGAGCAGATTACCCCAAATGCAGTCCTGGAGGGCCACAAATCCTTCAGGGTTTATGCTGTCTCCAATCTAAGGATGGAGCGGTACTGGTGGTGGAGGTGGCAGCAGCTGGTGGCCGCAGCATACCATGGCCTAGCCCTGTCCAGGTGGGTGCCGTGCACTGCAACAAAGAGTCCCTGTCGGATGTACAGTCATGGACTCCCCAGGGAACGCAGCATATCTGTGGCAACACGGTGGTGCAGTGCACACAGACAGTGTGTGCAAGAACATAAGGTCACAGGTTCAAAGCCCAGCTGGGGCTCCTGCCAATCCAGTCCACATATTTTTTCCACAACTACACCGTGATAGTAAGGACAAACCTTTATTGCAGAGAACATACGCATGGTTAATACGCCTATATTTTACCCCACCGAGCACAGACACCATAAACAGGCACATTACCTAGAGCAGAGTCTCCCAAATGCAGTCCTGGAGGGCCCCACACCATTCAGGTTCCATGCTGCCTCTAATAAAGATGCCTGTGCTGCATATCTATGCACAACCCCCATGGTATGCAGATGTATCTCATGCATATTCATGAGGTACAGCATGAAAACACAAACAGTGTTTGGCAAACCAGGACTGGAGTTGGGAACCTCTGCCGTAAAGCAGCAGCCAACAGGGGCAGACACACCCACAGGCCCCATTGGCTAATGCCTCCTGGAGAGGCAGGACATTGGGCCCTGCGTGCATCTCCCAATACTAGCACTTGCATACCTTAGCAATGCCACCCTACACCTGGGTATACGGTACACACCTATCAAACGTTTCCTATGTTTACTGGCAGATAGCAAGTCCTACATTAAGCACAGTTTGCTCATTGAGCTCCATCAGAACAATCTTTCTGATGTCTGCGGTGTGTGCTTCAGGTCTGGTCTCTGACAGTGTTTACCACCCCGGGGAGTGACCCCCAACAGTATTGCGTAGCATATCCATGCCTGTACTGTGCCCAGGACTGGTGTGGTGGGCAGGGCTGCTAAACTCCTCTACAGTAGCACAATGCTGGCATAGGTGTGGGAGTGTGTGCCTGTCTATCCAGTGTGTGGTGGCTGCAAACACCTTCCACAGCCCACACTGCAGCAATGTTGCCAGTATTGGCCTGCCAATGTGCATAATGAGGAGCAAGGTACCATGGGTATAGCCCAGACAGGGTGGCCTGGCCAGGATGCACCTGCACAGGGCATAGGGCACTGGCTGGGACATTTTAGTGCCCGGCCACCACCTACACAGACAGGGTGACCTCAGTATGTCCTGCTTGGAGATCACTCTCACCCTGACTGTGCAGTGATGACAGCATGGCTAGGCACCCCCATAGTGCTATATAGCATTTTTCTCATGTGATATTTATGGGTTTCCTTTTGGGGCCCAGTCGCTGATTTATCTGCTTGTTGTGTATGCTGACATCCCAGTTCTGGGTGCATGCATTTCCACCAGGAACATGGACTAGGTAGCAGACTGTTTGCAGCTGGTATGTGTCTTGATAGAGTGGCTTGCAGGGTGCAGCGGCTGAAGGCTTGCTGCAGGAGAATATCAGATGGTGGTGGGGTGCAGCTTAGCACATCCAGGCCTAATGTCTGTCTGCTATTGTGTTATGGATGTGTACAGAGCTTGTGATAAGGAAGCTTATCATAGCTCAGGTAGGAGCTATAGAAAAGATGATGTGACTCTGAACAAGCAACCTGTCAGTTCTGGTAGAAGTAAGAAAACAGAGTGTTCACCTAAAAGACTACCAGTCCCAGAATGCACCAGGTTTCCAGCAGCCATGAGAGGGGCTGAAGTGAGAAAACGTGTGTGCAATCAAGAGAGCTATGAGGTAATCCCTAAGCACTCATCTCAAAGGGCAGGGCCTGATTCAACACAGCTGCGCTGTGTTAGGGAGGAGCACACATTAGGACAGAATAAGAATAGAGCTTATTCTACAGATAATGGCTACAGAAAGAGCTTCAGGAAAGGAGACAGCAACAGCTTCAAGCTCAAGCACCAGTATCACCTGGAGAAACAGAAGCCAAGCCAAGCGGATAGAGAAAGAAGGAAACTCTCTGGAAGGAAGAGAAGAAAGGCCATTGGAAGGTCTGGGAGATTCCAAGGCAGTACCTATACCGGGAGGTATTCCAAATGCCAGCAGAGTCCATTGGACTGGAGTCAGCCAGAGGAATGGAATGGCAGAGATAGGAATCACCAGTGGTTACCTGGAAGAGAGAAGACTGCACGTGGAAGGGACTTTCAGACCAAGGCCAGAAGGTATGTGAGAGGAGATCCAGTGTCCAGGGATCAAGATTGGAAGGCTGAACATCAGAATTGGATTACATACTGGCCAGGCTATACAGAGAGGAATTATGATAGCAGGAGAGGCTCAGGTATGAACACTGATCCAGACCCTATCTATAATAGAGAATGGCAGCAAGGGAATAAGCATTCTCATGATAGTGCCTTAATGAAAGACTCGTCTGTGCCAATGTATGATAGTGACCCTATGCTGATTGATGAAGGGGGAGATACAGCAGATGAAACTATTAATTACATGGACTGTTCTCTATCTAAATGCTATTGCTAGCTTTCTGTGAGCAAACACATCAGCCATCACAAAGAAACCTAACTTTGTTCTTTATTTCCACTGCAAACAGCTCTTAAAGCAGGATTTGGGTTCACACAGTAGCAGCCAGCCAGCTAAAGGGTTTCAGCTGGTCAATTGATAGTAATTAAAGCTGCACCTGATTGTGTGTGTGAGCAAGGGAGAATCACTGCTGGGATCTGCGTGGAAAATAAGCAGAAGTTAACCTAACAAGCAAAGTTTATTCATTTCTTTGTGCCTTTTTATTTGGTAATTATTTGCTAAGAAAACATTAGCTAATTGCCTGACAAGCTGAAGGTTGTTTTCTGATTTGCTTTGTGACTTTATGTTATCCATTTAAACACTGCAAGCAAGTAACCTCATTTATATTGCTACCAAGCAAATTTGTGCTGGGTAAATTAAACCCCATCAATAAAAGAAGTATTTTATTGGCTTTAACCACTGGTTTCACAACTCAATTATTGTCTTCAGCTGTGTTTGGAGTGAAAGAACTACATTACCCACAATACCTTGCAAGAATCATATGAATATATGCATCATCAAGATTGTATAAGTTCTCACCCTAGGCAGCTGTCTGACAAGCTCCATTGACTGCCCTGTAGGGTGTCTGGTCCCCTCTACTGTCACCATTGCAGGGAGGTAGAATGTGGATCTGTTGATGGGAGACCCTGTTTGCCACCCTCAGCCCTGGAGGAGGAGGGTGGTGGTGCATAATCCTCCTATGGGTCCATAGAGGCTACACCTGAATGAGACAGACAGAAGATATCCAAGGTATTTCTGCAGAAACTACCTATCTCACACATTATCACTGCTTTGGAACTCCAGCATGGCCTCTTACAGCTATACAACGTGCTGTGGACCTGGTGCTGGGCGCCTCACCGCACCCTCAGGGTGAGCACAGTACCGGCACAATGTGACAGTGTGTAGCTACTCTGTGCCAGTAAAACACATGGTCAGTACCCCCTACCAGGCCGAGGTGCTGTGGGGGTGCACATGGTCACTTCCCCCTACCAGGCCGAGGTGCTGTGGGGGTGCATACCCCATCTTGTGTTTATCTGTGGACAGCTGATTTGCATGTGCAGTGCATCATGGGTACGGGTGGGCTAACCCTATCCTGGTGACCACAGCAGACTGTCTGTGTGGTGACATGCACTCCCTCTGCAGCCAGCCAGGGGTTTGCTAGCAGCTATAGAGCTGTAGCACAATGGTTGCTTCACTGCCTGTGGAGCCAGAGGTTGTGGGTTCAAACTCACAGTGGGGTTATTTGATAGGGCTACCCAAAGTGTTACCTCTTTTTAATGTACATTATTGCTGCCAGCAAAAACATCCTTATCGTACTGTACCCATAAGGTGCCTCAGAGGGCGCTTTATAGGGCACCCTATAGGTTACCTTATGGTTACCGTCCATATAAGGTGCACTATACGTTATCCTGTGGAGCAACTTATAGGATGCCCTATAGGGGACATTTTAGGCGGACAGTGCACTTTATAATGTGCCCTATGGAGTGCCTTATGCAGCACCTTCAATTACGGCACGTGAGGGCCTGTTTGCTGGCAGCAATTAATAAAATACAACTAAAGTGCTGCAGGAAAAAATATGCACATTGCAAAGCTGATGCCTTAGCCAGCCTTATGCATTAGGCACACTGGGGAGCAAACTCATGACCCCTGTATCAGCAGTCAGTGCCTTAACCATTGTGCTCCTCCTTGCCTGTCAGCGCACATACTTATGCTTTTCATTCCTTAAACTGCACAGTGCTGCCATCAAAAACATTGCTGTTACCTTGTGGTACCTCATACGGCACCCTATAAAGCGCCCTATAAGCAACATTCTAGGGTACCTTGGCGGACAGTGCACTTTAAAATGTGCCTTATGGGGTGCCTTATGTTAACACGCTTTGAGAGTGCGTTTGCTAGTAGTAGTAATTAAAATAAAAAATAAAATGCCTCCTACAGCAAACTTCCCCATAATAGGCAATGCCTCAGCCAGCCTTCTTCATTGGGCACAGTGGGGGATTGAACCCATGATCCCTTCACCATTAGTCAGTGTCTTAACCATTGTACTGTGGCTCTGTTACTGTGTTTGTGCATCAGCGCGCCACCTTATGCCGCCCAATATTAAAATGCCTCCTAAAGCATTAGCGTGCCGCCTTACGCACATCAGCGCACCGCCTTATGCCGCCCAATATTAAAAAGCCTCAGCCAGCTGTCTTCATTGGGCACTGTGGGGATTGAACCCCTGATCCCTGCATCATTGGTCAGTGGCTTAACCATTGTGCTGTGGCTCTGCTCCTTTGCTTGCATATCAGCGCGCCACTTATGCCTCCCGCGCAGCTTTCTCATGCGCTAATGTGCGGGGCGCACATGGGCGCCGCGCACATTAGCGCATGAATAATCCCGGTTTTGCTTTTTTTCAGCCAGACACGCCCACTCCTTATATGGCACCTGCACACTACCGCGGCCCGCACATTAGCGGGGTTTTAGTAAACATGCCCCTAAAAGTTTTTTTGCAGTGGCGATACCTTCGAAGTCTTTACCAAATTTGCCTTCACCCCTGAGGAAGTATTAACGAAACACGGCCTGTGTTGGGTTGGCAATACGTTCTGGCATTGTTAATAAAAAGTTTTTGATACATATCCTTGTCCTTGGTTTTGTACCATGTTCCCTGACTGTGTGCTTGTTTTGATGTGGTTTCAGTTTCCTGCTCTTCGTTGGACGTGAAAAAAATTGTGGATGCCTTCCAAGATGTGCTACTTAAAACAAATGGTGATGGCACCGACCAGGGAGAGCTCTGTGCCAGATTTAGTGCCCACCAACGGAAATAGCATATCGAATATCCAAGTGGGTGCCCATATGAGCAGCAGCAATCATCACACGGTATGGTTTGAGATAAAAGTCAAGGTGGAATCCAATCACAGCAAACTCAAAGGGGTATGTTTACTAAACCGTCTTAACGTGCGCTCTCCCACGTTATCGCACGATAAGGCGCCTTATCGCGCGATAATGGCGCCTTATCGCGCGCTAAGGCGCAAACGAGCGCTGAAGGCGGAGAAAGGCTCCCGGAGGGTGGAGGAAGGCTCCCCAGGGGCGGAGAGAGAGGGTCAATGGGCGGAGAGTGGGAGGGGAGAGGCTCCCTGCACACTAACGCTGTGAAATCCGAGGCTGAAAACTAACGCCAGTGAAACCCTGGTGTTAGAGCCGATTTAAAGGGAAAAGAAACCATTTCCGTCAGCAATGTACAGCAAAACCAGGGAAACCTACAAAAAAGTGATAAGTGTGATACATGTGCACAGAACAAAAGGGCAAAGAAACAGTGAAAATGACCAGAAGAAAATGTAAAAAAAACATATCCAAGCTTGGCAATAGTGATATCAATGGGAGGCATAAAAAAACACCCCCAAGAAAGCTCCAAAAAAAAGATATGAATTTTGGAAGGGTCTATGCTCTGTCCCCATACAAGGTGAATGAGCCCACAGTGAAATTGCGTTGATCAGGGTTTTCCTCTCCATTGGACAGGTTTCCTATGGTGTGCACATGTTCCACAACAGCAGGGCGGGCATGTCGGAATGGGCAACTGGACAGATGCTGGAAAAGGGGACACAGAGGGCTGCAGGTGGCACATGCTGTGGTGCAGCTGGGGCAGAGTGCAGACTAGGGTAATGTCTAGCTGGCCCATAGGAATGCTGAAACAGTAGAGCAGCCAGACAGCAACTGCTGAGGGCCCAACATGGGCAAGAGTGTGCTTCCCACGGTGTCACAGGGAATAGTACCCAGCAGGTAGCCCCAATGGCACGGAACATTGGCAGGCGGTGCTGGGGGAAAGCGTGGAAAGCTATGCAGGCACCCCTACCCCAGAACCCGCACCATAGGCAGCCGCCTACCCACACACTGGATGGCCTGAGACTGCGCAGCACCAGCACCACTAGCAGAAGGGCATGTCAGCATGGTGGCAGAGGGGTACTGGTGGTGGAGGGGGCAGTGGCAGCTGCCCAGAGCAGACCATGGCCTAGCCCGATTTAGGTGGGTGCCATGCACTGCAACAGATAGGCTCTGTCTGACAAACAGTCATGGTATTTTCAGGGAATGCAACACAGTGGTGCAGTGAACACAGCCAGTGTGTTCAGGAGCAGAAGGTCACAGGTTCAAGTCCCAGCTGTGGTTCCTGCCAACCCAGTCCCCATATTTTACCCACTACTAAAACGTGCTAATACAGACAGAACCTTTATTGCAGATAACAGAAACATGCCCAATAAACCTACATTGTACCCTACAGAGCACAGACAACATAAACATGCATATTACCTAGAGCAGAGTCTCCCAAATGCAGACCTGGAGGGCCAAACACCATTCAGGTTCCATGCTGCCTCTAATAAACACGGCTGTGCTGCATGTCTATGCACCGCCCCCATGGTATGCAGATGTATCTCATGCATATTCATTAGGGACAGCATGAAAACCCGAACAGTGTTTTGCCCACCAGGACTGGAGTTGGGAATCTCTGCCCTAGAGCAGCGGCCAACAGGGGCAGACACACCCTCACCCACAGGCTCCATTATCCAAAGCCTCCTGGAGAGGCAGGATGTTGGGCCCTGCGTGCATCTCCCAATACTAGCACTTGCATACCTTAGCAATGCCACCCTAAACCTGGGAATATTGTACACACCTATCAAAAGGTTGCTATGATTACTGGCAGATAGCAATTCCTAAGTTAAGCACAATTTGCTGATTGAGCTGCATCATGGCAACCTTTCTGCTGTCTGTGGAGTGTGCTTCAGGTCTGATGTCTGACAGTGTTTACCACCCTGGGGAGTGATCCCAACACTATTACGTACCATAGCCATGCCTGCACTGTGCCCAGGACTGGTGCGGTGGCCAGGGCTGCCAAGAGCCTCTATATTTGCACAATGCTGGCATAGGTGTGGGAGCGTGTGTTTGTCTATTCAATGTGTGGTGTCTGCCAACACCTTCCTCAGCCCACACTGTTGCCAGTGTAAGCCTGCCAATGTGTATAATGAGGAGCAAGGTACCATGGGTATAGCCCGGACAGGGTGGCCTGGCCAGGATGCATCTGAACAGGGCATAGGGCAATGGCTCGGACATTGTAGTGCCTGACAACCACCTGCACGGACAGGGTGGCCACAGCATGTCCTGCTGGGAGGTCACTCTCACCCTGACTGAGCAGTGACCACGGCATGGCTAGGTTCCCCCATAGTGCTATATAGCATTTTTCTTGTGTGATGTTTATGGTTCCCTTTTGTGGCCTAATCACTGATTTATCTGCTTGGTGTGTATGTTGACATCCCAGTTCTGGGTACATGCATCTCCTCCAGAAACATGCACTATGGACTAGCTAGCAGACTATCTGCAGCTAGTATGTGTCTGGATGGAACATCTTGCAGGGTGCAGCAGCTGGAGGCTTGCTGCTGAAGAATGTCAGATAGTGGTGGGGGCAGCTGAGCATTTCCAGGCCTTCTGTCTGCTTTGCCTTATGGATGTGTACAGATCTGCATTGCCTGACCAGTAGGGTGTCTGTTCCCTAGCAGGCCTGGGGTTGATGGTCTTCTCTACTGCCACCATTGCAGGGAGGTACAGTGTGGTTCTGTTGGTGGGAGATCCTGTTTCCCACAGGGAGTGGGCTGGGTGGTGGTACATAATCCACCTATGGGTCCAAATACCCCCCCCCCTTCACCTACATCATGTGACCATGGTACCAACACAGGATATGGAGTGGAGGTGTGGCCTAGTGGTTGGGGGCAAGGTACTTTGGGCTGGAAGGTCGGGGGTTCAAATCCCACTAGAGGACAGCAACCTTGGGCCGGAAGGACTGGGGTTTCTAGTCCCACAGGTGGTCTTGGGCAAGCCACTTAACCCTCCATAGCCCATGTTCCCTGTAAAATAGTTATCTCCAAGTTATAATGCCCTGTTCAATGTAATTTCAGTTTATTCAATGTAAACCGCACTGATGCAGAATAGTGCTGTATATAAGAGAATGTAAATAAATATGCACTATTTTGGGTACATCATAGCCCATAAGGGCTAAACATGACTGAGAAATACAGATGTGTCTGCAAGAACTACCTATCACACACACTAGCACTGATGGGGACCTGCAGCATAGCCTATTTTAGCCATGACAGGTGCTGTGGACCTGGTGCTGGGTGTCCCACCTCACCCTCAGGGTGAGCACAATGTACCCGCACAATGTGACAGTCTGTAGCTACTCTGTGCCAGTAACATACACGGTCAGTACCCCCTACCAGGCTGAGGTGCTATGGGGGTGCTCACGGTCAGTTACCCCTACCAGGCCGAGGTGCTGTGGGGGTGCATACCCCATCTTGTGATCATCTGTAGACTGCTGATTTGCATGTGCAGTGCATCATGGGTACGGGTGGGTTGACCCTATCCTGGTAACCACAGCAGACTGTTTGTGTGGTGACATGCAGTCCTTCTGTAGCCAGCCAGGGGCTTGTTAATAGCTGTAGCCCACTGGTTACTTCACTGCCTGTGGAGCCAGAGATAATGAGTTCAAACCCACAGTGGGGTTATTTGATAGGGCTATCCAGAGCATTGTCAGTTTTTAATGTACATTAGTGCTGCCAGCAAAAACACCCTCAGAGTACTGTAACCATAAGGTGCCTCAGAAGGCGCTTTATAGGGTGCCCTATAAAGCACCTTCTGAGGCATCTTATGGTTACAGTCCATATAAGGTGCCTTATAAGTTGTCCTATGGAGTGCCTTATAGGGTGCCCTATAGGGGACATTATAGGGTGCCGTGGCAGACAGTGCACTTTATAATGTGCCCTATGGAGTGCCTTATGTGGCACCTTAGGTTATGGCACGTGAGGGTGTGTTTGCTGGCAGCAATAATTGAAATACAAATAAAATGCCTCAAGAAACAATACTTATATGTCAAAGCTGATGCCTCAGCCAGCCTTATGCATGAGGCACACTGGGGATCAAATTCATGACCCCTGTATCATCAGTCAGTGTATTAACCATTGTACTACACCTCTGTTTCTGTGTTTGCATGTCTGGGCGCCTACTTAAGATTACCACGCGTTAACGTGCTTAGCAGCGCTTAGCCCGTTAATGTGCGCAGCAGCGCGCGTTATCGCATGATATTCCCGTTTTGCTACTTTAAGACTGAAACGCCTACTCCTTTTATGGCAGCCTGCACACTATCGTCGGGCGCACATTAAGACAGTTTAGTAAACATATCCCAAAGTCTTAGGGCTATGTTTACTAAATCGCGTTAGTGCAGTTCGCGGTAGGAGCCGCGGTAGTGAAAGAAACCCCAAATAAGGACATGGGCGGTACATCGTTACCACTACCGCGCGTTAGCAAAATTAACGAGCGCTACCAGGCGCCGTGCCACGTTACTGCGCGTTAATCATAAGAAGACGTACAGACACAAAGCACTGAAACAGAGCTGTAGCACAATGGTTACGGTACTGACCGCTGTTACAGGCAGCATGGGTTCGAGCCCCCAGTGTGCCTAACACAGAAGGCTATCTCAGGCATCACCCTGTACATTACAGAAGGAAAGAGGAGGCATGCTTTTCGTTACGCTGAGTATTGGTGTCAGAAAAACACCCTCGGAATGTGCCTAGCCACGTACGTTGGTACGTGCGTAGCGACGCGCGTACATTCGTGCGTGGGTACGTGTTTGCTTACGTGCGTGGGTACGTGTGTTTTTACCAGTGTGGGCATCTTATATTACAGACTTTGTAGGGCGTCCTGCACCTATGCATTATGCTAACAGATGTACGTGTGATGGCCTATGGCTTATCAGAGCCTGTGAGCAGGTGCTGGTGTTTCACAGGGTTGGATTGGGCCAGTCACACCCATGATGCACTGCACATGCAAAGCAGCTGTCCACAGATACACACCATGGGGAATGCACCCCCACAGCACCTCGGCCTGGTAGGGGGTACCGACTGTGTGTTGTACTGGCACAGAGCAGCTACACACCGTCACATTGTGCGGGTACTGTGCTCACCCTGAGGGTGCAGTGAGGCGCCCAGCACTAGGTCCACAGCACCGGCCATGGCGCAGGTCCAAAGCAGTGTTACTGTGTGAGATAGGTAGTTTCTGCAGGAACACCTTGGACATCTCTGTCTGTTTCAGTCAGGTACAGCCCCCAGGGCTGAGGGAGGCAAACAGGGTCTCCTATCAAAAGATCCACAGTCTACCGTGCTGCAACGGTGGCAGTAGAGGGGAACATGAACCCCAGTCCTGCTGGGGAACAGACACCCCACAGGGCAGTCAATGCAGCTCTGTACACAGCCATAACACAATAGCAGACAGACATTAGGCCTGGATATGGTATGCTGCACCCCACCACTATCTGATATTCCCCTGGTGCAAGCCATCAGCCACTGCACCCTGCAAGCCACTCCATCACAACACCTACCAGCTGCAAACAGTCTGCTAGTGCCCAGTGGAGATGCCTGCACCCAGAACTGGGATGTCAGCATACACAGCAGGCAGATACATCAGTGACTGGGCCCCAGAAGGAAACCCATATGTATCACATGAGAGAAATACTAGATAGCACTATGGGAGTGCCTAGCCATGCTGTGGTCACTGCACAGTCAGGGTGAGAGTGATCTCTCAGCAGGATATACTGAGGTCACCCTGTCTGTGTAGTTGGTGGCCGGGCACTACAATGTGCCTGTCACTGCTCTATGCCCTGTGCAGATGCACCCTGGCCAGGCCACCCTGTCCGGCCTATACCCATGGTACCTTGCTCCTCATTATGCACATTGGCAGCCCAATACTGGCAACAGTGCTGGCAGTGTGGGCTGTTGAAGGTGTTTGCAGCCACCACACACTGGATAGACAGACAGCCACCCCCACACCTATGCCAGCATTGTGCTACTATAGAGGTGGTCAGCAGCCATACCACCACACCAGTCCTGGGCATAGTACAGGCATGGATATGGTACACAAGACTGTTGGGGGGTCACTCCCCAGGGTTGTGAACACTGTCAGAGACCAGACCTGCAGCACACACCGCAGACATCAGAATGATTGTTATGGTGGAGCTCAATGAGCAAAATGTGCTTAACGTAGGAATTGATATCTGCCAGTTATCAGAGGAAACGTTTGATAGCTGTGTACCATATACCCAGGTGTAGGGTGGCATTGCTAAGGTATGCAACTGCTAGTATTGGGAGATACAGGCAGGGCCCAATGTCTTGCCTCTCCAGCTGGCATTGGCCAATGGGGCCTGTGGGTGGGTGTGTGGCCCTGTTGGCTGCTGCTTTACGGCAGAGTTCCCCAACTCCAGTCCTGGTGTTCCACACACTGTTCGGGTTTTCATGCTGTCTCTCATAAATATGCATGAGCTACATCTGCATACCATGGGGGTGGTGCATAGCTATGCAGCACAGGCATCTTTATTAGAGGCAGCATGACACCGGAATGTTGTGGGGCCCTCCAGGACTGCATTTGCGGGACTCTGCTATAGGTAATGTGCCTGTTTCTGGTGTCTGTGTTTGGTGTGGTAAAATATAGGCCATGCGTATGGTCTCTGCACTACAGGAGTGTCTTTACTATCACTGTTTAGTGGTGGGTAGAACTATGGGGACTGGGTTGGCAGGAGCCCCAACTGGGATTTGAACCTGTGACCCTCTGGTCTTACAGGCACTGGCTGTGTCTGTTGCACCACACTGTGGCCACAGAGACTGTGCAGTCCCTGGAGTTAGTTAAACCGGCCTGACGAGTCAGAAACCCTGCTCTGCAACAGGTTTACTGTGGCCTCATTTACCTTGTATGCAGACAAAGGTGCACATAAACCGCAGAAATGACCTCACAAAAGGGGCACACACCCATAACCAAGCTGGGCAACAATGATATCATTGGGAAACATTACACCACACACCCAGGACAGCTCCTTTACAATGTAATGCTCTTTGCAAGGGTCTGCGGAGCGTAGACCCTTCCACACATCATTTCCTTTTATTTTGGTGCTTTCCAGGGAGTGTTGTTCCTTGTTGCCCATTGCTATCACTGTTGCCCAGCTGAATTCTGCTTTTTAAAATGTTTCTTGTGGTCATTTTTAACGTTTTATGTGATATTTTGTTCTGTGCACATGTATCACACTGCTCACGTTTTGTGGGTTTCCCCGGTTTTCTGTACATTGCTGACGTAAATGGTTTCTCTTCCCTTTACATGCCTTTAACGACAGGTTTTCATTTGCGTTGGAGGTGAGCTCTGACACTCCGCGCGTTAGTATGAGGGGAGCCTCTCTCCGCCCACTCTCCGCCCATTGACCCCTTCTCTCCGCCCACTCTCCACCTTCTGCGCTGTTTTAACGCGCCGCGGAGCTTTACGATCGTTAACTACGGTTACCGCGCGTAGTATGACGTTAACGGTCGTTAGCGCGTCGGTACGCGCGTTATACGGCACTTACGGTCGTTAACGTCATACTACGCGCGTTATTCACGTTAAGTAAACATAGCCCTTAGACTTCAAAAACGCTGACTTCAATAAAATGGCCAAGTACCTGAAGAAGGAGTTAGTAGGGTGGGAAGGGTTAAGGGAAGTGGAATTGCAATGGGCTAAACTAAAGAAAGCAAAAAAAGGTGCAACAGATACATATGTAAGGAAAGTAAATAAAACCAAGAGGAATTGGAAACCTATTTGGTTCTCCAAAGAAGTGGCTGCACAAATAAAGGCAAAAACCACAGCTTTCACAAAATTCAGAAGCTCACAAACAGAGGAACACAGAAAAGAATACAAGATCAAACTAAAAGAGACAAAAAGAGAAATAAGGACAGCAAAATCAAAGGCAGAAGAAAAGATGGCTAAAGATGTGAAGTGTTGCGACAAGACTTTTTTCAGGTATATTCAGGAAAGGAGGAAAATCAGAAGTGGAATTGCAGGACTCAAAAGTGCTGGGAATGGATTCGTGGACAGTGACATTGGAAAAGCGACAATGCTAAAGAAATACTTCTGCTGTGTTTTTCTGGAGAAGGACCACCTGTGATTGACATATATACAAATGGGAATGGAGTAGATACCACACCATTCACAAAAGATGATGTGTTAGAACAGCTTGCAAAACTGAAAGTGGACAAGTCTATGGGACCAGATGGGATACACCCCAGGATACTGAAAGAGACGTTCTTGCAGGGCCTTTAAAGGATGTTTTCAACAGATCCTTGGAAACAGGAGAAATTCCACAGGACTGGAAAAGGGCTGATGTGGTACCTGTCCACAAAAGTGGTAATAGGGAAGAAGTAACAAACTACAGGCCAGTAAACCTTACCTCGGTGGCGGGAAAAGTAATGGAGGCGCTCCTGAAAGAGCAAATAGTGGACTTCTTCAAAACCAACAGGTTGCATGATCCGAGGCAACATGGTTTTACCAAAAGACGATCTTGTCAAACAAATCTGATTGAGTTCTTTGACTGGGTGACCAGAGAACTAGACCAAGGGCATGCGATGGATGTGATCTACCTAGATTTCAGCAAAGCCTTTGATATTGTTCCTCATAGGAGGGTTATCAATAAACAGCTTAGGGATGGGTCCCAAGATGGTGAACTGGATCAGAAATTGGTTGACTGACAAACGACAGAAGGTGACGGTAAGCGTAACTCACTCGGATGAAAGGAAGGTGATTAGCGGCGTGCCCCAGGGTTCGGTCCTGGGCCCAGCATTTTTCAATATATTCGTGAGTGATATTGCCGAAGGGATAAATGGAAAGTCTGTCTTTTTGCAGATGATACCAAAATTTGCAACAGAGTGGACTCCCTTCAGGGAGTGGGGAACATGAGGAAAGATCTACAAAAGCTGGAAGAATAGTCTAATGCTTGGCAGTCAAGATTTAATGCGAAGAAGTGCAGTGTAATGCACTTGGGAAGCAGAAATCCAGGGGAAATATATGCGATAGGGGGCGAGAGATTGATGTGCACGGACCAGGAGAAAGACCTCGGTGTGATTGTTTGTGATGATCTCAAGGTGCCGAAACAGTGTGACAAGGCGGTGGAAAAAGCCAGAAGGATGCTGGGTTGGATACAGAGAGGAATTACCAGCAGAAAGGAAGAAGTACTAATGCCACTGTACAAGTCACTGGTGAGGCCTCACTTGGAATATTGTGTTCAATTTTGAAGACCGTATCTTGCAAAGGATATAAAAAGGCTGGAGGTGGTTCAGAGGAAGGCGACCAAAATGATTTGGAGCCTGCGCCAGAAGTCTTATGAGAAGAGACTTGAAGAACTAAATATGTACACTCTGGAGGAGAGGAGGGACAGGGGAGATATGATTCAGACCTTTAAATACTTAAAGAGTTTTCATGGACAAACAAACCTCTTCCAAAGACGGGGAAGCTGTAAAACTAGAGGGCATAACATGAAGCTGCAAGGTGGTAAATTGAAAGGCAATGTCAGGAAATACTTTTTCACTGAAAGGGTGGTGGATGCTTGGAATGCCCTACCGATGGAAGTGGTGGGGGCAAACACAGTGACGGAATTCAAAATGGCATGGGACAGACACAGTCTATAGCAACAGGATAAAATCAAAATAAATGGAACCATCTAATTTCTCAACAAATAGGGGTGTCCTACATGGAGCGGTGGGTTCACTGGGGGTAAACTGAAAGGCAATGTCAGGAAATACTTTTTCACTGAAAGGGTGGTGGATGTTTGGAATGCCCTCCTGATGGAAGTGGTGGGGGCAAACACAGTGACAGAGTTCAAAATGGCATGGGACAGACACAGTCTATAGCAACACAATAAAATCAAAATAAGCATAACTATCTCTTATATCTGAACAAATAGGGGTGACCCACACGGAGCGGTGGGTACACCCCTAAACAAAGGCATGGGGAGAGGTAACCTGCACGGAGCGGCAAGTGCACCTACTCTTGCCGCCTTGCTGGGCAGACTAGATGGACTATACTGGTCTTCATCTGCCGTCATATAGTATGTTACTATGTTACCTTATAGGTCACATAGGCATCCCCCAGTAGCACACTCATTCTCTTACACAAATTTACATCTGCTCTAAAGAAGTGAAAATATTCTATGTATGTATGTGCATGTTTTATAAAATATCACAACTCTGCCCCAGATCTTCGCACACTACGATCCTGGGCATGCTTATACGGTAAATTAGAAATATGACTAGACAAACACTAGAAAACTCAGAGCTGGACGGGGCAAAGATATTGGACACAGAGCCCTGGACACTGATCCCCCAGGATAAAGCTTCAAGCTGACAAATGTATGGTTCTAAATGGCTGTGTTGGGATCAAAACTATTTACTGTCTAACCGACCTAAATGACCGGTTGAATGAAAACTTCCATGGCACAAAAAAATCAGCAATAGAGTGGGACCTATTTAGAGCAAAAGAATTCATAAAAGTCCATTTAATGGAAACAGAAATGTCTGATTTTGTCGTATGTATTTCTAAGACTTCCGTATAATATCAAGTCGTATTTGCTATTTTTTTTTATTGCCATTAGATGAGGTGATTAAAGGAAGCAGGCAGAGGCGTCTGCCGTGGTACCTGAACACTTGAAAACAACTGTCTCTGTGGGATGGATAATTTGATATCTCTGTCTCAAAATGTAAACAAGGTGGTTATTTTTGGACGCCAGGCTTATTAAGGATTTATGTCAAGGTGCACAGTCATAAAAACCAAGTACACTTCATTCCTAAGCAGGGCCTTCAGTTTTTGGTATAAAGCGAGATTACTCAATAGCCGAGCACACAAGGGTGTAACCAGGAATTGTATAATGTTCAGGCCAGCCGGGAGTCAGCTTTGTGTCATATGAAGTTACAGATTCCTAAGGCACGCTGAGGCAATAAGCACATGTGTTCACCAGACCGGTTCATATGGCAGATGAGAGCTCTTTAGCACTTTTGAATTGTGAATTATTGGTTTCTTTTTTCAGCTTTCTTGGAATGGGAAGGCACGCCACGATGTTCTGCAAGCAAATTACTGTCTTAACGTAGCTACACTCATTCCTTAGCCAGGCAATGCAGTCAGAAGAATTTTATTATTTTATTTATTTATTTTATTTATTTTACAATTCTTATATACCGCACTATTTGCAATCAGCGCGGTTTACATGTAACAAAAAACATCCGACAAAATGCATATGTCTGGTCATTACATTGAACAGGGAATGGGATTTGGAGAACAAGTATCAACTATATAAAGGAACTTGGAGAACAAAGGTGAACTAGAATGTCAGGCAAACCCAGTCCATTCATTAAAAAGAGGGGGGAAATCAGAACCCCAGAGAAAAATTGATTACCCAGTTCCAAGAAGGAGATTTCAGGCCAGAGCTACGTTTCTGCTCCAAATATAGTGAGGATTTGTTTTTAGGAAATGCAATATAATGACACACATTCTTGAATTTCAACATGAAATTTCAGTTACAGATGTACAAAACCAATGTATCAATAAACTCAATATAAAACCAGCAGCGTGATTTCTCATACACATACACTAGATTTACGTATGTCATTTTTGTACTGACACTATAAAAATAGCACAAGAATGAAAGGGCCTGATATTTAGCGATGGCGGTTAGCACGATTATAGTGGCTAGCCACTGCCTTTGAACCCTAGATTCGGATATTCAATGCCAGGGCACTATCTGACCACCACCATTAAAAATATCCAGGTCGGCCAGTAGGCGGGAAGCTAGCCAGGCAGTGGCGATATTCAGCTGCTACTTGGTTGGTTTTGACTGCAAACGTCAGGTCAGCCTTTACTGCACCTGGCTTTCGCCATCGAGGGATAACCAGTCAACTGCTGAATATCACCGCTGCCCAGTTATTCCCAAGTGTCGCCTCCGCTCCAACCCCACAATGCCCCAATGCCAGCCAGATAGCATCAGCATGTGCAGCAGAGACACCCAAGGACATACAGCGGCACTCGCCATGTTCATACCGCTGAATATCCCGGCCAAGTGGTTTAACGCGATTAGCAGGTCTGCTAATCGTGTTAGTCCCCTTTAGTATTGGACTCAAAAAGTATATTTGGATATTTAGGTTTGATAAAAATGTTTCAGTCTTTGGCACCCTACTAAGCTCTGAATACAAGCATGTTCCACACATTTCTCTCGCAAGAACTGCTTGCTGCAGGCATGAGACAAACTTACAGTCTAGGAGTTTTGAGAAACTGGAATTCAGTTTATTGAAGGGTTAAGGGGCTATTTTAGAAGACTTATTTGTGATTTCCATGTATAAAATAAGGCATTTACAGGTAGAAATGGTATGCATGTGGAAATGGCCATTTTAGAATGGACTCCGTGTATAAATGTCGGGGGTGTGGTTAGGGCACATCTACACATGTATTCCCCACTATATAGAGGGAATACTTGTGTATGACCACAATTGTCCATGTTGAGATTTATACCTGCTTCCTGGCACATTGAAATTTTACAAAAGTTCTCGGTTCAGCAAGCCCTTTACAAGAGAACTAGCTGAACCCCTCAAAAGTTAAATTTGAGATAGCGGAATCTGTTGTTAATTGGCGGTGCTTCCACGTGTATGCCACCACATTTACCCCATGGATGTTTCCTACATCTGATTTGCAACATGGCTCCTCCAGCTCCACATATCGGCACACGCACTTGCATTCCTGCACCTCAAAAGAACGTAAGATACGCCAGCCTGGGTCAGACCAAAGGTCCATTGAGCCCAGTATCTTGTTTCCAACAAAGGTCAATCTGGGTTTCACCAAAAGGTAGATGTCAGGTTGCTCTTTTTCTATATTTTATAAAAGGTTCCATACTTAGCACAGTCTTTGCTAAAATACTGCCAGAACGGTGTCAGTCATGACTTCAGTGTCTTTATTTCGATCTCCACATTTTCCCTAAATGTATTAGTTTTAACATTAACATAGCCGCTGCAATCCACATAGTCATAAGGAGCCTCTGATCCTTTCGGTCAGTCCAATTTCATTCCTAGGGCAGCGCCACCGACCCCAGTTGATTTTTGGTTTCCCCCACACTTACTGCCAATGTGCTTATCCCAAACGTTCCTGAATTTCATTGCCCATCTTATCTCCACGGTCTCTCCCTGAAAAACTTTAAAGATACCATGGCAGAAATGCAATCGCAGGTAGCAACCTAATAAATTGAGTTAGCTGCCTGCTAGTTTACATCAGTAGATGATCAAATGACCACTAATCCTAGGGTAGATTCATTCTGCTCCGACAAGTGGCTGAGAATGGGCATTCCTTCTCTTGTGTGTACACAGCTGTGCTATCCACCTTGAAAATAAACTCACAAAAATCCCTCTGTACGTTGGCAACACACATGCCCGCCTTCTTATTAGACAGTGTTTGGTCTTCTGTGTTGTCTGCTTAAGCGCAGCAAAAGTCTGGTACTGCTTCTCCCTCCCTCTGATTGGCCACCAACAGCCAACGGAGAGGAAGAGGAAGCAGAATAAAACATAGCTATTTGATGTCAATACTCTGCCAAGGTTACCCGAGAGCTTTCATGTGATTTTCCCACTGCTTCTCTGTTTTATTTATATTTTATTTATCCATTTATTACTCACCAACATTCAAGACGAGGACCAATAAGGAAATATGGACTTCACATCAAAGAAGCAACACATCACACATTGTCTATGAGTAGTCGTTTCAAATGGCTGCTGAGTAGAAGTCTTTGCATATCAAGTCAAGATATTATGAGGCATGTTTACTAAGGTGCGCTAAAGATTTGCCCTTCAGCACACATTAAATGCTAAATATTAGCATGAGATGTGGCACATCCATGATAATTGTTGGAAGCACTCCCGGCATTAATGTGGGGAGAAGCATCTCAGATCACTAAAAGTGCAGAAGCAATTAACACGGCTGCACTTACTGTCAGCCACTGAGGTATCGGAAGGTACACCACAATAACTGCAGCATGGCAATCAGCGCAGTCCAATGATACCTGTACTAATCACAATGTGCAGTCAATGCCCACTCTCCACTCCTAACCCAGCCAGTCCTGCGCTAAGGGTTAGCATGGGATTTTTACTGTGGCCATATTTTTAGCGTGCGGTAACAGTTACCGTGGTCCCGTGCTGTTTACCATGCATTAAAGCCTATGCTAACCTTTGGTATGCATGGCTCATATCTATTTTGGTAAAAAAATATGAGGGGGATATCCAGCAGGGCCGGCTGGCGCTTGTAAAGCACATAGCAGTCGCCACTGAATACTAATCACGGATAGTCAATACCACTGCCATATCCAGTCACCAGGCATTAAATATCTGGGTCACAGAAGAAGCTGGAATCTAACCAGGCAGCAGCTCAATATCGCCGCTGCCTTCCATGGGCAAAGCTACACCCACTTTTCGCTAACTGGGCAGCGGTTCAGTATCGCTCAGCCCTGGAACTCCCATGGCACGCCCCAATGCTAAGCGCTTGGCATTAGGGCATGTAAGAGTGGCACCCACAGATATCCACAGCACTAGCCATGCTAGGGAGTGGAGGAGGAGCCAAGTGGTTAAAGCAACAGCCTACCATCCAAGAGATTTGGCTTTGATTCCTACTGGCACTCCTTGCAACTTGGGGCAAGTTGCTTTACTCTCCATTGCCTCAGAAGAAAGGCCTGGCAATCTACCTCCGGTCACACCTTGCCAAGAAACCCCAGAGGCAGCTGGGTTGCCAGTAGTCAGCACTGACTTGATGACATTAAAAAAAAACATGTTAGTGCTGCTGAATATCCTGTTCAGCAATGTCTACAAACCATATAAATGCCGTTGAACATCCCCCCTATCTCTTTAAACGTTTCCTAAAGTCTGGTGTGTTTACCATTGTATGAGGTCCACGTGGCAAGGCATTCCCTAGCACAGGAGCATCAAGTGAGAAAGGCCTGACTCCTTCCCATCACTACTGACAGGATGGCCATTTCTTGCTACACTGCTCTTCATAAACAAATATCAAAGCAGCTTACGATTCATGCAAGTAATACAAATATTTTTTAAAAATGCAGACAACAGAACACAGATCAAGAATACCAAGAAGAAAAGAACTTGATTTGCACCATTTCCAACAGCCCTTGCAGCCTCCACACTTTCCCAGATGCGTGAAGGCACATTTTAGATTGGACGTGGAGATCAGAATTGAGGTCGGGACATGCTCCGTTCTGACAGTATTTTAGGAACCGTGGAACCGTTTCTAAAATACACATCCACTTGCAGCAGGGGGAGCCATTTCAGAAATAGATACAATGTGGACATGTCAGCACTTACCCCTGTATCTGAGCCATTTTGCAGCTCAGAGCCGGTTCAACCGTTAGGCAAGACCAGGTGGCTGGCTAGGGCAGCAACCTCTGGGGACAGTAGGTAGTCAAAGCAGAACAATAGAGTCTGATAGTCACACAAACTCAAAGAGTATCAGCACATTCTTTTACCTGCAGGAAAGGCGGGACACACGTACATACAAAGCAATTTTTCAAATCCTGCCAGAGGTATAAGAGAGGTTTGTACAAGTTCCTGGAGGAAAAGTCCATACGCCATTATTAAAGTGCATGGGGGAAATCCGCTGCTTAGCCCTGGGACAAGCAGCATGGAATATGTCTACTTTCTGGGAACCCGACGGGTACTTGAGACCTGGATTGGCCACTGTTGGAAACAAGATGCTGGGCTGGATGGACCTTTAGTCTGACCCAGTATGACATATCTTATGTTCTTATGTTAGTCTGATTACTGATCCTACCTCTGAGTGTGATGAAAATTAAGCATGCTGTGAAACCTCCACAAGCATTTTCTGCCTCATCCTTTGTGCCTGCTTTAATGAAGATGAGACATCCTGTATACGGCACTATTCATACTGTTTAAAATTGCATGTAAGTCGGAGCAGAGCTAAGGCAGCGCCTGTGTCTCGTGCTCAAGCTGCTTCTTCACCCAGTTTTCATTTTACATGTAGAAAAAAGAGGACAAAATCTCTAGTTGCTCATAATGTCCTGACCTGAGGAAGTAGATTTTAACCTTCAGAAGCTGGTCTATTAATGCATTTTTTTAATTGCTATCCTCTGACAATCCTACTGTCTCTGAGTTTTCTTGGCAAGGTAGATTACCAGGTCTTTTCTTCCAAGTTAATGGAGGGTAACATGACTTGTCCAAGGAGTACCAGTGGGAATCAAGCCCTTAATCTTTTAGATGTCAGGCAGCTGCTCTAACCATTAGGCTACCCCTCCACTTGCTTGTTCATTTAGCAGTGCTTATATACCACTTTTCACCAGGTCAAAGCAGTGTACCTTCAGGTACGGTATAGTCCAATAACAAGGTATCACCTTATTTTTCTTTTTGTTTCTCTTTTTAGCTACCACTATGGCTCAAAAATATCCAAAGGAAACGGACATTAAATTTACAAATTTCCCAAAAGTGGCTTTGACACCACCTTTAGATTTGCTTAAGAAATACTTTGCTGAGGGGTTAAACCTTTCTGAGGCTGTAGCCTACCCGTATCTAGGGCATATTATTTTGCCTTGCTTGTATTTTTCTCAGCATTTGCCATGTGCGATTTCAGGGGTGTCTTTTCATAGGCTTAATGGGTGGCTTTCTATTTTTATTTGGCACAGTCGGAGCCCCTGTATCATCTTTGCAACATTATGTCGGCTCAAGGGGGAGGGGATATCGGATTGACTAGTTTGGAGGCCTATTATTGGGCATCAAGATTAGTGGCTGTTAAGTATTGGCTTCATGGAGACCTTTATGAGCCTAGTTGGCTTCAGCTGGAGAGGGCACAGATAGAGGGTTTCTCTTTGCCTCTTTTGTTGGTAATGGTTGTGTGCCATATTCTTCGACAGAATGCTATTTTAGCACCCACAATGTGGATCTGGCACCAGGTCTTTCAGCACTTAAATATTCCAGAAGAAGAGATGTCCCCCATTGCTCTGCTTAGTAAGAATCCTAAATTGGTGTGTTGCACATTTTACCCAGTGATGGCAGCGGGGGCAAGGAGAAAGAGAGAGAGGCATCAGCTGATAGTTGTAGGAGAGGCAAGGAGAGAAACATTGAGTGATAGCTCAGAGGGGTGGCAATGAGAGAGAAAGAAACTGATGGATGGGGACAATGAGAGAGAAACTGGTTGGTGGATCGGGGGCAATGAGAGAAAAACTGAGCGATGGCTACAGGGGTTATGGGATAGAGACACTGGGTGATGGCTGGGGAAAGGTAAGAGAGAGAGAGACACTGGGGGATGGCTGGGGGAAGGTAAGAGAGAGAGACACACTGGGTGATGGCTGGGGGAAGGTAAAAGAGAGAGAGAGACACTGGGTGATGGCTGGGGGAAGGTAAGAGAGAGAGAGACACTGGGGGATGGCTGGGGGAGGTTATGAGAGAGAGAGACACTGGGGGATGGCTGGGGGAAGGTAAGAGAGAGAGAGAGAGACACTGGGGGATGGCTGGGGGAAGGCAAGAGAGAGAGCGAGACACTGGGGGATGGCTGGGGGAGGTTATGAGAGAGAGAGAGAGAGACACTGGGGGATGGCTGGGGGAAGGTAAGAGAGAGAGAGACACTGGGGGATGGCTGGGGGAGGTTATGAGAGAGAGAGAGACACTGGGGGATGGCTGGGGGAGGTTATGAGAGAGAGAGAGACATGCACACAGCCTATGACACGCCCCATGCTGGACACACACACACACACATACACATGCACACACACCATAACACTTGCCTGAGTCTGGAAATGAGGAGAATGCACAACTGCATCACACACACATGCAAGCAGCCTGCACCAGCCCAGCCCAGACCCTGATAGCATCTGACACGTCCAGTGAGACACACATATGAACACCACACACATCTGACTCTGGAAATGGGAGAAACACGCCATTGTGTTACACTGCTAGTGTGCACTTTTCAATTTGTTGCTTTCCAATTGGTGATGGTGAATGGTAAAGTAAGGGGGAGATGGAGCAGGGGGAGGGAGTCAGAAGCTGCAGTGGGGGAAAAGGAAGCAAGTTCAAAAAGGGTCTGGGGTGCTGATCTGGTGAAAAACCATCACTAACAGCATCCAAGCATTGGATGCACTCTGTAAGGCACTATGGCGGACTTCCATGGAGATGATGATAAATCCGATGTAGCCCATCTATTTTCTTGGCCTGAACACTAAGAAGTGAAACCTTAACACAGTAAGCATTAGTTAGTTCTGTTTACTGGGGAAAAGCACTGAGAAAGGCAAAATAAACTTTGAATCTGCTGAACCCTTTTGAATAGAACATTTGTACTGGTTGATGATGGGAGGCTGTATCGTCTGAGAATCTGTGCATGCAACGTATAAGTGTAAGATCAGCATATTAAGGCAATTTGCATTTCTGTCATAGGGGATGAGGAGATACTGAATAGCAGGGTGGGGGGGAGGGTCAGAGAGAGCAGAGATGTTGAGCTATGGCGGGATGACAGAGAGATGATGGCCTTGGTGGGGTGGACAGAGAGGGAAGTGCTTGAATCTAAATGGAAGATGGAGAGGGCATTCCAGGACTCTCAGAGGTGAGGGGTGGGCAGAGAAATGTTGGACTCTGAGGGGTGGACAGAGAGAGAGAGAGAGTGATGCTGGGCTCTGAGGGATGGACAGAAGGTAAAATTTGAGTGAATAAAGATGGAGTAAACAAACATGGAGAAAGGAGCTAAAAGGGAAAGATCGATATGTCAGAGACAGATCTAAAAAGGCAATGGAAGAATACAGAAAGAGCAAGAGAAATGGCAAATCAGCAGCTGACTCCGTAAAAGAGGGTTAATAGAACACAGAGGATAGTAGAAGAAAGACTGGGGCCATTGTGACTAAAAAAATAAAATGCCCACACAGCAAAGGTATACAAAAGTATTTTATTTGAATTTATTAACTGGAATATGTTAACTTTGGGAAATGTGCATTGCTAATGTCTCTGTTCAGAATAGGAAATGCATTTCTTTATTTCTTTATTTATTTTTCCAGTGTTCCCATCACTGCAGAGTTTGGCTTCTTGGAATTCCTTGTTCAGTTATTGTTTATTTCTAATTTGTGGTCCTTTGTTCTATATTTGGTGAGGACCTATCTGTGTATTGTATGTATGACTAAAGGAAGGCATTCTGTTAGCATGTAGTTTCTGTGTACCCGTCCCACCTGTTCTCTCAGTAGGAAAGGTATTGGTTTAATATTTGTAATATTGCCTTTCTTAGGTAGGATTGGTGTGTGTCAGGGCAGTTTCCCCAAATAGGTTAGTTTTGCGCATACCATGACAGTCAGGATATGTGCAGTATGATCTCAGTCTCTCAAATTTACTGTTAATGCTCGGCGTAGTACTTGCATCGTGCCAAAGAGCGCCTCCTGCTGGAGTTTGTAAGATGTAACATGTATGGGTAATTTGTCAAGATGTGCTAGGAAATTCTTCTTTATCAAGCCTGTGACTCCCAATATGAAGGGGAATATTTCTGTATCTTTCTGCCACATTTTCTTGGCCTCTGACTGCAGTTCTTGGCTTGAGTCCTGCTGTTATGCTATGACAGGTTTTTTTGCTTTTGCAGGGTTTCATAATACTTCCTCATGTATGTGGTAGTTGGCGCTGGAAGGGGAATCATATAGACATCCAGTAGCTTCTCTCTAACCTCACTGCACACGCAAATGATGTTCATACAGAACTGACAGATGCATGTGGCACCTTATCGACTGACCAATTTATTGAGGTCCATGCCTCAATAAATTGATCAGTCTATAAGGTGTCATCTATAAGGTGTCACCTGCCTCTGTCATTTTTGCTACTGCCGACTAACGCAGCTATCCATCAGAAAATTTTCATCACATTGGAACAAAAGAGAGGCTTGTGAAGGGCGCCATTGGGAGCCACTGGGGCGGATGGGGGAGGGGGGAAGCAGCACAATAATCACTTGCACAGGGCAGCCAGAAAGGTGGCACCAACCCTGCCTAGCAAGTTCCAGGACGTGCAACGGCGGAGTTAAAGGGACGCATCTGAGGGGGTGGGACCTCCATCCTGCGTTTGTTGGACTCGATGGCGGTTGCTGCAGGTTGCACCAGGTTGAAGGTGCAGCAGGTTGGACTAGGAAAATAAAATGTAGGATTTGGGAAGGAGAGAGAAGGTGATGTGCTGGACTCGATGGGGCTGTGGGAGAAGGAAGTAAGGACACAGATGAGGGAAAAGCTGAACTAGGGGAAGGAGAGGGACGATGGAGGGGATGTAATGGTTTGCTGGATATGATGGGGCTCAGGAACTGTGGGGAGGGAATAGGGAAATGGATGGGGAGAATGGTGGACTTGGTGAGGAGGGGATTTGCTGGACATGATGGGTCTGTGGGAGGGAGGATAGGGGCACAAATAGGGAGAGGCTGGACTTATGAGAGAGGGTTAGAGGAATTGAAGGGTATATGATGGACATAATAGGGCCCTAGGATGAAGAACCACAGAGCCCTGATCGGCGTCAGTCCAAGGAGCGGGAAGCCAAGCCCCTCCTTACATCCACGGCCCAAGGCCGGTCAGAGGCCAGAAGTAGAACTTTTAAATTTAAAGGCGCCTCCTGGTGTGAAGAGCCGCTGCCGGAACATTCAGAGCCCTGATCGGCGTCGGGCCGAGGAGCGGGAAGCCAAGCCCCTCCTCACATCCACGGCCCAAGGCCAATCAGAGAGCAGAAGCAGAACTTTTAAATTTAAAGGCGCCTCCAGGGATGCCCGTGCATGGTGGGCCTGCACCTGAGGACCTCGCCAGAGGGTCCTTTGGTGTGGCCCTTAGGCGTGGACCCGAGAGGTGGAACCTAAATGACTCAACTCTACCCTATCTGGATTCAATAACAATCCCTACATAAATTTTCAAAAACCTTTCTTAAACGAACACCCCTTCATAACATATCTCCTCCCTCTCAGCCATTTGATTCCATTTATACTGCCGCTTCTCCCCACACCCCTTCAACACAACTCTACCTCAGATTTACTCAACCTAATCAAGCCTTACAAACATGGGCATACTACCCAACTGGTTCACCCTCCTATACCTTTCATCCCTCCTGATACACTGCCTCCCAACCCACCTCACCCTTCCCTTCTCCATTCCCATCATTCACCTCCCAAGTCCCATCTCTCATTACACTCCAACCCCATATTACAGTTACCAGCATAGGAGACAATCCCGGCTACTTCACATTCCCACTGCCCCCCCTACTGAAACCCTAATCCCTAATAACACTCATCTCACCCAGCCAATTAGATGCAGTCTAATCAATGCACGTTCTTCCCGCAATAAAATTCATACCCTTGCCGACCATGTAACAGATAATGCAATGGACCTTTGGTGCATCACTGAGACCTGGTTCACCGAAACAATGTTTCACTCACTCAGCTCAACACCAACACCCATAACATCCACAACTGCCCTCGTACCACCAGCAGAGGGGGGAAGTCTGCATCCTATCCAACAAGCAACTTGGCTTCACCACCACTACCACATCATCTTCTCATGGTTTAGACACCCTCATCATAAGCAATAAATGCCTCACCTTCTGTCTTGTATATAGAGCTCCGCACCACAAGGCAGACAAACTGGACTCTCTTCTTGAAGTAGTATGCTCCTTTGTCCCACACAAACAGCATTTTGTTCTACTTGGAGACCTTAACCTCCCCTCCATCAACCCCACTCACAGCAATGCTTTCCTCCAAGCCATGAATGACCTCCAATTTACCCAATCATCAACACCCCAACACACCAAAAAGGAAGCGCTTTGGACCTTCTCTTCCTCCCCAACGACCTACTCCCCTTCTCTCGCCCCATCTCTCCATCCTCCACTCCAGTCCCATGGTCCGACCACCACCTAATTTCTTTCAACCTATCCATCCCTCAACTCAAACACTCCCTACTGCCCAAACCTCCCACAACAAGAAGATTCACAAGCTTCAATGAAGATAACTTCATCCAGCGAATCGTCCCGCATCTGAAACAAGCTTTTCAACACTCGGACCTTGATCTACTGGTACAAACCTGGAACACCACCATCCCCAAAGCCTCTCAAGTTCCACACCATACCCCTCCCAAAACCTCCAGACCCCTTGCCACCTGCAAGCCTCCATAGGGGGCGGATATGTGTCCAGAACCCTTTTGAGATGGCTGGAGCAGTCTCCTTGGAACCCAAAATGGAAAAGACAGCAGATTTGTTGGCAGATGCGCAGTATGATTTAGTTAGACCTATTGCAAATTTTATGTCTACCTCTGTGCTGGCTAGGAGGGAAGTTTGGTTGCATAGTTGATCAATGGATTCATCCTCGAAATCTCAGCTCTAAAAGCTTCCCTCATTGGTGCAAGACTTGGGGAAGGAGAAGCTGCAGCTATTACCTAAGGATGTGTAAGGCATTTCCTCGGTCCATGCAACAGTAATAACTTGTTTAGACTATTGCAATGCATTCTAGAATGGCCTAAATTAATCTTCCTTACATTGCCTTCAGGGTGCAGAATCCAGTTATTAAATTAATCACCCATTCATAGAAATTTGATTGTTTCTCCTTTATTAAAAGAACATCGAATTAAGTATCAAATATTGATTTTTGCACATAAGTTGTATGATACTGACCTCCCTGCCTACCTGGCTGACTTATTTATTCCATATGTCCCAGTAAGTGCTCTTAGATCTCAGGACTATAATCGGCTTGTTATGCCTAATGCAACAGTGGCCCACCTAGAACATTCAAGGTCGTCAACATTTTACTGCTTGGCACCAATGTTATGGAATGCCCTCCCACACTATCATTGGCTAGCATTTTCGTTTGTCAAGTTTACGAAAGAATTTAACACATTTTACTTTTCCATAGCCTTTGCTAATTATGGGAGTAATTTTAGAAGCCCTATTTACGATTTAAGCATGTTTAAGCAGCCAAATAAGAGTGTAAATCATAGTCACTTATAAACTGCCATTTTAGAAAAGGTGAAATTTACACATGACTGACGGTACCATGTTGGAATTAGATGGAGCATTTCGGGGTGGGGGAGGGGCGGTGAGGGATGTTCCCTGCGCAGGACAAAAATCTATACATGCAATTCTCCATTTCAAACAGGGTATTTACAGTATGTGTAAACCCCAAATTGTCCACATCCAGATATATGCCTGCTCACTGGCCAGCCTTTCAAAGAGGGACTAAGGGGGATATCCCTTTTTATCCCCAATGTTTATTTTGCCGTCCTAATTGAAAGGAGAACAAGAGAGAATCCGAAATGCTTCCTGTTCCACGCGCAGGACCCAAAAGGCAGGCAGAGCTCCGGAGTCTCAATGTGTGGATGAGACAATGGTGCAGAGATGAGGGGTTTGGATTTGTTAGGAACTGGGGAACATTCTGGGGAAAGGAGGGGCTCTTCCGAAGGGATGGGCTTCACCTTAACCGGGATGGAACCAGGCTGCTGGCATTAACCTTTAAAAAGGAGATAGAGCAGCTTTTAAACTAGATATTAGGGGAAAGCCGACAGTCGCCCAAGAGTGGATGGTTTGGAAGAATGTATCCTTGAAGGATACTACCAAAAGCAGAGAGGTTCTAAAAAAGAGTAAAGTAGCCCAAATGCCCTCAAGTATGGAGTAGACAGAGCATAAAGATCCCAAATTACCCATGTTTACCAATAGCCAAATTAATGTGAATAAAATACAGTCTCTAAAATGCTTGTATGCAAATGCTAGAAGTCTAAACAATAAGATGGGAGAGTTAGAATATATAGCACTAAATGAGAGTTTAGATATGATTGCAATCTCAGAGACATGGTGGAAGGAGGATAACCAGTGGGACACTGTGATACCTGGATACAAACTATATCGTAATGATAGAACTGATCAAATTGGTGGAGGGGTTGCTCTCTATGTTAGAGAGGGCATTGAGTCAGAAAGGATTAAAGTTTTTCAGGAAACAAAATTTGCTGTAGAATCTCTATGGATTGAAATTCCATGTAAAAAGGGGAAGGCGATGGCAATGGGTGTACTATCGACTGCCTGTCCAGAATGACCAAATGGATGATGAAATGCTCAAAGAAATCAAGGAAGCTAACAAAAGTTACAGCGCAGTAATAATAATGGGTGATTTCAATTACCCCGGAATCGACTGGGTCAGTGTCATGGCAGGACATGCTAGGGAGATAAAGTTCCTAGATGACATAAATGACTGCTTCTTGGAACAGCTGGTTCATGAACCGACCAGAGGGGAAGCCATATTAGAGCTAGTCCTTAGTGGAACACCAGATCTAGTGCAAGAGATAGTAAGGAAATCCACAGTACTACCTTTTAACTTTCGAAAGGGAGACTATGATAAAATGAGGAAAATAATTAAGGAAAAACTAAAAGGAGCAGTTGCAAAGGTTAAAGACGTACATCAACTATACTATATCTTCCCATGCTGCCTTCCTACCTCTTAAGCATAAGGTTCATAGGAACCTTTTTCTCATTTGATGCATCACATCTTTGATGATTTAAAAAAAAAAACAAGTTTATATGTATATATATATGTTTATATGTATATATTGCTCTGCTAATTGCTTGTATTTTTGCGATCTCTATGTACAATTATAACTTCACTGGTTGCTCAATCTGTAATTTATTGAATAATCAAAATAATCAAATAATCGTTGCTCAATCTGTAATTTATTGAATAATCAAATGTATAACTGTGATCTAGTGGTTGTTAGCCCCCCCTACCTTAATCAGACTGTATTCCTAAATTTATGCTGTACTTATTTCCCTTGTCTTGTCCACCTAAGGACCGCCTCTGATCGCTGGAAGGAGCGGTGTATAAATTTATGCCAAATAAATAAATAAATAAATCAAGCTTGGGTGTTGTTGAAAAATACTATCTTGGAAGCCCAGAACAGCTGTATTCCACGCTTTAAGAAAAGTGGAAGGAAGTCCAAAAAACTGCCAGCATGGTTTAAAGATGAGGTCAGAAAGGCTGTTGTTGCCAAAAAAGCATCTTTCATGAAATGGAAAAAAGAGCCAAATGACGAAACCTGGAAACAGCACAAGCACTGGCAAGTCAAATGCAAGGCATTGATAAGGCAGGCAAAGAGAGAATTTGAGAAGAAGCTTGCTGTGGAAGCAAAAACGCGAAATAAAGACCTTTTCAAGTACATTCGTAGCAAAAACCTGTGAGAGAGTCAGTTGGTCCATTAGATGATAAAGGGGTTAAAGGAGCACTAAGAGGCGACAAGGCGATAGCGGAGAGACTGAATGAATTCTTTGCTTCGGTCTTTACTGAGGAAGATGTAGGGATGTTACCCATGACTGAAGTGGTATTTAAAGGTGCGGAAGAATTGAAGGAAATATCGATACATCGGGAAGATGTCTTACAACTATTAGATAAACTGAAGAGTAGCAAATCACCTGGGCCGGATGGTATACATCCAAGGGTGTTCAAAGAACTGAAATATGAGATTGCAGACCTGCTATCAGTAATCTGTGAACTATCATTAAAATCATCTCTAATACCTGAAGATTGGAGGATCGCCAATGTAACTCCAATTTTTAAAAAGGGTTCCAGGGGTGATCCGGGAAACTACAGACCGGTGAGCCTGACGTCAGTACCGGGAAAAATGGTAGAAACCATCATAAAGAATAAAATTACTCAGCATGTAGATAGTCATTACCCAATGGGAGACAGCCAACATGGCTTTAGACAAGGAAGATCTTGTCTTACAAATCTGTTATGTTTTTTTGAAGGAGTGAATAAACAGGTGGACAAAGGTGAGCCGGTTGATATTGTGTATCTGGACTTTCAGAAAGCCTTTGACAAGGTCCCTCATCAGAGACTTTTGGCAAAACTAAAGAGTCATGGGATAGGAGGCAGTGTACTATTGTGGATCAGGAACTGGTTAAAAGATAGAAAGCAGAGGGTAGGGCTAAATGGCCAATTTTTCCAATGGAGAAAGGTGAATAGTGGTGTACCCCAGGGATCTGTGCTGGGTCCGCTGCTTTTTGACATATTCATAAATGACCTGGAAAGTGGAATAACGAGTGAGGTTATCAAATTTGCAGATGACACAAAACTATTTAAAGCCAAGAGGATTGTGAAAAATTGCAAGAGGATCTTGATAAATTGGAAGACTGGGCATCAAAATGGCAGATGAAATTTAATGTGGACAAGTGCAAGGTTATGCACCTAGGGAAGAACAACCCAAACTATGGTTACATGATGCAAGGTTCCACATTAGGAACCACCACCCAGGAAAAAGATTTAGGCGTCATTGTGGATACCATGTTAAAACCCTCGGCCCAGTGTGCAGCGGCAGCCAAGAGAACAAATAGAATGCTAGGTATGATAAGGAAAGGAATGGAAAATAAAACAAAAGATACTATAATGCCTCTGTATCGTTCCATGGTGAGACCGCACCTTGAATATTGTGTGCAACTCTGGTCGCCGTATCTTAAAAAGGATATAGCGATTTTAGAAAAGGTTCAGAGAAGAGCCACCAAAATGGTAAAGGGGATGGAAGGATACTCCTATGAAGAAAGGCTAAAAAGGTTAGGGCTCTTTAACCTGGAAAAGAGACGGCTGAAGGGAGATATGATAGAAGTTTATAAATTAATGAACGGAGTAGAACGCGTAAACATAGATCAATTGTTTACATTATCAGAATATAGAAAGACTAGGGGACATGCAATGAAGCTACAGGGTAAACTATTTAAGACTAATAAAAGAAAATATTTTTTCACTCAACGTGTAATCAAACTCTGGAATTTGTTACCGGAGGATGTAGTAAAGGCTGTTAGTGTAGCTGGGTTTAAAAAAGGTTTGGACAAGTTCCTGGAGGAAAGGTCCATAAACCATTATTAAGAAGTGATCGAAGATATCAATGCTTGACCCAGTACAAGCATTGTGGAACTTGTGTCTCTTGGGGAAACTGCTAGGTACTGTCACAGAGCAGACTCATTAGTGACCCCTATGGAGACAGAGGATAGTGCAATTCAGGGAAATAATAACGTTTGGGGAGAGCACATGGTGGAAAGTTGCCATGGGCAACGTAAGCAAGTGAGGTCACGAGCTAGGGAGACACACCCAGCCAATAGAGAAGCCAGGAGGTTCTCACCTGACTCTAATCAGCTGGGGAGTGGTGCAGCTAGGAAATACCTAGATAAACTCAGCTCACAAGCAGTTAAGCAGTTCAAGAGCAAGGTACAGCCTAAGAGCCAGGCCAAGAGCCAGGATAGGAGCTGGAGAGAAACCCAGGGAAGGAACTGGATGCATGAGGAGGATGAGAGAAGCTGTGAAGAGAGCGTGTCTAATTACCACATTGGAAGCTTGAACGGAGGTCTGAGTGAGTCCGAGGAATGCTTGAATGAAAGGTACAGACAGCTTGACACAGAGAGTGAGAGTGGATGTAACAGCCCAGATTGGAGCAGAGACAGAAGACAAAAGGTACAAGCCAGGAAGTTTTATTCCGATCCAAAAAGGGGGAGTTCAGAGCTTGGAGATAAGGGACAGTTTGTGGAAGTCCAGAAGCCCTCCAAAGCCAGCCTAAGGGGAGCAGAGAAACTCCAGTACCCTTATAATAAACTAAGGAAAGGCTTGTTACCTGCAGAAGTAGAACACTCTGAAAGGTACGTGAGACACAGAGTTTCAGAAGGGCTGCCGTCAGAAGTTCCAGCTGGCTCCAGGTTCCTGAACAGAGCAGAGCTCAGAGCAGGAGTAATTCCTCCTAATAGATGGGCAGGGGAATTCTTTAGCCTGCCAAACAGAGGTCAGCAGAGGGGAGGCTCCTACTACCAAAACAGCAGTAATTGTGGTAGGAACAAACAGTTTTCCTTTAGTGAAAAAGAACTAGTCACAGCTAGGACGGACTGTTTGCCAAGCCCACACAGGGAGAAAGTAAAGAGGTATTAATCCCTATTGAGGAGCCTATGCAATGTGAAGCCTCTGTGATTGAACAGAATATTGAAGAAATGGATTGTAGCCTGTCTCTGGCAGATAATATAATCTCCCTAAGATAGAGAAGAATAAGCAGCCTAACAAGGTGAAGAGAAAGCCTTATTCTTTGTGGCTACAGGTCTGTGTTTAAAATATATTTCTGTTGTTTAGAAGCTGAAAGAAAGCCATTTTTGTGTTATAGTTTTCTTTCTGTTTTACCCAAGAAGGGTTATGTTTTGTTTTTGTACATATTGAAATATCCTAATTGGGAAAGGGAAATAAAGGTGTTTACCTTATATCGGTTGTCCACAACTATTTTTGGTAACTGGCAGCAGCTACAACTACCAGGAGGCCAGTTACACTGAGGCCCAGTGCAATACCTGATCTCACCGGTAGGTGCACCAAGAGGGCTCACGACAGTACATATGACCTAGATTGGCCACTGTTGGAAACAGAATACTGGGCTTGATGGACCTTGGTCTGACCCAGTATGGCATATCTTATGTTCTTATATTCTTAATTAGAAGCAGGACTGGCCCTAGGGCTGCTGCAAAGTAGCGGACATCCTAGGCAGATCTTGATGAGTTTAATTATCGAAATCTTGGAGGAGGGTGTAAGGCTGTGCATGCTGCAGGAGATGCAGGTGGCACGGGGCGAAGAGAGGGCATCTACCCCGTGCCACCTCCACCCCCTGCAGCATGATTTCGATAATTAAACTCATCAGTCATGATCATCTGAACTCCACCCTTCTAACAACAGTCCTGTAAAGCTGCTGAACCGGACATTATGGCGGCCATTTTAGAAGCCTTGTTTGTGCTTTGGCTGTCTGAAAATGGGCAAGGCTGGAAAATTCCCAAGAACCTGGACATCCCTGCCTGATTTCAGAAACATCATGGACCTCTGCTATTGTGTCTAAGTCTAGACCTGCTCCAAGCACCAGTAGGCATCTGAAAAGTGCCCGTTTTGGCTGAAAAACATCCAGAGATGAAATCGCTCCGTCATCCCTAGTATAATGTTAACAGCAGCAGCAGTGGGATTTGGAGCCCGGCTGCTCTGTTCCTAGCCCGCTGCTCTAACCATTAGGCCACCCTAGACATTTAGGGTCTGAAATACAGTTCTGTGATGTCTATGTCCATGTTTGTGAAATCGTGTCTGCACCTTTTTTTTTTAGACATTCTGGCTAAGATGTCGCAGATTGCACTTGGACGTCCTTTCTAACATACCCCTCCACATTTTTAGGGGACGCATATTCAAAGTGATTTAGCCAGTTAGCAGTAAGTCATAGCCTTGAGAACATAAAGAACATAAAAAAAGACATACTGGGTCAGACCAAGGTCCATCAAGCCCAGTATCCTGTTTCCAACAGTGGCCAATCCAGGTCACAAGTACCTGGCAGGTTCCCAAAAAGGCACACAGGCTCCACAATGCTCGTCCTGGGGTAAGTAGTGGATTTCCCAGGTCCTTTTTAACCATTACATCAGTTACCAATTCAATTTCAAATTCTATATAAGGCAATTATGCTAGTATTTACATTTCTTAAACATCAAGTGCCACTCAATTTATCGGCTTCTTTGCTGGTTTACTGCCCTTCTCGTGGTTTACACTAGCGGGATATGTTGCTGTTGCATGTTCCATATTTCAGCGGATCCATTTTCTGGTGTTTCGTAACAGGATTTTTTCTATGACTGTTCCATGTTTTTGGAATGCTTTGCTTGCAGAACTGCGCTGTATTACAGATACTTTGGCATTTCAAAGAAAACTGAAGCACACTTATTTCAAAAGGCTTTTCTGACTGTCTGCATGAATTAGTTTTTTATGTGGATATTTTTGGATTTTTTTCTGAGTATTGGCAAGTTAGCAGGCTTCGGAGTCTCTCAGGCATAAGTATGTTAAGTTTTGTTATCTTTTATATTGTAATTTTTATGTATGTTTTTATTTTATCCACCTAGGGTTTAGTGCAGAATATCTATTCTTTTAAATACATAAATATACGCAGGATAGGACTTACGTGTGCACTTGCAGAATAGCAACGACCAAAGCGTGCACACAAGTGCCCATTCGTGCACGTAGATCCTTCGGCAGATGGACCGATGCATGTTTCAAGCACGTACCTCTCTGTGCACCATCTATAGAATCATCTGCATAGTACCTGAGCGGAGTTACTTGTTTGCCGCATAGCACACCGCTGCCTCCGCTCCAGACCTATTCCCGGCAGCTGTTACCTCCCGGGCGAAGTCTTGCGGTGTTATTGTGAGACTTTGGGAGAGGAAACAGCCCGGCGCCTGGAGCAGAGGTAACATCATGCTTCACAGCAAAAAGGTAAAGCAAGTTTGCCATCACTGCTGTCACCAGGGCACACCACTCCCACCATCTCGCCCTTAAAATGCCACTGGAGTGGGCGGAGGTAGCAGGAGAGGGTCTACACAGAGGGGTGTAAGAGTGCAAGGGATTGAGCTTAAAGAGAGGGGAGCAAAGGGCACAATGAATATATGCTAAAAAGGCGCAGCCCCCACCCCCATCAGAAGACACACAGGCACCCCACCCCCCACACTGGAATCAGCCCTGTATGTCCGGGGGTTGCTCTGCCCTCTCTCTGCCCCGTGCCATCTCCATCCCCTGCAGCATGCGCAGAAGCTCTGTACGTGCAGAGGAAACGCGAGGCAACATACGGCAAGGGTAGATAGCGGAGATATAGTGTATCTGGATTTTCAGAAAGACTTTGAAAAGGTCCCTTATGAGAAACTCTTGGCGAAATTAAAAAGTCATGGGATAGGGGACAGTGTACTATTGTGGATCAGGAACTGGTTTAAAGATAGAAAGCAGAAGGTCGGGCTAAATGCCCAATTTTCCCTATGTAGAAAGGTGAATAGTGGAGTACCCCAGGAATCTGTGCTGGGTCCGCTGCTTTTTAACATATTCGTACATGACCTGGAAATGGAAATAACGAGTGAGATAGTCAAATTTGCAGATAACACAAAATTATTCAAAGTTGTTAAAACCCAAGAGGATTGTGAAAAATTGCCAAAGGACCTTGATAAATTGTAAAATTGGAGGTTCAAATGGCAGATGGAATTTAATGTGGACAAGTGCAAAGTTATGCACCTAGGAAAGAACAACCCAAACTATGGTTACGTGATGCAAGGTTCCACATTAGGAACCACCACCCAGGAAAAAGATTTAAGCATCATCATGGACAATATGTTGAAACCCTCCACCCAGTGTGCAGCAGTGGCCAAGAAGGCAAATAGCATGCTAGGAATCATAAGGAAAGGAATGGAAAATAAAACAAAGTATATTATAATGCCTCTGTATCGTTCAATGGTGCGACCGCACCTTGAATATTGTGTACAATTCTGGTCGCCGTATCTTAAAAAGGATATAGCGATATTAGAAAAGGTACAGAGAAGAGCCACCAAAATGGTAAAAGGGATAGAAGGATACCACTATGAGGAGAGGCTTAAAAGTCTAGGGCTCTTCAATGTGGAAAAGAGAAGGCTGAGAGGAGATATGCTAGAGGTCTATAAATTAATAAATGGAGTGGAACAGGTAAACGCAGATCGATTGTTTATGCCATCAAAAAGTAGAAAGACTAGGGGACATGCAGTGAAGCTACAATATAACCCATATAAGACTAATAAGAGAAAATATTTTTTTCACTCAACGCAATATCAAACTCTGGAATTCGTTATCAGAGATGTAGTAAAAGCTGTGAGTGAAGTTGGGTTTAAAAAAGTTTTGGACAACTTCCTGGAGGAAAGATCCATAAACCATTATTAAAGAGGACCCAGGAAATCCACGCTTGCCCCAGTACAAGCATTGTTTAACCTGTGTGTCTTTTTGGGAAACGGCTAGGAACTTGTGACCTGGATTGGTCACTGTTGGAAACAGGATGCTGGGCTTGATGGACCTTGGTCTGACTCACTACGACATATCTTATGTTCTTATGTTCACGCACACAGAGCCAGATATGTATGATTTTACAACTAAAGGAAAGAGAAATGTAACAGTGCTGTTTTCACATGCACACACACCCCGCGCACACACATGCAGCCCCCGACACTCCTCATGGCACAGACACGCCTGCAGCCCCCAACAGGCCTCATGACACATGCATGCACACACACATGTATATAATACCCAACAACTCCCATGGCGCCCACATACACATGCATAAGTAGCCTCTGGCCATCTCCATGGCACACAGAAAGACACAACCACATGCACTCACCCACACACATATACGTAGACTCCCCGACGCCTCCTATGACACACACAGATGAAGCCGCCAGAAGTCTCATCCTGTGACTGAGGGAAACGAGCCGTTGTGTCACACTATAAAGTTTCAGCTTTGCTGCAGAGCACCAAACATGCCAGCCTCCCTCAGTCCCTCTCATGGCACGCTGCTAGGGTAATATTTACCTGGCAGCCAGCCACAGAAAATAGAGTTAATGGGGGAGCTTCTGGAGTAGTGAGTTGGTCGGTCAAAGTCAGACATATGTGCAGTGCAGGGCTTGAAGCTTCTGGTTAGCATCACTGCCAGCCCACTACAAGGAACACCACCGCTGGATCTCATTGGAGGCTATGGAGTGATCGCTCCACTTTCGGCATGTCAGCAAAGTCTCTGCTTATTTCACAGTTGCAGCAGTTCCAACAGGCAACAGCAAAGCAGCGTTCTCAAAGAAATCTCACAGTCCAGCCGAGTGGTGGTTCTCACATTGATGCTGCCACTGTCGACTGTTGGGTCTGTCAACATCTGCACGGGGATTGAGTCCTTAGCTTCCAGGCTGCTTACACCTAGCGATAGCAGTGGCTTTCCCCAGGTTTGTCTTAATAACATTCTTGACTTTTTCTCCAGGAACTTGTCCAAAACCCTTTTTCTAAACCCACCTACACTAACTGCTTTTATCACCTCCTCCTTATTTGTCAGATTTATAAAAAAAGCTGTGCATGCAGAGTGACCGTAGTACCTTTGGCTTCAATAACAGCTGGGGGAAAATGCACAAAAAGACCTTTTTTTTAGTTAAATAAATAAATACATTGATTGTGTTTGCTTCAATCACGTTAATCCTTTGACTATATCGGACAGCCTCTTCATACAATGTTAAATTCAGTATTTAGTCCTCAGTACTTATTTTTATTTCAGCTATTTCAGTGCAATTTTCTTGTTACAGCATTTGATTTGAAGGAGAAATACCAGCATCATGTGAATAGTGTTCACAAAGGAGTTTTGGGATGGGGGAGGTGCGCAGCCTATCGATAATAATAGTGAGGGAGGGAGGCGCCAATGTATAGGTTGCGGGGGGGGGGGGGTGCCAGAGATCCTAGCATTGGCCCTGCATGGCTGCTTTTAAAAAAATACACTGCCCACCATAGCTCCTTTCAAAAACTAATCTGTAGATTTTTGTATGGGTAAAACATTGAAGTACCTGATATTTCATGGCACATGGAGTGATTTTCCTAGAAAGCCCAGTGTGCCCTGAGGGATACCCCTGCTCCATGACTGTCAAGAGAACTGCAAATGAGGTTAGATCAATGGTCCATCTAAAAGCAATATCCTGTCTCCACAGTGACTCTTAGAAGAAGTGTACATGTATTAGAACAGGTGGAGAGTTGTCCATCTGCTGTCCTACCCTTCGTTCGGAATTAAGGCATACCCTTCCCAGGAGCTTTTTCTCCGCCTGTTATCAAAACTCAACTGTATCTCAAAGTAACTAAAAAAAGAATTTTGCTGAGCGTTCAGGACAAATGTAGATAAATAGAAAACAAGCCCAGAGAGATTAGGAGGATGTTCAGCCTTTCTAGCCCGGGCTTCCACTGTGCTGCAATATAGATAAGCATTTCCTGGAAAAGGCCTGACCTCCACCGTGCTTTCGATGTGGAAAAAATCCCCCTCTCTGTACCTCAAATTGTCAGTAGAAGTTCTGCGGCCAGCACAACAGTGCCTGCCATGAAGTCCCAAAATAGCTATAAAATTTATGAAGCTTTTAATAAGGCATTAATCGGAAAATGGCCCGAGGGAGACGTCTCGTTCTCTCTCCACAATTTTCAGAATATGACGCTAGCAGAAGAGACAACAGTGTAACATTGTATTCCATTACTCTCTGTACTTTAAATATTGTGAATTTGCGCTGTTGTATGTGGCTTCTTGAATTTAATAGGCAGTGTAACCTTTTCTAGCTTAATTAAACTTCTGATACACGCCATGCAAATGCATTTATAGCAAATGCTTATGCAAGTTCATCCCAGTCCTCACCCAATGATCTTCTCATTTGATCTGCATTAACAGTCTAATTACACTACTGGACAGACCTTAGCTCACCAGCGACAGGAGAAGGAAGAACGTGCTTTGGTCCGGTTCTCTTTTTCCCTTTCTTTGCCCACTGTTCCAGCAGGCACCACAGTGATTTTCTTTAGTCAAGTAGACATGATATGAGTGGTACCCAACTGCAATCTTGTACAGTTTTCAGGATGACCACAATGACTATTAAATTGATGTATTTGCATATATTGGGTCAGCCAGACTAATGTTCCTATTTTCATTACTGTGAAAATAAAATCTATTTAAGGGGGGGGGGGGTCTCAGGAATGAGATGTGGTAATGATGTAGGGGCAGCAGCAGATAAGAGGCAGAGTGGAAGCCAAGTGAGTTTCTCCTGCTTGGCCAACAAGAGGAGTTCCCCTTAGCTGATTATTTTTGATCAACAGATCCAGTGTCCATAGGATACCCCTGGATTGCAAGGCCTGACACCGGGGAGTAATTTTATAACAGGGCACCTATGTTAATAGAGTAGAAAGGTGCCTATTCTTAGCCTAGTTTATAAACACTAGCACAAATCCTGCAGAAATCATGCCTAGCACTGTACCTAAAGGAGATCAGAAATACGGCCAAAATTGACCGATTGAGAAATTTTAATATCACTGAAAGTCTGATCCCTTAAGTTGAGCCAACACATATGATTCTGCTTTTGTGGTTTATGTTTTATTGTGCCCATGCTTGACCCAATACAAGCATTGAGGAACCTGTGTCTTTTGGGGAAACTGCTAGGTACTTGTGACCTGGATTGACCACTGTTGGAAACAGGATACTGGGCTTGATGGACCTTGGTCTGACCCAGTATAGCATATCTTATGTTCTTAAGCTACGCGTGGGCAGGATCACCAGAATTCTTTTTAAAGTGCAGATGGTTGAACGTAAAAGTAAGCTTGCTAGGAAGAAAGCAGAAGCGCCTATAATGAAACACTGAATAGGTAAAGGACATACTTTTCGAGACCTTGGCTGTTTCTCCAGAGATAACTTTCCACCTCATTTGCAGAGATTGTGACAGAGGTAAGAAACTAGTGATGCAGGAGCGACGATGGATCTTCGGTCTCAGAATAGTGGAGCCACGAGGACTCAACGTTGGACAGTCTGGGCCCAAATGCAGCAGCAGTGACTAACGCTGCTAAGGCGGCTAGGAGCCTCTGCTACACGTTAGACCTGGACATTCAATGCCAGTGGCATGTTCGGGCCCCGGCATTGACTATCTGGTTTGCCTAGATTGCTGTGAAGCTAACCGGGCACTTGTGATATTCAGTTAGCATCGGCAGCGAAAGCCAAGCCAACCTTTACTGCGCCTCACTTTCACCACTTACTGATAACCAGGTAGCAGCTCAATATCGCTGCTGCCCAGTTATTGCTGGGCGCTGCCTACGGAACACCCCAGCGCCAACCGGTTATCATCAGGGTGCAGCAGCGGCACCCACGGATATTCAGTAGCACCTCGCCATGTTCGTACCGCTGAATGTCCCGGACAAGAGGATTAACACAGTTAGCAGGACTATGAACCGTGTTGATCCCTCTGAATATTGGGCCCTATGAGCCCAATATTGAATTAGCCAGGCTATGTGCCACTATGGCACACAGCCTTGCCTGCTGACCCCTAACCCCAGATAGTCAATGCCACAGTGATGACATTGAATATCCAGGGTTGCCGCACATGCCCCAGAGCCGCCAAAGCTAACTGGGTAGCAGCAATATTGCGTCACTACCCAGTTAGTAGTGGTGCAACATCACTGCTACCCACTTAGCAACAGCCTCCACCTCTACTCTGTCCCAGAACACCCCCAATACGCACCGATGCTAACCATGTAAGTGCCAACGAATATCCCAATTTAAGGCGTTTACATGGTTTATTGGGTTATAAACTGTATAAATGCTTTTCGAATATCCTGTCCTATGTTTCTAATTTAATGATTGATAGGATGGCAGTTTGCAGACTTAACGGTGGTACTGTTGGGCAAGCCCGATCAGGAGAATCATGTAAGACATTTATAACTTAAATATCATTATTAGATGGGTTATTGATTGATAGAGATAGTATTCTTATAATTGGCTCATACATACACGCTGTCTGCCATTTAGATTACAATAGTTTTTGTAGAATAGATACTGATGAATTTATTAAGTTCTTATGCACCCCCCCCCCCCCCCATATGCTGGTAGCCGATTAATTTGATGATCAAGACAATGGACCATTGAGACCTAATGGTTTTTGGAGTTCATGGATTCCCTTTAGAATTTGACACTGTAATGAGTGCATTTGACTGGCTTGCAAAGGTTTTGTTTTGTTTTTTTGCAAAAATATTAGTGTGCACAAGCCGCCTCTTTTACAATAAGAAGCGGGGGAAAGAGAGAAGGACTGAAGACATCTTTAATGAGTAGACACTGATATTTTAAGAACATAAGATATGCCATACGGGTCAGCCCAGTATCCTGTTTCCAAAACTGACCAACAATCTAGGTCACAAGTACCTAGCAGCTTCCCAAAAAGACACAGGTTCCACAATGCTTGCATAGGGATAAGCAGAGGATTTCCCGGGTCCCCTTTAATAATAGTTTATGGACCTTTCCTCCAGAAACTTGTCCAAACCTTTTTTAAGCCCAGCTACACTAACATCTTTTACTACATCCTCCGGTAACGAATTCCAGAATTTGATTATGCGTTGAGTGAAAAAATACTTTCTCTTATTAGCCTTATATGGGTTACATTGTAGCTTCATCACATGTCTCCTAGTCTTTCTACATTTTCATAGTGAAAACAATCGATCTACGTTTACCCATTCCACTCCATTCATTAATTTATAGACCTCTATCATATCTCCCCTTAGCCATCTCTTTTCCAGGTTGAAGAGCCCTAACCTTTTTAACCTCTCCTCTTAGGGATATCTTTCCATCCCCTTTACCATTTTAGTAGCTCTTCTCTGTATCTCTTCTAATTCTGCTATATCCTTTTTAAGATGCAGTGACCAGAACTGCACACAATATTCAAGGTGCGGTTGCACCATGGAATGATACAGAGGCATTATAATATCTTTTGTTTTATTCTCCATTCCTTCCTTATGATACCTAGCATTCTATCTGCTCTCTTGGCTGCCGCTGCACACTGGGCGGAGGGTTTTAACATGTTATCCACGATGACGCCTAAATCTTTTTCCTGGGTGGTAGTTCCTAATGTGGAACCTTGCATCGTGTAACCATAGTTTGGGTTGTTCTTTCCTAGGTGCATAACTTTGCACTTGTCCACATTAAATTTCATCTGATATTCGAACATCCAGTCTTCCAATTTATTAAGGTTATCTTGCAATTTTTCACAATCCGCTTGGGTTTTAACAACTTTGATTAGGAAGCATGACTTTCTCACTTGCTAATTTAGTTTTGAATATTGTCATCTTCTATGATCAACTGTAGATCTTGGATGCTACAATATAGCTTCCATACTTTGCATTGATTTAGCCGTTTTGAAAACGTTTTGAGTCTGTTCGTATGTTTACGTTTTTTGATGTGCAAATTTTTGATAGGTAAGGTAGCACAGAGTTAAAGCTTATTTGGCATGCTTAAGATATCACTGTATCATTCTTTCATATTTTAGAGAAGCACTCTATGTTACAGCGAATGCAAAAACTTCAGGAATGAAGATGAGACACACTGCTTGAGATAAGATTTAGTTTCAGCTTCAGAGCTATACGGGTGAAGAGACGTTTTAAAAAGGACCTGGAGAGGGGAATTCCCACGTCCTCTTCAGGGCATGCAAAATTAGGACACTATTTTAGAAGAGGTTCTGCAAACATAGAGCCCCTTGGAAAATAGCTGCAGGACTGCACACATATGCCTCTCCATGTCTGGCAGGAACAGTGAGGCAGCATGGGAATAAAAATGCTGTGGCGACCCTCCCCCCCCCCCCCCACCCCTTAGATGTAGGAGGAGCCTCCTAAAGTCACTACACCATCACAGATGCATACCAGCGCAGCACCACAGGTCTGGGCCCACCCAACCTGCATCCCCAACTCCAGAACCCCCCCTCCCCCCCAGGCTTTCTCCCAGCCTGTAATGTAAACCCACCACCTCTCCCCTCCCCCCCCCCCCCAAGGCACTCTGCCGATCAGAGCCGCTTTTACCTGTGGACAAAAGGGGCAGCTACCCAGGGCCCCTGAACAATGGAGGCCCAGCTGCCATCTGCCCATAGGTAAAATTAGCCTTGATCACAGGCAGACAGCTTGCATCTGGGCCATGATTGTGGCAATGCACTTCTCTTGTGCCCGCAGGATCCACTCTTTTGTGGGCAGAAGAGGTTGAGAATGTTCCCATGTTAAAGTTATTATGTAAAAGTTTGCACATTTTTTATATGTAACATGTTGGTTATCTGTAAGCCGCCCCTGATCTCTATAAGGGGCAAGTATAGAAAAGTGTAACCAATAAATAAATAAATATCGAGGCTGTCAGAAGATTAGCCTCGCAGCAGAAAGGCATGGCAGTGATAATGGTCCGGGATGTAAGCTGTCTGCCCATGGGAGAGGGGATCCCCACAGGCAGACAGCTTGCATCTGAGTCGCGATCCCCTTCTGTTCTGCTGCTGGGGGGAAGCCAAGATCAGGGAGGGCCCATTCTCCAAAGTTTGCCTAGGGCCCGATAAATGGTAGAAGCGGCACCGATGCTGATCATCCTGCCACCCCCCCCCCCCCCTGAGGCAACCCAGTGACCCGCCTCATCCCGAAGGCCCCCGCAAATAAATACCATCATGACACCACCCCTTGAAGATCCTCCTCCCCGAAAAAATAGATCCTCCCTACCCCTCCAACTCCTGATAGGAATCCCTGGGCTTACTCGCTCCTTATTAACATACAGTTCCACTTCAAATGGAGTCAATGGCCCCTAGCGGTAATCTCACAGTACTAATAGTATCCTATGCCAGTGCCTGGGAATATATTCAGGACAGCCTCATTAGTCCTTTTATGCCCCTATTGGGGCATATATTTTTCATTGCCAATAAATATTGAGTTCAACTCCACTGTATTGGCTACAGAGGTCTTAATGGGTTTACAATTAAGAATTTCTGCTGCCTTTCCATGACCTCTGAATTATTTGTCCAGGTGAAAGGCAGACAGATTTATACAAAATTGGACCTCCATGGGGCATAAAATATGATATGAATCAGGGAGGGAGATGAATGGGTTGCCCAGGATAATAACAATGAATATCACTTGATTTTCAGCTTGTCATGCTCTGAGGGCTTGTGTGCATCAGTGATGCTGAGGGCTAAGCTATCGGTAGCTTAACTACTGGCAGGGTCTCCCAAAATGGACAGGTCTCAGCTGAGGTGCCAGACCAAGACAAACCACCCATCTGGGCAGCAGCAGAATGGGACAGTATCGGCGGTGGAGGATGACATTTCTGTGACAATGGCAACAATACTAAAATTAAACTGCGCGGAAGAAAGGCCTGGCAATCTACTTCCCTACCTTGCCATAAAAACCCAATGGATAGTCACAATGAAACAAATTGCACTATAGTGCTGGAAGATGAGACCCCCAGCTCAGAAAGAACTCAACTGGCTACTAGGGAGGAGCTGAAGACTTTTCAGAGTAAAACCAGCATTTATGATGTGGTTGGATCAAAATCCTTGAGACATCTGACTGCTGATGTAGCTGCACATGAAATGAGAGTCAGAAGCTGCAAAGATGTCTTACATATTGGGACATGGAATGTACGAAGCATGAACGAAGGGAAGTTGGAGGTGGTCAAGAATGAAATGGAATGTGTACAACTCAATCTATTAGGTGTCAGCGAACTGAAATGGACTAGCATTGGGCATTTTGCATCTGATGATCACACGGTCTACTATGCTGGAAATGAAAGACAAAGAAGAAATGGTGTTGCATTTATAATTAAGGAGAAACTTGCAAGAATTGTAATGAAATACAGTGTATTTTTATTTTTTTATGAAATACAGTGTATTTTTATTTGTCTATGAGAAATGCCCATCAGTGCAACTATTATTCAAATATATGCCCAAACAACAGCTGCAAAAAGGAGATTGATGAACTTTATGAAAAGTACAAGCTGAAAATGACAGAACATGCAAACAGGATATCCTGATAGTCATGGGTGACTGGAACGCAAAAGTTGGCAACAAGGAAGAAGGCAACGTGGTTGGAAAATATGGACTTGGCAATAGAAATGAAGCTGGAGAAAGACTGATAGAATTCTGCAAGACCAAATTTATTCATCTCAAACACCTTCTTCCAGCAACACAAGCAGTGACTGTACACATGGACTTCATCCAATGGACTGAACAGAAATCAAATTGACTAAGGGGCATGTTTACTAAAACCCCGGTAAAGTGCGGGCCCCGGTAGTGTGCGGGTGCCATATAAGGAGTGGGCGTTCCCCGCTGAAGAAGAAACGCCGGAATTTACATATGCGCTAAGGTGCGCGGCGCCCTTGTGCGCCCCGCACCTTAGCGCATCAGACAGCTGCATGGGAGGCATATGTGTCACGCTGATGGGCAAGCAGAAGCACAGAGCCACAGCACAATGGTTAAGGCACATACCAATGGTGCAAGAAGCAGGGGGTTTAATCCCCCACATGAGCCCAATAAAGACAGCTGGCTGAGGCATTAATTTATGAGGCAGTGAAATAATGGGTGGCATAAAGCGGCACGCTAATGTTTTTGGAGGCATAATAATAATGGGCGGCATAAGGCAGAGCGCCAATGTTTTGGAGGCACTCTAATACTGGGCGGCATAGGGCGGCGCGCTGATGGGCATTAGGCGGCGCACTATTGATTTAGGAGGGTTTTCTAATATTCGGAGGCATAAGGCGGCGCACAGACGTGCAAGCACAGGAACAGAGCCACAGCACAATGGTTAAGACACTGACCAATGGTGCAGGGATCAGGGGTTCAATCCCCCACAGTGCCCAATGAACAGGGCTGCCTGAGGCAATGCATATTATGGGGAAGATTGCTTTAGGAGGCATTTTATCTTTATTTTAATTATCATTAATAGCAAACCCACTCTCAACGCGTGTCCACATAAGGCATCCTATAAGGCACATTTTAAAGTCATGGCATGGCACCCTAAAATGTCCCCTATAGGGCACCCTATAAGTTGCATCACAGGATAATGTATAGTGCACCTTATATGGACGAGAACCATAAGGTGCCCTATAGGGCGCCCAATAAAGCGCCCTCAGAGGCACCTTATGGGTACAGTACGCTGAGGGTGTTTTTGCTGGCAGCAAAAATGTACATTAAAAAGAGATAATGCTTTGGGCAGCCCTATCAAATAACCCCACTGTGGGTTTGAACTCATGATCTCTGGCATCACAGGCAGTGACGTAACCATTGAGCTACAGCTACTAGCAAGCCCCTGGGTGGCTGCAGAGAGCCTGCATGTCACCACACAGACAGTCTGCTGCAGTCACCAGGATAGGGTTAGCCCACCCGTACCCATGATGCACTGCACATGCAAATCAGCTGTCCACAGATGAACACAAGATGGGGAATGCACCCCCACAGCACCTCGGCCTGGTAGGGGGAAGTGACCGGGTGCACCCACACAGCACCTCGGCCTGATTGGGGGTACTGACCAGGTGTTTTACTGGCACAGAGTAGCTACACACCCTGAGTGTGCAATGAGGCACCCAGGACCAGGTCCACAACACCTGCCATGGCAGAGGTCTAAAGCAGTGTTAATGTGTGAGATAGGTAGTTTTTTCAGAAACACCTTGGAAATTTCTGTCTGTCTCAGTCAGGTGTAGCCCCCATGGACCCCCAGGAGGATCATGCACCACCCTCCTCTAGGGCCTCCCATCAATAGATCCACATTCTACCCCCCTGCAATGGTGGCAGTAGAGGAGAACATCAACCTCAGTCCTGTGAAGAACAGACACCACACAGGGCAGTCAATGCAGCTCTATACACATCCATAGCAGACAGACATTAGGCCAGGATATGGTAAGCTGCACCCCACCACTACCTGATATTCTCCTGCAGCAAGTCATCAGCCACTGCACCCTGCTCCATCAAGACACATACCAGCTGCAAACAGTCTGCTAGTTAGTCCATAGTGCATGCACCCAGAACTGGGATGTCAGCATACACAGCAAGCAGATAAATTAGAGACTGGGCCCCAAAAAGAAACCCATATCTATCATATAAGATAAATACTATATAGCACTATGGGGGTGCCTAGCCATGCTGTGGTCACTGCACAGTCAGGGTGAGAGTGATCTCTCAGCAGGACATACTGAGGTCACCCTGTCTGCATCGGTGGTGGCCGGGCACTAAAATGTCCCAGTCAGTGCCCTATGCCCTGTGCAGATGCACCCTGGCCAGGCCACCCTGTCCGGCCTATACCCATGGTACCTTGCTCCTCATTATGCACATTGGCAGCCCAATACTGGCAACATTGCTGGCAGTGTGGGATGTGGAAGGTGTTTGCAGCCACCACACACTGGATAGACAGACAGCCACCCCCACACCTATGCCAGCATTGTGCTACTATAGGGGTGTTCAGCAGCCATACCCACCACACCTGTCCTGGGCACAGTACATGCATGGATATGGTATGCAATACTGTTGGGGGTCACTCCCCAGGGTGGTAAACACTGTCAGAGACCAGACCTGAAGCACACACCACAGACATCAGGATGATTGTTGTGATGGAGCTCAATCAGCAAACTGTGCTTAACGTAGGAATTGATATCTGCCAGTTATCAGAGGAAACGTTTGCTAGCTGTGTACCCTATACCCAGGTGTAGGGTGGCATTGCTAAGGTATGCAACTGCTGGTATTGGGAGATACAGGCAGGGCCCAATGTCCTGCCTCTCCAGGAGACATTGGCCAATGGGGCCTGTGGGGGTGTGTGGGGGTGTGTCTGGACCTGTTGGCTGCTGCTTTACGGCAGAGTTCCCCAACTCCAGTCCTGGTGTTCCAAACACTGTTCGGGTTTTCATGCTGTCCCTCATAAATATGCATGAGCTACATCTGCATACCATGGGGGTGGTGCATAGATATGCAGCACAGGCATCTTTATTAGAGACAGCATGGAACCTGTATGGTGTGGGGCCCTCCAGGACTGCATTTGGGAGACTCTGCTCTAGGTAATGCGCCTGTTTATGGTGTCTGTGTTTGGTGTGGTAAAATATAGGCGTATTAACCATGCGTATGTTCTCAGCAATAAAGGTTTGCCCTTACTATCATGGTTTAGTTGTGGGAAAAATATGTGGACAGGATTGGCAGTGACCCCAGCTGGCCTTTGAACCTGTGACCTTTTGTTCTTGCATACACTGTCTGTGTGCACTGCACCACCATGTTGCCACAGATATGCTGCATTCCCTGGGGAGTCCATGACTGTACATACGACAGAGCCTGTATGTTGTGGTGGACGGTGCCAGCCTGCACAGGCCTAGGCCACTGTGTGCTGTGTGCTGTGGCTTGCAGCCACTGGCCCCTCCACCACCTGTACCCTTCCGCCAACATGCAGACATGTCCTTATCTTGGAAAAAGCATATGACCTGATTGAGTTGTGGCACTCCAGGACTGCATTTGGGGGACTCGGCTGTAGGTAATGCCCATTGTTATGGTTTGTGTGCGGTGTAGGGTAAAATATGGGTGTTTGAAGCATGCTTATGTTCTCTGTGATAAAGGTGTGTCCTTACTATCACTGTTTAGTGGTGGGTAAAACTATGGGGACTGGGTTGGCAGGAGCCCCAGCTGGGATTTGAACCTGTGACCCTCTGGTCTTACAGGCACTGGCTGTGTCTGTTACACCACACTGTGGCCAAAGAGACAGTGCAGTCCCTGGAGATAGGAATCCTGGCCGGACGAGTCAGAAACCCTGCTCTGCGCAGACCCTTCCAAAAATCATTTCCTTTTTTTGGAGCTTTCCTGGGAGTGTTTTCTATGGTTGCCCATTAATATCACTGTTGCCCAGCTGGATCATAATTTATTTGGAATTTGTTGTGGTCATTTTCAATTTATATTTGCTATTTTGTTCTGTGCACATGTATCACACTGCTCACGTTTTTCAGGTTTCCCCGGTTTTGCTGTACATTGCTGACGGAAATGGTTTCTCTTCCCTTTAAATCGGCTCTAACGCGAGGGTTTCAATCGCGGTATTTTTTTTGCCGAAATTCAGCCCCGCTCCTGTGCGGGGAGCCTCTCCCCTCCCACTCTCCACCCATTGACCCCGTCCCCCCGCCCCTCGGCAGCCTTCCTCCGCCCTCGAAATGCCTTTCCACGCCTCTATCGCACATCAGCGTGCTGCGCTCTTTTGCGGGCGGCGCGCATGTGTGTGGGCGGCGTGCACACGTGCGGGGCACCAAAAATGCACTATTAGCATGTGCTAAAGTACCTTAGCGCACGCTCAAGTGCGCCCCGCACAATTGCGCGGTTTAGTAAACATACCCCTAAGTTTGTGGAAGTCAACAATGGAAAAGCTGTGGTACAGATCACCAACTACTATTATGCAAACTCAAGCTAAAGTTGAAAAAGAGCAAGCCACTCATAAATGTAACGAACTATGACCTTAAGATTACACCACCAGAATTTAAAAACTGCCTGCAAAATAGATTTGCTGCTTTAGATACAAATGACCGAGCTCCAGAAGAGTTATGGGATGACATCAAGAAGGTTGTGTTGGAAGAAAGTGAGAAGTCCCTTCAAAAAGTGAAAAAGCAAAAATGGCCAAAATAGATGACTGAGGAAACTCTGAAAATTGCCCAAAAACGCAGAGAAGCTAAAGCCAGAGGAGAAGGAATGGCAATCAGACAACTCAATAGAGATTTCTAACGTGCAGCAATACAAGACAAGGAGAAGTACTACAATGGTGTATATTAGGAAACAGAATCAGAAACTATTAATGAAAGCACAAGATCACCTTTCCTTAAGCTATGAGATTTAAAGAAAAAATTCCATCCTCAAATTGGAATGTTACAAGATGCTCAAGGATCCATGTTGAATGATGCTGAGAAGATCAAGAAAAGGAGAAAAGAATATACAAATTCATTATACAATAAAGACCAAGTGGACCAACAGCCATTTCAACCTGTACCTTATGATTGGGAACCATTGGTGATAAAAGAAGAAGTCAAAACAGCTTTAAAAGGCTTATCAAAGAACAAAGCACCGGGCATTGATGATATTCCCACTGAAGTATTACAGCAATCAGATTCAGCTGTTAACATACTTACAAGGCTCTGCCAGGAAATTTGGAAGACAACATTTTGGCCAACTGACTGGAAAAGAACTGTGTTTATACCAATACTGAAGAAAGGTGATCCGACTGACTATGGAAATTATCACACAATTGCTGTGATCCCACATGCCAGCAAGATTTTACTCAAGAACATTCAGCAGAGACTACAACCATACCTGGAACAAAAACTGCCTGAATGCAAGCAGGGTTCAGGAAAGGGTGAGGAACAAGAGACATCATCGCGGATGTGAGATGAATCCTTGACAAAGAATACCAAAAGGATAGTTATATGTGTTTTACGAACTATAGCAAGGCTTTTGACTATGTAAACCATGAGAAACTCTGGCCCACATTAAGAAGCATAGGTATACCAGAACACCTGATTGTTCCCTTGCACAACCTTTACATTCATCAAGAAGCAACAGTTCCCACAGAACAAGGAGAAACATTATGATTTAAAATCAGCAAAGGTGTATGACAACAAGGCTGCATACTTTCCCCCTACCTGTTCAATTTATATGCAGAGCAAATCATCAGAGAAGCAGGACAGTATGAAGACAACCAAGGTGTGAAGATTGGAGTGGAGGAGTGACCTAGTGGTTGGGGCAAGATACTTCAGGCCAGAAGGTCAGGGGTTCAAATCCCACTAGAGGACAGCAACCTTGGGCTGGAAGGACTGGGGTTTCTAGTCCCACAGGTGCTCCTTGTGGTCTTGGGCAAGCCACTTAACTCTCCATAGCCCATGTTTCCTGTAAAATAGTTATCTCCAAGTTATAATGCCCTGTTCAATGTAATTTCAGTTTGTTCAATGTAAACTGCACTGATGCAGAATAGCATGGTATATAAGAGAATGTAAATAAATAAATTGGTGGAAGACTCATCAACAACCTTCACTATGCTGATGATACCACATTACTGGCTGAAAGCAAAGACAATCTGAAACATTTGCTTCCCAAGATCAATGAACATAATCTTAAAATGGGCCTGTACATTAATATAAAGAAGACAAAGATACTGGCAAAATAAATAAGTTTATCGTTGATGGAGAAAAATTTTAAATAGTGGCCAACTTTAACCTACTTGGATCAACTATCAATAAAGAAACAACAAGCAGTCAAGAAATCAGACAAGGCATTGCTCTTGACAGAATGGCTATGAAGGACCTAGACAAGATTCTCAAGAGAAGAGATGTCTCCCTCCATACAAAGATTTGACTTGTTCAAACCATGGTATTTTTAATAACGTCATATGGATGCGAAAGTTGGACAGTGAAAAAGATAGACAAGAAGAAAATTGATGCCTTTGAATTATGGTGCTGGCAATGATTACTGTGTATCCCATGGACTTGCCGAAGAACAAACCAGTCAGTACTAGAGAAGATCAAACCTAAGCTTTCCTTAGAAGCTCAGATGACAAGACTTCAACTTTCATACCTTGGACACATCATGTGAAGAGAGAGATCATTAGAGAAAGACATCATGCTTGGCAAGGTAGAAGGTCAATGCAAAAGAGGAAGGCTAGCAATGAGATGGATAGATACAATGACAGCAGTTATGGGTTCCATTCTGTCAACAATGAGCCACCTGACTGAAGACCGAACACAGTATAAGACAACTATCCAGAGGGTCACCATGAGTCAACACCGACTTGACGGCACTTACCAACAACAACATCTAGTAATGCCTTTTAGACCTATGCAATGCTCCTGCTCCATTCCTAGACTTTATCAATGATGGGGTCAAGTTTCAAAGGCCCTTATCTGTACTGGTGTCTCTTGATTTATTGCCAGCTGCTAATGTGATCAATCGTTCCCTGCTGCTTCAGCGTCTCTTGAACATTAGAATTACAGGAACTGTATTGCAGTGGTTTGCATCTCTTTTGTCCACACATACCTTTTGGGTTTATACTTGGGATAACACGGAGTCGGCGGTGCTTTCCTTTCCTTGTTATTCCTTTCCTTTTTTCTTAGCTCCCCTTGCCATGCTGATCCAGGAACACGGAATTAGTGGCTTTTATTATGCCGATCATATCTTACTGGTACATTATTCATCGGCAGGAATTCCAGACCTATCTCTGTTGAATGATTGCTTAGATTTAGTAGCCTCTTGGCTACGGGAACATGGTCTTCATTTGAATCCCACCAAATCTCAGACTGTTTGGGTGATGGGAGGCTTGCGTCCCCCTTCTGTAAGTCCTATGATCTCAGGTAGTACTATCCCTCTAGTGGAATCCCTAACCCACTTAGGGATTATTTTTGATAATAATCTTTCTTTCGAACATCAAGTGGTAGCAACCGTACGTTCATCCTTTTATTCTTTGTGTCGAATACACTCCATCAAGCCATATTTGACAACACAAGCCCTTCATACATTACTGCACACTCTAGTACTGTCTACATTAGATTACTACAATGCAATTTACTTTGGTTTAAGATCTTCCTTTCTGAAGAAATTACAGTTGATACAAAATACAGTTATTTGTCTATTAGCAGGCACCTGAAAATATGATCATGTGTCCTCACTTCTTTATTAGTTTCATTGGCTGCCATTATCACTTCAAGATTCTGATACTTACGTTTACGGCTCTGCATACGGGTTCACCAAGCTGCTTCTTGATTCTTTACTGCCCAATAAGAATGCTTCGGTCTCAGAATTCAAATTGTTTGGTTCTACCGTTGCCCTCCTTTGTTTATCTCAAGTCCATACATAGATCAGCTTTCTACTTTCTGGCTACGCTTTTATGAAACTCTCTTCCAGATCATATCCAAACTGAGTCATTCTTCAGGAAGTTCAAGACAAATTTGAAAACATATTTTTTTGAAAAGGCTTTCCTGGGACATTAGGGACAGGACTAGGGCATTTGGTCAGTAGCTTTCTCCTCTATTTCTTTTCTACGGTTTTACTATCAACAGATGGCATTCTTTTCTTTCATGAAAAATTCGTTTTTTTAATGTATACCGCTTTGTTACATGCCCATGTATGAGGCAATATATCAAGATTTCAATAAACATAAACAAAACCACTAAGGTTCTCCAGATAAGGGCACTGACAGAGATATTGAATGTACATTCTCCAGATGGTGCATATTGCAGACCTCCTCGGCCCTATCCGGTTAGTCCAAGAACAGTATGTGGGTGGAGCAAGAGCTGTGTGCCCACAGTTTATTGGATTTCTGGGGACCTCTGGGCTGTAATGATTTTGCATGTTGATTGTAATTTTAAATCCTTTTGGTAAACAATGTGGCGCCTTCCTGACTTTTTGGAAATTTTTGGTTTTCTGTATACTTTCTGCAACTTCCTGTTACCTTAGGGTTCAAACTGTAATTATGCATTATTTTGTAAACCGTGCCGATTATTAATTGGGATGGCTGTGGTATAGAAATGTTTTTAATAAATAAATAAATAAAATATCCAGATAATTATGGCATTTATCCAGATAGTGGTGATTTTCAGCCACTATGCAGCTAAATTATTCATATAGCTTGGGCTGCACAAAAGAGTTTGCCTAAATTTCTATCTGGATAACTTATCCCAATAGCAGCTCAGAATCACCAGATAAGTGCTGCAATTATCCCACTACTGGCTTCACAATTCAGATATTCAGCAGCAGTCACTAACCAGATGCCGCTTCTGAATATTCTGAGGACATTTAAATGCCGCGGTGGATTGCCTTGGCATTTAGATATCCTAGATTCGATAGCTGGGCAGGCTATGTGCCACTATAGCGCATAGCCCTGCCCGCAAACCCTTAACACCAGATTCTCAGTGCCGTGGTGATGGCTTTGAATATCTGGTGTTGCCGCACATGCCCCAGAGCTGCCGAGGCTAATTGGGTAGCGGCGATATTGCACCACTACCCAGTTAGCATCTGTGGCTAAAACCAGACGAGCCAAAAGCTGGCCTAGTTTTAGCCACAGATCGCTAACCGGGTAGCGGTGCAATATCACCGCTACCCAGTTAGCAGCAGTCTCTGCCTCTGTTCCCCCCTAAAACACCCCCAACACATCCCTATGCTAACTGCAGAGAATCAGGGCATATAGCGGGCTTTGTAGGGATATTCAATGGCACTAGCCATGTAAATATTCCAGTTTAGGGCTTTTATTTTATTTATTATTTTATTTATTTATGTGCTTTTCTATACCGCCCCTTCCAGAGATCAAGGGCGGTTTACAAGGAACTTAAAACAACAATACAGCAGAACAGTGCAATATTGCATTACATTAAACATTAGGTATTACATAAGAACTATGATACATAGAAACAGTGTGTAAGCTATTAATGAAAGGAACATAACTATGTTACAAGGAACCAAAAATGGCAAGTTATTTACATGGTTAGCAAGAGTTATTTGCAGTCATAAGTACAATATTGGGAGGATGCTGAATTGCGGGGATATTCAAATGAAGTCTGGATTTAGGTGGGGTAAACTTGTGTTTGGTTAGTTGTATGTTCTTGTATAGTAAATTTGATTTCAGGTTGTAGGTTGCTATAGTGTTGAGTAAAAAGGTAGGTTTTTAGTTCCTTCCTGAAAGAAGTGAGATCCTTAATCTCTCTTAGGTTTAGGGGCAGTTTATTCCATTGGCTGGGAGCATAAAATGAAAAGGCAGTGTTGGAGGTTATTTGTTTTGATTTTGTCACGGCAATGGGAATTAGTAGCATGTTGAGGTTAGTTTTTCTTCTAGTTCTGTTTTCTTGTGGGGTTTGGAGTAGAGTTGCCAACTGTGATGGGGCTAGGTCATTAATGAGTTTAAAAGTTGTGACAAGTGTTTTATATTGAATCCTACTATAAATGGGTAGCCAGTGAAGAGCGTGTAGGATAGGAGAAATATGATCGAATATTTTAGCTTTAACAATGATTCGAGCAGTGACATTCTGAGCTCTTTGAAGGATGTGTAAATTCTTTTGGATGTTCCTTGGAGGATGCCATTGCAGAAGTCTAAGTGTGGAATAATGAGAGCCTGGACAACTGTTCTGAAATCGTTGATGTCAATGAGGGGTCGGAGTTGCTGTATGGTTCTCAGTTTGAAAAATATAGTTTTGGCAGTCTGCTTTATGTGGTTAGTCATGCTTAGGGTTTTGTCTAGTGTCACTCCAAGGTATTTAATTTCAGATTTGACTGGTAGAGTAATGTTCAGAATGTTGATGGAAGTTGGGGGGGTGAAGGTGGTATTTCTTGTTACGAAGAGTGCTTCAGTCTTTTTGTAATTAATATCCATATGGATAGAGTGGAGCCATTTTTCAGCTTCAGAGAGGCAGGAGGCGATATTGAGGAAATTAAGGTTAGTTATGTCTAAAGGAGCAAACAGCATGATGTCGTCAGCATAGATAAAATATCTTAGGTTGTGACGTTGAAAGATTGCACAAATAGGTTGTATATAGAGGTTAAAAAGTAATGCAGAGAGTGAGGATCCTTGTGGGATACCACGTTCTTGTGGGAATGGTAGTGAGGGGGAATGGTCTAAATGGACATATTGGAAGCGATTAGAAATGTAGGACTTAAACCAGTTCAAAGTGGTATCTTTCAAACCTAGTTGTGATAGCCTAGATAAGAGGGTATTATGGTCAACACTATCAAAAGCTGAGGAAATGTCGATGAATATGAGTAAGAAGGTCTGCTTTGTGTTATCAATACCTCGGATAAGTGAATCAAGAAGGGATATGAGTAAGGTTTCTACTCCGTGATAAGAGCGGAAACCATACTGGTACTCATCCAAAGGGAAGTTGGTATCAATATGATCTTGGAGTTGTATCTGGGCTACCTTTTCAATGATTTTGGCTAAAAAAGGTATGCTGGCAATGGGGCGGTATGAGGATGGGTCTGAACTGTTAAGGGTTTTATTTTTTAGTAAAGGGCGAATTGCCGAGTATTTCAGATCATCTGGCATGTAACCTTGAAGTAGGGATTGATTTACCAGTTTCAAGATGTATGGAGCTAGTTCGGATTTTGTTGCTTTAACCCAAGATACCGGGCATGGGTCCAGTAGTGAAGTGGTAGTATTGAGGTTTGATATAATCTCAAGCAGTTGTTTGTTGGAGATTGTATTGTTTAGTAGGCTATAAACCGTGTAAATGCCTTTCGAATATCAGGCCCTCGATGTTTTAAATCAGTCTCAATGTTCTGTATATAGAGTTGGGAAGATAATGTCATCGTATACTTGGACAACATTCTCATTTTTTCTCCCACTGTTAATCTCTACGAGTAACATCTCAAGAGTGTCCTTCAGTCATTACAGAATAGCCATTTATATGCCAAATTTTATAAATGCTTGTTTGAGGTCACCATCCAACACTGGCCTTGAGATGAACCCTAATAAAGTATCAGCTGTCATGAGTTGCCCCAGCCCCAAAGCCTTAAAGCAATACAATGCTTCCTAGGCTTTGCAAACCATTACAATATTCATTAAAGAATTTTCCAGTATTGTTGCATTTATTTCATCCTCACCCAGAAGGCAACCAACTCTGAATAATGGCCAGTAGAGGCAATTATGGTCTTCCAGGACGTCGAGACAGCTTTTTTGACTGTTCCTGTTTTAATAAACCCTAGACCCCATCCAGGGCCAGCACAAGGACATAAGGCACCCTAGGCAAACCTCATCCCTTCTGCCACCCCTCCCCATCCAGCACCTATTGCCACCTTTGCCGCCCCTCTCCAGGACGTGCAGCAGCAGCAATGGCCACAAACAGCCCTGCAGATCTTATCTTGAAACAACAGCAGCGTGGGGCTGTTTGCTTCCATCGTCTCCAATGCCCAATGCCAACTTCCTTTGCAAACAGGAAGTTGTCATTGGAAACATAGAAACATAGAAAAATGACAACAGAAAAAGACCACATGGCCTATCTAGTCTGTCCTTCCATATCAATAACTACAACGCCCCCTTTTTTCCTTTAGAAATCCTCTGTGCTTGTCCCATGCTTTTTTTAATTCAGATACTGTCCTCATCTCTACCACCTCCACGGAGACTATTCCACAGATCCACCACTCATTCCGTAAAGAAATATTTCCGCATATCACTCCTGAATCTATCCCCTTTCATCCTCATCCCATGTCCCCTCATAGCAGAACTTGCTTTCAGTCGAAAGAGGCTTTCCCCCTGTGCATTTATGCCAAGGAAGTATTTAAACATCTCAATCATATCACCTCTATCCCGTCTTTCCTCTAAGGTGTACATATTAAGATCCTTCAGTCTGTCCTCATATGCTTTATAATGAAGACCACTAACCATTTTAGTAGCCACCCTCTGTACTGACTCCTTTTGAAGGTGCGGTCTCCAGAATTGCACACTATACTCCAAATGAGGTCGCACCAAAGACTTATACAGAGGCACTATCACCTCCTTTTTTTTGCTAGCCATTCCTCTCCGTATGCACCCAAGCATCCTTCTAGCTTTTGCTGTCGCCTTTTCTACTTGTTTAGCTACTTTAAGATCATCAGACACAACCACGCCTAGGTCCCACTCTTCTTTAGTGGACAGAAGTACTTCACCCCCTATACTATATTGCTCCCTTGGATTGCTGCAGCCCAAATACATGACCTTGCATTTTTTCACATTAAATCCCAGCTGCCAAATTCTAGACCAAGCTTAGCTAGATCCCTCTTCATGTTATCTACACCTTCCTGGATGTCTACTCTACTGCAGATTTTGGTATCATCCACAAAGAGGCAAACCTTACCAGACAGCCTTTCCACAATATCACTAACAAAGATTTTAAAAAGAATCGGACCAAGGACAGATCCCTGGGGCACACCACTGGTAACTTCCTTCTCTTCAGAGTGAGCTCCATTTATCTGTACTCTTTGTCGCCTCCCACTCAACCAATTTCTAACCCAAGCAGTAACTTTAGAGTCCATCCCTAGGGTGCTCAGTTTGTTTATAAGTCACCTGTGAGGAACGGTGTTCAAAGGCTTTACTGAAATCTAAATGCACCACATCTAGGGCTCTCCCTTGGTCCAACTCCCTGGTCACTGAGTCAAACAAATCAATCAGATTTGTATGACAAGACCTTATTTACTAGCTTTTATATACCTGCCTCTCGTGAATCCATGCCGCCTCGGATCCTGTAATCCGCTGGACTCCAGAAACCTCACTATTTTCTCTTTCAGCAGTGTTTCCAATAATTTACTCACCACTGAAGTTAAACTAACCGGCCTGTAGTTTTCAACCACACCTTACTTTCGCTTTTGTGTAAAGGCAACACATGAGCCTCTCTCCAGTCCTTTGGCACCACTCCCAACTCCAACGAGGCATTGAAAAGGTCAGTCAGTGGAGCTGCTAGAATGTCCCCAAGTTCCCTCAGTATTCTAGGGTGTATCCCATCTGGTCCCATCGCTTTGTCTACTTTAAGTTGAGCTAGTTTCTCATGAACACAGTCTTCTGAAAATTGTTCAAGACGCCCCTCGCTTCTCTTCCTGTTTGTTGGTGTTTTCTGAGGTCCTGTTCCTGGTTCTTCATCTGTGAACACAGAACAGAAATATTTGCTAAGCAATTCCGCTTTATCTTCATCAGCTTCTACATATTCCTCCTCTTCACCCTTGAGTCTGACAATACCACTTTTGCCCTTCCTCTTCTCACTAACATATCTGAAAAATGTCTTATCCCCCCATTTTATTGCATTGGCTATTTCCTCCTCATTTTGAATCTTTGCTTTCCTGACTACTTTGCTAGCTTCTTTAAGTTTTTCCAAATATAGATGCCTGTCTTCCTCTCTCTGTGATCTCTTGTATTTCATGAAGGCCTCCCTCTTTTTCGTCATCTTTTCAGCTACTTCTTTTGAAAGCCATAGCGGTCTCCTTTTCCTTTTACCTTTATTTAGCATTTTAACAAAAAGGTTGCTTGCTCTTAAAATATCCCCTTTCAGTTTGGCCCACTGTTTTTCTACATCCCAAATGCACTAGAATTAAGCAATGTAGTTGTATATAAATTTCTAAATACGGATGTCTTTGTCGATTTTATGTAAATAGTTAATGGAATTGTATTATAAATAGTGTATCCCTTTTTATCCAAGTTCTTAACCTGTTATCTGTAAACTCATACTTGTTTAAATGTACTGAGTTGTTTTGTTCCATGTAAACCGCGCTGATGCCGAACAGTGCGGTATAGAAGAAACTTTAAATAAATAAATAAATCCCCCAGCTGTTCTCTTCCCACTAACGACTCCCTGAGGTATTGGCCCATCTTAATGGCCCATCATAATAGCCCCACCCTAATACAATCCACAGTCTCTCTCCTTGTTCCAAGCATTCCTGCTAACCTTATGTAAATAGTTCGAGCATGTGATCTAGTTAATAGATTATATACTCCATGTAAATAGTTCTCCCATGTTATCCAAGTTGATACTCCTGTTATATGTAATACCAAATAGCCTGTTGTTCTGGTTTCTTTATGTTATCTGTAAACCGCGCTGATGTCAAAGAGTGCGGTATATAAGAAGTTGAAATAAATAAATAAATAAATAAATCTTAGCAAAGTTAGTTTTCCTAAAGTCTAAGACCCTCACTTTTGAATGGATTTTAACAGCCCTAGTCCTCATACTGACCCACACCATCTGGTGATCACTGGATGCAAAATGATCTCCCACTCTAACATCAGAAACACTTTCACCATTGGTAAGCACCAAGTCCAGTATGGCCCCTTCACATGTGGGATCTGTTACCAATTGCCTAAATAGTTCTCTCTGTACAGAATCCAGGATCTCCTTACTTCTAGATGATACTGCAGCAGGAATGTGTCAATCAACATCTGGCATATTGAAATCTCCTATCAGTAGCACTTCCCCTTTCCTAGCAATGCTGCATATGTCTTCAATTAACTCTCTGTCCACCTCTTCCTCTTGTGAGGGAGGTCTGTATATCACGCCAATGCAAATAGATTTCTCTTTCCCTCTTTCTAGTTTAACCCACAATACCTCCTCTCTCCCTTTAAAGCTCTGTAGTTCCAAAGCTTTAATATTATTTTTTACAGATAGTGCCACTCCTCCTCCCCTTCTTTCTACCTTGTCCTTTCTGAATAAAGTATAGCCTGGTATAGTTACATCCCAGTCATGGTTTTCTGTGAACCATGTTTCTGTAACTGCCACTAAATCCAAGTCGGCCACTCCCACCAAAGCTTCAACATCAGGGATCTTATTTCCCATGCTACGGGCATTTATACACACTGCTTTCCATATGTTACCCCTGTTACCCATTTCCATAAAGGTATTTAATATTTCACTTACCTGGGGGCTTTATTCACCCATCCCCAATGGAGGGTCTGATGGGGCAGAAGCAAATATCTTCAAAGTTTTTATTATGTATTTTTACTTCCATGGCAAGCTTTTTTTTCAAATTCTTTGTTTCCCTGCCTTATCAAAGCCTTGCATCTAATATGCTAGTGAGTAGTAAAGCTGAACTAGAGACCAAACCCACGATCCATACCTTGGAGTCACCCTGGATCAGCGCCTGGACATGAAGGTACATATAAGCAACGTAGTTAGAGCCGTATACCATAAGATCCGTACCCTCAGGCACCTCCACTTCCTGCTAGACACGGACGACATCCGGACAATCTATCAAGCGCTGGTCATGCCACACTTTGACTACACCAATTCAATCCTACATGGTCTTCCTCAATCCACTTTAAACCCTCTACAGCTCGCGATGAACGCTGCAGCGAGAGTTCTACTTGGGACGTCCAGGAGGGACTACATCATGCCCACCCTGAAACATCTCCACTGGCTCCCTATACAGGCCAGACTCACTTTCAAAACCCTGCTGCTTACATTTAAAACCATCAATGGGCTCTCCTCTGCATCACTAGCAGAGCTTATTCAAGTCACTCCCCCCAACAGGTCCAGAAGATCAGTAGTGATCAACACACTAATAGTCCCGAAAAAAATAACCCAATGCACCCAGACAACAACAAATAGAGCTTTCAAATTCTGCGCACCCAGATACTGGAACACTCTGCCACCCAGCATACACGCAATCCCTGACCTTGCCCAGTTTAGGAAGGCAGTAAAGCACTACCTATTCCTCATGTACTACCAGGTAAATGGTGATACAATAGCCCCATCCATGATCCAGACTAAGCCGTACAATCAAATCTGACCCTACAAGACACCCATGAATATGACTAGCGAGATACGACTTCCATGAAGATTAGATGTAAATACTTACCCAAGTTATCCAATGTGTATGCTTTATGTTCCATGTAAACCGTTTCCTTTCTCGCGGCTCTGAAAGAAGCCCGCGTTTTGGGACTTGAAGAAAGCTGATGATGCAGGGAGGCTCTGCCGGGCAGGGGGGGCCCCTGCGGCAGAGCTCTTGATGCTGCCGCGGCAGAGCTCTTGATGCTGCCGCGGCAGAAGCAGCCGGTTTGGGGGTTTTTTTGTTTTAATTTGGGATGATAGGGGGAAGGGGGTTTAGGACTGGTAATGGGCTATGGGAGGGGGGAGGCTAAACTGGAAGTGGGCTGATGGGGGGGTGGTTAGGACTGGTAATGGGCCATGGGGGTGGTTAGGACTGGTAATGGGCCATGGGGGGGGAGGCTAAGACTGGAAGTGGGCTGATGGGGGGGGGTTAGGACTGGTAATGGGCTATGGGGGGGCTAAGAGTACAGATGGGGGGGTTAGGACTGGAAATGGGCTATGGGGAGGGGGAAAAGGCTGGAAGTGGGCTGGTGGTGGTGGTGGTGGTGGGGGGGTTAGGACTGGTAATGGGCTATGGGGGGGCTAAGGCTGGAAGTGGGCTGGTGGTGGTGGTGGTGGGGGGGGGGTTAGGACTGGTAATGGGCTATGGGGGGGCTAAGACTGGAAATGGGCTGATGGGGGGGGTTAGGACTGGTAATGGGCTATGGGGGCTAAGACTGGAAATGGGCTGATGGGGGGGTTAGGACTGGTAATTGGCTATGGGGGGGCTAAGACTGGAAATAGGCTGATGGGGGGCTAGGACTGGAAATAGGGTGATGGGGGTTAGGACGTAATGGGCTGATGGGGGGGTTAGGACTAGTAATGGGCTATGAGGAGGCTAGGACTGGAAAAGGGCTGAGTGGAAGGAGGGCTTGAACTGCAAATAGCTGATGGGGACGGGGGCTTGGAATGGAAATGGGTTGTGAGGGGGAGGGCTAGGACAGGAAATGGGCTGATGGAGGGGCTAGAATAGGACTGGAAATTGGCTGTTGGGGGGGGTGCTAAGATTGGAAATGGGCTGTGGTGGGGGTTTGGATTGAAATGGACTCATGAAGGGGCTAGAACTGGAAGTAGGCTCATGGGGGGCTTGGATTGGAAATGGGCTGAGTGGAGGGGAGCTAGGATTTGACATGGGCTGATGGTGGGGCTAGGAAAGGACTAGAAATGGGCTCATGGGGGGCTGGGATTGGAAATGAGCTGATGGAGGGACTCAGATGGGACTGCAAATAGATGGGGGAGCTAGGACTGGAAATGGGCTTATGGGAGGCTAGGACTGGAAATGGGCTGATGCAGGGACTAGAAGGGAGCGGATGCTGGGTGGGACTGGAACTAGAATGGAGCTGATGTTGGGGGAGGATTAGAATGGGATGGAGCTGGGAGAGTGAAATGGAGAGTGAAAAAATATTTTGTGTGGGAGGGAAGACAAATCTACAATTGTCCGGATATTGGGAGAGTAAGTGGGGATTGAGGATTGAGGGGTAAAATTTGAGTGGATGAAATAGGAATGAGGAAAGAGCAAAAGGAGAAAGATTAGTATGTTAAAGCAGATGTAGAGAGAGAATGGAAAAAAACTAGAAGAGAGAAGAAAAGACAAATGGACAGCAGACGATGAAGAGTTAGCGGAAGACACGAAGAAACCAGAAGAAAGTAGCTGGAGTAATTGCAGCTGAAAAAAAATGCACAAAAGGTAGAAAAATATCTCTTTATTTTGAATTTATTAATTGGAATATGTCAGCTCTGGGAAATGTGCATCATTAACGTCTGCGCTTTGTTTAGTACAAGAGCAAATTAATGTATAGTTTTATTTCTATAGTGTTGTACATTCCAAGTTTGGCTTTTGGGATTCCCAGTTTAATTATTGTCTTCCTGTTTCTAAATTGTGATTCCTTGTTTGGTGATGGTCTATGTTCTGCATGTGTAACTGAGCTGAGGTATTCTGTTTATGTAATTCCTATTTGACATTGCCACTTGTTCTTTTTCCCCAGTAGGTCATGTATTGTTGTTCTCTGAAATGTATTGGTTTAATATTTGCAGCGTTTCCTTTTGATAGTTAGGGTATGGTGCTTTATGAGTCCTGGTAGTGCTGTTAGGATACGGCGGGTTTGCTATGGGTTCTAAATGGGCAGTGTTTGTAGTAGTTCCTAATGTGTCTGGCGGTTGGCACTGGATTATAGTAATGTAGAAGTCTTTTAGTCTTTCTTTATTCATACACTCATTAAGAGGCATGTTTACTAAAAGTTCGTGTATGGTAACATTATGCAAATATTTATGCAAATGAGGCCCCTTATGCAAATGAGGCCCGCACCGAGTCTCCGCACATGGCCCCGCACCCCCCTTGGGCCGCCCCTGCCCCATAGTATACCCCCACTGCTATTGCCTTCCCCTTTTTACATGGAATTTCTATCCATAGAGAATCTACCGTGCATTTTGTTTCCTGCAAAACTTTAGCCCTGTGTGACTCAATGCCCTTTCTAACATAGACCGCAACCCCTCCACCAATTTGATTTACTCTGTCATTGTGATATAGTTTGTACCCAGGTATCACAGTGTCCAATAGCTCTCCTCCTTCCACTGGGTTTCTGAGATGCCAATTATATCTATCCTTTTATTTAGTGCTATATATTCTAACTCTCCCATCTTATTTTTTTGGGTGGTAGTGACAGATTGAGTAAAATGGCCCACTTTGTACCTCTACCTAAGCCACCCACATCATCCCCAATTAACAGTCCTTGTCTTACAACACATATTTCACCTTCATGGAATACCTAACATAGAAACATGATGGCAGAAAAGGACCACATGGCCTATCTAGTCTGCCCTTCCATATCAACCACTACAACAGTTCCCTTTTTTCTTTTAGAGATCTTCTGTGTTTGTCCCATGTTTTTTGAATTCAGATACTGTCCTCTTCTCTACCACGTATACTAGGAAACTATTCCACGGATCCATAAAGAAATATTTCTGCACATCACTCCTGAATCTATCCCCTTTCACCCTCATCTCATGTCCCCTCATAGCAGAACTTGCTTTCAATTGAAAGAGGCTCTCCCTCTGTGCATTTATGCCACGGAGGTATTTAAACGTCTCAATCATATCACCTCTATCCCGCCTTTCCTCTAAGGTGTACATATTAAGAGCCTTAAGTCTGTCCTCATATGCTTTATAATGAAGACCACTAACCATTTTAGTAGCCACCCTCTGTACTGACTCCATACTGTTTATATCCTTTTGAAGGTGCGGTCTCCAGAATTGCACACAATACTCCAAATGAGGTTGCACCACAGACCTATACAGAGGCACTATTGCCTCCTTTTTTCTGCTGGCCATTCCTCTCCCTATGCACCCAAGCATCGTTCTAGCTTTTGTCGTCGCCTTTTCTACCTGTTTAGCTACTGTATAATCATCAGGCACTATCACATCTAGATCACACTCTTCTTTTGTGGACAGAAGTACTTTACCCCCTATACTATATCGCTCCCTTGGATTGCTGCAGCCCAAATGCATGACCTTGCACTTTTTAACATTAAATCCCAGCTGCCAAATTCTAGACTATTCTGCAAGCTTAGCTAGATCCCTCCTCATGTTATCTACACCTTCCCGGGTGTTTACTCTATTGCAGATTTTGGTATCATCCGCAAAGCGGCAAACTTTACTTGACAGCCCTTCTGCAATATCACTAACTAAGATGTTGAAAAGAATCGGACCAAGGACAGATCCCTGGGGCACACCACTGGTAACATCCTTCTCCTCAGAGTGAGCCCCATTTACCTGTACCCTTTGTCGCCTCCCACTCAACCAATTCCTGAAGAAATTGCACCCGATATTCAGTGGAGGGGGCTAGTGTGATTACAGTGCCTAGCCATCCCTGCTGAACACAAAAGCCAGATATTCAGTACCCGCACTGAATATCCGAATCAGCAGCACAGCCCAGAAGCTACCCGAGAAGCAGCTCAATATCGCCGCTGCCTGGTTAGCTCCTTCTGGTAAAAGTAGGCTAGCGTTTGCCATGCCTATCTTTACCTGCGGGTTGCTAACTGAGCAAAGGCTCAATATCACCACAGACCGGTTTGCGTTGATACCACTCCCGGAACGCCCCAATGGTAAGCGGTTAGCATCAGGGCATATAGCGGCGGTATCGCAGGATATTCAGCGGCACTAACCATATCCTGTTTAGAGTCATTTGCATGGTTTAAGGGTCTGTAAACTGTGTAAACACCTTTGAATATTGGGCTCATTGTGTCTAATAGGGGAATCAATTCAAATCCAAATTTTGTAAGACCTTCTGCAATCAATTGGGATTAAAATTATTCTACTCAGCATACCACCTGCAGTCCATTATCAGACCAAGAAAACGAATGAGAAGAGTTCCTGTGCTGCTGTATCTCTGATCACCAAGATGATTCGATAGAACTCTTACGCTGGGCAGAATATGCTCATAACACCGCCTCCTCTTTCACTGATTCGACCTTCTTCTTCTGTGTGTGTATGGAAGATGCCCTAAAACCTCTATGCATAATCCTGTTACTAAAGATGTGCCTGCAGCAGATCAACTTGTTCCTCCTTTCTCTATTTCTATGGAAATATCTCCTTGGCTCATAGCCTTGGGATCGTCTTTGACTCTTCTCTCTCTTTCAATGCATTTAGTCAACTGGCAGCTAAAATCTGTCGTTTCTTTCTCTATAGCTTCAGCAAAATTCCTCCATTCCTTTCCGAACACACTACCAAGACTCATCCACTCTCTCATCAACTCCTCTTTACACTACTGCACCTGCTCCTCACTGGTCTCCCACTGAACCCTTTCAGTCCATTCAAAACTCAGCTTGCCCGACCAATCTTCCGCCACTGTCACTGTAATCATCCAACCCCTCTTCTCAAGCCATTTCATTGACTCCCTATCCATTTTCACATCAAGTTCAAACTGATCTACAAGTGCATCTCTTCTACATCTCCTTGTTACCTTTCATCTCTTATCTCTCCCTGCACTCCTCATCAAGAACTCTGCTCATCAGCTAAAATGCTTTAGTCTGTGCCCTTCTCTTCCACCACTAACGTCAGTCTCCATTCATTCCACCTTGCTGTGTCATGTATCTGGAATAGACTTCCTGAGTTGCTACTTCAGGCCCTGTCCCAGGTCCTAGTCAAATCCAGGCTAAACCCCCATCTTTTTGAGGCTGCTTTTGGATCCCAATCCCCTTATTCTTCTATTTCGTTAGCCACTTTAACCTTTCCCAGCATTCGCGGCTTCACAGAAACAACCGCCAGCGTGAAGGAAAAAGATCTTCATGCTGGCGGTTGTACAGAGGGAGCCGGGGCCTCGCGCGGGCTTCCCCGGCTCCCTCTGAAGCACCTCAGACAGCCGCAGGGCTGGTGGGGGGGGGGGGGGAGGCTAGGACTACAAATGGGCTTTGATAGGGGGGAGGGGGGGCCAAGGACTGGATGGGCTGTGATGGGGTGTACCTGGACTGGAAATGGGGGGGGGGGGGAACTGGACTGGAAATAGGCTATTGGGGGGGGACTGGACTGGAATTGGGCTATAGGGGGGTGTACCTGCACTGGAAATGGGCTATAGGGGGGGAACCTAGACTGGAATTGGGCTATGGGGGGGGATGGAACCTGGACAGGAAGTAGGCTATGGGGGGTGGATCTGGACTGGAATTGGGCTATGGGGGGTGTACCTGGACTGGAAATAGGCTATGGGGGGGATCTGGACTGGACTGGAATTGGGCTATGGGGGCGTGTACCTGGACTGGAAATGGGCTATGGGGGGGAAACCTGGACTGGAAATGGGCTATGAGGGGGCCTGTACTGGAATTGGGCTATGGGAGGGGACCTGGACTGAAAATGGGCTATGAGGGGGGGCTGCAATGGAATTGGGCTATTGGGGGGGACCTGGACTGGAATTGGGCTATGGTGGGGGGAGGGGGAACTTGGACTGGAAATAGGCTGTGATTAGGGGGCTAGGACTGCAAATGGGCTGTGATGGTTGGGGGGGGACTTGGACTGGAAATGGGCTGTGATGGGGGGGCTAGAACTGCAAATGGGCTGTGATGGTGGGGGGGGACTAGGACTGCAAATGGGCTGTGATGGTGGGGGGGCCTAGGACTGGAAAAAAGCTGTGATGGGGGGGGCTAGGACTGGAAAGAGGCTGTGATGGGGGGCTAGGACTGGAAATGGCCTGTGATGGGAGGGCTAGCACTGGAAATGGGCTGATGAAGAACTGGAATAGGACTGGGAATGGGCTGATGGGGGCTGGAATAGGACTGGAAGAGGGCTGACGAGGGGACTAGGATTGGAAATTGGCTGATGGGGGAGCTTGGAGTGGAAATTGGCTGATGGGGGCTGGAATGGAACTGGAAAAGAGCATATGTGGGGCTAGGACTGGAAACGGGCTGATGAGGAGCTGGAATAGGACTAGAAATGGGCTGATGGGGGGAGCTTGGACTGCAAATGGGTGATGGGCTAGAATAGGACTGGAAATGGGCTGATGTGGCGGCATGGGAGAATGGGACTAGAAGGGAGTGGATGCTGGGTGGGTCTAGAACTATAAGGGAGCTGATTTGGGGGGAGGACTAGAAGGGGATGGCGATGGGGAATGAGAATGGAAAGGGGAAAAGATATTTTGTATGGAAGAAAAGTCTACGATGGGCCAGGTATTGGAAGAGTAAGAGGGGATTGAGAATGGAAGGGTGAAATTTGAGTGGATGATAAAGGAATAAGGAAAGAAATGGGGGAAAGAGCAAAAGGGAAATGATCAGTATGTTAAAGCAGATATAGAGAGAGAATGGAAAACATCTAAAAGAGAAGAAAGGACAAATGGATAGCTCGCAGAAGACACGAAGAAACCAGAAGAAAGTGACTGGAGCAATTGCAACTGAAAAATAAAATTCCCAAACAGAAGGTAGAAAAATACTTTTTATTTTGAATTTATTAGCTGGAATATGTCTGCTCTGGGAAGTGTGTATTGATAACATCTTTGCGTTTTTGTTTAGTGCAAGAAGAAATTACTTTATAGTTTTATTTCTCCAGTGTTATACATTTCATGTTTGGCTTTTGGGGTTCCCAGTTTAATTATTATCTGACCAAGGGAGTTAGCCTACACTTATCCTCGGTAATTTTTGTGGGTGGGTCTGGGGTGCAACATGGGTGGGACTGGAGGCGGGGCCGGGGTGGGGCTAGGGGCAGAGAATGGGTGGGGCATGATGAGCCACAGGTGTCGGGTTTTTCTCGGTGAAAAAGTTGGCAACCCTATGCGGAATGGACCAGACATCTTTTTCCAGGCATTTTAAGCAGGTGTTGCAGGCCTTGAAAAATCAGATCAGGGAGCATATCCGGTACCCAGAGCAGCAGGCAGAATGACAGATATTGAAGACGGACCTTTTTAAAATTGCTGGAGTGCCAAAAGCAATGGGAGCAATACATTGCACCCATGTAGCTCTAACAGCCCCCTGGGACAGAGAAATGGCATTCCAGAACAGGAAAAGCTTTCACTCCATAAATGTTCAAGTGGTGTGTGACGCGCACATGAAGATCTCAAAGTTCCCAGGCAGCTGTCATGATTCCCATATGCTCTCCAACTCTGCACTCAGTCGTAACTTTGCAGAGGGAAAGTATGCTGAAGGATGGCTCCTGGGTAAGTGTCACATAGGTGTATTGAAACTTTGGGGAGGGGGAACAGCTGTACGTTTCTGCATATTATATACAGGGTGGCCCAAAAGAAGTGAGAACATCTCGTAAATTAAAAGCTTAAATAGTTTACTTATTTACCTTTTTTTAGCTATATAACGTCTTTATTTCGACAATTTCCAGTCGCCATCTTTTTTTTTTTAAATTTGTCATCATTTACATCTGTCTTTTTGAATTTTTAAATAATTTATATGCTACAAGATGTTCTCACTTTTTTGGGCCACCCTGTAAACTATTATATATAATACTATTAAACATTGTACCATTACATACGCTGTTTTGTTTCATTGTAATGCATAGGGGATGCCAGATATGGGTGTAAGTCGTGGTTGCTGACTCCACTGCTGTCGCTTCATACACCTGCGGAGAAGCACTACAATGAGGCCCACATCGCTATGCGTTGTATCATAGAGTGCACTTTTGGAGTCCTCAAGAGTCACTTCCGTTCCCTGGACCATTCTGGGGGGGGGGGGGGGAGGCATTGCAGTACACACTTGAAAAGGTTGAAGACATTGTCACATTGTTACAATACATTTTTCCTTGCTCAGATAAGATAAGATTTCTGAAATTTGTAAATATTTAAATCTGTATATATGTTTAAGCTATCTATATACCTAATCAGCATTTACTCAGCATTGTAACCCTCAATTTACCATTTTTATTATATACAATTTAATGTTCACTGTAATTTCAATTGTTTGAATAAGTTTCAATGTAATGTTCAAGTTTTGTTCTATGTAAACCGCTTTGATTTTTTCTGAAAGGCGGTATATAAAACCGTTCAATAAATAAATAATAAAATAAATTGTGCTGAATGCTGCATACATACCTTGAATCACGGCATGCTAGGCGACATAGCTCCTGATCTGCCACCAGAACCTCTCATCTGTGCCCCTGCTCGATCACATGCCACAAGGAGGAATGAGATCCAAAGAAAAGTTATACAGGGCTACTTTTCGTGACCTTTGGACTCACTTATATCATTCTCCATCTTCTTGTTGTGCTTTAATAAAATAATGTTCTTGGGCGAGAATAAAATAGCATTGGTTATTATTGGGGTGGGTTGGGGTGGGTGGCTATTGGCTTTGCTAATGATGAAGTCCATACGCCCCCCCCCCCCTGCCTCTACCAGGTCTCCATTTTGGCTCTGCATGTACACATTTATAAAAATGCATGTAGCTACATGGGCGGGCCATGTGCATGCACATACCACATTAGTGGGCCCCTCTTTCCTGTACTGTAGCCCTCCGGTCTTCAATGCTCTGCACATTGACATGTGGGCAGACCACGGGCGCATGGAACATGTGCTCGTAACGTCTCTTCTGCAAAGAAAAATGGTGGCACCAGCAGCACCACCAACACGTCCCAGGCAGAAGCCTAATTTCCATTTATTGTTGCCAATGAAAAGCACCCCTTCCCAATACTGGGGAGGAGGCACAATTATTGAATGATTGATTTAACAGGCTTTTTATCATTTAGTCAAAGCAGTTTACATTGTAACTTAAACTTGATAATGTACATTAAACAGAGACATTAATCCTTGGATTCTTCTGAGGTGATGGAGAATTAAGTGACTTGCCCAAGGCCACAAGGAGTGCTAGTGGGAATCAAACACCCATCTCTTGGTTTTCAAGCTGGTATTCTAACCATTAGGCTACTCCTCTCCATGCTGAGGTGGCCTTGGTAGCCACTCTGCCTTTAATGAAGAAGCCGTGTTCCCCAGGGAGGTGAATGCAACAGGAATGTAGGCAGCCATCTAGGTGTTTCTTTTTTTTGGGGTGGGTTACTAGAGCAATCTATGGTTTGTTGGGGACGAGGTTGGTTCGGTCTGCATGTGTTGCTGCTGATAGAGATGTTATGTTCTTGACTTTCAGACTAAGGACCTCACGAAAAAGACCATGGCGGGATCTAGAACCTATAGAGTTGGTGTGGCAGGATTGAGACTTTATAGAGTGGGTGCAATGCAGCCTCCATTTAGATTAGTTTTATTTATTGATTTATTAAAGTTAGGGAGCAGGTAAAGTCCGGATTATTATCGGTGGACCAGAAGAATCCCGAGTTCCTGTGACTTCAGATCTCCTGGAAGAGGACACTGCGAGACTTCTGAACAAGAGACTGGACCCCTTCACAAGAAAGTTTCTGGGAAGAAAAGTACCAATACACAAACACCCTGAGAGACAAAAAGAACTACAGTTCTGAGTCATACTTTCCATTACCAATTGAAATACATATAGAGTACTCTGGATAATAAGAGAACTCACCTGTTAAAAGGTGGACGTTCCTGTATAAATAAGTATATTCATAGTAAGAAATAAACTGTAAAGAGCACCCTAAAGAGAAAAACTGAAACACTTGAATATTTTGTGTTAGAAGACTACTGTGAACAAAAGAGAAACACTGAATGTTGATTTATTTCTGAGTTCTAAGGTGCAACCATGTATAGATACCTTATTGATTTAACTTGTTTAAATATTAAAATTTCTGAATCCATCTTTAAGCTTGTTCATCAAGTTATATGAGCTTAAAACATTTTTCTGAAAATTCTGTTTATAGATACTAAGGTGTTCTGTGTCCTATTCTTGCAAAGTCTATCCTATCACCATAATTGTACCATAATCTTGGTAGGGGCTTATCCAATTTAGTTTAGTTTCCTCTCAGCCTTTCTCCACCCAAGAGTGGAGCTGGACAAGACAAGGTTAGTGACTTCTGTAAGCCTCTATCAGAGGAGGATGTCAGACTCTGAGGTACCCACAGGAAGACAGGAGGACCTGTATACCACCCGTAATGCTGAAAGGGGGGATTTTGTTATATACCACTCACTCAAGGCCACTGCCTCTCAGGAACCAGCCAGGAAATTTGGTCTGCTATAACTATAATGAGCCAGGTCACATAGCCCGTTATTGTAGGAGCAACAGAAAATGTGCTGGGTCCTCTAACCAAAGTCAGTCCAGAACAGATGAGAGCCCAAAGCCTGGCCTTTTGGAAGGTCCTAGCACCAGTGGCAAGCCAGTGGCAACTGAAGCACCAAGAGAAAAGGAAATACATTCCCAAGGGCAGATGCAGACGTCAGAAAACAGAACAGAGCCCCATCTTAATGCTACTGATTGGGGGGGGGGGAGGGGTGAAGACCCGGTGCATTGTCAATACCGATTTGGACGTCCCTACCATTATGGCTAGCTATTATTATATGAACTTTGAATTACTGAAGGATGCCAGCTGGATAAAGCTAACCGCTGCTAACGGAACCGAGTTGCCAGTATTGGGGTGCATCAAAGCGGATGTGCAATGTTTTGGGCAAATCATTCCCAACAGGGGAATTTTTGTTGTGAAGGACAATTTGAGCAGACCTGGGAAAGTGGAAGAGAGTAATCCTGGTATCATTGGGATGAATATGCTGCAAAGCTGGAAGGACTATTTAAGGACCTAAATGAGCTATCTGGCAATACCAGCAAGATGAAGATCACCAGAATCTTGGGAGATATCCAGCAAAAAAAGGTATATGAGGAGCATGATACAGTCTGAAAGCTGGGTTATGTGAAGACAACCAAGAATGAGAAGCATACATATAATACCTCCTTTCTTGGATATCATTTTACATGACAGGTGTCACATCACTCCACATATCACTTCATACTCACTAGACTGTTCCTATTTCTGAATGAAATCTCTCCTTAAACATGCAGGAGGTTTTCCTTTGGTTGTTCTCTTGGACATGTGAGTACCACACTCTAGAGCAGGGCCACCAACTGATTGAGACTCAGCCTCTTCAGATATAGCAGGGTCACCAACTGATTGGGACTTAGCCTCCTCAGGTATAACCTCAGACTCCTCAGGTACAACCCTATCCAGATTCGTAACATTTTTGTAAGTTCCGTTTGATTGCAAAATGCAAGTGTCCAAATGCTTTCCACATGCGCATGGCATGTCTTCTCCTGCAGAACCATGGTAGCATGTTTCTGGTCCTTGCATATTCCCGCACCCAAGTATGCCTTCTTTGGAAAGCACCAAAATGGTGGCCAGGAGGGAGCATAATGTCTCAGATGCTGAAAGTGACCTCCTGGCGCATCTGGTGCTCTCCACTGAGAGCATCCTGTAGAGGCCTGGAAGGCAAAGAGCCCCACACAGAGCAGCAGAGAGGGCGTGGGAGAGGGCCTGCATGGCCTTGGCCAGGTAAGATTATACTCATTTTTCTGACACCCATACGTGCCTCTCATAGGGAGCAATCTAGTTGCAGACTGACACTTATGGTGTATGCATGGAAGCAGAGAACTGCCACGATCACTTTTGTAGCTGACAAAGAGCAGCCCCTTCCCCACCCCTTCACACAAACATAAACACACCTGAATTGTGCCATGCTATTGAAAGATCTGCCATTCTGTCATATAGATAAGTTGTATAGAGTAACCACATGGTGAGAGGGCAAGGTATCCTGGGGTGGGGGACATATGGCGATGGGTATATGTCCCATCAGACCTAGGCATATAAAATAGAGAGTGACATCAAGCAAAAGCAGTGTTGCACCACAGCTAAATATTCCCCTCTACAAAATGTGCAGACCACCTGCACCCATGCCCAATCTTTTGTATGTCTCATGGCCTCTGATTCCAGGCCAAGTTTAAAAATGCCAGTATAGTATTCTAGCAAGGCCACTGGGAGAGCATTTGCCAAGTTAAGCTGCATGTAATCCATCTACTGGCACCATAGCTTAACCACAGCAGTCACATAGCCACCCAGACCCAGTGTCTCAGCAGAAGAGTCAATGGCCATCAGAGAGGAGGGGACAAGTAGCACTAGGTCCAGTGCCACCATTAGGTAACTAGACAGTCGTCAAGAGTGCTAGCCCTCCGGGGGCACCCATTGCTGCCGCTGTCACCCCTCTCCAGATCTGACAGCAGCAGCAATAGTCGCAAACAGCCCCACAAAGCTTACCTTCGAGCTCCGGTGCCATGGGGGTGTTTGCTTCTGCCCTTCTCCAACTCTCGATGCCGACTTTCTGTTTGCACGGCAAGTCGGCATTGGGCATCAGAGAGCATTGGAAGCACACAGCCCTGTGGTGCCAAAATTTGAAGGTAAGCTCCACAAAGCTGTTTGTGGCTATTGTTGCTGCTATCAATCCCAGAGAGGTCAGTAGCAGTGGCAATGGGCACTGCAAGGGAGCGAAAAGGATAAGATTCACCTTGGGATGAGGTTCGCCAAGGGATGAAGTGCGCTGACCCTGAATAGCACCAAGGTGTCCTCTGCATTGGAGGAACCCTCATCTGAGTCAGAGACAACAGAGGACGTGGACACTTCCAACAAGGAGAAATCCTCCAACAAGGAGGAAGAAAAGCACCAGTTCCCTCCACAGCAACCAGGGAGGAGGCTACAAGGGCAGTGGGCAGGCAGGAATGCACCTGGTCAGCAATGCAAGCCCATAGACTCTATGAGGTGATAGAGAGGGAGCAGGCAGCAGCAGAGGCCCCCTTCAATGAAGGAGAGAAACAGAATGGAGGGGGAGGAGGAGGGGGGAAGAGGAAAGAGTTAAGGGTGGCGAATGAGAGGGCAAGGAGGAGGAGGGAGAAGGGGAGGATAGCGAGGAGGCAGGTAGACAGACTGGGGAACTGCTTGAGGCTCTGGTCACCCAGCCTGTTCAATTTGCTCCTTGCTGGACTAGATGGCTCCCTGTAAGGAGCCCATAGAATCTGAGGACCCCAAAGCCCTGCTGCATCTAATGTCCTTGCAACAAGAGGTGCAGCAGGGTTTCTCCTCATGTCAGATTCCATGGATTTCATGGTGACCCATCTGGAGGGCCTGAGAGCAGAGATACATGCCATACTAGTGGTCATATATCAGCTGCTGGCACCTATTTCTGCTCCAGCTGCTTCAGAGAGGGGGGTGGGAGGGGGGCTAGGCCAGTTTGTTTTGTTAGAGATTAAGATAATTTCTTTGTAATTTTTTTTTTAATTTAACCTTTTTTATAAATGATGGTGGTCTTGTTGGCACTTATCTAGTAAATATTCTATTTTGTGGATATTTCTTGTCTCCTATGATTTGTGATTTCTAAACCTTTTGTACTATACTTGCCCAGCTATCTATCCTTCACCCATGGTCTATCTCTTGTACCTTGGGGCCATGGCCAGGAGTATCTTAGCAGTTATGTACCCCATATGGGAGCCCTTTCTCATGAGTATATAGTCCATCAGTGAACTTGCATTTGAATTGTGAGTAAGGCATCACACCTATATTTATACCTCATCCTAGACATGAAGTCAATTTCATTATGCACTCGCACCAACATGGCCCCTACTGGAATGTGTCTATCATTTTTTGAGATACTCCACACATTGCATTGGTGGCCATATGGATCCCAAGGCGCTCCAAGAGTGATAACATTCTCTATGACTAGGTGACAACGTCACCAACACCCCTAGCTTCCTACAGATACTACAGCACAAACATCGCTACACGGTTACAGCTAGCCCAAGAAATCTCTCATGACAAAGTGTATGGACTCTGGCAACAGCAGCCCTTGTACACATTCAGCCACCTGGAATTAACTCCTGTCCAGAAGATGCAACTACATATATTACTCATCTTCAAACAGCTCTAACCCCTCTGGTCCCAAGTGCCGCTGAATATCGGGCTCGGTGGGGTTTATGCAATTTGCATACTTACACATGTAGCCGCCCATTTTAGAAAAGCTGGGATTTGAGCAACATGTGTGTCAATCAGGCCACCAAATAGCAGGGAGCACACCTGCGAGGACAAATTCTGCTCAGGTGAGGCTGAATTGTCGCTTAGAGAGGTGCTCAAGTATCAACATATTCTATTAGGCCATCCTGTGAGTCAGTGCTTATTGGAAGCAAAAGCTGTGGCTTGGCATATGCCAGAAAGTCAATGCCATCTATCATTGTAACAGAGATTCTGAGGACCTGAAAAGTAAATGGGATGAGAACAGTGAGATAAGTCCTGATGACCAGCCAAGAGTCCTGATTGAACTTGAGCAGCAGGTGCTAGACATCACAGATGAGGAGTCTCTGTGGGGAGTTGGCGAGCTGGATACCTCCAGAGCCCCACATGGCAACAACAGGTATCTCTACAACATCTTGTATTCTATTCCAACTGTTCCCTTTGTGCTTTAAACTTATGACTGACACTTCTTCTGTATCTAGAGCCTGATGTAGTGGCATGCGATCACCTATCACCCTATCATTGCTGCCTTCACTCAAGGTAGAAGTTAACATGCCATGCCTTTCCAGTGGTGTGTGCAGCCAGAGAGATGTGCGCACCGGTCATCAAATGTTGCGTAGTGTGTGGTCTCACCTCATAGCATCTATAATGCTATGATGGTGTGGCCCTGCCAAGGTCCCCTCCATGAGGCACTGTGTAGGCAGATGGCAGCATTACAATGATGGTCTCCAGGGGTCAGGATATTCCTATGCTGCATCCTAAAACCATTAAGGGTGGCGTATCGAGTTGGAATGGGGCTCGATGGCTCACATAGGGCACCCTGAAGTCCTACTGAAATGGGGGTGGGAGAGTGCTATTCACGCCCAGTCCAATCACTAGGCAGACTAGGTGATTGTCTAGAGAATCAGATTTTGGGGGGCAGTAAAGAGTAGATACAGTCAAAGCAAAGCAATGAGTCCTAAACATAGACATCAGAAAGGGAGGGGCACAGGGGCCCTGGCCCCACCAAAATTTTGCTGCTGCGATTGGACTTCCCCTACTTTGGCCCACGGGGATCTGATCTCCCGCAGGCAGAAGTAGGGGAAGGCTGGTGATTGTGAACCGGCAAGCAGCAGGCTGCCCACAGAGATCCCATCCCCCGCAGGCAGAAGAGCACAGTTTCTCTTCTTCTTCGGCCCACAGGGGATAGGATCCTTGCAGGCAGCCTACTGCCTGCCGTCCACGATCATTGCAAAGACACTTCTTGTCTTCCTGTAAGGATCATTGGCAGACAGGAAGGGTCTTTGCAATGATCGCGAGCTGCAGGCAGCAGTCTGCCCACGGGAATCACATCCCCCATGGGTAGAAGAAAAGACACAATTGCAGCAAAGACCCTGCCTGTCTGTGAACAGGAATGGTCTCTCCCAGTGGGGCGGGGCTTGGGTGGGACTTAGGTGGAGCTTGAGCCAAGACTTGGGCAGAGCTTGGGATGGTGCTTAGGCTCCTATAAAGAAAAAGTCCTTCAGCAGCCCCTGGTCCTAACAGCTGCACAAACTCAAGGACTCATCAGTGCGTACTTCTACCCGCAGGAAGAATGGACAATTTGCAAACATTCCATTTGCCCTAGTAAGTGACCTTTGGAAATCTCCCTCATTATGTATATATTTATGAAACAAAGTTTAATATTAAAAATACAATGCCTGAATATGCATTTTTATAGGATTATTCTCTGAAGGATCATGTTCAGATGGTTATGATTGAGTTTAATTATAAAATCTGTGGGAGGGGCGCTAGGATTCTAAAAGTTAATTGCGAGGGGGTGCAAGGCTGAAGGTTCACCTAGGGCATCTACAAATTTTGCACGGGCCTTTTACACATCTTGTGCAATCCAATATCTGCCCTTTGTACCTGCGTTTTGCACCAAGCATATCAATTCCCTCTTATCCATCAGTAGTTTCTACACTTCAGTGTCCTTAGGCAGCCTGCATCATCAGCCCTGAAGTGTGGCCAACCCACATGTGGTGAGGTGCAAGCCTGGTATTTAAATAGGTGACTGGGCCACTTCTTCACCCTTCAGCTTGGCCCCACCCACTATAAATGTTTTCAAGGGAATATTTCAGAAGCTGCAAACATGCAGTGTGGCATGGAATGGCATCGCATTCTGCTTCTTCACAGGGCGGGTCTTGCAATATCCTTTGGCTTATCATTTGTATAGTGCAAGTAGGCATAGGCATCACTGGTGCCAGTAGTGAGAATGCCATCTTAAGTCACACACTGAGGAAATCTAGGCAAGAAGGGATAGCTTAGGTAACTATGCAACTATGAGTGACTGAAGATATGGCTTGCACATAGTGAACGAGTGCATTTCATTCCCTGCGAACAGACAAAGCCATGGGCCATGATCCAGGTGAGGGCAGTAGGGCTGAGACTGGAAGCCAAAATCTTGGTGAAGGATACCTTTCACAGACACAGGCAGCCAGGGCAGGGGGCAGTGCACACACCACGGTGGAAGACCAGCTAAGAAATGACTCAGGGTGAGGAGGTGGAGAGGCATGCCAGTATCCTAGATGAGACCAAGGATGAATTAGAGGTGGCGGCCAAACAACAACTTCCTGCACCATCTCCCTTCCATGATGACCTAGAAGGAACCCCAAGAGCAGTGGAAGGCACAGCAGATGGAGAGGCCAGCAGAGAGTGACTGCTGCAGCAGAACTAGCACTTCTGGAAAATCGAGCTGCAGGAAAGATTACTTGCCATCAGTGAATACCAACTGAGGATGGAGGAAGAGCGGCTGACAGTGGCACCTTAAGAGGAAGGCACCCACACACTCCTTCACCTCCATGGCCTCCCGAACCTCTCAGCAATTTGGTGTCTTGGAAACATAGAATGTGACAGCAGAGAAAAATCATACGGTCTAGTCAATCTGCCCTTCCATATCAATTACTAAACTTCACAGTCCCTTTTTTAACTTTAGCGATCTTCTGTGACTGTCCCATCCTTTCTTGAATTCAGATACAGTCCTCGTCTCTACTACTTCCATTAGAAGACTATTTCATGCATCTACAACTCTTTCCATAAAGAACTATTTCCTCAAATTACTCCCAAGTCTATCCCCTTTTACCCTCATCCTATGTTCAGAGCTTGCTTTCAATTGAAACAGGCTCTCCTTCTGTGCATTTATGTCACAGAGGTATTTAAACATCTCTATCATATCTTCCCCTCCCGTTTTTCTCCAAAAATATACATATTGAGATTTTGGGCATGGCATGGGAAACAGGTGCAGGGTGGGCAAGGAGGGGGGGGGGGCAGAGGTGGTGGTTTTGTTGTTTGGGAACCTCACATATGTACAGTATTTGTTTCTGTCTGTTAAAACTCAAACCTTCATAGAACATGCCTGTGTATCAGCTCGTTTCCTGCTATTACACCAAGCTGGTGGGCATGGACTGCCTCGTGGCCTCTGTGTCTGTCAGCTCCACTCCTTCAGGAGAGGTTGTCACTGAATTATTGCCCGATTATGCAGCTTGCAGCAAGCTATGAGTTACTGGCAGACCATAACTCTCCCCCGGATATGTCTAGGCACCACAAGCGGCTCTTTAGCAGATCAAAGGTCCTCTCTATGATGGACTGAGTGTGTCTGTGGACCCTGTTGTACCACACCGTGTTGTACTACTCCGTCGACAGTGCAATGATGGGGATCAAGAACCACCTCATTAGAGGGTAGCCTCTATCTCCTGTTTAGAGGGAGAGTGAAAACAGATTAAAGCAAAGAGTCAGGATTTAACTTTGATGCATAGGCACTGTGACTATGTGGTCTGTTTGCCAGTTGTTGCAGCCAGGGGCCACTAAGGCCTCCTTGCATGTGCATGGCTATGTGCCAGAGTGGGCTCATACAAAGGGTGATTACCATGTTGACATCCCAACTCAACATTGTGTTTCCTGACCTGCGTCAAGGGAATCAACTCTTGCAGCTCTGCTATTGATTCTTCAGCTGCAAGAGTCTTGTCATGATGTAGATCAGGAAGCTCAGTGTTGAGTTGGGCTGTCAATGTGGTAATTGCCATGCGTATGCACCCACAGCATGACTGGATTAATGTGCTCTTCGCAAAAAACTAAGTACGTGTATGTTTCGTTACGTTTTTTGAAGAAAATATATGGCATGATTTGGACTGCATTGCACAGCAAGAATGAAGAATTTAATTTTATATTGGGATTCCATATGTTCGCAAGGACTATTGTTTTGAAATCTAGGGAGCAATGAATTCCAGCGCTGAAATGCTTATGGGATATTTTATATTTATGAAGGTCCCCAAAAATGTATGAAATTTGTTATTTCATTACAAACATTATTTATGGAGATTTTCTCATTGCAACTATCATCCAATCTGGGTTTTGGTATTTTTGACCATTATAAAATAGAAGTAAAATAAGCGCCTTTTTGAGATATTCCACATTGGCACCCTTTTATAAAATGTTTCATTTGATAGCCTGATTATGAACATGCCCAGCACTCAGCAATAGAGCCTCTAAGAGTTGCTATAAATCACAGTGAGGAACACATCTAGGACCGTGAGAGAAATTCTTTGTGGGTTATCCTTTTACGAAATCAACCAAAGCCCACTGTGATCTAGAACAATGGTTTTCAACCGAGTCCTGAACCCCCCACCCCCCAGTCAGTCAGATGTTCAGGATATCTATAATTTATTTATTTAGACAGTTTTGCATGCCACCTTATCCTTCAATCAAAGTGGTCACAACACAACTGGAGGGATACATTTAACAGGAGGGGGTACGACTGACATACGCAAATACTATGTACTTGTAGGTCTAAATGGGACAAGATAGATTTCCATTGGTTGCAAATCTATCTCATGCGTATTCATTATGGAAGCCCTGAAAACATGACTGGTTAGAGGGGTACTCCAGGATGGGGTACAACATCATGCCTAGATAGATTTTATCATGGTTCAGTGACGCAAGGGTGGATATGGAAAAGAAATTCATTTAGGTTTCATTCATTTTCGATTTCTTTCCATTTTCGCAGTTTAGTGACTGCCAAAGTGCTTTGGCCACATTAAAATGACAAGCAAAATGAAGTAGTATGAGCTCTCATGCTAAAATTCCCACGACACCCGGGTTGTGCGTGATGGGGCAGGGACTGGATAGACCAGAAACAGAACGGAGACACTGACGGCATGGGCATTATTTGCTCTTACTAATCACACTTGCTGCCCTTAGCTCGGGGGCACAACGCCACCTCATTGGGTGCCAGCTTGCACAGTGCTGCATCTTGGGCCCATGCTAATTGCATGGGAACTGATACACACCCTCCCTGAAGTTAGCGCGAGCCCCCCCCCCCCCCAGCTGGTAACAGGGTCTACACGCATGCTACCAGCACAGGCTTTAGTAAACATGCCCCTCTGTGTCATTTTGGATGGAAAATGGCCCAAAACATAATACCAATGTCGTCATTCTTTTCCTCTTGTGTGAAAAAAGACATAACCCACTTAGAAAAACACACTTGCTCTACGCGAATTATGATTTACTAGCTCTATACTCCTAGTGAGGGTCTTTAATTAGTGGTTTCTTTAAAAAAGACAGCAGATCCCTATGATAATGTGTCCTGTTCCAGCATGTGTCCTAGAGTCAGAAATATTGCAAGTACTGGCATGACTTTTCAAAGTTAAGCAGCAGTGAATAATTTTAATATCTCGCATTCTTCTGATAGTGCTTCATGAAAATACACATTGTCCCAAAACCTAATAAGAAGAAGATGCTTGCTCGTGGGCTTGCCAAACGACATCCATAGTGATTTGATGTGAAGCAGCCCATACGGGCCCTGCTGCTAACCAGAAGCAATAAGGAGTTGGCGTCCACTCTGGATCTCTGGACAGGAGTGAGTTTTCAGCACCGGATGGTAACACAGTAACGCCTTAAGAGGCAAGCGGCTATTTTTAATCTAACAGAAGATAGAATATGCTGCAGACAAAGGGGATGAAAGAAAGAGAGAAATAAAAGAGAAAAAGGGCAAAGATCACACATGAATTCCTGTGGTAGCACGCCAGGGGCTGGCACACTTACAGAAAGGACATAGCCTAACTGATGCAAACAGACCTGCACTGAACGGAAAAATATTTGATCTGGAAATATTCCATTATAACCAGTGTCCTCAAACGAGACGATATTCTACTAATCTGATAACTGTGGCTTTTGATAGTTCATCAGGATTTGCAAACACATCTCATGGTACTCTTCAGTACCGCACTCAAGTTCCACAGCCTTTGATTCATTTTCCAGCAGTAAAACAAGAGATGGAGCAAGAGGAGGAAGAATTGCAGAGGGACCAGTAGTTCCTATTAGGTAAGGAGAAAATGAGCACGCCCTTCATTTTATAGGTTACACAGAAGCAAAAACATAATCCCAGGCTGCCCTTAAGACCGGATATAGTTACGTACAGTTGTTTCACTGTGCTGTAGTTTGAAAAATGCATTTTGCCTAAAAGGCGATGATGTTGTACCCAGAGATGTAAATTTCTCGGAAATTTGGAACCGAACGGAAAAAATGAGGAAGAAATGGAAAAATGGGCAAATAATTTTACTTGAGTAGCAATACAATAGAATGTTATATACATACTGGGTCTGGTTTTCGAAAGGCATTTACATGGTTTGAAGCCCAGTCGACCATGTAAATACCTTAAATGGGGCTATTCAACGGCACTTACATGGTTAATGCCGTTGAATATCCCCTTCTTTTTTTTTTTTATTTGATTTTGGAGAAGTGTACATCCACACAAAAAAGAAAAAAAACAGCAATACATAAAAGCAGGTAAATTGAATACAAGCAATCAAGACATGATGTCAAAAAACGTAGCCCCCATTATGAAGATTGAGCCAAAAAGATCATACTTATAAATTTATATAAGGAAATCCAGCAAAGCTACCTCAAGAGGATAAACATTTACATACCCTAAACGCCCCCACTAGCCCTGCTTGTCTTCCAAAAACTTCTCCAAATGAGATTTATTTTATTTATTTATTTATTTATTTTTATTTTTTATATACCGCGCTATTGAAATCAGCGCGGTTTACATTAAAACTGAACATAGCAACAATGCATTAAATATCACAATGTGCTTACATAGATCATGGCATAATCAAACTGGGATAACAGGGAAACTATTCACATGGTATATACAGGTATTTACATAGAGTTAAGTATTCCAGTAAACCGTGGGCATTTATAGGTCAGGTGGGAGAATGTGTAGATCTAAGGGAGAGGAGTTTTTCTTGAGATGGCTCAAGAAAAACATAAACCTGCCCTCGGAGAGTAATCACGCAATTACATGGAAACCGCAGGAAGAAACTTGCCCCAAGGGCAACAACTCGCGGCTTCAAAGCTAAAAATAGCTTACGGTGAGCCTGTGTAGAACGGGTCACATCAGGAAAAACATTCAATTTTTGTCCATAAAAAGGAACATCTTTATATTAAAAAACAACAACTTCAGTATCTTAAGTTTCACTGCTTCAGCAGGAAACGTTACCAATAAAGTGTTCTGTTTTACAATATTATCTGCAGAATCTTCCAAAAATTGAGTCAGGTTCAGACTATCTGGAGAGAGGAGGGTGTCAAACCTCCCCTCCTCCTCCTCCGCAGAGATCCGAGCTATATCTACAGGATCAGGTAACTTTAAGACCTCAGAGAAATACTTAGCAAGCAAAATCTCTGGTGAAAGCAACCGCATCACTGGAAAATTCAAAAAACGCAGGTTCCGCGCCTGAGAGGCATTTTCTAATGCCTCCAATCAAGTCTGAAACAACAAGGAGTCCTTAATGGAAGTCACCTGAACAGTATTAAAGGACTGCAGCTGAACTTCCATCTTGGACAGGGAATTATGCAATGAAACATAACTAGAATCCAGTTCTATAAATTTGTCTACCATAGCCGAGCTATATTCAAATAATGAAACCACAGTAGTGGATAATTTAGTATCAATAACTGAGATCGCATTCCATACATCTTTAAGAGTAATAGCATCCACAGGAGAAGACACAGCTAAATTTGAAGGCTCCGGTAAAGCTACAAGCTTGGGAATAAGTGGAGGAGTAGCCTAGTGATTAGAACACTGGCTTAGTAACCAAGCAACCAGGGTTCGATTCCCACTAGCACCCCTAGGGGTATGTTTACTAAAACATCTTAATGTGCGCTCTGTAACGTTATCGTGCGATAAGGTACCATAACCGGCGCTGAAGGCGGGGGAAAGGCTCCCGGAGGGTGGAGGAAGGCTCCCCAGGGGCGGAGAGAAGGGGTCAATGGGTGGAGAGTGGGAGGGGAGAGGCTCCCTGCACACTAACGCTGTGAAATCCAAGGCTCAAAACTAACGCCAGTGAAACCCTGGCGTTAGAGCAGATTTAAAGGGAAAAGAAACCATTTCCCTCAGCATTGTCCAGGGAAACCTACAAAAAAGTGATGTGTGATACATGTGTACGGAACAAAAGAGCAAATAAACCTTGAAAATGTACAAAAGAAAATGTAAAAATAAAATAACCAAGCTGGCTAATAGTGATATCAATGGGAAACATCAAAAAACACTCTCAAGAAAGCTCCAAAAAAAAGATATGAAGTTTGGAAGGGTCTATGCCCCATCCCCATACAAGGTGAATGAGCCCACAGTGTAATTGTGCTGAGCAGGGTTCCCGACTCCATTGGCCAGGTTTCCTATGGTGTGCACATGTTCCACAACAGCAGGGTGGGCATGTCGGAATGGGCAACTGGACAGATGCTGGAAAAGGGGACACAGAGGGCTGCAGGCGGCACATGCTGCGGTGCAGCTGGCCTACAGTGCAGACTAGGGTGATGCCTAGCTGGCCCATAGGAATGCTGAAACAGTAGAGCAGCCAGACAGCAACTGCTGAGGGCCCAACATGGGCACGAGTGTGCTGCCCACAGTGTCACAGGGGGTAGTACCCAGCAGGTACCCCAAAGGGCACGGAACATTGGCATGCAGTGCTGGGGGGAAGTGTGGACAGCTATGCAGGCACCCCTACCCCAGAACCCGCACCATAGGCAGCCGCCTACCCGCACAATGGATGGCCTGAGACTGCGCTCCACCAGCACCACCAGCAGAAGGGCAAGTCAGCATGGTGGCTGAGGGATACTGGTGGTGGAGGGGGCAGTGGCAGCTGCCCAGAGCAGACCGTGGCCTAGCCCTGTGTAGGTGGGTGCCATGCACTGCAACAGACAGGCCCTGTCTGACGAACAGTCATGGCATCACCAGGGAATGCACTGTCTCTGTGGCAACACAGTGGTGCAGTGCACACAGCCATTGTGTTTGGAAACAGAAGGTCACAGGTTCAAGTCTCAGCTGTGGTTCCTGCCAACCCAGTCCCCATATTTTAACCACTACTAAAACGAGCTAATACAGACAGAACCTTTAGTGCAGATGACGTAAACATGCCCAAAACACCTACATTTTACCCTAGAGAGCACAGACACCATAACCATGCGCATTACCTAGAGCAGAGTCTCCCAAATGCAGTCCTGGAGGGCCAAACACCATTCAGGTTCCATGCTGCCTCTAATAAAGATGCCTGTGCTGCATTTCTATGCGCCGCCCCCATGGTATGCAGATGTATCTCATGCATATTCATGAGGGACAGCATGAAAACCTGAACAGTGTTTGGCACACCAGGACTGGAGTTGGGAATCTCTGCCATAAAGCAGCAGCCAACAGGGGCAGACACACCCGCACCCACGAGCTCCATTATCCAATGCCTCCTAGAGAGGCAGGACATTGGGCCCTGCGTGCATCTCCCAATACTAGCATTTGCATACCTTAGCAATGCCACCCTAAACCTGGGAATACGGTACACAGCTATCAAAAGGTTGCTATGATTACTGGCAGATAGCAATTCCGAAGTTAAGTACAATTTTCTGATTGAGCTGCATCATGGCAACCTTTCTGATGTCTGTGGAGTGTGCTACAGGTCTTGTGTCTGACAGTGTTTACCACCCTGGGGAGTGACCCCAACAGTATTGCGTACCATAGCCATGCCTGCACTGTGCCCAGGACTGGAGCGGTGGCCAGGGCTGCCAAACACCTCTATAGTTGTACAATGCTGGCATAGGTGTGGGAGTGTGTGTCTGTCTATCCAGTGTGTGGTGGCTGCAAACACCCTCCACAGCCCACACTGCCAGCACTGTTGCCAGTATTGGCCTGCCAATGTGCATAATGAGGCGCAAGGTACCATGGGTATAGCCCGGACAGGGTGGCCTGGCCAGGATGCATCTGCACAGTGCATAGGGCGATGGCTGTGACATTGTAGTGCCCGGCCACCACCTGCACAGACAGGGTGGCCACAGCATGTCCTGCTGGGAGATCACTCTCACCCTGACTGAGCAGTGACCACGGCATGGCTAGGTTCCCCCATAGTGCTATATAGAATTTTTCTCATGTGATGTTTCTGGTTTCTTTTTTTGGGGCCCAATCACTGATTTATCTGCTTAGTGTGTATGCTGACATCCCAGTTCTGGGTGCATGCATCTCCTCCAGGGACATGCACTATGGACTAGCTAGCAGACTGTCTGCAGCTAGTATGTGTCTTGCTGGAACACCTTGCAGGATGCAGTGGCTGGAGGCTTGCTGCAGGAGAATATCAGATAGTAGTGGGGCGCAGCTGAGCATTTCCAGGCCTAATGTCTGTCTGCTAGTGCTTTATGGATGTGTACAGAGCTGCATTGACTGCCCTGTAGGGTATCTGTTCCCCAGCAGGACTGGGGTTGATGGTCCCCTCCACTGCCACCATTGCAGGGAGGTAGAATGTGGATCTGTTGGTGGGAGACCCTGTTTCCCACCCTCAGCCCCAGAGGGTGGGTTGGGTGGTAGTACATAATCTGCCTATGGGTCAAACCTGACTGAAAAATACCGATGTATCCAAGGTGTGTCTGCAGGAACTACCTATCTCACACACTAGCACTGCTGGCGACCTGTAGCATGGCCAATTTCTGCCATGGAAGGTGCTGTGGACCTGGTGCTGGGTGCCCCACCTCACCCTCAGGGTGAGCACAGTACCCGCACAATGTGATGGTGTGTAGCTACTCTTTGCCAGTAACACACACGGTCAGTTCCCCCTACCTGGCCGAGGTGCTGTGGGGGTGCATACCCCATCTTGTGATCATCCGTAGACTGATGATTTTCATGTGCAGTGCATCATGAGTACGGGTGGGTTAACCCTATCCTGGTGATCACAGCAAACTGTTTGTGTGGTGCCATGCAGTCCTTCTGCAGCCAGCCAGGGGTTTGTTAGCAGCTGTAGCCCACTGATTACTTCACTGCCTGTGGAGGCAGAGGTCATGGGTTCAAACCCACAGTGGGGTGATTTGATAGGGCTGTCCAAAGCATTGTCTGTTTTTAATGTACATTAGTGCTGCCAGCAGAAACACCCTCAGAGTACTGTAACCATAAGGTGCCTCAGAAGGCGCCCTATGAAGCGCCTTCTGAGGCACCTTATGGTTACAGTCTATATAAGGTGCCTTATAAGGTGTCCTATGGAGCGCCTTATAGGGTGCCCTATAGGGGACATTATAGGGTGCCGTGGCGGACAGTGCACTTTATAATGTGCCCTATGGGGTGCCTTATAGGGTGCCTTATGCGGCACCTTGGGTTACGGCATGTGAGGGTGTGTTTGCTGGCAGCAATAATTAAAATACAAATAAAATGCCTCAAGAAACAATACTTACATGTCAAAGCTGATGCCTCAGCCAGCCTTATGCATTAGGCACACTGGGGGATCAAACTCATGACCCCTGTATCATCAATCAGTGTATTAACCATTGTGCTACACCTCCATTTCTGTTTTTGCATATCTGGGCGCCTACTTAAGAGTACCGCGCGTTAACGCGCTTAGCGGCGCTTCGCCCGATAATGTGCGCAGCAGCGCGCGTTATCGCGCAATAATCCCGTTTTGCTACTTTAAGACTGCAATGCCCACTCCTTTTATGGCAGCCTACACACTATCACCGGGCGCACGTTAAGACGGTTTAGTAAACATACCCCCTTGTGGTCTTGGGCAAGTCACTTAACACTCCACTGCCTTGGAAGAAAGGCCTGGCAATCTACTTCTGGTGACACTGCCAAGAAAACCCAGGAGCTTCTGGGTCACCAGGAGTCAGGAATGACTTGAAGGCACACATTGCATTTACCAACCCTAGCTTCACTAGATGGAGTCCCAAATACCATGGAAGATAACATAAGCATAGGAGGTGGAGAAGAAATAGGAGCCCCAGAGCTAAAAGAAGCTCCATGCAGGGAAGGTGTTGCAGTCTGCCTAGGAACCAAATGCTTATCAAGGGGGCCAGAAACCCTGCCCAGAATCAGATGGTGCCTTTGGACTCCCCTTAATCTTATGCTTCCCCATTCCTGCTGAACACAAACTCCTCAACGCCTCAGGAGCACCAAAGGGTCGTGTCACGCCCCTTTGGCTCACAACCCAAGGGCCACAGCCTGTGGCCGAGAGGCGACCAGTAATTTGTAGAGTAGGCAGACAAGACCTCTGAGGGAAGCAGCTTTCCAAAGTATGCCAGCAAGAAAGAGTTTCAAACAGCAGGAGCAGGTAGGAGAGCCGATAGCAGAGCAGATTACACGCCCCAAATCCTCCACACATCACCAGTCCAGCTCAATCCCATCCCCTTCTAACTCCCCTAATCCGATTAGCATTGGGGCGTGTTGGAAGCATTCTGGGGCGGAGCAGAGGCGGAGACTGCTGCTAACCAGGTGGTGGCAATATTGCACCGCTACCCAGTTAGCAATCTGTGGCTAAAACTAGGCCAGCTTTTGGCTTGCCTAGTTTTAGCCATGGATCACTAACCGGATAGAGGTGCAATATCGCCATTACCCGGTTAGACTCCATGGCTGTTTCCTCTGTGTGCTAAATCCGGATATTCAATGCCATTGCCGCAGCATTGAATATCCTGGATTAGGGGTCAGCTGGCAGGGCTATACACCAAAGTGGTACATAGCCTGCCTAGATGAATATTGGGCACATATTTCTTATATGTTTTATTTGAACAATTCCAAAATGGCAATGGCAATATGGGGGATATTTTAGAAGCCTTATGCATGAGTTGGACATCTGAAAACAGGCACTTAGATGTCCAAAGAATGGAGACATTCCAGGGGCCATTTTAAAAGCCAGGTATGTAGACAACCCCAGCATGAGAACGTCCAAGTAGTGCAAGGGTGTAGTGGAGGCATGACCGAGGTGGAGCAAGAGAGTTGCACATCACGGTGTGATTTCAAATTAGCACAGGCACGTCTGGCCCTGGTTGTTGAGAAGCCCATGCCTAGACCTGCTCCTGACCACAAATAAGGTGAAAAAAGTGCTCCTTCATGGGTGTAACACTTCAAGAGGGAAGTGCAAAATGAACTTATATTACCACAGTAATTATTTCCTGCCCAAAGAAACCTGAGCATAAGTATATACTACACACCTACAGGTCTCTGAGGCTGGCTGCAGGAGCTGTGGATATTTCACAAAGCTAAGACTCTAATTTTCTCTCTTATTTCTGATGCTTTCTAGTTATCAATATAGAGACTAACTGTCCGTTTTGTGGGAATTGTTAATATAAAGTTTAACTGTGGTTATAAATTAAGCTTGGGGATATTCAGCCTACTGGAACCTGAGTATCCAGATAACAAAGGTTTAAATCTGTTGGAGAAGGCTTGCTCTTTCTGGGCAGGAGAGGTGACAGATTTTGCTCTCAGTTTCTGCTCTCAGGCAGGCAGGGGCTAATTTGAGCCCATCTTACAACCTGACCAGTGGCCACACCTACAGGTCTCTGAGGCTGGCTGCAGGAGCTGTGAATATTTCACAAAGCTAAGACTCTAATTTTCTCTCTTATTTCTGATGCTTTCTAGTTATCAATATAGAGTCTAACTGTCTGTTTTGCGGGAATTGTTAATATAAAGTTTAACTGTGGTTATAAATTAAGCTTGGGGATAATCTGACTGTCTCCTTTTCTGGGTAACCTTGGAGCAGATATCTGTGGGTGCCCCCAGTTCAGGAACAGCCTACTGGCCAGAGACACTTAGGTTCCCGCCCACCTTACCCCTCACCCCACCCACCCCAGGGGCTGCATTACCTATATAGTACTCGCATATGTTGCCATCTATCCTTTTAACTTAGGTTACAGCCCACATCTTCTTTCTCCTTCCTTCTTCTTCTTCCTCTTCTCCTTCTAGGACTGCTTATTCAGCATGTCGTGTATTCGGTGCAATAACTGCAGTACTTTCATTCCAAGACGAATCATATGGAACCTCAGAGCTTGTCCTATGTGCCTCAGGTCAGCTGCCATGCATAAAGAACTGACTCTACTAAGGGAAGACCTAGCTGCCATGCATAAAGAGGTGACCCTACTCAGGGAGGAACTGGCTGCAATGAAGCGCACCTCTTCTAGGATACAAATTGAACAATGCCCACCACCGCTCCCACAAAGCATCAAATATCCCAGGGACAAGGGGATCACAGCGGGTTCTGGTAGATTGTGACCTGTAACTCACAGACATCCTATGCATCAAAAGATATCCCTGCATAATGCCTTCTCTACCTTGGCTATTGAGGATGAGGAACTGAGGGAGGCAATGAAGCGCACCTCTTCTAAAATACAAACTGAACAAAGTCCACCACCACTTCCACAAAGAATGAAACACCCAGGGAACAAATGGATCACAGTGGGTTCTGGTACATTGCGACCAGTGACACAGAGGCATCCTATGCATCAGGAGATATCCCTGCATAATGCCTTCTCTGCCTTGGCGAATGAGGATGCCCAATCCAAAGAAACTGAAGGGCCCTTAAATGACACAGACGATGCCCAATCTCCTGCTAAAGGAACAAATATGAAGAAATCCTCACCAAACAGGGAGGAGGAGGGAGGAGTGGCCTAGTGGTTGGGACAAGGTACTACAGGCCGGAAGGTCAGTGGTTCAAATCCCACTAGAGGATAGCAACCTTGGGCCAGAAGGACTGGGGTTTCTAGTTCCGCAGGTGCTCCTTGTGGTCTTGGGCAAGCCACTTAACCCTCCATTGCCCATGTTCCCTGTAAGTATTAGTGTATGTGTCTCATATCCCCTCGTGTTAAATGTATCCCCCAACCGCCTTGACCCAGTGAAAAGCGGGATATAAATGCAGCTAAATAAATAAATAAACAAACAGCAAACTTGGTGATTCCATCATCAGTGGCATCAACTTGGGAATACAGTTCAAAGGAGAGAAGATAGTCAAGTGCCTCCCAGGCTCTCCAGCCAGCAGGAATACAAACCATGTTGTTGAAGTACTTAGCGCAGAAAGTGAACACTCCAAACTTGATGTGGTTATCCACTTGGGCACAAATGACCTGGCTAGAAACAGTGCCTCTACAGTCCAAAAGGACTTCCAATCTCTGGGAGAGAAACTCAAGCCCATTGTTAACACTGTTGCATTCTCAGTGCTTGGTAAAGGGGCAAAAAGGCTGCATCGCATTAACAGCTTTAATACATGGCTCCAGATATGGTGCAAACAAGAAGGATTCAGATTTATTGGGGACTGGGGTTACAGATGGAACATCAAGAGACTATACTGTGCTGATGGACTACATCTCTCTGTCGCAGGGAAAAGAATCCTAAGTGAAAAATACAAGCAATATGTGGATATGCATTTAAACTAGAAAAAGGGGGTGACGGATGTGGAAGGTCAAGCTCTGGATGTCACCCCCTGCAAAAGCAGATTAAAATCAGAAACAGCCACACTTTTAAACCACACATCAAAAACAAGTGGAAAGATGTAGGCAGAACAAAATCAATGCTAAATACACGCAAGCCAGTTAAATGCTGGAAAGTAATGAGCACAAATGCTCGAAGCTTAGCCAACAAAGTTCCAGACCTAGAAGCCCTAGTGGTGGAAATGGATTTGGACATTGTGGCCATTATAGAAACATGGCTAAACGAATCGCATGATTGGGATATAGTCATACCTGGCTATAATCTATTCAGAAGAGACAGAGAAAATGGAAGAGGAGGAGGAGTAGCCTTGTATGTCAAAAGCAATATTAAAGCTACTGAAATGCAGGGGGCATGGGGAAAAGAAGAAGCACTCTGGATTGTGTTGGAAAGAGGAGATGGCACTGTCATCCATACTGCTGTAGTCTACAGACCTCCAACACAAATTGAAGAGGTAGATAACGAATTGATTATAGATATTGCCAAGATAGCCACAAAGGGGGAAGCAATCATATTGGGCGACTTTAATCTACCTGATGTGGATTGGATTACTCCTTCTGCAAATCTGGAAAGAAGCAAAAAAATCCTTGATGCTCTCCAAGATGCGTTACTTAAACAAATGGTGATGGAACCAACCAGGGAAAGCTCAACGTTGGATTTAGTGCTCACCAACGGCAATAGCGTGTCGAATGTCTGCGTTAGTGCCCCTGTGAGCAGCAGCAATCATCACACGGTGTGGTTTGAGATAAAAGCCAAGGTGCAGTCCAATCATAGCAAGCTCAAAGTCCTAAACTTCAAAAACACCGACTTCAATAAAATGGCCGAGTACCTAAAGGAGGAGCTGACAGGGTGGAAGGAGATAAAAGGGAAATGGAATTGCAATGGGCTAAACTAAAGGTGGTAATAAAAGGGGCAACAGATAAGTATGTAACAAAAGTAAACAAAAACAAGAGGAGAAGAAAGCCTATTTGGTTTTCCAAAGAAGTGGCTGCTCAAATAAAGGCAAAAAACACAGCTTTCGCAAAATTCAAAAGCTTGCAAACAGAGGAACACAGAAATGAATACAAGATCAAACTCAGAGACAAAAAGAGAAATAAGGATAGCAAAATCAAAGGCAGAGGAAAAGATGGCTAAAGATGTGAAATGTGGTGACAAAACCTTCTTCAGGTATATTCGGGAAAGGAAGAAGATCAGAGGTGGAATTGCAGGACTCAGAAGTGCTGCGAACGGACTCGTGGAAATTGACATTGAAAAAGCAAAATTGCTAAACAAATACTTCTGCTCTGTTTTTACTAAAGAAAATCCTGGAGAAGGACCACCTGTGACTCCCAAATATAAAAATGGGAATGAAGTAGTTACCATGCCATTCACAGAAGATGAGGTGTTAGAACAACTTGCAAAACTGAAAGTGGACAAGGCCATGGGACCAGATGGGATACATCCCAGGATACTGAAAGAGCTCAGAGAGGTTCTTGTAGGGCCGTTAAAGGATGTTTTCAACAGATCCTTGGAAACAGGAAAGGTTCCTCAGGACTGGAGAATGGCTGATGTCGTACCTCTACACAAAAGTGGTGACAGGGAAGAAGTGTCAAACTACAGGCCTTTGAGCCTTACCTCAGTGGCGGGAAAAGTAATGGAGGCGCTCCTGAAAGGGCGAATAGTGAACTTTCTCAAAACCAACAGGTTGCAAGACCCGAGGCAACATGCGAAACAAATCTGATTGAGTTCTTTGACTGGGTGACCAGGGAGCTAGATCGGGGCATGCGATGGATGTCATCTACCTGGATTTCAGCAAAGCCTTTGATACTGTTCCTCATAGAAGGCTTATCAATAAACTCAGTAGCTTGGGGATGGATCCTAAGATGGTAAATTGGATCAGAAATTAGTTGACTGACAGACTACAGAGGGTGATGGTAAATGGAGCTCACTCGGATGAAGGGAAGGTGATTAGCGGCATGCCCCAGGGATCAGTCCTGGGCCCAGCACAGTTCAATGTATTTGTGAGTGATATTGCTGAAGGACTGAATGGAAAAGTCTGTCTTTTTGCAGATGACACGAAAATTTGCAACAGATTAGACTCTCCTGAGGGAGTGGTTAACATGAGGAAAGATCTACAAAAGCTGGAAGAATGGTCAAATGCTTGGCAATTAAGATTTAATATGAAGAAGTGCAGAGTCATGCACTTGGGTAGCAGAAATCCAAGGGAAATGTACGTAATAGGGGGCGAGAGGTTGGTGTGCATGGATCAGGAGAAAGACCTTGGTGTGATTATTTCTGAAGATCTCAAGGTGGCAAAACAGTGCGACAAGGCGGTGGCAAAAGCCAGGAGGATGTTGGGTTGCATTCAAAGAGGAATCACCAGCAGAAAGGAAGAGGTACTTATGCCACTGTACAAGTCACTGGTGAGGCCTCACTTGGAATACTGTGTTCAGTTTTGGAGACCGTACCTTGCAAAGGATGTAAAAAGACTGGAAGCTGTTCAGAGGAAGGCGACCAAAATTATTTGGAGCCTGCGTCAGAAGCCTTATGAGAAGAGACTTGAAGACCTAAACATGTACATTTTGGAGGAGAGGAGGGACAGGGGAGATATGATTCAGACCTTTAAATACTTAAAGGGATATAATGAACAAACAAACCTCTTCCAAAGACGGGGAAGCTGTAAAACTAGAGAGCACAACAGGAAGCTGCAAGGTGGTAAATTGAAAGGCAATGTCAAGAAATACTTTTTCACGGAAAGGGAGGTGGATGCTTAGAATGCCCTCCCGATGGAAGTGGTGGGGTAAACACGGTGACGGAATTCAAAATGGCATGGGATAGACACAGTGGATCCCTTTACAGCAACAGGATAAAATCAAAATAAACTGAACCATCTAATTTCTCAACAAATAGGGGTGGCCTGCACGGAGCGGCAGGTGCACCTACTCTTGCCATCGTGCTGGGCAGACGAGATGGACCATGCTGGTCTTTATCTGCCGTCATTTACTATGTTACTATGTTACCATGTAAACATATTACAGGCCTGCCACCATATGTCTGAGTATCTGAAATGGCAGGTCAGGATATGCACTAGGTGCAAAGAGCTTTTTGCTCTCAGGAAACAAGTCCGATCTCTGGGGGCTAGAGTAGGAGACTTGGAGCAACTGAAGTAGACAGAGAGGTATATAGACGAGACCTACAGAGACGTAGTACTGAAGTCCCAACTCCATTCTGGCAGCCTCTCAGTTGCCATGGAGGAAAGAGGTCACGTGAAAGGAGAGCATCACCTTGTTGTGGCAGGAAGTGATCCTGTAGCTAGGACCTGTCCGCCAGGAGATGTAAAACCCTCTCACACTGAGGACGTGTCTTCAGGGCAATGTGCCCATGAGGGGAGGGTTAGGATGACCATTATAGTAGGTGATTTGATCATTAGGCATGTAGATAGCCGGATGGTTGGTGGACATGAGGATTGCCTGGTAAAATGCCTTCCTGGTGCAGACCTCATGCGCCTCATAGATAAGGTGCTGGGGAAGAGCCTGCTGTCTTGGTACATGTTGGTACCAATGACATAGGAAAGTGTGGTAGGGAGGTTCTAGAAGCTAAATTTAGGCTTTTAGGTAGAAAGCTGAAATCTAAAACTTCCAGGTAGCAGTCTCAGAAATTCTTCCCGTTCCACTCACAGGACCCAAGATGCAGGCAGAGCTCCGGAGTCTTAATGTGTGAATGAGATGATGGTATAAGGAAGAGGGGTTTGGATTTGTAAGGAACTGGGCAACATTCTGGGGAAGGGGGGGCTTTTCCAAAAGGACGGGCTCCACCTTAACCAGGGTTGAACCAGGCTGCTGGCATCAACCTTCAAAAAGGAGATAGAGCAGCTTTAAAACTAGAAAATGGGGGAAAGCCGACAGTGGCCCAGCAGCGCATGGTTCAGAATGATGTATCTTTGAAGTATAGTAGTAAAATAGGGAAGTCAGGGCATCCCGATAGAGAGAATCCAATAAAGGTAAAATTAACCCAGGTTCCTTTAAGTAAAAGCCAGACCACCTTGAAAGATTCCAAATTATCCCTGTTATCTAATAGCCAGACTGTTAATATGAACAAAAAACAAACTTTGAAATGCCGGTATGCAAATTGTTAAAGCCTAAAAAATAAGATGGGAGAATTAGAATATATAGCACTGAATGAAAGGTTAGACATAATTGGCATCTCAGAGACCTGGTGGAAGAAGGATAACCAATGGGACACTGTGATGCCAAGTTACAAACTATAACCACAATGATAGGGTAGATCACATTGGTGAAGGGGTGACGCTGTATGTTAAAGGGGTGACGCTGTATGTTAAAGAGGACACTCACACAGCCAACAGGCCTCCCACTCACACCAAACACTTTAGCACCTTTATCCAATCAGAAAATGGTTAGTTCCCACGATATTTCACTTTACTACTACTGACCCATGCCACCCATGAATTCACGTACAATATCCACTCGAGTTTAAATATGGTATATAATAAAAGCATATTCATAGTATAATGTTGATTGTACATAGTTATCCCTGTTATTCCATGTTATATATTCCCTTGTTCTCTGTAAACTCGATGTTACCTGTACACATTGCAGTATATTTTGTTCATTGTACACCGCACTGATTTTAATAGCGCGGTATATAAGAGATGTTAAATAAATAAATAAATAAATAAATAAATTGCGTCAAACAGGATAAAGAAAATAAAATACACTGTAGAGGACATAGGATGAGGGTGAAAGGGGATAAACTCAGGAGTAATATGCAGAAATATTTCTTTACGGAAAGAGTGGTAGATGCGTGGAATAGTCTTCCAATGGAGGTGCTTGAGATGAGAACAGTATCTAAATTCAAAAAAGCATAGGACATACACAGAGGCTCTCTAAAGGAAAAAAGGGGGACTCTTGTAGTGGGAGATATGGAAGGGCAGACTAGATAGGCCATGTGGACTTTTTCTGCCATATGTTTCTATGTTTCTATGAAATGCTAAACGAAATAGGGAAGCTAGCAAAGTTTACAATACAGCAGTAATGGGAGATTTCAGTTACACCGGTATTGACTGGGTCAATGTTCCATCAGGTCATGCTAGGGACATTGATCCAGTCAATGAAGTTTCTAAAGGAAGTAAATGACTGCTTCATGGAGCAGCTGGTTCAGGAACCTACTTGAGGAGAAGCTATTTTAGATCTAGTTCTTAGTGGAACGCAGGATCTAGTGCAAGAGGTAACAGTGTTGGGGCCACTTGGCAATAGCGAAAATAATTTGATCACATTTGATTTAATAAATGGAGGGAGGATAACAAGAAGATCCACTTAACTTTCAAAAAGGAGACTATGATAAACTAAGGAAAATAGTTAAGAAAAAACTAAAAGGAGCAACTGCAAAGGTTAAGGGTCTACACGAGTCCTGGGCGGTATTCAAATATACTGTCCTGGAAGCCCAGACCAGATATATCCCATGCTTTAAGAAAGGTGGAAGGAAGGCCAAACATCCAGGCAGCAAACTATGATGGAATGCCTTCCCCACAAGATGGCGGCGGTGGAGTCGCAGCCAAAGGATCACCATGCAAGAAGGCCATGCCTAAGACCACACGGGCCCAGGAGAAATGTCCATTCCACTCGGCAGCCCTCCGGAGACAGAGGTGATTCTAGCAGCCATCCAGACAAGCAATATGGAGCTCTCAGAAAATTGGGAACTATACAAGCTGAGCTAAGGGAAGTCCAGACCGAGCTGAGGGTGATGATTGATAGGACTGAGGGGCCGAGTTGCACATTGTGGGGACTGAAGATGATCTTCTGGGACTGAAACGTGATTCTTCTGCCCATAACTTGATCCTCCAAAAGTTGGTTGCTAAAGTGGATGACCTTGAAAACAGGCCGAGAAGATCTAACATTCCGATTTTGGGCATCCCGGAGGGCAGAGAAGGGCATTCTATGGAGGACTTTCTGGAGCAGCTTCTGAGAGAACCTTTTACAGACCCATTGCTATCAGACAATGTTGTGGTGGAGCATGTCCATCGAGTCCCAGGTGGCCTGCAGTCTCCAGGGGCAAGGCCTTGCCCAATACTTGCTAAGCTACTTAATTACAGGCACAGGGACTACATCCTACAACAGGCCCAGAAGGTGGGAACAATTGATCATAAAGAGTATAAATTATGGATTTTTCCTGATTACAGTGCCAAATGCGACAAGAAGTGGCAGGCATTCCAGTAGGTGAAGAGGAGACTGTTTTCACATAATATCCCTCAAGTATTACTATATCCCACCAAGCTCCAGGTGAACTGGAAAGGGGAAATAGTGTTTTCTCAGATCCTAAAGAGGTCAAGAAATTTCTCAAGCTACACTTTCCCAATAACCCACCTCTAGATGCCAATCTGCCTAAGAGAATAGCGAAAACCCCTGGTTCTCCGAGAGCTGCAGGGTCTGAGAAGCAGGCAATGACCACGCATCAAAAAATCATCGAGGCCTTCGGGCACAGTGATGAGGTGGGGTGGCGTGATTCCTGAGACTTCCCAGATATGATTGTGGGTATTTTGAGTGTGTCTGAACTATTTAGTGGGGTGGAACGTTTGTCTAATAGAGTGAGGTGTAATACCGGGCTGTGGAGGATGGGCAGAAGAATGGAGGATGCCACTGTTTTAGACGCTGGGTCCCCTGTGCAACAGTTATGCAGGAGTTCCAGTTGGAGGATATTACCAGCTTTTTATCCCCAAGTGGTCTGTCGGGATGGCTCTGGCATGTTTCCATCTGAGTCATGGGAGCTCCCCTATAGCCTAGAGGGCCCAGCTCCTAGATCCCACCTGGAGGGTATCCTCCCAGAGGCCTTGGTTGGGCCAAGATTTCAGCTGTTTTTTTCTATTTTGTTATACGGTTACAGGTTATCCCAGGGGTGCGCTATCTTGTGGGGGGGGGTGAGCGGGGGTTTTGGAAAGGAATGGGGTGGGTGCTTGCATAGAGCTCAAATTCTAAATCAAGATATCTGTTGATGATGTTTGTTTTTATGTGTCATCTATAAATGTAAGGGGCTTATAAACACTGTGCAGGAGGAATCTGGTGTTCAGACATATGTTTGCTGCAGGAGACTCCCCTGGTGGCCCTGGATTTTTCATTTTATTTTATTTACATTCTCTTATATACCACGCTATTCTGCATCAGTGTGGTTTACATTGAACAAACTGAAATTACATTGAACAGGGCATTATAACTTGGAGATAACTATTTTACAGGGAACATGGGCTATGGAAGGTTAAGTGGCTTGCCCAAGTCCACAAGGAGCACCTGTGGGACTAGAAACCCCAGTCCTTCCAGCCCAAGGTTCCTTCAATGCTTCCCCAACTCAGACGACATCACGTAGCCACACCTCATCCCTACCCAACATCCATTGAGCAGACACCTCTCATCCCTACCCAACACCCATTGAGCAGACACCCCAATCACCCACTCCGACACTCCAACCCTCCTTTCCCGGTTAGTCTCCCGACCGACCTTGATTCTACACTTACAGCCACTTTTAAATAACATGCATAGATATATTTAAGAGTTATGTACATAGTTTTAATTGTTCTCCAAGTCTAAATTCCTTGTTTTACTGTAAGTCCAATGTAGCCCCCCACACTGGACATTTGTGTTATTTGTGAACCGCGCTGATGCTAAATAGTGCGGTATATAAAAATGCTAAATAAATAAATAGTTGCTGTCCTCTAGTGGGATTTGAACCCCTGACCTTCTGGCCTGAAGTACCTCGCCCAACCACTAGGCCACTCCTCCACTCCAATGCTGACCCCTTGAGGACCGGTTGGGTGGGAGATACGCTACATTCGCTAGGTAAGACCAATAGTGCGGGAGTAGCTACTTTGTTTCGGAGAGGATTCTTATTTCAGATTCTTAACAAATAGAAGGACACCCAGGAGAGGGTATTAGCTCTGGAACTGCAGTGTCCGGTCTCACTTGTTTGGTTAATCTGTATGCCCCTAATAAGGACCAGAAGGTTTTTGTCAAGATAGAGGGATGGTCCACCCTGCTTGTGATTTATGGTGGTAATTTCAATTTGGTCCCTCAGGGAGGACTAGACAGATCTGCCGAAGAGTCCGGGGAGGCGGAGTAGAGGGAAGGATCTCTGCGATCCCTCAGGAAGGCCCATAATTTCATGGATATTTTGTGGATAAAACACCCTGACCTGAGACAGTACATCTGCTACTCTTCCATACATAATTCATATTCCAGGCTGGATTATTTTCTCCTTAGTCCTTTCCTCCCTCACCTGGTTTGCAGCTTGTCGTGCTGTGAGGGCTTGTGTGCAACAGTGATGCTGAGAGCTAAGCTATCAGTAGCTTAGCTGCTGGCAGGGTCTCCCCTGATAGACAAGTCTCAGCTGAGGAGCTAGACTAAGACAAACTACCCTTCTGGGCAACAGCAGAATGGGATGGTGTTGTAAGGGGAGAATCATATTTCTATGACATATGCAACAACACTGGAATTAACTGGATAAAAGAAAGGCTTGGCAAATCTCCTTCTGTATCTTGCCACGAAAACCCAATGTTGTTGTCGACTCATGACGACCCTCTGGATAGTTGTCCTAAATTGTGTTCGGTCTTCAGTCAGGTGCCTCATTGTTGACAGACTGGTACCTGTAGCTGCTGTTATTGTATTGATCCATATCATTGTTGGCCTTCCTCTTTTGCGTTGACCTTCTATCTTGCCAAGCATGATGTCTTTCTGTAATGATCTCATTCTTCGCATGATGTGTCCAAAGTATGAAAGTCAAAGTTTTGTCATCTGAGCTTCCAAAGAAAGCTTAGGTTTGATCTCTTCTAGTACTGACTGGTTTGTTCTTCGGACAGTCCATGGTATACGCAGTATTTGCCGCCAGCACCATAATTCAAAGGCATCAATTTTCTTCCTGTCTATCTTTTTCACTGTCCAGCTTTCACATCCATATGATGTTATTGAAAATACCATGGCTTGAACAAGTCAAATCTTTGTATGGAGAGAGACATCTCTGCTCTTGATAATCTTGTCTAGGTCTTTCATAGCCACTCTGCCAAGAGCAATGCGTCGTCTGATTTCTTGACTGCTTGTTGCTTCTTTATTGATAGTTGATCCAAGTAGGTTAAAGTTGTCCGCGATTTCAATTTCTTCTCCTTCAACGATGAACTTGTTGATTTTGCCAGTTGTCATGATCTTTGTCTTCTTTACATTAAGGTGCAGGCCCATTTTGAGACTATGCTCTTTGATTGTGAGAAGCAAATGTTTCAGATCATCTTCACTTTCAGCCAGTATCATAAGCATAGCGAAGGTTGTTGATGAGTCTTCCACCAATTTTCACACCTCTGTTGTCTTCATACAATCCTGCTTCTCTGATAATTTGTTCTGCATATAAATTAAACAGGTGGGGGAAAGTATGCAGCCTTGTCTTACACCTTTGCTTATTTTAAACCATTCTGTTTCTCCTTGTTCCGTTCTAGCTGTTGCTTCTTGATCAATGTACAGATTGTGCAAGAGAACGATCAGGTGTTCTGGTATACCCATGCGTCTTAATGTGGCCCAGAGTTTCTCATGATTTACACAGTCAAAAGCCTTGCTATAGTCAAAAAAGCACAAATAGATATCCTTTTGGTATTCTTTAGTCTTTTCAAGGATCCATCTTACATCTGCGATGATGTCTCTCGTTCCTCGCACTTTCCTGAACCCTGCTTGCCAATGGATAGTCACAAAACAAATTACACTATAGTGCTGGAAGATGAGACCCCCAGGATGGAAGGCACTTGGGATGAGCGGAAGATTTCTCAGAATAAAGCCAGCATATATGATGTGGTTGGATCTGCTGATGTAGCTGTCATGAAAAGAGAGTTAGAAGCTGCAAAGATGTCTTACATTTTGGGATATGGAGCATACGAAGCATGAACTAAGGGAAGTTGGAGATGGTTAAGAATGAAATGGAACGTGTACAACTCAAACTGTTGGGTGTCAGTGAACTGAAATGGAATGGCTTTGGGCACTTTGCTTCTGATGATCATATGATCTACTATGCTGGAAATGAAAGACAAAGAAGAAATGGTGTTGCATTTATAAGTAAGAAGAAACTTGCAAGAACTGTAATGAAATACAATGCAAACAGTGAACACTTGGGGGTATGTTTACTAAACTGTCTTAGGGGTATGTTTACTAAACTGCGGTAACGGTAAATAACGCGCGTAATGTAACGTTAATGATCGTTAGCGCATCATAACGCGCGTTATGACGCTCTAACGATCGTTAACGTTACATAACGCGTGTTATGATGCGTTAACGATCGTAAAGCTCCGCAGCGCGGTAAAACACCGCAGAAGGTGGAGAGAGGGCGGAGAGAAGGGGTCAGTGGGCGGAGAGTGGGCGGGGAGAGGCTCCCTTCACACTAACGCGCTGATCTGAAGAGCTAAATCCCAACGAGAATGAAAACCTGCCGTTAAATGCACATTACAGGGGAGAGAAACCATTTCAGTGTCAGCAATGTACAGCCTAGGCAGGGAAACCTAAAATAAGTGATACGTGTGATACATGTTCACAGAACAAAAGGGCACATAAACACTGAAAATGACCTCAACAAACTGGAAAAAAACCATAACCAAGCTGGCCAATAGTGGTATTAATGAGAAACATCAAACCCCCCCCCCCGAGAAAGCTCCATAGAAAAGATATAAATCGTGGAAGGGTCTACACTCCGTCCCCATACAAGGTGAATGAGCCCACAGTGAAATAGCGCTGCTCAAGGTTTTCCACTCCATCGGACAGGGTTCCTATGGCGTGCACATGTCCCGCAACATCAGGGCGGGCATGTCGGAACGGCAACTGGACAGATGCCGGAAAAGGGGATACAGAGGGCCGCAGGCGGCACATGCTGTGGTGCAGCTGGGCCACAGTGCGGACTAGGGTGATGCCTAGCTGGCCCATACGAATGCTGAAACAGCAGAGCAGCCAGACAGCAACTGCTGAAGGCCCAATATGGGCACGACTGTGTTTCCCACAGTGTCACAGGGGATAGTACCCAACAGCTACCCCCAAGGGCACAGAACATTGGCAGGCGGGGCTGGGGGGGAGCGTGGACGTCTATGCAGGCACCCCTACCCCAGAACCCACACCATAGGCAACCGCCTACCTGCACACTGGATGGCCTGAGACTGCGCACCACCAGCACCACCAGCAGAAGGGCATGTCAGCATGGTGGCTGAGGGATACTGGTGGTGGAGGGGGCAGTGGCAGCTGCCCAGAGCAGACCGTGGCCTAGCCCTGTGTAGGTGGGTACCATGTACTGCAACAGACGGGCCCTGTCTGACGAACAGTCATGGTATCACCAAGGAATGTACTGACTCTGTGACAACAAGGTGGTGCAGTGCACAAAACCAGTGTATTCAGAAGCAGAGGGTCACAGGTTCAAGTCTCAGCTGTGGTTCCTGCCAACCCAGTCCCCATATTTTACCCACTACTACAACATGCTAATACAGACAGCACCTTTATTGCAGATGACGTAAACATGCCCAAGACACCTACATTTTACCCTACAGAGCACGGACACCATAAACATGCACATTACCTAGAGCAGAGTCTCCCAAATGCAGTCCTGGAGGGCCAAACACCATTCCGGTTCCATGCTGCCTCTGATAAAGATGCCTGTGCTGCATTTATATGTGCCACCCCCATGGTATGCAGATGTAACTCATGCATATTCATGAGGGACAGCATGAAAACCCGAACAGTGTTTGGCACCTCAGGACTGGAGTTGGGAACCTCTGCCGTAAAGCAGCAGCCAACAGGGGCAGACACACCCGCACCCACAGGCCCCATTAGCCAAAGCCTCCTGGAGAGGCAGGACTTTGAGCTCTGCGTGCATCTCCCAATACTAGCACTTGCATACCTTAGTAATGCCACCCTAAACCTGGGAATATGGTACACATCTATCAAAAGGTTGCTATGATTACTGGCAGATAGCAATTCCTAGGTTAAGTACAATTTTCTGAGTGAGCTGCATCATAGCAACCTTTCTGATGTCTGTGGAGTGTGCTACAGGTCTTGTGTCTGACAGTGTTTACCAACCTGGGGAGTGACTCCTACAGCATTGCATACCATAGCCATGCTTGCACTGTGCCCAGGACTGGTGTGGTGGCCTAGGCTGCCCAACACCTCTATAGTTGCACAATGCTGGCATAGGTGTGGAGAGTGTGTGTCTGTCTATCCAGTGTGTGGTGGCTGCCAACACCCTCCACAGCCCACACTGCTAGCACTGTTCCCAGTATTGGCCTGCCAATGTGCATAATGAGGAGCAAGGTACCGTGGGAATAGCCTGGATAGGGTGGTCTGGCCTGGCCGCATCTGCACAGGGCATAGGGCAATGGCTCGGACATTGTAGTGCCCAGTACCACTTGCACGGACATATGGGTCCATACACCCCCCCTCCCTTCACCTCCCCTCCCTTCACCGCCCACCCCTCCCTCCCTCCACCCCCCTCCTTCCCCCCCTCCCTCCCTCCCTCCACCCCCCTCCCTCCCTCCCTCCACCCCCCTCCCTCCCTCCCTTCCTTTCTTCCTTCCTTCCTCCACCCCCCTCCACCTACAGCAGGTAACCATGGCACCAACACAGGATATGCACTATTCTGGGTGCATCATCGCCCATAAGGACTAGACATGACCAAGACATACAGCAGGACACAGATGTATCCTAGGTGTGTCTAACGGAACTACCTATCACACACTGATGGGGACCTGCAGCATAGCGTATTTCAGCCATGAAAGGTGCTGTGGACCTGGTGCTGGGCGCCCCACTTCAATCTCAGGGTGGGCACAGTACCCGCACAATGTGACTGTCTGTGGCTACTCTGTGGCAGTGCCACACACGGTCTGTTGCCCCTATCAGGCCGAGGTGCTGTGGGGGTGCATACCCAATCTTCTGCCCATCTCTCATCTGCTGATTTGCATGTGCAGTGCATCATTGGTACGGGTGGGTTAACCCTATCCTGGTAACCACAGCAGACAGTTTGTGTGGTGCCGTGCAGTTCTTCTGCAGCCAGCCAGGGCTTTGTTCACAGCCTTATAAGGTGTCCTATAGGGGACATTATAGGGTGCCTTGGCGGACAGTACACTTTATAATGTGCCCTATGGAGTGCGTTATGGGGTGCCTTATGCGGCACCTTAGGTTATGCCACCGTGAGGGTGTGTTTGTTGGCAGCACTAATTAAAATACACGTCAAATGCCTCAACAATCACTACTTATTTATTTATTTATTTGGGAAACATTTGTATACCGCAGCTTCCAGTGATCAGCTGCGGTGATTTCACACAAATGGATACAAGTTATTCAAGCTAAAAACAGTGGTTACATAATTATGACACATAGAATTATATACAATAGGTCAGAAATCAAGAAATATACATTTCGATTTGGGGGAGCAAATATATCTATATACAATAGTAAATGTAAAGGGTGCTGCCTCAGCCAGCCTTATACATTAGGCCCACTGTGGAATCAAACCCATGACCCCTGTACCATCAGTCAGTGTTGTAACCATTGTGCTACAGCTCTGCTGCTGTGCTTGTATGCCTGCGCGCCTTCTTAAGATTAACGCGCGGTAACGTGCCCTGTAGCGCTCGTTCATTTATGGCGCCTTGTAACGCGCGTTCTCGGCGCGTTCTCGGTAACGATGTACCGCCCATGTCCTTATTTGTGATTTCTGTCTCTACCGCGGCTCCTAACGCGAATCGCACTAACGCAGTTTAGTAAACATACCCCTTAATGTTACCAGCGCTAGTTGCAGTGATAATGTGAAGAATGCCACATAAGGAGTGGGCGTTCTGGCGGCAAGGTAGCAAGAATCTGTATCACGCGATAGTGGGCGCCATGGCACGTTAACGTGCGTTAACCCTATTTTAATGCCAGCGCAATGTTAGAAGCTATAAAGATGTAGCCCACTAGTTACTGCAATGACTGCGGAGGCAGAGGTCATGGGTTTGATCCTGCAGTGGTGTTATATAAGAAACTGTCTAAGGTATTTCCCTTTTTTAAGTTAAATCAGTGCTGTCTGAGGCATTTCCTTTTTTATGTTAAATCAGTGCTGCCAGCAAAAACACCCTCACAGTGCCGTAACATAAGGTGCCACATAAGTCACCCTATAAGACACTCCATTGGGCACATTATAAAGTACCCTGTCCGCCAAGGCGCCTTCTAATGTGCCCTATAGGGCGCCTTATGAGGCACCTTAAGGTTACAGCACTGTGAGGGTGCATTTTGCTGGCAGCACTGATTTAAATTAAAAGAAAAAGCCTGAGACAGCCTTATTAAATAACACCACTGTGGGATCAAACCCATGACCCCTGCCTCCACATGTTGCATCATCATGAGCAACGATGGATATTCAATCTTAACTCAGTGGCTCCATCAGGTATGAATGCGGAGATCGAATGGTGGATGATTCGATGAACTTTAAATTTGTTAAATTTGTCATTTCGTACGTCATCAGCAGGTTCCATACGCATTGATGACGTCATCTAACATTTGTCCGGAACAGGAAGTTGGCTGGGTTTGCTTGAAAAAGAGCCAGTGCCACGGCGGGCTTGAAACACAACGGTTTGTGTCGCAACATAACCCATCCATGGTTTGACTGTTATGGAAAAATATTGGCAAGCTCATCAGTGGAGTTTTTCTGGGAAGCCGTTTAAGGATTTGATCGGTGCCTGAAACAACCCTTAGGGGTCTCAATGGAGGTTCATTGAACTGAATCCTTTCCCAGGCACGACGGTGTTGGAATGTTTGGATTACGCCAGTTTACTTCACTATTCAGCTAAGTGCCATTACTTCCATATTTATACAGTTTGCTGGTAACAGAATGGTTCTGACAAAGAAATGTTGATGCAAGTTAGCATCTATTTTATGCACGGGCTGGTCCTTTTGGGATTGTTATAGCCTGGGGCATATTTAGGTTATACTGACCTTTTTAAAAAATACAGTTGAATAAAAGGAGGGTCTGTCAACTGAGAGTGTTTGTACACCCTCGCGACAGGCGATCCGACAAAAAATCAAAGTTAGGAAATTTTTCCTGTCATACACAAAGGTTGAAGATTTTTATGGGACAGTGAATGATCTTTAGGTTATAGATATAGTTTGGGTTCATTTCACAGAGGTTTATTTTTTGATCCACAGTCATTGAAACAACCAGTGGGCTACATCTTGATAGCTACTAACAAACTGCTGGCTGACTACAGAAAGACTGTCTGCTGTGGTTACCAGGCTAGGGTAAACCCACCCATACCCAATGATGCACTGCACATGCAGATCAGCAGTCTACAGCTGATCACAAGATGGGGTATGCACCCCCACAGCACCTCGGCCTGGTAGGGGGAACTGACCGTGTGTGTTACTGGCACAGAGTATTTATTTATTTATTTATAGTTCTTTTATACCGCACTCTTTTTCATCAGCGCGGTTTACATTGAACAGGAGTACTCATAGCAAGCAACAGGCTATTGTGAGTTTACATGTAACAGGCGCATTGAACTGGGATTCAACTTTGGGGAACTTTGTACATACATGTTATGAACCTATATACAATATACAACTTTGTACATATATGTTATGAACCTATATACAATGAATAGCATTTCTTGTTAAAATGTAGCTACAGACCGTGACATTGTATGGTTCCTGTGCTCACCCTGAGGGTGAGGTGGGGCGCCCAGCACCAGGTCCGCAGCACCTGGCTTGGCTGAGATAGGCTATGCTGCAGGTCCCCATCAGTGCTGGTGTGTGATATGTAGTCCTTGCAGACACACCTAGGATACACCTGTGTCCATCTGTACCTCCCAGTCATGTCTATCCCTTGTGGACTATGATGTACCCAGAATAGTGCGTATCCTGTGTGGGTGCCATGGTCACATGTTATAGGTGACCATGAAAAGGGGTGTTTGGACCCAAAAGCGGATTATCTAGCACCACCCAACCTGCTCTCTGTGGCTCATGGTGGGGGACAGGATCTCTCACCAAAGGTCCACATTCTACATCTCTGCAATGGGGGCAGTGGAGGGGACAATCAACCCCAGTCCTACTGGAGAACGGGCACCCTACAGGGCAGTCAATGCAGATCTGTACACATCACATAAGGCAATGGCAGACAGGCAGAATGCTGGAAAAACTCAGCTGCCTGCCCACATTCCCCCTCTCACATTCACCAGCAGAGGGCACAGCCAGTCTCCACCCTGCAAGATGTTCCAGCCATACACATGCTAACTGCAGACAGTCTGCTAACTAGTACAAAGTGCATGTTCCTGGAGGAACTGTGTGCACCCAAAAATGGGATGTGAGCACACACACCAAGCAGGTATGTCAGTGATTGGGCCCCAAAAAAAGGGAACCCATAAATATCACTTAAGAGAAATACTGTATAGTACTATGGGGGAACCTAGCCATGCCATGGCCACTGCTCAGTCAGGGTGAGAGTGACCTCCCAGCATGACATGCTGTGGCCACCCTGTCCATGCAGGTGGTGGTCGGGCACTACAATGTCCCAGCCATTGCCCTATGCCCTGTGCAAATGCATCCTGCCCAGGCCACCCTGTCCGAGCCATACCCACAGTACCTTCCTCCTCATTATGCACATTGGCAGGCTAACACTGAAAGCAGTGTGCGCTCAGTAAGGTGTAGGCAGCCACAACACACTGGATAGACATACACACACTCCCACACCTATGCCTGCATTGTGAAAATATAGAGGTTTGTGGCAGCCCTGTCAGCCACACCAGTCCTGGGCACAGTGCGGGCATTGCTAAGGTATGCAATACTGTTGGGGTCACTCCCCGGGGTGGTAAACACTGTCAGAAGCAAAAACTGAAACACACTCCACAGATATCAGAAAAGTTGCTATGATGAATCTCTGTCAACAAATCGTGTTTAACCTAGGATTTGTTATCTGACATTAATCATAGCTAACTTTGATATATGTGGGACGTGTTCCCAAGTTTAGGACGGCATTGCTAAGGCATGCAGTTGCCAGTATTGGGAGATGCTGCTCCGCGCAGGGCCCAACAGCCTGACTCTCCATGAGGCTTTGGATAGTGGAGCCTGTGGATGTGGGTGTTTGTGCCCCTGTTGGCCGCTGCTCTAGAGCAGAAGTTCCCAACTCCGGTCCTGGTGGGCCAAACACTGTTCAGGTTTTCATGCTGTCCCTAATGAATATCCAAAAAATCAACCTAACCTAAATTCTCTACAAATTTAAAGTCCAAACAAAATAGAGAAGATGCTAGTCAAATCTGACGTATGTGAATGTAATTATATGTCGGAAGTATAGCCATAAAGCGAAAATTCACCTCTTGAAGCTAATGTTCCATTTTACTCAAATTAAATTGAGCCCATTAAAGAGCTATCAATAAATAAGGTTTAAACACTACAAAAGTGCAACCAATGAAACCATGTGCAAAAGTATACATGACTTTTGCACATGCAGGGCCGGCCCGTCCATTGAGCGAGAATGTTTTTTGCACAGGGCCCCGCGTTTCAGGGGGCCCCGCGCAAAAAACATTCTAATCCTAAAGTAAAATTTTTAAAAAGAAAAAAGAAGTTGTCTTCTCCGGCAGCCGGGGCCGCCGCGGCAGAATCGAGTGTGCCGCGGGGCCCCCCCTGCCCAGCAGAGCCTGCCCTCCCGAGCCTGCCCTCCCCTTTATCACCTGTCTTCGCAGCTCTAATCAAACGCGCCGGCTTTCAGAGCGCGAGGGAGAGTTTCTCCCTCGCTGCTCTATTAAGCCCGCGGGGGCTGATGGGAAGTTCCCATCAGCCCCCGCGGGCTTAACAGAGCCGCGAAAGGGAAACTAGCCCTTTCGCGCTCTGAAAGCCGGCGCGTTTGATTAGAGCTGCGAAGACAGGTGATAAAGGGGAGGGCAGGCTCGGAAGGGCAGGCTCTGCTGGGCAGGGGGGCCCCGCGGCACACTCGATTCTGCCGCGGCGGCCCCGGCTGCTGGAGAAGACAACTTCTTTTTTGAAAAAATTTCCCTGGGCTGGGCTGGGCGTTAGGAGTGGTGATGGGCTATGGGGGGCTGGGGGGGGGGGGTTAGGAGTGGTGATGGGCTATGGGGGGCTGGGGGGGGGGTTAGGAGTGGTGATGGGCTATGGGGGGCTGGGGGGGGGGGGTTAGGAGTGGTGAGGGGGGGGCTGGGGGGGGGTTAGGAGTGGTGATGGGCTATGGGGGGCTGGGGGGGGGTTAAGAGTGGTGATGGGCTATGGGGGGCATGGGGGGGTTAAGAGTGGTGATGGGCTATGGGGGGCTGGGGGGTTAAGAGTGGTGATGGGCTATGGGGGGGCTGGGGGGTTAGGAGTGGTGATGGGCTATGGGGGGCTGGGGGGGTTAAGAGTGGTGATGGGCTATGGGGGGGCTTGGTGGGTTAGGAGTGGTGATGGGCAATGGGGGGCAGGGGGGTGTTAGGAGTGGTGATGGGCTAAGTGGGGGCTGGGTGGGTTTAAGAGTGGTGATGGGCTATGGGAGGACTGGGGGGGTAGGAGTGGTGATGGGCTATGGGGGCCTGGGGGGGGTTAGGAGTGGTGATGGGCTATGGGGGCGCTGGGGGGGGTTTAAGAGTGGTGATGGGCTATGGGGGGGCTGGGGGGGGTTTAAGAGTGGTGATGGGCTATGGGGGCTGGGGGGGTTTAAGAGTGGTGATGGGCTATGGGGGGACTGGGGGGGGTAGGAGTGGTGATGGGCTATGGGGGCCTGGGGGGGGGTTAGGAGTGGTGATGGGCTATGGGGGGGCCTGGGGGGGGGTTAGGAGTGGTGATGGGCTATGGGGGGGCTGGGGGGGTTAGGAGTGGTGATGGGCTATGGGGGCGCTAAGTCTGTATATGGGCTGATGGGATCAGGACTGAAAGTGAGTTGATGGGGAGGTTAGGACTGGTAATGGGGTATGGGAGGGCTTAAACTGAAAATTGGGTGAGGGGGATTAGGACTGGAAATGGGCTGGTGGGATTAGGACTGGGAGTGGGCTGGTGGGATTAGGACTGGGAGTGGGCTATGGGGGGCTAGGACTGGTAATGGGTTGGAGGGGTTGCTAGGACTGGAAATGGGCTGGGGGGAATTAAGACTGGAGGTGGGCTGATGGGGTTAGGACTAGTAATGGGCTGTGGGCTGTTGGGGTGGGGGTTAGGACTGGTAATGGGCTATGGGGGGCTAGGACTGGAAATGGGCTGATGGGGGGGTTAACACTGGAGGTGGGCTGATGGGCTTAGGACTGGTAATGGGCTGGTGGGATTAGGACTGGGAGTGGGCTATGGGGGGCTAGGACTGGTAATGGGTTGGGGGTTGCTAGGACTGGAAATGGGCTGGGGGGATTAAGACTGGAGGTGGGCTGATGGGGTTAGGACTGGTAATGGGCGGTGGGCTGTTGGGGGGGGGTTAGGACTGGTAATGGGCTATGGGCTATGGGGGGCTGACTGGAAATGGGCTGATGGGGGGTTAGGACTGGAAGTGGGCTGATGGGGGGGTTAGGACTGGAAGTGGGTTGATGGGGGGGGGGCTAGGACTGGTATTGGGTTGGGGGGTTGCTAGGACTGGAAATGGGCTGATGGGGGCTAGGACTGGAAATGGGCTGATGCAGGGACAAGAAGGGAATGGATGCTGGGTGAGACTGGAACTAGAAGGGAGCTGATGTTGGGGGAGGATTAGAATGGGATGGGGCTGGGAGAGTAAAATGGAGAGGGGAAAAATATTTTGTGTGGTAGGGGTAAAAAATCTACACTTAGCTGGGTATTGGGAGAGTAAGTGGGGATTGAGGATGGAGGGGTAAAATGTGAGTGGATGAAATAGGAATGAGGAAAGAGCAAAAGGAGAAAGATTAGTATGTTAAAGCAGATGTAGAGAGAGAGAATGGAAAAAAAACTAGAAGAGAGAAGAGACAGCAGATGATGGAGAGTTAGCAGAAAACATGAAGAAACCAGAAGAAAGTGGCTGGAGCAATTGCAACCGGAAAAAAATGCACAAAAGGTAGAAAGATATCTCTTTATTTTGAATTTATTAACTGGAATATGAAAGCTCTGGGAAATGTGCATCATTAACGTCTGCGCTTTGTTTGGTACAAGAGGAAATTAATTTATAGTTTTATTTCTACAGTTGTTGTACATTCCAAGTTTGGCTTTTGGGGTTCCCAGGTTAATTATTGCCTTCCTGTTTCTAAATTGTGATTCCTTGTTTGGTGATGGTCTATGTTCTGCATGTGTAACTGAGCTGAGGTATTCTGTTTATGTAATTCCTATTTGACATTGCCACTTGTTCTCTTTCCCCAGTAGGTCATGTATTGTTTTTCTCTGAAATGTATTGGTTTAATATTTGCAGTGTTGCCTTTTGATAGGTAGGGTATGGTGCTTTGTGAGTTCTGGTAGTGCTGTTAGGATACGGCGGGTTTGCTATGGGTTCTAAATGGGCAGTGTTTGTAGTAGTTCCTAATGTGCCTGGCGGTTGGCACTGGATTATAGTAATGTAGAAATCTTTTAGTCTGTCTTTATCCATACACACACTAACTTTTAGTAAACATGTCTCTTAATGAATGTTAGCATTATGCAAATATTTATGCAAATAAGGCCACTTATGCAAATGAGGCCCCACACCGAGTCTCCGCACATGGCCCCGCACCCCCCTTGGGCCGCCCCTGTGCACATGGTTTCATTGGTTGCATTTTTGTAGTGTTTAAACCTTATTTATTGATAGCTCTTTAATGGGCTCAATTTAATTTGAGTAAAATGGAACATTAGCTTCAAGAGGTGAATTTTCGCTTCATGGCTATACTTCCGACATATAATTACATTCACATACGTCAGATTTGACTAGCATCTTCTCTATTTTGTTTGGTCCCTAATGAATATGCATGAGACATTTTCATACAATGGGGGCGGTGCATACAAATGCAGCACAGGCATATGTATTAGGGACATCATGAAACCTGAATGGTGTTTGGCCCTCCAGGACTGCAGTTGGGAAACTCTGCTCTAGGGATTGCACATTTTTATGATGTCTGTGCTCTGTAGGGTAAAATATAGGCATTTATGGCGTGTTTCTTTTATCTGTAATAACGGTTCTGTCGTTATTACCACAGTTTAGTACTGGGTAAAATATAGGGACATGGTTTGCAGGAGGCACAGCTGGGACTTGAATTTGTGACCTTCTGAACCTCAACATACTGGCTGTGTGTACTGCACCAAACTGTTGCCACAGGAGCAGATTATTCCCTGGGGATACCATGACTGTTCGTCAGACAGACCTTGTCTGTTGCAGTGCACGGCACCCACCTAAACGGGGCTTGGCCGTGGTCTGCTGTGGGCAGATGCCACTGCCCCCTCCACCACCAGCACCCCTCTGCCACCATGCTGACATGCCCTTGTGCCGGTGGTGCTGGTGGTGCGCAGTCCCAGGCCATCCAGTGTGCCGGTAGGCGGCTGCCTATTGTGCATGATATGGGGTAGGGGTGCCTGCATAGCCATCCATGCTTCCCCCCGGCACCGCCTGCCAATGTTATGTGCCCTTTGGGGTACTTGCTGGGTAATGTCCCCTGGGACACTGTAGGACACACACTTGTGGCCATGTTTGCCCTTGGTCAGTTGCTGTCCTGCTAGTTTTCTGCTTCCACATTCCTATGTGTCACCTAGGCATATGCTTAGTCCACCCTGTGCCCCAGCTGCCCCACTGCATGTCCCACCTGCAGCCCCCTGTACACCATTTGCAGCCTCACTGTAGTGCCCTCTCGTACTTGGGCACTATGATGTTGCTGTACATGAATCACTACTATCACTTTTTTTGGTTTCCCTGCCTTTGCTGCACATTGCTGACTGAAATGGTCTCTCTCGCCTGCAAATGTGCCTCTAGCCAGGGGCAGCCCAAGAGGGGTGCAGGGCCATGTGCGGAGACTCGGTGCGGGGCCTCATTTGCCATTTCACCATGGGTTTCAGAGAATCCCATGGTGTCGAGACGCTACTTACCACCCTCTTCAACAATATACTCCGCACGATAGATAACATCCATCATGGAGTTGCCCTCATATTTCTGGACATAGCTGCAGCATTCGACTCAGTATGCCACGAAACCCTCCTGAGCCGGCTCAAAGAGAAGGGCATCTGTGACCTAGCACTAACCTGGTGTAAGTCATACTTATCCGATAGATGGCAGCATGTGCAGACGGAGTCATCCACCTCCAAACCATTCCACCAGAAACAGGGTGTTCCGCAAGGATCCTCCCTCTCAGCCTTAATGTTCAACATCTATAAGCAGCCAATCTGTGACCTCATACGATCATTCAACGTCGAATGCATGATTTATGCCGATGACGTCCTCATGTACATGCCATTCCAGATCGACCAGACTGACCTCACACCACTAACTAACTGTTTTAGCGCAGTAGAAAAATGGCTTCTGAACTAGAATCTTCGAATACAACACAAAAAAACTGAGGTGCTGTTCATCTCCAGAAACCCCGACTTTTCCCCTCCAGCCTGCCTAAAAATCGGAGAAATAGAACTGCAAACTAAACCCTCAATCCGCTATCTGGGTGTCACATTGGATCAAAGACTGGATATGAAGACACACATTGGCAACATGGTAAAATCAATATACCATAAGATCAGGACTCTCAAACATCTGCGCCCCCTCCTGCAACCGGACGATTTCAGAATAATCTTTCAGGCACTAACCATCCCGCATCTCGACTACGCCAACGCAATCCTTCAAGGACTCCCACAATCCAACCTGAGCCTGCTCCAACTTGCCATGAACGCTGCAGCCAGAGTCCTACGTAGTGCCTCGAGGAGGGACCATATAACACTCATCCTCAAAAGTCTCCACTGGCTCCCAATCCACAGTAGAATCTCCTTCAAGACCATACTACTAACATTCAAGACCATCAATGGACTCGCCCCCTCCTCTCTCGCGGACCTCACGCACATTACCCCCCCAAATAGAGCCAGACGATTTACTTCAATAAACACTTTAATAATCCCCAAAGCAATGGCCCATTGTACTCAGACAACCATAAACAGGGATTTCACCCAACATACAAGCAATCCCGGAACTAACTAAATTCAGGAGAGCACTGAAACACTATCTCTTCCTCAAATGCTACCCGGAGGAAGGTACACCAACTCCCCTGCTCACAACATAACCACACGACCACATGTAACCACCCTCCATGTATTGTATATATGTGTAAATATCATTCTGTTATCCTTACAAATGTAAATAGTTAATACTGTTATCCAAGTTGAGCTACCTGTAATATGTAATTACGGTGTTAACCCCCACCGTAAAATACCACATGTTCCATGTAAACCGCACTGATGCTGAAGAGCGCGGTATATAAGCGAATTAAATAAATAAATTAAATAAATAATAATAAGGGACCTCATTTGCATAAATATTTGCATAATGTTACCATACACTAACTTTTAGTAAACATGCCTCTTAATGAGTGTATGGATAAAGAAAGACTAAAAGATTTCTACATTACTATAATCCAGTGCCAACCGCCAGACACATTAGGAACTACTACAAACACTGCCCATTTAGAACCCATAGCAAACCCGCCATATCCTAACAGCACTACCAGGACTCACAAAGCACCATACCCTACCTATCAAAAGGAAACACTGCAAATATTAAACCAATACATTTCAGAGAACAACAATACATGACCTACTGGGGAACGAGAACAAGTGGCAATGTCAAATAGGAATTATATAAACAGAATACCTCAGCTCAGTTACACATGCAGAGCACAGACCATCACCAAACAAGGAATCACAATTTAGAAACAGGATGACAATAATTAAACTGGGAATCCCAAAAGCCAAACTTGGAATGTACAACACTGTAGAAATAAAACTATACATTTATTTATTTTCTCTTATATACCGTGCTATTCTGCATCAGTGCAGTTTACATTGAACAAACTGAAATTACATTGAACAGGGCATTATAACTTGGAGATAACTATTTTACAGGGAACATGGGCTATGGAGGGTTAAGTGGCTTGCCCAAGACCACAAGGAGCACCTGTGGGACTAGAAACCCCAGTCCTTCCAGCCCAAGGTTGCTGTCCTCTAGTGGGATTTGAACCCCTGACCTTCTGGCCTGAAGTATCTTGCCCCAACCACTAGGCCACTCCTCCACTCCACTCCACATGAATTTGCTCTTGTACTAAACAAAGCGCAGACGTTAATGATGCACATTTCGCAGAGCTGACATATTCCAATTAATAAATTCAAAATAAAGAGATATTTTTCTACCTTTTGTGGATTTTTTTTCAGCTGCAATTGCTCCAGCCACTTTCTTCTGGTTTCTTCGTGTCTTCTGCTAACTCTTCATCGTCTGCTGTCCATTTGTCCTTTCTTCTCTCTTCTAGTTTTTTTCTATTCTCTCTCTACATCTGCTTTAACATACTAATCTTTCTCCTTTTGCTCTTTCCTCATTCCTATTTCATCCATTCAAATTTTACCCCTCCATCCTCAATCCCCGCTTACTCTCCCAATATCCAGCCAATTGTAGATTTGTCTTCCCTCCCACACAAAATATTTTTCCCTCTCCATTTCACTCTCCCAGCTCCATCCCATTCTAATCCTCCCCCAACATCAGCTCCATTCTAGTTCCAGCCCCACCCAGCATCCGCTCCCTTCTAGTCCCCGCATCAGCCCATTTCCAGTCCTAGCCACCCATCAGCCCATTTCTAGTCCTTTCCTAGCCCCACCATCAGCCCATGTCAAATCCTAGCTCCCCTCCACTCAGCCCATTTCAATCCAAGCCCCCCATGAGCCTACTTCCAGTTCTAGCCCCTCCATGAGTCCATTTCAATCCAAGCCCCCACCACAGCCCATTTCCAATCTTAGCACCCCCCAACAGCCCATTTCCAGTCCTATTCTAGCCCCTCCATCAGCCCATTTCCTGTCCTAGCCCCCCCCCCACTCAGCCCATTTCCAGTCCTAGTTCCCTCCCCTCACAGCTCATTTTCATTTCAAGCCCCCCTCCCCATCAGCTATTTGCAGTTCAAGCCCCCCTTCTACTCAGCCCATTTCCATTCCAAGCCCCCGTCCCCATCAGCTAATTGCAGTTCAAGCCCTCCTTCCACTCAGCCCATTTCCAGTCCTAGCAACCCCTGCAAGCCCATTTCCAGTCTTAGCCCCCCCCACATTCCATTACTAGTCCTAACCCCCCATCAGCCCATTTCCAGTCCTAGCCCCCCATAGTCCATTACTAGTCCTAACCCCCCCATCAGCCCATTTCCAGTCTTAACCCCCCCATAGCCCATTATGTCCTAACCTCCCCATCACCCATTTCCAGTCCTAGCCCCCCCCCCATCAGCCCATTTCCAGTCTTAGCCCCCCCCCAATCAGCCCATTTCCAGTCTTAACCCCTCCATAGCCCATTACCAGTCCTAACCCCCATCAGCCCATTTCCAGTCTTAACCCCCCCATAGCCCATTACTAGTCCTAACCCCCCATCAGACCATTTCCAGTCCTAGCCCCCCCATAGCCCATTACTAGTCCTAATCCTCCCCCCTCAGCCCACTTCCAGTCTTAGCCCCCCCCCATAGCCCATTACCAGTCCTAACCCCCTCCCCCCATCATCCCAAGTAGATTTTAAAAAACCCCGGCTGCTGCTGCCGCTTCTGCTGTGGCAGCGGCAGAATCAAGCGTTCCGCCACAAGTCCCCCCTCTCCCCTGCCCGGAAAAGCCTCCCTGCAGCATCAGCTAGCTCCGGAGTCCCAAAGCGCGGGCTTCTTTCAGAGCCACAAAGAGAGAGCTTCTCTGACCTCTTGCGGCTCTGTTAAGCCCGCCGAGGGTGATGGGAAATCCAATCAGCCCCAGCGGGATTAACAGAGCTGCGAGAAAGGGAAACTCTCACGGCTCTGAAAGCCCGCGTTTTGGGACTCCGGAGCTAGCTGATACTGCAGGGAGGCTTTTCCGGGCAGGGGGGAGGGGGGCCCCGTGGCAGAACGCTTGATTCTGCTGCTGCCACGGCAGAAGCGGCAGCCGAGTTTTTTTTTATCTACTTGGGATGATGGAGAATGTTTGTTTTTTGTGCAGGGTCCCCTGAAACGCGGGGCCCTGTGCAAAAAACATTCTTGCTCAATGGATGGGCCGGCCCTGCCTCTAGTGCGAGGTTTTCACTGTCGCTAATTTGCAGACCTTCATTACACGGTGTTAGTGTGCATGGAGCCTCTCCCCGCCCACTCTCCGCCCATTGACCCATTATCTCCGCCCCTGGGGAGCCTTACTCCGCCCTCTGGGAAGTCTTATTCCACCCTCTGCGCACCTTAGCACCGCCAGGGACATTATCGCAAAATACGTGATGTTCTCGCACAGTAATGCGCCGTTATCATGCGATAACATCACGTATCACGTGATAACGTCGCAGCCATGACATTAGCACCATTTAGTAAACATAAACCTTACTTTCTATTTGTCTATGAGGAAAGCCCATCAACACAACTATAATTCAGGTATATGCCCCAACAACTGAAGAAGAGGAAGACATTGATGAGTTCTATGAACTAGTACAAGCTGAAAGTGACAGAACATACAAACAAGATATCCTGATAGTCATGGGTGACTGGAATGCAAAAGTTGGCAACAAAGAAGAAGACAAAGTGGTTGGAAAATATGGACTTGGCAACAGAAACAAAGCTGGAGAAAGACTGATAGAATTCTGCAATACCAATGATCTATTCATCTCAAACACTTTCTTCCAGCAACACAAGCGCTGACTGTATCCTTGGACGTCACCCAATGGATTGTACAGAAATCAAATTGGCTACATCTGTGGAAGACAACGATGGAAAAGCCTGATAACATCAACAAAGACAAAACCTGGAGCTGACTGTGATACAGATCACCATCTACTAGTATGCAAACTCAAGCTAAAGTTGAAAAAGAGCAAGCCACTCATGAATGTAGTAAAGTATGACCTTGAGAATATACCACTGGAATTTAAAGACTGCCTGAAAAATTGATTTGCTGTTTTGGATACAAATTACAGAGTTCCAAAAGAGTTATGGGATGACACCAAGTAGGTTGTGTTGGAAGAAAGTGATAGGTCTCTACATAAGGTGAAAAAGTAAAAACGGCCAAAATGGATGACTGAAGAAACTCTGAAAATTATCCAGAAATGCAGAGAAGCTTAAGTCAGAGGAGAAAAAGAGTCAATCGCAGAACTCAACAAAGATTTCCAACATGCAGCAAGACAAGACATGGAGAAGTACTACAATGACACGTGCAAGGAAATAGAAGCAGAAATTATTAGAGGAAGAACAAGATTGGCTTTTCTAAAGCTATGAGAGTTAAAGAAAAAATTCCAGCCTCAAATTGGAATGCTACAAGATGCTTAAGGATCCATGTTGAATGATGCTGAGAAGATCAAGAAAAAGTGGAAAGAATATATAGAGTCATTATACCATAAAGATCAAGTGGACCAACAGGCGTTTCAATCTATACCTTATGATCAGGAACCATTGGTGATGAAAGAGGTCGAAGCAGCATTTAAAGCCTTATCAAAGAACAAAGCACCGGGCATTGATGGCATTCCCATTGAAGTATTACAGCAACTGGATGAAGCTCTTACCATACTTACAAGCCTCTGCCAGGAAATTTGGAAGACAAATTCATGGCCAACTGACTGGAAAAGATCTGTGTTTATACCAATACTGAAGAAAGGTGACCCGACTGACTGTGGAAATTATTGCACAATCACTCTGTTCCCACATGCCAGTAAGATTATACTCAAGATCATAAAGCAGAGACTACAACCATACATGGAACGAAAACTGCCTGAAGTGCAAGCAGAGTTCAGGAAAGGGCGAGGAATGAGAGACATTATCGTAGATGTGAGATGGATCCTTGAAACAACAAAAGAATACCAAAAGGATATCCATATGTGTTTTATTGACTACAGCAAGGCTTTTGACTGTGTAAACTATAAGAAACTCTGGACCACATTAAAAAGCATGGGTATACCAGAACACCTGATCCTTCTCTTGTACAGCCTTTACATTGATCATGAAGCAACAGTTCGAACGGAACTAGGAGAAACAGAATAGTTTAAAATCAGCAAAGGTGTACGACCATGCTGCATACTTTATCCCTACCTGTTTAATTTATATGCATAACAAATCTTCAGAGAAGCAGGACTGTATCAAGACAACAGAGGTGTGAAGATTGGTGGAAGATTCATCAACAATCTTCGCTATGTTGATGATACCACATTACTGGCTGAAAGTGAAGACGATTTGAAACATTTGCTTCTCAAGATCAAGGAATATAATCTTAAAATGGGTCTGCACCTTAATGTTAAGAAGACAAAGATCCTGACAACTGACAAAATCACTAAGTTCATCATTGATGGAGAAGAAATTGAAATAGTTGACAGCTTTAACTTACTTGGATCAACATTCAATAAAGAAAGGACTAGCAGTCAAGAAATCTAGCAATGTATTGATCTTGGTAGAATGGCTATGAAGGACCTAGACAAGATTCTCAAGAGCAGAAATGCCTTTCTCCATACAAAGATTCAACTTGTCCAAGCCATGGTATTTTCAATAACAACATATGAATGTGAAAGTTGGATAGTGAAAAAGATAGACAGGAAGAAAACTGATGCCTTTGAATTATGGTGCTGGCGACAAATACCGTGTATATCATGGATGCCTGAAGAACAAATCAATGAGTTCTATAGGAGATCAAATCTAAGCTTTTCTTAGAAGCTCAGAAGACAAGACTTCGACTTTCATACTTTGGACGCATCATGCGAAGAGAGAGATCATTGGAGAAAGAGATAATGTTTGGCAAGGTAGAAGGTCACCGTAAAAGAGGAAGGCTGGCAATGAGATGGATCGATACAATAACAGCAGCTATGGATACCACTCTAACAATGAGCCACTTGGCTGAAGACTAAATAAAGTTTAGGTCAACCATCCAGAGGGTCGCCATTAGTTGACACCGACTTGACAGCACTTAACAACAACAGTCCTTCCCTTTGCCCTTTAGTGTGGGCCTGTCATATCGGCAACATATGGTCTGACCATGCCCTGGTACATCTTGGGTTGGGGGTGTGGCATGTCCGGAGGTGGAGGGCTGAAACTCTGGAGCTCAGTACCTCTCTGTTGCTTGATGGGTTCATTGTCAAGGAGGTGGATCTGGCCATTAGAGATTACATCCAGGAGAATGATACAGGGGAGGTCCCGTTGACCTGGGATGCTCTTAAAGCGGTGGTGCATGGTTGGTAGATGGAGGTGGAAGCAAGGAAGAAGAGGGAGGGGGGAAACAGGTGGAATTCGAGCAGGAGATTCATCAACTAGAGACCGAACATATGCAGGAGCAGCCTTGGGATCTCTCCTGTCAACTGGCCATGAAAAGAGGGGAGCTTAATGCTCTCTTGTCGGAAGAGATAGAGGTGCTTTTTAAGAAGACTGCCCAGAGATATAATTATAGAGGGGGTAAAATTATTAATTTGTTAGCTTCCCTCTTGAAGAAGAGCGAACGCAGATGATTATTCTACAGCTTAGGGACACACGGGGTCCACTCCACCATTATAAGGAAGGGGATAGAATAAGTGTTTGTACAGTTTTATAAGACCCTGTACTTGTCTGAGAGCACAAGTCCGATACCTCGCTAGAGACTCACTCACCGCCGAACAGACAAAGGGAGAGGAAAGACTTGAGAAATTAAAAATATAAATAAAAAAAATACAAAGTTCTCTAAAATCCTGAGTGGAATGGAATGAGTAGATCCAAATCAATTGTTTACTCTCAAAAAATAGAAGGATTAGGGGACACACCATGAAACTACAAAGCAGTATATTTAAAACAGGAGAAAATATTTTTTTCTCTCACCATATAATTAAGTCTTTGGAATTCATTGCTGGAGGATGTGGTTAAATCAGGTAGGGTATCTGGGTTTAAAAAAACAATTTGGACAAATTCCTATAAGAAAAGACCATAAACTGTTAATAAGGTAGTCCAAGAGAAAACCATTGCTTATCCCTGGGGATAAGTAGAATGGAACTGGCTGCTTTGGGGATTTGTTAGGTACTTGTGACCTGGATTGGCCATTATTGGAAAAAGCATACTGGGCTTAGTAGATCTTCCCCCTCTCCCTCCTATCCAGCATCTCTTGTCTCCAACTATGACAGTTCTTATGAAAATATTTTATTGTATCATCCTGCTGCAGCTACAACTGAACAGTGGGCTTGGCAGGAGGAGGTAGGGGTTGAGAGAATGATAAAGAATATGAGTGGAAAAGAGTATGTTTGTCAGGGGAGGGGGAAGAGAGTCCTCTAATCAATACTTTTCTAAGAGGAAGGGATAAAAGTCCCATCCCCCATCACTAATGCAAGCTCTCTGCCCCTTGCCTTCCCAAACAAAGCAGGCAAACTGCGCCTCCAACAGCTCCGTTGCCATCCCCCACAAAAGAACCAAAGCAACTCAACGGACCTGCAACAGAGCTTTTGAACTCTATGCCCCATCCCTCTGGAACTCTCTACCAAACCACATCAAGAACAACGGTGATCTCCCATCATTCAAAAAGCAGCTAAAAACCATCCTATTCCAAGAACATCTCTGAATAGGAACCAGTAACTATGCTATCTTGTCAGTCTCTATGTCCACCCCAAAAATCATCAATTTTTAACCCACGGTGATGGTCCCCCCCCCCCCCCCCCTGGTTATATGTCCCACCGCTTTGACCCGGTGAAAAGCGGGATATAAATACAGTTAAATAAATAAATAAAATAAATAAATAAATAAACTATGCGGTTAGCTGGCAGTTAGGCACTCCTGGGAGCAGATGTAAATATGAATGGGGAAATTCTTGAAATATAAGTGCATTTTCATTCCAAAATAGTAAGGGGTCATAGTCATGATTCGGACATCTGAAAATAGCCATTCAGAGGTCCCAATCACATCTATATCCCAAGAGCCATTTTAGAATGTCCCTAGTGTGCACGTGTCTGATGTGACCACATCTATGTCGCAGTGGGGCATGTCCAGGACGTTCTGAAGCATATACACATGGGCGGTCGATTGTAGATCACCAGCACATGTGCAAACCCAATGGTGGACAAGTCCATGACCATGTCCATACCTTCCCCTTTGCATGAACAGACATTTGAAAAGTGCTTGTTTTGGCCAGGTAACAACACTACGGAGAAGGAGAAATGCCCCCTCATTCCCTCAGTATTTTTTGGCATCTCCAAAATATCTAGCTGGTAAATATGAGGCCTCATCTGCTGCATGTCTCAGTTTCCAAAATGGCAGTCCAGGGCACGTATGTGATGATATAAACATGTGCACATTGCAAAATACTGACACTGTCACGTCTATGTGGCCAGTACCACACATGTCCAGATCTCGCATTACCATCTTTCCAAAATCGGCCAGTTTTCTGAGCCCTTATTTTGCACATCTCTTTATATTACGACGTACACATTTATGTTTTCGGGGCAGAGACGTGTCTATTTTACAATACACTTACACGTGTCCACCTTCGCTGCCTCCCCCCACTCGAATTTCAGACATTTTGAAACGGACATCCCAGATTTCACCTAAACAGCCTTTCTAAAATGTGCCTTTAAATAAACCTGGAATTTTAAGGTCCACACAAATCACACCCTCTTCAAATCTGTGCAGCCTACAGGCATCCTCGTATAAGCAGGGCCTCTTCTAAAATCACCACTTGATTTGGTTTAATGCATCTTCTTAATATACCACCTGTGACCACGGATATTAAAGTGGGTTACCATAAAATAAATTAAAACACACATACAATAATAAAATACATAAAAATGCTACCGCTACATGATCACTACAGAAAAAAACATTTTCATCCCATCAATTGTGCAAACATTTTTTGACATGTTTAAAACTTTCAAAATCGCCTCTTATATTATCAGAATTGCTAAACTAGAGAACCATATATCTGACAGAGCTAAAGCTGTTTCTTCAAAGCATAAAGCAATGAAGATATTGCAAGGAGAATTTGGGAACTTTTCCAATCTCCATATAAAGGAGCATCTTTAGATTGTGGAATGCAACTCTACTGCAAATTGCATTGTATGCCATCTAGCACTGCTCGTGGGATATTACAGCCTATACCTTTTAATAAATGAAATAGAATCTTCTGCAAACAGACAAATCTTTTTTCTAACCATTTTATAATAAAAGCTTATGAAACTAATGAACAAAATAACAGTCCCCCTTTCTGTCTTGAAGGACTAGAAAGGGGGACTGTTACTTCTGGAGAGAAATCTGCAACTGTGAGTATATACTTCTGGTAATTTTCTAAAAGGAATTCTTTGTATTAAAGCTACTTAATCTGTGAACCCATTGTTTTTTTTGTTGGATCAGTTAGGGCCTAGTAGCAGCAATTTAAAGTTTGAATTTAAAACACAGAGGAGAGCTTTCTGGTTACATTTCATACCCAGCAGAGAGCTTGTAGTTTAAATTTAATAGTCACTCAGGGCCAAGTAACAGCAAAGTACTTTTAGTTTAAATTTAACACACAGAAGAGAGCTTTCTGGTTAAATTTAGTACCCAGCAGAGAGCTTGTAGTTTAAATTTCATAAGAAGTTAGAGCCTAGCAGCAGCTAAGAGCTATAATTTAAATCAAATCAGAATTTAGCTTACCTCAGCAGCACAAGACAGGGTACTGTGTAGCAGCCCTCTTTTAATAAGTGTTATTTCCCTCCCTCCCTCCCCACACCCACCCTCCCCTGGGATAATCATAGCTTTATAGGTACTTACACATCTTAAAAGACAGGAGGTGCTTTCAGGTGACGCTCATTACCCAAATCAGTCATACACTAAGGACCTGAGATTAATTAAGCTTCAGGTGAACAAGGTATATTAAACGTATTAGGTACAGTTTTATTGGTATAAATACCCATAGTAACCCCTAGTAAGTAAGAACTTAAAGATCTAGACACAAACTTAAAACTAAGATGCAGACAGTAGTCCAGCAGCGGGATGGGGGCTTTCCAGTCTTTTGCATTGAGTGTCACATGTATGATTTTCTCCCAGTTGGTGAGAGGTCTTACATGTGCACTAGGTGCAAGGAGCTCTTTTCTCTCAGGGAACAAGTCCGTTCTCTAGAGGCTAAAGTAGCAGACTTGGAAAACATAAGACAGACAGAGAGGTACATAGACGAGACCTACAGGGATATAGTCCTGAAGTCCCACCTCCAGTCTGGCAGCACCCCTGTTGCCATGGAGGAGAGAGGTCACGTGACAGGAGAGCATCACCCTGGTGTGGCAGGAAGTGATCCTGCAACTAGGACCTGTCCTCCAGGTGATGTAAAACCCTCTCGCACCGAGGAAGTTTCTCCAGGGCCATGTGCCCATGAGGGAAGGGTTAGGACAGTCGTTATAGTTGGTGATTCAATCATTAGACATGTAGATAGCTGGGTGGCTGGTGGACGTGAGGATCGCCTGGTAACATGCCTGCCTGGTGCGAAGGTAGCGGACCTCACGCGCCACCTAGATAAGGTCTTAGATAGTGCTGGGGAGGAGTCTGCTGTCTTGGTACATGTCGGTACCAATGACATAGGAAAATGTGGTAGGGAGGTTCTGGAGGCAAAATTTAGGCTTTTAGGTAGGAAGTTGAAATCCAGAACTTCCAGGGTAGCATTCTCCGAAATGCTTCCTGTTCCACGCGCAGGACCCAAAAGGCAGGCAGATCTCCGGAGTCTCAATGCGTGGATGAGACAATGGTGCAGAGATGAGGGTTTTGGATTTGTTAGGAACTGGGGAACATTCTGGGGAAAGGAGGGGCTCTTCCGAAGGGATGGGCTTCACCTTAACCGGGATGGAACCAGGCTGCTGGCATTAACCTTTAAAAAGGAGATAGAGCAGCTTTTAAACTAGATATTAGGGGAAAGCCGACAGTCGCCCAAGAGCGGATGGTTCGGAAGAATGTATCCTTGAAGGATACTACCAAAAGCAGAGAGGTTCCACAAAAGAGTAAAGTAGCCCAAATGCCCTCAAGTATGGAGCAGACAGAGCTTAAAGATCCCAATTTACCCATGTCTAACAATAGCCAAATTAACATGAATAAAATACATTCTCTAAAATGCTTGTATGCAAATGCTAGAAGTCTAAAGAATAAGATGGGAGAGTTAGAATATATAGCACTAATTGAAAGGTTAGATATGATTGGAATATCAGAGACATGGTGGAAGGAGGACAACCAGTGGGACACTGTGATACCTGGGTACAAACTATATCGTAATGATAGAGCTGATCAAATTGGTGGAGAAGTTGCGCTCTATGTTAGCGAGGGCATTGAGTCAGAAAGGATTAAAGTTTTGCAGGAAACAAAATCTGCTGTAGAATCTATATGGATTGAAATTCCATATAAAAGGGGGAAGGCAATGGCAGTGGGGGTGTACTATCGAGCACCTGGCCAGAATGACCAAATGGATGATGAAATGCTCAAAGAAATCAAGGAAGCTAAAAAAAGTTACAGCGCAGTAATAATAATGGGTGATTTCAATTACCCCGGTATTGACTGGGTCAGTGTCACGTCAGGACATGCTAGGGAGATAAAGTTCCTAGATGAAATAAATGACTGCTTCTTGAGCAGCTGGTTCATGAACCGACCAGAGGGGAAGCCATATTAGACCTAGTCCTTAGTGGAACACCAGATCTAGTGCAAGAGATAAGGGTGTTGGGGCCACTTGGCAATAGTGATCATAGCATGATCGCCTTTATTTATTTATTTATCTATTTAACAGTATTTTTAAACCGCCTTATCTTATTAATCAAGGTGGTATCACAGCAAACAATCGAGTAAAGTTAGTGTGTTAAACATGCAGTGAGGGTGAAATTTAGTTGAGTGTGTGTTGTATTGTGTGCTAGATTGGGTTGAGCTATGTACAAGGTGTGTTGTATTGTGTGCTGGAAGGTTTGAGCTATGTACAATGTGGGCTATATACAGTGGTGCTAAAAAACATTTTCTATACATACAGTGTTTAGGCAGTATCTTGTGCTGTTATACATTCTCTTAGGTTATGTGATGTGTCCATAGTGTTCTATGAACAGCATGGTTTTTAGCTGTTTTCTAAAGTCTTTGAGGTCTGTAGTTGCCCTCAAGTCGTCCGGTAGTTTGTTCCATATTGTTGGAGCAGCCATGGAGAGCGCTCTGTCTGTTGTGTCTTTGCGTGTGTGTTTGAATTCACTTGGGGTGCTGACTCGGTTGTGTGTTTGTTTTCTTCTAGGACGTGTGCTGGTGTCTGGTTGTATGAGGGTGTGCAGGCTGTTGGCTGATGTGTGCTGATTTATCTTAAATAGGTTTATGATAGTTTTGTATCTGATGCGTGCACCGATTGGGAGCCAGTGTAAGTTCTTTAAGGTAGGTGTGATGTGGTCCTGTCTTGCAGTACCGGATATTATTCGTGCTGCAGTGTTTTGTGCCAGCTGGAGTGGTTTGAGGGCTTGTTTCGGTAGTCCAAGGTATATCGGATTGCAGAAGTCCAGTATTGGGGTAATCAGTGCTTGACAGACGGTACGAAAGTGTTCTGGGGCGAGGAGTGGTTTCAGCCTCCTGATGATTCGCATCTTGTAGTAGACTTTTTGGATTGTTTTGTCTATGTGTGGCTTGAGGTTTAGTTTATTGTCCAGAGTAACTCTGAAGTATCTCACTTCTGATCTTATTGGTATAGTAGTGTTTTGTATCTTGATATTTGGCGGGTGTATGAAGCTTTGGTTCCGACTGATGATTAAAGCGTCGGTCTTGTTGTAGTTTATTGCGAGGTTGTTGTTTTGACACCAACTCGTCATTTGGGTAAGGCAGTCTGTTATCTTAGAGAAGTCTGGGTTGTTGATTGATATCGGGGTGTATATCATGATGTCGTCTGCATATATTGTGTATTGAATGTTGTTCTCTTTCATGATGTTGCATATTGGTTGGATGTAGATGTTAAATAGGAGTGCTGAGAGTGCGGAACCTTGAGGTACTCCTTGACGGACATTTATGGGTCGGGAGGTGTTGTGTCCCACCTTGACCTGTAGCTGTCTTTCGGTTAGGTATGAGTGGAACCATTTCAATATGATACCGTGTATACCAGTGTTCTTTAGTCTTTCCAGGAGCGTGTTGTGGTCCACTGTGTCGAAGGCTGAGGAGATGTCGATGAAGATCATTATGATTCCATTCCTGGTGTTGTCAATTATTCTTAGGATGCTGTCGAAGAGGTAGATCAGAAGCGTTTCGACTCAATGGTTGGGACGAAAGCCGTGTTGGTTGTCGTTGAGTGTTTCATGTTTGTCGATGTGTTCCTGGAGTTGTAGTTGAACCGTTTTTTCGATGATTTTTGCCAGGAAGGGTATGCTGGAGATTGATCGGTATGCTGCTGGATCTTTTTTGTCGAGAGTTGTTTTCTTTGTGATTGGTCTTAATTAGGCAAGCTTTAGTTGCTTTGGCATGAGTCCTTGAGTGAGTGAGTTGTGTACTATTTTATGTATGGTGTGAATGAAGTTTGATTTGGTGGCTTTGACCCATGATACTGGGCATGGGTCCGTAGGAGCAGTGCTTGTGTTGATTGTAGAGATGATGTGGGATATCTGTTCTGTTGAGGGTGAGTAGAATGTGCCCCAGGTCTTGGTGTGTACGTCTGTCCTGGTGGTCCCACTGGGTGTTGTACGCTCTGTGGAGTGAAATTTGTCTTTGATGTGGTCGGCGAATTCCTGTGGATCAACTTGTACTTCCCCCGGTGGGTTTTGGTTATCAAGTAGTTTAAACGGGTGGTTCTAAATATGGCAATGCTGTTGGTGGGTACCATGTTGTGTTTGCTTGTGGGTAGTGGAGGTGTGCGGTTGGTGGGAGGAGTTGTGTGACGAGTAGGTAGAGTGGGAGGAAGTATGTGGCGTGCATGTTGGTCTTTTGTGATGTACTGTTAGGGTGATGCCTGTTTCTCTTAAGTCTTCGTCTGTTGCTTGTTTTTCTGATGCTTTTCCTCTGTTATTCTGTTGTTTTTCTTCTGGTGTACAGGTGGCTGTGATTCTCCCTTTGTAGTTCCTTTGTGTGCATTCTTGCCACACTGTTCTTTATATGGTCCTGAGTCTGCCCCGATTGGGCAGCACTCTGCCGCTGGCTGGCTGTGCTCTTGTTGCCGCTCAAATCCCCCGATTGGGGAGAGCTAAACTCGGTGCGGGAGCCTGTCCCGTGGAGGGAGCCTGTCCCCGTGGAGGGAGCCTGTCCCGTGGAGGGAGCCTGTCCCCTGTGGAGGGAGCCTGTCCCCGTGGAGGGAGCCTGTCCCGTGGAGGGAGCCTGTCCCCGTAGAGGGAGAGCCAGATCCGTTAGGGTGTGGGTAGTTGCAGAGACAGTTTGGTGGTAGGAAATGTGTGATGTATTGTGAGAATTCTACTTGCTGTTCTGACGCTCTTCGCCTCGGTGTGGTCCTTTGTTGGGTTCTGCTGAGATGTTGTTGGCGTAGCTGTTTCCTTTGTTGTTTCCTTCGTGCTCGCCTTCGTGCCGCGCCTAAGGGCCACGCCAAAGGGCCCTCTTGCGAGGCCCTCAGGCGCGGGCCCGCAAGGCGCGGGCGCGCCCAGCAGGGACGCCGCTTTTAACTCCTGCCGGCTGCTGCTCTTCCCGCTCCCACTGCCCCGATTGGGCAGGAGCCAAGGAGGGGGGTGGAGTGTCCAGGCAGCGGCATCTCTGCAAGCAGAATAAAACGGAGAATTATTCCCAACTCATCACTATCATAAATTCTTCCAAAACCATATAAAATGAACATGGTTTTGGAAGAATTTATGATAGTGATGAGTTGGGAATAATTCTCCATTTTATTCTGTTTGTTCACAGGATCCATAATAAATCCCCTGAAGAACCCGAATAGGAGAAACGCTACGAAGGCGCTGGGGGGAAGCGTCGGGATCATTTTTTAGTGTTGTTAAGCATCACAGCCATAAGGATTAGCGTCACAGGATTGTAGATATGGTGAACTATTTGAGTCATATGACAGTTATTATACTTCATTTTTGAGTCATATCAATGTGAAAGTTTACGAAGCCTATGTGCTGTGGTTTGCTACTGTGGAGGTCGTTGATGCAATTTAGCACACACATTTCCATATTGACGGTCTAGCCTATGGTATTGGTGCTAGTCTGAGACCTCCCGGTAGATTTTGAGTAAAGAGCTATTTTGTTGAACACGAAAAATGAAAGATTCTTAATTAAAGGGACTGTTTCCCAGTATGTTGTATTGAACGTGATAGTGCTGTTTTGCCTAGAGGATTACCGTTCAGAAATTGACCAATTTTTGCGTGTTATCCAGTGTTAGCCTGCCAATGTGCATAATGAGGAGCAAGGTACTTTGGGTATGGCCCGGACAGGGTGGCCTGGGCAGGATGTATCTGCACAGGGTATAGGGCAATGGCTGGGACATTGTAGTGCCCAACCACCACCTGCACAGACAGGGTGGCCACAGCATGTCATGCTGGGAGGTCACTCTCACCCTGACTGAGCAGTGACCACGGCATGGCTAGGTTCCCCCATAGTGTTATGCAGCATTTCTCTCAAGTGATATTTATGGGTTTTCTTTTCTGGAGTCCAATCACTGACATACCTGCTTGGTGTGTGTGCTCACATCCCATTTTTGGATGCACACAGTTTCTCCAGGAACATGCACTATGTACTAGCTAGCAGACTGTCTGAAGTTAGTGTGTGTATGGCTGGAACACCTTGCAGGGTGCAGTGGGTGAAGACTGACCGTGCCCCCTGCTGGTGAATGTCAGATAGTGGTGGAGGACAGCTGAGCTTCTCCAGCATTCTGCCTGTTTGCCATTGCCTTATGTGATGCATACAGATCTGCATTGACTGATCTGTAGGGCGCCTGTTCCCCAGCAGGACTGGTGTTGATGGTCCTCTCTACTGCCACCATTTCAGAGATCCTGTACCCCCCACCCTGAGCCACAGAGGGCAGGTTGGGTGGTACTACAGAATCCGCTTTTGGGTCCAAACACTCCCCCCCCCCCCCAATAACATGTGACCATGGCACCCACACAGGATATGCACTATCCTGGGTGCATCATAGTCCACAAGGGCTAAATGTGACTGAGAAAGACAGATGGACACAGGTGTAGCCTAGCTGTGTCTGCAAGGACTACCTATCACACACTGGCACTGATGGAGATCTGCAGCATAGCCTATCTCAGCCAAGCCAGGTACTGTGGACCTGGTGCTGGGCGCCCCACCTCACCCTCAGGGTGAGCACAGGACCCGCACAATGTCACAGTCTGTAGCTACTCTGTGCCAGTAACACACACGGTTGGTTCCCCCTACCAGGCCTAGGTGCTGTGGGGGTGCATACCCCATTATGTGATTAGCTGTAGACTGCTGATCTGCATGTGCAGTGCATCATGGGTACGGGTGGGTTTGCCCTATCCTGGTAACCACAGCAGACAGTTTGTGTGGTGACCTGCAGTCTTTCTGTAGCCAGCCAGCAGTGTGGTAGTAGCTATAGAGATGTAGCCAACTGGTTGCATCAATGACTGTGGAGGCAGAGGTCATGGGTTTGATCCCTCAGTGGTGTAGTCTACAAAGGCATTTTCTTTTAATTTAAATCAGTGCTGCCAGCAGAAGCACCCTCACAGTGCTGTAGCCTAAGGTGCCTCATAGGTGCCTTGTAAAGTGCCCTATAAGGCGCCCTATACAGTGCCCTATAGGGCACATTATAGTTTGCCTTGGCAGACAGGGCACTTTATAATGTGACCTATGGGGTGCCTTATAGGGCGCCTTATGAGGCACCTTAGGTTACGGCACTGTGAGGGTGTTTTTGCTGGCAGCACTGATTTAAATTAAAAGAAAATGCCTCAGACAGCCTTTTTAGATTACACCACTGCAGGATCAAACCCATGACTTCTGTCTCCACAGTCATTGCAGTATCCAGTGGGCTACATCATTATAGCTTCTAACACTGCACTGGCATGTACTTAGGGTTAACGCGCGTTAACGTGCCACGGCACCCACTATCGCGTGATACATATTCTTGCTACTTAGGACTGGAACGCCAACTCCTTATATGGCATTCTTCACATTATCGCTGCAACCAGCGCCGGTAACATTAGGACGGTTTAGTAAACATACCCCCTAGTTTAGCCAGGTCCAAGCAAAAAACAGTTACAAGGGATGTACATATAGTCCCAAGAAGACTGTAATTTGTGGATATATCCAGTACAGCCTGCTTGGAGACACCTGAATCTTCTATTCTTGAGAAATCTCCAGATGCACACTAGTACTATTCTGAACATGGAGATAAGGTTGGTCAATGATTAGCTACGTTCACAAAGACCAAATAGCAAAGAGGCAGAGCCGGCTCCAATGGAGGTTTCCATAGGCTTAGTTAGTAACCCAAGAGTCTTTTAAAAGAAACAATACTCCCCTGACAACTGGTGTATGCTAGATGTTATACATACTTATCTAAGTAAACTGGATTTACTACAAGAGGCTGAGATAGATGCCCAGACTGAGCGGGATGTACTGAGCTTCCAAGACGGATGATTGCCAGTCGGTGTCAGAGACTCTTGTACATGTTCTGTCTCTGCTGATTCTGCATAATTCCTTTTATTAAAACAATTGGGCCCAACTATCAGATCATTTTTGGCTGGGAAAATGAGAGGCAAAAGGCAGGCCAGAGGCATTGCCAAAACGGTATTCAGACAGTGGCTAACCATATAGCTTTACCATCTCGTAAGAACTTAAATGGGTAAGTTGTCTGTTTATGTTTGGGACCACATATTCAGCCATCCTACCTACAGGGATGAGACCACTGAATATCAGGCATAAAGTGGGTAATTCGCCTACTTGTCTTTATGCAGCCCTGTGGCTCCTGTCCCCAATTGTTCCTACTGCACTACTGACACCCAAGACTACTACTGAACATTTGTATAGTGCTACAAGACATACGCAGCGCTGCACAAACACATGCGAAAAATGGTTCCTGCTCATCAGAGCTTGCAATCTAGTCGACAGACAACACAATAGCTGAAGACATGGGATACATCTAGGGGAAATAGTAAGGAAACGCAAAGGAGATCAGGTGAGTCAAGATCCAAAAGCGGCAGCGAAGAGGTGAGTTTTCGGCCCGGATTTCAAAAGTGCCAAAGATGAAGCCTGATGTAGAGACTCAGGTAGTTTGTTCCAGCAAGGTGAAAGGAGAAAAGTCTGGAGTTAACAATAGAAGAGAAGGGCACAGATAGAAGTGATTTGCCAGAAGAGCGGAGTTCCTGAGAAGAGGTGTAGAGAGAGATAAGAGAGGAAAGGTAGTGAGGAGCTGCAGACCGAATGCACTTATAGATCAGCAGAACCTTTGATTAATAACTAAATATCCATGACCAACCAACTTGCTCCTTTGGGTACTCCTTGGAGCAGCTATTCTACCCTCTGCCCTTTGCCTTCCCAGAACATCTAGTTCTTATCTCCTTTTCTTTAGCCAGTGCCCTGTCTTAACTTTTATTATGTCTGTTTTTTGCATTACAGTTATCTATGGATGCCATCTTGATTCTCCAGTCTGCTTGGCTAGGACATTGCACGGAAACTTCCTTATAAGCTGTGATAATGAGTAAGAGTAGTGACCTCTCTCTCTATGAACCTATTAATAGCACTTATTCATGACCTCATTCTCTTTGAGAAAGTCACTTTAATCTCTCTCGCTGAAACGTGGCTTAGTGAAGACGATTCCCCTTATTTCAACCAGGCAATTAATTTTTGTATAAAAATCGACCACTCTGCACTGGGAATAGCTTCGCCCTTAATTATCACTTTTACCTTCCTATCATACCACATGATAACATCAACTTTGAAGCTATGTTGGTTCAATTGTCTACTAATCCTTCTCTCTACCTGCTTCTTCTATATTGTTCCTTGACCTTATCTGCTGTTAACTGGGACCAGAGTTTTGACTCTGTTGCCTATTTAGCTTCATTTTATTCTAGACTACTTATTCTTGGAGATTTGAATGTTCAATTAGATAACCCCTGTAAATACAAATACACTGATTTTATCAGCATATAGGGGTCCCACACACTCTACAGGACATACAGTAACCTAGGCTTAATCTTTTCTCATAATAACAGCTATTTATTGCTTGATAAATTTAATACTTTCGCCTTAGCATAGTTACCTTCTGTGTTCATCTTGGCATCAGTAAATCTTGCACATTAGTCTTGCCTACCTGTTTATGGGCCCAATATTAAGCCCACGACGATCAGTGATGCTAAAGTGCATGACCACCATTGGCAAAATTAAAACTTATTTGGCATTCAGCACTGAACATCTGGTTTCACACCAACCGCAACAACTCTCCGGTTAGCAGTGATTCAGTCACTAACCAGACAGCACAACTGCATAAAGTTAAGACAGCCATTGACCTGTCCTAACTTTATGTGGTCTGCCTACTCAGCAGCTGAATATTGCTGCTAATCAGATAGGCACTGGAACTGCCCCAACTCTACCCACAGACTGCCCTGAAACTAATATGAAATTTTCAGGGTGGTCTGTAAGGATATTCAGCAACACTAACTGGTTAGAGCCACAGAATATCAGGATCGCTGGGGTTTGTGTGGTTTCCAAGAGATTAAGGGGTATGTTTACTAAACTGCGGTAATGTCATTCGCGGTAGGTTCCACGGTAAAGGTAGAGATGCCCATATAAAGGCATGGGCGGTGCATCGTTACAGCAAGCTGACAGCTAATATGCGTAACAAGGCGCCTTAGAATAACGAGTGTTACAAGGCACCTTGTAAAGTGCCTTGCAAGGCACCTTGTAAGGTGCCTTATAAGGTGCCTAGTAAGGTGCCTAGTAAGGTGCCCTGTAAGGTGCCTTATAAGGTGCCATGTAAGGTGCCCTGTAAGGTGCCCAGTAAGGTGCCCTGTAAGGTGCCATGTAAGGTGCCTAGTAAGGTGCCGTATAAGGTGCCATATAAGGTGCCTAGTAAGGTGCCTAGTAAGGTGCCCTGTAAGGTGCCATGTAAGGTGCCTAGTAAGGTGTCCTGTAAGGTGCTGTATAAGGTGCCTTATAAGGTGCCTAGTAGGTGCCCTGTAAGGTGCCTAGTAAGGTGCCTTATAAGGTGCCATGTAAGGTGCCTAGTAAGGTACCCTGTAAGGTACCCTATAAGGTGCCTTATAAGGTGCCATGTAAAGTGCCTAGTAAGGTGCCGTATAAGGTGCCTAGTAAGGTACCCTGTAAGGTGCCTCAGAAGGCACCCTAAAGGGCCTCCTAGGCTAAGCGCCATATTATGTTGGCAACAACACTAGTGTGCGGTCTAGTCTTATAAAGTAACTGTTAAGCTGTATACCTCATTAACTTACTCCAACACGTCTACAGAACCTTATTTTCCCAATGTTTCAATACTTTCCTACTCATATCATCAATTCTTTAAAGCAACAGGTCTCAGACTTTAAAGAGCTTTTGGTCTTCACTTGAGGTTAACCCATGCTCTATTTTGCATCAATGACCTATATGTTGCTCTTACTTGCAATTGGTAACTGGTAATTTATAATCTTATATCATTTCCAAAAAGAGAGAATGAGTGCTTATCTTAAAAATTGCCCGACGCCGACTTCAGCGCTGTTGCGTTTCACAACGATGCTGTTTCTTCAGGGGCTAGGCTCTCTCTAACTTCCCCTTAGTAGGTATTCCAAAAGGCTATTTTATCTCATATTTTTCTCTTGTTCTTCATAATCGTGGCTCCTTTGTCAGTTGCTGCTAGCACTCTGAACCATGCTTTACTATGCGCGGCGTTGTTAGTAAAGCATGGTTCAGAGTGCTAGCAGCAACTGACAAAGGAGCCACGATTATGAAGAACAAAAGAAAACTATGAGATAAAATAGCCTTTTGGAATACCTACTAAGGGGAAGTTAGAGAGAGCCTAGCCCCTGAAGAAACAGCATCGTTGTGAAACGCAACAGCGCTGAAGTCGGCGTCGGGCAATTTTTAAGATAAGCACATTCTCTCTTTTTGGAAATGATATAAGATTATAAATTACCAGTTACCAATTGCAAGTAAGAGCAACATATAGGTCATTGATGCAAAACAGAGCATGGGTTAACCTCAAGTGAAGACCAAAAGCTCTTTAAAGTCTGAGACCTGTTGCTTTAAAGAATTGATGATATGAGTAGGAAAGTATTGAAACATTGGGAAAATAAGGTTCTGTAGACGTGTTGGAGTAAGTTAATGATGTATACAGCTTAAGCGCCATATTAGGCACCCTTGGACAAGTCACCGCAGAAGGCACCCTGGGCTATAGAACCATAGTAACATAGTAAGTGACGGCAGATAAAAACCAGCATGGTCCATCTAGTCTGCCCAGCTAGATGGCAAGAGTAGGTGCACCTGTCGCTCTGTGCAGGCCACCCCTCCCCATGTTTTTGTTTTTGTTTTTGTTTAGGGGTGAACCCACCACTCCATGTAGGACACCCTTATTTGTTGAGACGCTAGATAGTTCAGAAGTTAGATGGTACCGTTTATTTTGCTTTTATCCTGTTGCTGTAAAGGGATCCACTGTGTTTGTCCCATGCCGTTTTGAATTCCATCACCGTGTTTGCCCTCACCACTTCCATCGGGAGGGCATTCCAAGCATCCACCACCCTTTCAGTGAAGAAATATTTCCTGACATTGCCTTTCAATTTACCACCTTGCAGCTTCATGTTATGCCCTCTAGTTTTACAGCTTCCCCGTCTTTGGGGGAAGCTGTAAAACTAGAGGGCCATAGGTTAAGGTGGCCTAACAAGGTTATGGTGCCCTAGGTTAGTGTGCCCTAGGGACTGCAAGGTGCCTCAGGATGACATGCATGACCTGTGCGGAACAGAGACAGATGTAGCCCTAACACTAGATAGAGCACTCAGAAAAGGCAATGAACAGGTGAGTGAAGGAGGGAGAAGAGGGAGCCGCTGGACCTGCCATATCTGCGGGCAGCTCATCTGCCTGCCAGTATTGATGACAAACATGGTGGGGCAGCTCTACCACAGCACAGGGTGTTGGCAATGTAAAATACCGGAAAAACAGTTGGTGGCAGACGATGGGAATACGTGTCCCCCAGTGGAGGCGGAGGTGGCAGAATAGTTACAATGATGGGTGGACAGAGGAGTGGTGGTGCCATGCAGATCAGGCACAGGCGAGGCAAGCACGATGAGGCGCAATGCAGGAAAGGGTAGCAGTGCAGGACATGGGCTGGCAGCCTGCACAGGCAGACAGGACTCTACACAGCTGACAGACGCAGATAGACGGACCGAGGGAATGTTGGCAATTGTGGCGAGGGTATTATGGGCTGGAAGCACAGATCTGAAAAAATATGACCTCTACAGGCATGCACACTATTTGAGTAGAACAGGCATGAGAGGAGGGAACAATGAGGAACTGAACCAATGAACACTGCCAAGAATGGCAATGTATTAACTAGTAGGCTATACCTCCATGGTGTATGTCACAGCAATGTCTGGGTACAGAAGGCCTGCAGGTCACCGCACAAATTGTCTCCTCTGAGTGCCAGGATAGGGTAACCCCACTATACCCATGATGCAATGCACATGCTGAATAGCAGTCTACAGCTGATCACCAAATGGGGCCTGCACCTCTCCGGTACCTCAGCTGGGAAAGACGAACTGACAGTGTGTGATACTGGCACAGAGTAGCTACAGACCATGCCATTGTGCAAGTTCTGTGGTCACCCTGAGGGTTAGAATTGGTGCCCAGCACTAGGTCCGCGGTACATGTGGTGCTAGAGATAGGTCCTGCTGTACAACCCCATCACTACCAGTGTGTGAAAGGTGTTCTGTGCAGTGCAGCCGAAGGTAATTTGGTGTCCATCTGTATCCTGCAGTCACATGTGGCCCTGTGGGATCAGACACCAGCCAGATTAGTGTGCACCCCGTGTGAGGGTCTGGCTGACATGGGCAGCTGTTATCAGGGCAGAGGGGCTCCTAGAATTGCATGAGGTGGGTGTAGCAGTGGCTGTATAGGTCACAGTGGTATACACTACATACCCTAAAGGGCCCACGTCACCCTTTTTTAGGTAAAGAACAGTGCCCCCGCCCCAGGGAAGCAACCTCCATCCTGTTTGTACAAGACAGCCCTCCAGGGTTGGTGGGCCAGAGCCATACCTATGACTGGGACAGTGGCAGACCAGCAGCAATGCTGGGGTTAGGTCTGGAAACCCCAAGTGCCTCCCACTACCGTCTGCCAGTCACCAGCAGACAGCACAGTCAGACTGTACCTTAAAGGTGTTATGACCATGCACAGTCTAACTGCAGACAGTCCACCAGGAACTATGTGCAGTAAGCAGACATCTCAGCGATTGGGACCCCAGCACTGGGGAACACAAATATATCACTAGAGACAAATAGTGTAGAGCGCTATGTGGGAACCTAGACCTGCCATGGTCACTGCTCGTTCAGAGTGAGTGCCCTCCCAGCATGCCATGCTGTGGTGGTCAGGCACTACAGTGTCCTAGCCATTGCTCCACACCCTGTGAAGATGTATCCTGGCCAATCTGCCCTCTCCGGGCCATACCCAGAATACCTTGCTCCTCATTATGCATCTAATCAGGCTAACGCTGGTAACAGTGGGACATATTGGGCCCAGTGAAGTGTGGGCAGCCACAGAACAATGGATAGACATACAAACACGCTCACTCCTTTTGCAGCATTATACAAAGATAGGGGTGGTTGGCAGCCCTGCCCGCCACACTAGTCCTGATCACAGTGCCGACAATGCTAAACTGTGCAGGGGGTAGTAGTAGTGCTCTGGTGATAACATCATCCCAATGCTGGGGCCAACAGCCTGCCGCTCCATGCATCTTTGGATTGTGGAGCCTGTGTGAGTGGGTGTTTGCACCCCTGTTCGCCGCTGCTCGGGGCTTTGCACATGTTGCTGTTGTATCTGCATTGTAGGGTAAAATATAGGGACATGCTCTGCAGGAACCACAGCTGGGACTTGCACCTGTGACCCTCTGCTCCTGGACACACTGGCTGGGTATACTGCACCACACTGTTGCCACAGATGCATGGTAGTCCCTGGGGCTACCTGCACTTTTCCTCAGCCAGACCTTTTATGTTGCACTGCACACCACGTACTGATGCAGAGCATGGCCTAGGTCCACTGCAGGGAGGTGGCACTGTCCCCTCCAGTACAGACACATGCCCCCCTGCCAAGCTGACGTGGCCATTTGCTGTCGGTGCTGGTAGTGCGCAGTCCCAGGCCATCCACTGTGTAGGTAGGCGCCCGCCTAGGGAGCAGGTTCCGGGGTGGGGGGGCATACATGGACATCCTCACATCCCCCCATCACTGCCTACCACTATTATGTCCCTTCCACATGGGGGCAGGATGGCTGGAGGGATGTCAGGTCTGTGCCCTAGCGACTATTGGCTAGGGTGGACCAGGTAGATATTGGTGGATTGTGTTTGGCCTTGGTTAACTGCTGTCTTGCTGATCTCCGGTGTCTATGTTCCTATGTGCCACCTAGGCGCCCGCCTGGCCCACCCTGTGCCCCAGCTGCCCATGCTACATGTCCTGCCTGTGGCCCCTATGCCCCATTTGCACCATCGCCATAGTGGCCATTCATACTTTGGCACTATGGTATTGCTGTACATGGAGCACTACTATCACAGTTTTTGGGCTCCCTGCCTGGGCTGTACATTGCTGACACGTAAATGGTTTCTCTCTCCTGCATATGTGCATCTAACGGCAGGTTTTCAATCGCGTTAGGATTCAGCTCTTCAGATCAGCGCATTAGTGTGAATGGAGCCTCTCCCCGCCCACACTCCGCCCATTGACACCTTCTCTCTGCCCTCTCTCCACCATCTGCGGTGTTTACCGCACCGCGGAACGTCAACGATCATTAACGTTACGTAACGCGCGTAATGTAATGTTACCGCAGTTTAGTAAACATACCCCTTAGTGATCTAAGCGTGCCTATTATGCCTCTGTTATCCAAACCAGTAGGAGCCACCCTGAGAAACTTTTGAATATTGTCACTAAGCTTACTTCTCAACCTGTTGGGAATTCTGAATTTTGTTCACAAATTCCCTCAGCATCTGACTTTACAAATTTCTTTACATCTAAGTTTAAAACTTGTACAGCAATTTTAGTACTTTGGATTGCTCTCTCTCAGGACCCAACACCCAAGGTGGTTCAACAATTATTCTTCGTTTTAGGCAGAAGGTACCTAAGGCCTTGGCCCCAGTTATAGATTCCACTTGTCTGGCTGACTCGCAGAATTTCTTTGATCCCTCTTCTGAGTCCCTTCCAGCCAAATGTCCTTAGTCAGTTAGGAGTCACTAAATTCATCAAAAGTATGAAGAATACCTCTTTCCCACTTGAACCACTTCCTGTGTTCTTAATTAAAAATCCAACTTTCGGTTTTGTCTCCTCACTTACTACCATGATCAACACCAATCTAACTGCAGGTAGCATTCCTATCTCTTGGAAGTAGGCATTAGTGCGCCTAGTCTTGAAAAACATAATCTTCCTTTCCAAGATCACTCTAGCTATTGTCCAGTTTCCAAACTGGTTGAAAAAGATTGTCTATTCTCCTTCCTTGTCAAATTTTCTGATCAGACTAATGCCCTGCCGTTTGCTAGTCGGGTTTTAGGCCTGATTTAAATAGAAACTATTTTTGCCTTCCTGATTAGTGACATCTATGAGGGTCTTAAAACCAGCAAGTGTATATTTTAGTCTGTTTTGATTTGCACATTTGATTTAGTTGATGATCATTTACTGCTTTCTCATTTATCTGACTTGGACCTCTGGGTACTGTCCTAGCCTTAGTTGCTTCTTTTCTCAGCATTGGATCATTCTATCCATCAACTGAGATGTTGTGGTGTGGCCTGGCAGATTGGGATAACCTTGAGAATTGGCCTTGCATTGAAGTTCAGCGATTGGGGTGAAAAGAAGTGATTTGTGATTTGGGGGTGCAGTTGGATGGTGACCTTACATTGCAGGCACAGATTTCCACAGTGATTAGGTTGGACTATGGGTATCTGCGACTGTTGAGACAATTGAAATCCTTTTTGGAGGGAGATGCTATGCAGATAGTGAAATAAATGCTGGTTATTTCATTGTTGGAGTACTGCAACCTCCTATATAAGGGGTTACCACAATACATGGTACAGAGGTTGCTGGTGGTCCAGAATGCAGCAGCAAGGATACTGGCAGATCAAAGTTGATGAGAGTCAGTGGTAGTTGTTCTGAGGGAGCTTCACTGGTTGCTGATACATGAACAATGTATCTTTAAATTGTTATCAGTGGCCTTTAGGGGGTTATTTTAGAAGCCTTATTCATGCTTTGGATGTCTGAAAATGGGCATAGAGACATCCAAAGCATGGCGGCATCCCCAGAGCCCTTTTTGAAGCTGGGTCTGTAGATGTCCCCAACGCGAGGACATACAAAGCAGAATGAGGGCATGGCATAGGCTTGTCCAGGGTGCTCCCAGGAACTTGGACAACCTCGCCAGATTCCAGGGGCATCCTGGATGTCCACAGCTGTGTCACAGTTTATACTGTTCCAGGCACGAAAAACATTTGATTTCTCAGTCAAACATGTGCAGGGTTGGAGAAGGGGGTATATTCAATTCCCCTAAATTGTCCATGTTGACCATAAACACTGCAGGGGAATGCAGGCTCATGTTTCAGTTTGGCCACTCTGATGAACTTTGACATATGCAACCTTGCATTAGAAGGACATCCCTGCCCTACGGTTTCATACTGGGGACATCTATATGGATGGCAGTACAAGTGTCCATCTCAGGGTCATCTGTGTTTCTAAAATCAGGCCGAAACATAGACATAAGAAGATAAGAAGTGCCTCATTGGGTCAGATCAAGGTCCATCAAGCCCAGTATCCTGTTTCCAACAATGGCCAATCCAGGTCACAAGTACCTGGCAGGTTCCCAAAGAGACACACAGGTTCCACAATTCTTGTCCTGGGGCAAGCAGTGGATTTCCCAGGTCCTCTTTAATAATGGTTTATGGACCTTTCCTCCAAGAACTTGTTCAAATCTCCTGTAAGCCCAGCTACACTAATAGCTTTTACAACATCCTTGGGTAATGAATTCCAGAGTTTGATTGTTTGTTTATTTATTTATTTGTGCTTATTTACCGCCTTTCATGAATCAAAGCGGTTTACAATGAACTCAAAGAAAAGTACATTTAACAAATTATATCTAACAAATGTATACAAGGAACATTGTAAACAAGGAGTTATGTGGATTAAAGGAAAAAACAATTTAACATAGCAAACTACTGATTTCCGTTAATAACTCATTTCCACTAATATGCGTTGAGTGAAAAAATATTTTCTCTTATTAGTCTTAAATAGGTTACATTGTAGCTTCATTGTGTATCCTGTAGTCTTTCTACTTTTTGATGGCATAAACAACCGATCTACGTTTACCTATTCCACTTCACCCGTTATAAGAACATAACAACATAAGATATGCCATACTGGGTCAGACCAAGGTCCATCAAGCCCAGTATCCTGTTTCCAACAGTGGCCAATCCAGGCCATACGTACCTAGTAGTTTCCCCAAAAGACACTGGGTCAAGCATTGATATCCTGGGTTCCTTCTTAATAATGGTTTATGGACCTTTCCTCCAGGAACTTGCCAAACCTTTTTTAAACCCAGCTACACTAACAGCCTTTACTACATCCTCTGGTAACAAATTCCAGAGTTTGATTACACGTTGAGTGAAAAAATATTTTCTTTTATTAGTCTTAAATAGTTTACCTTGTAGCTTTATTGCATGTCCCCTAGTCTTTCTATATTCTGATAACGTAAACAATCGATCTACATTTACCCGTTCCACTCCGTTCATTAATTTATAGACTTCTATCATATCTCCCGTCAGCCGTCTCTTTTCCAGGTTAAAGAGCCCTAACCTTTTTAGCCTTTCTTCATAGGAGTATCCTTCCATCCCCTTTACCATTTTGGTGGCTCTTCTCTGAACCTTTTCTAATAACGCTATATCCTTTTTAAGATACGGCGACCAGAATTGCACACAATATTCAAGGTGCGGTCTCACCATGGAACGATATAGAGGCATTATAATATTTTTTGTTTTATTTTCCATTCCTTTCCTTATGATACCTAGCATTCTATTTGCTCTCTTGGCTGCCGCTGCACACTGGGCCGAGGGTTTTAACATGTTATCCACAATGACGCCTAAATCTTTTTCCTGGGTGGTGGTTCCTAATGTGGAACCTTGCATCATGTAACCATAGTTTGGGTTGTTCTTCCCTAGGTGCATAACTTTGCACTTGTCCACATTAAATTTCATCTGCCACTTTGATGCCCAGTCCTCCAATTTATTCAAGATCCTCTTGCAATTTGCCACAATCCTCTTGGGTTTTAACAACTTTAAATAGTTTTGTGTCATCTGCAAATCTGATAATCTCACTCGTTATTCCACTTTCCAGGTTATTTATGAATATGTCAAAAAGCAGCGGACCCAGCACAGATCCCTGGGGTACACCACTATTCACCTTTCTCCATTGGGAAAATTGGCCATTTAGCCCTACCCTCTGCTTTCTATCTTTTAACCATTTCCTGATCCACAGTAGTACACTGCCTCCAATCCCCTGACTAGTTTTGCCAAAGGTCTCTGATGAGGGACCTTGTCAAAGGCTTTCTGAAAGTCCAGATACACTATATCAACCGACTCACCTTTGTCCACCTGTTTATTCACACTTTCAAAAACACATAACAGATTAGTAAGACAAGATCTTCCTTGTCTAAAGCCATGTTGGCTGTCTCCCATTAGGCCATGACTATCTACATGCTGAGTAATTTTATTCTTTATGATGGTTTCTACGATTTTTCCCAGTACTGACGTGAGGCTCACCGGTCTGTAGTTTCCAGGATCACCCCTGGCACCCTTTTTAAAAATTGGTGTTACATTCGCCATCCTCCAATCTTCAGGTATTAGAGATGATTTTAATGATAGTTCACAGATTACTAATAGCAGGTCTGCAATCTCATATTTCAGTTCTTTCACCACCCTTGGATGTATACCATCCGGCCCAGGTGATTTGCTACTCTTCAGTTTATCTAATAGTTGTAATACATCTTCCCGATGTATCGATATTTCCTTCAATTCTTCTGCACCTTTAAATACCACTTCAGTCATGGGTAACATCCCTATATCTTCCTCAGTAAAGACCGAAGCAAAGAATTCATTCAGTCTCTCCGCTATCGCCTTGTCGTCTCTTAGTGCCCCTTTAATTCCTCTATCATCTAATGGACCAACTGACTCTCTCACAGTTTTTTTGCTATGAATGTACTTGAAAAAATCTTTATTTTGCATTTTTGCTTCCGCAGCAAGCTTCTTCTCAAATTCTCCCTTTGCCTGCTTTATCAATGCCTTGCATTTGACTTGCCAGTGCTTGTGCTGTTTCCAGGTTTCGTCGTTTGGCTCTTATTTCCATTTCCTGAAAGATGCTTGTTTAGCAACAACAGCCTCTCTGACCTCACCTTTAAACCATGCTGGCAGTTTTTTGGACTTTGGACAGCTCGCATATTCTTTCTCTGTTCTGGATGATTTATTAGATTTGCTACACTCAAACAACTATGAAATACCGGCAATAATAAAAAATATTAAAACTTTGCAGAAACTAGAAGTTTCACATAGTGTATGTTTTTCATACACTGGTCCAATATAGTATATTGTCCGTCTTCAGAAAAGATAGGATTCAGTTCCTATATTCATTGACATAAACATACTATATGATACTATTGAAACGGCAGTTTTCATTTAAAACACTTTATTATGATATAATATAGTTTGTCAACAGTCCATTCTGACGTCGGAATATGATACACGTGAAAACACTTCTGATGCAGTGCGTCAATATTGCACCTTTGAAACACCTAGAACAGAATGCTTGACATCAATTAGTTTCGACGACATATTAGCCCAGCGTATGAAAAACACACAAGGCCGATATACGCACCAATAACTCTGACACTAAGCTACTTACAGTTATCTAAACCTATTTTCTAAAGTCTACAAATACTTTTATTTGCAAAATAGTAGCCATTACAGCATTATAAGCTACTTACTATTTTTTGTGATCTTTTTATGTTGAGCCGCCAGTACCGTCAAAATCAGCAAACTCCGAATACCTATTAAACTAACTAGATCTCAGATAAAAAATCTGTATATAGCGCTTTTTGACATAACGATAATAGCTAAACGACTTCCGGACCATATACCAAGCGCTAATCCTGCCACACTTCGACTTTGCAAATGCCATCTTACAAGGTCTCCCTCAATCCACTCTTAGCCCTTTACAGATGGCCATGAATGCCGCAGCAAGAGTCCTCTACGGAGCATCCAGAAGTGACCACGTAACTCCCATTCTTAAACAGCTTCACTGGCTCCCCATCCATGGGAGGATCATCTTTAAAACCCTAGTCCTATCATTCAAGGCAATCAAGGGTATCTCATCCTCCTCACTCACAGATCTGATTCACACTGTACCCCCCAACAGATCCAGAAGAGCAACAGCCGTAAACCTACTAACAACCTCGAAGGCATCAACAAAGTGCAACATGACAACCTCAAACAGAGCGTTCAGTTTATATGCCCCCAAATGCTGGAACGCTCTACCCTCCGACATAAGGGCCATTACTGTCCTACCACAGTTCAGGAAGGCACTCAAATACCACCTCTTCCTTCAATACTACCCTACCAGCAATTGAACCAAAAGAAGTGACTCACTCATGAAACCACCCTTCCGTGCTTTATATTACTATGACTCTATTCTGTTCTATGTAAATATCTCATGTATATAGTTTAACCCGGTTCTCCAAGTTGGTACTCCTGTTCGATGTAAACCAAACAGCTTGTTGTTATGGTCTTTATGTTATAATGTAAACCGCGCTGATGCCGAATAGTGCGGTATATAAGAACTTGTAATAATAAATAAATTGAATTTATAACCATTAATTAGTAAACAGTTGAGTAGTAAGTATGGAAACCTTATGTATGTAAAACATACGCAAGTCCAAAACGGACCTCTAACATATCCCCCCTCAGCTGTCTCTTTTCCAAGTTAAAGAGCCCCAACTTTTTAAGCCTTTCCTCATAGGGGTATCATTCTATTCCCTTTACCATTTTTGGCGCTCTTCTTTGTACCTTTTCTAATTCAGCTATATCCTTTTTAAGATATGGTGACCAAAACTGCACACAATATTCAAGGTGCGGTCGCACCAATGAACGATACAGAGGCATTATTAGTTTTATTCTCTATTCCATTCCTTATGATTCCTAGCATTCTATTTGCTTTCTTGGCTGTCGCTGCATGCTAGGTGGAGGGTTTCAACGTATTATCCACGATGACGCCTAAATCTTTTTCCTGGTTGGTAGTTTCTAAGTTGGTACCTTTCATCGTGTAACCATAGTTTGGGTTATTCTTTCCTAGGTGCATAACTTTGCAGTTGTCCACATTAAAATCCTCTTGCAATTTTTCACAATCTTCTTGCATTTTAACAACTTTAAATAATTTTGTGTCATCTGCAGATTTGATCACCTCACTCATTACAGTCAAACCTCGGTTTTCATGATTAATCCGTTCTAAGAAGTCTGACTAAAACCGAAACGTATGAAAACCGAAGCAATATTTCCCATAGGAAATAATGTAAATTCAATTAATCCGTTCCAGACACCCAGCTCCTGTCACTTCTCTCACCTGCCCGATCGTCCACAGGACAGCAAACACACAGATATTGTACTGTACGGCACTGTAATCTGATCGCTGACTCCGTCTCAACAGCAATTTGCAAGCGTACCCTGCAAGAGAAAGAACTGCCTCCCACATTCATGCAACATCTCCTGCTTACATTGACAGCTACCCTGCTACCTCCGAGCCTGAGGGGGCGCTCCAGAGAACAGGCAGGCAGTGGAGAGATCGGGGCCTTCCTCTCTGTGCAATCCTTGCATCTCTGACTCTGGCTCGAGGATGTTGCTCAGCTGACTTTCGCTTCTCAACACGCGATCGGTGAGTCCGGGGGGTAGTGCTGCCGGGACTTCCGGGGGGTAGTGCTGCCGGGACTGGGCAGGCAGTGCATACAGACCAGCGCCATTCTTTACGAAAACCGAGGTGATATCCGATAACCGAGACAAAATCTCAGTCAGAAAAGACGTCGAAAACCGAAACGTACGAAAACCAGGGCAAACGAAAACCGAGGTTTGACTGTATTTCTTTTCCAGTTCATTTATGAATATGTTGGAAAGCAGCAGGCTCAGCCCAGATCTCTGGGGTATGTTTCTCTTAAATTTAGTGATGTTCTCCCAAGCAAAATGCCACTAAATATAATATAAAAGAAATGTTTTAGTTCCAATGAATAGTTTTGTGTTGGGCACCTTTTTAAGCCCCTGTTTGTGTGAAGATGCTTCAGAAGTTGAAAACAAATAAAGGAAAAAGGTCTATAAGTTTATACATATATTAAAGCTTTTGAAAAAGTATTTTGAGCTCTGCTTTTTGATTTGTCTAAGCGATTGTGGTGCAGACCTCTTCTTGGTCTACTTTCTTCTCATTGCTCTGAACTATCACCGGGTGCCATTGCAGAAATGGTGGGGTTCAGCATTTCTGGTTGTAGCAAATATAGAAACATAGAAACATGACAGCAGAAAAAGACCACGCGGCCTATCTATTCTGCCCTTCCATATCAACTACAACAGTCCACTTTTTACCTTTAGAGATCCTCTGTGTTCGTTCCATGCTTTTTATTTATTTATTTTATTTTTATTTATACATCTTTTCTATACCGCCACTTCCAGCGATCAGTAGCGGTTTACAGGTAACATAAACTTTAATAATAGAGTACTATTATTTTACATAGAACATATTTAGAACAATGAACATTCAACTATTAAATGTAACTCAAAAAATACAATGAGATAACAGGCTACCAACAGTATATCAACAGTAATGGGATATATTTACATTAAATTACAGTTATTCACATTAGCGACAAGTAATTGCTTTCAAAGAGTAAGCTTTACTAGGTGAGCAATGTGAATGTGTGTGAAAGATTTTATGCCCTGTCTAGGTAGGGTCAGTGAGTGACTGCTGATCAGTGGTTGTCTCTGTGTTATGATTATCTTCAATGTGGAGGTTATTGTAGTGTAGAGTAAATAGATGAGTTTTTAGATTTTTTTTAAATAATTGAAGGTCCTTGATTGCTCTGATTTCAGCCGGGAGGTTGTTCCATAACGTAGGGGCAAAGTATGAGAAGGCTGTGTTGCTTGTCTTCTTACTTGTCTTTCGAATAGAATCAGGGACTTGTAGCATGTGAAGGTTTATTCTTCGTCTTGATCTATTTTCATGTGGGATGTTGATGAGCGTAGATAAGAAGGAAGGAGCTATATTATTAAAGATCTTAAATGTACTGATTAATGACTTGTAGATGATTCTACATGAGACTGGTAACCAATGGAGGGTGTAGAGAATTGGAGATATATGATCTGAAAGTTTTGCTTTATAGATAATCCTTGCGGTGACATTTTGGGCTAATTGAAGTGTGTGAATATTTTTCTTAGAGGTCCCTTGAAGAATACCGTTACAGTAGTCTAAATGTGGTGTAATAAGTGTTTGTACTATGGTTCTGAAATCAGTGTTATCTAGCAATGGTCTAAGTTGTTGGATTGTCCTTAATTTGAAATATATTGTTTTTACAGATTGTTTTATATGTTTGGTGAGGCTAAGGGTCTTATCCAGAGTGACTCCCAAATATTTGATCTCATCTTTGACTGGGAGAGAGGTTTTTCCAATGTTGATTTCAAGTGGGGGAGTGAAGCTTGTGTTTCTTGTTATTTATTTATTTATTTATTTATTTAACAATTATTTCTATACCGCTCTTTCACAAGTATCAAGTGCGGTTTACAATGAACATTATGTTATATGGTATGGGTAGTATCATACCAAGTCATTTTACATAGAACATAGAACAGGTGAACTAGGTACAGGTAACAGTATAATATTTAAACAGTAAATTATTAGAACGTTAAACTATTAGAACATATGTACATAGTAGATATTTACAATTATAAATAAAGCTTCAGTTTTTTTAAAATTAATATTCATATTCATTGATTTCAACCATAGCTCAGCTTCAGTGAGGCAATGACAGATGTTGCTATAATCAGATAATTCAGATACTGTCCTCATGTTCACCACCTCCACTGGGAGACTATTCCACGCATCTACCGCATATTACTCCTGAGTCTATCCCCTTTCACTCTCATCTTATGTCCCCTCATAGCGGAGCTTGCCTTCAATTAAAAGAGACCCTCCTGTGCATTTATGCCACAGAGGTATTTAAATGTCTCTATCATATCACCCTTATCCCGCCTTTCTCTAAAGTATATATATTAAGATCTTTAAGTCTGTCCTCAAATACTTCATAATGAAGATAAGTAACCATTTTAGTAGCCACCCTCTGCACTGACTCCAACCTGCCTGCCTATATCCTTCTGAAGGTGTGGTCTCCAGAATGGCACACAATACACCAAATGAGGTTGCATCAGACGTATACCGAGGCATTATCACCTCCTTTTTTTCTGCTGGCCATTCCTCTCCCTATACACCCAAGCATCCTTCTGGTTTTCACAGTCACCTTTTCTAACTGTTAGCTACTTTAAGATCATCAGGCACAATTATGACCAGGTCCTGCTCTTCTTTTGTGGACAGAAGCACCTCACCCCCTACACTGTACAGTCCCTTTGCATTTTTGCAGCCTAAATGACTCTGCATTTTTTAGCATTACATTTCAATGGCCATATTCTAGACTATTCTTCAAGTTTAGCTAGATCCCTTCTCATGTTGTCGACTCCTTCCTATGTGTCTACTCTATTGCAGATTTTAGTATTGTCTGCAAACAAGCAAACCTTACCCGACAGCCCTTTTGCAAAATCACTAACAAAGATGGTGAACAGAATCAGACCAAGGACAGATCCCTGCGGCACACCACTGGTAACTTCCTTCTCCTCAGAGTGAGCTCCATTTACATGTACCCTTTGTCGCCTCCCACTTAACCAATTTCTAACCCAATCAGTAACTTTAGGGTCCATCCCTAGGGTGCTCAGTTTGTTTATAAGTCACCTATGTGGAACAGTGTCAAAGGCTTTACTGAAATCTAAATATACCACATCTAGGGCTCTCCCTCGGTCCAACTTCCTGGTCACACAGTCAAAGAAATCAATCAGATTTGTCTGACAAGACCTGCCTCTGGTGAATCCATGCTGCATTAGATCCTGCAATCCATTGGACCCCAGAAACCTCACTATTCTCTCCTTTAGTAGCCTTTCCAATAATTTACTAACCACAAGGGTTAGACTAACCAGCCTGTAGTTCTCGATGTCATCCTTACGTCCGCTTTTATGTAAAGGGACCACATGAGCCTCTCTCCAGTCCTCCAGCACCTCTCCCGACTCCAAAGAGGCATTGAAAAGCTCAGACAGTGGAGTCACTAGAACATCCCAACATGACAACAGAAAATGACCACATGGACTATCTAGTCTGCCCTTCCATATCAACTACTATAGTCCTTTTTTTTTCTTTTAAAACTCTTCTGTGTTTGTCCCATTCTTTCTTGAATTCAGATACTGTCCTCATCTCTACTACCTCCACTGGGAATCTCTTCCATGCATCTATTCCTACTACTACTACTACTATTACTGAGCATTTATATAATGCTACAAGACGTATGCAGCGCTGCTAAGACACATGTAAAAGACAGACCCTGCTCATCAGATCTTACAATCCAGTCAAGACAGAAAACGCCAGGGATGTGGAATAAACTTCCATTGGAGCAAGAACAAGATTGGGGGGTGTTTTGGAGTAAACTGAAGGCCTTTTAATTTTCAGAATGGGGGATAATTTTGGAATAGCCAGGGCCAGCCAACCACTAGGCAAACTAGGCAGTCACCTAGGTGGCAACCTTTGGGGGGAGGGCAGTAAAGAACAGGGCATTCAAGGCTAAGCAATAGATTTTGACAGCCAGGGGGCATAAATCTTAAGGTTTGCCTAGGGTGCCAAAACTTTGAACCAACTCTGGGGCTAGTCCTGTAAGTGGTCAAATAGTTATTGGGTTTTTTGCCCTAGTTTAGGGATAGGTAATGTGGGAAGAGGTGCTATCGTTTTTATAATTGATGATTGGGAATGAGAAAGATGGGTGTGGGGGTTTGGGACGTGGTATGGTTGTTGTTGTGGTCTGATTTTAATTTTTTGTATTTGTGATCTTGAAAACAACTTTGAATGATCTATCATGCTAGAGGTCTATCTATCTATCTATATATATATCTATATCTATATCTATATATATATATATATATATATATATTGTGGCAAAGTCAACCATTTTGAGCATAGGGGAGGTGAACAGCATAAGGAATTCACCTTAATCAAGGGGCCTCTGTTAGGTGTGCAGGGTCAAAAGGCCAGAGCCACAGTTCAAAGGCAGAAAAAACCCAGCTGGAACAAGTTCCAGGAAATGCTTGACAGTGTAAGAAGGATAGATTGCAAGTACGAGGATAAAAACCCTCACTTTAGTAATTGCACTGATTATTCTGATGTCAGAAGGCAGGGGGATTACAAACACCTGGGAGAGAAAGAGGTGGGATTGGATCCCAGTGAGTATAAACCTTGGTTAAACTATGGAGAAAGCAGTAGGAGGAGGAGCTGGAAGAGGAGTGATTGCAGAGGACAGACTTCAGAGCAGCAAGGACGATGGAATGCTGGAGAAGCCAGAGCAGGTGCTAACTTCTGGAGACAGGCTGAGCTACCCATTGCTAAGAAAGGTGATTTCCCTGAATCACGTTTGCAACAAAGGTGGGAGCCAGGAAGGAGAGAAGCTTTCAGGCCACCAGAGAGGTTCTCAGCAGGGCACTCTCATCAAGTGGGTGAGTCAGAACCTATGGAATTGGGAGAAGAAGGGTCAGAGCTAGGGGCAGAAGAAGATATGTTGATGGATTGTTCTTTATGCCAAGCTCTAGTCTTGAAGTGTTTGAAGAAAGGCCAGCCTTGAAAAGAACTGTTCCTCTTGCTGAAATAACCTCAGAGCTAACCAGTGAGAAAGTAAATTCCTGTGTGTTTTTGAAAGGAGGAATTTACTGCAGCATAAGCTAATGAAGTAAGGCTGTGATTCATGCTTCTGTGTCAGCTGTGTTGAAACTCTGCAATGGAGAGAAAGTTAATTAGCTGTTAGAAATGTTTGTGCTTTGCTCCTGTTTATAAGAGAAGCCTGCTATAAGAGTCTTGAAGACACCCTTGAATGCTTATTTCATAACCTAAGTTTGGTTCTTCACCTGGAAGTGCAGCCTAGAGAGAATTATGGCTGAGTGAAGATAATTTTGCCATAGAAGAAGTAAAGTTTGTTTTTCTATTGCTCTGATTGACAAAGGACAATAAGAAAAGTAGCATATGGTTATATGTGAAAAGGCTAAGCTTCTGCAGTGAAGAGGACTTTAAAAGCCAATATTGAGTTCTGTTTGTTTTGCCACCAACCTGCTGAACCTTAAGCAAAAATCCTATAATTTAAAATTCTGTAAATGGTACCAGGAACCTGATCTGTTCTATTGTGTTCAAAATAAATTATTTTTCTGTCATAAGCCTTACCCTTGGTTTAACAGGACTACAATCCTTCTACTTAAAGCATAAATGTTACAGCTGATAGAAGAAGGTTCTCAACCACCATGCCCTCAACAACTAGAAGACTAGTGGTTATGGCGTTGTGCTTGTGACAATATATATATATTGTAATTTATATATTTATTAAGGATTTTACAATGCAGACATAACAAGGTCCTGTACAGAAAAAGGAACAATCATAAATAATCATAAAGAAAATAATTATCAAAGGAATAAGTCCCAGATATCCCCTTGCAGTCCACATAGTAGAAGAGGAGGGGAATAACATTGGCTGGGGTAGAAGGAATCCCCATCAACTCAATACAATAGATAATAAATGATACAAGATAACCACTGAGCAATCCAAGGTTATACACTATCAATCTTTTTAAATTAAATTAAATCTACCCTCTCCCCATTCACCATTTACAATGTGGTGTTCCTCAAGGCTTAGTCCTCACATTGATACTGTTTAATGTTTTCCTCAGTTCCTTTGCTACCATGATACAATCAATCCCTCTTATTATGCAGATGATATACAGCTAGTGTCCTATGCAGATCCCGATAAACCTGCCCTCCCTCAATACCTGTCTAGATGCTATTTGTAGCTCGATGGTCTCTAATCACCTGAAACTTCATCCTGGCAAGACTACTGCCACATAGATCACAGGCACTTCTGCCAATCCCACATTTTCACCTTGGCTACTTGGCTTCTCAGTTGTTTGGTTGAATCCATCAAAATCCTTGGTTACCATATTGACTGAGGCCTTAGTTTTGAGGAGCAAATCTCAACAGTAGTGAGAACCTGGGGACATTTTCGTAACGTTTTATCCAGTTAGCAGGACCTGTTAACCGCTTAAAACTCCGTCAGTCCAATATTCAGCAGCACCACTGAATATCCCCCGAGACTGCCAAAAAAATACCCGGTTAAAACCAGGGAAGTCTATGGGCGAATCAGGGCCGGTGATGGCTGCTATGATGTTAGTGGCAATATTAGCGCATTGCTAAACTGGTTAAAGTTAGGTGAACTGAATAGTCGGTTGTCACTACCCATCTAGTGGCTGAATATCGCCGCTATTCAGTGAGCCCGGATATTCAAAGGTGAAAACTGGATATATTTTGCTACTGAATAACTGTTTTTAAATAAAGCAGCACCAGCTAGGTGCTTTTAACTAGCATAGTTGCCACTGTGGAATATGCCACCTCTTGTTTTTACTTCTTATGACAACTGCATGTGCTTCGCACGTGTCTTGAGAAGGATGCCCTAAGAGCCTTAACTCAAACTTATCAGCCATCTAGATTATGGTAATACTGTTGTTAAGCTGCTTTTTGCAGCTTCTAGATTTGACCTTGTCACTCTCCTACTTATTGCTGAACACTGGCTTCCAATCATCTATCTCTTTAAGGTCCTACTCTGCCAATGAAGTCTTTTTTAGAGGTACTCCTTATCTTGCTATTCACCTGCTTCCAATTTCATCTGCTCAACCTAGACAAACTCTATATGCAAATCTCTGTCATCTGCCCCTCCCCCCGCAATGTCACGATCCCACTATAAAACCACTCAGTGTAGTGCTTTCTTTTCTTATCCCCTTGTCTTTGGAACTCCTTAACAAGTTCTCCACAAACTGAGTCTTACTTGAGATTTCAAAAAAGAGTTGAAACAATTTACTTTACCAGGGCATATGATAAAGCATCCAAAGCAGCAACCTAACCAGTTAAGATTTTCCTATATCATTGGTACCAGTACTGTCTAATATCCTATCTAGGTGATTGAGATCCATCATCTTTACATCAGGCAGGCAAGTAATCAAGCGAACTTAATGCCCACCAGTCATCCAACTATCTACATGCCTAATGATCAAACTGCTAACTAGAACAGCCATCCTAATCCTTCCTGTCTGGGCAGAAGCCCTTGGAGAAACATCATCGGTGCAAGAGGTATTACCTTTCCTAGATAGCAGGTCCAAGCTAAAGAATCATTTCCTGCCACACCAAGGTGACACTCTTTTTCCAGGTAACCTCTCTCAAGGAAGCACAGAGCTGCCGGAATGGAGGTGGATCTTTTCTACTATATCCCTATAAGTCTTCTCTATATATCTCTCTGTCTGCCTCGGTTCCTCTAGTCTGCTCCTCTAACCACCAGACTTGTTCCCTGAGAACTAGGAGCATTTTGCATTGAGTGCACACATCCAACCTCTCACCAACTGGGAAATAATCATCCATATGGCATTTAATGCAAAAGACTAGATAGCCCCCATCTTGCTGCTGGACTGCTGTCAGGCATCTTTGCATTGATGAGTTGGTTTATTTCTTTAGAGTTGTTAAGTGAGTAGGACTACCTAAACTAATATAAAGGCCTTCAGGATTTTTGGTATATTATATGCTAATATTTTGTATTTGCTTCCTACTGAATTGCAAACAATTTATTAAGGGTTAATCAATTGCTGATAAAAAGATCCTATGGTGACAAATTTCACACTCAAGTGGGAAAATTAACTATAAATTAAGGGATATTCCTGGGGTGTGTGGGGGGAGATTAACCATCTGGCTGTTTTATATTAGGAGTCCAAAGGCCTTACTAAAACTAGGCAAACTAATTTTAGACCATTAAGTCAAGCCAATAACTACGTTTACGTTTACGTTTATTAAAACTTTTTATACCGCCCAACACTAATAGTACCTGAGCGGTTTACAATGCAAATAAAACAACTTAAAACAACTTAAAAATGGCTGAGAAAAAGAAAAGGAACGCCAATAAAATGGATAGGAAAGAGGAGGAAAGAAAAGACAAGAAAGTAACAGACTACAAAGCAATGGTTGAGTAGCAAAGAGCGGGGGGGGAGGGGACAGCAGAGGGAAGGGGGGAGCTGGGGACGGCAGGTTATAACTAATTTATAACTAATTTATACTTTTAAAGAATTTAACAAAGATTTCCAATGTGCAGCAAGGCAAGACACAGAGAAGTACTACAATGACTTATGCAAGTAAATAGAATCAGAAACGATTAGAGGAAGAACAAGATTGACTTTTCTAAAGTTACAAGAGTTAAAGAGAAAATTCCAGTCTTGAATTGGAATGCTTTAAGATGCTTAAGGATTCATGTTTAACAATGCTGAGAAGATTAAGAAGGTGGAAAGAATACACAGAGTCATTATACTATTACGATCAAGTGGATCAAGTCATTTCCATGTCTACCTTATGATCAGGAACGTTGGTGATGAAAGAAGTCTAAGCGGCAATGAAGGCATTATCAAAGAACAAAGCACCGAGCATTGATGGCATTCCCAATGAAGTATTACAGCAATCAGATGAAGCTGTTACAGTATTTACAAGACTCTGCCAGGAGGTTTAGAAGACAACACCATGGCCAACTGACTGGAAAAGATCTGTGTTCATATCAATACTGAAGAAAGGTGGTCCAACTGACTGTGGAAATTATCACACAACCTCTCTGATCCCACACACCAGCAAGATTCTACTCAAGATAATTCAGTGGAGATAACAGTGGAATGAGAACTGTTTCAAATGCAAAAAGGGTTCAGGAAAGGGCAAGAAACAAGAGACATTATCAAAGATGTGAGATGGATCCTTGAAAAGACAAAAGAATACCAAAAGGATATCTACATGTGTTTCGTTGACTATAGCAAAGCCTTTGAGTGTGTAAATCATAAAAAGACTCTGGGCCACATTAAGAAGCACAGGCCTAATATTCAAAGGATTTAATGTTCTTAATTTTGAGAGTTAGGCCCCCAACTTAATCTCTTAGAAAATTTACTAGGGTTGAGTACCCTGGGGGGCAATAGGGAAAACTTTAAGAGCTTAGCACTGATTTCAGCACTAGGCACCTAAATTAGGCTCATAAATCTAGCCAAATGAATGGAAGACCTTAATTTAGGAACATAGGACCCGATATTCAACACTGGCAGCTGGTGCTGCTAAAGTGGCCAGCTGCTGGCGCTGAACATTAAACCCAGATATTCAATGCCATGGTCATATCTTCCCCAGCATTGAATATCCAGTTTGGCCGCATTTGCCAATCACAAACTGGGCAGCGGCGATATTGAGCCACAACCCGGTTAACAATGCGTGGCAAAATGTTTTATTTTATTTATTTACATTCTCTTATATACTGTGCTATTCTGCATCAGTGTGGTTTACATTGAACAAGGCATTATAACTTGGAGATAACTATTTTACAGGGAACATGGGCTATGGAGGGTTAAGTGGCTTGCCCAAGACCACAAGGAGCACCTGTGGGACTAGAAACCCCAGTCCTTCCAGCCCAAGGTTGCTATCCTCTAGTGGGATTTGAACCCCTGACCTTCCGGCCTGAAGTACCTTGCCCCAACCACTAGGCCACTCCTCCACTCCTAGGCTGGGATTTCCATTTGCCTGGCTTTCATCAAGTATCGCTAAGTGAATAGTGACTAAATATCGTCGCTGCCTGGTTAGCGATAGATGCCACTTCTACTCTACCCTGAAATGCCCCCAACATGCATTATTGCTAACCAGTTAGCATCAGGGTGTGCTAGTGCCGCTGAATATCCAGCTAGTTGCATTAACACAGTTTTCAGGTCTGCAAACTCTAAATGCCTAAACAAGGACATGGCCCCTAAACACAGACATGGGGAGGGGTGACCTGCATGGAGCAGCAGGTGCACCTACTCTTGTTGTCTTATTGGGCAGACTAGATGGACCATACTGGTCTTTATCTGCCGTCATTTACTATGTTACTATGTTACTAATACCACTCTGTAAATTTTAAGCTTCTAAATTATGATGAATTTTCAGCTGAAAATTTAGGCTTCTAAGCGAGGCTGAAAATAGGAAACAAATTTAGGAGCCTAACTTTGTTGTTATCATTGTTAAGTGCCGTCAAGTCAGTGTTGACTCATGGCAACCCTCTGGATAGTTGTCCTAAATTGTTTTCGGTCTTCAATCAGGCGGCTCATTATTGATAGAGAGGCATCCATAGCTGCTCTTATGGTATCAATCCATCTCCTTGCTAGCTTTCCTTTTATGCATTGACCTTCAAACTTATCAAGCATGATGTCTTTCTCTAATGATCTCACTCTTCGCATGATGTGTCCAAAGTATGCAAATCAAAGTCTTGTCATCTGAGCTTCTAAAGAAAGCTTAGGTTTGATCTCTTCTAGTACCGAGTGGTTTATTCTTTGGACAGTCTACGGCATATGTAATATTCTTCACCAAGATCAAAATTCAAAGGCATCAATTTTATTTCTGTCTATCTTTTTCACAATCCAACTTTCGCATCCATATGACATTATTGAAAATACCATGGCTTAGACAAGTCAAATCTTTGTATGGAGAGAGACATCTCTACTCTTGATGTATAGTCAAACTCTTGAATTCATTACCTGAGGAAGTTGTAAAAGCTGTTAATGTAGCTGGGTTTAAAAGAGGTTTGGACAAGTTCCTGGAGGAAAAGTCTATAAACCATTATTAAAGAGGACTGGGGAAATCCATTGCTTATCCCTGGAATAAACAACATGGAATCTGTATACCTTGTGGGAATCTGACAGGTACTTTTGACCTGGATTTGGTCATGACTGGAAACAGGATACTGGGCTTGGTCTGACCCAGTATAGGATATCTTATGTTCTTATTTCTCATGTTCTTAAGATGCAAAAATTCAAACAGAACTAGAAGAAACAGAATGGTTTAACATCAGCAAAGGTGTAAGACAAGGCTGCATAATTTCCCCATATCTGTTTAATTTGCATGCAGAACAAATCATCAGAGAAGCAGGAATGCATGATGATAACTGAGATGTGAAGACTGGTGGAAAACTCATCAACAACCTTCGCTATCCTGATGATAGCATGTTACTGGCTGAAAGTGAAGATGATCTGAAACATCTGCTTATCATGATCAATGAACATAATCCTAAAATAGGCCTGTACCTTAACATGAAGACAAAAATCCTGACAACTGATAAAATCAAAATTTTCATCCTTGATGGAAAAGAGACAGAAATAGTAGATAACCTTAACATGTTGGATTAATAATCATAAAGAAATGACAAGCAATCAAGAAATTAGACAGAGCATTGCTCTTGGCAGAACTGCCGTGAAGGACTTAGACAAGATTCTCAAGTGCAGAGACTTATTTTTGCATACAAAGATTCGACTTGTCTAAGCTATGATATTTTCAGTAACGTCATATGGATGCGAAAGTTGGACAGTGAAGAAAAAAGACAGGAAGAAAATTAATGCCTTTGAATTATGGTGCTGTGTATACCATGGAAAGCCCGAAGGACAAATCAGTTGGTACTAGAGATCAAACCTACATTTTCTTTAGAAGCTCAAATGTCAAGACTTTGACTTTCATGCTTTGGACATATCATGCAAAGAGAGATATTAGAGAAAGACATCGTGTTTGGAAAGACTGAAGGTCAACGCTAAAGAAAAAGGCCAGTAATGCAATGGATCAATGCAATAACAGCAATGATGGATGCTACTCTCAACAGTAGCCTCAAGAGCAGACATAGGGGTATGTTTACTAAACCGTCTTAATGTGCGCCCGGCGATAGTGTGCAGGCTGCCATAAAAGGAGTGGGCGTTTCAGTCTTAAAGCAGCAAAACGGGAGTATCGCGTGATAACGCGCGCTGCTGCGCACATTATCGTGTGAGGCGGCGCTAAGCGCGTTAACGCGCGGTAATCCTAAGTAGGTGCCCAGACATGCAAATATTGAAACAGAGGTGTAGCACAATGGTTAATACACTGACTGATGATACAGAGGTCATGAGTTCGATCCCCCAGTGTGCCTAATACTTAAGGCTGGCTGAGGCATCAGCTTTGACATGTAAGTATTGTTTCCTGCGGCACTTTATTTGTATTTTATTAATTGCTGCCAGCAAACACACCCTCACATGCCGTAACCTAAGGTGCCGCATAAGGCACTCCATAGGGCACATTATAAAATGAACTGTACGCCATGGCACCCTATAATGTCCCCTATAGGGCACCCTATAAGTCGCTCCATAGGATACCGTATAGTGCACCTTATATGGACGGTAACCATAGGGCGCCCTATAAAGCGCCCTCTGCGGCACCTTATGGGTACAGTACGCTGAGGGTGGTTTTGCTGGCAGCACTAATGTACATTAAAAATAGATAATGCTTTGGACAGCCCTATCAAATAACCCCACTGTGGGTTTGAACCCATGACCCCTGGCTCCACAGGCAGTGAAGTAACCAGCGGGCTACAGCTCTATAGCTGCTAGCAAGGCCCTGGCTGGCTGCAGAAGGACTACACGTCACCACACAAACAGTCTGCTGTGGTCACCAGGATAGGGTTAGCCCACCCGTACCCATGATGCACTGCACATGCAAATCAGCCGTCTACAGATGAACACAAGATGGGGTATGCACCCCCACAGCACCTCGGCCTGGTAGGGGGAACTGACCATGTGTGTTACTGGCACAGAGTAGCTACACACCGTCACATTGTGCGGGTACTGTGCTCACCCTGAGGGTGCGGTGGGGCGCCCAGCACTAGGTCCACAGCACCTTCCATGGCAGAAATAGGCCATGCTGTAGGTCCCCAGCAGTGCTAGTGTGTGGGATAAGTAGTTCCTGCAGACACACTTTGGATACATCTGTATTTCTCAGTCAGGTTTGACCCATAGGCAGATTATGTACCACCACCCAACCCACCCTCTGGGGCTGTGGGTGGGAAATAGGGTCTCCCACCGACAGATCCACGTTTTACATCCCTGCAATGGCAGCAGTAGAGGGGACCACCAACCGCAGTCCTGCTGGGGAACAGACACCCTACAGGGCAGTCAATGCAGCTCTGTACACATCTATAAAGCAATAGCAGACAGACATTAGGCCTGGAAATACTCAGCTGCACCCCACCACAATCTGATATTCTCCTGCAGCCACTGCACCCTGCAAGGTGTTCCAGCAAGACACATACTAGCTGCAGATGGTCTGATAGCTAGTCCATAGGGCATGTTCCTGGAGGAGATGCACACACCCAGAACGGGGATGTCAGCATACACACCAAGCAGATAAGTCAGTGATTGGGCCCCAAAAGGGAACCCATAAATATCACATGAGAGAAATACTATATAGCACTATGGGGGAGCCTAGCCATGCCGTGGTCACTGCTCAGTCAGGGTGAGAGTGATCTCCCAGCAGAACATGCTGTGTCCACCCTGTCTGTGCAGGTGGTGGCCAGGCATTACAATATCCCAGCCAATGCCCTATTCCCTGTGCAGATGCATCCTGGCCAGGCCACCCTGTCCGGGCTATACCCATGGTACCTTGCTCCTCATTATGCACATTGGCAGGCCAATACTGGCAACAGTGTGGGCTGTGGAGGGTGTTTGCAGCCACCACACACTGGATAGACAGACACACACTCCCACACCTATGCCAGCATTGTGTTACTATAGAGGTGTTTAGCAGCCCTGGCCACCACACCAGTCCTGGGCACAGTGCAGGCATGGATATGGTACGCAATACTGGTGGGGGTCACTCCCCAGGGTGGTAAACACTGTCAGAGATCAGACCTAAAGCACACTCCACAGACATCAGAAAGGTTGCTATGATGGAGCTCAATCAGCAAACTGTGCTTAACGTAGGAATTGCTATCTGCCAGTAATCATAGCAACCTTTTGATAGCTGTGTACCGTATTCCCAGGTGTAGGGTGGCATTGCTAAGGTATGCAAGTGCTAGTATTGGGAGATGCACGCAGGGCCCAATGTCCTGCCTCTCCAGGGGGCATTGGCTAATGGAGCCTGTGGATGTGGGTGTGTCTGCCCCTGTTGGCTGCTGCTTTACGGCAGAGGTTCCCAACTCCAGTCCTGGTGTGCCAAACACTGTTCGGGTTTTCATGCTGTCCCTCATGAATATGCATGAGATACATCTGCATACCATGGGGGTGGTGCATAGATATGCAGCACAGGCATCTTTATTAGAGGCAGCATGGAACCTGAATGGTGTTTGGCCCTGCAGGACTGCATTTGGGAGACTCTGCTATAGGTAATGCGCCTGTTTATGGAGTCTGTGCTCTGTAGGGTAAAATGTAGGTGTTTTGGGCATGTTTACGTCATCTGCAATAAAGGTTCTGTCTGTATTAGCATGTTTTAGTAGTGGGTAAAATATGGGGACTGGGTTGGCAGGTACCATAGCTGGGACTTGAACCTGTGACCTTCTGCCTCCAAACACACTGGTTGTGTGCACTGCACCACACCACCGTGTTGCCACAGAGACAGTGCATTCCCTGGTGATACCATGACTGTTTGTCCAGCAGGGCCTGTCTGTTGCAGTGCATGGCACCCACCTACACAGGGCTAGGCCATGGTCTGCTCTGGGCAGCTGCCACTGCCCCCCTCCACCACCAGTACCTCTCTGCCACCATGCTGACATGCCCTTCTGCTGGTGGTGCTGGTGGTGTGCAGTCTCAAGCCATCCAGTGTGCAGGTAGGCGGCTGCCTATGGTGCGGGTTCTGGGGTAGGGGTGCCTGCATAGGCATCCATGCTTCCCCCAACACCGCCTGCCAATGTTCTGTGCCCTTGGAGGTACCTGCTGGGTACTATCCCCTGTGACACTGTGATAAACACTCTCGTGCACATATTGGGCCCTCATCAGTTGCTGTCTGGCTGGTGTTCAGTTTCAGCATTCCTAAGTGCCACCTAGGCATCTGCCTAGTCCACACTGTGCCCCAGCTGCACCACAGCATGTGCCGCGTGCAGCCCTCTGTATCCCTTTTCCCAGCATCTGTCCAGTTGCCCATTCCGACATGCCCGCCCTGCTGTTGTGGAACATGTGCATGCCATAGGTAACCTGTCCAATGGAGAGGGAAACCCTGATCAGTGCTATTTCACTGTGGGATCATTCACCTTGTATGGGGACGGAGCGTAGACCCTTCCAAACGTCATATCTTTGTTTTGGGGCTTTCTTGGGAGTGTTTTTTGATGTTTCCCATTGCTATCACTATTGCCCAGCTTGGTTATGTTTTTTTTACATTTACTTCTGTTCATTTTCAATGTTTATTTGCCCTTTTGTTCCGTGCACATGTATCACACTTATCACTTTTTGTAGGTTTCCCTGGTTTTGCTGTACATTGCTGACGGAAATGGTTTCTTTTCCCTTTAAATCAGCTCTAACGCCAGGGTTTCACTGGCGTTAGTTTTGAGCCTCGGATTTCACAGCGTTGGTGTGCAGGGAGCCTCTCCCCTCCCACTCTCCACCCATTGACCCCTTCTCTCCACCCCTGGGGAGCCTTCCTCCGCCCTCCGAGATCCTTTCCCCGCCTTCAGCGCTCGTTTGCGCCGCAGCGCGCGTTATCGCGTGATATGGTACCTGTGCGCCTTAAAACGCGCCATCATCGTGCGATAAGGTACCTTATCGCGTGATAATGTTGCAGAGCGCACGTTAAGACGGTTTAGTAAACATACCCCATAGTTTAGGACAACTATCCAAAGGGCAAGACTCTGACAAAAGATCCTTCTCCAACCCAACCAAGTTTGCCTGACCCACAGGAATTTGCGGACTACCTCCAGTCCAAAACAAGCCAGACCAGTAAGACCTCAAACTTGGCCCCTGGGCACGTGGACCCTTGTACGGAGCCCCCATCCATGCAGGACAGCCATGACATCCTCACTACCTTCACTGCACCATCTGAGTCAGGCATCTAAGACATCATCACAGCCATCAACACTACCACAGCTCCAAACGACCCTTGCCCAGCATTTTGGATAAAATCACTGCGTGTCGAACTCAGTCCATTCCTGGCCAAGCTAATAGATCTATCATTCTCATTTGGGTCATTCCCACAAAGCTTGAAGCAAACCTCCATCAGACCACTTCTGAAAAACAACAAGTTGGACCCTAGGAAGGTGGACTCCTACAGACCAATCTCAAGCATCCCCCTCCTGGTCAAGATAATTGAGAAGGTCGTCCAACACCAGCTTCAACACCACATTGAGACACGTGCGCCTCTCGACCCGTGTCAGCATGGATTCAGAGAATCACATGGTGTAGAGACCCTACTAACCACTCTCTTCAGCACCTTAACAATCAGAATGGACTACATCCGACAAGGGTTTGCACTGATCTTCATGGATATCACCGCAGCCTTCGATTCTGTCAGCCACGACATACGCCTGACATGCCTCAAATAGAAGGGGATTCACAATACTGCGCTAAACTGGTGCAAATCATACCTATCAGATAGATGGCAGCATGTGCAAACCAGCTCCACCACCTCCAAACCCAACAAGAACAAGGCATACCGCAGGGATCCTCACTCTCGGCCCTCCTGTTCAATATATACATGCAGCCCATTTGCGCTCTCATCCGCTCTTCAACATCAACTGCCTGGTATACGCTGACGATGTACTGCTTTACATGCCTTTCTCAACCGAGCACCCTGACTTCAAACCTCTAACAACCTGTTTTGATGCTGTCACCGACTGGCTCCACACACAAAGGCTCAGAATAAACTTCAACAAAACAGAGGTCATCTTCGTCTCCAGGAACCAAGCATTTACCCCGCCCACCTCACTGAAAGTACAAAACGCCGAACTCCTCAGCAAGCCTATGGTACGGTACCTTGGGGTCACAGTAGACCAGCAGCTGAATATGAAGGTCCATATAAGCAACATGGTCAAAGCAGTTTACTACAAGATAAGGACAACCTGACACCTGCGACATCTGCTTGAGCCAGATGACTTTCGAACAATCTATCAGGCTCTAGTAATCCCTCACTTTGATTATGCCAATGCAATTCTACAAGGGCTCCCGAAGAACCCACTGAACCCACTGCAGATTGCAGTGAATGCAGCGGCAAGAATACTGCACGGAGCCTCCAGGAGGGAACACGTAACTCCAATACTAAAGCACCTGCATTGGTTGCCGGGCCACTGCAGACTCTCCTTCAAAACACTATTGATGACCTTCAAGGCCATCAACAAGTGCTCTTCCACTTCCCTCACAGACCTCATTCACCCCACCCCCTCCAACAGAGCCAGGAGATCATTTGCCGCCAACACCCTGAGAATCCCAAAGGCAATAACAAAATGCTTGCAAACATCCAGAAACAGAGCCTTTGCCCTCTATGCAACCACATGCTGGAACGCGCTTCCGCTTGCCCTCCGTGCCATCACCGACCTCACCCAATTTAGGAAGGCACTAAAGCACCACCTCTTCCTCCAATACTACTCTCATAAAAACGACATACCTCAACCAGACACACTCGACAACCAGGCCCTTACTCCCAGCGCACCAACGTCACACGATTGCAGCCCCACCCTCTAGTTCAACAATACCCCCAGTCTACTGAATGTGTACATAATGACCTACTGCTGTAAATATTGATGTAATACTGTAAAGACACCACCAGGTAATAGATGCTAAGTGTATATACCCTGTACATAGTTACCCCGGTTAATCCCAAATTATCATCCCTTGTTCATTGTAAGACCAGTGTAGGTCCGCCTGCACTTTTCAAATATTCTTAACTGTAACCCGCACTGATTTCAAAGAGCATGGTATAAAAAAGACATTAAATAAATAAATGATGGATGCTACTCTCAACAATAGAACTCAAGAGCAGACATAGTTTAGGACAACTATCAAAAGGGTTGCCATGAGTCCACCTCAACTCGACAATACTTAACAACAACAACAAAATATTAAATTTTCCAAATAAGTTAAAAATCTCTTTTGTTCCTAGCTTTAAGTCACCTGATTTTCTAGCAAACGTTGGGTTGGTTTACTTCAGAGGCTTCTTCTTCACCAAATCAGGTGTTAGTAAACTGAGCACCCTAGGGATGGACCCTAAAGTTACTGCTTGGGTTAGAAATTGGTTGGGTGAGAGGCGACAAAGAGTACAGGTAAATGGAGCTCACTCTGAGGAGAAGGATGTTACCAGTGGTGTGCCCCAGGGATCTGTCCTTGGTCCGATTCTTTTTAACATCTTTGTTAGTGATATAGCGGAAGGGCTATTGGGTAAGATTTTCCTCTTTGCGGATGATACCAAAATCTGCAATAGAGTAGACACCCAGGAAGGTGTAGATAACATGATGAGGGATCTAGCTAAGCTTGAAGAATGGTCTAGAATTTGGCAGCTGGGATTTAATGTTAAAAAATGTAAGGTCATGCATTTGGGCTGCATCAATCCAAGGGAGCAATATAGTATAGGGGGTGAAGTACTTTTGTCCACTAAAGAAGAGCGGGACCTAGGCGTGGTTGTGTCTGATGATCTTAAAGTAGCTAAACAGGCAGAAAAGGCAACAGCAAAAGCTAGAAGGATGCTTGGGTGCATACGGAGAGGAATGGCTAGCAGAAAAAAGGAGGTGATAATGCCTCTGTATAAGTCTTTGGTGCGACCTCATTTGGAGTATAGTGTGCATTTCTGGAGGCGCACCTTAAAAAGGATATGAACAGAATGGAGTCGGTGCAGAGGGTGGCTACTAAAATGGTTAGTGGTCTTCATTATAAAGCATATGAGGACCGACTTAAGGATCTTAATATGTACACCTTAGAGGAAAGGCGGGATAGAGGTGATATGATTGAGATGTTTAAATACCTCTGTGGCATAAATGTTTAGGGGGAGAGCCTCTTTCAATTGAAAGCAAATTGTGCTACGAGCGGACATTTGATGAGGGTGATGGGGGATAGATTCAGGAGTGATATGCGGAAATATTTCTTTACGGAAAGAGTGGTGGATCCATGGAATAGTCTTCCAGTGGAAGTGGTAGAGATGAGGACAGTAACTGAATTCAAAAAAGCATGGGACAAACACAGAGGATATCTAAAGGGAAAAAGGGGACTGTTGTAGTTGTTGATATGGAGGACAGACTAGATTGGCCATGTGGTCTTTTTCTGTCGTCATATTTCTATGTTTCTATGTTTCTCTGTTTGTGCCTTCAGATTCCCCTTAAAACTTTATTCTGTTTGACTGAAGGCTCTCTTCAATACACAGTGCCACGCCTCCACGAATTTCATCTACTCTATCATTGTGATGTAACTTGTACCCTGGTCTCACAGAGTCCCCTCTTTTAATGGTAATCCGTAAGCTAACCACCTTTCCAAAACATTTTACAATGTGAGGAGCACCAGCAGTGTGTTAATTCTATGACATATATTGTCTCTAAAAGATAAATTATAGTTTTGAGAAGTTATTGAGCTGAAACTAGATGGCTGAATTTTACATATCAAAAGAAAAAGGTTGGAGGCAATTTATGAAAATTGGCAATGAATAATGAGCTCTATAAATCTACGGCTGAGTTCATGCTGTTTATTTGATGCTTCTAATTATTTTTTTAATACAATGTTTTGTGTGATCATAGTAGTGCTCATTTATTTTCCAATTAGTATTTGGTGCTGGTGTATTGGGAACACTTTTTGTTAGTAGTATATTAGGCTATTTTATAAAGGAAATACAGGCACTAGGAATATGCATTCATTTTAATTTGAATGTGATGAATGAAGGCACTTTCAGTTTGGTTCCTTTAAACTAACTTGAAAGGCTGCATGATCTGAAATCATTCGTTTTCAGATTCATTATAGTCTGTTGTCATTGTTAAGTGCCATTGAGTCGGTGTCGACTCTTGGCAAACCTCTGAATAGTTGACCTAAACTTTATTCGGTCTTCAGTCAGGCAGCTCATTGTTGATAGAGTGGCATCCATAGCTGCTCTTATTGTATCAATCCATCTCATTGCTGGTCTTCCTCTTTTGCTCTGACCTTCAACCTTGCCATACTGTCTCCTCTGTGCCCCGCACTCTTCTACTCCTTCTCCTTCCGGAGATATCAACCCTAACCCTGGCCCCCCTAGACTTTTGTCACACAGAACAGATCCTCACACAACAGCTCAAATCTTATTCATATCCTTCTCCTTTCCCCCTCTTCTCTCCCTCTCTCATGGGCCTTGTGGAATGCACACTCCATCTCAAATAAACCTGCCTCCACTCATGATCTCTTTAGCTCTAATGCTCTCCATCTCCTTGCTCTAACTGAGACCTGGCTCCTCCCAGAGGACTCAGCTTCAGTTGCTGCTCTCTGTCATGGCGGCTATCAGTTCTCCCACACACTTCATCCCATGAGCCATGATGGTGATGTTGGGCTGCTACTCTCTCCTTCCTGTCAATTTTAACCCTTCCTTCTGCCTCAGTCTCACTCCTTTCCCTCTTTTGAAGTCCACTCTATCTGACTTTTTACTCCACTACCTCTCCGATTAGCTGTTATTTATTGACCCCTTGACAAGTCCACCTCTACCTATCTCTCTGACTTTGACTCATAGTTTTCCTTCTTTCTGGATTCATCTTCCCCCTCCCTTATTCTTGAGGATTTTAGCATTCATGTTGATAATCCTTCTGACCCTTATGCTTTAAAGCTGCTCTCCCTTACCTCATAATTCAGTCTCCAGCTTTGCCCTACTGCACCCACTTACCAGGAAGACCATTGCCTCAACCTTGTATTCTTCTCTAATTGCTTACCCTCAGACTTCTATGCCTCACTTCTTCCCTTATTGGACCATCACCTGCTAATCTTCGCTCTTCATCACCTACCACCTCAACCTCGCCCTGTCTCCTCCAACCTCTTTAGAAATTTCATGCTATTGACCCATTGGCCATGTCCACCACTGTCTCATCACCTCTTTCCTCCGCTATGTCATCTGAGTCTGTTGATGAGGCAGTAGCTTCCTATAACACTGTACTCTCCTCTACTCTAGATGTTCTTGCTCTGCCCATGCTACTTCCTGTGAGGCAAACTGTACCTCAGCCCTGGTTGTCTTCCACTACTCATTATCTACGCCCGTGCACCCGCTCAGGTGAGCATGCTTGGCTCAAATTCTGCACCCTTGCGGACTTTCTACACTTCAAATTCATGCTTGTCTCTTTCCAGTCAGCCGTTGCACTTGCCAAACAAGACTATAATGTCCATCTGACTAACTCTCTTGCCTCTGAACCTCGCCATCTCTTTACAATGCTCAACTCTCTCCTCAAGGTGCCTCTGCCTCCGACCCCTCACTCTCTTTCTGCCCAAACCCTGGCTGACTACTTCCATGACAAAATCCACAAGATCACACTACGATTCCTCAAAGTCAACTACTTCCACTCCTCCCCCTCTTCACTCCCAACTTCCCACCCTCCCACCACCTCTGCTACCCTTTTTTCCTTTTCTATGATCTCTGAGGAGGAAACCGCTCAACTTCTTTCCTCATCCAAACTCACTACCTGCTCCTCTGATCTTATTCCTACCCATCACCTTAGCTCCATCTCCTCCACTGTAGTCCTTTCCATCTCTCATATTCTCAACCTATCACTCTCCACTGCAACTTTCCCTGCAGTCCTCAAACATGCTGTGGTCACTCCTCTCCTCGAGAAACCCTCACTAGACCCTACCTGTCCTTTTAATTATGGAGCAAACACAACAGGTACGTGGAGGTCACAGGTGCTTTATTATGTAAAACACCACAATGCGTTTCGGCCGTAGCCTTCCTCAGGGGGTAGAAATCTTCAAAAAAAACAATACATATACAATTAATAATATAGTCAAAAACATAATTAATAAAAAAATAAAAACAAGTGTTATAAACAAAGATAAAAGTATAAATATATCAACTAATAAAACTTACACGGATAAAAACCTATTGAAAAGACAAGGCAGAGTATACATTAAACCCAGAAAACATTTATACATATAAAGCACATAAAAGCATACATACTAAAAAAGGGGGGAAAAAGAGGAGATAAGGAGGAACAAAAAGCAGTGCCTAATGATACACTGATACTCATGATGGCACACTGTGTGTATTCAATTTCAAAAGGTAATAATTGGAAAACAAGTCTGCGAAAGTAAGAAGACTGTAACTATGGACACATCTCCCTCCTCCCCTTCATTTCTAAACTACTTGAACATGTGGTTCAGCACCGTTGCCTCAACTTTCTCTCCTCTCAAGCGCTTTTGAATCCTCTACAATCTGGCTTTTTTCCTTTACATTATACCGAAACGGCTCTTGCCAAAGTCTCCAGTGTCTTGTTCCTGGCAAAATCCAAGAGCCTTTACTCAGTCTTCATCCTTTTGACCTTTCTGCTGCTTTTGACACTGTTGACCGCAACCTTCTCCTTGATACCTTGTCCTCGCTTGGTTTTAAGGGCTCTGTGCTATCCTGGTTATCTTCTTATCTCTCCCATTGATCCTTCAGTGTTTGTTCTAGTGGATCCTCCTCTACTGCTATCCCACTCTCAGTTGGTGTACCCCAAGGCTCATCTTGGGTCTACTCCTTTTCTCTCTCTATGCCCAGTCCCTTGGTGCACTCATCTCTTCCCATGGCTTTCAGTATCATCTTTATGCTGATGACTTCCAGATCTACCTCTCTACACCTGAAATCTCTCTAGCAATCCAGGCCCGGATCTCTGCCTGCCTTTCTGACATTGCTGCTTGGATGTCTCACCGCCACTTGAAATTGAACATGGCCAAAACTGAGCTTCTTATTTTTCCCCCTAAACCTTCCTCTCCCCTTTCTCCTTTCACAGTCTCTTGGGATAACTCTCTACTCCTTCCTGTTTCCTGAGCTCGCAACCTTGGGGTCCTCTTCGACTCTTCTTTCTCCTTCTCCACACACATCCAACTGATAGTTAAAACCTGCTATTTCTTTCTCTACAAATTCACCAAATTTTGCCCATTCCTTGCTGAACACACTATTAAGACACTTATCCACTCTTTACTTTCTCCCATTTTGACTATTGTAACCTACTCCTTGGTGGTCTCCCTCTGCATCATCTCTCACCCCTTCAATCTGTTCAACATTCTGCTGCACAGCTAATCTTCCAACAGCTTCATCATGCTCATATTACCCCTCTTCTCAAGTCACTTCATTTGCTCTCTATCCGTTTCCACAACCAGTTCAAAATTCTCCTGCTGACCTATAAGTGCATTCATTCTGTAGCTCCTCACTACCTTTCCTCTTTTATCTCTCCCTAAACCCCTCCTCGGAAACTCCGCTTTTCTGGCAAATCACTTCTGTCTGTCCCCTTCTCTTCTTTTGCTAACTCTAGACTTTGCTCCTTTCACCTTGCTGCTCCTTATGCCTGGGAACAAACTACCTGAGTCTGAGGCTTCTTCTCTGACACTTTTCAAATCCATGCTGAAAACTCACCTCTTCGCAGCTGCTTTCAGATCTTGATTTGCCTAATTTCCTTTGTGTTTCCTTACCATTCCCCCTAGATGTATTCTATTTCTATAGCTACTGTGTTGACTGTCTTGACTACATTGTAAGTTCTGATGAGCAGGGACTGTCTTTTACATGTGTCTGTGCAGCGCTGCATACTTCTGGTAGCGCTATACAAATGTTTAGTAGTAGTAGTAGTAGTAGTAGTAGTCTTTCTCTAATGAGCTCTCTCTTCACATGATGTGTCCAAAATATGAATGTCAGAGTCTTGTTATCTGAGCTTCTAAAGAAAGCTTAGGTTTGATCTCCTCTTGTATTGACTGGTTACTGTAGTTCTTCAGGCAGTCCATGATTGACACAGTATTCTTCGCCAGCACCATAATTCAAAGGCATCAATTTTCTTCTTGTCTATCTTTTCCACTGTCCAACTTTTACATCCATATCACGTTATTGAAAATACCATTGCTTGGGCAAGTCAAATCCTTATATGGAGAGAGACATCTCTGCTCTTGAGAATCTTGTCTAGGTCCTGCATAGTCATTCTGCCAAGAGCAATGTATCATCAGATTTCTTGACTGCTTGTCATTTCTTTATTGATTACACAGGTACACTAAAAAAAATTTTTTTAAAACTGCCTCTAATGTTTCGATTGATTTTTATGTTTTTTGGTGCGCTGAATCCAAATCTGGTAACCAATTTGCTCCATCACGTACAGATTTTTTGCTACATTGGGTTAGCAGTTTGAGGTGAACGTTTCAGATTGAGTGCGATCGAGATAAAAGTTTCTTGGATGAATTCTTTATACTAATTGTTTAGTAGTTATTCAAATAAGAATAAAGAAAAGGCAGCACATAAGAATAGAGTAATGTCAACAAAACACACTGTGATGGTAGCAAAATTGTCTGCACTTAAAACAGCCACATACATGTGCACAAACATTGAGCATATAAGAGCGAGGTTAGACACAAAGCAAAGCAAAGAAATGTGCAAAAAATGTTGTACAGGTATGTATGTAAGAATAGAAAACGCAAACCGCACCATTGCAATACATGAAGACAAACACCCGATGGTGTGAAAATAAAATTCTAATAAATGAGATCCGACACTGTGGTAATAACTAGCAAATTTTTATTTCAAAGTTTAGTAAAAACACGATATTTGTCAACACAGTTTAGATTTTAAAGTCATTCTTGGGTCAATCAATCTCCTGGTGGGCCCGTTTCTTCTTCCCCCGAATGCTTCTCTTGGTGCGCTGCTTGGCGTATTTTTCATCTGGGGTTTCCCGCAGCAGCAACCAGCAGAAATCAGCCATCATAGTGGTGTTCCATCTTCCTTGGTACCTTCTCTCTGCGTCCTTGATGTCCTGGTGAAACCTTTCACCTTGTTCTTCACTGTACGCCCCCATGTTTTCGGGAAAGTAGTTCACATGGGAGTGCAAGAAATGGACTTTCAGGCTCATGTTACAGCCTTGTTCTTTGAAGGCATTGAGCATCCTGGCAACAATATCCTTATAGTTCTCATCCCGCCTGTTCCCCAAGAATTTGAAAACAACATCCTTGAAGGAATCCCAGGCTTCTTTTTCCTTCTCAGACATCGTTTCAGCGAATGCTCCATCTGAAATGAGTTTCCTTATATCAGGGCCAACAAACACTCCTTCCTTTAGCTTTGCTTCAGAAAGTCGGGGGAACTTTGAGCAAAGGTACCGAAAGCACTCACCATCTTTTGGAAGGGACTTGATGAATTGCTTAATGAGACCCAACTTAATGTGGAGAGGTGGTAATAGAATTTTATCACGAGGTACCAAGCTCTCATGAAGAACATTTTTCTCACCGGGTCTCAAATACTCCCGAATTGGCCAGTCTTTTTTCCCCCAGTGTAGGTCGCGGGCCCGGCTATCCCACAAGCAAAGGAAGCAGGGATATTTGGTGAAACCGGATTGCTGCCCTAATAGCATGGATAGAATTTTAAAGTCTCCACAAATCATCCACTTATGCTCATCATAACGAATCTTCTGAAGAATCAGGGCCAAATTCTCGTATTTTTCTTGGAGAATAACAGAGTGAGCAATAGGAACTGAAGCGAATGTGTTGCCATTATGAAGAAGAACACCTTTTATGCTGTCTTTTGACGAATCAATGAACAGCCGCCATTCAGCAGGATCATACTTGAGTTTAAACTTTTCCATCACTCCGTATATATCGTTGCAAAATACCAAATCTTCCTCTTTGCTGAAATACTTCAAAAATTGTGTCTCGCGGTTGCGGTACCAATAAAAAGTTGTTCCTGGTGACAATAGATTTTTCTGTTTAAGCCGAGAACCTAGCAGTTGGGCAGCATCTTTTGGGAGTCCTAAATCCCGGACTAAATCATTCAATTCAGCTTGAGAGAAAAGTTCAGGTTTCGGATCTGGTTCAGTTTCAAACTCGGAAGTACTGGACTCATCGGGAAAAGCCATCTGATGAGTCTCATCATGATCAGAACCGTCCACACAAATATGATCCAAAGATTTTGGTGGTTCAGGCACAGGTACTTCGTTGCTATGAGGCATAGGCCTAATTGCTGAGGGAAGGTTGGGGTAACTTATTACGTTCTTATTTTTTAAGTTGTATCCCTTCACAATGCAAGAGCAAAAATAGCAGTCACTGCTGTGGTCTCTTTGTTCACGCCACATCATAGGTATTCCGAAACGAAATGCTTGTTTTTTACCTTTCATCCATAAGCGTAGATCTTCCTCACATGTCTTGCACACTTTGTGAGGAGCCCACGGTTTGTCTTGATCGCCTAACTTCAAACCGAAATAGGCGAAATATACTTTTTTAATAAATGCAGAAATGTTCCTCTGCCGCTTTTTCACGGTATATTCCCCACAAATAAAACAAAAACTGTCCGGAGAGTTGACGCAACCTCTGGCTCTGTGAGCCATCACAAATACACAGCACTGCAAACTACAACTGTAGTGAACCACTTCGGAATAAAGCTGGATTACGACTGAGCAAACAAAAGGTAATAATGAACTTGCAAGAAACTGAAATTTGACAGGAACGTTCATGTCGCAACCACCGTGTTTGAGCGAGCGAACGAGGCGAGGCGAGCAGGAAAGAACATGCGCCAGCGCGAGTACTGGATTTAGCCCTCCGCCTCCCAATTGTCCTGTTAATGTATAAAATGAATACAAAACACTCTAAAATATCATTAGGGAGTGTTTCTAGTTAGTTAACCATTACAACCTCTATTTTGGGCCAAGAAAATAAACTGCAGTCGGCTAAAAAGAAATTATGTGAACATTCCTTATATGGGTAAGAAATCTAATTTTGCAAGAAAACGTGACGTGATGGAACATTTTGGCTATTTTTCCTGGATTCAGCACCCCAAAATCTATAGGAATCAGTTGCAAAACTGGAGGCAGTTTTTTGGTAGTGTACCTGTGTTATTAATCCAAGCAGTTTAAAGTTGTCAACTATTTCTATTTCTTCTCCATCATTGATGAACCTATTGATCTTGCCAGTTGTCAGGATCTTTGTCTTTGTTACATTAAAGTGCACACCCATTTCAAGACTATGTTCCTTGATCATGAGAAGCAAATGTTTCAGATCATCTTCACTTTCAGCCAGTATTGTGGTATCATCAGCATAACGAAGGTTATTGATGAATCTTCCACCAGTCTTCACACCTCAGTTGACTTCATACAGTCCTGCTTCTCTGATGATTCATTCTGCATATAAATTAAACAGGTAGTGGATATATGGAGCTTTGTTCTACACCTTTGCTGATTTTAAATCATTCTGTTTCTCCTTGTTCTATTGGACCAGAAAAACAGCCTCTCTTTGCTTGGTCAGACACAATGGAGCTGCCTTGAGGAGTGATAACAAAGAAGCAGAAGTCACTTCACCAGTCATATTGAAACTTTATACAAGCAGTCAAACAAGCCAAATCCCATGGCTGATGTCAGCAGGAAGCTGAAAGAAGAAGCAATACACTAAAATCAGTTATACACTAAGGACCTGAGATTAATTAAGCTTCAGATGAACAAGGTATATTAAATGTATTAGGTACAATTTTATTAGTATAAGTATCCATAGCAACACTTAGTAAGTAAAGAACTTAAAGATCTAAACACAAGCTTAAAACTAAGATGCAGACAGCAGTCCAGCAGCAAGATAGGGGCTTTCCAGTCTTTTGCATTGAGTGTCATATGTATGATTTTCTCCCAGTTGGTGAGAGGTCTTACGTGTGCACTAGGTGCAAGGAGCTCTTTGCTCTTAGGGAACGAGTCCATTCTCTAGAGGCTAGAGTAGCAGATGGAAGACATAAGAAAGACAGAGAGGTACATAGACGAGACCTACAGGGATATAGTCCCGAATCCCACCTCCAGTCTGGCAGCATCCCTGTTGCCATGGAGGAGAGAGGTCACGTGACAGGAGAGAACATAAGAACATAAGATATGCCATACTGGGTCAGACCAAGATCCATCAAGCCCAGTATCCTGTTTCCAACAGTGGCCAATCTAGGTCATACGTACCTAGCAGTTTCCCCAAAAGACACAGGTTCCACAATGCTTGTACTGGTGTGGCAGGAAGTGATCCTGTAACTAGGACCTGTCCTCCAGGTGATGTAAAACCCTCTCGCACCGAGGACGTTTCTCCACGGCCATGTGCCCATGATGGAAGGGTTAGGACAGCTGTTATGGTTGGCGATTCAATCATTAGGCATGTAGATAGCTGGGTGGCTAGTGAACGTGAGGATCATCTGGTAACATGCCTGCCTGGTGCAAAGGTAGGGGACCTCACGCGCCACCTAGATAAGGTCTTAGATAGTGCTGGGGAGGAGTCTGTCTTGGTACATGTCAGTACCAATGACATAGGAAAATGTGGTAGGGAAGTTCTGGAGGCTAAATTTAGGTTTTTTGGTAGGAAGTTGAAATCCAGAACTTCCAGGGTAAGGTTCTCCGAAATGCTTCCAATTCCACGCACAAGACCCAAAAGACAGGCATAGCTCCGGATTCTCAATGCATAGATGAGACGATGGTGCAAGGATGAGGGGTTTGGATTTGTTAGGAACTGGGGAACATTCTGGGGAAAGGAGGGGCTTTTCCAAAGGGATGGGCTTCACCTTAACCGGGATGGAACCAGGCTGCTGGCATTAACCTTTAAAAAGGAGATAGAGCAGCTTTTAAACTAGATAATAGGGGAAAGCAGACAGTCGCACAAAAGCACATGTTTCAGAAGAATGTATCCTTGAAAAATACTACCAAAAGCAGAGAGGTTCCAAAAAAGAGTGTTGTTGTTGTTAAGTGCCGTCGAATCGGAGTCGACTCATGGCAACCCTCTGGATAGCTATCCTAAATTGTGTTCGGTCTTCAGTCAGGCGGCTCATTGTTGACAGACTGGTACCCGTAGCTGCTGTTATTGTATCGATCCATCTCATTGCTGGCCTTCCTCTTTTGCATTGACCTTCTATCTTGCCAAGCATGATGCCTTTCTCTAATGATCTCTCTCTTCGCATGATGTGTCCAAAGTATGAAAGTCAAAGTCTTGTCATCTGAGCTTCTAAAGAAAGCTTAGGTTTTGATCTCCTCTAGTACCAACTGGTTTGTTCTTCGGGCAGTCCATGGTATACACAGTATTCGCTACCAGCACCATAATTCAAAGGCATCAATTTTCTTCCTGTCTATCTTTTTCACTGTCCAGCTTTCACATCCACATCATATTATTGAAAATACCATGGCTTGAACAAGTTGAATCTTTGTATGGAGAGAGACATCTCTGCTCTTGAGAATCTTATCTAGGTCTTTCACAGCCATTCTGCCAAGAGCAATGTGTCATTTGATTTCATGACTGCTTGTTGCTTATTTATTGATAGTTGATCCAAGTAGGTTAAAATTGTTCACAATTTCAATTTCTTCTCCTTCAACGATAAATGATGAACCTGTTGATTATGCCAGTTGTCATGATCTTTGTCTTCTTTACATTAAGATGCAGGCCCATTTTCAAACTATGTTCTTTGATTGTGAGAAGCAAATGTTTCAGATCATCTTCACTTTCAGCCAGTAATGTGGTATCATCAGCATAGCGAAGGTTGTTGATGAGTCTTCCACCAATCTTCACACCTCTGTTGTCTTCATACAATCCTGCTTCTCTGATGATTTGTAATATAAATTAAACAGGTAGGGGGAAAGTATGCAGCCTTGTCTTACACCTTTGCTTATTTTAAACCATTCTGTTTCTCCTTGTTCCGTTCGAACTGTTGCTTCTTGATCAATTTACAGATTATGCAAAAGAACGATCAGGTGTTCTGGTATACCCATGCTTCTTAATAGTTTCTCATAGTTCACACAGTCAAAAGCCTTGCTATAGTCGATAAAGCACAAATAGATATCCTTTTGGTATTCTTTAGTCTTTTCAAGAATCCATCTCACATCCGCAATGATGTCTCTCGTTCCTCGCCCTTTCCTGAACCCTGTTTGTACTTCAGGTAGTTCTTGCTCTAGGTATGGTTGTAGTCTCTTTTGAATAATCTTCAGTAGAATCTTGCTGGCATGTGGGATCAGAGCGATTGTGTGATAATTTCCACAGTCAGTTGGATCACCTTTCTTTAGTATTGGTATAAACACAGATCTTTTCCAGTCAGTTGGCCATGATGTTGTCTTCCATATTTCTTGGCAGAGCCTTGTAAGTACGGTAACAGCTGCAACAGATTGCTGTAATACCTCTATGGGAATGCTATCAATGCCTGGTGCTTTATTCTTTGATAAGGCTTTCAATGCTGCTTCAATTTCTTCTTTCATCACCAATGGTTCCCGAACATAAGGTACAGGTTGAAACGGCTGTTGGTCCACTTGATCTTTATCATATAAAAACTCTGTATATTCCTTCCACCTTTTCTTGATGATCTCAGCATCATTCAACATAGAACCTTGAGCATCTTGTAACATTCCAATTCGAGGCTGGAACTTTTTCTTTAACTCTCGTAGCTTTAGGAAAGCCGATCTTGTTCTTCCTCTAATAGTTTCTGCTTCTATTTCCTTCCATGTATAATTATAGTACTTTTCCTTGTCCTTTCTTGCTGCACGTTGAAAATCTCTGTTGAGTTCTGCGATTATATTTCTTTCTCCTCTGGCTTTAGCTTCTCTGCATTTCTGGGCAATTTTCAGAGTTTCTTCCATCATCCATTTTGGCCGTTTTTGCCTTTTCACCTTTTGTAGAGACTTCTCGCTTTCTTCCAGCACAACCTTCTTGATGTCATTCCACAACACTTCTGGAGCTCTGTCATTTGTATCTAAAGCATCAAATTGATTTTGCAGGCAGTCTTTAAATTCCAATGGTATAGTCTCAAGGTCATATTTTGCTGCATTCATGAGTGGTTTGCTCTTGGTAGGCATGGGTAATTTGGGATCCTTAAGCTCTGTCTTCTCCATACTCGAGGGCATTTGAGTAAAGTAGCCCAAATGCCCTCGAGTATGAAGCAGACAGAGCTTAAAGATCCCAAATTACCCTTGCCTACCAATAGCAAAATTAATATGACTAAAATACAGTCTCTAAAATGCTTGTATGCAAATGCTAGAAGTCTAAAAAATAAGACAGAAGAGTTAGAATATGTAGCACTAAGTGAGAGGTTAGATATGATTGGAATATATTAGATATAGAGAGGTTAGATATGATTGGAATAAGTGTAATTAATGTAATATATTCCATTGCCGATGATTTACTATTGATAGCCAGTTATTTCACTGTATTATTGAGTTGCAATTTAATAGTTAAATGTTTACTTTTATAATTTTGCTCTATGTAAAAACTCTTGTTCTCTATTTACTGTTCTTTGTACTAAAACACGTTCTATGTAAAATAGTTCAAAACCTGTTCTATGTAAAATAGTTTCTAAACCCGTTCTATGTAAAATAATAGCATGCTATTATTAAACTTTGTTTACTTGTAAACCGCCACTGATCGCTGGAAGTGGCGGTATAGAAGAGATGTATAAATAAATAAAATAAATAAATAAATAAATATCAGAGACATGGTGGAAGGAGGACAACCAGTGGGACACTGTGATACCTGGGTACAAACTATATCGTAATGATAGAGCTGATCAAATTGGTGGAGGGGTTGCGCTCTATGTGAGAGAGGGCATTGAGTCAGAAAGGATTAAAGTTTTGCAGGAAACAAAATTTGCTGTAGAATCTCTATGGATTGAAATTCCATGTAAAAAGGGGAAGGCGATGGCAGTGGGGGTGTACTATCAACCGCCTGGCCAGAATGAACAAATTGATGATCAAATGCTCAAAGAAATCAAGGAAGCTAACAAAGGTTACAGCACAGTAATAATAATGGGTGATTTCAATTACCCCGGTATCGACTGGGTCAGTGTCACGGCAGGACATGCTAGGGAGATAAAGTTCCTAGATGAACTTGGGCAAGCCACTTAACCCGCCATAGCCCATGTTCCCTGTAAAATAGTTTTCTCCAAGTTATAATGCCCTGTTCAATGTAATTTCAGTTTGTTCAATGTAAACCACACTTATGCAGAATAGCAGGGTATATAAGAGAATGTAAATAAATAAATGAAATAAATGACTGCTTCTTGGAGCAGCTGGTTCATTAACCAACCAGAGGGGAAGCCATATTGGACCTAGTCCTTAGTGGAACACCAGATCTGGTGCAAGAGATAAAGGTGTTGGGGCCACTTGGCAATAGTGATCTCGTAGTATGATCGCGTTCAATTTAATTAGTGGAGGAGAGATAGTAAGGAAATCCACAGTACTACCTTTTAACTTTCAAAAGGGAGACTATGATAAAATGAGGAAAATAGTTAAGAAAAAACTAAAAGGAGCAGTTGCAAAGGTTAAAGACTTACATCAAGCTTGGGTTTTGTTGAAAAATACTATCTTGGAAGCCCAGACAAGTTGTATTCCACACTTTAAGAAAAGTGGAAGGAAGTCCAAAAAACTGCCAGCATGGTTTAAAGGTGAGGTCGGAGAGGCTGTTGTTGCCAAAAAAAAAGCACCTTTCAGGAAATTTATTTATTTTATTTATTTATACATTTTTTCTATACCGCCCCTTCCAGAGATCAAGGGCGGTTTACAATTAACAAACAACTTTTACATGGAACAGTGGTATTAACTATTTACAGCGAACATATTGTACGAACAAACTTGTGTATCAACTTTATATTTACATATATACAGGAGTCAGCCTATTCTAAACTTAGCTTTTTCTTCGGATGGGTGGGGCAAGGCTCTGGGGTTGTTTAAGTAGGGGGCGAGGGAGGGGGGAAGTTTGTAGGTTGGTTCTGTATTTGTTGAGAGATTGTTCGTGGGAGGTGAGGGGTTTCAGTTGGGTTTTAAAAGTGTTCAGAGAAAAGGAGTGTTTTGAGTCCTTTTCTGAATAGTTGGAGGTCTTTTGTCATGCGGAGAGTTAGTGGAAGTTCATTCCAGAGAGTGGGGGCAGCTAAAGAAAAGGCTCTGGAGCGTGTGGTTTTCTTTGTCCTGCAGATGGTTTTGGGTATGACAAGTGAGTGACTTGCATTTTGTCTGCGTGATCTGGATTCTGGTGGGGAGTGTAGGAAGGTGGTTAGATAGGAGGGGGAGATGTCATTGAGCAGTTTGAATGTTGAAATGGAAAAAAGAGCCAAACGACAAAACCTGGAAAGAGCACAAGCACTGGCAAGTTAAATGCAAGGTATTGATAAGGCAGGCAAAGGGAGAATTTGAGAAGAAGCTTGCTGCGGAAGCAAAAACGCGTAATAAAGACTTTTTCAAGTACATTCGTAGCAAAAAACCTGTGAGAGAGTCAGTTGGTCCATTAGATGATAGAGGGATTAAAGGGGCACTAAAAGGCGACAAGGCGATAGCGGAGCGACTGAATGAATTCTTTGCTTCGGTCTTTACTGAGGAAGATGTAGGGATGTTACCCATGACTGAAGTGGTATTTAAAGGTGCAGAAGAATTGAAGGAAATATTGATACATCGGGAAGATGTATTACAACTATTAGATAAACTGAAGAGTAGCAAATCACCTGGGCCGGATGAAATACATCCAAGGGTGTTGAAAGAACTGAAATATGAGATTGCAGACCTGCTGTTAGTAATCTGTGAACTATCATTAAAATAATCTGTAATACCTGAAGATTGGAGGATGGCGAATGTAACACCAATTTTTAAAAAGGGTTCCAGGCGTGATCCGGGAAACTACAGACCTGTGAGCCTGACATCAGTACCGGGAAAATGGTAGAAACCATCATAAAGAACAAAATTGCTGAACATATAGATAGTCATGGCTTAATGGGAGACAGCCAACATGGCTTTAGACAAGGAAGATCTTGTTTTACTAATCTGTTATGTTTTTTTGAAGGTGTGAATAAACAGGTAGACAAAGGTGAGTTGGTTTATATAGTGTATTTGGACTTTTAGAAAGCCTTTGACAAGGTCCCTCATCAGAGACTTTTTGCAGAACTAAAGAGTCATGGGATAGGAGGCAGTGTACTATTGTATATCAGGAAATCGGAGGCCGCGGGCCCACGTGCCCGACGGCCGTGTGTAACCGGGGGGCGGAGTGGCGCGGGACCCCAGCGGCGGGGTGAGGCGCGTGCCCGTGGGGAGTTTTTGTTTGAATTCATTGGCTCCCGCGGGCCCTGGCGGCTGCGGGAGCCAATGAGGTGGAAGGGCGCGATGGGGAGCGGAAGGGAGCGAGCGGTCAGACGCCAGTCCTCCGGAGCCTAGCTGAAGGACGGGCATCTGGCTGCTGCTCTTTTCGCCGGTTTCCTTGCGGTGCGAGTCCGGGAGCAGCCGCGGGTGCGGAGGGACCATTTTGGTGGCCGAGGACTGCAGCACCGGCGGCGGTCGGTGTGGTGGAGAACCGACGGAGCTGGGCGGAGGAACGAGGAGCAGGGCGGAGGACCGGAGAGCAGGCCCGTGAGCGTCAAGCTTCCCTCCAGGTGCTGGGGTTGGGAACCGGGGGGGCTCCTGTCCATATTACTTGCAGCTGCCAGTACCTGTGGGAGCAGAAGTTCACAGCTTTACTTTCCAGCTGGGGTTTACTGCCAACACAGTCTCCTTCTGTGCAGCGTTTACTTAGGGGTGATGCCGGGGCAAGGGGGCAAGGAAAAGGGGGGCCGGGGAATGAGGGGTGGTCGGCGGCCCTCGGGCCGGGCTGCTCGGGGCTCGGGGGGACAGGCTAGAGGGAGGAAAGGGGTGCCACGGCAGGTTGGGGGGCACAGGGACCCAGGCAGGGGTGGTGCTTTCGTGCCCCCTGTCAGTACTGGGAGGCCCCGGGAGGGTAGGGCAGACCGTGGCCGGGAGGTGGCACGGGGGGCCCTTGGGGGGTCTGCACAGGGCGAGGACATGGGGGCAAGCTTGATAGGGGGGCGGCAGGCATCGCCGCGCTGCCCCAACTGGTAGCGGACCCCTCAGGGGTTTTGGGGGCACCGCAGTTGCCGGCAGGGTGGCCGGGACCAGCTGGGGGGCAGGATGTGTGGGTTGGGGGGGGACCCTGGGGTTCGCCTATGGTTCCGGGGGGTGGGGGTCTTTCGAGTTGGGAACATTGGCGGGGAGTGGGACAGGGCTCCTCCAGGGCAGACTGGATGGGGCCTTGGCAGCTTCCTTGGGGTTTGTCGGGTTCCCCTTCCTTTTTTCCGGTGTCTCCACAGGTGCAGACCGGTGATGGGAGGAGGCCGGCACAGATCGGTGATGTAGCAGTGCAGAGTGCAGGACTGGCTGCTGCTGAGGTACCAAGTGCGCAGCGAGAGGACTTGCAGGAGGTGCTCCCGGCGTCTTCGTCTAACTTATCCGATCTGGTGCAACCCCGGAGTTCGGCTGATGGTGAGTTACAAGAGAATCCGGCTGAGCGGAGTGTTGCGCTTAGCCAGGTGGGGGGAGTCAGAGGCAAGGCGAAGAAGAAGAGCCGTCACTCGCGTAAGCGACGTCGGAGGGGGGACTCATCTTCGTCTTCGTCGTCTTCATCGAGTGGTGGAGTTGGCGATCAACCTGTCGGGGGTGGGGGGGCGGTAGTCGGGGGTGGGGGGGTTGCTATGCTGGCTTCGTTTTCGGAGCTTTGGGATGGGGTTCTGCGTAAGCTTAGGCGTAAGATATGGAAGCGGAAGTACATAGATATATTCCGCCTGCTGGAGGGTAGGAAGCGTTCGGGGGATAGCAGACGAAAACGGAAGGCGGACGACAAAGCGGGCAGAGTCAAGAAGGCTTCTTGAAATGTCATCAACTGGACGAGGGCTTTCCTGCGGTTAGCTAGCGTGTGGGGGCAGCGTTACCCGGGGCAATACGGGATGTTACTTGCCTATGCTGACTCGATTCTTGAGGCGGCTCAGACTCATGATGGTTGGGCATGGCTCAACTATGATGAGAAGTTTCGGGACAAGATGGAGGAGAATCGAGCCTTGTCATGGGGGACACAGGACATCAGTCTCTGGTTGACGCAGATGTCGGCGAAAGGGGGGGCTGGTGCGGGGGGGGGGGGCAAAAAGGGGTCTCCGGTATGTTGGCAAGTACAGGGTGGCCCTTTCGGAGCGGCCCGGCTCCCGGGTTGCCAAAAGGCGCTAGTGAGGAGGTCGGGGACGTCTGTTGGCGCTTTAATAAGTCGTCTTGCCCCTTTCCGGACTGTAAGTTCCGGCATAGTTGCTCCGTCTGTGGGGGAGGCACTCAGCGCTCCGGTGCGGCAAGAAAGTGCTCACCCCCCCTGCCCCGAAGCAAAGACGGATGGATGGGGTTGGTCCCTACCCCCATTCGTTTAGCAGCACTCAGGCCTTGGTTACAGCGGTATCGGAGGGTTAGGGCTCGGCAGGTGTTGGAGGGGGGTTTCCAGTACGGGTTCCCCATACCGGTGGTTGGGGATGGGGGCCCGGAGACGGCGTGCAATGCGCCATCGGTGAAGCATCTGGCACAGGTGGTTAGGGGTAAGCTGGCCGCGGAGCTGGCCATGGGGAGGATAGCTGGGCCCTTTGTAGACCGGCCGTGCCGGAATTTCGTGGTTTCTCCTTTGGGCATTGTCCCGAAGAAGGAGCCCGGGAAATTCCGGCTCATTCACAACTTGTCTTTCCCAGAGGGGGCATCAGTGAATGATCTTATCCCGAAGAAATTGTGCGCAGTGCGGTACGCGTCTTTTGATGAGGCAGTGGGGTTGGTGCGCGAGTGTGGGCACCGGTGTTTGCTGGCGAAGGTGGATATTGAATCCGCTTTTCGCCTGCTGCCGGTGCATCCCGATTCCTTCCATTTATTGGGTTTTGTGTTTGAGGGCTACTATTATTTTGATAAGTGCCTGCCGATGGGCTGCTCGGTCTCTTGCTGTTACTTCGAGATGTTCAGTTCCTTCATGCACTGGGCTCTGGAGGTGTCCGTCGGCTCTCGGAATGTGGTCCACTATTTGGACGACTTTCTATTCGTTGGTTCGGCGCAGTCTGGGCTCTGTCGGGAGCTGCTGGATGGTTTCGCGAGGCTGGCGCGAGAGTGGGGGGTGCCTCTGGTGGCGGGCAAGACTGAGGGCCCTTCCACGCGCCTCACGTTTCTGGGAGTGGAATTAGATTCTGTAGACATGGTAGCGCGCCTGCCTCCTGGCAAGGTAGTGCGATTGCGGGTGTTGAGGTCAGCGAAAGTAACGTTGCGAGAGATGCAGGCGTTGTTAGGCTCCCTTAACTTTGCCTGCAGGGTTATCCCTATGGGTCGGGTGTTCCTGCGACGGCTGGCGGCGGCTACCTCAGGAGTGCGGCATGCACATCATCGCATCCGGGTTTCCCGGAGCATGAGGGCGGATCTGGCGGTTTGGGACCAGTTCTTGAGGGACTTTAATGGGGTTACGGTCCTCCTCGCGAAGGAGGTGTCTACGTTCGATTTGCAGATTTTTACGGACGCGGCGGGCGGTTTCGGACTTGGCGTCTATTTCGGGGGAGCATGGTGCGCTGAACCGTGGCCGTCGACATGGCGGGAGGCGGGATTAACCGACAGTATAACGTTCCTGGAGCTGTTCCCCATTTTGGTTGTTTTGGAGCTCTGGCCGGACAGGCTTCGTAATCGGCAGCTGTTGTGGTGGTGCGACAATGAGGCGGTGGTCCATTTTATCAATCGCTATGCTCCACGTTGCCCGCGAGTGGCGGCTTTGATGAGGGAGGTGATTTTTGCCTGTTTGCAGTTGAATGTGGTTGTGAGGGCTCGGCATGTGGCAGGATATGCTAACCAGGTAGTTGATGCTCTTTCTCGTTTCAAGTGGGATTTGTTTCGGCGCTTGGCACCAGAGGCGGACCCCGTGGGACGGTCGGTCCCCGAGCGTTTATGGTGTATTGGCCTCCAGGTATCCTGAGCTTGCTGAGGTGCTCCGTGTCGTCGGCGACCTGGCGCTCTTACTGTAAGGGCTGTGACAGCGTGGTGGACTTCTTGATGACTCGCGGATGGCGGCAGGGCCCTGTGCCTGATCACCTCATTGGTGCATACATCGTGGCTGAAAAGGCTGCGGGGGTTGCAAAATCAACTGTGCGGTCTCACCTAGCTGGTTTTGCCTTCTTCTCTAAGGCGGTTGGGTGGGGGGTACACAGTTGGGGGTTTCTTTCTCGATGACTCTTGTTAGGGTGGGAGCGCGCTACCCCTCCCCAGGTGGACAAGCGGCACCCAATCACCCCCGATCTGTTGGTGCGGATGAGCGCTGCTTTGCCGGCGGTAGTGGAGTCCGAATACGAGACCCTGCTTTTCCGGGCTGTGTTTTGTGTGACTTTCTTTGGGGCCTTCAGGTCGGGGGAATTGGTGGCGTCCAGTCGGGTAACTGGGGGTGCGGCTCTGCAACTGCGGCAAGTGCGGTTGGCGCAGGGGCAGCTAAGCATATGGTTGTCTCGGTCTAAGACTGATCAGAGGGGGTGGAGTGTTTGGGTGCATTTAAGACCGCTTGCGGCTTCCAATATCTGTCCAGTAGCGGCAATGGCGGCTTACTTGCGGGTCCATCCTCTGGGGGTGAACTGCTCTTTGTGCATGCGGATGCGCGGTGCTTGACGCGTTTTCAGTTCTCGGTGGTGCTACGGATGGTAGTGCAGCAGGTCGGCTTAGCACCTAGTGACTTCGCCCCGCATTCCTTCAGGATTGGGGCTGCTACTAGTGCGGCAGTGGCAGGTTTGCCGGGGACAGAGATTCAGCGGATCGGCCGCTGGCGTTCGAATGCATTTATGGGGTATGTACGTTTGTGAGCCTGGCTGTATGTGTATTGGGTGCTAACTGTGTTTTTTCTTCTAGATGGGATTCGGACGCCGTATGCCTGCTGGATGATCGGCCATTCTTTTGTGTATTGGGCCGGGCGGCAGGCAGCCTTACGGCCGCTTGGGGCAAACCTTGGACTGAAGGCTGCAGAGGTGGCATTATCATGGCTGGGCGAGCGTGGCCTTCGCTGGCTGCAGCTCTTGCCTTTGCTGTGGCACCATCAGCGCGTCAGAGGATCCCCGGAGTTCTTGTTGCTGCATCTCGGCGGCAATGATTTGGGGTCTTGGACAGTGAAGCAGCTGATTAGAGCGGCTCAGCGGGATTTGGGGGAAGTGTTGTTAATGTTCCAAGGTGTTGTATTGCTCTGGTCCGACTTAATTCCCAGGCCTGCTTGCTGGGGCCACCGGCGGTGGTCTCGTGGTTTGGTTAAAGTTAATCGGCAAATTGGCCGTTGGGTATCGGCACACGGGGGCTACCAGATTCTGCATTCCTGGGTTGAGGTTGAATGCGCAGGCCTGTATCGTTCGGATGGAGTACATCTTTCCCCGGTTGGGATAGATTTACTCCTAAATGATTGGCAGGAGGCCTTGGAGTTGGCCGTGTCGGGCGGGATGGCTGGTCACAGCTTTGCTCCTTGCGGGGGGGGGGGGGCTCAGGGACAGGTGTCACTGAGCCTGTGGCGGGATCCCGGAGGTGTCCGGGGTCCGGAGGCATGGCAATATGCAGGGCGGGGGTGGGGGTACCCCCGACCCGGAGAAGCCCTCGGCTTTTGCTAGTAATATGGCGAAGCCGGAAGAGGGGGATGGAATTGCCGGGGAACGGTTCTCGGCGGAGGCGGGAAGGAACTCACTTTGCTACCCATATGGCTGGTGAGGGATTGTCCCGCTGCCGGAACCGTAAGTTAAACAGTTATGGTTGTAATGTTATGTTGTGCTTGGTTAATAAAGCTGCGACCAGTTAATTTGCCAATAAACGATTCTGTGGTGGTTATTTGAAGGGCAAAAGGGGGGGGGAATGTCGGGGTTGAAGGGGCGAGAGCCACGTCCGCCTTACCTGGTTACTGGTTAAAAGATAGAAAGCAGAGGGTAGGGCTAAATGGCCAATTTTCCCAATGGAAAAAGGTGAATAGTGGTATAACCCAGGGATCTGTGCTGGGTCCGCTGCTTTTTGACATATTCATAAATGACCTGGAAAAGGGAATAACGAGTGAGGTTATCAAATTTGCAGATGACACAAAACTATTTAAAGCTGTTAAAACACAAAAGGATTGTGGAAACTTTCAAGAGGATCTTAATAAATTGGAAGACTGGGCATCAAAATGGCAGATGAAATTTAATGTGGACAAGTGCAAAGTTATGCACCTAGGGAAGAACAACCCAAACTATGGTTACACGATGCAAGGTTCCACATTAGGAACCACCACCCAGGAAAAAGATTTAGGCATCATTGTGGATAACATGTTAAAACCCTCGGCCCAGTGTGCAGCGGCGGCCAAGAGAGTAAATAGAATGCTAGGTATCATAAGGAAAGGAATGGAAAGTAAAACAAAGGATATTATAATGCCTCTATATAGTTCCATGGTGAGACCGCACCTTGAATATTGTGTGCAATTCTGGTCGCTGTATCTTAAAAAGGATATAGCGTTATTAGAAAAGGTTCAGAGAAGAGCCACCAAAATGATAAAGGGGATGGAAGGATACCCCTATGAAGAAAGGCTAAAAAGTTAGGGCTCTTTAACCTGGAAAAGAGATGGCTGAGGGGAGATATGATAGAAGTCTATAAATTAATGAACGGAGTGGAACAGGTAAACGTAGATCGATTGTTTACGTTATCGGAATATGGAAAGACTAGGGGATATGCAGTGAAGCTACAGGGTAAACTATTTAAGACTAATAAAAGAAAATATTTTCACTCAACGTGTAATCAAACTCTGGAATTTGTTACCGGAGGATGTAGTAAAGGCTGTTAGTGTAGCCGGGTTTAATAAAGGTTTGGAGAAGTTCTTGGAGGAAATGTCCATAAACCATTATTAAGAAGGGACCCAGGATATCAATGCTTGACCCAATACAAGCATTGTGGAACCTGTGTCTTTTGGGGAAACTGCTAGGTATGTATGACCTAGATTGGCCGCTGTTGGAAACAGGATACTGGGCTTGATGGACCTTGGTCTGACCCAGTTTGGTATATCTTATGTTCTTATGTTCTAGTACCATTTTCTGTTCAGTTCTTTCTTTGATGTCAGTGGGATAGGCTGGCTTGCTAGCTTCGGGCTGGGACAGTTAAAAGAGGAGAAAATTAAAATTGTCTGCCTTAGACAAAAATAGGATACACCACTAGGTTGTAGTCTGTTACTCTTTAAACGGTTAACGCTAGGTAAAATAAAACTCACACCATTTAATAACTCACTCTGCAACTTGAAAGCTTCACAATTTCACACTGGCATTTGGTCTCAGAAAAACTAGCGGCACTTAAACCAGGAGCTGATAGCTCTTTGATGGTGCCAGTTTCACATCAATGACCCTATGCCATTTATAGTTTTTTTTCATTTATTTTGAAATTTATTCCAAAGTCTTTCTTACTTCATGAATATTTTGTATTCCTCCAATAAAAAATACTCCAGTGAATTATCGCTATTACTTTATATGAGGAAATACAAAAATAATGTAAACTTAGCTTATGCCAAATGATCGTAAAGGGCAATTCCAACGCTCACAGCAAGGCACCCCAAGCGTTTCACATGAGAGGTTTCCTCAGGGAATCGTCCAATTTTGGCTGCATAATTGATGCTGCCTGCGTATCTAGTTGCATCATAATCATATTCGTTGAAATCTTTCTATGGGGACAAAGACCTGATGCGAAGAACGCAGCGCACCATGCGCTTCATACGTGGCGTTCTTCGCATCAGGACTTTGTCCCCATAGAAAGATTTCAACGAATATCATTATGATGCAACTAGATACGCAGGCAGCATCAATTATGCAGCCAAAATTGGACGATTCCCTGAGGAAACTTCTCATGTGAAACGCTTGGGGTGCCTTGCTGTGAGCGCTGGAATTGCCCTTTACGATCATTTGGCAGAAGCTAAGTTTACATTATTTTTGTATTTCCTCATATAAAGTAATAGCGATAATTCACTGGAGTATTTTTTATTGGAGGAATACAAAATATTCATGAAGTAAGAAAGACTTTGGAATAAATTTCAAAATAAATGAAAAAAAACTATAAATGGCATTAGGGTCATTGATGTGAATCTGGCACCATCAAAGAGCTATCAGCTCCTGGTTTAAGTGCCACTAGTTTTTCTGAGACCAAATGCCAGTGTGAAATTGTGAAGCTTTCAAGTTGCAGAGTGAGTTATTAAACGGCGTGAGTTTTATTTTACTTAGACAAAAATAGAGCAAATAATAGCATACACAGGGGTGGAACCAGGCTGCTGGCACTGATGTGGGAGAGTTAGAATATATCGCACTAAATAAAGAGCGAGATATAACCAACATCTCAGAGATCAGGTGGAAGGAGGATAACCAAAGGGACACTGTGATGCCAAGGTACAAATTATATCGCAATGATAAGATAGATCAAATTGGTAGAGCACTGAGTCACATAGAATAAAAGTTCTGCAGGAAACAAAATGTGCCATTATATCATGTCTAGAAATTCCATGTGTGAAGGGGAAGAAAATAGTGTTAAGGATATACTACTATCCATTTGGATAGAATGAGCAGAGAGATGATGAAATGCTATCAGAAATTAGGGAAGCTAACAAATTTGGCAACACAGTAATAAGGAGTGACTTCAATTAACCCATTATTGATTGGAGAAATGCCACATCAGGACATGCTAAGGAGGTAAAGTTCCTAGATTAAATAATGACTGCTTCATGGAGAAGACTAGAGAGAAAGCTATTTTAGATATTGTCCATTGTAGAATGCAAGCTTTGGTGCAAGATCTAACTATGTTGGGACCACTTGGCAATTGGGATCCTGAAATGATCAAATTTGACTTAATAACTGGAATGTACTGTGTCATTTAATTTTCAAAAGGGAGACTACAATACAATGAGATACATGGTTAGAAAATAGCTAAAAGGAGCAGTTGTAAAGGTCAAGAATTTCCATCAGATACATGGGTGTCATTTAAAAGTACAATTTTGGAAACCCAGACCAAATGTATCCCACGCATTAAGGAAGACAGAAGAAAGACAAAACAATAGCCAACATGGTTAAAAGGTGAAGTGAAAGAAGCTATTAGAGCCAAAAAACAATTCAAAAAATGGAAAAAGGAGCCAAATGAAGAAAATAGGAAATAGCATAAACATTGGCAAGTTAAATGCAACTCATTTATAAGGAAGGCAAAAAGAAAATTTGAAAAGAAGCTTGCCATGGAGACAAAAAAAATCACAATAAAAACTTTTTTAGGTACATTTGAGTCAGTTGGACCATTAGATGCTCAAAGAATATAAGGGGCACTCGTCAGAGGCCTAGGTCATAGCTAAGAGACTATGAGGGTCATTTTAAAAGTCTTAGTCATGATTTGGACATCTGAAGACGTGCATGTGCGCGTCCAAATCACTGAGACATCTCCGGAGCCATTTCACAAAAGGTTTTTAAAGACATCACCAGTGTGAGGACGTCCAGGGGAGTGTGGCAAAGGACTTACATGTCCCCTTGGATTTCAGAAACATCAGGCACATTTGCAGGCAGGTGCACCTTTAGGCCTGCCCCATGCATGAATAAGAATCAGGTAAGCACGTGTTTTGGCTTTAAAAGACCCAGAGAGTGCAGTGTTAAGCAACTAGCCTAAGATCACAAAGGCCCACATTGGGATTTGAACCCTGAGCTATCCTGCTTCTAACCCACTACTCTAACCATCATGCTATTCTATGTCCCTGCTTTGGGTTGCTATTCTGAGGATATCCATGTAGATGTCTCCATCGATGTCCACCGGGCACGTCCACATTTGTGAAATCATGCCTGAACTTGCACGTGCCTGTTTTTTTTTTTCCAGATGTTCTAGCTTTGATGTCCCAGATTGCACGTGGACAACCTTTGTAAAATGCGCCTTAAAATCAATTCTTTGCTTTGGTCTTTGCTGAGGAAGATGTGAGGAAGCTATCGATGACAGAAAAGGTATTTAATGGTGATGAGTTAGCAGATCAAATCTCAATGAACCTGGAAGACGTAGTAGAACAAATTGCCAAACAAAAGAGCAGCAAATCACGTAGACCATATGGCACACACCCAAGAGAGTGCTGAAAGAACTCAAAGATGAAACTGCAGAGCAACTATTAGTATTTGGATTTAGCTCACATCTTTCTCAGAAATTCAAGGTGAGTTACATTCAGGTGCAGTGAGTATTTTTTCCTATCTCTTGAGGGCTTATAATCTAATCATTTTCTGATGAGCTGTCTTGCTCAAACAAAGATCTTTTCTTTTCCTTGGAGGACAGGGAAGGTTCCTTCAATCAGCATTCAGCTCTCCCTCTGGTTTAAGTGCTGCAGCTTTTAAGACAGACCAGGAAATATTACAAGTATGTGTAGACATGGAAAAGGGTCAAAGCCAAGGCACTTGACTGAAGATGACACCTGGCAACATAAATTCCGTATTATTTAAGATCTTGTTAAATGTTTACCTGATATGGAAGATCATATATTAGACAAGGAGGCTGCATATTTAAATCTGGATCTGATGGGATATCTGACCTGAGAGAATTTTCTAAGGAAGATTCAAGGCAGACTTGTATAATATTTGATTTCAATACAGTAAATCAGGGAATGCATAAGCAAGGTTCATCTATTAATGTCTTACTACAAGCGTTTTCCAGGCTTGAGAGAGTAGTTTTAACTAAGATTGAACTGCAACATAATGTTGTAGTGAAATTTGAGTTAAGAGTTCAGAAATGTGAACCAAAACTTGAAAAATGTCAAGAGGATAACTTCGTTAATATTCACGGGAAAGTGACTGAAGTTGAAAAGACTTTACAAACTTTGGTGAATTGTATGTTAACACAGAAAATGAAAGATCTGGATGCTATCATATTAGAATAGTAAGTTTCGAAAAGTGGCTAATGTTTCTGGACTCAATCTATTCAAAAGCTATATGAAGTAAGTACTGGAAATTCCTAATGTTTCATTATGATTCCTGAAGGATATATATTATTTGCCTTTTAGAGGTAAACTGAAGGAATCTAAGCTTTCTTCACCTAAATTGAACATAAGAACATAAGATATGCCATACTGGGTCAGACCAAGGTCCATCAAGCCCAGTATCCTGTTTCCAACAGTGGCCAATCTAGGTCATACGTACCTAGCAGTTTCCCCAGAAGACACAGGTTCTGCAATGCTTGTACTAGGTCAAGCATTGATATCCTGGGTCCCTTCTTAATAATGGTTTATGGACCTTTCCTCCAGGAACTTGTCCAAACATTTTTTAAAACCAGCTACACTAACAGCCTTTACTACATCCTCTGGTAACAAATTCCAGAGTTTGATTACACGTTGAGTGAAAAAATATTTTCTTTTATTAGTCTTAGTTTACCCTGTAGCTTCATTGCATGTCCCCTAGTCTTCCTATATTCTGATAACGTAAACAGTCGATCTACATTTACCCGTTCCACTCCGTTCATTAATTTATAGACTTCTATCATATTTCCCCTCAGCCGTCTCTTTTCCAGGTTAAAGAGCCCTAACCTTTTTAGCCTTTCTTCATAGGAGTATCCTTCCATCCCCTTTACCATTTTGGTGGCTCTTCTCTGAACCTTTTCTAATAACGCTATATTCTTTTTAAGATACGGCGACCAGAATTGCACACAATACTCAAGGTGCGGTCTCACAATGGAACGGTATAGAGGCATTATAATATCTTTTGTTTTATTTTCCATTCCTTTCCTTATGATACCTAGCATTCTATTTGCTCTCTTGGCCGCCGCTGCACACTGGGCCAAGGGTTTTAACATGTTATCCACAATGATGCCTAAATCTTTTTCCTGGGTGGTGGTTCCTAATGTGGAACCTTGCATCGTGTAACCATAGTTTGGGTTGTTCTTCCCTAGGTGCAGAACTCGTTATTCCCTTTTCCAGGTCATTTATGAATATGTCAAAAAGCAGCGGACCCAGCACAGATCCCTGGGGTACACCACTATTCACCTTTCTCCATTGGGAAAATTGGCCATTTAGCCCAACCCTCTGCTTTCTATCTTTTAACCAGTTCCTGATCCACAGTAGTACACTGCCTCCTATCCCATGACTCTTTAGTTTTGCCAAAAGTCTCTGATGAGGGACCTTGTCAAAGGCTTTCTGAAAGTCCAGATACACTATATCAACCAACTCACCTTTGTCCACCTGTTTATTCACACTTTCAAAAAAACATAACAGATTAGTAAGACAAGATCTTCCTTGTCTAAAGCCATGTTGGCTGTCTCCCATTAGGCCATGACTATCTACATGCTGAGTAATTTTATTCTTTATGATGGTTTCTACCATTTTTCCCGGTACTGACGTGAAGCTCACCGGTCTGTAGTTTCCCAGATCACCCCTCGAACCCTTTTTAAAAACTGGTGTTACATTGGCAATCCGCCAATCTTCAGGTATTAGAGATTATTTTAATGACAGTTCACAGATTACTAATAGCAGGTCTGCAATCTCATATTTCAGTTCTTTCAACACCTTTGGATGTATACCATCCGGCCCAGGTGATTTGCTACTCTTCAGTTTATCTAACAATTGTAATACATCTTCCCGATGTATCGATATTTCCTTCAATTCTTCCGCACCTTTAAATACCACTTCAGTCATGGGTAACATCCCTACATCTTCCTCAGTAAAGACCGAAGCAAAGAATTCATTCAGTCTCTCCGCTATCGCCTTGTCGCCTCTTAGTGCCCCTTGAACTCCTCTATCATCTAATGGTCCAACTGACTCTCTCACAGGTTTTTTGCTACAAATGTACTTGAAAAAATATTTATTTTGCGTTTTTGCTTCCGCAGCAAGCTTCTTCTCAAATTCTCTCTTTGCCTTCTTTATCAATGCCTTGCATTTGACCTGCCAGTACTTCTGCTGTTTCCAGGTTTCATCATTTGGCTCTTTTTTCCATTTCCTGAAAGATGCTTTCTTGGCAACAACAGCCTCTCTGACCTCACCTTTAAACCATGCTGGCAGTTTTTTGGACTTCCTTCCACTTTTCTTAAAGCGTGGAATACAGCTGGTCTGGGCTTCCAAGATAGTATTTTTCAACAACACCCAAGCTTGATGTAAGTCTTTAACCTTTGCAACTGCTCCTTTTAGTTTTTTCTTAACTATTTTCCGCATTTTATTATAGTCTCCCTTTCGAAAGTTAAAGGTAGTACTGTGGATTTCCTTACTATCCCTCCTCCACTAATTAAATCAAAGGCGATCATGCTATGATCACTATAGCCAAGTGGCCCCAACACCCTTATCTCTTGCACTTGATCTGGTGTTCCACTAAGGACTAGGTCTAATATGGCTTCCCCTCTCATCGGTTCATGGACCAGCTGCTCCAAGAAGCAGTCATTTATGTCATCTAGGAACTTTATCTCCCTAGCATGTACTGCCGTGACACTGACCCAGTCGATACCGGGGTAATTGAAATCGCCCATTATTATTACCGCGCTGTAACTTTTGTTAGCTTTCTTGATTTCTTTGAGCATTTCATCATCCATTTGTTCATTCTGGCCAGGCGGTCAATAGTACACCCCCACCGCCATCGCCTTCCCCTTTTTACATGGAATTTCAATCCATAGAGATTCTACAGCAAATTTTGTTTCCTGCAAAACTTTAATCCTTTCTGACTCAATGCCCTCTCTCACATAGAGCGCAACCCCTCCACCAATTTGATCAGCTCTATCATTACGATATAGTTTGTACCAGGTATCACAGTGTCCCACTGGTTGTCCTCCTTCCACCATGTCTCTGATATTCCAATCACATCTAACCTCTCATTTAGTGCTATATATTCTAACTCTCCCATCTTATTTTTTAGACTTCTAGCATTTGCATACAAGCATTTTAGAGACTGTATTTTATTCATATTAATTTGGCTATTGGTAGACATGGATAATTTGGGATATTTAAGTTCTGTCTGCTCTATACTCGAGGGCATTTGGGCTACTTCACTCTTTTTTGGAACCTCTCTGCTTTTGGTAGTATCCTTCAAGGATACATTCTTCCGAACCATCTGCTCTTGGGCGACTGTCGGCTTTCCCCTATTATCTAGTTTAAAAGCTGCTCTATCTCCTTTTTAAAGGTTAATGCCAGCAGCCTGGTTCCATCCCGGTTAAGGTGAAGCCCATCCCTTCGGAAGAGCCCCTCCTTTCCCCAGAATGTACCCCATTTCCTAACAAATCCAAACCCCTCATCTCTGCACCATTGTCTCATCCACGCATTGAGACTCTGGAGCTCTGCCTGCCTTTTGGGTCCTGCACGTGGAACAGGAAGCATTTCGCAGAATGCTACACTGGAAGTTCTGGATTTCAACTTCCTACCTAAAAGCCTAAATTTAGCCTCCAGAACCTCCCTACCACATTTTCCTATGTCATTGGTACCGACATGTACCAAGACAGCAGACTCCTCCCCAGCACTATCTAAGACCTTATCTAGGTGGCGCGTGAGGTCCGCTACCTTCGCACCAGGCAGGCATGTTACCAGGCGATCCTCACGTCCACCAGCCACCCAGCTATCTACATGCCTAATGATCGAATCACCAACTATAACGGCTGTCCTAACCCTTCCCTCATGGGCACATGGCCCTGGAGAAACTTCCTCGGTGCTTCTAAATTGCAACACAAGTCGGTTAATCTTTCCTCAGATTTTTCCTCAGTCCCTTGAGAGAGCTACTTTGCCGGTCACTTGTAAGAAACTGATCAAGACTGGATTTTCAGAAATATACTTCCTTCAAAAGATAAGAAATTTCTAGGAGAGTGCATTAGAATTTATCCTGATTTGTTTTTCGAAACTCAGTAGCAACGGTATCAATTTATCGCTTGTGTCTTGGCATTAGGAGATAGTTTTTCTTTAAACTATCCTTGTAAAGGTAAAGTGACATTTTTGTTAAATCGTTATGTGCTCTTTGATCCTACCCAGCTTAAAATATTTTTGCAAGGACATGAAAAGAAAGTAGTTGTAGATTCGGATCCAGATTCTTAGGCCACTATATCTTTGTCGTAGGCTGGTTAGTGTCTCGGCTCATTTTTCTCAACTATTTTTCTTTTTGATTGCCATGTAATTCATCTTGGATCTTTGCTCTCTATTTCGTGCTATCTTATTGAAAGTATTCTAATACAACACTAACAGGGTCATTCTGAGGCATCCATCCCCGTTATTCGGGCCCTCTTCCAACCCCGACTAGCTTCCTCACACATTGTACAGGGAAGTTAGACAGGGATGGGAAAGGGGTGGAGTGGGGCGGTGTTAGGGCGGGCAATGTGCAGTCAGCAGCCCCGGATGTACAGGGCTGATTCCAATGTCGGCCCTGTAACGTCTGGTGTCGGCTGCCTGTAAGGGGAACTTATTCCACCTCTGAGGTGGATTAAGTTCCCCTAGTCCAGTGATGGCTAACCTTTTTGAGCCCGAGTGCCCAAACTGCCGCACAAAACCAAAGAATTTCCTCAAAGTGCCAGCACGTCATTTGCATAAGTGGTCTTATTTGCATAAATATTTGCATAATGTTACCATACACTAACTTTTAGTAAACATGTCTCTTAATGAGTGTATGGATAAAGAAAGACTAAAAGATTTCTACATTACTATAATCCAGTGCCAACCGCCAGGCACATTAGGAACTACTACAAACGCTGCCCATTTAGAACCCATAGCAAACCCGCCGTATCCTGACAGCATTACCAGGACTCACAAAGCACCATACCCTACCTATCAAAAGGCAACACTGCAAATATTAAACCAATACATTTCAGAGAATACTGGGGAAAGAGAACAAGTGGCAACGTCAAATAGGAATTTCCTCTTGTACCAAACAAAGCGCAGATGTTAATGATGCACATTTCCCAGAGCTGACATATTCCAGTTAATAAATTCAAAATAAAGAGATATCTTTCTACCTTTTGTGCATTTTTTTTTCAGTTGCAATTGCTCCAGCCACCTTCTTCTGGTTTCTTCATGTTTTCTGCTAACTCTCCATCGTCTGCTGTCCATTTGTCCTTTCTTCTCTCTTCTAGTTTTTTTTCCATTCTCTCTCTCTCTCTACATCTGCTTTAACATACTAATCTTTCTCCTTTTGCTCTTTCCTCATTCCTATTTCATCCACACAAATTTTACCCCTCCATCCTCAATCCCCAATTACTCTCCCAATACCTGGCCAATTGTAGATTTTTCATCCCTCCTACACAAAATATTTTTCCCCTCTCCATTTTACTCTCCCAGCCCCATCCCATTCTAATCCTCCCCCAACATCAGCTCCCTTCTAGTTCCAGTCTCACCCAGCATCCATTCCCTTCTAGTCCCTGCATCAGCCCATTTCCAGTCCAAGTCCCTTCATCTGCTCATTTTCAATCCTAGCCCCCCCATCAGCCCATTTCTACTAATTTCCTAGCCCCACCATCAGCCCATGTCAAATCATAGCTCCCCTCCACTCAGCCCAATTCCAGTCCAAGCCCCCCCATGAGCCTACTTCCAGTTCTAGCCCCTCCATGAGTCCATTTCAATTCAAGCCCCCACCACAGCCCATTTCCAATCTTAGCTCCCCCCAACAGCCCATTTCCAGTCCTATCCTAGCTGTTCCATCAGCCCATTTTCAGTCCTAGCTCCCTTCCCTCACAGCCCATTTCCATTCCAAGCCCCCTCCCCATCAGCTATTTGCAGTTCAAGCCTCCCCTTCCACTCAGCCCATTTCCAGTCCTAGCAACACCCCAACCCATTACCAGTCCTAGCCCCCCGTCAATCAACTTCCAGTCCTAACCCCCATCACCCCATTTTCAGTTTAAGCCCCCCCCTATAACCCTTTACCAGTCCTAACCCCCCATCAGCCCATTTCCAGTCAGCCCCCCATAGCCCATTGCCAGTCCTAAACCCCCCCATCAGCCCACAGCCGAGTACCAGTCCTCACCACATCAGCCCACCTCGAGTCCTAACCCCTCCCCATCAGCCCATTTCCTGTCCTAGCCCCCCCCATAACCCATTATCAGTCCTACACCCCCATCAGCCCACTACCAGTCTTAACCCCCCCATAGCCCATTACCAGTCCTAACCCCCCCATCAGCCCACTACCAGTCTTAACCCCCCCCATAGCCCATTACCAGTCCTAACCCCCCCATCACCCCATTTCCAGACAGCCCTCATCAGCTCATAGCCCATTGCCAGCCCTCATCAGCCCACAGCCCATTGCTAGTCTTAACTCCCCCCATAGCCCACTGCGTCTTAACCCCCCTCCCCAGCCCACTGCCAGTCTTAACCCCCCCTCCCTAGCCCATTGCCAGTCTCAACCCCCCTCCCTCCCTCCCTCCCTAGCCCATTGTCAGTCTCAACCCCCCTCCTTCCCTTGCCCCTTGCCAGTCTCAACCCCCCTCCCCCCCTCCCTATCCCATTGACAGTCTTTACCTCCCTACCTCCCTCGCCCATTGCAAGTCTCAACCCCCCTCCCTCCCTAGCCCATTGCCAGTCTCAACCCCCCTCCCTCCCTAGCCCATTGCCAGTCTTAACCTCCCACCCTCCCTAGCCCACTGCCAGTCTTAACCCCCCTCCCTCCCTCCCTCCCTAGCCCATTGCCAGTCTTAACCCCCCTCTCTCCCTCCCTAGCCCATTGCCAGTCTTAACCCCCCTCCCTCGGCTCATGGCAATAAAAAAAAAAAAAGCTGCCCGCTGCCGCCGCGGCGGCATGGAGTGTCCCGCGGGGCTCCCTCTGCCCGGCGGGACTCTCCCGGCGCTGCTCAGCCCCTCTCTGCCGGCTTGCAGAGACGCGAAGGGAGAGAGAGTCTCCCTCGCGTCTCTCTTAAGCCCGCAGGGGCAGATGGGAAATTTCCCATCAGCCCCTGCGGGCTTAACAGAGACCCGAGGGAGACTCTCCCTTCGCGTCTCTGCAAGCCGGCAGAGAGGGGCTGAGCAGCGCCGGGAGAGTCCCGCCAGGCAGAGGGAGCCCCGCGGGACACTCCATGCCGCCGCGGCGGCAGCGGGCAGCTTTTTTTTTTTTTTAATGTGCGACCTTCCCGCGTGCCAGCTGCAAGGCCTTCGCGTGCCACAGCTGGCACGCGTGCCATAGGTTCGCCATCGCTGCCCTAGTCTATGGGGGATGGCGGGCCTGGCCATCAAAGGAGGTAGGAGGGGGTAGAGAGGATTACCCGCAGCCTAACCCTGGCCTTGAGAGGCTAGATCGAGGGTCGGGCTGTGGGGAATGAAGCATTTTTACCGGTGGCCGGGGGTCATGGCTTTCGAATGGAGCCCTGGTGCCATGGCAACTGGACACCATGGTGCCGCAGCTCCATTCAAAAGCCCTGACTGAGTTATCCGGGCAAGGCCTGTACATGCAGGCTGACCAGAATCGGGGTCCCAGCCTGCACTTACAGGCCTGGATGTGATTCTGATCCCGCAGGGCAAGATGTGCCCTGCAGGATCAGAATCCCGGCTAACTCTGTGTGTCCGGTTCTGACCGGGTGACCGGGAAGTCCAGGACTGAATCAAGTCCTAATTGAAAAAAGTGGTGGAAACTATTATAAAGAACAAAATTACTGGACACATGGACAGACATGGTTTAATGGGACGAAGTCAAGTCTTGCCTCAACAATCAGCTCCATTTCTTTGAAGGCATGAATAAACATGGGGATAAAGGTAAGCCAGTTAATATACTACTACTACCTACTACTACTTATCATTTGTAGTGTATTTAGAGTTTTGGAAAGCATTTGAGAAAGTCCAATAGTCCTGAGCATTTGAGAACGTCCTGAGGAAATTAAAACGTCATGGCACAGGAGACAATATCCTATTGTGGACTGGAAACTAGTTGAGACTTAGAAGACAGGAAGCAGGGATCAATGCTCAGTTTTCTCAATGCAGGAAAGTGAATAGTGAAATACCTTAGGGATCTGTGCTAGGACCGGTGCTTTTTAACATATTTGTAAATGATCTGGAATTGGGAGCAACAAGCAGGGAGATTAAATGTGCAGATGACACCCAATTATACAAAGTTGCTAAATCACATGCGGATTGTGGGAAATTGCAGGAGGATCTTGGGAGACTGGGCATTCAAACGGCAGATGAAATGTAATATGAACAAGTGCAAAGTGATGCATTTAGGGAAGAATAACCCATACTATAGATACATGATGCTAGGTTCCACGTTAGGAATCGCCACCCAGGAAAAGGAGCTAAGCGTCATTATGGACGATACATTGAAATCTTCTGTTCCATGTGTGGTAGCAGCAAAAAAGCAAACAATGTTAGGAATCATTAGGAAAGGAATAGAGAATAGAACAAAGGATGACATCATAATGCCTCTGTATTGCTCATGGCATGACCACACCTTGAGTATCGTGTGCAATTTTGGTCTCCGCATCTCCAAAAAGATATAGTAGCATTAGAAAAGATTCAGAGACGAGCAACCAAAACAATAAAGGGAACAGAATGACTCTCCTATGAGGAAAGGCTAAAGAGGTTAGGATTCTTCCCAGGGCCAGCCCATCCACTAGACGGGCTAGACGGCTGCCTAGAGTGGCAGACCTCAGTGGGCAACAGGCCATGTGCTTCAGCACACATAGCCTGCCAACCCCCCGTACCAAGTCGTGCCGCTGCTCCCTGCTCCTGCTGATCCCGGGGGGAGGGAGGAGGGTGGCTAGGCTTGGCATCAGCAGCCTTCAGCAGGCCATGTGCTTTGGCACACATGGCCTGCTGCTTCTGAGCCCCCGAAGTTTTGCTGAAGCACATGGCCTGCTGCCAAGTCACGCCTTGACTCTGACGTCAGAATCAGCACCAGCAGGGGGCAGCAACACGGCTCAGTACTTGGGGGGGGTGTGGCACAGCCGAGGCTTCTCCCTGGGGTGGCAAAAACCCATGGACGAGTCCTGGTTCTTCAGCTTGGAGAAGACGCAGCTAAAGGGTGATATAATAGAGGTCTTGAAACTTCTGAGTGGAGTGGAACAGGTAAATGCAAATCAATCGTTTTCTTTTTCAGAAATTAAAAGGACTAGGAGATATGCCATGAAGTCACAAAGTGGTAATTTAAAACAAATAAGAGAAAATATTCTTTCTCTCAAAATATAATTAAGCTTTGGAATTTGTTGCTGGAGGATTTGGTAAAAGCAGGTAGTGTAGCTGGGTTTAAAATGCTTGGAACAAATTCCTGGAGGAAAGGCCGTAAACCGTTATTAAGGTAGAAGGAGAAAAAAATCACTGCTTACCCCTGGAGATAAGCAGCATGGAACCTGGCTGTTTTTGGGAACCTGATAGGTACTTGTGACCTGGATTGGCTATTGCTGAGGACACTGGGCTTGTTGGATCTGTGGTCTGGCCCAGTATGGCACATCTTATGCCAAAATATCATTGTCAGGTGTTGGAGACACGGAGAAGATAAATATTTTTGAGTCTGAAGATGAAGCAATTATAACATGGCTTATTGTGTGCATGTGAGGGGCAGTGAAAGCGAGTTTATTCTATAATATATGCTCTCTCTCAAAGATAAAGTATAGTTTGGGAAGTTATTGGGCAGCAGCTGTATGGCTTGAATTTTACATACACAAAGAAAAAGTTGGAGGCAAGCGAGGAACATGGCTTTTCCTTTATAAAAGAAAAATATGTTTGCTTAGATTTAATTGGATCTTGGAATACAAATGAAAGGGTTTATTTACACACTTGGGGCATGTTTACTAAGCTGGACTAATGGCGAGCTCACGCTATTTGTAACTAAGTTCCATTGAATAACACGGATCCTAGTTACAAATAGGGTGAGCTCACCCTTAGCCCAGCTTAGTAAACATGTCCCACTCATTGCTATATTGCTGCTCCAGTATCTGAAATAAGATGAGCTGTAAATATAGAGGCCCAACATGGCCCAAGGAATTGTAATGAGTCTTCACCCTTTGCCAGGATGTTTCTGGGTTAGACTTCACCGAGGTCACAAATGGCAGAGGTGTCAGACTGCAAACCAGGACATCCTTAATGAATAGGCACAAGACGAATTTGGACACAATGGAAGTAGTGCATGCAAATATCTCTCATGAATATTCATTAGGGGTAGCCTGAAAACCTGACTGGTTTGCAGCCGTCCTCTTCTCAAGTCACTTCATTGGCTCTCTATCCATTTCTGCATCCAGTTCAGACTTCTACTGGTGACCTATAAGTGCCTTCATTCGACTGCTTTCCTCTCTCATCTCTCCCTACACCCCTCCTCGGGAACTCTGGTCTTCTGGCAGATCTCTTCAATCTGTGCCCTTCTCTTCTACTGCTAACTCCAGACCGCTCCTTTCACCTTGCTGCTCCTTATGCCTGGAACAAACTACCTGTGGGTATGTCAGGCTCCATCTGTGGCCTTGTTCATATCAAGGCTAAAAACTCAACCTCTTTGAGACTGTTTTTGAATCCTGATCCCCCCAGTCTCCTGTTCACTCCCTATGTGTTTCCTTACCATTCCCCTAGATATACCCTAGTCCTGAGTTGTTGTGTTGTCTGTCTTGGCTAGACTGTAAGCTCTTATAAGCAAGGATTGTCTCTTGTATGTCTCCGTACAGCGCTGCATATACCTTGTAGTGCTATACAAATGGTCAGCAGTAGTACTAGTAGTAATCCAGGACTCCGCTTTGACACCCCTAGCCTAAGATATGTCTTGGATAACATCACAGATGAACAGATAGCAAAAAAACAATATCCTCAAAGAAAGCGGCAAGAGTAGCTTGTCTCTCAGAAGCTGCCGACAGTTATAGCTTCATCATTAGAATGAAGGAAAGCAGTGGTAAAGTGTTGGGGACAGAGGCTGCCAAGTTGCTGCGATGGAATACAGGGACTCCTGGATAGTGTTTGAGCGTACTCATTTTGGACTGACTCTCGTGCAGACATTATCCCAGGGTTAATATCCTTCTCGTGCAAATGAAATTGTGTTGTGAACTTTGCTCAGAGTCTAATGAAGACTGAAGCGCAGCACTGCAAGCTAAGGAGGGAAAACATCTGATTGAGGGCTTTATTCTAAGGCTGACTAAGTGCCATTGATAGCAGTGACAGAGGCACATCACACGTACATACAATGAAGATGAGCTATTGCTACTGAGTGCGCCGTCTTCTGCTTTACTCTTTCCCTTCTTTATGAGTTTGACTTTGTCTACTGGAGTTCTTGAGAGTACGAGACTCTCTATTGGGTTGACTTCATCTGTCTTGTTAAGCGTATGTCACTTAGCAGGTGGAAAGGAAATTTTCTGTCCGTGTGCATGTTTGTTTGCGCATGCAAAATGCCGCAGTTCACACTTCCCCCACCACAATCAGCTCTCTGGATGATAAAGCCACAAAGTGCAGGAAGTTCAGGCCGATCTTGCAGTCTGAAGTCTTGTGAGACTTGAAACTGGGAGAACAGTCCAGACCTCCAGCACCACGTGGCTGCACCACATAGAGAGCCGACTGCGGTGGGGGAAGTGTGAACTAATGTGTTTTTGGGGAGCTGCAGCCAGGTACAAGAATGGCTGAGTGAAAGATGGACTAGATGAAGGTGGGGATCTGAGAGAGAGACTGGGGAAAGGCTGGTGGGGGGTTATGAGAGAGAGAGAGAAAGAGACTGGGGAAAGACCAGTGGAGGGTTATGAGAGGGAGAGGGAGACTTGAAGGAAGCCTGGAAGAGACACACACACAAACACGCACACAACCCCCAACACTTTCCTTAACACACACACACACACACACACATTCATAAAGTCACAGACACTCCTCATGACACACATTCACAAACACACACCCTCTAACACTCCCCATCACACACACACTCATCAACACACACCACACTCACACACACGCACGCACCCCTGAAGACAACACACACGTGTGCCACCGATACTTCCAATGAGATGCATTTATGAACATACCTGCTTCTGGAAAGGAGGGCAAGGCACCATTGTCACCCTGCTAGTATACACTTTTCAGCTTTATCGTCTTAGAGGTAGTAGAGCAAGGTCCGTGTACATGTGCATTGAGACTAGAACATGAAATGATTGAGTCTGTGTAACAGTGCACGAGAGGAGTGTGAGTAGTGAGCAGAAGGAGGGAAGACAGAGAAGGATGAAGGAACTAGAAGGGAGAGAGCCCCTCAGTAATCCAATCCAATGAATGTGGAAATGGTATCACAGACAGTGATACCCCTACCATACCTCAGATCCTAGATCTGTACCATCATAGTCAGTGTGCATGAGAATGATCTGCTCAAGAAGATCCTGGAGCACTACCCAGCACTTTTCAGGAAAGAGCCCAGCAAGGGTTCCATGGCAGCAAAGGGCTTTGACCAAGTTAATTTGCATCAGATCTGGATATAGCCCTATATGATAACAATGCTACACACCTGTGGCACCTTAGTCCTCTTGAATCTGGCTCTGAAGAAAGCAGTCCCAGGACCGCAGTCCTCAACCATGGCAACTGCTACTGACCACTTGTGATCTCCACTGAGATGCTGAGAATGTGCAAAAAGGCAACCTAAGGGATTTATTATCAAGGATGTACAAAAATGAAAGGTTTGGTCTGTGCATATGATAAGGCTACTCTATAACTCAAGGTGAGCCTGCCAAGCAAAATGGACATTGTGGGGACTGTCGTATCTGCCTTCATTCATGGTTGGTTAATGCGATCTGCATGCTGTGTTTGGGGACTCTTCCCAACATAATATCCATGAATACAGAGAAACTGCAGAAATAATATAAAAAAGCAGCAGTACCAGTTGAAACCAAATAGTTGGCAACCTTGGAATACGAATAATAGTTATCATTTTTATAGTGCGGCTGGACATATGCAGAGCTCTATGATGGTGCTAAGGAGTGGAGGAGTGGCCTCATGGTTGGGACAAGGTACCCCCCAAGCCAGAAGGTTGGGGGTTCAAATCCCACTAAAAGGACAGCAACCTTGGGCCGGAAGGACTGGGGTTTCTAGTCCCACAGGTGCTCCTTGTGGTCTTGGGCAAGCCACTTAACCTTCCATTGCCCATGTTCCTTGAAAATAATCATATTTATCTCCAAGTTATAATGCACTGTTCAATGTAATTTCAGCTTGTTCAATGTAAACCGCCTTGATATCATGAAAGGCGGTATATAAGAAATATTAAATAAATAAATAAAGTATTCAGTACAATGTTTCCTGTCCTAAACCACTTATAATCTAAGCGGGTACCTGAGGCAAAAGGAGATACAGTAGAGACTTGTCCAGTGTCACAAGGAACGTTGGTCACAGAAACAGGATTTAAACTCTGGATTCTCTGACTCTAAGCCCATTGCTCCAAACTTATTGAAAGCCCACTGGCACACTGTAGCATTAAATTATGAGCACATCCGCATAAGGCTTCTTCAAGTTTCCTTTAAAAATTCTAGTTCTAGGTCTTGCTGTGTCGATCATCAATGCTCTGACGCCAAGCAAGTTACTGAGGGGGTTTATACAGTACCCGGCGTTAGGATTAACATGTCAGTGCAAATTGCCTGCCAATTTTAATGCCAGTGGTACATTGTGATTTAGTGCCTCATGTATGAAATTAATGAAATGCAGAATTCAGCAGCATTATCATGTCTACATTACAGACTACATGGCCATGATAACACTGTTGAGTTCAGCAGCTTAGATTCCCCCATGCTAAATGCTACTACTAATAATAATATTACTGATCATTTGTATACTGCTACAAGGCATATACAGCGCTCTACAGACACATGTAAGAGACGGTCCCTGCTCATCAGAGCTTACAATCTAATCAAGACAGCACAACAGCTGAGGACCAGGGTACAATTAGGGGAACGGTAAGGAAACACGTTGGAGACTAAGCAGATCAGGATCCAAGGCTGAAAGCGAAACTTTCCCCAACCCCTAGACTCAAATATGTGCCTCTAAGCTCACTCCCTGCTTTGATCAGCTGAGACATATTTCACAACTTGCTTTCCTAAAAGGTTCTTTTATTCTTTGCTGGCAGGAGAAATCCAGTTTCCTTCCTTCTAGCTGTGGCATCAGATCCAACGTGGCACGGCCAGCACTCCATCCTGCTAATAAAAGCAAATGGGCTTTGCGTGCCAAAGGATAGATGTCTTATGAGGATACTTTTAATCTCACACTCATGAAGCAAAAACCTATTAAATGCATCATAAATATTTAGAAACACATTAACGTTCTTCCATACTAGTTTCTGTAAAATACAATAACAATGAAAGCAATGGATTATATAAATATTTTAATATCATAATATTAAGAATTGAGCCCCTCAACCTTTCCTTTCATTGTGCCCTCCAGGCATCATCTCTTACTGAGGTAAACCACACCCTGTCATGCACGTTGCAATGTGAATGGCTGAGTTGCTTTTCTGATGTCATCGTCATAATCATCAAGGGCGTCCTTTGATGCACAGGTTAGGAGCTGTGGTGCACCAGTTCAGCAATGTTCTCTGATTAACTTTACTAGACCTGCAGAGAATGATTGTCTATAACAAGAGTTATCTTCGCTGCTACTAATGTTTTACTTCCTATCTGGGTTTTGACTGTGGAAGCCTATGGCGTGTAGTGTTGTCAAAAGACATCCTTAAAGAGTAAGATCTATTTTGTGAAATCAAATGAAATAAATAAAATTGATGTTATTTGAACCACTGCTCCATAGTTTGGACTGAATTCATCTTTGAGGGTTTGTGTTTGAACGAGCTGGAGGTTAGCAGCAGACCGTGTATGTGTTTCTTATAGTACTGTTATTTTCATTGTAATTTGTTTTGAGCACTTGATTGTTCAGACAAGAGAGTAATGCAATAAAATGAACTGAAATTGGGAGGGGGAGAAGTCTCTTTCAACCACAGAAGGGAAGGTATCCCTGTCCAGCGAAATAAAAATAACTTCGAAGCACGGTCCACTACGTCCTCTGCTTGACCGCCCTTCCATAAACCCCATCTCCAGAAAGAGGTCACATTCAAAATCACAAATCGGTAAAATTATTCCTCTGAAAATAATATTAACCCTTTGTCATCTAGCAGATAATTGCATGCCCCCATCCTATAGCAGAATGGTGATATTTGTACCTAAGGGGTATGTTTACTAAACCGTCTTAATGTTACCGGCGCTAGTTGCAGCGTTAATGTGAAGAATGCCATATAAGGTAGTGGGCGGTCCGGAGGGAAGGTTGCAAGGAATCGGTATCGTGCGATAGTGGGCGCCGCGGCACGTTAACGCGTGTTAACCCTAAGTGCATGCCAGCGCAGTGTTAGAAGCTATAAAGATGTAGCCCATTGGTTACTGCAATGACTGTGGAGGCAGAGGTCATGGTTTCAGTCTCGCAGTGGTGTTATGTAAGAAGGCTGTCTGAGGCATTTCCTTTTAATTTAAATCAGTCCTGCCAGCAAAAACACCCTCACAGTGCCGTAACCTAAAGTGCCGCATAAGGCGACCTATAAGGCACACCATAGGGCACATTATAAAGTGCCCTGTCTGCCAAGGCACCTTATAGTGTGCCCTATAGGGCGCCTTATGAGGCACCTTAGGTTACGACACTGTGAGGGTGTTTTTGCTGGCAGCACTGATTTAAATTAAAAGGAAAAGCCTCAGACAGCTTTATTAAATAACACCACTGTTGGATCAACCACATGACCTCTGCCTCCACAGTCAATGAAGTAACCAGTGGGCTACATCTCTATAGCAGCTAACACACCGCTGGCTGGCTACAGAAAGACTGCAGGTCACCACACAAACTGTCTGCTGTGATTACCAGGATAGGGTAAACCCACCCGTACCCATGATGCACTGCACATGCAGATCAGCAGCCTACATCTGATCACAAGATGGGGTATGCGCCTCTATAGCACCCCGGCCTGGTAGGGGGAACTGACCTTGTGTGTTACTGGCACAGAGTAGCTACAGACTGTGACATTGTGTGTTTCCTGTGCTCACCCTGAGGGTGAGGTGGGGTCCGCAGCACCTGGCTTGGCTGAGATAGGCTGTGCTGCAGGTCCCCATCAGTGCCAGTGTATTTATTTATTTATTTATTTATTTAACAATTCTTTTATACCGCGCTATTATAATCAGTGCGGTGTACATAGAACAAGAACATACTACAATGCATACAAGTAACATTGAGTTTTACATTGAACAGGGAACTTCAACAATAGGACAACCGGGGGAACTATGTACAGATTAACTTAATGGTATATACAGTAATATCAAACTCGATTGGATGTTACAATGTGGTTCACTAATAAGACTAGAGAGAAGGTTGACCAACTAGCCCTTTTCAGGTTGTATTGAGGTGGTAGTTTTGTTAGTGACTAGGTTGACTTCTGGGTAGCATTTTGTGAACAGGTGGTATTTCAATGCTTTTCTGAATAGGATTAGGTTTTTGATAGCACGGATTTCGTGAGGTAGTGCATTCCAGTTTAGAGGAGCAAATAAGGAGAAGGCCCTGTTGGAGGTGGCCTTAGTGCACTTCGTTATTATCTTTGGGACAATTAAGGTGTTCATTGATGTGGTTCTCCTTTTTCTGTTTTCCAGGGTGCCATGGATGAGCTTGCTGATTGGCGTAGGGGGGTAGTTATTTAGTGCCTTGAAAGTAAGGAATAAAGACTTATACTGGATTCTGGCATGTAATGGTAACCAATGCAGTTCTTTCATGATGGGTGTTATATGGTCAGATCTTGATGAGCCGGAGAGGACTCTGGTGGCTGTATTCATGGCTAGGCGGAGCGGGTTTAAAGTTGATTGCGGGAGGCCATGTAGGATGATGTTGGCAAAATCCAGGTGTGGGAGGACTAATGCTTGGAAGGTTGTTCGGAAGTCTGTGGGATCTAGTAGGGAGCGGAGGTGACGTAGCGATTTGATCTTATAATATACGTTTTTTGTGATGTTCTTGACATGAGTTGTCATATCCAAGTGCTGATCCAATGTGATGCCGAGGTAACGGATGGTAGCTTTTGATTTCAACTCTATGTTGTTGACGAGTAGTGATGGAGGCGGTATGAACTTACGGTTCCTTGTGACAAAAAGAACGTCAGTTTTTCTGTGGTTAATCCGGAGGTTTTGTGATAGCAACCATTCAGCTACAGCTTCAAAACATTTGATTATTGGGGAGAATACTGGATGTTCAATTGTGAACGGCATATATAGGAGGATGTCATCTGCGTAAGCGAGACATTGTACATTAAAGGATCTGATCAAGTCACATATCGGCTGCATGTAGATATTAAACATTAGTGCCGATAAGGACGATCCTTGAGGTACACCCTGTGATTGCAGGAATGGTTCTGAGGATGCGTGGCCTGTTTTTACTTGTTGCCACCTGTTAGATAGGTAGGATTTACACCACTCGAGTGCTGTGCTTTGAATCCCCTTATCTTTCAAGCGTTGTAGGAGTATATCATGACTCACAGAGTCGAAAGCAGCGGAGATGTCCAGGAAGATGAGGACGAAACCCTGTTGTATGTTGTTTATTCCTGTTACTAGAACATTGAATAGGGTTGTAAGGACTGTGTCAACTCCATGTGCTTCCCTGAAGCCATGTTGCGATGGATCTAGTGGTGCTTCAGTGTCAATATGATGTTGGATTTGTTGTTGGGCGGCCTTCTCAATGATTTTTGCAAGCTGTGGGATGCTCGAGATAGGTCTGAAGGAATCAACCTTGGATGGGTCCAGTCTATTATTCTTCAGTAGGGGCTTGATGGAAGTGTGTTTTAGGCTCTGCGGGAATGAACCTGTTGAGAAAGACTGGTTCAGTATTTTGCTCAATATTTGACTGAGGTCATGTCGCATGTCCTTGATCCAGCTGGCTGGACACGGGTCATTAGGAGCTGTACTGGGGTTGATTGAGGCAATAATGTTCATAACCTCGCTATTTGATACAGTGGAGAAGTTGTGAAGTGGCATAGCATGGGATGTCTTAGGTGAAGTGCAGGCGTTATTGACATTTATGTCTGTGTTGGTTTTAATCATCTTTGACTGCAGGTAGTTTGCGTAGTCCTGCGGCTGCGGCATAGGGGGTTGAGCTGAGACCGGTTCACCTGTTATGGACTTTACTATGCTGAACAATGCATGTGGTTTGTTGATGGAGCGTTTTATTAATCCTGAGTGGTAAGTTTTCCTGCTCTGTGATATCTTTGCTCGGTGGGTAGTTAGGTATGAGCTGTATGCTACCAGCGCCTCGGGGGAGTGAGTTCGTCGCCACTGTCGCTCGAGTTTGCGTAAATGGTGGAGGGATGAACGAAGGTCTGTGGAGAACCATGGAGTATGTTCACGTTTTCGAATTTTCTTTTCGGTGAGTGATGGGCAGGAGGCAGCTCTCAGGTTTTCATCCCATTTGGATATGAGATCATCTAAGTCCATGGTTGTGTTGGCCATGAGAGGTCTGAGATTCTCTAGGACTATGCTCTGGTTGAGTGGTCTAAAGCGGGTTGAGTGGGATCCAGATGTGTTAGGGGACTTTCGGCTTTTGTGGAATGCATTAATGGGTATATTGAAACTGAGAAGACTGTGGTCCGACCAGGGTACTGGTATTACCGATAAAGCGAGAGTTAGGGGTATTGAGTCATTGGAGAGAGGTGCGAAAATGAGGTCTAGTTTACCACCCTTAGTGTGGGTGGGTGAATCGACATGCTGTTTGTAACCTAGGTCCTCCAGGGCGTCAAGGAATGCTGCTGAGTGGCTGTCTTGAAGAGATGGGAGATTAAAGTCACCGATTAGTCAACTTGGTGAGCATGAGGTAGATGTGGAGCATGCCTGCTCAATTATAGTTGGAAGATCATCTGGTGAGGGGGAGGGTGCCCGATAGAAAAGGTGGATTGTGCAGAACTCATTAGTTATAGTGAGGGAGTCAAGGTACGTTGAGCTAGAGGAGTTGCACATCTTGAAGTGTAAATCAGCTTTGGCCAGGATGAGGGTTCCGCCTCCTTTTTGACTGGATCTGTGAGATGTGTATATCACAAAACCTGGTGGCAGCATCTGATTCAGTAGTACGTTGTCACAGTCGGATAGCCATGTCTCCGTAATCATCAAGATGTCGAGATTATATTGGGGTATCAGGTCGATGGCTGCGGGCCATTTAGATCGTACTGATCTGGCATTTATCAGTGCACATTTTAGCAGGCATTGGTGATGTTGCTTCTCTTCTTGTATCCTTTTGATGGTTTGGAGAGGAATGTTGAGTAGATGGGAGTGGGATGTAAAGTTATTTTTTGCTGTAGTGTGGTGGGGGAATTCGGACCATCTCCTTCCGTGTGTGCGTAGGATTGGTATGTGATATGTATCATGGTTGAGAGCATTTGATGAGTAAGGGAGACCAAGGGTAAGGAAGGTCATAAATAAGAGCAGAACTTTGTACATTCTCTTGGGTGTTAGTAATGAGAAAGATAATTGTGGAAATGTTGGCTGCAGTACAGTGTGATGCAGTGTTTGCACTCAGGAAAGATTAATTGCAATAGTACTGTGAATGCAGGTGATAATAGCAATAGAGGCGATAGTACATAAGGCAACCGTCGTACACTGGCAACTGTCAAGTAGAAGGTACTACAGTAGAATTAGAGTAGAATAAGAGTAGATACTGGCAACAGTAAATACAGGCAACAGTAAATACAGTAAATGAGAGTAGATACTGGCAACAGTAAATACAGGCAACAGTAGATACAGTAAATGAGAATAGATACTGGCAACAGTAATTACAGGCAACAGTAAATGTAGTAGAATGAGAGTGGATACTGGCAACAGTAATACAGGCAACAATGGATGCAGTGAATGAGAGAAAATATTGGCAGCAGTAAGTGATGGTAACAGTAAATACAGTAAAATGAAAGTATATACTGGCAACAGTAAATAATGGCAATAGGTAGCGTTTTGGGATAGGAAATATTACAGAGGCTAATACTGTTCAAATAGTGTTGGTAATACTTGCAGTTCCTGATGTCGTCAAGGGCAGTTCCTGATGTAGGTGTGACTATGATTGTGGGTGGTGTAAACCTCGTTTGGAGCTCAATCCTTCCTGGGAGAGCTAGGGTGTCCATCTGTATTTCCCAGTCACGTCTAGCCCTTGTGGCCTATGATGCACCCAGAATAGTGCATATCCTATGTGGTTGCCATGGTCACATATTATAAGAGAAGGGTGGTGTTTGAACCCAAAAGTGGATTATGTAGCACCATCCAACCCGCCCTCTGTGGGTCAGGGTCAGGGTCAGGGAACAGGATCTCCCACAAACAGATCCACATTCTACATCTCTGCAATGGTGGCAGTACAGGGGACCATCAACCCTAGTCCTGCTGGGGAATAGGCACCCTACAGGGCAGTCAATGCAAATCTGTATGCATCACATAGGGCACTGGCAGACAGGCAGCAGGCCTAGAAAAGCTCAGCCGCCCCCCCACCACTATCTGACATACACCAGCAGAGGGCACAGTCAGTCTCCACCCGCTGCACCCTGCAAGGCGTTCCAGCCATACACATGCCAACTGCAGACAGTCTGCTAGCTAGTACATGTTCCTGGAGGAACTGTGTGCACCCAAAAATGGGATGTGAGCGCACAAACCAAGCAGGTATGTCAGTGATTGGGCCCCCATAAAAGGAAACTCATGGATATCACTTGAGAGAAATACTGAACATCACTATGGGGGAACCTAGCCATGCCAAGGTCACTGCTCAGTCAGGGTGAGAGTGACCCCCGCCCCCCCCCCCCCAGCATGACATGCTGTGGCCACCCTGTCCGTGCAGGTGGTGGTCGGGCACTACAATGTCCCAGCTATCATTGCCCTATGCAGCTGCATCCTGCCCAGGCTGCCCTGTCCGGGCCATACCCACAGTATCTTGCTCCTCATTATGCACATTGGCAGGCTAACACTGGAAACCATGCAAGCATTGTGGGCTCAGTAAGGTGTAGGCAGCCACAGAACACTGGATAGACATACACACACTCCCACACCTATTTCAGCATTATGCAAATATAGAGATGGTTGGCAGCCCTGGCCGCCACACCAGTCCTGAGCACAGTGCAGGCATTGCTATGGTACTCAGTACTGTTAAGGTCACTCCCCGGGGTGCTTAACACTGTCAGAAACAAGAACTAAAACACACTCCGCAGATATTAGAAAGGTTGCTATGATGAATCTCTGTCAACAAATTGTGTTTAACTTAGGATTTGTTATCTGACATTAATCATAGCAACCTTTTTCATAGTAGCCTAGTGGTTGGGGCAAGGTACTTCGGGCCGGAAGGTCGGGGGTTCAAATCCCACTAGAGGACAGCAACCTTGGGCTGGAAGGACTGGGGTTTCTAGTCCCACAGGTGCTCCTTGTGGTCTTGGGCAAGCCACTTAACCCTCCATAGCCCATGTTCCCTGTAAAATAGTTCTCTGTGTGCTGTGCTTTCCTGTCTAATCAATGTGTTTATACCTCAAAAATTTCCTGGCATGATTTGACAATTTCCAATCTGTAATCAAAAAACGCTGCTGATCGCTGGAAGTAGCGGTATACAAATGTATACTAAATAGATAAATAAATAAATAAATAAATAAATAAAAATATATGTGGAACGTGTTTCCAAGTTTAAGACAGCATTGCTAAGGTATGCAAGTGCTAGTATTGGTAGATGCTGCTCCGCGCAGGGCCCAACAGCCTGACACTCCATGAGCCGTTGGATAGTGGAGGCTGTGGGTGTGGGTGTTTGTGCCCCTGTTGGCCGCTGCTCTAGGGCAGAAGTTCCCAACTCTGGTCCTGGTGGGCCAAACACGGTTCAGGTTTCCATGCTGTCCCTAATGAATATTCATGGCTACATTTGCATACAATGGGTAGCAGTACTATGCAACAGTGGATGGCAACAGTGTGCAAAACAATGGGTAGCAGATCAGGCGACAATGGGTGGCAGCAGTGTGCAAACAATGGGTAGCAGTACAATGCAAGCAATGGATGAGCAATGGATAATAGTTTTATGCAGTGATGGGTAGCAGTTCTATGCCCGGGAATGGGTAGCAGTACGATATAGGCAATGGGAGCAGTGCTAAGCAAGCAGAGGGTAGTGGTGCTATGTAGGCAGTGGGTAGTAGTTCAGTGCCAGTAATGGCTAGCAGTACAGTGCAGGCAGTGGGAAGCAAGTTCCAGGCGGGCAGTGGGAGGAAGAACAACACCAGCAGTGGGAAGCATGATTTCTGATTTCTTTCTCACACTAAAGAAAGTTCCTCACGTACCCCATCTAATCTCATCCACATCCCGCTCCGCCCTCCTTCATTCATCCCTCAATCACTCATCCATAGATATCAACTCCAACCCTACCCCCAAAAATAATCCCTCACATAACCTACCGATACTATCGATTTTCCCCTCATTTCCCCTCCCTCATGTCCCTTTTGGAGAACACAATCACCCGGTCACACCCACCCACACCCTGCTCCCTGTAAACCTAAATCTCGGCATTACCCTAGAAAAAGACCCCCATGCCACTCTGATAAGAAATCTACACGCAACTTATCCAACCTCATCCAGATCCTTCTCCTCCCCCCTCCACTCTCCCGTTTTCATGCGTCCTATGGAACGCATGCTCAGTCATTTAAAAAAACACCTTCTTGCCTTAACCGAGACCTGGCTCCCCCCAGATGCCACCGTATCCATTGCTTCTCTCTGCTATGGGGGCTGCCAGTTCTCCCATACACCTTGATCTACTGGTCACGGTGGTGGCGTTGGCCTCCTACTCTCTCCCTCCTGCCAATTCCAACCTCTCCTGCCACCCCAATCACACTCCCCCTTCTCCTTCGAAGTCCACTCCATTTGCCTCCTCTCACCACTCCCCCTCCGAATAGCTGTTATTTATCGCCCACCGGACAAACCCAAATCAACCTTCCTCTCCGACTTAGACTCCTGGCTTTCTGCCTTTATGGATCCCTCCTCCCCCACTCTTATTCTTGGCGATTTCAACATTCACATCGACAACCCCTCTGACCCCCATGCCTCAGAGTTCCTCGCTCTTACCTCCTCTTTTGACCTCCGACTTTGCTCCACTGCCCCCACACATCTACACGGCCACTGCCTTGACTTAATACTCTTCTCCAACTCCTCTCTTTCAAACCTCCGCAAATCAATCCTTCCCTCATCTGACCATCACCTCTTAACATTTACTCTTCAGCTTCCGCCGTCCCAATCTCGTCCTGTCTCCTCCAACCTATTTAGAAACCTTCATAATATTGATCCCCTGACTGACTCCTCCACCATCTCTACATCTCTTTCCTCCATTTTATCCTCTGAGTCGGTCGACGAAGCATTATCTTCATAGAATGCTACATTATCCTCAGCTCATGACACTCTTGCCTCTCCCACCCCACGTCCTCTCAAACGATCTACTCCCCAACCTTGGCTTTCACCCACTATCCGTTACCTACGCATCTGCGCCCGTTCTCCCGATCAAGCTTGGTCCAAATCCCGCTCCCTGGAAGACCTTCTACACTTCAAATTCATGCTTGGCTCCTTTCAGTCAGCCTTAGCACTTGCCAAACAAGATTACTAATCCATCTGACCAACTACCTTGCCTCTGATCCTCGCCGTCTCTTTAATACCCTCAATTCTCTCCTCAAAGTCCCCCCGCCCCCGATCCCACCCTCCCTTTCTGCCCAAACCCTAGCCGACTACTTCCACGACAAAATCCACAAGATTACCCTCCAATTCCCTACCCCCATCTACCTCCCCTCCCCCCAATTCTCCTCCCCATCCATACTCCCTCTGCCACCCTCTCCTCCTTCCCTCCGATCTCTGAAGAAGAAACCACACTCCTTCTCTCCTCCTCCAAACCCACCACCTGTTCATCATACCCTATCCCCACCCATCTCCTACGTTCCATCCCCCTCACCATTGTCCCCTCCATCATTCATATCCTCAACCTTTCACTCTCCACTGCAACTGTCCCCATTGACTTCAAGCATGCTGTTGTCACACCCCTCCTCAAGAAACCCTCACTTGATCCCACATGCCCTTCTAACTATTGACCCATCTCCCTCCTTCCCTTCATATCCAAACTATTAGAATGAGCAGTCCACCGTCACTGCCTTGACTTCCTCACCTCCCAGGCCTTCCTGGACCCCCTTCAATCTGGCTTCCGTCCCCTACACTCCACTGAAACGGCACTCACAAAAGTCACAAATGACCTGTTCCTGGCTAAATCCAAGGGCCTCTATTCTATCCTCATCCTTCTTGACCTTTCTGCTGCCTTTGACACCATTGACCACAACCTTCTCCTCATCACCCTCTCCTCGCTTGGCTTCAAAGACTCCATACTATCCTGGTTCTCCTCCTACCTCTCCCATCGCTCATTCAGTGTATGCTCTGGTGGCTCCTCCTCCTCCCCTACCCCGCTCCATGTTGGTGTACCCCAGGGATCTGTCTTGGGCCCCCTCCTCTTCTCTCTCTATACCCAAGGCCTTGGCGCGCTTATCTCCTCCCATGGCTTTCAATACCATCTTTATGCCGATGACTCCCAAATCTACCTCTCTACACCTAATATCTCTCCAGCAACCCAGTCCAAGATCGCTGCCTGGATGTCTCATCGCCGATTGAAATTGAACATGGCCAAGACTGAACTCCTTGTCTTCCCACCTAACTCCTCCCCCCCCCCCCCACTTCCCCCTCTCTCAATCCATGTGGATGGATCTACTATCCTTCCTGTTCCCTCGGCCGCAATCTAGGGGTTATCTTTGACACCTCTCTCTCATTCTCCGCTCATATCCAGCTTGTAGCTAAGACCTGCCGCTTCTTTCTCTACAGCATCAGCAAAATTCGCCCTCTCCTCTCTGAACACACTACCAAAACGCTTATCCACTCCTTAATCTCCTCTCACCTTGATTACTGCAACCTACTCCTCGCTGGTCTTCCTGTGAGCCACCTCCTTCCCCTCCAATCTATACAAAATCACGCTGCTCGACTAATCTTCTGCCAGCCTCGCCATGCCCACATTACTACTCTTCTCAAGTCGCTTCACTGGCTCCCTGTCCATCTCCGCATCCAATTCAAGTTTCTCCTGCTGACCTATAAATGCATTCACTCTATGGACCCTCAATACCTCTTATCTCTCCCTACGTCCCATCTCAAAATTTGCGCTCCGCTAACAAACTACTTCTATCAATGCCTTTCACCCGTACCGCGAACTCCCGACTGCGCTCCTTTCACCTTGCTGCACCTTATGCCTGGAACAGCCTGCCTGCGTCTGTGCGCCAAGCATCCTCCCTGGCCCTCTTCAAATCCAGGTTGAAGACCCACCTCTTTACTATTGCATTCAGATCCTGACTCCTTCCTCATCTTACCCTAACCCCGTCAACGTTTATTAGCAAATTACAGACCAAACTGCACCACACCGTACCTTGCGCAGAACTGACTAATGCTCTGTACTGTTCTAACTAATGTACTGTTCTAACTAGATTGTAAGCTCCAATGAGCATGACTCTGATGGGCAGGGACTGTCTCCTGTATGTTGTCTACCTCTTGTAGTTTAGTTGTGCAGCACTGCGTGCGTGGCGCTTTATAAATGCTGAATAGTAGTAGTAGTGGTATAGTACTGGGTAAAATATGGGGACATGGTCTACAGGAGCCACAGCTGGGACTTGAACTTGTGATCTTCTGTCCCTGAATATACTGGCTGTGTATATTGCACCAAACTGTTGCCACAGAGGCAGGTCATTCCCTGGGGATACCAGTACTGTTCGTCAGTCAGACCTTGTCTTTTGCAGTGCATTGCACCCACCTAAACAGGACTTGGCCTTGGTCTACTGTGGGCATATGCAACTGTCCCCTCCACCATCAGCACCCCTCTGCCACCATGCTGACATGCCCTTATGCCAGTGGTGCTGGTGGTGCGCAGTCCCAGGCCATCCAGTGTGCTGGTAGGCGGCTGCCTATGGTGCGTGATATGGGATAGGGTGCCTGTATAGACATCCACGCTTCCCCCTGGCACCGCCTGCCAATCTTATGTGCCCTTTGGGGTACTTGCTGGGTGATTTCCATTGTGGCACTGTGGGACACATACTCGTGGACATGTTTGCCCTTGGTCAGTTGCTGTCTTGCTGGTTTTCCGTTTCTACATTCCTATGTGTCACCTGGGCATCTGCTTAGTCCACCCTGTGCCCAGCTACCCCACTGCATGTCCCACCTGCAGCCCCCTGTACCCCATTTGCAGCCTCACCATAGTGCCCTTTCGTACTTGGGCACTATGCTGTTGCTGCACATGTATCACTGCTATCACTTTTCTTAGTCTCCCTGCCTTTGCTGTACATTGCTGACTGAAATGGTTTCTCTCTCCTGCAAATGTGCCTCTAACGCGAGGTTTTCATTGGCGTTAATTTTCAGACCCTGATTTCACAGCATTAGTGTGCCTGAAGCCTCTCCCCGCCCACTCTCCGCCCATTGACCCCTTATCTCCGCCCTCTGTGCGCCTTAATGCCGCCAGAGATGTTATCGCGTGATAACGTCACCGCTGCGACGTTAGCGCTGTTTAGTAAATATACCCCTATGGGGTATGTTTACTAAACCGTCCTAATGTGCGCCCGGCGCTAGTGTGCAGGTTGCCATATAAGGAGTGGGCGTTTCAGTCTTAAAGCAGCAAAACGGGAGTATCGCGCGATAACGCGCGCTGCTGCGCACATGATCGTGCAAAGTGCCGCTAAGCGCGTTACCGCGCGGTAATCTTAAGTAGGCGCACAGACATCCAAACATAGAAATAGAAGTGTAGCACAATGGTTAATATACACTGACTGATGATACAGGGGTCATGACTTTGATCCCCCAGTGTGCCTAATGCATAAGGCTGGCTGAGGCATCAGCTGTGACATGTAAGTATTGTTTCCTGAGGCATTTTATTTGTATTTTATTTATTGCTGCCAGCAAACACACCCTCACATGCCGTAACTTAAGGTGCCGCATAAGGCACCCTATAAGGCACCCCATAGGGCACATTATAAAGTGCACTGTACGCCACGGCACCCTATAATGTCCCCTATAGGGCGCTCCATAGGACACCTTATACGGACTGTAACCATAAGGTGCCTCAGAAGGCGCTTTATAGGGTGCCCTATAAGGCGCCTTATAGGGCGCCTTTTGAGGCACCTTATGGTTACAGTACCCTGAGGGTGTTTTGCTGGCAGCACTAATGTACATTAAAAAAAGACAATGCTTTGGACAGCCCTATCAAAGAACCTCTACTTTGGGTTTGAACCCATGACCTCTGGCTGAAATAACCAGTGGGCTACAGCTCCATAGCTGCTAGCAAACCCCTGACTGGCTGCAGGACTGCACGTCACCACACAAACAGTCTGCTGTGGTCACCAGGATAGGGTTAACCCACCCATACCCATGATGCACTGCACATTCAAATCAGCAGTCTACAGATGATCACAAGATGGGGTATGCACCCCCACAGCACCTCAGCCTGGTAGGGGGAACTGACCGTGTGTGGTACTGGCACAGAGTAGCTACACACCGTCACATTGTGCAGGTACTGCACTCACCCTGAGGGTGAGGTGGGGTGCCCAGCACCAGGTCCACAGCAGAGATAGGCCATGTACCACCACCCTCCTCTTCCAGGGCTGAGGGTGGTAAACAGGGTCTCCCATCAAAAGATCCACATTCTACCTCCCTGCAATGGTGGCAGTAGAGGGGACCATCAATCCCGGTCTTGCTGGGGAACAGACACCTACAGGGCAGTCAATGCAGCTCTGTACACATCCATAACACAATAGCAGACAGACATTAGGCCTGGATATGCTAAGCTGCACCCCACCACTATCTGATATTCTCCCGCAGCAAGCCTTCAGCCACTGCACCCTGCAAGGTGCTCCATCAAGACACATACCAGCTGCAGACAGTCTGCTAGCTAGTCCATAGTGCATGTTCCTGGTGGAAATGCGTGCACCCAGAACTGGGATGTCAGCATACACACCAAGCAGATAAGTCAGTGACTAGGCCCCAAAAGGAAACCCATAAATATCACATGAGAGAAATACTATATAGCACTATGGGGGTGCCTAGCCATGTTGTGGTCACTGCACAGTCAGGGTGAGAGTGATCTCCCAGCAGGACATGCTGTGGCCACCCTGTCTGTGCAGGTGGTGGCCGGGCACTACAATGTCCCAGCCAGTGCCCTATGCCCTGTGCAGATGCATCCTGGCCAGGCCACCCTGTCCGGGCTATACCCATGGTACCTTGCTCCTCATTATGCACATTGGCAGGCCAATACTGGCAACAGTGCAGGCAGTGTGGGCTGTGGAGGGTGTTTGCAGCCACCACACACTGGATAGACAGACACACACTCCCACACCCATGCCAGCATTGTGCTAATATAGAGGAGTTTAGCAGCCCTGCCCACAACACCAGTCCTGGGCAATACTGGGCAATACTGTTGGGGGTCACTCCCCAGGGTGGTAAACACTGTCAGAGACCAGACCTGAAGCACACTCCACAGACATCAGAAAGGTTGCTATGATGGAGCTCAATCAGCAAACTGTGCTTAACGTAGGAATTGCTATCTGCCAGTAATCATAGCAAACTTTTGATAGCTGTGTACCGTATTCCCAGGTGTAGGGTGGCATTGCTAAGGTATGCAAGTGCTAGTATTGGGAGATGCACGCAGGGCCCAATGTCCTGCCTCTCCAGGAGGCATTGGCTAATGGAGCCTGTGGGTGTGGGTGTGGGTGTGTCTGCCCCTGTTGGCTGCTGCTTTACGGCAGAGGTTCCCAACTCCAGTCCTGGTGTGCCAAACACTGTTCGGGTTTTCATGCTGTCCCTCATGAATATGCATGAGATACATCTGCATACCATGGGGGTGGTGCATAGATATGCAGCACAGGCATCTTTATTAGAGGCAGCATAGAACCTGAATGGTGTTTGGCCCTCCAGGACTGCATTTGGGAGACTCTGCTCTAGGTAATGCGCCTGTTTATGGTGTCTTTGCTCTGTAGGGTAAAATGTAGGTGTTTTGGGCATGTTTACGTCATCTGCACTAAACGTTCTGTCTGTATTAGCACGTTGTAGTAGTGGGTAAAATATGGGGACTGGGTTGGCAGGCACCATAGCTGGGACTTGAACCTGTGACCTCCTGCCTCCAAACACACTGGTTGTGTGCACTGCACCACCGTGTTGCCACAGAGACAGTGCATTCCCTGGTGATACCATGACTGTTTGTCCGGCAGGGCCTGTCTGTTGCAGTGCATGGCACCCACCTACACAGGGCTAGGCCATGGTCTGCTCTGGGCAGCTGCCACTGCCCCCTCCACCACCAGTACCCCTCCGCCACCATGCTGACATGGCCTTATATTGGAGACAGCATAAAACCTGAATGATTTGTGGCCCTCCAGGACTGCTTTTGGGGGACTCTGCTCTAGGTAATGCGCATGTTTCTGGTGTCTGTGCTCGGTGGGGTAAAATATAGGCGTTTGAACCATGCGTATGTTCTCTGAAATAAAGGTTTGTCCTTACTATCGCGGTTTAGTAGCGGGTAAAATATGGGGGCTGGATTGGCAGTAGCCCCACCTAGGACTTGAACCTGTGACCTTCTGCTCCTGAACACACTGGCTGTGTTCACCGCACCACACTGTGCTCACAGAGACAGTGCAGTCCCTGGAGATACCATGGTTGTTTGTCAGACAGAGCCTGTCTGTTGCAGTGCATGGCATCCACCTACACTGGGCTAGGCCATGGTCGGCTCTGGGCAGCTGCCACTGCCCCCCTCCACCACCAGTACCCCTCTGCCATCATGCTGACATGCCCTTCTGCTGGTGGTGCTGGTGGTGTGCAGTCTCAAGCCATCCAGTGTGCAGGTAGGCAGCTGCCTATGGTGCGTGTTCTGGGGTAGGGGTGCCTGCATAGGCATCCACGCTTCCCCCCAACACCGCCTGCCAATGTTCTGTGCCCTTGGGGGTACCTGCTGGGTACTATCCCCTGTGACACTGTGATGGACACTCTCGTGCCCATGTTGGGCCCTCATCAGTTGCTGTCTGGCTGCTGTTCAGTTTCAGCATTCCTAAGTGCCACCTAGGCATCTGCCTAGTCCGCACTGTGCCCCAGCTGCACCACAGCATGTGCCGCCTGCAGCCCTCTGTATCCCCTTTCCCAGCATCTGTCCAGTTGCCCATTCCGACATGCCCGCCCTGCTGTTGTGGAACATGTGCATGCCATAGGAAACCTGTCCAATGGAGAGGGAAACCCTGATCAGTGCTATTTCACTGTGGGATCATTCACCTTGTATGGGGACGGAGCGTAGACTAGACCCTTCCAAAATTCATATCTTTTTTTAGGAGCTTTCTTGGGAGTGTTTTTTGCTGTATCCCATTACTATCACTATTGCCCAGCTTGGTTATGTTTTTTGTATATTGTGTTGGGGTCCTTTTCAACTTTTATTTGTACTTTTGTTCCGTGCACATGTATCACACATCACTTTTTTGTAGGTTTCCCTGGTTTTGCTGTACATTGCTGACATAAATGGTTTCTTTTCCCTTTAAATCAGCTCTAACGCGAGGTTTTCACTGACGTTAGTTTTGGCCTCGGATTTCACAGCGTTAGTGTGTGGGGAGCCTCTCCCCTCCCACTCTCCACCCATTGACCCCTTCCCTCTGCCCCTGGGGAGCCTTCCTCCGCCCTCCGGGAGCCTTTCCCCGCCTTCAGCGCTCGTTTGCGCCGCAGCACGCGTTATCGCGCGATAAGGTATCTGTGCGCCTTGTAAAGCGCCATTATCGCGCGATAACGTCACAGCGCACATTAAGACGGTTTAGTAAACATACCCCATGGTTTTTTTATGTTACTCAATTGGAAACCTTTTTACTTGATAGGAAAAAGAAGTAGAATTTTGTGGATTTTGCTCTTATTTTGATGTATCCCGCAGTTTTGTGGAGGTAATTTCTTTACTTCTTGATTTCTTTTTTATTATTTGATATTGTAATATGTGGGACTCTTACTCATCATGATGTGGACTACTACAGGTTTTTTTTTATTTGTCAGATTATTCTTTCTACTTGTCATAATTTCTTGATGTATTTCTTGTTTTGTTTATGATTGAATTAATTGAAATCTCTCAATAAATATATTGAATAATAGAATCGGCCCTGTACGTCCAGGGCCGATGATCACCCACTGCCTGCCCTAACTCCGCCCCCAATCTGCCCCTTCCCTGCCCCCGACTAACTTCCCCATATAACCGGCAGGGAAGTTAGCTGCTGGCGGGAAGGGGCCCGATTAGCGGGGGTGGACGTCCTGTTGGGATGTCCCTCCCCATTATTCACGGGTCAGAATGACCCTGAGTGTAGATGATATCATGCTTACAGTTGCTTCAAAGGGGGGGTGCCCACCCGTGCCCACCCTGGGTATCAAGGGGTCTGGGAACACCACTCTAGTCACTTCTCATTCCACCTCTCTAGTCACCTCTCGTTCAGACATTTAAAGCCTGCTCCTCATTGGTCTCTCTCCTTCAATCTGTTCAGAACTCAGCTGCATGGCTAATCTTCCACTCATGTAACCCCTCAAGTCATTTCACTGGCTCCTTATCAGTTTCTGCATCCAGTTCAAGCATCTCCTACTGACCTACAAGTGCCTTCATTCTGTGGCTTCTCACTACCTTTCTTCTCTTCTCTCTCCCGACACTCCTCCTTGGGAACTCCGCTCTTCTGCCAGATCCCTTTTGTCTGTTCCCTTCTCTGCCACTGCAAACTCTAGATTTTGTTCATTCTACCTTGCTGCTCCATATGCCTCGGACAAGCTACCTGAGTCTGTGCAACAGGCTCCATCTCAGTCCTTATTGAAATCCAGGCTAAAAACCTAATTCCCTTATTCTCCTGTTCGCCACCTATGTGCATCTTTATCACTCCCCTACAGTTACCCTAGTCCTCAGTTTGCTCTGTTCTCTGTCTTGATTAGACTGTAAGCTCTGATGAGCAGAGACTGTCTCCCATCTATATATACAGTGCTGTGTGCACCTTGTAGCACCAAACATATAATAAGTAGTAAGAGTAGTACTATCTCTGCACACACAGCAACCAAGTCTTCTTTGATTTCTTTGAACCATTGCTTCAATGCTTCAAATGCAAACAGCTGTTGCTCATCGCCACTTAGCTCAGCCACACTGTCTTCGTCTCACGCAGAGGCCTGCCTTATGTCTGCCGCAAGCATCATATTGGAGAAGACAGCACGTCTGATTGCTCCCCATGCAAGAAAATTCTTGCAAATCAGGTATCTTCTTTTTGGACGTCATTTCTCCAACAGCAATGGCATCAGCAACCCATGGGTGAGTCAGATGGTATGGTTCAGTCTGAAGTGGGGCTGATCTCAAGCAGACTCATTGAGGGGGTTCCATGAATGTCAGGCTTAAGCAGCCATTCCTTATCGTCCCTCCAGTCTAGTCCCAGACCTTTGGGTTTAAGCACCTCCTCCCGCAGCTTTGGAGACTGAGCATGTCACACTTTTCCGTGACCCCAGTATAAGTAATCCAGGGACCGCCTTCCCTATTCAGTAGTCTCAGTCTCCATTGCAGCTGGAGGAGGCGTGAGCCTAGCGATTGGGCTCACTGGAGGAATGATTAAGCAGTTGGTAGATTAGATAGTTAGTTAAGGGTAGTGTTAAAAAAAAAAAAAAAGGGGCGAGTATTTCCTTTATTTCTTTCATTTCTTTTAGTGAGGTGGTATATACTTTTAAATCTTTGGTAGCTGGCCCCTACGCTCAGACAGCTCCTCAGCGGGGTGGCAGACAACTGATACCCCTCTCTCGCCCCTCCTGGGCATTCAGCGGCTCCGGGAAGTGTACAGGAGTGTTTGCTGAGGCCTCCAGCTCCCGAACCCGGGATCGGGTGAGGAGCCATGGAGGAGTGTGCACGCTAGAAGAGCGGCGATTGGGTGGCCTGTCTCTTATAGCCGCGGCGGTTCTTTCAGGTGGATGAGCGGCGCAGGCCGGAGGAGCAGTCCTCGCTGTTTCTGACAGCTCTTGAGGTGAGCGTGGCAGGGGCGCGTTAGCCGGAGAGTGTTTGGGCTCCGTTCGCGGCGGTGTCGGGCAGACGTGGCTCAGGCCTTGTGCGGTCGCTGGGGGAAGCGCGGCTGAGGGAAGAGCTGGCGTTTGCGAGCGCGCAGACCCGGGTCACGTGTGGATTGCGCGGGAAAAGGCAAAGGCTCAGTTTTCTTCTTTAGCTCAGGCCTATAAGTTGGTAACCTATTGTGGTGTTCAGCGATATACAAAAAAAAAAAAAAAAAAGAAACTAGGGAGAGAGTCTTTGCTTTCTTTTTCAGTGCTGCTGTGCTAGCTGGGGGGTTGGGTCACAGCAGTACATCACTATGCCTTCCAGGCCTCAGTGCGTGATGTGTGGGGCTAAGAGAAGCTCGGTCTCGGCAGAGGGGGTGTGCCAAAGGTGTTCGCAGGAGGCAGCGGCAGGGGGGGAGGATACGGAGGCACAGCTTTCCAAGGGGGAAGTTTTGGGGTCTTCAGAGTCTCTTTCTCCTGTCGGATTGACTATAGAGCCTATGCCGGGGCCTTCTAAGGTACCGGAGACCGTCATTTCTTAGCCGGCAAAGCCGGGGGGCTGGTGGCGATTTTCTCACAGGATTTTATCACACTTCTCCAGCAGGCTGTTGGGAAGCAAGCTGCGGGTGTAGTGGAGGAGGACCCGGGGCGGAAGCGCTCGGGGGATTTCCTGGAAGGGGGAACGGACCCCGTTCCTGATAAGAAGGCGAGATTAGCGGATAAGGCGGATCAGGCAGGGGGTCCTGACAACCTGTCGGAGAACTTGGATGATTCGGACATGGATACGGATCTGGAAGAAGGCAAAATAGCAGAGCCGGAAGATTAGGCATGGGTCGTTAGGGTCTTCCGGTAGGAGGAGTTGCCGGCACTGATATCAGAGACGCTGAAGGCGCTCAACATGCCGGCAGCAGATCAGGCGGCAGACTCTTCGTTGGAGGACCCACTGTTACAGGCAGTGCGGACGTCCCAGAGAGCCTTTCCAATCCACAGGGCATTTAAAGAGATGATACAGGAGGAATGGGACACGCCCGAAGCAGGGATGAAAGGAGCCAGAGTGATGTCGCGGCTCTACCTGCTGCAGGATGCAGATAAAGACCTTTTCAAATCCCCTAGAGTAGATGCGGCGGTTTCGGCGGTCACTAAGAAGACCACGATTCCGGTGGAAGGCAGTTCTGCCCTGAAGGACTCACAAGGTAGGCATTTGGATACTTTGCTAAAGCAGGTGTTTGAGGTCAATGCGCTTTTCATGCATGCGTCTATTTGTGGAGCTATTGCGTCGGCGTATATTTTGAAGGGCAAGTCCGCGCCAAAGGGTCTTCGAGCACATTCGACTAGGGCGCAGGCGGCTTCATGGGCAGAGTGTAGTTTGGTACCTGCGGTAGAAATTTCTAAGGCGGCTACGTGGTTGTCATTGACTTCCTTTGTTAAGCATTACAGGATCGATGTGCAGGCGGAAGGGGATGCGAGATTTAGATCAGCGGTTCTTCAGGCTGGTCTGGCAGGTCCCTCCCGTTAAGGTGTTTACTGCTGTGTTACATTCCCAGAGGTCTGGGACTAGACTGGAGGGAAGGAAGGTTAAATTAGACTTACCTGCTAATTGTGGTTCCTTAAGGAACTCCAGTCTAGTCCCATATCCCTCCCGACTTCTAGTATGGTAGACAGTAACCTGAAGTAAGATAACAGGTAGCTCTCAGTTCGGCTGGGGCTCGGTGGGCTGCGGTCTCGGAAGGGAGGAGGGGGTGTGGCTTGTCGGGTCCACGCAAGTACAAACAGGTTCATTTCTGTAGCTCTCTGGTCACGGGCCAGGGGCTCAAGGTGCATTAACAGTTGTTTTCTCTATAAAGTTAGATAGTTATGGAATTATATGTTATTTTTAGAAATGTTTCTACTTACTTATTGCTCTGGTGAGTCTGCTTTGTCAATAGGTTACTGAATAGGGAAGGCGGTCCCTGGATTACTTATACTGGGGTCACGGAAAAGTGTGACATGCTCAGTCTCCAAAGCTGCGGGAGGAGGTGCTTAAACCCAGAGGTCTGGGACTAGACTGGAGTTCCTTAAGGAACCACAATTAGCAGGTAAATCTAATTTAACCTTCTTCTCCATGAGATCACTTCCTCTCTCCAAGCCTTTTCTAAAATACCGGTGCAATTGTGTACGTCCCGACCTTGACATCTCAATTCTGATCTCCACACACAATCTAAAATTTGCCTTTATATGTTATGATATGTAACTGGCAGACATGGTCTGTGATGTCCTTGGTTTGATTCTTGCAGAAACACTGCCCGGTTCCCTTTTTAATAAGTGCTAATGTCATCATAATATATACTTTTCTTCCCATTAGCCCCCCACCCCCACCCCTCACAGAGAGTTTCCTGCTCCTTCCCTCTAACTCCCTTTCTATAATCCAACTATCACAATATCAGTTGTTGACCCAGAATCACGGACCCTGGTTTCCTCTGAAATCCCATACAGCTGCACAGTGAGTCTGACTAGTAGGTAACACTCTTCCGTGGTGGCAAGGACACCTTCCTTCCTGGGTATGATCTGTGCCCCTACAACACTCCCCACTCATAGTCAGCCCAAGAGGCTGGGGTCAAGTGTAATAAAGCATTACTGAGAGTATTTAAAATGTATCAGCTGGCTGTCTTCTACAGCTACTAAGTCTTGATCCCGTAGGCCAATGAGAGCATGTTCCTGGAACACTTACAGTATACCATCCTCACATGTCTGGAGTAGTCAAGCGTGCACCTGCATTATGGAACGCACTCCCCCATCATATCTGAGTAGCACATAATCTTAAGATATTCCATGTGGACGCTATCATTGTTACCTGGCTCCTTAAAAATCAGCGCCACCACAGTACACGGCCACTGGCGCATGCTTGAAGAGACATGTCCAAAGGGGCAGGTGCTGTCCCTTTGGAGCTCCTTTAGAGCAGCTGAATGGGGTATAAGTCGTGTGATACGAAAGTGAAAGAAGAGGGTATTACAGTCTTTGGTTGTAAATTCTGCCAAGGTAAGAGGCCCAATGGATTCTCATGTTAGAGTCTTATCCTCTTCACTTCAGCCTGTTCCTTTGGCCATTAGGGACTCCTCTTCAACCATGAGTACCCCTCCCTCGACAACCCTTTGAATTCGGAGGGTGTTCAAACCTTGCCCGATCAAACAGTGACAGTACTGGCGGAACCTTCTACTCCTGGGAAGGAGCAGTGGACTCCCCTGTCCTCTTCTCCACAGCAGTCTCCTGTTTTCATTCCTGAGCTATCTTTTCTGACACAAACATATCCTTTGCCCTGTCCTGTGGCATTTACTCCCTTGCCAGGAAGTTTTACTTCCCTGTCTGATATTTCTTTAAGAGATATTTGGGATGCTATTGTACGTATGGATCACTCGCTTCAATCTTCTCTGAAACAAGTCTCAGACTTTTCTAAAGAAGCGGTGGTGAAACTAGCTGAGCATGACCAGAAGTTTACCACTTTAGCAAAGTTCTCCCAGAAGGTTGACTCTCAGTTGGTTGAACCCACCATTGTATTTAGTTTCCCCTGTTTCACCAAGTTATACTTCCTGTTAAATGTAATGACCAGACATATGTAAATTGTCGGATGTTTTCTGTTCAATGTAAACCGCGCTGATGTCTAATAGTGCGGTATATAAGAATTGTTAATAAATAAATAAATAACTGCGTGTGCTTCTGCTACATCTGTTGCTTTAGATTCTATTGCTATGTCCCATCAGATGGAATCATTGGATAATATTTCTAGATCAAAAAACGTACTAAATTTTCCCCAAACCCATTTTCTTTCGCCACAAATATTATTTATCAAATACCTTAAGGAGACTCTTAAGCACTTGGACGCGGATGCAATTCGGATTTCAAAAATTTACTATATCCCCAAGGGGAGCGATATGGTGGTGAAAGGCAATGGAGAAGTGGTTGAAGATCTTGATACTGTCCTGTCGGCAGATAGTTTCGATTTATCTGCCTATTTGGAATCATCTATTGATGAAATTCCATCGTGTGAGACTTTATTAGTGTCCTTTCTTTTCGAATTAGATAAGGATAATATCTTACATTTGTATTTTAGCAGACATTTTGCTAAGTTTTGTGGGCAATTGATCCACGTACATATTTCCAGATGTTACCAGGAATACGCAGAAACGAAGAAAAGCATTTTTAGAGTACGACCTAGGGTTTTGGCTCTGGGTGCTTGGTCCGCTTTCCTTGTAAGTGTCTTATTTTTTTATCAGGGAAGTAGATAGGTTTTGGTGAGGTTAATCAACTGGAGGGCTTTTTACAGGGGAAGAGTGCCTAATTATTTGCCTTTATACATTCTTCTCTTTGATCTAGTATAATGGGTTTTGTAATATTAATACAGAGAGTCTTTTCTGTTTGTAGCATCCATCATATTGTGGTCTAATGGTAATACATTATGCCTTTTTTTTCCTTTGTTAATTTGTAAATGCAATAAAAAAAAGGATATTCCATAAAGCATCAAATAAGTATTTGATTAGGAAATGCTTTGAGAACACAGCTATACTGTAAGGATAGACTCCAGAGCAGCGCTTCCCAAACATTTTTCCGGTGTGACCCCATTTTAGCAGCTGAAAATTCCCATGACCCCAGATAGTAATCAAATAAAATTATCACTCAAATAACATAAATATAAATATATGTAAATCTAAGCTTTTTAAAGAATTATCTGATATACTCAACACGCCTAACACATACAGGCCTGGAAGTTATGACACAGCTTCTTGAACATATGCAGTGTAGGGTTGAGCGTGTGTGTGTGTGTGTCTGTGTGTGTGTGTGTGTGGAGGGAGGTGGCTGAATGTCTTGGGTCAGTGTGTATGCACGCAGAGACTCAGGAGGTTATTCTGAGCCACGAATAGCAGGGATGGACGGCTCGATGGAAGTCCATCCCTGCTATTCGTGGCTTCACCTGCCCCCGAATAACTTCCCGCTGGTTGTGCGGGGAAGTTAGATGGGGGGGGGAATGGGCGGCAAGGGGATGGAGAGTGGGGAGGCAGTGGGTAGTCACCAGCCCCAGACGTACGGGGCCAATTCTAATGTCGGCCCTGTATGTCTGGTGCTGGCAAAATCTCCAGGGAAGTTATTCCAACTCAGAGGTGGAATAACTTCCCTGGACGTTTGTTTTTTCCTCTGCCAGGGCGCGGATGGGGCAGGGGGGGCCAGAGTTTATTCCCCAGAGCCCAACCCTGGCCTTAGGAGGCCAGATCAGGGGTTGAGCAATGGGAAATAAACCCTTTTTTTTGGTGGCCAGCACCTCAACCTTTAAATGGAGCCACGGTTCCATGGCAACAGGACGCCATGACACCACGGCTCCATTTAAAAGCTATGACTGAGTTAGTCGGGCTTTTAATGTATGTGCAGGCCAGACTGAATCACAGTCCTGGCCTGCACGTACATTGCTGTTTGCGATTCTGATCCCGTAAGGCTAGACGTGCCCCATGGGATCAGAATGGTGATCCCCTCTATGCATCCGTTCAGACAGTATGCACAGAGGGGATATACGCCCGGGACGGGATCAGGCCCTCAGTGTCTGGAAGCACTGTATGTGCATGGTTGTGAGGGCTAGGTGGCCAGGAGGTGTGTGTGTAGGTGTGTAGGTGTGTGTGTGTGTGTCTGACGTTGAAGAAAGCACAGGGCTTTGAGGTTCCCTCCCATTAAACCTTTGCCTTCAGCTGGGTGCCAGCCATATCGAAAACTTGTCCTTTCAGATGTGCATTCCAAAAGCTCACATATTCCATTCACTAAAGAGAATTTTTTTTTTACCTTCTTTTCTGGCCATTTTATTTTTCTAATTGTGTTGGTCCAAGAATCTGGATTCTGCTTTTCTCTGCCTTCCCCTAACTCTTATTTATAGGGTCACCTGTATGATTTGCCATTTTTTCTCTCTCCCATCTTCATTTCATCACCTATATCAGTCTGTAATACTGATCTCTTCTTTTCAGTTTTCTTCCTTCTCCTTTTATCATTTAGTTTTCAATCTCCTGCTATTTGCTGCATTTACTCACAGCTTTCCATCACGTTCCCTCTTTCATCTCTTCCATCCCCATCTCTCTGTCTCCTTCCCAAACCTCTTATTGCCCACTCTTTCTATAACTCTCTCCTGTCTCTTCTCCCCTGTGTCCTGCATCTCTCCTCTCACCCTCCGCATCCAGGGTCTCTTTATCTCTCCCATGTTCAGTATCTCGCCTGCTTCCCTCATCAATCCCTCCCACACATGCCCAGCATTTCTACCGTCTCCCCCCTCTTATCTCCTCTTTCTGCCTCCCTTGCCCCACCCCTAACGTTCCGTATTTCCTGTCAGTCTCACCAGTACTTGTGTCCCCCATGTCCAGCAGCTTCTTTCTCTCCCCTACCCAGTTATCCCCCCCCCTCCAATTTCTCGCATCTCCTGTCTCCCTTCCTTCCATGTCCAGCACCTGTTCTGTCTTCCTAGTTCCCCCACCCCCCATATCCAGCATCTCCTTTGTCTTCCTACCCCTGTACCACCCCCATGTCAAACATCTCCCTGCCATTCAAACTATTCCAACCCCCATCATGTCCAGTTTCCTCCCTATTTCCCCTTCCCCTGGTGGTCCAGCATCCAACGTTCCTCCTCCGCAGTCCAGCATCTTCCCCAAATCCTACACTCTCTTGCCAGGCCGCAGTCCCTGTCCCCCTCCAAACCTGCAGCAGCAGCACTCACACTACAGATACAAAGTGTCACTGCTGTCTTCAATCAACCTCCCCCTCCCACAATCCAGTTTCAGCCTTCCCCTTTCTTCTGCAACTAACTGAATTGCACCCCTCCTCCCTCCCCTGGAACCTGCATCAGCGCTCAGTGTACAGATACAACGTGCGGGGACCTCACGCTGGAATGTGGGCATGCGCAGAAGGTTCGGCCGCAGCTGCGTCACACCCCATAGAAACAGGAAGTCTGGGAAGGGGCGGGACACGACTGAGGCTAAGACTTCTGCTCATGCACAGACTCCAGCTTGACGTCCCCGCACTTCTTATTTGTTTTGTGAGCACTTGCTGATGTAGGTTGCAGGGAATAAGCATCGGAGAGGGACAGGGCTAGAGAAGGGGCTGAGAGGTGAGAGAGAGTATAGGTGAGGGAGTGAAAGGCAGGGAAGGGGACAGACTGCAATGTTGGTTGGGAGGGGAGAGGGAGCGTGCATGGCTGGGTGAAGGGAAGGACAAAGAGTACAAGAGGGAGGATGTCGAAGGGTAAGGATGGGAAACCCCCAATGACACACACACACACACACATCCCCCCAACACCCTTGACACATATACAAACACACACGCACCCCCCTAACACCCATCAAGACACACACAAATGCACCCCCCACATGGCTGATTCTGCGAATGGGTAAACTCGCCATAGTCTCACACTGCACGTGTACATTTTTCAACTTGCTTAAAGCCGTTTTCAGTTGTTCTTATCAAAAATCATAATTGTGCAGCTGAATGCTGCCGAAATTACAACCACAGCTGACTCTGAATGCCTTCTCCTTTTCTGCAGACACTGTCTTATCACTGCCACAAAACAACAGGAAGCCGTCACCCAACCCATAGTGGAAGACAAGACCATCAGGGACCATGACCAATGTTTCTCAGGGTACGGCAAAAACAAAATGCACGTTGCATTAACCAGGGGAGGGCTAAGCAGACTGTCCCTTTAAGATTATTTCTATGTGCAGCCTTAAAAGCTATTTACAGCTCTTTAAAGGTCATGGCTGAGGTTGCACCGTGAATACCGTGCTCAGTATTGTGTCCTTAGAAAGCACAGAAGGGCCAGCATAATAAAATGCACCAGGCTTTGTGTGTGCAACCCGTGGGTGCCCTATGTAAAAACGAATCCTGCACACAAGCTAACTCTGCACAAAGCCTCTGGTAGACAGCAGCACCCAGCTCTTCTAAACCCATTGTAAGGACGATATTAGCTATTCAGTGTCGCTGCAGAGAAGTAAACAGAAGACCACAAAGCTCAGTGCAGAGTTTTCTAATGCTGTGACTTTTATTGCAAGATCTGAGTAGGAGTAAAAGGCTGTTTCTTATTTTTGCACAGGCCCTGCAACTCTATGATTTCACTGAAAAAGAGGCGCTGAGGGAGAGGTGTGCTCGAACATAAAAATACCAAATACTTGGTACTGCAAAAACTGTGTATCGCCACTTGGAGCTGCAAGCGCGTGCATCTGCAGAGGTGCTGAAATATTATTCTGCGCATAAATAATCTTCCTGTCAAAAATTACATGCGTGCTCAGAATAGTATTGCGGCACATGTCCAGATGTATATGCATGCAACGCCAGGTGCCGATAGGAATTGTTTGTGGGCGGAAAGGTGTGTGTAGCGGAGTGTGTGTGTGGGGATATCCTATGGACATATAGGGGTATGTTTACTAAACCATCCTAATGTTACAGGCGCTAGTTGCAGCGTTAATGTGAGGAATGCCATAGAAGGTAGTGGGCGTTCCGGAGGCAAGGTAGCAATGAATCTGCTTCGCGCGATAGAGGGCGCCTTGGCTCGTTAACGCACGTAAACCTTAAGTTCATGCCAGCGCTTTGTCAGAAGCTATAGAAATGTAGCCCACTGGTTACTACAATGACTGTGGAGGCAGAAGTCATGAGTTTGATCCCACAGTGGTGTCAGTTAATAACCTGTCTGAGGCATTTCCTTTTAATTTAAATCTGTGCTCTGGGCTTAAGGGACAAAAAAGCCCGCCTACGCACCTGGGTTGCCCTGGATACATCTTGAAACAATTGTACTTTCGCACCACAAAATTCCACATCCTTATGTTTAAAGTAACTTAGGTTATTAACAGGTTATTAACTGACACCACTGTGGGATCAAATTCATGACCTCTGCCTCAGCAATCATTGTAGTAACTAGTGGGCTACTCCTCTACAGCTTCTAACACACCACTGGCTGGTTACAGAAAGAGTGCAGGTCACCACACAAACTGTCTGCTGTGGTTATCAGGATAAGGTAAACCCACCCGTACCCATGATGCACTGCACATGCAGATCAGAAGTCTACATCTGATCACAAGATGGGGTATGCGCCTCTATAGCACCCCAGCCTGGTAGGGGGAACTGACCGTGTGTGTTACTGGCACAGAGTAGCTACAGACTGTGACATTGTGCGTTTCCTGTGCTCACCCTCAGGGTGAGGTGGGGCGCCCAGCACCAGGTCCACAGCACCTGGTTTGGCTGAGATAGGCTATACTGCAGGTCCCCATCAGTGCCAGTGTGTGACAGGTAGTCCCTGCAGACACACCTAGGATACACCTGTGTCCATCTGTATTTCCCAGTCATGTCTAGCCCTTGTGGACTATGATACACCCAGAATAGTGCATATCCTCTGTGGTTGCCATGGTTATATGTTATAAGAGAAGGGTGGTGTTTGGACCCAAATGCTGATTATGTAGCACCACCCAACCCGCTCTCTCTGGGTCAGGGTGGGGGACAGGATCTCCCACCAACAGATCCACATCTCTGATATGGAGGCAGTAGAGGGGACCATCAACCACAGTCCTGCTGGGGAGTAGGCAACCTCCAGCGCTGTCAAGGCAGATCTGTACGTATCACATAGGGCACTGACAGACAGGCAGTAGGCCTGGAAAAGCTCAGCTGCCCCCCCCCCACCCCCATCTGACATTCACCAGCAGAGGGCACAGTCAGTCTCCACCCGCTGCACCCTGCAAGGTGTTCCAGCCATACACATGCTAACTGCAGACAGTCTGCTAGCTAGTACATAGTGCATGCTCCTGGAGAAACTGTGTGCACCCAAAAGTGGGATGTAAGCACACACACCAAACAAGTATGTGAGTGATTGGGCCCCAGAAAAGAGAACTCACAGATATCACTTGAGAGAAACATTGTATAGCACTATGTGGGAACCTAGCCATGCCATGGTCACTGCTCAGTCAGGGTGAGAGTGACCTCCCAGCATGACATGCTGTGGTCACCCTGTCTGTGCAGGTGGTGGTCGGGCACTACAATGTCCCAGCCATTGCCCTATGCCCTGTGCAGATGCATCCTGCCCAGACCACCGTGTCCGGGCCATACTCACAATACCTTGCTCCTCATTATGCACATTGGCAGGCTAACACTGGAAATAGTGCAAGCATTGGGGGCTCAGTAAGGTGTAGGCAGCCACAAAACACTGGATGGACATACACACACTGCCACACCTATTTCAGCATTGTACAAAGATAGAGGTAGTTGGCAGCCCTGGCCGCCACACCAGTCCTAGGCACAGTGCAGGCATTGCTAAGGTATGCAGGTGCTAGTATTGGTAGCTGCTGCTCTGTGCAGGGCCCAACAGCCTGACTCTCCATGAGGCTTTGGATAGTGGAGCCTGTGGGTGTGGGTGTTTGTGCCCCTGTTGGCCGATGCTCTAGGGCAGAGGTTCCCAACTCCGGTCCTGGTGGGCCAAACATGATTCAGGTTTTCAGGCTGTCTCTAATGAATATGCATGAGATACATTTGCATACAATGGGGGCACTGCATACCAATGCATCTTATGCATATTTATTAGGGACAGCATGAAATCCTGAATGGTGTTTGGCCCTCCAGGACTGCAGTTGGGAACCTCTGCTCTAGGGACTGCACATGTTTATAGTGTATGTGCGCTGTAGGGTAAAATATAAGGACATGTTCTGCAGGAGCCACAGCTGGGACTTGAAATTGTAACCTTCTGCCCCTGAACACACTGGCTGTGTGTACTGCACCAAACTGTTGCCACAGAGGCAGGTCATTCCCTGGGGATACCATTACTGTTCATCAGACAGACCTTGTCTGTTGCACTGCACGCCACCCACCTGAACAGGGCTTGGCCTTGGTGTGCTGTGGGCAGATGCCACTGCCCCCTCCACCACCAGCATCCCTCTGCCACAATGCTGACATGCCCTTATGCTGGTGGTGCGCAGTCCCAGGCCATCCAGTGTCCCGGTAGGCGGCTGTCTATGGTGTGGGATCTCGGGTAGGGGTGCCTACATAGACATCCGTGCTTCCCCCCGGCACCGCCTGTCAATGTTGTGTGTCCTTTGGGGTACCTGCTGGGTACTGTCCCCTGGGACACTGTGGGACACACACCCGTGGACATGTTTGACCTTGGTCAGTTGCTGGCTTGCTGATTTGCAGTTTCTGCATTCCTATGTGCCACCTAGGCATCTGCCTAGTCCACCCTGTGCCCCACCTGCAGCCCCCTGTACCCCATTTGCAGCCTGACCGTAATGCGCTTTCATACTTGGGTACTATGCTGTTGCTGCACATGTATCACTACTATCACTTTTCTTGGTTTCCCTGCCTTTGCTGTACATTGCTGACTGAACTGGTTTCTCTGTCCTGCAAATGTGCCTCTAACGCAAGTTTTTCACTGGCGTTAATTTTCAGACCTTCATTTCACAGCGTTATTGTGCCTGGAGCCTCTCCCCGCCCACTCTCCGCCCATTGACCCCTTCTCTCCACCCTCTGTGTGCCTTAACGCCGCCAGAGACGTCATCGCGACAAACCTCACGCTATTGCGCAGTAACATTACTTTATCACGTGATAACGTTACGTATCGCATGCTAATTGCGCCACTGCAACGTTATCGCTGTTTAGTAAACATACCCCATAGTGTGTGGGAGAGAGTATCGTTAGGAGATATGTGCTGCTGTGTAAAAGTGTTGGGGGGGTTCAGGATTTTCCCAGACTCTTCTACCTCCTATGTTCTTCCCCTCTGTTCTCCCCTCCTCTCTCTAATGGATTCACTCCTCTTTCCCTTGCTCTGGCCTCCCCTGCATTCAGCCCAACTCCTCTTCTTCTGCCCACAGCAGACCTCCCATAGTTTTGTTGTGGCAGCAGTTGGGGATTTTTGTTTTTTGCATTTCATCTGCTGGCAGGGATTGGGTCCGCACCAGCACACTGCAGTTTCCTTGCTGCAGCTCAGCTTGCCCTCAGTGCTGACGGATATTCGGTCCATTGCTGCGGGTTTCTTCACCTTTTTTCGCTCTCAGCGGTGGGACCTGCAGGACCAGTGCAAGAGTATTGGGTGCTTGAGGGAGAACCCTCAGTCTTACACCCCTCTCCCACCAGATTTTGATAATTAAATTCAACAATCATGATTATCTGAACAGCACCCCTCCCACAACGATCCTGTAACAATGCATAAATATGAAACTTTGCTTTCTATGTGTATTTATATGTGCTGGTAGAAGAATGTGCTGAGGCTCTTTGAGTTTGTGCAGCTCTCAGGATCTATTTTTTTTGTTTCAACTGCTGCTGCTCTTTGCCGCCCCTCATAAGCTGCCGCCCTAGGTGACTGCCTAGTCTTGCCTAATGGTTGACCCGACCCTGGGGGCCCGACTTTTATGCCAACCTGTTCGTTCCCACTCCAGGCTTCTTCTGCCTCCTCCTTCAACATGAGCCCGATTCTGTAAGGCAAATAGTGGAGCTGTATGTCCCAGTGGGACATGCAGCCCCGCTAGCCGTCTAGCCCGAATACAGAGAAACTCTCTCCCCACACACACAGAGCCTCTGTCCGGGAAGAGCTGGATGGGGGCGGCACAGGGGTGGAGAGTAGGCGGAGCATGGGTGGGCCAGGCACCTGGATGTACAGGGCCGATTCAGGTCACGGCCCTGTATGTCTGGGGATCACCAGAAGGACGCCCAGCTTATTCTACCTTGCTCCAGCCCAGCAGCCCCCACCCCAGAAGCAAAGGAGCCACAGGAGGTGAGTCCCCACCACCTGATCCTGGCCCTGACAGACCCCACCGAGGGTCGGACGGCGGGAAAACTGGTCTGGTGGGTGTCTGGCTGTTGGCACTTCCATTGGACATCCTAGTGCCATGGCGATGGGACACCATGGCACCAGCACACCAGCGGGAGCAGAGTTGATGCCTGGCCGTCTTGCTGCCTGGACATCTCCCGTGGCTGCTGCAGGGGTACGCTGGGCTGTCTCAGTGCCCGATCCTGATACCGCGGGAGTGTCTTGCTCCTGCAATGCAGAATCGGGTACAGTCCGGCACGTCCAATGCTTGGTTGTCTAGATGGCCCAGACGTGCCCCTTATGGGATCAGGCTCCACATGCATAAGTTTGTTTCAGCATGCACATAGGGCCAGCCCAACCACCAGGCAAACCAAATGGCTACGTAAGGCAACAGCTCCTGGGGGATGGCAAAGAGCAGGGCATTCATAGCTAAACAATAGATTCTGACAGCCAGGGGAGGCATAAGGCTTAGGTTTTGCCCAGGGCACCAACACCTTGAACGAACTCTGGGGCCGACCCTGCATGCACAAAAGACCTATGTGGACAGACAGACAGAAACTATCCCTTGAGAAAAACGTACCTATAAAGCATGGAATAAACACAAAGGATGGAAAAGAAGCACTGCAATAACCTGCACGAAGCAGTAGTTACAGCACAAACAGCAGTGGTATGACTCCATAAGATCTACATAAAGTTACCAGATATCCCCAGATTCCGGGGATCATCCCTGATTTTCAGGTGGAAGCCTATTCCAGTCTGTATATCCCGGCCTGCTGTGCATCCGTTTGGAACCGGACACACAGAGGTAGATGGGATTCTGATCCCGTGGGGCACATCTAGCCCTTGCAGGATCAGAATCACGTCTAGGCCTGTACATTCAGGCTGGGACCCGATTCCCAACAGCCTGCATATACAGGCCTCTGCCCAGCTAACGCAGTCAGGCTCCTGAATGGAGCCATGGCGCAATGGCATCCAGTAGCCATGGCAGCACAGCTCCATTCAGGAGCCACTATCCCCAGCTGCTGCCGACATTCTTCATTTCCCACAGCCCAACCCCCAATCTGGCCTCCCATGGCCAGGGTCGAGCTGTGGGGAATCTCCTGAACCCCCTCCAACCTTTGCCACTGCCCAGGCCTGCCATCCAGTAATGTCTAGGGGAACGTATTCCACCTCAGAGGTGGAATAAGTTCCCCGTCTAGTCTGCTGGCCCCGGACATACAGAGCTAACGTCAGAATTGGCCCTGTACATCCGGAGCTGTGGACTGCCCACTGCCCACCCTGACTCCACTTATGTTCCGCCCCCTCCTCGCCCCTGTCTAGCCTCCCCGTACAATCTCCTTGTTCGTACAGGGAGGCTTAGTCGGGGATGACAAGAGGGACGTCCATCCCCGCTATTCGTGGTTCAGAATAGACCTCATGGTGTCCCCGACTTCATAGATTACGAGTATAATCACCTGATTTCAGTGGGGACAGAGGCAATGGGCTTTGCTTCTCCTACATTTATTTCTTTAGCAGCATTTTTATACCGCTATATCTACAAGCCACGGCGGTTTACATGGAACAATAAACTGAACGTTTTACATTGAACATTTGTTAAAGGTTAAAATAACTGAACACATCACAACTATTTTGATGTGTTCCGTTAACTACATACCCTCAAATGCAGTCTTCTCAGTCCTAGTAGGAGAAAATGTACAATTAGCTTCTTTTCTGAAAAAAGATGAGGAAGTTTAAAAATGATATAAAATAAAGTTTATCAATGAAATCCCAAAAATCAAAAAAGTGGAATGATACAATTGGACGAGCATAAAGAATCGAACCCCTAGAGCAGTAGCTCACGCATATTCCATGCCTTCAAACAAAATCTTTGTTGGATAGTTCATGTGGAGGACTTAACCTAACTTTTCGAACATTCTATTTTAATAAGTTTATTCATGAAATACAAAATTCAAAAAGCCCCGATAGCGCTGCTATAAGGTATTGACTTATCTGAGATCCAAAGATGAAAGGGACGAGACAATCAGTCCAATCTTGCTGCAGTACCACGTTTCGAACCAACTACTTGGTAAGGTTGTGCGTTAGGAGAAAATCCAAAAAAATTCCACACACACAATGCCTCAGAGCTCCAGACTTTCAAATGTGAGATGCCAGCCAACCATCCGTTCTAACGGGGCTTTTTGAATTTTTATTTCATGAATAAGCTTATTAAAATGAAACATTCATAAAGTGAGATTAAGTCCTCCACGCTAACTACCCTACAAAAAAATGTGTTTTAAGGCATGGAATAAATGTATAGACGCTCAGCCCAGCCCCACCCAAGTAGCCCAAATTTGTTCTCCAAAACTCTGGTAACCCTAAACCTACGTAACAAGAAAGCTTTGGGAGTAACCTCCATGGAAGGCAATGGTGCTTGTTTGAAAGGTTCTGTGGGCGCATGGGGAAGGAACGTGCATGTCACATTCCAGACGGCAATTCATACGCGCATCTACTCAAAGTCTACAAATCGCTGCTAGGCAGGTGGAAGGGAGGTGATTAGTCTTCATCTGCTCTTACTATGTTATACATCCCTGTCCACCAAGTTTGTACTTTATGTTCTTTTCTCTCTAATCTGATCTACAAGAAAACTAGAAGGGAAGGAGCATGGCTGGAGGGGTGGGGGGTGGCACAGAAGACAAAGAGAAGAGTAAAAAGTGCCGAGACTTAGGCTTTGAGCATCTGCTTCTCGTGGACTTGCTGTTTGGGTCAGGAGCTTGCCCGAGGCTTCAGGCGATACAAAACAGCTCAAATTCTGTTTGTTTTACTGTGGCCAGGGTGAATATTCTCCATGTTGACATAACAAAAGGCCTTACAGTTACCACAGACTCTAGTTTTTGTAATTCCCCCTGTGTTGTTTAGAGGGCAGAAAAACAAAAAACTCTGGATTGACCCCGGTTTCTCTCTACACTATCTCATGCACACACACAGACACACACAATGTGCTGACCTGTGCTCTAGTGATTCATTTACAGTGCAATGAATATACCCTGAAATTCTGATTGCCTGCCACAGAGTTCACTGCAGCAAAACTGTTATTCCAGAGAAGGAGTCTCCTGGCTATTGTGAATGGGCACTGGGCAGCTGAGAAGACTATGTTTTGAATGAAATCTTTCGGCCAGTATCAAAGTCTAATTCTAAAAGCAAAACAAAGCGTGATTCAGAACAGTGTTAGGCAACAAATCAGAAAGAGTAAAGATAAATACAGAGCACATAAAGATACATAAACAGCTCAAGGCTGCCTAGCCTGGACTTTTCACCTCCTTTTGCAAAACCAAAGAGCTTCCCTCCAGTTCCTTGCAGCTAAAGCTAATGCCTTTGCATAGATCTACTGTACGGCCACAGCTCTGCAGATCTGCTCACCTCATCTCAAAAAAGATAGAGCGGAAGTAGAAAAGAGCATGAAAAATGATAAAGGGGATGGAACTCCTCCCTTCTGAAGAACAGCTAAACAGGGGCAGAGCTCTTTCGGTAGAGATTAATAAAAGCATGAGTATTAGAAAACGGGCTGAGAGGGGATGGTAATGCACTCTTTCAAATAGTAGATTACCAAAAACTCAGTGGATGCCGATTGAAACACATTTGTGAAAGCATTTTTTCAGTCAATGAACAGTTAAGCTATGGAATTTATTGTCATTGGACGTGGTCAAGGCTAATAGTATGCCTAACATAGTAGCACAGTATATGACGGCAGATAGACTAGTATGATCCATCTAGTCTGCCCAGTAAGGTGGCTTCAGTAGGTGTATCCGCTGTTCCGCACAATCACCCCTTTCTATGCCTTTGTTTAGGGTGTACCCCCCACTCCGTGCAGGTCACCTCTATTTGTTAAGATATAAGAAGTAGTTATATTTATTTTGATTTTATCCTGTTGCTGTAAAGGGACCCACTGTGTCTGTCCCATGCCATTTTGAATTATGTCACTGTATTTGCCCCCACCACTTCCATCGGGAGGGCATTCCAAGCATCCACCTCCCTTTCAGTGAAAAAGTATTTATGCCCTCTAGTTTTACAGCTTCCCCTTCTTTGAAAAAGGTTTCTTTGTTCATTGATACTTTTTAAGTATTTAAAGGTCTGCATCATATCTCCCCTTTCCCTCATCTCCTCTAGGGTGTACATACTTAGGTCTTCAAGTCTCTTCTCATATGTCTTCTGGCGCAGGCTCCAAATCATTCTGGTTGCCTTCCTCTAAACCGTTTCAAATCTTTTTATGTCCTTTGTGAGATATGCTCTCCAAAACCAAACACAGTGAGGTCTCACCAGTGACTTATGGAGGGGCATTAGTACCTCTTCCTTTCTGCTGGTGGTTCCTCTCTGTATGGAGTCCAGCATCCTTCTGGCTTTGGCTACCGCCTTCTCGCATTGTTTCACCACCTTGAGATCCTCAGACACTAGCACTCCGAGGTCTCTCTCCTGGTCTGGCCCCTTATCGCATACATTTCCTTAGGATTTCTGCATCCCAAGTGCAGATTGTTTAGGGCCTGCAATTAGCAAAGATTTGGAAAGGTGTCTGGAGGACAGGTAGACGTAGGGATCATCAGCTCTTACTCCTGGGAGCAATGAGGAATAAACCTCCCCTTAAGATCTTTTTGGTTGAGATGTATGCTTTTTTAACATATGGTAAAATGACAGAAATGTGTCCATTTTCAACTCAGTTTATCCCAAATGAAATGATCAGGCATGGATCCTGATGAAACAAAATAATTTGTTTCCATTCATCTCATTTTACTAGTGCCCCATTTCGGGGTGGCATTGTCATGTTTAAACGGGCCTGCTGGACTCAAATTCAAAGTCCCATGGTTCCTCTTGGCCAGGGACCTCAGATCCTTGGGGGTCCAGTGGCACCCAAACCTGACCCAGGTCTTCAAACAGAAAAACCTAGCCTCCTCCACCCCCAACCCCACTAAAGCCCTACCTCTTATTTTAAAAAATCCCAGGCTTTGAGGACATCCATATCCGCCAAGCCCCGAGCCCCCGACTCCATGGACAATCAGGGGCATTCTACCCCCTGTGGTGACCCCGGATTTTCAATGCCAGGGCCAGGTATAAGCCGTTCAGCGCCGGCGGCTAGTTGCTGTAATTGCGCTACCTGCTGGCGCGGAATATCGGGCCCTACGTCTCTGCTGGAGCAGGAGGCATTTAAGCACCTGAGCGACTTCTCAAGCATTGCAATGATTGCTCTGTTTGCGCAGCCCTGATGCAGCTTCAGCAAAATGCTGTCAGCACTGGATTCAACTAAAGTTCCCAGATGTCCCCGATTTTCGGGGATTGCCCCCAGTTTTAGAATTGTGTCCACAACTCCCACCTGTTTGTCAGCCTTCTGTCCTCGATTCCAGCAACAGGGGCAGAGGGGGTAGAAAAACATTTTATTTGCAATTTAGTGATTTGAATATGTCCGTTTTTAGAATTTACATCCATTAGCTTTATATTCTGCCCAGTACAGGGGACCTGTATCGCTGTATCTATTTCTGTGTTGATTTGTCTGCTTGGAAGCAAGGCTGGCTCAAGGGTGTCTGCTGCCCTAAGCAGAAACCCCGGCCAAACCACACCCCCGTGCCAGGCCACCCCCGCCGAACTGCACCAGCCCCCTCCCCCCACTGCCACTGATTCCATCTTCTAACCCCCTTCCAACAATAAGTTGCATTAGAGTGGATCAAAAGCAGCAGGTTATGTGTGTTGAAGCACATGGCCTGCTGCAGGCAACAAAGTGTCGGCACAAAGCCGCCGCCCGATTGGCCGCCCTAGTTGGCCACCTAGCTCGCCTAGTGGATGGGCCAGCCCTGCTTGAAGTGATATTGTAGTTGTTATGGGATGGATGGGGGTGGCAGGGTAATGACCCCTCTTCCCTCCTCTTCATCTCATTACTGAAACCTGAAATTTAAGTGCCCCTATCTCTCCTCCCCCCCCCCCCCTTCTGATAAACGTCCTAAATTCACCTGCAAAAAATCTGGTAACCCTACAGTAGATTAAATAAATGAATGAAACAGCATATGTGTAAGATAAGTGTAGACTATTTGGGCAGTTTGGATTTTAAATAAACATTTTTGTAAAATCTTTGTAAAAAATTAGAAATAAAAATTAGAAAATGAGAGGTAATTTATAAAATTAACAAGAAAAATTAGTTGGTTATAACGTTCTATGTAAAAGAAGTTCTGTTCTATGTAAACTGCCTTGAAATTCTGAAAGGCGGTTTATAAAAAATGTTAAATGAATAAAAACAATGCTGTTGGCAGTATGGATGGCCTGATTCATGGTCTTATGGTGTACAGTCTGAGATCTTTATTTCTTGCCTTATAATTACCACCACAATGTGATGTGTGATTGAAGATTAACAGAGTCAGAGGATTTTGTTGCTGTGGTATAAACATTCTCAAGGGTCCATTGTTTATATTTCTAGCAGGTTTGGTTGTGACATCTTATATTCCCTCATGCTATTGTCATGATACTAATGCTAAGGGTCAAGGGTATTTACCATGCGGTAAGAGCAAGTGGGGATCCTTCCTGCCTCTGACTTCCAAAGCCCAGGAGGTGGGTCAGGAGCTGTGAGGAGGAAGCATTTGGGTGGCTGGACTAGGGGGTGCCAGAGTCATTGCCAGGGTTGCCATTTTTAATCTCTCCCAATGCCTTGGAGTCTTCCTGCCAATGTTAGTTCTGTTTTCCACCTCCTCAAGTGTCTGGTTGTGTCCCAGCTATATCGGTGCTGTTTTGCCTCTCTTCTGGCACCTTGGGGGTCTCCGTTTCGATGTTTCTGCCATCTTGCCCTTCTGATGGTGGCTTGGGGTTTTCATGGCACTTTTAGTAGGGTCTTCATGCCACTCAGTGTATTGTAGTGATGTTGCCTCTGCTACTGATGGCTGCCAGCAAGCTTAACTGAAGATGGAAAAAAAAGCCCAATGTTAGATTATTAAATTATTTGCCTCATTGACTTTAATGGAAATGAATGAAACAAATCCAGATCCAAACAGAAAGACTCCCAACCTTGGCACTCGCAAGAAATTAGACAAAGAGGGAACTTAGAAAGATTGAAAAAAGATGGCGGAAAACTAACTCAAATAATGACAGAAATTTATACAATGAGAAACTAGACTACTACAGAAAAACAATAAATGCATCTAAAAAAACCTTTCATACAAAATTACTAACAAATTCTCTCAATCGTCCCAGAGAATTATTTGAAATAGTTAAAAAAGTATCAAACCCTCCTAATACAGATGTCACCCCTATTAACCCACAAACTCTTGCTATTACATAACTAAGCTGTCTCCACTATCAGACCCTCCAATTCCACTAATTTACCCCAACCCAAAGCCTGAACACATATGGGATAAATTTCATACTGTAATACTAAAAGAACTGGATAAGGTAATCTCAGATATTAACACAACCACTTCTAGTCTTGATCCCTGCCCAGTTAGCTGGATCAAAAATACTAAACCACTCCTAGCGCCCTACATTTTAAATATAGCAAATTTGTCTCTCACACATGGTACTATGCCAACCATCCTAAAGAGAGCCTCAATTAGACCTATTCTGAAAAACAAAAAACTAGACAATCTTGATCCCTCTTCATATAGACCTATCTCTAGCCTTCCATTTATGGCAAAGATTATAGAAAAAATAGTATATAATCAACTTCAGGATCACATTGAACTTCATGCCCCCTTAGATTCACACCAATACGGCTTTAGACCATACCATAGTGTAGAAACACTTCTTGCAGTTATCTTTGATGATATTCTAAAATACATTGACAAATCAAAACAAGCAGTATTACTTATATTTTTGGATATATCGGCTGCCTTTGATTCAATTAACCATCGTATCCTTTTTGAAAGACTCAAACAGATTGGTATACATGGCACTATTCTTGCATGGTTCCAATCATATCTAACTGATCGATCGCAACAGGTAAAAATAGGAAACCATACATCTAAAACCTATACGCAAAAACAAGGAATCCCACAAGGTTCTGCATTGTCAGCTCTACTCTTTAACATATATTTACAACCTATATGCCACATCATTCAACAGTGCAAATTAAAATATGCAATTTATGCTGATGTTATGATTTATCTCCCTATAGACATAGACTCCCTGGACTTCTCCAATATCAAATCATGCTTCACTAAAATGATGCAATGGCTAAATGAACACAATCTACACATTAACTTCAAGAAAACAGAAGCATTATTTGTTTCTAGAAATCAAAAATTTACCCCTCCAACAGAAATAAAAATTGAAAACATAAGCATCCCCATAAAAGATGAAATAAGATACCTTGGCGTTATCATAGACAGAACGTTAAGTCTAACAACACACATCAGGAATACAACAAACACAATATATAATAAATTAAGATATCTTAAAAATCTAAAACCTTTATTATCAAACCTGGACTTCAGATCAGTCCTTCAAGCCCTGATCCTGCCTCACTTAGATTTTAGTAACATAATTCTTCAAGGTATTCCAAAACATGCTTTACACCAACTAAAAGTAGCACAACATGTTGCTGCAAGAATGCTTATAAATGCAGGTCCAACTGAACACATAACCCCTATACTGTACAAACGTCACTGGTTACCTATACAAAACAGGATAAAATATAAAGTTATCATAACAACGTTCAAACTGATAAGAGATATAGCCCCATCATATCTAACTGATCTACTGACAATTCATTCAAGGACCAGAACAGTGAGACAAAGGAATCTGAACACACTACTTGTTCCAAACAACTTTTCAAAACTAAATAAAACTACAACAAATAGGACATTCAGCTTCAATGCCCCTTTAATATGGAACGCTCTGCCTGATAAACTCAGAGATATCACAGATCTTTCAGCATTTCGAAAAGATCTTAAAACTCACCTATTTATAGAGTACTTTGGAGACTCATTCCCAATAGATGAAATATTTCCCACTTAAACTCATGTAAACTCATATTCATTAATTCACAACTTACTTTTTCCTTTTTCTTACTCTATCTTATAATACCCAATTCTTCACATTATCACATTTACTCTTTACACTAATAATTCTAGTGAACTACAATACATTTTTCCTTGCTCAGATAAGATTTCAGAAATTTGTAAATATTTAAATCTGTATATATGTTTAAACTATCTATATACCTAATCAGCATTTACTCAGCATTATAACCCTCAAATTACCATTTTTATTATATACAATTTAATGTTCACTGTAATTTCAATTGTTTGAATAAGTTTCAATGTAATGTTCAAGTTTTGTTCTATGTAAAGCGCTTTAATTTTTCTGAAAGGCGGTATATAAAACCGTTCAATAAATAAATTAAATAAATAAATAAATACGAACCAAGCCAAATATTTATGCCATTCATATCCCTAGGAGTCAGTATCACTGAGGTTACAGTAGGGGGCAATCTGGGATCCAGTTATCAATGCTGGGTCAGAACCAAACTAGAATCAAGAATGCTGCAGGGCTGTCTTTAAGGAAGCATGGTCAGCACTAAGGGATGGAAGTGGAACGGAGGAATGACTAACAGCTCTAGAAAGGAATATTGAAATAGCAACAGATCTTTGCATCAGGCAAGAGGAAGAGAACAGAGTGACCACTGCAGTTCAGTAAAGAAGCAGGAGAAGAAGTTGATAAAAAAGATCACATTTCCTAAATGTGCATGAAATGAGGCTCAGAAGTTGCAAAGATGTTATCACTATGTCAACAATGAGGACAACGATCCAGAGGGTGGCCATGAATTGACACCGTCTCAATGGCACTTAACAACAACAACAACAAGCAGACACAGGAGGAGAACAGGCAAAATTACACAGAGTGGCAGGAAGGTGGGCAGAAAGTCAGACAAAGGAGTATACTGCCAAATTAGTAAAGGGAAGAGAGAGGACTGAGTCTAGCAGCAATCCTTCTGGAACCCTGCTGGTCATTTCTTCTGGTCATTGATCACCACTTTGAGTCCTGTTGCTGGCAACTATCCATTTAGATTTAGGCCTCTCTCAATCTAGATATGAAACGTGTCGGCTTAGCGACTAGATATTGCCGCGCGGAGGGTAATCTTATAATCTCCCATGCAGGTTGTGTGCGCTGCAGTGCACACACAAAGGCCCTGCCTCATAAAGCAAAGCGTGTGCATACTGTATTTTATAAAATAGAGGCATATGCATGCGCTGGAATGTAGGCATGGCTACGCATGCCTGCTCTAGGGCAGATGCAACACGTTGCACCTAGATCGACTCACCAACACACATAAGTCATAGTATTCTATAACTTACATGTGTCAATTGAGGCCGCACCTACACTCCAACCAAGTGCTGTTCCCCGCCCGTGCCCCAGTGGACCTTATGCGCAATGAGCATTTACACGAATGTATACAGACTAATGACCAGCTAAAGCTTACACATAAATGCCCATTGACGTGCCTGAGTTCTTGAAAATAGGGACTTGCGCAAATAACTCGTCCATAACTTTCTGTGCTGTCCTTTTAAAATCAGCTCCCAAATGTACATGTGCCAGCTCCACTTTTGCCCCTCCCGAGCACTGGTCTGTTATTACACAGTTCAAATCTCAGGTTCACCACCTGCCAAGCACATAAGTTGCTTTGAATATCAGGTATCAGGAGATATTCCAAGGCATTTACACAATCTGCAGACCCGCAAACCGAGTACATGCCATTCAGCTGGTAATCCGCGGCACCAGCATGGTTAGCGCTACTGAACATCCCCGGGTGCCACGCTATATGCCACATAACACTGGAGCACATCAGCGGCAGCAATCGCTCACCAGGCAGCGGCGATATTGAGCCACTGCCCAGTGAGCAACACGGGGCTAAAGTAAGGCACAGCAAATGCTGCGCTTACTTTCACCACAGCGAATATCGCCGCTGCCCAGTTAGCTTCCGGACTCTACATCCAAACTTGATATTCAATGCCGAATCTGGCGCCGGCAATGACTATTGGGGGTAACAATTCTGCATCTGCGGCTAGCCGCTTCAGCAGCACCAACCACCGGCACGGAATTTCAGGCCCTAAATTTCTAAGTGCATTCTCTGGGAGAAGTCCTCCCCCCTCCCGCCGATATTAAGGATTAAATTGGCTGATTACATTGGTTTTGAAATGAAACACACAGCAAAACTGGCTTGTTTTGTTTCAAAACAAAACAAAAATGCAACAAAATATGTTTGATTTCATTTTGTTTCATTTTTAGCATGTGCTACTTGCAAACCAGCATGCTAAACCAAAACTGAAACACAACCAAGCTGCATAATGATCTGAAAAAAATGGGAAACACCCAAAACAAACAAAAAACTGCATGCACACCCTTAAGAGCTGCCTACTAAAATGCATAATCCTTAGCCACAGATGTGATAAATGTTCCTTTCCTCTGACATTTCCATTCAAAAAAAATACAAAATCACACATCGGAGTACAGAAATCCAAGGCCAAACACCATATTGGAGGGCAAGATCCAGCAGTGACCAAACACAAAAGAGACCTGGAGGTCATCATCTCCGATGAGCTCAAAAGTAGCCAGTAAGGGTAAAAAAGCAGTTGGGATAGTTAATAGTATATCTTGGTGCATAAATGAGGTTTCCCCAGTAGCAAGAGGGAAATATTATTACATCTGTGTAAATCTCTGGTGAGAGCCCACATTGAATACTGTGTGCAGTTCTGTGGTCCACATCTATGGAAGGAGATTGATGAAGTGGAGGAATTCAAAGGATGCTGATGAAAACATGCATGGCCTGCGATATAAGGCATACACAGCCAGACTGACGGCACTAAAGATGTATAGGCCAATACTGAACCTGCGGTGGTCAGCATTTTTTACATGAAAGCCGCTGCAGGCAAGGGCAGCCCAAGGGTAATGCGGGGCCATGTGTGGAGGCTCACTGCGAGGCCTCATTTGCATAACTATTTGCATATCCACTGGGCCTCATTTGCATGCATTTAATTTTAAAATTATAAGCTGCCCAATTAAAATTTTAAGAGGCTTTCAAAGAAGTTCTTCACAAACCTCTTTTTTGTCCCAGCAATGAATTAGGGATATGTTTACCAAACATTAATGTGCGTTAAATGCCACTGCGCCCATAGAAATAAATGAGAGCTGCTGCACTTAGTGTGTGTTAACATTTGTGAATACACATTAACCTTTACTAAACAAGTCTCTTAATGAGTTTCTTAAAACCATTTGCATGGACAATGAGGATAAAGAAAGACTACCAGATTTCTACAGTACCATCCTCCAGTGCCAGGTACATTAGGAAGTACTACGAAACCCTGCTCATTTAGAACCAATAGCAAACCTTCCATATCATCACAGCACTACCAGGACTCAGACAGCACCAAATCCTACATATCAAAAGGTAGCACTGCAAATATTAACCCTTTGAAGGGCTCCTTTAAATTTTTAATCCACATTCTGCAACCGGGTTAATTCTTGCATATTTCAGGAAAATTGTACCCGTCTTATTCAATATGTTCTAATAGTGATCTTCCTTCTGCTATGGTCATGTATTATATACCATTTGATAGGAATATTTAGTCCAAATTTTGGATCCCTAGAGTTTTGGGCTCGGCCTGGAAAGGGTTAAACCAATACATCTCAGAGAATACCAATACATCTCCTTCTGAGGAAAGAGAACAAGTGGCACTGTCAAATAGAAACTACATGAACAGAATACTTCAGCTCGGTTACACATGCAGAACATAGACCGTCACCAAAGAACAAGGAATCACACTTTAGTATATGAAGACAATAATTATGGACTGGCATCGAGCACTTTGCATCAGATGATCACATGGTCTACTATGCTGGAAATGAAAGACGAAGAAGAAATGGTGTTGCATTTATAATAGAGAAGAAACTTGCAAGAACTGTAATGAAATACAGTGCAGTCAGCGAATGCTTAATCTCTATTGTCTACGAGGAATGCCTATCAACACAACTATAATTCAAGTTTATACCCCAACAACAGCTGCAGAAGAGAATGAAATTGAAGAGTTCTATGAACAAGTACAAGCTGAAATTGACAGAACATGCAAACAGGATATCCTGATAGTCATGGGTGACTGGAACGCAAAAGTTGGCAACAAAGAAGAAGACAAAGTAGTTGGAAAATATGGACTTGGCAACAGAAATGAAGCTGGAGAAAGACAGATAGAATTCTGCAAGACCAACGATCTATTCATCTCAAACACCTTCTTCCAGCAACACAAGCGGCGACTGTACACATGGACTTCACCCAATGGATTGTATAAAAATCAAATTGATTACATCTGTGGAAGTCAACAATGGAAAAGCTCTGTAACATCAACAAAGACAAAACCTGGAGCTGACTATGGTACAGATCATCAACTACTAGTATGCCAACTCAAGCTAAAGTTGAAAAAGAGCAAACCACTCATGAATGCAGCAAAATATGACCTTGAGAATATACAACTGGAATTTAAAGACTACATGCAAAATCGATTTGCTGCTTTAGATACAAATGACAGAGCTCCAGAAGAGTTATGGAATGACATCAAGAAGGTTGTGTTGGAAGAAAGCGAGAAGTCTCTACAAAAGTGAAAAAGCAAAAACGGCCAAAATGGATGACTGAAGAAACTCTGAAAATTGCCCAGAAACGCAGAGAAGCTAAAGCCAGAGGAGAAAGAAAAACAATCGCAGAACTCAATAGAGATATCCAACATGCAGCAAGACAGGACAAGGAAAAGTATTACAATGATGCATGCAAGGAAATAGAAGCAGAAACTATTAGAGGAAGAACAAGATCAGCTTTCCTAAAGCTACAAGAGTTAAAGAAAAAGTTCCAGCCTCGAATTGGAATGTTACAAGATGCTCAAGGTTCTATGTTGAATGATGCTGAGAAGATCAAGATAAGGTGGAAGGAATATACAGAGTTTTTATATGATAAAGATCAAGTGGACCAACATCCGTTTCAACCTATACCTTATGATCGGGAACTATTGGTGATGAAAGAAGAATTTGAAGCAGCATTGAAAGCCTTATCAAAGAACAAAGCACCAGGTACTGATGGCATTCCCATAGAGGTATTGCAGCAATCTGATGCAGCTGTTACCGTACTTACAAGGCTCTGCCAAGAAATATGGAAGACAACATCATGGCTAACTGACTGGAAAAGATCTGTGTTTATACCAACACTAAAGAAAGGTGATCCAACTGACTGTGGAAATTATCGCACATTCGCTCTGATCCCACATGCCAGCAAGATTCTACTGAAGATTATTCAAAAGAGACTACAATCATACCTGGAACAAGAACTACCTGAAGTGCAAGCAGGGTTCAGGAAAGGGCGAGGAACGAGAGACATCACTGCGGATGTGAGATGGATCCTTGAAAAGACTAAAGAATACCAAAAGGATATCTATTTGTGCTTTATCGAATATAGCAAGGCTTTTGACTGTGTAAACCATGAGAAACTCTGGGCCACATTAAGAAGCATGGGTATACCAGAACACCTGATCGTTCTGTTGCACAATCTGTACATTGATCAAGAAGCAACAGTTCAAACAGAACAAGGAGAAACAGAATGGTTTAAAATAAGCAAAGATGTAAGACAAGGCTGCATACTTTCCCCCTACCTGTTTAATTTATATGCAGAACAAATCATCAGAGAAGCAGGATTGTATGAAGACAACAGAGGTGTGAAGATTGGTGGAAGACTCATCAACAACCTTCGCTATGCTGATGATACCACATTACTGGCTGAAAGTGAAGATGATCTGAAACATTTGCATCTTACAATCAAAGAACATTGGGTATGTTTACTAAACCGTCTTAATGTGTGCCCGGCGATGTTATTGCGCGATAAGGTACCTTATCGCACAATAATGGAGCTTTATCGGGCGCAAAGGTATCTTAGCGCGCGATAACGCGCGCAGCGGCACAAATGAGCGCTGAGGGCGGAGAAAGGCTCCCCAGGGGCGGAGAGAGAGGGTCAATGGGCGGAGAGTGGGAGGGGAGAGGCTCCCTGCACACTAACGCTTTGAAATCCAAGGCTGAAAACTAACGCCAGTGAAAACCTGGCGTTAGAGCTGATTTAAAGGGAAAAGAAACCATTTCCGTCAGCAATGTACAGCAAAACCAGGGAAACCTACAAAAAGTGATAAGTGTGATACATGTGCACGGAACAAAGGGGCAAATAAACATTGAAAATGACCCCAACAAAATGTAAAAAAAACATAACCAAGCTGGCCAATAGTGAAATTAATGGGATACATCAAAAAACACTACCGGGAAAGCTCCAAAAAAATAATATTAATTTTGGAAGGGTCTATGCTCTGTCCCCATACAAGGTGAATGATCCCACAGTGAAATAGCGCTGATCAGGGTTTCCCTTTCTATTGGAAAGGCTTCCTATGGCGTGCACATGTGCCGCAACAGCAGGGCGGGCATGTCAGAATGGGCAACTGGACAGATGCTGGAAAAGGGGACACAGAGGGCTGCAGGCAGCACATGCTGTGGTGCAGCTGGGCCACAGTGCGGACTAGGGTGATGCCTAGGTGGCCCATACGAATGCTGAAACAGTAGAGCAGGCAGACAGCAACTGATGAGGGCCCAACACGGGCACGAGTGTGTCTCCCACAGTGTCACAGGGGATAGTACCCAGCAGGTACCCCCAAGGGCACAGAACATTGGCAGGTGCATTGGCAGGCGGTGCTGGGGGGGGAAGCGTGGACAGCTATGCAGGCACCCCTATCTCAGAACCCGCACCATAGGCAGCCGCCTACCCGCACACTGGATGGCCCGAGACTGCGCACCACCAGCAGAAGGGCATGTCAGCATGGTAGCAGAAGGGTACTGGTGGTGGAGGGGGCAGTGGCTGCTGCCCACAGCAGACCATGGCCCAGCCCTGTTTAAGTGGGTGCCGTGCACTGCAACAGACAGGCTCTGTCTGACAAACAGTCATGGTATCTCCAGGGAATCAGGGGCGGCTCAAGGCAATCGGCTGCCTGAGGCGAAGTATGAAAAAGGCGCGCCCCCCCCCCCCCCCCACCTTAGAGGGGAGCGGGGCTTTTTCAGAAAGCCAATCAGAGACTGAACCAAACCAAAATGCCGATTAGATTATATGGAGGAAATGCAAGATGTTTGCACACAGGGCCGTATCGAGCTGCAATCACACCCTGTGAGACTTGCAGCTCGGCCGCACGCCCCCCCCCCCTCCCCCATACATCCATCCAGCGCTGCCTGCTCTTTCGCTGCTGCTGCTGCCCTCTGTTTTTTTCACTGAGGTGCCAGCAGCAGGGAAAGAGCAGGCAGCGCTGGATGGAGGTATGGGGAGGAGAAGGGGGGCATGCGCCCGATCTGAAAGGCACGGCACCTTAAGCAGATCTGTCCCTTCTTGACATTGAGTGGGAGGAGGGAGGGACCAGACCTGCTTAAAGAGGCTCGGGGAGTGCATTTCGGCTGCCTGCTATTGTCCTGCCAGCGGCGGCAGGGCAACAGCAGACAGCCGAAATACGCCTCCCAAGCCTTTCCGCCCTGTACCGCTGCATCGCTTGCACAAGGCTAAGTACGGTCCCATTTGCACACCAAGGAACTAAAAGACAGCAAGAACCAACAGCACAGTTTATAAAACTAAATTATAACTCATTTTTATTTTGTTGTTATAAACTGCATTATGGTTCTTGCTTTTTCTTTTTTCAACATATATTTTGCATCCACAGTAGGTGCAGAGCAGAACCAGGACATTCACCCACAGAACTCAATATTTAAAAAAAAAAATCTGATTCTGATCATCTCACTAACAACAACAACCACCACTATTCTCCAGTACCAGGCATATTGTGAACTAATACAAAACCCTACAACAAAGAACAAAGCTACCATACCATACCATATCAGCACAAACTTCCAAAACTCACATAAGGAGCCCATCCAAAAAAAGCGTCACTGTAAATACTACAGTGGGCCCTGGAACATCCATACACCTATTTGAAAAGCTGAACAAGTCAAATTACTACAGTACAGTATAGATCTTTATGTACAAACTCCATGTACATAAAGTGGAGTGGAGGAGTGGCCTAGTGGTTGGGGCAAGGTACTTCAGGCCGGAAGGTCGGGGGTTCAAATCCCACTAGAGGACGGCAACCTTGGGCCGGAAGGACTGGGGTTTCTAGTCCCACAGGTGCTCCTTGTGGCCTTGGGCAAGCCACTTAACCCTCCATAGCCCATGTTCCCTGTAAAATAGTTATCTCCAAGTTATAATGCCCTGTTCAATGTAATTTCAGTTTGTTCAATGTAAACTGCACTGATGCAGAATAGTGTGGTATATAAGAGAATGTAAATAAATAAAATAAATGTTAACAGAACACCTGAACTCAGTCACACACTTGCAACATCAACCCTGCCATGAGGCTGGTACTAATAAAGATGCAAAGTTGAAAAGAAACCCAGTTTCTCATAGAGATCTAGATGTGCAATTACCTCAAAGCACAGCTAGAGGGGGCAGGAGTGATCATACAGAAGCTAATGAGGCTAGGAGATCTAACCAGTTGCACCTGGGAATGAGCCTGGGAGATTCAAAGAGAAAATCCCTTTATAAGCAGAAGTTTAATTATAGCAAAGCAGAGTGGGAGAGGAAAAGCCAAGCAGTAAGGAGCACGGCTGCAGAAAGGGAAGCAGCAGAACAAGGAGCAGAAGGACTTGGAGAAGGAACAAGGAGCACGGCTAAGGAAAGAAGGAGAGACCTGAAGGAAGGAATCCTCCTTCAGCAAGCCCAAGGGAACGGAATTCACAGAGGTGGAGTTCAGAGGGTCCAAGCTACCAGAGCAGCTGTTCAGAGGGAGTCTGCTGGGGAAAGCAGTCAGGCTGGTGAGTGTGCCACTCCCTGCTCAAGCAACGTTCCTAAGTCCAAAGCTGAGAGACGTATCCAGAGAACCAGGTTTGGAGGAAGACCTGCAGTCACTGGAACCTGCTGGAAAGGTTTTACCAGGTACTCGAGGAAAAGGAGTTTTTAGCAAAGCTACTTAACCACTGAAGCAGAAAGCTGAATCCATACCAGGTTTTGCTAAGCTGCCAGGAAGCACAACACTGCCCAGAAGCTACCGGCAGAAAAACTGTTGCAAAAGAGACGTTCTTGTGAGAGAAGGCTCCAGGGAGTCCAGCTACAGAAACCCAAGGTATGAAAGCTTTATTCCTGCTAAAGAATGCTTAGCTCCTAGAAGCACTGCTAAAGCAAATACTCCCTTTGTAAGAAGAAGAAAGAAACCAGAGTGGTTTCAAGAATTACCAAGAGGACTTAAAACCCAGTCTTATTGGAGGCAGGTCAGTGGAGACAGTCCATGTAAAGCTGTGACAGCCAGGGACAGTATTTACTCCACGGGGGGAAGTAGTGAGCAGAATCTATGGACGTAGAAGATATAAATGCTATTCCCATGCCTCAGGAAGAAGATATGGATTGTGGGTTGTGTATGGCTACTAGCCTAGAGTCTATAGCCACCGTGTAAATAGGAAGAAAACTTGTTTAATTGTTTTTGTGTTTGGAATGAACTGAATTCCTCCATTTTCCTTGGCACTAATTGTGAAGCTACTAACAGTTAGCCCACCTGTTTATTACTGGAACCTTTTCAAACAAAGGACATTCTTTGATTTCCACTGTCTTAATTGAACCCTTGCACAGAGGGGAAATAAAAGCCTCCTCCTCGCCAACTTCCCATGGCCTCTCTCACATAGTTGTACCATGCCCATCATCTCCACTCTCTCTCTCACCACCCATTTTCAGCATCTCCCTGTACCCTCACCCATCCCCTTTACCCCCAAGGTCCAGCATCTTCCTCTCTCTTCCACCTCTCCAACCCTTTTTTCCCTTCCCTCCATAGACCAGGAGCCTTCTATCCTTTTCCCATTCTCCATTCTCTCCCACCTCCAGTGGTCTGGCATTTCTCCTATCTCCCCTCCCAGCCCAGCATCTCTTCCCCCGTCTCCCCCCATCCCCAGTGCAATATATCCCTTCTACCTCATAACCCTAAATCTCCCTCTATGTGAACCCCCTCTGCCCCGTGGCATCATCCCTGGCATTGTCTTTCTTTCACTTCTGGTGCAAAGTTCAATGCCCCCGCACACTGGAAGTGAATGTTGTGGGGAGCACCGGTTGCTGCACTGATTCAGAGAAAGAAAGATGAAGCTTGGCACGGTGCCACATGATGCTGCAATCTTTCTGCTGCCAGGGCTGCATGAACAGTGAGTTGCGCTGGCCCTGGGCCGCCACTTGAGCTCCCGCTTACTCTCCCCATACCTAGCCAATCTTAGCTTGTCTTCTTCGTTTTCTCCCACCCAATTTTAAAGTCTCCACCTAAGTCCTAGTCCCTGCCCTCCCCATCTCCCTCTCCCCAGTATATACACTCCTGCCTCCTACATCCCTTCTCCACACACCCCCATCTACTTCCTTCTCCGATATTCATTAACTCTGCCCTTCCCGATATCCATCTTATAATTTTCAATCTTTCACTCTGTATGACTTGTTTCTTCCCTCCTACACAAAATATCTGTTCCCCTCCCCATACTCACCCCCCAGTCTTTTTCTCCACGCTGACCCCCAGTATCACCCCCTTCCAGTTCTCCCCAGCATCAGCACCCTTCCAGTTCCTCCCCTCCCAGCACCCTCCAGCATCAGTTCCCCTTTAGTCCCAGCCCATCCCAGCATCAGCTCTCCTTCAGTCCCAGCTCCCTTTGCATCAGCCCTCTTCATCCCAGCCCCCTCAGCATCAGCTCTCCTTTAGTCCCAGTCCCTCCCAGCATCAACTCTCCTTCAGTCCGAGCTCCCTCGGCATCAGCCCCCTTCATCCTAGCCCTCTCAGCATCAGTTCCCCTTTGTCCCAGCCCCTCCCAGCATCAGATCCTTTTCAGCCCCTGGCCCTCCCAGCACCAGCTCCCTTCCAGTCTCTGTCCCTCCCAGCATCAGCTCTCCTTTAGTCCCCAGTCCCTCCCAGCATCAGCTCCCTTCTTGTCCCAATCCTTCTCAGCATCAGCTCCACTTCAGTCCCACCTCCCGGCATCAGCTCACCTTCAGTCACCTCTCCCCCCCCCCCCCTCAGCATGAGCTCCCTTCCAGTTCTTGCTCCCCAGCAGCAGTCCTCTTCCAATGCCGTGCGTGCCCCCCCCCCCCCCAGTCAGTCACCCCTTCTCCTCCTTCCTCCTTCTCCAGATGGAGTGGACCTGTCTGCTGCAATCACTACACATTTGCAGGAGCATTTTCCTTCGGTCCCGCTGCTGTGCTAAACTGCAGCCGTTGGCATAATTTTAAAAGGGAAACAGGGGTGCTTCTTGTCTCTTGTGCAAGACAGGAGGCACCCCATTTCACTTTTAAAAGTGCAATGATGCAATCATGCCCATGGCTGCAACTTAGCACAGCCATATGACCGAAGGAAAATGCTCCCATAGCTGCATACCGGTGAGGAGGGCTTGTAGAGCCCCAAGTCAGTGCCTCACAGCTCACCACTTAAGCTGGCCAGGTGCGGTGCAAGGCCTGTTCCAGACTGGGGCCATGTGACTGCAGGTAAAATGAAACAGGAAATTCAGCTAAAGTATCTGGATAGCAGCAATATTCAGCCGGCCATTTCAGAATATCAGACCCCCTACTTTCTAGAACAAATATTCTGTCATTACGTTTGACTGCTTAGAAGCAGTTTCAACATTTTAGCATCACCTTCAGGTTAATAAAGGTTTCCTCATATGTTGTATCATGTTTATTTTACTTGTCATAATAAGAATTCATAATGTATTTTATTACTGATGTTTTAATTGATTCTATTATTGAAAAATTGTTTATGTAATTTTGTTCTGTTATTGTATCTTGCTCAGGTGCTAGGGTAGTAAGATGAGAAATAAGTTGCCAAAATAAATACCTAGAAGATTTCAATAAGGTATCAGAAGGAAGTATCTTATTTCAGCTCTCCAGCTCTGCTAGGACTCAAAATGCTACAAAGGGACTTCTAGTCATCTTGCAATAGTGACACCTAGTGGTGGGATATTGTAGCCATGACTGCAGGGTGCTACTACATGGACCCAGACTCAGAACTGTTCCGGCAATGACTTAAGTAAACTGGGAAGGGAGATGAAATGTATTTGGGAGGGAAGGGGGATCCTGAAATAGTTACAAAAGAAGGTCTATAGTGCTAGATCACTGCTCTAGCTCCAAATGAGCTGGAAACCCAAAGAACAGGAGGTAATAATTGGGTCAAATTTTTGAAATAAATTTTGAGGAAAATTGGAAACACTTTCTCACTGAGAGATTGGCAACACCTGGAACAGATTTCCAGTGGAGGCTGTGGGAGCCAGAGGAGGGAGCAGGAGAGGAAATTAGCAAAATGCCACTATTTCCTGTGCTTCTCCTATCTAGTGTAAATCGGTAGCTCCCTCCTATCATATGCTTCGTCCGGCGCCTGTACCTCAAATGCATGACTGGGCTGATTGCATTCCTTGATGTCTAGCACTTTCTCAGATAATTCCTTATTTTATCTACTCTATCAGGAGTTTCTGTCCTATTGCAGATTTCAGCTCACTGCTACTTCATCTAAACATTTACATTTATTTATTTTATTTATTTAAACATTTACAGCCTGCACTATCTAATATCCTGGACTGGATACAACAGAACACACATAAAATAGGTCACAAAATGCACAATATAAGTAATCCTTTATCCTTTAAATGTTTACACAACCATATAATGCCCATACACATCTGCTAAGAAAGCTTCTACATGACTCCGCAAAAGCCATAATAAAACAATGAGTCATTAGCTTCTTCCAAAATGCAAGCACATGAGTAAGAGATCTTAACATTGTTTAACCTGTTCAAAGTTCTATGCACATCGCTTTGACCTTTGTGAAAGGCGGTATAAAAGTTTAGCCAAACAAATACATAAATAAATAATTCAAGAAGAGAGTCCCATAATCGGGGAGCAGCAATAGAAAATGCGAGAGAACGCACTTCATTCAAAGAAATTGTATGCAAGGAAGTCACATAGAAGCTACAGTGGTATTCCTAATTTCCTATGAGTTTTGTGGTCCCACAGATGCCCCTCTCTGTTGTTTAATGACTACTTTACCCTGCTGTATGGGATTGTTCATGGCCAAGCTCTTGAATATCATGTCCGAACAGATGATCTACAGTTGGCAGTGGAGGGTAGCAAGGATTAGGTTAGGGACATGGGTGGGCTGAATGCTTGCTTGTCCTTTATAGTACCCTGAATATAATGTCACCGATTGAAGACTATGCCCCAGAAGAGAAAGTCCACTCTCCGTAGAGTGTAGAATTTAATTGACATATATTGAGGCAGATGAACATAGACAACTAAGCATGCATACTGTATAATTTCTCCTGTTCCTGAACTTTTTTTACTTTTCTAGTCAACATTATGTTCCTCTTACAATTTTATTGTAAAATGCCTTGGTCTATTTATTATGGAAGACAGTTTATCAAGAATCCAGCTAAACTAAACTATAATAGTCAGGATCTTAGGGCAGCAATCTCTCTGTCTGTCTGTCTCTCTCGCTCTTCTTCCTTTTCACCCACTGATCGATAGCTAATTGCAATGGAATTTCTAATAAGAACTTTAGTAAAAGGGAAACAGCACTTGTGGAAGGCAGTGACTACTACTGTTATTACCATTACTGTAGATCAGGGTTCTTGAACCTGACCTGGGAAAGCACTAGGGGGAATATCTGCAGACAAATAAAGAAAGGAGGTGGGATCCTGATCATAGCCAAGGAACACCTCTGCTTCACCGTAACCAAAATACCTCAAGCAACACCTTGGATATCCTCTCAATCACAAATAAGAACGAAACCTTATGCCTCACATATAGCTCGCCCAATGCAAAAACAGAAGAACTCTCAATTTTACTAGAGGAAGCATGCATCCACACCACATCAACAAAATCCTTCTACATGGTAGGTGACCTAAACCTCCCCTCTACCTCACAAGCCAAGCACATGCCTTTTCCGACACAATGGAAGCCCTGCAACTTTGTCAACTATTAAAGGAACCCACCCATGATAAAGGAGGAACAACAGACCTGCTCTTCGCCCCTTCCCACCTTGCTAACAAACACAACAACCTTGGTTTTAAGGCATCCCAAGTCCTATGGTCAGACCACACCTCAATCAGCTTTGTTCTATCTCAACACTCCCCCCACAACACAAGAAGCTCAATGCCCAACACCACACATTGCTTCAAATCTTTCGACAAGCAATCATTTCTGAAGCAAGTCAGCCCCCAATTACACATAAACACCGATGACCTGGACCACTTAATTCACACCTGGACTACCACCCTTGCAAGTGCTGCCTCGATCCCCACAACCCCCTCTAAAATCTCAAAACACATAACAACTGCCCACTAGCTAACCCCCTGGTACTCCAAGGATATCAAAGAAATGAAATGAAATCTCAGACAGAGTGAAAGAAGCTGGAGAAGATCAAAAGACCCCATACTCATAGATCTCTTCTCAAAAAAAGAGACAGAATACAACACACTAATAAACAAATGGAGAAAAGACTGCCACTCCAGCATCCTTATGCGGTCTTTCTACTTGGAGCATAACCTTAACACATACCTGCCCACCCTCTCACAACAACAAACATCAGTAAATCTAACCCACACATGGGCCTCCTTTTGGACCATATCCACAGATGATCTTGAACAAATCATAATGAATATGAACATCACCACCTCTCCCCTTGATCCCTGTCCAGTCTCCTAGATCAAGATCTTCAGAACAGAACTTTCATCAACCCTACAAAGAATTGTCAGTTCCTCCCTATCTGATGGCTACATGCCCACCTCCCTCAAAAAATGCCTATATCACACTGATCTTTAAAAAAAAACCATCCTGGACCCAACAGACCCCAGCTCATACCGACCAATTTCCAGCCTGCCCTTCAACATCAAACTAATCGACAAAGTAGCACTGCAGCAGATCCAAGACCATATTGACTCCCATGCACCACTGAACCCCCAACAGCATGGCTTTTGCCCACACCACAGCGTAGAAACCCTCCTCACGAACCTTTTTGACACCCTGGTCAGAGGCATTGAAAAAGCTGGACAAGGTTTCATCATGATATTTCTAGATATCACAGCAGCATTCGATTCAGTTTTCCACAGCATCCTTTTATCTAGACTACAAGAGATCAGCCTCTACAAAACAACACTAACATGTTTCAACTCTTTCCTGTCCAACTGCAATCAACAAGTTAAAATAGATACACAGATCTCAAAACCTTTCGACTAGATGAAAGGTGTGCCACATGACTCGGATCTCTCTGTCTTGCTCTTCATCCTTTACATCCAACCTATCTGCAACCTAATCAGAAACCATAATATCCTCTTCCACATTTATGCAGATAACATAATGATATACATACCCTTCAACACCAAGAAACCTGACTATACAAACATAATCTCTTGCTTCACAGCCCTAAACCATCGACTTGCCAAACTCATCAGTGAATCACAACAAATCTGAAGTCCTCCACATCACAAGAGACAAAACCTTCACCCCCTCCCCCCATGCTAAAAATCACAATTGACAATGCAACCCTAACCACCAAAATCAAATGCCTAGGAGTTATACTCGATCAACACCTAACTATGCGTCCGCACATCACAAAAACACCTAACCATGCATCCGCACATCACAACACTGCATACCATAAACTAAAGATCCTACAGAATTTATGATCACTCCTAGACACAAATGATTTCAGAACAGTGTATCAAGCCATCATCATCCCACAAATGGACTACTGCAATATACTATACCAAGGCTTCCCAAAGCAAACACTACACCCACTCCAAATGGCACAAAATACTGTGGCAAGGATATTAACTGGGACAACTAAACAAGACCACATCACCCCCACACTAAAAAGACTCCACTGACTACCAATAGCCCAACAAATAATGTACAAAACAATCCTCACCACTTTCAAATTACAAGACCAACTAATTCCCAGTCTTCAAACGCTAATAATGAAAGCTCCAAACACCAAGATCAAGATGAAGCAACCAGCAAAACTTACCATACCAGCTCTCAAAAGAAAGAGCTCCCAACAATCATGCAACAGAGCCTTCACCCTCTTCACGTCTATCTAGAATGCCCTCCCAGAAGCCCTAAGAGCAGCAGAAACCATACCCGAACTACGAAAAAAGCTCAAGACCCACCTCTTCACCAAATTCTTTCGACATGATGAACCAGGATAACTCACATGATCCCCCAATGTCCCGCCCCTAACACCTAGTAATCTGACATATGTTTAACACCTTGACCACCATGTTATTTCTTGGTGTCCCCAGTTAATGCCCACCCCAACCCAACCCTTGTTACTTATCCATCCCATCCAACCCAGTTCTGTGTATGTTCTCAGTTCTATATATTTTCAGTCCAGTTCTTTGTAAAGCAGTTCCCCTGCTGTTAATGATTCATGTAAACTGCTTTGACTTAATGAGAAATCAGTATATAAACTTTGTTAAGTAAATAAATAAATAAAAAATATGGACAAGATAAATTTGAATACAATGGAAGCAGCAAATGAAAATCTACCTCATGCATATTCATTGTTAATATTCTGAAATCCTGACTGGCTGGCGTTCCACCGGGACAGTTTTGAGAATCACTGCTGTAGATAGACAATTACCATAGCCCCATGCTACCTGTAGCTGTGGCCACTAGACAGATGAATTGGGACAGCAATAAATGTGCTTAGGAGCAAAGACAGACTGGCTGAAAAACAGCTTGGGAAAGGGGAGGGGTCTGTCCCTCCCTCTCTCCCAGGTCTGGCACTACCATTAGGTGAACTAGGAGGCTGCCTGAAGCAGCAGCCCTCTGGGGGTGCTCATAGCCACCGCTGTTGCCCTCTACAGGGCGGCAGCAGCAGCAACAGCAGCAATGGAATGAGTTTATTAGAATAGTGTAAATGCAGTGTCTCTCTCATTACTGAGGATAGGGGTCACATAGGGGTCACTTTCGTATTAGCAGAAAACTCTTCCCTTCAGAAACATATATAAGAAAAACAGTGAATGGGGTGGGTAGAAGAGGGGTTTGGTGGGAGGAACTAAGTAATTATCACCAGCAGCTAAACAAACTCATACCTTTCCCTGAAATCAAATTCAAGCATGAAACTACTTTAATAAATGTTATTTATTGATTTATTTGACAGGCCTTCTACACTGCCCTATCTTCCATTCAGGGCGGTTTACATTATAACAAAGTTTTACATCGAACAGGGAATTAAACTTGGAGATATATACATAGAACATATATGAATTTCAATGAACTATTACATAGTAGGATTATAAAGTGGAACAGTAGGACTTTGGGTTCAATTGTCTGTTATATTGGAGTATTGCAGGGAGACGTGGGAGGGTATGAGAAGGGGACTGATTGCAAGAGGGTGTTCTCCAGGTAACATTGGCATAATTAACTATCGTAATGACCAAATTGAGGTTGTTGTCTGCAGAGGGAGATTCTGGTCAGTCTTTTTTCACTATTTTAACCCCTGTCACTCTGAGTGTCTCTTTCAGTGGTTATGTACACTGACTGCCAGACTGGGGACACAACTTCCATGAGCAAATACTGCCCTTTATAGGCTCAACTCTTGGGATGATTAGGCTTCTTGAAATGGGACCAGTAAATACTGGGAGGCCTCTGGCATCTATATTCTGCTCACTCCAATTCCCTTTATCTCAATAACAAAAGACCAGGCCAGAATTTGGTGTTCTGAACCAAAAGGATTACTTAAAATTATTAAAGGGTCAATGATAACAATAACAAAATAGGTATTGGCGGAGATTAGAAAAATATACAACTGGATCCTTCCCCTCAGCACTCAAACAAACATCAATTAGACCACTTCTAAAAAACCCCAAGCTTGACCCTAGTAAAGTGGAATCGTACAGACCCATAGCTAGCATACCATTTCTAGCTAAAATACTTGAAAAGGAAGCACAACGACAAATACAAGACCATATCGACACTGCATCCCCACTAGACCCTCATCAACATGGCTTCAGGGAGTTCCATGGCGTGGAAACCCTTCTTATCTCACTTCTCAATAATATCATCACATGTATTGACAACATCCACCAAGGTTGTGTACTTATATTCATAGACATAGCTGCAGCCTTTGATTCGGTACACCACGGCCTGCTCATAGAACGCCTAAAAGAAAAAGGCATTAATGGCCTCGCCCTTGATTGGTGCAAATCATACCTTGAAGGAAGATGGCAACAAGTAAGATCAAGATCAACAAAATCGGAGCCCTTCCACCAAGATCAGGGTGTTCCTCAAGGCTCATCATTATCATCTCTCATGTTTAACATTTACGTACAACCTGTCTGCAACATCATCAGATCTTTCAATGTCCAATGTCAGATATACGCCGATGATATCCTTCTTTACATGCCATTCTCCACAAAGCAAATGGACCTCTCACCTCTCATTGAATGTTTTGATGCAGTATCAGAATAGTTTCTATCTCAAAACCTCCGTATTCAACATAAGAAAACGGAGGTACTCTTCATCACAAGAAATCCGAATTTTACCCCACCACCTCATATAAAAGTGAGAGAAGCTGAACTCCAAACAAAGTCTACAATTCGATACTTAGGAATTACTCTAGATCAACACTTGGACATGAAGCTTCACATATCCTACATTGTCAAAGCCGTATATTTCAAGATCCGGACACTCAAACACCTCAGATCTTTATTGGACCCAAGTGACTTCCGGACTGTATACCAAGCTCTTATCCTACCCCACTTTGATTTCGCCAACGCCATTTTCCAAGGCCTCCCACAGTCTACCCTGAACCCCCTTCAGCTAGCCATGAACGCCGCTGCTAGAGTTCTTTCTGGAGCATCGAGATTTGACCACATCACACCCATCTTAATTCAACTCCACTGGCTCCCAACACACGGAAGAATACTATTCAAGACTCTGACGCTTACCTTTAAAGCCATCAACGGCATAACAGCCTCACAACTAGTGGATCTAATTCAGCCCACCCCACCTAACAGATCCAGAAGATCCACATCAGCAAACACTCTAACTATCCCAAGTGCATCAACAAAATGCACACTAACAACGTCAAACAGGGCTTTCAGTCTTTATGCTCCCAAGTGTTGGAACATATTACCACCAGCAATCCGAGCCATCACCGATCTCACACAATTCAGGAAAGCACTAAAAACATTACTTATTTATACAACATTACCAGATCAACCATACTCCACCATAGCCACATCTTCCTTCCAGAAACCTCTACTTATTAGTCCCTATACTTAATATCTTTCTGTAGGTTCATAACCCACTATGCAAAGCTTACTGCTACATATGTAAATAGTTGATGTGCATGTTTCCCTAAGTTATCCAAGTTGTATTTCCTTGTTCTCTGTAAAACTAACGTTTGTTCATTATGTTTCACTGTTCCATGTAAACCGCGCTGATACTAAATAGTGCGGTATATAAGAAACTAAAATAAATAAAATAAATAAAAACATGTAATATCAATCCTTTCTCCTTTCTTTGTAAGTATCTCTGATAGAGGAAATCCTTCTCCTAATCTGTATTCTTTCAGTGTATCTCTGAGCTGGAAGATGGCATAGCTACAGGTTCCTAGTGCAGCACCCTGGAAGCTCCTGGCTTTGGTGTCACTTGGTTACAGAGAAGTCCCTCTGGATCCTCTCATCTTCTGCTTTGGACCTGTGGTTCCCAGATGTTCCATTGCTTTTTTTCCTTCTCTTTTCCACTGGAAGGACTGATTCTTCTACTTCTGAGCAGGTGGTGTGTGTTGGTGGTATCCACCAAGACACAGTGGATAGTCGGTGTAAGGCCTCAGCAACCTGTGTCACTCTCCAAATGTTTTGCTTAACCAGGTAGATCCATCTTGATGATATGATAGCAGGGCCAGCCAAAGACAGAGACGTGCCTTTCGTTGGGGTTTTTACAGTAGTTGAAGTTTCCCTCCCAGGGGAGTCTCCTTCCAGAATGATGACACTGAGAAAGAATAATCTCTCCCATGTTCTGGAAAATTACCAGAACATTTATAGATCAAAGTACAATACATTCATAGACTACTAGAGGTCTCTACTGCTTAGAGAAGCAAAGTCTAAGGAGTCGCTACATACAAATTAAGCTACAAAACCAGGTCCTACCATGCATATATTAGGAGACACATCATGCAAAGAGAGATCATTAGAGAAAGACATCATGCTTGGCAAGGATGAAGGTCAACGCAAAAGAAGGACAGCAATGAGATGGATTAATACAATAACAGGCGCTATGGATGCCACTCTATCAACGGTGAGCTGCCTGACTGAAGTCTGAACTCAGTTTAGGACAGCTATCCAGAGGGTCACCATGATTCGACACTGGCTCAATGGTACTTAACAACAACAAGAGAAGCTGGATTTCAAAGGAAATTAGCATAGACCATTTGGTAATAGGGAGCATAACATGATCACATTTGATTTAATAAATGGAGGGAGGGGGAGATCACTTGAAGTGGTGAACAAGGTAGCTGTATTTTTGCCTGGCTCCGGGGCTTCCCCCCTAGCTACCTTCTTATTTCTTTTGTAAATTGCTTGGTTTAATACAAAATTGACTCAATTATTTATTTATTTAAACAGATTTGTATACCACCTTATCCTTTAATCAAAGTGGTCACATCACAATAGGAGGGTTACATTTAACATAGGGGTACATAACAAGATAGAGGTACTTAACAACATCTAGACAGTACAATTGGAGGGTTGCAATTAGTGGAGTCTGTATGCTTGATTGAGGTGGAATGGGCAGATGAACCCATCATTCCCAATGGCCACAAAATTGCTGTGAAAAGTGCCGCATGGTTGAGGTCAAAATGGCCGATTCATCCGCAGTGAACCCGCATACAGACCATCTCCCAAGCATGGTGGAGGTGGTGACCACCATGGTTGTGGCAGCACTAGAGAGGAGATTTCAAGTGCTTTCTGAGCAGCTAACTCAAGTGGGACAGGCGGTTAATGATTTTGGAAGCCACATTAACCAAGCTGATCAAATAATTTTGGATGTAAAGGACACTCAGCAAATCTCACACACAAACTTTGGAAAAACTGGGGGAGCTCATAAAACAACAAGGGGAGAAATTAGAGGACTTGGCGCATCGAGGACAGTGGAAGAACCTTTGATTTATTGGAATAGCTGAATCTATGGCCGAACCAGAGCTGCAGGTGTATCTGGAAACATGGCTGCCCCTAAATCTTACTCTGGATGCCACAGTGGGACCTATTATCATTGAAAGAACCCACCAGCTGGGCCCATGCCAGGAAGGGACTGCGGATGGTAATCGCCAGATTTCTCAACTTTATGCAAAAGGAGGCAGTACTGCTAGCAGCAAGAGGATAACGAAAACAAGAGGACAAGCAACAGCAGTCTAAGCACACTTGCAGTACCATTATCAATCCGTAGTACAAAACAAGTAACCAGCAAAAGAGCCTTCACCTACACTGCACCCAAATTATGGAACCTTCTGCCAGTCCATATTAGATCTATCAAAGACCTACAAACATTTAGGAAACAACTATAGACACTCCTGTTTACTGTTTACTATAACAACTATAATGAACTATGTATAAACAATAATCAATTCATAAATACTAAAAATGGAGAAATACAAAGGGTGATGACTAACATGAACCAATAAAAATTTTTTTATAAGAATATTTAAATTCAATACGGAACACAAAAAAAGGAAAGGAGTGAATGAACAAAAAACATTTCAAATAGTTCTCTCGGGCGATTGAGGGAGTTAGTAATGATTTTAGTGTGGTAATCCATGTTTGCATTGTTAATTGCTTCTAGTTGGGCAAGACGCGTTGTATACAAAGCCATGAAAAGAATTGTAAGAGTCTGTCAACTCTCAGGGTCTGGGGACTAGGACTGAGGAGACTATTACATTTTTACTTTGTCTGTACAGCTTACTTGGAGGTTGTTATGTCTGGTATAAAGGCCTATGGATCAAATGGACTGAGTACTAGTGCCGACTATAATGCAGTAGGGAGATGAGTGAATGAATATTAAAGGTGGTATATGTGAGGAGGTAGGAAGGGCTGGGTGATAGCTGTATGCAGAAGGATAATAAACAAGGTCAGGGAATGGAGGATTATAGGGGTGAGTAATCATTAATAAGGTGGGATCCCAACGCAATCACGGAAAATCTCCATGGAGGACTCCATAGAGGAGGGTTGGTGCAGGAGAGAGGATTGGTGGGGAGAGGGGGTTGTAGAACCACAAAGTTTCTGGGGGGATGAGATGGGGTTTATATAGGTGGGTTGGGGGGCATTTCCAGAGTCCGTGGGAGGAGAGGATCTCCTGGTTAATACATCTCACATGGAAATGTGACTTACAAGAGCTCAGAAGTGTAAAACAAGCTGTCATGAGGCGGGGGGGGGGGGGGGGGCCGGCCACCACACGTTGGAATGGACAAATTACCTTTTCTACACCATACCAAAGATCGTTAAATGAGCAGAGGTAAAGAGTTGCGCTTTGTATCTTGGAATGTATGTGGGCTGGAAAGCCCTGTAAAGTGCCACAAAGTATTGCGGACACTCCAAGACAAGCGAACAGATCTCGCATTTTATAGGAAACATAAGCTTAAAAGGTGGTGGGTGGGAGACATATATGGTGCAACCTCTGGGAGGAAAAAAGCAGGGGTAGAATTGCTAATTCATAAACAAGTGGAGTTTGCTATAGAATGGACATTTCGGATCCAGGAGGCAGATATATTTTTGTAATTGGTAAAATGGGGAGCCAGTGCGTGGCTTTGACAAATATTTATGCACCCAATACATATGAATCTAGTTTTTACAAATGGCTGCCCAGTGTTTTGCAGATATAGGTTCCATTCCATTACTAGTAGGGGGGGAGGTTGCATTCTAAATATTCTTTTATTATAAATGTTCTTTGATTCTATATTATTGAGATGAGTAGGGGACAAAGTGGAGGGGTGCTCCCTCCGCAGACACTAGAAGTAGGAAGGGGGAAGGGATAGAGGAATAGTAGAGGGGAGGGGGAAGGAGGAGGGGAGGGACTGAATCGTGTATACTGATGTTTGATAAACATATTTTTGACTTAATTATGGACATATGACTGGTCTATTGTAATATATAAGCCAGTGGTTTGTGATTGTTGGATTTTGTCTCTCCCTATTTTGGGGTATTTGGGTTGTGATATATCCCGACTAGGGTGTTTATTGGGAATAATGTTAAAAAAAAGTTATGAACAGATGAGTGAGGGTGGAGAGAGGGGAGGGGAAGGGGACAATAAGAAAATTGGAATAAAAGACAATTGGAATAATAAGAAAGCTGGAAAAATGTGAAAATGTACACAAAAGGAAAAGGTTTTGGTTGTAAACCCTGGCATTGTGTAAGAGTACTCACATGCTAGGACTGTTGTGAATCAATAAAAAGATCTGAACATAAATGGAGGGAGGGCAGCAAGGAAATTCACTGCACCAGCATTTAACTTTCAAAAAGGAGACTAGGATAAAATGAGGGAAATGGTTAAGAAAAAGCTAAAAAGGAGCAACTGCAAAGGCCTGGGTATTATTTATTTATTTAATTTTCTTATATACCGCGCTATTTGTCATCAGTGCGGTTTACATTGAAACAATACAACAATTGGTCAGATATAACAGACCTATTACAGGTAACAAGAAAATTAACATGGAAGTAAACAGGGAAATCATTTATAATTCTAGAAAATACATGTTGGAGATATATAAAATCTATACAGTTAGGGTAGGTATGAGGTTAAAAGGATGGGGGAGGGGAAGGGGTGTTTAGGTGTTTGAAGTGTGCGATGAAAAGGTGGTGTTTAAGGGCTTTTTTGAATTGTTTGATGTCTTTAATTGCTCTGATATTGGGAGGGAGTTTGTTCCAACATCTAGGAGCATAATTCGAAAAAGCCCTATTGATGGATGATTGATTAGCTTTTAAGGAAACTTTTGGTATAAGTAGTGTGTCAACAGCAGGAGATCTCCTGGACCTGTTATTTGTTGTGTGTATGATGAGATCAGAGATGGAATCTGGAGAAATATTATTGAAGGCCCTAAAGGTGGTAAGGATGGCCTTATATTGGATTCTACAGTTTATTGGTAACCAATGAAGCTTCTCTAGAATGGGGGAAATATGCTCACACTTTGATGATCCGCAGAGGACACGAGCAGCTGCGTTCATGGCTAATTGTAGAGGATTAATAGTTATATTTGGTAATATATATATTTATATTTATATATATATTTAAAAATACTATCTTGGAAACCCAGACCAGATGTATTCCATGCTTTAAAAATGGTGGAAGGAAGGCCAAGGACAGTCGGCATGGCTTAAAGGTGAGGTCAAAGAGGCTGTTATAACTAAGAAAGAATCATTCAGAAAATGGAAAAAAAACAGCCAAATGATGAAAACAGGAAAGAGCATTAGTATGGGGAAGTTAAATGCAAGACATTGATAAGGCAGGCAAAGAGAAAAAAAAAAAACACTTGCTGTGTAAGCAAAAGCGCATAATAACTTTTTCAAGGACATTTGTGGCAAAAAACCTGTGAGAGGGTCAACTGGACCATTGGATGATGGAGGGGTAAATGATGTACTAAAAGAGGACAAGGCGATAGTGGACAGACTGAATGAATTTTTTGCTTCAGTCTTTACTGAAGAAAATGTAGGAAACTTACCCATACACACACAAAAAAACTCCTGGACTACGTTCCACATACACCATACCTTAACTTGCTAACATTCAAAAAGACGTGGTCTAAAACTTCGGGTAGCTAAACCATCAAAGACTTAAAGTAACACCATACCACAAATCAAAGGAAAAAAGACCTCAGTGTAAAAGGGCCAATGTTCCACTCTGGGACAATTTCTAGCCCAAGAGGAATAATCTTCTCAAACATCAGCGGTCAGAACAACTCCTTTAAAAATTGTTTAAATTTTGTTTACCAAACTAATCAACCACTAGAAAATGACCTGCTAAACTTAGCATAGTCTATAAACACTGGGGGTCCGATTCAGAATTGGACGTGCCGGTCCTCTGTGCACCCGGTTGGAACCAGACGGACAGAGTGAGCTGGGATTCTGATCCCGCGGGGCACATCTAGCCCCATGGGATCAGAATCACATCAATGCCTGTATGTGCAGGCCGGGACCCCGATTCTGGTCGGCCTGCATGTACAGACCTTCCCCAGCTAACTCAGTGAGGGCTTTTGAATGGAGTCGCGGTGCCATGGCGTCCGGTTGTCATTGCACCGTGGCTCCATTCAAGAACCGCGATCTGCAGCCACCAGACCAAAATGTTCACTCCCCACAGCCCAACCCCCGATCTTGCCTCCCAAGGCCAGGGTTGGGCTGCAAGGAATTTCCTCTGCCCCCTCCTACCTTTTCTGCGCCCTGGTCCAGCCAGATCCACCCGACTTGGGGAACTTATTCCACCTCAGAAGTGGAATAAGTTCCCCGTTCAGGCCATCAGCCCCGGACATACAGTGCCGACATTGGGATTGGCCCTATACGTCTGGGGTTGCCAACTGCCCACTGCCCGCCCTAACTCCTCCCCTGCAACCCCCCTTTCCTGCCCCCATCTAACCTCCCCATACCATATGCAGGGAAGTTAACCGGGGTCGGCAGATGGACTGAATAGCGGGAATGGACGCCTCGAAGTGACCCTGTAAATGAATGGTAATAATATTTTTCTTTTTCTAATCAAGAAAGCAAACATGCCATTCAATATAAAATTCTTCCATTCAGTAACAGTAAATAGAGCTTAAAACCAGATTTCAGTCTCTGCTTCCAACACTCAATAGGTCACTACTGATTAGAGCATCGAAGTACCTAGAGCAGTGGTTCTCAACCTTTTTTGTACCGTGACCCCTTTTACCGTTGGTCAACTTGTGATGACCCCCAATGATAAAATCAAATGCGTCTCTCTTCCTTTACTGTTAACGCATTGTCGCTGTAATCATTTGTTGAATTATTAATATATATAGGCCTTTGCAATATGTTTTTATTTATAAAACACTTATTTAAACCACAATAATTAATCACAAGTAACAATATTTGATTTCAAAATTATGATGATTTTGTAGTCAAATCACTAATATGAAATAAAATTATTTTTTCTACCTTTGTTGTCTGACCAATTTATTCTCTGATCATGCTGGTCCCGATCTGAGGCTTCTGCTTTCCTGTCTTCTCTTAGCTCTCTTTCTGTGGTCTATGGTCCATCTGCCATTTCTTATCTCTTCTTTCGTTTTCTTCACTTCTTTCCATCAGCCTATTTCCAGTCCCAGTAACCCTCCCCAGTATCAGCCCCTTTCCAGTCCTCACTCCCAGTACCTTCCAATGTCAACTTGCATTCCCATGACTGCCACTGGTGTCCATTCCCTTCCAGTCCCCCTCCTTCCCCACTGACCAGTCCCTTCTAGTACAAATACCATGGCAGCCCCTCTCAGATCCACTCCCTTCCAGTTCCATTCTCCCATCCCCTTGTATCAGCCCACTTGTAGCCTTAGCCCTCAGTTTTCTTCCAGGGCCAGCAGCTCTATCCTCCCCTCCCCACAATCAGCCCATTCCCAGTCAAAGCCCCCCAATCAGCTCACTTCTAGTGCTAATCCCCCCTCAACCCCATTACCAGTGCTAGCCTCCCCTAATCAGCCCAATACCAATCCTACCCCCCCATCAGCTCATTACCAGTCCTAGCCTCCCCTAATCAGCTCATTTCCAGTGCTGGTCCCCCCTCAACCCCATTACCAGTGCCAGGCTCCCATAATCAGCCCATTTCCAGTCCTAACCTCACCGATCAGTTCATTTCCAATGCTAGACCCCCATCAGTCCATTACCAGTCCTACCCCCCCCCTTGATAAGTCCATTCCCAGTCCTAGCCTTCCCTAATCAACCCATTACCAGTCCTAGCCCCCCCCCATCTGCCCATTACCAGTGCTAGCTCCCTCATCAGCCCATTATAATCCTAACCTGCACTGTCTCTCGCCTCTGTCCAGCATTTATCCCGTCTGTCCAGTATGTCCCCCTGTCTCTCCCCTTTGTCCATTCCAGCCCCCTCCCTCCATGTCAGCCCCATCCTTCCATCTGTCCATGTCAGCCCCCCTCCCTCCATCCATGTCAGCCCCCATCCTTCCATCTGTCCATGTCAGCCCTCCTCCCTCCATCCATCCATCCATATCAGCCCCCCCCTCCCTCCCTCCCTCCATCCATATCAGCCCCCTTCCTCCCTCCCTCCATCCATGTCAGCCCCCATCCTTCCATCTGTCCATGTCAGCCCTCCTCCCTCCATCCATCCATCCATATCAGCCTCCTTCCACCCTCCCTCCATCCATGTCAGCCCCCATCCTTCCATCTGTCCATGTCAGCCCCCCTCCATCCCTCCATGTCAGCCCCCATCCTTCCATCTGTCCATGTCAGCCCCCCTCCATCCCTGCCCCCATCCTTCCATCTGTCCATGTCAGCCCCCTCCCTCCATCCATATCAGCCCCCTTCCTCCCTCCCTCCATCCATGTCAGCCCCCATCCTTCCATCTGTCCATGTCAGCCCTCCTCCCTCCATGTCAGCCCCCATCTTTCCATGTCCATGTCAGCCCCCCCCATCCCTCCATGTCAGCCCCCATCTTTCCATGTCCATGTCAGCCCCCCCCATCCCTCCATGTCAGCCCCCCTCTGCCGATGTCAGCCGTTTTGCAGGTTCCCTGCCCCCTCATCCCCTCTCCTCATGTCTGCCTCTCTTTTAATGCAGCCGCGGCTCCCTGCCTCTTAGGGAACCGCGGCTGTACCTGTAAAATCGTTGCGGAGCCCTTCCTGTCTCGACGGGCTCCGTGCAGCATTGTCCCGCCTCCAAAGGAAGTTGTTTGCCACTTCCTTTGGAGGCGGGACAATGCTGCACGGAGCCCGTCGAGACAGGAAGGGCTCCGCAACGATTTTACAGGTACAGCCGCGGTTCCCTATGAGGCAGGGAGCCGCGGCTGCAGAAGAAGGCAGTGAGTTTAAAGGAGTTTGCCGCTGCCGAGAAGCGGACTCGGCAGCGGCAGCAACTTGTGCGCGTTTTTTTAAAACTTGGTGGAGGCTAAGCGACCCCCGCCAAATCCTGTGGCGACCCCCGTGGGGGTCGCGACCCACAGGTTGAGAACCGCTGACCTAGAGGAAGAAATTAGATACATTCAAAGTATATAACTACCAAACTTCAAACGCATCAAAAGCGCTTAGCCAACTTATCTTTAGAATATATACAGCATACCACAAAGTTAGAGCAGCCCAACAAAGATCTCTGTTTCACCAGTAAAGGCTTCGTCAAGGAGAAACGCAATTATGATCTTATCCATGTCAGGAATGATATTTAAAGGTGATGCATCAGAGAAACTGAAACAAATCTCAATAAATCAAAAAGATGTAATACAGCAAATTGCTAAACTAAAGAGCAGCAAATTACTTGGACTGGATGGCACACATCCCAGGGTACTGAAAGAACTGAAATCTGAGATTGCAAAACTGCTATTAGTAATCTGTGACCTATCATTAAAATCATCTGCAATATCCAAAGACTGGAGAGTGGTCAATATAATGCCAATTTTTAAAAAGGATTCAAATGGTGATCTAGGAAACTATAGACCAGTGAGCCTGATGTCAGTACTGGACACAATGGTAGAAACCATTATAAAAAACAAAATTACTGAATATGTAGACAGAACATAAGAACATAAGATATGCCATACTGGGTCAGACCAAGGTCCATCAAGCCCAGTATCCTGTTTCCAACAGTGGCCAATCTAGGTCATACGTACCTAGCAGTTTCCCCAAAAGACATAGGTTCTGCAATGCTTGTACTGGGTCAAGTATTGATATCCTGGGTCCCTTCTTAATAATGATTTATGGACCTTTCCTCCAGGAACTTGTCCAAACCTTTTTTAAAACCAGCTACACTAACAGCCTTTACTACATCCTCCGGTAACAAATTCCAGAGTTTGATTACACGTTGAGTGAAAAAATATTTTCTTTTATTAGTCTTAAATAGTTTACCCTGTAGCTTCATTGCATGTCCCCTAGTCTTTCTATATTCTGATAACGTAAACAATCGATCTACGTTTACCTGTTCCACTCCGTTCATTAATTTATAGACTTCTATCATATCTCCCCTCAGCCATCTCTTTTCCAGGTTAAAGAGCCCTAACCTTTTTAGCCTTTCTTCATAGGAGTATCCTTCCATCCCCTTTACCATTTTGGTGGCTCTTCTCTGAACCTTTTCTAATAACGCTATATCCTTTTTAAGATACGGCGACCAGAATTGCACACAATATTCAAGGTGCGGTCTCACCATGGAACGATATAGAGCCATTATAATATCTTTTGTTTTATTTTCCATTCCTTTCCTTATCATACCTAGCATTTTATTTGCTCTCTTGGCTGCCGCTGCACACTGGGACGAGGGTTTTAACATGTTATCCACAACGACGCCTAAATCTTTTTCCTGGGTGGTGGTTCCTAATGTGGAACCTTGCATCGTGTAACCATAGTTTGGGTTGTTCTTCCCTAGGTGCATAACTTTGCACTTGTCCACATTAAATTTCATCTGCCATTTTGATGCCCAGTCTTCCAATTTATCAAGATCCTCTTGCAATTTTCCACAATCCTCTTGGGTTTTAACAACTTTAAATAGTTTTGTGTCATCTGCAAATTTGATAACCTCACTCGTTATTCCACTGTCCAGGTCATTTATGAATATGTCAAAAAGCAGCGGACCCAGCACAGATCCCTGGGGTACACCACTATTCACCTTTCTCCATTGGGAAAATTGGCCATTTAGCCCAACCCTCTGCTTTCTATCTTTTAACCAGTCCCTGATCCACAGTAGTACACTGCCTCCTATCCCATGACTCTTTAGTTTTGCCAAAAGTCTCTGATGAGGGACCGACCTTGTCAAAGGCTTTCTGAAAGTCCAAATACACTATATCAACTGACTCACCTTTGTCCACCTGTTTATTCACACCTTCAAAAAAACATAACAGATTAGTAAGACAAGATCTTCCTTGTCTAAAGCCATGTTGGCTGTTTCCCATTAGGCCATGACTATCTACATGCCGAGTAATTTTGTTCTTTATGATGGTTTCTACCATTCTTCCCGGTACTGATGTGAGGCTCACCGGTCTGTAGTTTCCCGGATCACCCCTTGTCACGCCGCCACCGCTCGCCTCAAACTAAGAGGGGCATGGTTATTTTATAGGAACTTTTTGCTGTCTGCTTTTTTAGCCCTTTTCAACTATTTTCCCGTAGTGCCTTCTGGGAAAGGTAGTCTTTGCTTGGCTGTATGTGTGCATCAGACAAAAAGCTGTAGTTAGGCTCCAAGGGTTAAGGCAAATGACAGAATTTATTTTACACAATGGTTCGTTCTCACCACGTACAGGATATTGGTTCAGGTGTCTGTGAAACAGAGTATTCTCCCAAAAACAAACACAAACTGAAAATGTCTTATTACACAGTCATGGTTTAATGGCAGAAAGCAACATGGATTTCAAGCAGGAAATTCTTGCTTACTAATCTCTTATACTTTGTTGAAGATGTGAATAAACAGGTAGATAAAGGTGAGCCGGTTGATGTTTTGTATCTCAATTCTCAGAAAGCCTTTGACAAAGTCCCTCATGAGACTTGGAGAAATTAAAAAGTCATGGGATAGGAGGGTGCACTATTGTGGATCAGGAACTGGTTAAAAGATAGAAAACAGAGAGTAGGGCTAAATGGCAAGTTTTCTTAATGGAGAAAGGTGAATAGTGGAGTACCCCAGGGATTTGTGCTGGGTCTGCTGTTTTTCAACGTATTTATAAATGACCTGGAAATGGGATTAATGAGTGAGTTGACCAAATTTTCAGACGACACAAAATTATTCAAAGTTGTTAAAATACAAGAGAATTGTAAACAATTGCAAGAAGATCTTGATAAGTTGGAAGACTGGGTGTCATTGGCAGATGAAATTTAATGTGGACAACTGCAAAGTTATGCACTAAGAACAACCCAAACTATGATGCAAGGTACCACGTTAGGAATCACTATCCAGGAAAAGGATCTGGGTATCATCATGGATAATACATTGAAACCCTCCGCCCAGTGTGCAGCGGCGGCCAAGAAAGCAAATAGAATGCTAGGAATCATAAGGAAAGGAATGGAGAATAAAAGAAAGGATGACATCATAATGTCTCTGTATTGCTCCATGGTGTGACCACAACTTGAATATTGTGTGCAGTTCTGGTTGCCATATCTTAATAAAGATATAGCAGAATTAGAAAAGATACAGAGAAGAGCGACAAAAATGGTAAAGGGGGTGTTATCCCCATGAGGAAGGACTTAAAAGGGCAGGGGTCTTCAACTTGGAAAAAGAGACGTCTGAGGGGAGATATGATAGAGGTATATACAATAATGAGTGGAGTGGAATGGGTAAATGTAGATCAGTTATTTTAATCCTGCAAAAAGTATAAAGACTAGGGGACATGCAATGAAGCTACAATGTGGCACATTTAAGACTTATCAGAGAAAATAGTTTTTCACACAACGCATAATAAAACTTTGGAATTCGATACCAGAGGATGTAGTAAAAGCTGTTGGTGTAGCTGGATTTAAAAGAGGTTTGGACGAGTTCCTGGAGGAAAAGTCCATAAATCATTATTAAAGAGGACAAGGGAAATCCACTGTTACTCAGAGGACAAGCAGCATGCAATGCTTATACCTTTTGGCGACCTGACAGGTACATGTGACTTGTATTGGCCACTGTTGGAAACAGGATAATGGGCTTGATGGACCCTTGGCGTGACCCAGTACGGTATATCTAGAAATTTTATGGCATCTGTATTTTGTCATCTGGAAGTTTAACCATTTCCAGCCTCCTATTATGAGCTCCGATCTCTTTCCAGTGAAAATATTAGTGCCTGTGCATTATTTTGTAGGAACCAATGGAATCTAACACTGAAGTCAAAAGAGAGGAGCTTGGTGGGGATAGTAGGCAGAACTGAATAAGCAGTGATGGACATACACCCGCCTTGGCTGAGATCCTTCGGCACGCTTCCTCTACGGATACTGCCACATGTCTGACCTCTGTGTAGCAGACACTACTTAATAGACTGAGGAACAAAGCCATGCAGAGCCCTTCTGTGACAGAAAACAGGAAACATGTTGTGCTTCTACCTTCCCGTGACATTAGGGCAGCAGGTGTCCTACAGCAACAGAAATTCAACAATCCAGGGGTAAGCAAGAGGTCAGCAGAGACATGAGAGGCTCAGCAAAAATACCCATAATCCTCTGGGTCACAGCCCATCTCCCAACTCCCTCCCCAAGCCTCTCTGCAGAGCCCCAATAATGCACTTTGTAGTCATGCAATTAGAACAGCAGATATTTCAATCTGATTTAGTAATTAAACTCAGAATCCTAACATTGCCAAATTCAGATACACTTAGGCATCCGTTCCTGTCCCTGGGGCTCGAGCAGTGATCTCACAGTCTAAGGCAGGCTCCATTAATCTGTCTCAGAATGTCAGGCACCTTCTTGGCTTTAGGGATTCTTATGCAATCATATAATAATGCGGTAGGGCATAAATTGGTTTTCCACGTTTTATCTTTGTTTTGCCCTTTAAAAAGCATTCTAGGCCCATTTGGTAAGGATTTGGGCGTAACAATAGTTGAAGTTAAGAATAAACAGGACATGACATCACAGGGGATTAATTCCCTCACCAGCCAGCAAATCATTAATTGCACTTTACTGGTGCGTGCCTAAAGTTTAATTACAGACCCATGGATTAAGATTCATGTGAACATAGCAAACATTTTCCCTTTTTCACATTTTCTTTCTTGGAAAATTTAAAGTTACAGTGCAACAGCAACCACACCACAAACATTGTCAGCATTCATAATCAGACGAGCCTTTCCATAACATCTGGGATTTTGTGGAATATGGTCATTTGTCATAACTTGCAGTATTCACTTGCTTCCTACCTCTCAGAGAATTATTTCCACTGATACAGACAGAGCTGGCGCGAGGAGGTGAGGCATACTAGGCGAACCTCTTCTCTTGCTCCCCCCTCCCGGGCACCTATTGCCAGCATTGCCACTGCTTCCTGGGATGTGCATCAGCAACAATGGCTGCAAAGAGCCCAGCGGCGCTTACCTTTAAACTTTGGCACCACGGGGCTGTTTGCTTCCATTCTCTCTGATGGCCAATGCTTGCAAACAGGAAGTCGGCATTGGCCAGTCCAAAGGGATGGAAGCAAACAGCGCAGCAGCGCCAAAGTAAAGGGAAGCACCATGGGGCTCTTTGCAGCCATCGCTGCTGCACGTCACAGAGAGGGGCGGCAGTGACGTCAATGTGCACCCCTGCAGTGTTGATGCTCTAGGCGACCGCCTAGTTCCCCTAATGGTAGTACCACCCTGGATATAGACTTTTTTCCATGCTTGGGTAAGATTAGCAGCTTTTTTTGCGACAAGGCATGGAGGAGGGACGAGGAGTCCAGGACCATACCAAGCTAGTACCCTGTGTGATTCACGAACCTGGTATCACCTCCCAGTCATATGCAGGAACTCACACTTTTTGAGATTCCTGGAAGCCCAGTGGTTATATCAGCTCCTCTTCCATACTTGCGCCCTGTGAAGCTACACCGCTCACACAGCCCTTGGTACGGCCCTGGAGGAGTCATTACCCTGCTTCCCGCTCCGACATCTGTCCCATGACAGCAAAAATATCACTCCCAAGCAGACAAATTGACAGAGAAATAAAAACTGCAATGTCCTTCCCCTGTCCTCTGCAAAACAAAGATAATGGAAATTCTAAAAGCTCACACATTCAAATCACTAAACTAAAAATATTTTAAAATATTTTTTCTACCCCTTTCCCCCATCCCCATTGCTGGAATCGGAGGCTGCCAAACAGATGGGAATCTGGGGCACAGCTCTAAACTCGGTGACAATCCCCGAAAAGCAGGGGCATCTGGTAAGCTTTTGCTAAGGCTGTTTCTCTCTTTGCTCCCACCAGGCTTATAGTGTGTTCAGCATTTAAATCTTTCAGCTCTAGCTGAAGGAAGCGGCAATGTTGGCTTTGAAATATGACTTGCCTTATTACTGCTCTGCACGATTCCTGAGCTTTTCATTATGGCCGGAAATTTAAGAATTCCCATAATCGTCATACATTTCTGACATCATTATTCAATTCTCCTCGCTTTCGGCCAACATTCTGGCATGTTTTATGCAAAAGGTCACCAGACGGGCCTGCACAGGAAGATAAGGTGTGCAACGTGCTTTACAGAAACATATGAGAAACAATCCCTGCTCGTTGGAGCTTACGGTCTAGCAAGGTAGGCAGAGGAGGCCCACAACAAAAACATACAAGAAGCTCTGAGTGCCGGTGATGACATGATAGGGACGATCTAAAGTAGGGGATATAGCTGTGGGCAGCGCTTTATTTCCAGCAGAAAAAGGTGTTGATGCTTACGGGCAGAGCGGTCCTCAAGGAGTGGAGTGACCACTTATCCCCAGCCATAGAGACTGTGACTATTACACCAGTCCCTAGAACACCTCTTGCTGGAAAAAGAGAAGCCAGACTGTTACATATCCTTACGCAGAAAATGGTGGGCCGGCACCGATGGGGTGCAGGCCCCATAACAGGGCAGCCGGATGGGGGAGGGCCTCCAGAGGGGGCAGTCGGGATAGATGGGGGAGGGGGGCTGTGCCAGAGATAAAGGGAAGGGGGCAAGAGCTGCCGCTTCCTTTCTCGTTGGGCAACACGGCCCCACCCTCCACACCCGAGGGGAAGGGTTGGGGGGGAGTTCATCATAGCAGGCGGGACTTCACCAAAGAAAAAGGGGAAGGGGAGGGGTACCATGGAGAAAAGGGGGGGAACACAGGTACCAAGCTTGGGGTGCTGGGACCCGATAACAGGGGCCAGGCAGCAGGGGCTGGGGGTGCCTGGCTTCAGTTACCAGGACCATAGAATGAAACGGTGCCATCAGATGAAACGGAGACAATGGCGAAGAACCCATTCACCAGAGGCCCTTGCAGCATATAATACATACTTAGCTACCCACCGTGGGAAGATAACACTGAGTAGGAAACTCTACCACACAAACTTATTGAAACGCTCCATCAATAAACCACATGCACTATTCAGGTTAGTAAAATCCATAACAGGAGAGCCGGTTTCAGCCCAACCTGCAATGCCTCAGCCACAGGACTACGCAAACTACCTGCAATCAAAAATGATTAAGGCCAGCACGAACATAAATATCAGCAACCCCTCTGTAGCACTCAAGGCATCCCCAATAACACCATTTTGTAATTTCAACACGGTATCAACTACTGAGATTGAGAACATTATCGCCTCCATCAATCCTAGCACGGCACCTAATGACCCATGCCCAGCCAGCTGGATCAAAGATCTGCGACACGATCTAAGCCAAATCTTGTGCAAGATGCTGAATCAGTCCTTCCTAACTGGATCATTCCCCCAGTGTCTGAAACACACCTCTATCAGGCCCCTACTGAAAAACAGTAAACTTGATCCATCCAAAGTTGAATCATTTAGGCCAATCTCGAGCATCCCCCAACTTGCAAAAATCATCGAGAAAGCTGCTCAACAACAGCATCACATTGACACGGAAGCTCCACTAGACCAATCACAACATGGATTTAGAGAAGCACACGGAGTCGACACAATCCTTACAACTCTATTCGATGATCTGATCACAGGAATAAACAGCATCCAACAAGGATTTGTCCTCATCTTTCTAGACATCTCCGCCGCCTTCGACTCTGTGAATCACGATATACTTCTGCAACGCCTGATAGAAAAGGGGATTCGAAGCACAGCACTGGAATGGTGTAAATCCTACCTTTCCAATAGGTGGCAACAAGTCAAGACAGACCAGGAATCCTCGGAACCATTCCTACAATCTCAAGGTGTACCGCAAGGATCTTCCTTATCGGCACTAATGTTCAATATATATATGCAGCCGATATGTGAATTGATCCGATCCTTCAACGTACAATGCCTGGCATACGCCGATGACATCCTCATATATATGCCGTTCAAAATTGACCAACCAGTGTTTTCCCCAATAATCAATTGTTTCGGAGCAGTAGCGGAATGGCTGCTGTCACAAAACTTATGAATCAATCATAGCAAAACTGATGTTCTTTTTGTGACAAGGAACCGTAAGTTCGTACCTCCTCCATCGATACTGGTCAACAACATAGAATTGACGTCCAAACCCACAATCCGATATCTCGGCATCACTTTGGATCAACACCTGGATATGACAACGCATGTAAAGAATGTGACAAAGACTATATATCATAAGATCAGAACACTCCGCCACCTCCGCCCACTACTTGATTACACCGACTACCGTTCAACCTTCCAGGCATTAGTCCTCCCACATCTAGATTTTGCTAACATCATCCTCCACGGGATCTCTCAATCAACTTTAAATCCGCTTCGTCTGGCTATGAATACAGCTGCAAGGGTCCTCTCTGGGTCACCAAGATCTGCTCACATAACGCCCATCATGAAAGACCTACACTGGCTACCTCTACAAGCCCATCTCCACTATAAGTCTCTAATCCTGACCTTCAAAGCCATGAATAATTACCCACCCACACCAATCAGCAACCTAATTCACAGCACCCTCGAAAATAGAAACAGGAGATCTACTGCTACGAACACCTTAATAGTTCCTAAGATGATGACATCATGTACTAAAGCCACGTCAAACAGAGCTTTCTCAATATTCGCCCCTCTAAACTGGAATACACTTCCACATGAAATCCGTGGCATCAAGAGCCTAATACAATTCCGAAAAGCCGTGAAACACCATTTGTTCACAAAATGTTACTCAGAAGCTATCCTGGACACTCACACATCTACCAAGATTCCCACATACCCCAGATGCCTTAGCACTCTAATACAACCAGAAAATGGTTAGGCTACACGATAGCCCACTAGACAAACAAGATAACCCTTAACTGCTCCACCCACATGAATCACGCACAATATCCAATCGAGTTTAGAATATTGTATATAGTTAAAATATATATATATATATATATATATATATATATATATATATATATATATATATATATATATATATATATAGTATAGAGTTATCTGTACATAGTTTCCCCGGTTATCTCATGTATTATCCTCCCTGTTCTTTGTAAACTCAATGTTGTTGTAGGCATTGCAGTATGTTTTGTTCATTGTACACCGCGCTGATTTTAATAGCACGGTATAGAAGAAATGTTAAATAAATAAATAAATAAAATAAATAAATCAGGGCACCAACACAGAGCGGTTGGTGACGGGGTCAAAGGGGCAGGGACCTTGGCCACAGGGCAGGCCAGGGCTGCTGACCAGGCAGCAGGAACGGTGGTACCTCTCCATGTTAACCCAGCCTAGGGTCATTGTTTACATAATGTTTTTCTACAGACATTTCAATTGTTATGGTTATGATTGTTAACAGTGCAATAACTGAATCCGTGAGCCGTGGCCTTCAAGATCCACTAATAAAGCAGGTCGCAAAGCGACGGATCGGGCCTGTTTCTTTGGTTGCATGCAGGTTTGGGGAAAGTGGGGGGAGCAGAGGGAGCCCGAAGTCAGTCCGGCGTGACCCGGGTTCTGCATGCAGCAGGCTCTCAAAATAGCTGGTCACATACGCAAAATATGAATATGGCCATAGCGAATGCAGAAGAAATGACCACATATTAGAAATAAGAATGTCCTGGGAGCCCCCAAGAAGCTGGACTCGGCCTGAAAGACAAGGTATCAGCACATTTGCATTCTAGGACAGCTTTGAGCACTACAGTATATTCACAATTCCTCAGCACTGTGGCAAAGCATCAAGGGCCCATTGGAGGGGAGAAGGATCGGGCAGATATGATACAGACATTTAAATGCTTAAAGGTTATTGAGCAAACAAAACTTTTCCAAAGGCACGAAAGCTGTCGGACTGGAGAACAAGAAATGAAGCTGCCAGGAGGTCAACTTAAAAGCAATGTCAGGAAATACTTTTTCGTGGAAAGGGTGGTAGATCCCTGGAACGCCTTCCTGATGGAGGTGGTAGGGGCAAAAACAGTAATTAATGGCATTTAAGAAGACATGGGACAGACAGAGGATCCGTTTACAGCAAGAGAATGAAATCAAAGCAAACTTAAATAACTTTTACGCTCCAAAGAATAGAGGGGGTAACTTGCACGGAGTGGTGGGTATAACCCTTAACAAAGGCCTAGAGAGGGGTAACTTGCATAGAGCAGTGAGAACAACTCGAAACAAAATCATGAGGGGGCGGGGGCGTAATCTAAACAGAGCCGCGAGTACATTCCTAAGCAAAGGCAAGGAGGAGGGAATAACCTGCCTAGAGCAGTGGGTATATCCCTAAGAAAACGCATGATGGTGGGGGGGGGGGGGGGTAACCTGCACAGAGTAGCAGGTACAAATCTGGCCACCTCACTGTGCTAACTAGATGGATCATGCAGTCTTTATTGGCTATCATTTAAAAACAGCAGAAACGTGCTTCCTCCTTCACCGGGCAAAATAAAAAGATATCAAAGATGCAGTGCATTCATATTTCCAAAGCTGATATATTCAAGTCGCTGAACCAAAACTAAACATTTGTTTCCACCTCTATTGTCTGATCAGCCTCTGTAGCTTATGTCTCCCCCATTTTTCAGAGGCTAAGATATTATGGCTGCAGTCCGCACCTCCACATTCTCCCGTGGGTTTGTGGGGTTGGCTGAAGATACGGCTTCTCCCACGGGGTCCCTCTCTAGGTGCAGATTTGGAGAGTGCAGAGCCCAGGCTGTTTTATTAACCCTCAGGGACCATGGGTCAGCTTTAGCAGCCAATGCAAAAAAGATTCTGGTGCTCGGTGCCACCAAGTGTCCCCTGAAAAAGCTAAGAATGGAACTAACTTAGAGGTTAATTTAAGGCTGTAGCTTTGTGTCTCACAACAGAGTACTGTCTCGTTTGCTCATTGATTTCAGACTGTTCTGCATCATTGATGCCTTGACCCATGTCTTATTCCCATTTTAACATTGCTTAAAACAAATACCAGAAGAGGTTTCCATCTTTTCACTTACAGATGATAGAAAGCATATTACATTCTCTTCCTTAATGTTCCTTTAGTCCTATGAGAAAATAGCTTTTTTTAAATTTTTAATAACCTTAAAATGGTATCTCACGTTACATGGCTAGGCAGGTAAAAAACAAAAGATCAGAGGTCACTGGACACGTCCTTTTCTGGCTGCCTAATACCTCTCTCCCTCTCCATGACAATCAGGGAAATGCAAATGACTGTGCATATTAATGAGTGCTTCTCGGAATATGCAGCTGTTGGAAGTGATCTAGGATGGCAACGAGCCGAATTGGCATGCCATGATTGACAGCCAGCTGCGCTCCGTGAAGCACTGAGCCGTAATGCAACACTTGTTTAGAAACAGACATTTTAAACTGATTGTAGAAGTTATTCTCGTGCACAATTACACAATAATTAAATCTAAACAAGTTAAAAAGTGCACACTAGCAGCGTGACACCATGGCATGTTTCCCCCATTTCCAGAATTAGGCATGTGGGGGGTTCATGTATGTGTCTAGTAGCAAATATCAGGGGGAGTGGCATGTGTATGTGTGTTGGGGGGGGGTGTCAGGGACTGCACATGTGTGCACATGTTGAAGGGTGCGTGTCTCATAGGGAGCGTCTGGGGGTGCATGCATCTGTGTGTGTGTCATTGGGAATGTTGGAGGGTGTGTGTGCATGTCTCATAGGGAGCGTCTGGGGGTGCATGCATCTGTGTGTGTGTCATTGGAAATGTTGGAGGGTGTGTGTGCGTGTCTCATAGGGAGCGTCTGGGGGTACATGCATCTGTGTGTGTGTCATTGGGAATGTTGGAGGGTGTGTGTGCGTGTCTCATAGGGAGCGTCTGGGGTGCATGCATCTGTGTGTATATCATTGAGAATGTTGGAGGGTGTGTGTGCGTGTCTCATAGGGAGTGTCTGGGGCTTCGTGCATGCGTATGTGTGTCATGGGAAGTGTTAGGGGTTGTGTTGTGTGTATGTGTATGTGTGGGTGTGGGTGTCTCTCTCTTATGACCCTCCTCCCAGGCTTCCTCCAGTCTCCCTTTTTCATAACCTCCCTAGCCTTCCCCCAGTCAGTTTCTCTCTCTCTCTCTCTCATAACCCTCCCACCAGCCTTCCTCCAGTTGCTCTGCCTGTCTGTCTCTCATGACCTTACTTGGATTTTATATGTCTGTCTGTCTCTCTGTCTTAAGACCTCCCCTCCTGAAAGGCTTCACCCAGTGTGTGTGTGTGTCTCTCTCTCTCTCTTTCATAACTCCCACCCCCAGATTTCACTTTCTCTCTCTCTCTCTCTCTCTCTCATACCCCTTCCCATCATACAGTCCCTCATTCACTCACCCATTCTTGTCCCTGGCTGTAGCATCTCAAAAACACCACTTTGAGCCTCGCAGAGCAGCAAATTTGACCTGATCTCCGGGTTTCAAGTCTCATGAAATTTAAACTGTGAGATCAGCCCTAACTTCCTATCCTGCATGGCTCTACGATTTAGACAGCCGATTGTGGTGAGGGCAGCCTGAACAGGAGCACTGGCTCACATAAGCAGGTTTAAGCATGTGCAAACAACCTTGCATATGAGCAGACAATTTCCTAGCCACCTGAACTCGCGACAACAGGTGCTACACCTTAGCGAAAGACGCCCAAAAGACTTCCAATCACTACTCATCTATAAAGAGGCACCGGCATTGGGATTATTTTAGAAGCCTTATTCGCATTTTCCACGTGGAAATAGTAACTTTAGAAAGAGCTCAGTTTAGATGTGGATGTCCATAATACGTACAAATTGCAAGGGGGCATTTTGGAAGTGTGGTTTGAGCATGGCCTGGGTGGGTCAAAAATCTACATGTAAGGGATGCACATGTATGACCAAAGCTGTCCATATCAGGATTCACACCTGGCATGTTTAGGGTTTTAAGAAGTGCTTGGTTTGACCAGCCCATTATCAAGACGATTAAGGGAATTATCCTCCTTAATCTACCCTTGTTTACTTCTCTCCCCAAATTCTAATTAAATGAAGATAGTGGCCTCTGCAGTTGATGGACAACATTTACACGGATGTGCTCTGGCTCTTCCACATGTAAGTGTCAATACTTACAGATGTAAGCTGCTGTGTTTCCTCCATTGATTTTTCCCATGTGTAGATTTGTAAAATCGCTCCTTTGGCTCCACATATTGGCACGTCCATGTGCATTCCTGAACCGTCTCTTTCTTATTTTAGGAAAGGCTCCACATTGGACAGAGTCTATCTTAAAATACCGAACTGTGTAGGTTGCGACTTTGACATCTCAAGTCTGATCTCCGCGTACTATCTACTCGTAAAACGCGCCTTCACATACTTTTACTAGGGGAAGGGGGATCCTTCAATGACAATACATTTTAACTGCTGCACAGGCTAATTATTCCTAATCCTCCTTGTATCTCTCCCTGGACTCTTGCAAGCAAATCTCTGTCTTAGGTGTCTCTCTCTCCACAGGCAATGGAGTTTGAAATGAGATTTAAGTAAGGTTACCAGATGTCCCCAGTATTTGGGGATTGGCCCTGAATTTAGTGTGTCCCTGAGTTCCACCTCTTTGGCAGCCTCCTGCCTCTGACTCCTGCAATGGGGACAGAGGGGAAAGAAAACAAATTTTCATTTTAGTGATTTGAATATGCCAGTTTTAAGAATTTACATCCATTATCTTTATATTTTGCATAGTACGGGGGAAATGCATCACTGTTTCTGTTTCTCTGTTGAGTCCTCTCTTTGGAAGTCCTTGGTGCACTCATCTCTTCCCATGGTTTTCAATACCGTCTTTATGTTGATGAATCTCAGATCTACCTCTCTACACCTGAAATATTTCCAGCAATCCAGGCTCGGATCTCTGCCTGCCTATCTGACATTACTTCCTGGATGTCTCACCGCCCTTTGAAATTGAACAATGCCCTAAACCCACCTCCCCCCTTCCTCAGTCTCTGTGGATAACTCTCTACTCCTCCCTATCTCCTCAGCTCGCAACCTTGAGGTCATCTTTGACTCCTCCCTCTCTTTCTCCACACACATCCAGCTGATAGCTAAAACCTGTCACTTCTTTCTCTATAACATCAGCAAAACTCGCCCCTTCCTTTCTGAACATATACTAAAAAACTTATCCATTCTTTAGTCACCTCCCATCTAGACTATTGCAACCTCCTCCTTGCTGGTCTCCCTCTGAATTATGTCGCCCCTTCAATCTGTTCAACACTCTGCTGCACGACTAATCTTCTGCCAGCTTCATCATGCTCTTATTACCCCTCTTCTCAAGTCATTTCATTGGCTCTCTCTCAGTTTCCATATCCAGTTCAAACTTCTCCTGCTGACCTATAAATGTATTTACTCTGCAGCTCCTCACTGCCTTTCCTCTCTAATCTCTCCCTACACCCCTCCTCTGGAACTCCGTTTTTCTGGCAGATCCCTTCTATCTGTGCCCTTCTCTTCTACTGCTAACTCCAGACTTTGATCCTTCCACCTTGCTGCTCCTTATGCCTGGCAGGGCCGGCCCAAGGGTTTCTGCCACCCTAGGCAAAAATCCTGGCTTTACCACCCCCCCCCCTCTCCCCCCAGCTGCCACCACCGTCTCTCTCTCAGGTGCTACTGATTCCTTCTCAGGAGAGGGAGGTGTGCAGCAGCAGTATTTCCAAAAGCTGCTTTCTTGTCCACGGCAGCAGGGGGGCCACTGCCGCTGCCCGCCTGGGCCAGCCGCCTAGCTTGCCGGGTGTTAGGCTTCACCTCTGGCCCTTTTCAAATCCAGGCTGAAAATACACCTCTTCAAGGCTGCTTTTGATCCTGATCCGCTTAGTCTCCTATGTGTTTTCTTCCCATTCCCTTAAATCTGTCCTTGTCCACAACTGTTGTGTTGTCTGTCTTGATTAGATTGCAAGCTCTGATGAGGGGTTTTTTTTGTTTTATTTAGTGCCAGACTCATAGCGACCCAGCTACCTCTGGGTTTTCTTGGCAATGTATCACCGGAAGTAGATTGCCAGCCTTTTCTTCCGAGGCAATGGAGGGTAAAATGACTTGCCCAAAGTCACAAGGAGTACTAGTGGGAATTGAAGTGGAGGTGGTGAAAGCATCCAAGGAAAGGGAAGAACCAGAGCAAGCACCCTAAATCTGCAGAATTAGTGACCCCAAGGAAGCAAAGGGTATTGGTTGTTGGTGGTTGTCCACAGAGAGGTGTGCTGTCTGCCAGGTGTCAAAATCCAAGATGTTACAGAGAGTTTGCTGAAACTCATCAAGCCTACTGACTTATTATCTGATGTTGCTTATCCATGTTGACACAAATGATACTGCTAGGTATCCCCTCTGAGTGTATCAAAAGTGACTTCATGGCTCTGGGACAGGTGGTGAAGCAGATAGGGGTGCAGGTGGTGTTCTCTTCAATCCTCCCTGTTGAGGGTAAATGCCAAGGCAGATAAAATTGCACCCTGGATTTGAATGCATGGGTGTGTGGCTAGTGTCATTGAGAGCATTTTGGTTTCTTAGACCATGGTATGATTTTTCCAAGGGCTGCAGAGCAGAGATGATGTCCACCTATCCAAGAAGGGTCAAAGTGTCTTCTGCAGCAGACTAGCTAAACTACTGATGAGGGCTTTAAAATAGGTTATTTGGGGATGAGTGAAGAAAGTCCCAAGGTAAGTGAAAGCCCTCAGATAAGTAAAACATTAAATACCTCTGAAATGGGTAAAAGGGGCAACATCTGGAAAACAGTGTGAATAAATGCCTGTAGTATGGGAAATTAAATCCCAGATGTTGAGGCTTTAATGGAAGAGGCTGACTTGGAAGTAGTTATAGAGACATGGTTCACAGACAACCATGACTGGGGATGTAATTATACTTGGCTATATTTTATTCAGGAAGAATAGGGCAGAAAGAAGGGGAGGAGGAGTGGCACTATATGTAAAAAATAGTATTGAAGATATAGAATTATAGAGCTTAAAAGGAAGCGAGGAGGCACTGTGAGTTAAACTAGAAAGAGGGAAAGGGAAATCATTTGCATCAGTGTGATATACAGATCTCCCTCACAGGGAGAAGTGCACCTGGAAGATTTAATAGAAGACATATCCAGTACTGCCATTAAAGGAGAAGTGTTACTGATAGGTGATTTCAACATGCACATCCCTGCTGCGGTGTCATCTAGAAGTAAGGAGATCCTGGATTCTCTACAAGGAGAACTATTCCAGCAACTGGTAATAGAACCCACACATAAAGGTGCCATACTGGACTTGATGCTTACCAATGGGGAAAGTGTTTCTGATGCTATACAGGGAGACCATCTCGCATCCAATGATCATCAGATGGTGTGCTTCAGTATTAGGACTAAGGCTGCTATTCAAAAGCAAGGGTCAGACTTTAGGAAAACTAACTTCGACAAGATGGGACAATACCTCAAGGAGTCGTTAGCAGGATGGAAACACCTGGGGGATGTAGAAAAGTAATAGGTAAAACTGAAAGAGGATATCTCAAGGGCAACAAATCTTTTTGTTAGAAAGGTAAATAAATTTAAAAGGAAAAAAGAAACCACTATAGTTATCAAAAGAAGTAGTTGAAAAGGTGAAGAAAAAGAGGGCGGCCTTCATAAAATACAAGAGAACATAGAGAGAGGAAGACAAGCATCTATATTTGGAAAAACTTAGAGAAGCTAGCAAAGTAGTCAGGAAAGCAAAGAAACAAAAAGAAGAGAAAGCCAATGCAATAAAATGGGGGGGGGGGGGAATAAGACATTTTTCAGATATAAGAACATAAGATATGCCATATTGGGTCAGACCAAGGTCCATCAAGCCCAGTATCCTGTTTCCAACAGTGGCCAATCTAGGTCATACGTACCTAGCAGTTTCCCCAAAAGACACAGGTTCCACAATGCTTGTACTGGGTCAAGCATTGATATCCTGGGTCCCTTCTTAATAATGGTTTATGGACCTTTCCTCCAGGAACTTGTCCAAACCTTTTTTAAACCCAGCTACACTAACAGCCTTTACTACATCCTCCGGTAACAAATTCCAGAGTTTGATTACACGTTAAGTGAAAAAATATTTTCTTTTATTAGTCTTAAATAGTTTACCCTGTAGCTTCATTGCATGTCCCCTAGTCTTTCTATATTCTGATAACGTAAACAATCGATCTACATTTACCTGTTCCACTCTGTTCTTTAATTTATAGACTTCTATCATATCTCCCCCTCAGCCGTCTCTTTTCCAGGTTAAAGAGCCCTAACTTTTTTAGACTTTCTCCATAGGAGTATCCTTCCATCCCCTTTACCATTTTGGTGGCTCTTCTCTGAACCTTTTCTAATAACGCTATATCCTTTTTAAGATACGGTGACCAGAATTGCACACAATATTCAAGGTGCGGTCTCACCATGGAACAATATAGAGGCATTATAATATCTTTTGTTTTATTTTCCATTCCTTTCCTTATGATACCTAGCATTCTATTTGCTCTCTTGGCCGCTGCTGCACACTGGGCCGAGGATTTTAACATGTTATCCACAATGACACCTAAATATTTTTCCTGGGTGGTGGATCCTAATGTGGAGCCTTGCATTGAGTAACCATAGTTTGGGTTGTTCTTCCCTAGGTGCATAACTTTGCAATTGTCCACATTAAATTTCATCTGCCATTTTGATGCCCAGTCTTCCAATTTATCAAGATCCTCTTGCAATTTTCCACAATCCTCTTGGGTTTTAACAACTTTAAATAGTTTTGTGTCATCTGCAAATTTGATAACCTCACTCATTATTCCACTTTCCAGGTCATTTATGAATATGTCAAAAAGCAGCAGACCCAGCACAGATCCCTGGGTACACCACTATTCACTTTCTCCATTGGGAAAATTGGCCATTTAGCCCTACCCTCTGCTTTCTATCTTTTAACCAGTTCCTGATCCACAATAGTACACTGCCTCCTATCCCATGACTCTTTAGTTTTGCCAAAAGTCTCTGATGAGGGACCTTGTCAAAGGCTTTCTGAAAGTCCAGATACACAATATCAACCGACTCACCTTTGTCCACCTGTTTATTCACTCCTTCAAAAAAACATAACAGATTAGTAAGACAAGATCTTCCTTGTCAAAAGCCAAGTTGGCTGTCTCCCATTAGGTCATGACTATCTACATGCTGAGTAATTTTATTCTTTATGATGGTTTCTACCATTTTTCCCGGTACTGATGTCAGGCTCACCGGTCTGTAGTTTCCCGGATCACCCCTGGAACCCTTTTTAAAAATTGGTGTTACATTGGCGATACTCCAATCTTCAGGTATTAGAGATGATTTTAATGATAGTTCACAGATTACTAATAGCAGGTCTGCAATCTCATATTTCAGTTCTTTCAACACCCTTGGATGTATACCATCCGGCCCAGGTGATTTGCTACTCTATAGTTTATCTAATAGTTGTAATACATCTTCCCGATGTATCGATATTTCCTTCAATTCTTCCGCACCTTTAAATACCACTTCAGTCATGGGTAACATCCCTACATCTTCCTCAGTAAAGACTGAAGCAAAGAATTCATTCAGTTTCTCCGCTATCGCCTTGTCGCCTCTCAGTGCTCCTTTAATCCCTTTATCATCTAATGGACCAAATGACTCTCTCACAGGTTTTTTGCTACGAATGTACTTGAAAAGGTCTTTATTTCGTGTTTTTGCTTCTGCAGCAAGCTTCCTCTCAAATTCTCCCTTTGCCTGCCTTATCAATGCCTTGCATTTGACTTGCCAGTGCTTGTGCTGTTTCCAGGTTTCGTCGTTTGGCTCTTTTTTCCATTTCCTGAAAGAAGCTTTTTTGGCAACAACAGCCTCTCTGACCTCACCTTTAAACCATGCTGGCAGTTTTTTGGACTTCCTTCCACTTTTCTTAAAGCGTGGAATACAGCTGGTCTGGGCTTCCAAGGTAGTATTTTTCAACAACACCCAAGCTTGATGTACGTCTTTAACCTTTGCAACTGCTCCTTTTAGTCAGTCAGCAGAGCCGCTAGAAAATACCCAAGTTCTTTTTAGTATTCTCGGATGTACTCCATCTAGTCCTATCGCTTTGTCTACTTTTAGTTTAGCTAGTTCCTCCCAAACACAGTCTTCTGAAAATTGTTAAAGATGCCCCTTGCTTCTTTTCCTTTTTGTGGGTGTTTTCTGAGGTCCTGCTCCTGGTTCTCCATATTTTTTTAAGCAATTCGGCTTTAACCTTATCAACTTCTAAATATTCTTCCCCTTCACCCTTGAGTTTGACAGTACCACTTTTGCCCTTCCTCCTTATCCCCTCATTTTATTGCACTGGCTATTTCTTCTTCTTTTTGTATCTTTGCTTTCCTGACTACTCTGCTAGCTTTTCTAAGCTTTTCCAAATATAGATGCTTGTCTTCCTCTCTCTGTGAACTCTTGTGTTTCATGACAGCCTCCCTCTTTTTCTTCACCTTTTCAGCCACTTCTTTTGAGAACCATAGTGGTCTCCTTTTCCTTTTACTTTATTTACCTTTCTAACAAAAAGGTTTGTTGCACTTAAAATACCCCCTATTCCGACTAGTTCAGTCTCTCACCAAGGACTCATGTCAACAAAATGTTAAATTACCACAACCCCAAGACTTGCCCTCCCCTTCTAAAATAAAAACAAGCTCTCCTTCCATAACACGGAGGATTCCAACAAAGCCAATCCTAATAAGGATAGTACCAATATTTTAATATTCATGGATATTGCATCAGCGTTCGACACAGTCTCTCACAAAATCCTACTTGACCAACTACAGCTAAAGGGCATTCAAGACTTAGCACTAGACTGGTGTCGCTCATATCTAACAAACAGTCAACAACTAGTTCGCATTGACTCCCAATCATCATCAGAATATCAACAAACCCAAGGAGTACCACAAGGCTCGTCGTTATCTGCCTTGCTATTTAATTTGTATATCCAACCAATATGTGAGATTATACAATCCTTTGGTATCCTCTACCATATACTGTATATGCGGACGATGTGTTACTCTATACACTGTTTTCCATAACCAACCCTAACTATGCTAAAATCCATGGATCTGTGGAATAGTCTCCCAGTGGAGGTGGTAGAGATGAGGACAGTAACTGAATTCAAAAAAGCATGGGACAAACACAGAGAATCTCTAAAGGTAAAAAGGGGACTGTTGTAGTTGTTATGGAAGGACAGACTAGATAGGCCATGTGGTCTTTTTCTGTCGTCATATTTCTATGTTTCTAAAATCCTTGGATGCTTCAATGCAGTGCCAGACTGACTAAATTCACACAACCTGAAAGTCAACTTTAATAAAACAGAGGTTTTATTCATCGCAAAGGATCCAACTTTCATGCCACCGGATTCCATACAGGTTAAAGACACCAAACTAAAGACAAAAAGTAAGATCTGATATCTAGGCATCACATTAGACCAGTGGTTCCCAAACCTGTCCTGGGGGACCCCAAGCCAGTCAGGTTTTCAGGATAACTGCAATGAATATGCATGAGAGAGATTTGCATACACTGCCTCCATTGCATGCAAATCTCTCTCATGCATATTCATTGTGGATAACCTGAAAACCCGACTGGCTGTGGGGTCTTCCAGGACAGGTTTGGGAACCACTGCATTAGACCAACAACTGAATATGGAAGCACATATAAACAGTATCACCAAGGCTGTTTACTACAAAATCCACTCCCTTCGTCAATTATGACCTCTACTTGAACCTGCTGACTTCCGCAGCATCTTCCAAGCTATCATCATTCTGCATTTTGACTACGCCAACATTATTCTACATGGTCTAACTGCCTACACCCTCAGTCCATTACAAATGGGCATGAATACTGCTGCATGAACCATCTATGGCGTCTCCAAACATGAGCACATCACTCCCCTACTAAAGCAACTACATTGGCTTCCGATCACCAGTCGCCTCAAGTTCAAGGCCCTTCTTATTACATTCAAAATCCTTCACCATCTCTCTGCAACCTCCCTCATAAATCTCATACAATGGACACCCGACAACAGAGTCAGAAGAGCAAACATGACTAACACCCTAGCTCTTCCCACTTTGGCCAGTAAATCCTCCGAGTTCACCAGAAACAGAGCCTTCTCACTATTTGCCCCTCCACTCTGGAACTCCCTACCTGCTCCAATCAGACTAATCACTGATCTCTCCACCTTTAGAAAAGCTATAAAGACGCACCTTTTCCATCTACACTTCGAACAGGTGACGTAGCCCACCATGATGTACTTGTCCCAACTCATCCAATACTGAGAAACTGTAAACAGTTATTTGTAAACTCCCCTATGTATTACCTTGTTGAAGTATCAAGTTCAAATGTTCCATGTCTACATGTTACGTGTTTATATACCAAGTTCTAAGTACACTGTTCAAAGTATTGAGCTGTTACAACGTAAAACACACTGATTCAAAATAGCGCGGTATATAAAACCAATTAAATTAAATTAAATAAATAAAAATAATAGAGAACAGCTGTGTGCAAAGCAAATATTACATTTTCAGAGGAACTGCAGAGAACCATTAAGCATTTTGAAAATCACCTTATTAAAAGGAAATGCCATCTTTACAGTCCACACATCATGCTTTACATCATTTTTTAACCCTTTCATAGGCCCATTGTGCAGATCTCAAAGGAAAGTAAAACTTTATTTACATTTGTAAACTTTAAAACAGTTCACAACATCTTCCAGGCAGTTACTTGTACATATGGGAAAGGGACTTGGATTCTCAGAAGTTCAGGGCCACTTACATACAGGTATAGGAGACATTTTCCTGTTCCTGGAGGACTTCGATTCATAAGGTAATGGAGGGCTAAGTGATTCGTCCAACATCACAAGGAGCAGCACTGGGCTATGAATCAGATTTCCCTGGTTCTCAGCCATAACTATTTCCAAAGGTAAATCACCTGAAAAGACTCTATTAATACGTAACCTTGCAAAACAAATTACTAAACAAATACATCAAAACTACAAGGGCTCATATCTTCACATACTTACATGGCAGCATCATAAACTATTTCAAAAATAGCAAATGGAGCTCAACTCTCTTTATGGTATGTATTAAAGTGATTACCAACTTAAGACATCATCGCTGCGCCAACATATGGGTTTTTTTTATCTCCCTGGGTCTCAGTCTTTTAATAAATTTTATCTAAATCCAAAATGGATGGTGTGAGATTGAAAAACAAGATCATACTAACATCCCAGGACAAGGAATTAAGATAACATTGTGTCTTCTGCAGTGTTGAAGACCTAAATACCTGTATGTATACCCTTGAGGAGGAGGGGCATGGAAATATGATACACCTTTAAATACTTAAAGAGGATTAATGAACAAACAAACCTTTTTCAAAGAGGAGGAAGCTGTAGAACTAAAGGACATGAAATGAAGCTGCAAGGAGGTGAACTTCAAAGCAGTGCATTTTTCCTAGAAAAGGTGCTGATACTCCTATGTAGGGCTCTTTCATTAATATAGGAGGACCATGGGTCAATTTTATCAGGCAATGAAAAAGATGCCGGTATTTCATATCACCGCACACCACCTTATAAAGAAACCCTGGTTAAAAGCAACATCAGAAAATACTTTTTCATGGGAAGGGTAGTGGGTGCCTGAAATGCCCTCGTGAAGGAGATAGTGGGAGCAAAAACAGTGACGGAATTCAGAAAGGCATGTGACAGACACAGAGGATCACTACATAGAAAGAGGATGGAATCAAAGCAAATGTAAATAGCTTCACGAACAGAGAGGGGTAACCAGCCTGGAGCAGCAGGTACAACCTAAACCAAAGACATGGGGGGGGGGGGGGGAGGGAGTAACCTGCACAGAGCGGCAGGTACAACTCTAGCCACCTTACTGGGAAGACTAGATGGACCATGCTGGTCTCTGTCTGCTGTCACTTACTATGTTACTATTTGCAGTTTTAACTCTTCCCATCCACATGACAGTTTTGGCTTCCTTGGGGAAGACGGACACAGCTGAGCAAGTAAGTGAAAAAGCAAACATGTGGCCTCTGAGACAACGCAGGGCTCAAGACCCAGCTGCATTACCATCCTCTCCTTCAGTACAAACTTCCTGTATTAATAGGAAGTCTGTGCCAAAGTAGGGGGCAGGAATATGACTAGGTCTTGAGCTGTACATGCCACTGGTATCACCAGTCCGACCCTCAGTAGCATTCGGCCCACAAGGGTATGCCCAAATGCCTGCTAGGACAATTTACCCCAATCATCTCCATGGCTATGCCCCGGCTGGGGTGCCCCTTGTATCTGTGGGGCTCAGAGCAGCTGCCCTGTTTGCCCTCCTTCCTTCTTATTAAGCAAACTGCTACTTAGGTTACCCATTACCTCAGAAGACAGGTAGAGACTTCTGTCTGTCTCCAGCTTCTCGTCTTGTGCAGTTAGTTTCCCACTTGTAGGCTAAGTCATCTCAGGGAGTAGGAGACTAGTTAGACGCACACAGAAAATATCCACAACGCCTACTGAGTAGATACTCGAGGGACAATCCCCCTTTGGGCTCTTTTAAGGACTTTCCTTTAAGACCGCTCTGTATCTCCTTTCTACTCTCTCTTTGGAGCACGGCATGTACCTTGGACAGCCACTTCCCTTCCCCTCCGCTTTCCCCAGGAGCGACATGGCTTCATTCCCTTTTATAGTCTTGTGGTGCAGCCATAGGCATCCCCAAACCATTTTATCGCCCATGCTTATGGTCTGTTCATAGTATCAATTGGGGCTATTGTATCCCCAAATCAGGGAAACGCTCCAAAGTTAAGACACTAAGATGCATGTACCCTTTGGACAAAGACACCAGTAGTTCTATACTATTGATACATTCCGCATTCCAAAGACATTTAACACTCCCCCAACATTAGCACTACATTTTAAGTGTGGCATGTCGTCTATCAGCTTCCTGTGCAATGCCAATTATGCCAGCCCACATGTTCATATTCAAACTCCTCCAATAAAGATCAAAATTTGGGCACAGAAAGTACAAGAAATGATCTACAGGTTCCATCAGCGGTTTCTGCAAATAAAAAGAAGGGAATTTGATTGTAGCTCGTGCATTTTTTCAGGAGTAGCTCAAGACAAGTTACAATCAGGTACAGCAGATGTGTCCCTGTCCCCAATGGACTTACAATCTAAGTTTGTCCCTGAGGCAGTGGAGGGTTAAATGACTTGTCCAGGATCAAAAGGAGCAGCGGTGAGATACAAACCTGGCTTGGCATACATTTTGTTTTCTGGACAATTCTAAGATGTGCTTCATAGCAATGAAGAGAACCGGATAAGATAGCAAGATCAACAAGGGGAGGACAAGACTTTCTAGTGCTGTGCATTCCTGATTGCTCTTTGTCAAAGGACGGGTCTGCTAGAAAATATAAAATACCTATCTGTATAGATTATACTAAACATTTTAATACTACAAGAACAGTTTTCTCGTCCTAGAAATCGTCATGGACAGCGAGGGGCTAGATCCTCACAGACCCCTGTTTGACTCTCTTGCCAAGAGAGGATGTGCAATTCAGCTCAGATAGTGCCACTGACGCATCTTCCATGTGCTGAAACGTAACATCATAAATTCTATCACAGCCTGAATTGTCTAGCAGAACATGGAATATTGTCTTGGTGCCATTCAAGAAAGCATCTGTTGTTCTCATCGCATGGCGGGGAATCAACCCATTCTTGCATAGACGTGAAAGCTGTGGTTCTTACACACTGAGAGCGTCACAGTCCTTTGTAACTAAGGCACACGAGTGGCATCCTGGTTGGCTGAGGCTTCCCACAAGACACTAGCACTGGTCACAATTAGTTGCAATGAATATCAAGTCTTATTCATAATTTCTACGAGTAAAATTAGACATTTATATGTGGAATTGGCGATTTTAGAAAGGGCTGAATTTGTGCATGTTCTTACCATATAGAAATTGCAAGGTGGTGTGTTGGAGCATAGTTGGGAGTGGCCTGGGTGGGTCATATCTACACGTGTATTCCCCATTTTATATAGGGAATACACTTGTATGACTGCAATTGTCCATGTCAGGATTTACAGCTGTTCTCTGGCATGTTTAGGTTTTACAAAAGTGATCATTTCAGCCAGCCCTATACAGGAGGTATTAAGGACATTATTCTCTTCAATCCCCCATTGTTTATTTCCTCCTCAAAAGTTAAATTAGGAAGAGATAGCATCATCTGTTGTTAAATGGTGTAATTTATATGTGCAGGATCGCAAAATAACCACCCTATCTGTGTAAGTTTGGAAATCCAGCATTTACGCGTCTCTGGCGGCCATGTTTACCGCATGGATTGTTCCTACCTGTAGATGTGCAAAGTGGTTCCTCTGGCTCGACATATTGGCGCACACACATGCACTCTTGCACTTCCTTTTACTTATTTATTTAGACAGTTTTGTATACCACCTTATCCTTCAATCAACGTGGTCAACAAGACATTGGGAGGTATTCTAGGAAAGGCTCCACGTCTAGCAAAGATTTTCTAAAATACTGCCGGAATTTTAAAGATCGTGTCTATATTCCAATCTCCAGATCATTTCTAAAAAAAATGCCTTTTTCTGTACCATATTGCCACCCAATTAGAAAATGATGGTCATGCTCTTCGTTTACAATGAATTATCTTTACATCTTAAATAGTATCTAAAGATTTTTCACCTTTAAACATGGACAAAAGTTTCTCCCCATCAGCTTCCTGACTTTTTAGAAGTGTATTTCAACCAATGAGTGGAAAGAGCCAATAAAAAAAAAAAAGAGACACTGCCATCTGTTGATCTTAAGGTGGAACTGTTCAGCAGTTGACAAAAGGCATGTTTGCAAAGTTCACACACTCATCACCAAACCTTCTTGAATGAAACAGATATTAGAACATAAGATATGCCATACTGAGTCAGACCAAGATCCATCAAGCCCAGTATCCTGTTTCCAACAGTAGCCAATCTAGGTCACAAGTACCTAGCAGTTTCCCTAAAAGACAGGTTCCATAATGCTTGTATTGGGGCAAGCAGTGGATATTCTGGGTCCACTTTAATAATGGTTTATGGACCTTTCCTCCAGGAATTTGTCCAACCCTTTTTTAAACCCAGTTTTTACTACATCCTTTGGTAACGAATTCCAGTTTGATTACACGTTGAGTGAAAAAAGATTTTCTCTTATTAGCCTCCTGTATATAGGGCTGGCTGAAATGATCACTTTTATATAACCTAAACATGCCAGAGAGCAGCTCTAAATCCTGACATGGACAATTGCAGTCATACAAGTGTATCCCCTATATGGGTTAACTGTAGCTTCATTGCATGTCCCCTACTCTTTCTACATTTTGATGGTGTAAACAACTGATCTACGTTTACCTGTTCCACTCCATTCATTAATTTATAGACCTCTATCATATCTCAACTCAGCCATCTCTTTTCCAGATTGAAGAGCCCTAACCTTTTAAGCCTCTCCTCATAGGGGTATCCTTCAATCCCCTTTACCACTTTTTATATTGTAGTTAATTGTAAATCGCCTTGGACTAAAGGCGATCTATAAAAATCTATTAAAAAAATAAATAAATACATTTTGGTGTCTCTTCTCTGTACCTTTTCTAATAACGCTATATCCTTTTTACAATACGGTGACTAGAATTGCACACAATATTCAAGGTGCAGTCACACCATGGAACGATACAGAGGCATTATAATATCCTTTGTTTTATTCTCCATTCCTTTCCTTATGATTCCTAGCATTCTATTTGCCTTCTTGGCCACCACTGCACACTGGGCAGAAGGTTTCAATGTCTTATCCATGACGACTCCTAAATCTTTTTCCTGGGTGGGGTTCTTAATGTGGAGCCTTGCATCGTATAACCATAGTTTGGGTTGTTCTTTCCTAAGTGCATAACTTTGCACTTGTCCACATTAAACTTCATCTGCCATTTGAATGTCCAGTCTTCCAATTTATTAAGATTCTCTTGGGTTTTAACAACTTTGGAAAATTTTGTTTTATCTGCAGATTTGATTACCACACTCATTATTCCCATTTCCAGGTTATTTACGAATATGTTAAAAAGCAGTGGGGCTAACACAGATCCCTGGAGTACTCCACTATTCACCTTTCTCCATTGGGAAAATTGGCCATTTAACCCTCTGCTTTCTATCTTTTAACCTGTTCCTGATCCACAATAGTACACTGCCTCCTAGCTCATGACTTTTTAATTTCGCCATGTGTCTCTCATGAGGGACCTTGTCAAAGGCTTCTGAAAATCCAGATACACTACATTGACTTTGTCTACCTGTTTATTTACACCTTCAAGAAATAACAGATTACTAAGACAAGATCTTCCCTGGCTAAAGCCATGTTGGCTGTCTTCCATTAAACCATGACTATCTACATATTGAAAAACAAGATTCACTTGCTGGAAGACCACAGCTTCATTAATAGTATCATATTCTTCCTTGGGTCTTAGCCTTCAAAATCTACTCATTCTACTTTATCGAGAAAGTGGAGCCCATCTTATACCCTTAGGTGACTGTTTCACCTGTTTGTATCACTGTGTCAGGGAATGCCCTATTAAGGCTAATAGTCTTTGCAGAGAAAGTGGTCCTATAGAAGCTTGTACGGCTGGGAAGATCATGACTGATGTGAAACAGAGGCCAAGATGCTGGGCTGGAGAGTCAGGCATAGACTAAGAACCATGAAGCAACAGGAAGCCCAGACGAGGGAATGTATTCAGTACCTGCTTGTAGTAATTGTAAACCATTCTAATGCCCTTCAGCCTGGGTGGTATATCAAGAAATTGAATAAACAAACAAAAGTGCTGTGGGAGGTATCCCGAGAGTTTGCTTATTTTCTTTTATTTAAAAAAAAAACAATTTCCATATCGTCCAGCTAGACCAGTCAAGATAAGTGAGCTGTATTCCCCTACCAGCAGATTGGTAGAGACAAAGAACCAATGAAATGCCCAGGTTTCAATGACACAACTCCTATGCTTCTATTTGCCTCAGTTACCAGATGTCTCTTCAGTATTTCTTTGTCTCCAGCAGATGATGGATGGATTTTCTACACTGTGAAGAAAATCAGAAAACCTGCAAACATGACGGCAGAAAAAAAACACATGGCCTATCTAGTCTGCCCTTCCATATCAAATACCAAAGTCCCTTCTTTTCCTTTAGAGATCTTCTGTGTTTATTCCATGCTTTTTTGACTTCAGATACTGTCCTCGTTTCTCCTACCTCCACTGAGAGACTATTGCACACATCTGCCATCCTTTCCATAAAGAAATATTTCCGCATATTACTCCTGAGTCTATCCCCTTTCGCCCTCAACATATGACCCTCATAGCAGAGCTTGCTTTCAATCAAAAGAGGCTCTCCTCTTGTGCATTTATGCCACAGAGGTATTTAAATATCTTTATCCTATCTCCTCTATCCCGCCTTTCCTCTAACGTATACATATTAAGATCTTTAAGCCTGTCCTCATATGCTTTATAATGAAGACCATTAACCATTTTAGTAGCCACCCTCTGCACCATCTTCATCCTGTTTATGTCCTTTTGAAGGTGTGGTCTCGAAATTAGGTCACACTAGAGACTCATAAAGAGGCACTATTACCTCCTTTTTTCTGCTGGCCATTACTCTCCCTATGTACCCAAGCATCCTTTAAGCTTTCACCATCACCTTTTCTACCTATCTAGATACCCTAAGATCATCGGAAACAATCACACCCAGGTCCCGCTCTTCTTTTGTGGACAGAAGTACTTTGCCCCTACACTGTACTGCTACCATGGTTTTTTGCAGCTCAAATGCATGACACTGCATTTTTTAGCATTAAATCTCAACTGCCACATTTTTGACTGCTCTTCAAGCTTGGCTATTCCTTCGTGGGTGTCTACTCTATTGCAGATTTTGGTATCATCTGCAAAGAGGCAATCCTTACCCGAAGGCCCTTCCGCAATATCACTAACAAAGATGTTGAAAAGAATTGGACCAAGGACTGATCCCTGTGACACATCACTGGTAACCTCCTTCTCAGAGTGAGCTCCATTTACCTGTACCCTTTGTCGCTTCCCACTCAACCAATTTCTAACCCAGTCAGTCACTTTAGGGTCCATTCATAGGATTCTCAGTTTGTTTATAAGTTGCCTGTGTGGAATGGTGTCAAAGGCTTTACTTAAATCTAAGTACACATCATCTAGGGCTCTGCCTCGGTCCATCTCATTGATCACCGGTCAAAAAAATCAATCAGATTTCTCTGACAAGACCTGCCTCTGGTAAATTCATGCTGCAACAGATCATGCAATCTATTGGACTCCATAAACCTCACTATCCTCCCTATTAGCAGTGTTTACAATAATTTACTCAGCACAGAGTTTAGATTGACTGACTTGTAGCTTTCAACCTCATTCTTACTTCTGCATTTGTGTAAAGGGACCACATGGGAGTAGTCCTAGAGGACTGGAAAAAGGCACATCTCTAAAGAAGCATTGAAAAGGTCAGTCAGCAGAGCCGCTAGAACATACCCAAGTTCTTTCAGTATTCTCGGATGTACTCCATCCAGTCCTATCGCTTTGTCTACTTTTAGTTTAGCTAGTTCCTCACAAACACAGTCTTCTGAAAATTGTTAAAGATGCCCCTTGCTTCTATTCCTTTTTGTGGGTGTTTTCTGAGGTCTTGCTACTGGTTCTCCATATTTTTTTAAGCAATTCGGCTTTAATCTTATCAACTTCTAAATATTCTTCCCCTTCACCCTTGAGTTTGACAGTACCACTTTTGCCCTTCCTCCTTATCCCCTCATTTTATTGCACTGGCTATTTCTTCTTCTTTTTGTATCTTTGCTTTCCTGACTACTCTGCTAGCTTTTCTAAGTTTTTCCAAATATAGATGCTTGTCTTCCTCTCTCTGTGAACTCTTGTGTTTCATGACAGCCTCCCTCTTTTTCTTCACCTTTTCAGCCACTTCTTTTGAGAACCATAGTGGTCTCCTTTTCCTTTTACATTTATTTACCTTTCTAACAAAAAGGTTTGTTGCCCTTAAAATACCCTCTTTCAGTGTTGCCCATTGCTTTTCTACATCCCCCAGCTGTTCCCATCCTGCTAACGACTCTCTGAGGTATTTCCCATCTTTGCAAAGTTAGTTTTCCTAAGGTCTAAGACCCTCACTTTTGAATGGATTTTATCATCCCTAAGTCTTAATACTGAATCACACCATCTGGTGATCACGGGATGCGAGATGATCTCCCACTATGACATTTAAAACACTTTCCCCTTTGGTAAGCACCAAGTCCAGTATGGCACCTTCACATGTAGGTTCTGTTATCAATTGCAAGAATAGTTCTCCCTGTAGAGAATCCAGGATCACCTTACTTCTGGATGACACTGCAGCAGGGATGTGCCAATCAACATCCAACCTCAGTAGCACGTCTCCTTTCATGGAAGTACTACATGTGTCTTCTATTAAATCTTCCAGGGGCGGTTCAAGGCAATCTGCTGCCTGAGGTGAGGGATGAGATGGCGCCGCCGCCCCCCCCCCCCCCCCGAGCCGGGTGAGGGGGGGAGGCTTTCTCAAAACTGCAATCAGGGACTGAACCAAATTAAAAAGTTAATTAGGTAATGTGGCAGAAATAAAAAGATATTTGCACACCACAGAACTAAAAGAGAGAGCGAGAACCACAGTTTATTACACCAAATTAAATAACTTATTTTTATTTTGTTGTTATAAACTGTGTTATGGTTGTTGCTTTTTCTTTTTGAACATATATTTTGCATTCACAGAACACCCCCCCCCCCCTAACAATGGGTGCAGAGCAGAACTAGGACATCCACCCACAAAACTCAATATCTAATTTAAAAAAAAATCTGATTCCGGCCATCTCACTAACAAACATTCTCCAGTACCAGGCATATTGTGAACTAATACAAAACCCTACAAAGGTCACAGATGATCTACAAGGCCAAATCAACCATCTCATATCAGCATAAACTTCCAAAACTCATACAACAAGGGGCCTACCCAGATAAAAGCAGCACTATAAATACTGTAGTGGGCCCTAGAACATCCAATTAGCAATTGCAAAGCTAAACAAGTCAAATTACTACAGTACAGGTCCCTTTGTACAAACTCCATATTAACAGAACTCCTGGACGCAGTCACACACTCAGAACGCAGACCCTCGCCAAATACAGAATAAGTGAGGTTACCCTAAAGTGAAAATAAAAATATGTAGACAAAAATTAAACTGAAAGCCCAAGAAGACAGACTCTGCATGCAATGCAACACCAGAGAAATAAAAGAGACTCATTTCCCTGTCTGTGTAAAATATAAAAATAATGCAAAGTTCAATCATTCATTTGAAAATAAAATTATTTTTCTCCCTTTGTTGTCTGACCATTTTATACTCTGATCATCATGCTGGTCTCGATCTGAAGCTTCTGCTTTCTTCTGTCTTCTCTTAGCTCTCTTTCTATGGTCTTGACTCCATCTGCCATTTCTTGTCTCTCCTTTTGTTTTCTTCACTTCCTTCCATCTTGGATATTAATTTTTTTCTTTCCACCTTTCTTCCATTTATTTCTCTCTCTCTCTCTCTGGCCACCCAGATTTCACTACTCCTTACTATCCAGTTCTCAATCTCCCTCTTTTTATGCCATCTACCTACCGCTTTTCAACCTTCACCCCCAGTCCTTGCATTCCCCAGCTCTTCTTCCCATCTGTTGTCCAGCATTTGACCTCCTGTCTTCTTCCCCCCATTGTCCAGCATGTCTCCCTGCTTCCCTCCTCTAGCATGTCTTCATGCCCCCTCCCCTGTTGTCCAGCCTTTGTCCCCCCTGTCCTCCAACAGTGTTGTCCAGCATTTGTCCTCTTGTCTCCCCCCCCCCCCCCCCCCCGCTGCCCAGGATTTGTCTTCATGTCCTGCTTTCCTGTTGTCCACCATTTGTCCCCTCTCTCCACCTTTATCCAGCATTTGTCCCATCTTCCCTCTTTGTCCAGCATTTGTCCCCTGTCTGTCTAGCACTTGCCTCCTGTCTCCCCCCCCTATGTCCAGCATTTTTCCCCCATTTCCCCCCTTTGTCCAGCACTTGCCGTCTCCCCCTTTGTCCAGCATTTTCCCCGTCTCTCCCCTTTGTCTAGCACTTGCCCCGTCTCCCCCCTATGTCCAGCACTTGCCCCGTCTCCCCCTTTGTCCAGTATGTCCCCCTTTCTCCCCCTTTGTCCAGCATTTTCCCCCGTCTCTCCCCTTTGTCTAGCACTTGCCCCGTCTCCCCCTATGTCCAGCACTTGCCCCGTCTCTCCCCTTTGTCTAGCACTTGTCCCTGTCTCTCCCCTTTGTCCAGTATGCCCCCCTGTCTCTCCCCTTTGTGCAGCATTTGCCCCCATCTCTCCCCTTTGTCTCTCACTTGTCCTCCTCCTGTCCCCTCTCCCTCCACCTGCACCTCTTATCCGACAGCAGTGGCACGCTGGTTGTTTTTATTTTCGATTTTGCCACCTCTGGCCTGCCTCTGCCTTCCTGCCGGTTTTTTTTTCCTCAAGAATGCTTGCAGCAAGAAAAGAAAAGTAGTGGGAAAGAAGAGGCAGGCCGGAGGCAGCAAAATTTAAAATGAAAACAGCCGGCGTGCCACCGCCGCACAAATCAGCCTGATCACTTGCAGAGACTGGGCATCTCAATAGCAGATGAAATTTATTATGGACAAGTTCAATGTGATGCTCATATGGAAGAATAAATCTAATTATAGCTACACAATGTTGGGTTCCATATTAGGAGTGGCCACTCCAGAGAAATATTATTGCTATTATTATAATTTAATTTGCCTATCTCCAAGTTTACCTCTTTGTTCTAATTATGTATTATGCTGCTACTTGGTCATTTTACTATTGTTATGCTGTTACTTCAAAGCAAGTTGCCTAGGTCAAGCTGCAGCAACTTGGTGATTCTTTCCGTAAAGGCGGCTAATATCCTAATAAATAAATATGATAAAATCTTCAGATCAGTATCTCACAGTGGTCAAGAAGGCAAATAGAATGTTGGGAATTATTTGGATAGGAATGAAGAACGAAATAGAGAATAATATAATGCCTTTGTTGTATCGTTCAATGGTGCAACCATACTTTGAGCACTGTGTGCAATTCAGTTGGCTCCATGAAATAGAAAAGTACATAACAGGGTAACCAATACGATAACCCCTATGAAGGGAGCTAGATAGATTAGAGCTCTTCAGCTTGGAACCTCTGTATTTTTTGGGAAACTGCTAGGTACTTGTGACCTGGATTGGCTACTGTTGGAAACAGGATACGGGGCTTGATGGACCTTGATCTGACCCAGTATGGCATTTCTTATGTTCTTATGTGTGGGGTGAAATGGATAATTAGGGAAGAGTGCTAAGAGTAGGGGACATTCTGTGAAACTAAGAGATAACACATTTAAAATGAATGAAAGTATTTTTCACTCAACGCATATTTAAGCTATATAATTTGTTGCCAGAAGATGTGGTCAAAGCAGTTAGCACATCTGGGTTGCAAAAATGGTTTAGAAAAGTTCCTGGAGGAAAAGACTATAATGCATCATTTGCCATGTAGACTTAGGGAAGCCCCTGCTTAGCTCAGTGTGTGAGCAATGAGGAATGGACCTACACTTTGGGATGCTGCTGGATACTTGAGATCTGGATTGACCAACGTTGTAGAGAGGATGCTGGGCTCAGTGGGTCTTTGGTCTGACCCAATAAAGCACTTCCTCGGTTCTTTTTCTCTTATAGAAGTATAGAATACCAGCTGCAGTGTTTAGAGGAAAGTAACAGAATTATTATTAAAACTTTGCCTCAAGTGCTGAACCAAATGTCAAAGTGCAGCTCAGAAAAGTTCATGTCAACACTGTATTACAAGTAGCATGTTATCTTTTGAAATGATGTTAAATAGGTCATAGTTGTTAAAACAATTCATTAATTTTATGTTTTAAAAATGCCTTCATGATTTTTTTTCCTGGACATTATTTACTTTTCTATCAATCGTTGGTCACTGACCCTACATTAACTCTTCATTCCCTTTCTAGCAGTTTATGCTTTCAATTTTCACAATGCTTGGAAATTCTTTATAAAACTTCCTCCTCCTCACCTGACTGTGCTCCTTCTGGGGTACTAACAGAGGAAGGTGAGGGTCCTGAAACCACCATGACAAAGGTCTGCGAGCTGGTCAACGGTTCCCTAGGAGCCCAGCCTAAAAGGGAAGGACTGGGAGGTACTCTAGTGGGAGCATAAATACGCCAGACCTTTGGAAGGAAAGCATCTTTTTGAGCCCTCTTGATCAATCATCAGATAAGAGTGGGAGTAAAAGTATTAGGAGCATTTTAGAGGTAAAACTCAGGAAGTTGTCCTGTCAACAGAGAGAATGCCAGCACCACCTGTGACGCCCTCATCATGTTCAGCAAGGTACGTCCCATCAGAAAATTGAAAGTAAAACCAGATATTCAATACCAGAGCTGAATACCTGGTTTAGCCGGCGACTGCGGCAACTATCCAGTTAACGGCTCAATATCACTGCTAACCAGATAGCTAACCTGCATAAAGTTAGAGCAGGTCAATGGCTGTCCTAACTTAATGTGGTTTAGCTATCCAGTTAATGGCTCAGTATCACCACTGACTGGATAGCTGCCAAACTGCTCCCAGTCCACCCATAGAGTTCCCCGGATTTAACTGGATGTCTTTCTGTAGTTTGTGGGGATATTCAGCGGCACTATCTGGATAGTACCGCTGAATATTGGGATTGCTAAGGTTTATCAGGTTAGCAGGTCCTGCTAACCAGTTAAAACCTTTTGAATACTGCCCCCTAAGTTTCAACTGAGCATGCCCAAAACACTGTGTATTTAGTAGGCTCCAGTGGGGTCTCCCAGATTGAGAGGTTGGCGGCACAGAAAACGACAAAGAAGAAGAAGGAGATAGGTGCATAGCCTGTGAGGCTTGTAGAGGAATCTCCATGAGAAAGGGTTCTCAGTAGACATTTCCTGCCCTACTAAGAAAGGACTTCAACCAAGCTAGCACACCAGAGGCCTTTGAGATTCTGAGTACATGAAGTTCAAATCACTGGAGTGAGTGGTACGTAAGAGGAGCAGAGTATTAATCCTTTCGCACAAAATATTTTGGAGAAGACCTGGTGGAAAGCTTTGTGAAATAGAATTGTCTACTTACCTCATCTAAATCTTGCTACTTTAATCTTGAATTGTTGGAAAGGAATTGGATCCAAATAAAGTTGGAGTTGTGTTGCCTTAACTGTTATGGTTTTTCTGCCGGCACATGGTCTCCTACACATTAGCCCAGTAATCTCCCTAGGCCTTGGCCACTCAGAACAACAATTTTCATCTTTTATAACATGTTGAGGGTAATTGCCGCCCTGGGTCCTGGCCAGAGGCTACATATTTAAATATTGTCATCTTATTCTGTCCTGAACTGAAGAAGTGGCATTTAATTCTCAAATGTTGGTCAAAAAGGAGGCAATTTTATGAAGGCTTTTTGCACGTGTCAACATAAATGCATAGAAGGTCTATTATAAAATCCCAGTGGTGGAAAAATATGCGTACTGACATGAGTGTGTGTGCTTTGCTGGTAGGCACAGCCAGGGGTGCTCTCTGGGTGGAGCACAGGCAGATTTGGCAAGTATACAGGTAATTTATTGAAGTATGTGCATAAACTAACATATTTTAGAATCTACACCTGGACACCTCCAGAGCAGGTGTAAATCTCTGTCCCTTATGCCATTTTATGAACACACATAGGGGTATGTCTACTAAAGAGCATTAAGCTTTTGCAGCTAACACCAGGTGCTGGCTCCAAAAAGCTTGCATTAGCCTGCGGTATCCGGAGGGGACGGTTCACAGCGTTTCCCCTACAGATGCGTGGAGATGATGCAGGGATCATGGGTGGCTGGCTGACTTTGGGGAGGTGGCGTTAGCTACTTCCAGGAAGCCTGCAAATTCTGTTGATTACTGCGCGATGCTAGCTTCCACGGTAATCACCCATTGCAGGCACACCCACTCTTCTCCCTAATCCTGCCCAAGCCAGTACCACGTAAAATTCAGACATCGTGGAAAAGCTCTATGATGTCTGCATTTTTTCCATATTAGCTGCTGCCACCGAATGATAATTCTGCGTTATCACCACAGTAGCCGCTAACACTCTTTTGTAAAGATGCTCCATAGGTGCCTATGTATCTTTATAAACTAGGAACTTTGTTTAACCTATTATCCTAGGTGCCCTGTTTCAAAATTCCACCTTCAAAATGTATGGTTACACCAATATTCGTTTTGTTTTAATAAACGTTATTTCTATACCTACAAACCCATCAAGAGTATGTGAGCAGACGGGGATGCAAGGATCATCACAGGATTTCATCCTATCATAATTTCCAAAATGGTTTCATGCACCTTTCATTTTAATAGCTTTCTGCTTTGTTTTTGAACTTTTGTTAATAGAGGTGGTCTGTTTCAGGAAAACAAAGATTTTATGTACATTTATTAGATAACTAGTGATTCAGAAAGATGAGCAATAAAATCCCAAAATGTGCAGATGTATTATGTCAAAATGTAACCGTACCTTAGTGAACACTTATAATCTCATTTACAGTAAATATGCCTCACAAGATATATGAAAAATAGCAAGCAACATCATAGGGTAAGGGTGTATCAGTAAAAAATGGTTTTAACCATAAATTGTTTCTACAGAAATGTTTTTTAAAATTGTATTCAATGTATTTTCCTACAGGAAATTTAACTTTATTCATTTATTTTCTGGGCTGTAGCTCACACCCTTTCAGTAGTAATTCAAGATGAGCTACAATTAGAAAAATCCCGTGTCCCATGAGGGCTTAAAATCTAAGAGGCCGATTTTCAGCAGCAGCGGCTTCGCTATTTAAAGCACATAATCATCACTGTTTTAATAAAGCCTGGATAATTCAGAGCTAGAATTTATCCAGCATCCGGCACCAAATAGCTGCTTTCCACCGGTCAGCACATCATCCTCAGGTTAACATCAATATTTAGCCACTAACTGGACAGAGAAAACTGGTTAAAGTTAGGGCGGTTGTTGGCGGCTCCTCCTCCTCGCCCATCCCGCTCCACGTAGGTGTACCCCAGGGATCCATCTTGGGCCCCCTCCTTTTCTCTCTCTATACCCAAGCCCTTGGCGCGCTTATCTCCTCCCACGGCTTTCAGTACCATCTCTACGTCGATGACGCCGAAATCTACCTCTCTACACCTACTATTTCTCCAGTAACCCAGTCCAAGATCTCTGCCTGCCTCTCTGACATCGCCGCCTGGATGTCTCTTCGCCGACTGAAACTGAACATGGCTAAGACTGAACTCCTTGTCTCTCCCCCCCCCCCCCCAATTCCTACCCTCCTCTTCCCCCTTTCTCAGTCTATGTGGACGGAGGTACTATCCTTCCTGTTCCCTCGGCCCGCAACCTAGGGGTTATCTTTAACACCTCTCTCTCTCCTTCTCCGCACATATCAGGCATGTAGCCAAGACCTGCCGTTTCTTCCTCTACAACATTGGCAAAATCCGCCCCTTCCTCTCTGAACACACTACCAAAACCCTTATCCACGCCTTAATCTCTTCTCGCTTCGATTATTGCAACCTACTCCTTGCTGGCCTCCCCATCAGCCACCTCCTTCCCCTTCAATCTATACAAAATCATGCTGCTCGAATAATCTTCCGCCAGCCTCACCACGCCCACATTACTCCTCTTCTCAAATCGCTTCACTGGCTCCCTGTCCAGTTCTGCATCCAATTCAAACTTCTCCTACTGACCTATAAATGCATTCACTCGGCGGCCCCTCAATACCTCTCATCTCTTATCTCTCCCTACATCCCCTCTCGGAACCTGCGCTCCGCTAGCAAATCACTTCTATCAATGCCGTTCACCCGCACCGCTAACTCCCGACTTCGCTCCTTTCACCTTGCTGCACCTCACGCCTGGAACAGCCTACCTGTGTCTATACGCCAGGCACCCTCCCTGGCCCTCTTCAAATCCAGGTTGAAGACTCACCTCTTCACCGCTGCTTTCAGATCCTGACTTCTATCCTTATCTTATCTTAACCCCTTCAACTCTCATGACCATATTTTATTGACCTTACTGTGCCTTGCACTAATCTGACCTTTACCCTGTAATGTTCTGACTAGATTGTAAGCTCCGATGAGCATGACTCTGACGGGCAGGGACCGTCTCTTGCATTCTGGCTAACTCTTGTTGATTGGCTGTACAGCGCTGCGTGCGTGGCGCTCTTTAAGTGATAAGTAGTAGTAGTAATAGTAGTTAACTGGTTAAACCGCACTGATGTCGAATAGCGTGGTATAAAAGAGACTGCAAATAAATAAATAATCTATCCGATTAGTGGCTGAATATTATCGTTAACGGGATAGTTGGCCGGCACTGCCCTCAGTTCACTCTCAGACCATCTCAGTTTTTACCAGACCTTTGTGTTTACATGGCATTGTCCAGATAGAATTGCTGAGTACCGGGGATCAGTGCATTTTAGTCAGTTAAAATGCTTTGAATATTGGCCGCTAAGTTTCTGCCCGAGGCAGAGGAAGATTAAGTAACTCATGTAAGGTCACTTGTAATGTCATGATTTTCTGAAGGAACATAAGAACATAAGATATGCCATACTGGGTCAGACCAAGGTCCATCAAGCCCAGTATTCTGTTTCCAACAGTGGCCAATCTAGGTCATATGTACCTAGCAGTTTCCCCAAGGGACACAGGTTCCACAATGCTTGTATTGGTTCAAGCATTGATATCCTGGGTCCCTTCTTAATAATGGCTTATGGACCTTTCCTCCAGGAACTTGTCCAAACCTTTTTTAAACCCAGCTACATTAACAGCCTTTACTACATCCTCCGGTAACAAATTCCAGAGTTTGATTACACGTTGAGTGAAAAAATATTTTCTTTTATTAGTCTTAAATAGTTTACCCTGTAGCTTCATTGCATGTCCCCTAGTCTTTCTATATTCTGATAAGGTAAACAATCGATCTACGTTTACCCGTTCCACTCCGCTCATTAATTTATAGACTTCTATCATATCTCCCCTCAGCCGTCTCTTTTCCAGGTTAAAGAGCCCTAACCTTTTGAGCCTTTCTTCATAGGAGTATCCTTCCATCCCCTTTACCATTTTGGTGGCTCTTCTCTGAACCTTTTCTAATAACGCTATATCCTTTTTAAGATACAGTGACCAGAATTGCACACAATATTCAAGCTGCGGTCTCACCATGGAACAATATAGAGGCATTATAATATCTTTTGTTTTATTTTCCATTCCTTTCCTTATCATACCTAGCATTCTATTTGCTCTCTTGGCCGCCGCTGCACACTGGGCCGAGGGTTTTAAACATGGTATCCACAATGACGCCTAAATCTTTTTCCTGGGTGGTGGTTCCTAATGTGGAACCTTGCATCGTGTAACCATAGTTTGGGTTGTTCTTCCCTAGGTGCATAACCTTGCACTTGTCCACATTAAATTTCATCTGCCATTTTGATGCCCAGTCTTCCAATTTATCAAGATCCTCTTGCAATTTTCCACAATCCTCTTGGGTTTTAACAACTTTAAATAGTTTTGTCTCATCTGCAAATTTGATAACCTCACTCGTTATTCCACTTTCCAGGTCATTTATGAATATGTCAAAAAGCAGCGGACCCAGCACAGATCCCTGGGGTACACCACTATTCACCTTTCTCCATTGGGAAAATTGGCCATTTAGCCCTACCCTCTGCTTTCTATCTTTTAACCAGTTCCTGATCCACAATAGTACACTGCCTCCTACCCCATGACTCTTTAGTTTTGCCAAAAGTCTCTCATGAGGGATCTTGTCAAAGGCTTTCTGAAAGTCCAGATACACAATATCAACCGACTCACCTTTGTCCACCTGATTATTCACTCCTTCAAAAAAACATAACAGATTAGTAAGACAAGATCTTCCTTCTCTAAAGCCATGTTGGCTGTCTCTTATTAGTTCATGACTATCTACATGCTGAGTAATTTTATTCTTTATGATGGTTTCTATCATTTTTCCCGGTATTGACGTCAGGCTCACCGGTTTGTAGTTTCCAGGATCACCCCTGGAACCCTTTTTAAAAATTGGTGCTACATTGGCGATCCTCCAATCTTCAGGTATTAGAGATGATTTTAATGATAGTTCACAGATTACTAATAGCAGGTCTGCAATCTCATATTTCAGTTCTTTCAATACCCTTGGATGTATACCATCCGGCCCAGGTGATTTGCTACTCTTCAGCTTATCTAATAGTTGTAATACATCTTCTCGATGTATCGATATTTCCTTCAATTCTTTTGCACCTTTAAATACCACTTCAGTCATGGGTAACATCCCTACATCTTCCTCAGTAAAGACTGAAGCAAAGAATTCGTTCAGTCTCTCCGCTATCGCCTTGTCGCCTCTCAGTGCTCCTTTAACCCCTTTATCATCTAATGGACCAACTGACTCTCTCACAGGTTTTTTGCTACGAATGTACTTGAAAAGGTCTTTACTTCGCGTTTTTGCTTCTGCAGCAAGCTTTTTCTCAAATTCTCCCTTTGCCTGCCTTATCAATGCCTTGCATTTGACTTGCCAGTGCTTGTGCTGTTTCCAGGTTTCGTCGTTTGGCTCTTTTTTCCAGTTCCTGAAAGATGCTTTTTTGGCAACAACAGCCTCTCTGACCTCAACTTTAAACCATGCTGGCAGTTTTTTGGACTTCTTTCCACGTTTCTTAAAGCATGGAATACAGCTGGTCTGGGCTTCCAAGATAGTATTTTTCAACAATAGCCAAGCCTGATGTACGTCTTTAACCTTTGCAACTGCTCCTTTTAGTTTTTTCTTGACTGTTTTCCTCATTTTATCATAGTCTCCCTTTCGAAAGTTAAAAGGTAGTACTGTGGATTTCCTTACTATCCCTCCTCCACTAATTAAATCAAAGGTGATCATGCTATGATCACTATTGCCAAGTGGCCCCAACAACCTTATCTCTTGCACTAGATCTGGTGTTCCACTAAGGATTAGGTCTAATATGGCTTCCCCTCTGGTCGGTTCATGAACCAGCTGCTCCAAGAAGCAGTCATTTATTTCATCTAGGAACTTTATCTCCCTAGCATGTCCTGACGTGACACTGACCCAGTCGATACCGGGGTAGTTGAAATCACCCAATATTATTACTGTGCTGTAACTTTTGTTAGCTTCCTTGATTTCTTTAAGCATTTCATCATCCATTTGGTCATTCTGGCCAGGCGCTCGATAGTACACCCCCACTGCCATTGCCTTCCCCCTTTTACATGGAATTTCAATCCATATAGATTCTACAGCAGATTTTGTTTCCTGCAAAACTTTAATCCTTTCTGACTCAATGCCCTCTCTAACATAGAGAGCAACCCCTCCACCAATTTGATCAGCTCTATCATTACGATATAGTTTGTACCCAGGTATCACAGTGTCCCACTGGTTGTCGTCCTTCCACCATGTCTCTGATATTCCAATCATAACTAACCTTTCATTTAGTGCTATATATTCTAACTCTCCCATCTTATTTTTTAGACTTCTAGCATTTGCATACAAGCATTTTAGAGAATGTATTTTATCCATATTAATTTGTCTGTTAGACATGAGTAATTTGGGATCTTTAAGCTCTGTCTGCTCCATACTTGAGGGCATTTGGGCTACTTTACTCTTTTGTGGAACCTCTCTGCTTTTGGTAGTATCCTTCAAAGATACATTCTTCTGAACCATCTGCTCTTGGGCGACTGTCGGCTTTCCCCTAATATCTAGTTTAAAAGCTGCTCTATCTCCTTTTTAAAGGTTAATGCCAGCAGCCTGGTTCCATCCCGGTTAAGGTGAAGCCCATCCCTTTGGAAGAGCCCCTCCTTTCCCCAGAATGTTCCCCAGTTCCTAACAAATCCAAACCCCTCATCTCTGCACCACTGTCTCATCCACGCATTGAGACTCCGGAGCTCTGTCTGCCTTTTGGGTCCTGCGCGTGGAACAGGAAGCCTTTCGGAGAATGCTACCCTAGAAGTTCTGGATTTCAACTTCCTACCTAAAAGCCTAAATTTAGCCTCCAGAACCTCCCTACCACATTTTCCTATGTCATTGGTACCAACATGTACCAAGACAGCAGACTCCTCCCCAGCACTATCTAAGACCTTATCTAGGTGGCGCGTGAGGTCCGCTACCTTCGCACCAGGCAGGCATGTTACCAGGCGATCCTCACATCCACCAGCCACCCAGCTATCTACATGCCTAATGATCGAATCACCAACTATAACGGCTGTCCTAACCCTTCCCTCATGGGCACATGGCCCTGGAGAAACTTCCTCGGTGCGAGAGGGTTTTACATCACCTGGAGGACAGGTCCTAGTTACAGGATCACTTCCTGCCACACCAGGGTGATGCTCTCCTGTCACGTGACCTCTCTCCTCCATGGCAACAGGGATGCTGCCAGACTGGAGGTGGGACTTCAGGACTATATCCCTGTAGGTCTCGTCTATGTACCTGTCTGTCTTATGCTTTCCAAGTCTGCTACTTTAGCCTCTAGAGAACGGACTCGTTCCCTGAGAGCAAAGAGCTCCTTGCACCTAGTGCACACGTAAGACCTCTCACCAACTGGGAGAAAATCATACATGTGACACTCAATGCAAAAGACTGGAAAGCCCCCATCCCGCTGCTGGACTGCTGTCTGCATCTTAGTTATAAGTTTGTGTTTAGATCTAAGTTCTTTACTTACTAAGGGTTGCTATGGATATTTATACTATGGATAAATTATAGCTCTTAGCTGGTGCTAGGCTCTAACTTCTTATGAAATTTAAAGTACAAGCTCTCTGCTGGGTTCTAAATTTAACCAGAAAGCTCTTTTCTGTGTTGTAAATTTAAGCTAAAAGAACTTTGCTGATGCTAGGCCCTGAGTGACTATTAAATGTAAACTACAAGCTCTCTGCTGGGTTCCAAATGTAACCAGAAAGCTCTCTTCTGTGTTTTAAATTTAAACTAAAAGTACTTTGCTGTTACTAGGCCCTGAGTGACTATTAAATTTAAAGTACAAGCTCTCTGCTGGGTATGAAATGTTATCAGAGAGTTCTCCTCTGTGTTTTAAATGTAAACTTAAACTGCTGCTACTAGGCCCTGACTGATTTAACAAAAATAGTGGATCACAGATTAATTAGCTTTAATACAAAGAATTCCTTTTAGAAAGTTACCAGAAGTAAATACTCACAGTTGCAGATCTCCCTCCAGAAGCAACAGTCCCCCTTACCAGTCTTTCAATGTTATCCAATCCTTTTAAATTACCTCATCACCATTAAGCAAGAATGCCCTTAATGATGGCAATGATGTATTTTAAAGAACAATTAAATAACACTTGACACTACAAAATGGTTCTTGAGTGTTTCCTATAAACAGAGCAGCTCATTTATTCACTGCCTACTTTGAGTATTGCTAAATGTATCTTGGATATCTGCTGCTGGTATCATGATGGCATGAAGAATAAAGTTCAGCAATTAATTTGCAGTTGATAATTTGATTAGCATCATCTAATGCGCTTGTGCCTGTCTTTTGAGAGTCCTAGCCCTTTCAGGGAGGTCAGGGTAGCATTTGCATTGATTTGATCACTGGCATAGAGTTTCTCGAGTTTTTAAGTTAGCCTAATAGTAAACTCTGGCCTGCTTCCTGTTCGCTGCTCTTTTCTGCTACATATGGAAGTGAAATGACATGGAGAACACCCAAGCAATAAGAAATTATTCTCCGTGGAAGCTGGTTGCAGACCCGTGAGAATGTTCAGTGTCGAGTTATGCCAGTGATTTCTTATTATCTCACTATTTTAAGCTTTAAGACTGCCTGATGCCGTCTGCTGTTTTTGCAATAACCCCTACTTAACTTCAATTAACCTTAGGAGCATAAATGTGGGCTATGATAGGAATTCCACAGTCTGATTGAGAGGATGCTTCAGACAGCAGGGTAGGGAAACAACCCAGAATTTAGCAATAAACTGGGCTGAAAATTTTGTTCATCCAGTTTTACTTACCCAGTTCTAGGAACCCTTCCTGGGTTTATGGGAAACAACATTTTCCATGTGTGAATGCCCTGTTGGTTTGAGAGCTCTCAGCTTTCATTTGAGCTCATAACTCCTTCAGTGGCGCATTAACTACTGGGAAATGACGTTCCTCCAAAGTCATTATTCCTTAAAAAAAAACAGCACCAGAACTCATAAAACTAGTTAGTTGACCCTAAAGTCTTCTGAAACTTGCAAGGTTTCTGTTGGTGCACATTAATCTAAATTACTCAAACTGTCACCATTAATAACTGAACAGTCTTTGTAGCATCTTATTTTGCTGTCATACTGCAAATGGGGCTATGGACAAGGGGCGTTACTAACACTGCTCACATTTGGAAATTTGGCTGATAAAAGCTAGCAAGCATGGAGCTCCCTTTATGGAATTCTCTGCCTAGGAGCTGCACGTAGATGTGAATTATCCATCTTTTAGACATCAATGCAGAGCTTGTTTTTAAGATGCACTTTTAATGATGTGAAAGTTTAACATAGTAAGGGACTCGCTGTAGAATATTTGTTTAGCTGTGGACTAATTGCTAGGTATCAATTAAAATTAGCTAATTGCCACTTAAGCATTGCTGAAGTTATAATATGTTTTCTTTGCTAAAGCTTATGACAGACTTTCTTTGTACAGAGTTGATAGTTTTAATTTTACTGATGACTTAGTATTAAATAATTTTGCCTAATATTCAACTCTTTATATTTTTAATCTCTATGCAATAGAAAATTGTTACCCCCTAATCTTTGCTTTTTAGCATGTTCTGTGTAAGAAAATGTGTCTTATGTTATTATCAGACAAGGGATATTTGTGTGTTTCAAAGGTTTTGTCTGTCTAGCTGGTATAATGTGAATTGTTTAATCAGTGTATTTTTATTTTTTATTAAATACATTTGTATACGTTGGCTCCCAATGGAGACTCCAAGACAGTTCACAACAAGAATCAATCATACAGCCTTGCCTTCCAAAAGGTTTCATACCACTGTACATTTTTTGCACTTTCTGCTGTCTAATACAGTTTAAAATGCATTAAAGATGGAGTTTGTTTCACCGATTTACACAATATATGCTACATTTTCCACATGAAGAACAATTATAAAAATATTCACAATTTCAGAATAAGAAACCAAAGTCTTAGGGCCTCTTTTAATAAAACTTATTAGCTGGTTAACATGCGGGAACACTGACATGTGAGCATGCATGCCACCCCAAGCTAAAACAGGATGGGGCAATAAATGGGTGGAGAGTGCATTAGTGCTAGCGCCAGGGCAATTGCTGAGTGCTCAACGTCAATGTGGCTCTTAGCGTGGGTTCACATGACTCTTTCATAGGAGCCGTTAAGTGAACCTGCCTTGGCAGAGCACATGTTCGAGTGGCCTGTCACCCGACGGCGGCCGGAAACATACTGGTCACACTCCCAATAGATAACATGGAGGCTTTGCAGTTGACATATGTTTGGCACATTAATTACAAATCCTTGAGGACTAATTGCATTAGTCTTCATGCCCTTTGTTACACCTATGTATGCTGATGGTTTCAATCCTTCCTGCCAGGGCGCTCCTTTTCTGTGTAGGTCTCTGGTGAGTCGTCTTCTTTCCCCCTCCGCTGTGGGGTTCCACAAGGTTCCATTCTCACCCCATCTTATTCAATATTTTCCCGAGTCCATTACTCACCAAGATTCAAGGCATGGGGGTTACAACATATGTCTACATGGATGACATTCTCCTTATCTCTGTTGTTGATGGTATCACTCCTAACTTAGCCACGATTAGCCTGCATTTGATCTCCGATTGACTGAATACCAACTGATTTCAACTAAACCCCAAAAAATCCACAGCAACTTGGATACCCCAAGCTCCTGATATTGCCCCAACAATTCAGGGTCAACCTATTGCATTAGTATCATACTTTAGATACCTTGGTGCTTTTCTCGATTCAGATCTTTCTTTCACTCATCATGTTGGTCAAGTAGTCAAATCTTCCTTCAATTTCTTGCATTGCTTTTGAGCCATCCAACCCTTCCTAGAGATCTCAGCGCAGTTTACCATCATTCTCAGCATAGTAATCTCTAGACTTGATTACTGTAATTCTGCATTTGCTATTTTATCCTCTGCTGGCCTTAGAAGAATTCAAACAGTATAGAATACAGCTATCCATATGCTCACTCAGGCCTGGAGGTATGACCATGCAACTTCTCTACTCTTTCAGTATCACTGGTTGCCGATAAAATATCATGTCTAATACAAGACTCTCCTTCTCACTTATAAAGCTTTATATAAAATGGCGCCAGAGTACCTATTTCTCTAGTCATTCCTTACTGTCCAGCGTGTTCTCTCCGATCTACGCACAGTAACAGGCTTTGTCCACCTTCACCAACTCAAGCTAGGTTCGAGGTTACCATGTGCTCTGCCTTTTTCTTCCTCACACCGTCGCTGTGGAATACTCTTCCTGCTGACCTTCGCCTGCAATCCTCCCTCAATCATTTCAAGACTGATCTGAAGACTTAAATTTTCAGGCAGGCATTTGTATGCTCAGGGGTAATGCTGGGGCTTGCCCCTCACCTGGAAGACGACCTTCTGATTGTGACTGACTCTCTTGTCTGAATATTCTCCTAGATAGATGTTTCTGTTGAATGGTCTCTTTCCATTTTTTTCTCCGTTTCTTTCTGTCCTATCCATTTGGGCTGTAGTTCCTTTCTTCTCTTCTTTTATTTTTTATTTGTAAATCGCTTTGTACACTTGGTAAAAGGTGGTATAGTAAATCTTAAGAAAACAAACAGGGTACTCGCTTTGGTCATTAGCAGGTTAGACTACTGCAACATTTTCCTGGCCAATCTCCCCAATTATCAACTCCAAAGATTACAGCGCATCCAGAACACCGCAGTGCGTCTGGTCACCTTTTCTCGTTCATTCGATCATATCACCCCGATTCTTCTCCAGTTACATTGGATGCCCCTTCGATACCGTTTTCACTATAAATTTTTGATTCTGATTCATCGCGCTATCTATACCTGCAACCCCCTCTATTTAGCAGACTGCATTTCTTTACACTCTCCTCACCGTCAACTTCACTCAATCCATACTAACCGCCTATCCCTACCTTCACCTTCCCAAGCCCACCTGGAACAGACACGCCACTCAGCTTTTTTCTTCCTCGGACCATTATTGTGGAATATGCTGCCAACTCACCTCCGGTTAGAATCATCCTATCCTCAGTTTAAGTCGTTGCTCAAGACTCATCTCTTTCAGAAAGCATTTGACCTCTCCCCTGAGGCCCTTCCCTGAGTACTGCCTGTCCCTGTCTTTTGTCCTGTCTAAAGCCACTTTCCCTTACCCTTGTCTTTATGGTCTGTGTTGCCCGGCTGGGCTAACCTGTTTTATGATTTGTTATTAGTGTGTAGTGCCTCTGTCCTACTCTGTTCCCCTCTTTCCTGTCTATTTTTTGGCGTTCTTTTTCTTGGTTTGCAGTGGTTAACCAGTTTTTATTGTACACCGCTTAATGTTCTTACAACAGCGGTCTATCAAATACTAATAAAGATAAAGACAAACCCAAATAAGCTCCACTTCCAAAAATTGCATTTACGAGGCCCATAAAAAGTTAAATAGAGCCCATTTGTGTCCAATCATGCTTGCTGAGCTGACTCTAGTAGGTCTGGAAGAATAATTAAGCTGTCCTGTGGATGTTAAGGTCTAAATATGCCAAACAAGGGGCTGCCGAAAGTACTCTGAGATAAATGTAGTCAAAGGAACACATTGAGGGAAGGCTATAAGAATTTCAGTGTGTTTCAATATCCTCCTGAGTGACTGTTAGGTCCATCACGGTAAAACAGGAACAGTTTGACACTACTAAGACATTTTCGCAGTCAGACCATTCCTCCAAATTTATTGGGCATGGGTAAAGACATTTACAGCAACATAGTAGATGATGGCAGATAAAATCAAAATGGCCCATCCAGTCTACTCAGTAAGGACTCAAGGCAGCAAAGTGTGTGGCCATTAGTACAGCATCTGCGCAGAATGCAGGAAGGGCTCTAATGCAAACAGTCAACGCACAAATGCCTGCGCTAAGCACGCAGAACATGTAAATCCATTTACATGGATGGAAATTAAGGAATTAGCTATGCAGCACAGATGCAGAGAAGTGTGCAGAAGACCAGAAGGCTGAGCTCAATGCTGGGGTTTTAACACAAGGTCTGAGCAGACGTTAAGGATTAGCTCATAGCCTGTGATCAGTGCTGGTGAGGAATTCATGCTGTTTCTTTTTTAATGAACATGGATATTCTGAGCAGAACTGTGTAGAATAATATTGCTGTTTATATCCACAGGGTTGCTAGGAATCTGCAGTGACTCGACAGCACTTAGCACATGTGCCAATCCAGCACATGCACATGTGTACCAAACAGCGTAGTTACTCACCTGTATCAGGTGTTCTCCGGGGATAGCAGGAATCAGTCCTCACATACAGGTGGCATTGGCACAGACAGAGCCCGCATGGTAGCTTCTCCCCAGCTTTCAAAGAAAGCCTTTGGGGGATGCACCAAGCATGTGTGGTCCCCTTCCCGCCCAAGGGTGCCATTTTGCCTCAGTAAGATGACATAGCTCAAAGGCAAAAAAATGACACAAAAAGCAACTGCACTGGGGGAGGCAGGGTTATGAGGACTGATTCCTGCTGTTCCCAGAGAACAGCTGTTATACTGTAGATGAGTAACTATGCTTTCTCTGGGAACAAACAGGAAGTCAGTCTTCACCTATGGGACTCCCTAGCTACAGGCTACCGAAAAACCTATAAAAAGACATGGGTGACCAGGAAAAGGTTAGCTGTGAGCAACAGCGATGAGTCTTTGAGAAGACAGACTTCCAAGTGGCCCAAATGTCCAGAGAGAACCTGAACACACAAGAGCTAGAGGGCAGGAGTTGCCTACACCCCGAATAGATGACACAGTACTGCCTGGCCAAAGGCAGTGTCCCTCTCTAGGCAGTAATGAGCTGTGAAGGTATGGACTGAGGACCAGGTGGTGGCCCGGCAGATTTCAGACAGAGGAACGAAACACAGGTTTGCTACGGAGGCTACTGTGACCCAGTGCTAAAGTGACAGCCCAGCTGGCTCAAAGGCAAAGGCAATGCCACCCAGAGTACACTTGGTCATCGCTGCCCCCAGCCGACTGTGGTCATAGGAGATGAAAAGCTTTGAGGCTGTGTGGTGGTCCTGGATGCATTGGAGGTAGGAGGACAGGGCCCTCTTACAGTCCAGAGTATGGAGGATGGTCTCCACCCTGCTGGCATGAGGCCATGGAAAGAGTTGGGAAGCACCACCTCCTGGTTGAGATGGAAAGGGGACATGACATCTTGGGGTGCGTGCGGAGAACAATCCTGTTCTTATAGAACCTCGTGTAGGGTGGATCTGCTACCAATTCCTGGATGTTGCAGACCCTGCAAGCTGAAATGAGTGCCACCAAGAATACAACCTTCCAGGAAAGGTACCGTAGGTGGCATATTTATTTATTTATTTAGGTTTATACCGCACTATTTATAATCAGCACGGTTTACATATAGCCAGGGCCTAACATGGTGGGCCAGTGAGTTGCAATAGTACCACATTGAGGTCCCACTCTGCCATCGGTGGGCGGACAGGAGGCTTGGACAACAAGAGACACCGCAGGAAGCGGGTCACGAGAGACTGGATGGAGAGGGACTTGCTCTCAATAAGGTGGTGGTGTGCCGCAAGTACACTCAGGTGCACCCTGACAGAGTTGGAGTTCAGTCCTGCCTGAGGTAGCTGAAGCAAATATTGCAGCACAAGCTGCAAAGAGCATGAGAATGGGTTGACCCTTCGCTCTGTGCACGCATTGAGAATCTGTGCCATTTGAAGACATAAGCCTATCTTGTGGAAATCCTATAGGAGGCCAGGACCACCTCCTCCACCTCCCCTGAAAGGTTGAAAGGGGACAAGGTTACCCTTTGAACAGCCTGGCCATTAGCATCAGAGACCCCAAGCTGGGGTGTAGGAGGGAGCCCTCCTCCTGCGAGCATGGTAACCATGGCTGTCTGCACCACTGAGGGGCTAGTACTATCAGGGATGTGCTATCATGTTGAACCTTGAACAAGGTCTTGGCTATCAGTGGCATGGGCGGGAAGGAGTAGAAAAGACCCTCCATCCACAGGATGAAGAATGCATCTGCTGCTACCTGACATGGGTGTGGCTGCCTGGAGCAGAAGTGGGGCAGTGGGGCATTGGCCAGGCTGGTGAAAAGGTCCATCTGTGCAGTCCCCCAGAGCTGGAAGAGCCGCTAGGCCACTCTGGGATCTAGCCGTCACTCATGCGGCTGGAGGACTCTGCTGAGCCTGTCCGTCAGGGCATTATCCTGGCCAGGCAAATACACCACCCACAGGAGCATCCCATGGTGGTTCGCATATGAGCAGAGAGCTACTGCCTCTTCGCAGAGGGTGTATGATCCTGTGCCCCCCTGCTTGTTTACACAGAACATTGCCATTTGATTGTCCGTCTGGACCAGCAGTGAATGGTGTTGCAGGCAGTGACGGAAGGCTCAGAGGGCCAAGGATATGGTCCAAAGCTCCAAGAGGTTGATCTGCTGCAGACTGTTCATCCGTGTCCAACTGCCCCGAGTGCAGAAGCCGTTGCAGTGGGCACCCCAGCCTAAGAGGGAGACGTCCATGATTAGGACCCTGTGGGGGTTGGGGGTCTGGAAGGACATACCGGCCAGAAAGTGCTGGGGGGCTTGCCACCAGGCAGGAGAGTCAGCCAGTTGGAGGGTCACCACCGCCCTTATCCCTTAGTCGACCTGTGGCCTGGGTCCACTGGGAACAGAGGCCCCATTGAGCCACCCTCATATGAAGGCTGGTGTCCAGGGTAACAAACTGTGGATGCATGTGACCCAACAGATGGAACAGAAGGCGGGCAGGAACAGTGGCAGAGCTGCACGGCCACAGCCAGCACCTTGAAGTGATCGACCCTGTGCCGAGGGAGAGACTTTGGCCTAAATGGTGTCCAGCCTTGCCCCTATAAACTTCAGACACTGTGTCTGGAGGAGATGGGACTTTGGGTAATTTATTCCAAATCCCAAGTGCTGCAGGATGAGGATGATGTGCGCCATTGCATGTTGCACCTCTATGGCAGTGCGGCCTCTTATGAGCCAGTCGTCCAGGTAGGAGAAGACAAAGGCTCCCTGGAGATGAAGGTAGGTTGCAACTACCATCAGTCACTTCGTGAATATCCAGTCAGAAGGGTAACATCCTGTACTGATAGTGGCTGCCTCCCACCATGAATTGGAGATATTTCCTGTGGTTGGGATGGATGAGGATGTGTGTTCACAACCTTTAGGTCCAAGGAGCATAGCCAGTCTCCCAGCTGGAGGTATGGCAGCAGTGTTTCAAGGGAGAGCATTTTGAACTTCTCCTTCACCAGGAACCTGTTTATATCCCACAGGTCCAGAATGGACCAGAAGCCTCCGGTCCTCTTGGGTACGAGAAAGTACTGGTAGTAGAACCCTTTGACCCTGAGGTGTACAGGCACCGATTCCAACACTCTGTCCTCGAGAAGGCCTGCGAGCTCCTGCAGTAGTAATGTCTGGTAAAAAGGAGTCCTGGGGGGCTCTCCTGGAAAGAACAGAGGGAGCGTATGTGCCAGATGGAGGAAGTAACCCTCCCTGACCACCTGCAGTGCCCAGGAGTCAGGGATGATGGATGGCCACAAGTGGATATAGAAAACCAGATGCCCCCATGTGGGCTGCACGGCTGGGCCTCCTGGGGGAAGAGAGGCTATGCCCAAGGAGTCAAAAAACTCCACCAGGCTGGGCTAGCACACTTTCCTATGTAATTAGTACCAACATGTACCAAGACAGCAGACTCCTCCCCAGCACTATCTAAGACCTTGTCTAGGTGGCGCATGAGGTCTGCTAACTTTGCACCAGGCTGTCCTCATGTCCACCAGCCACCCAGCTATCTACATGCCTAATGATCGAATCACCAACTATAACGGCCCTTCACTCATGGGCACATGGTCTTGTAAAATTCTCTCACACCAAGGTAGTTTCTCAATCATCTGGAGGACAGGTCCTAGCTACATGATCACGTCCTGCCACACCATGATGATGCTTTCCTATCACGTGACCTCTCTCCTCCATGGCAAAAGGGATGCTGCCAGACTGGAGGTGGGATTCAGTACTACATTCCTTAGGTCTTGTCTATGTACCTCTCTGTCTTCCTTATGTCCTCCAAGTCTGCAACTCTAGCCTCCAGAGATCAGACCCGTTCCCTGAGAGCAAAAAGCTCCTTGGCACCTAGTGCACATGTAAGACCTCTCACCAAATAAGAGAAAATCAAACATGTGACACTCAATGCAAAAGACTGGAAAGCCCCCATCTTGCTGCTGGACTGCTGTCTGCATCTTAGACTTAAAGTTGTGTTTATTTATTTAAGTTGTTTACTTATGTAGATTTGCTGGGAATACGTATACTAATAAAACTATATATAATATGTTTAATGGACTTGTTCACCTCAAGAATTAATCTCAGGTGCTTAATGTATGCTAGATGAGAATAAACAGCTGCACCTGAGAGAGAATATGGGCACCACCTTCCCTTTAAGATGTTTAGGAGTCTATAAAGTGTGGCAAAGTCAACCATTTTGAGCATGGGGGAGGTGAACAGCATAAGAAATTCACCTTAATCAAGGGGCCTCTGTTAGGTGTGCAGGGTCAAAAGGCCAGAGCCACAGTTCAAAGGCAGAAAAAACCCCAGCTGGAACAAGTTCCAGGAAATGCTTGACAGTGTAAGAAGGATAGGGGAGGACAAAAACCCTCACTCTAATAATTGCACTGATTATCATGATGTCAGAAGGCAGGGGGATTACAAACACCTGGGAGAGAAAGAGGTGGGGTTGGATCCCAGTGAGTATAAACCGTGGTTAAACTATGGAGAGAGCAGTAGGAGTAGGAGCTGGAAGAGGAGTGATTGCAGAGGACAGACTTCAGAGCAGCAAGGACGATGGAATGCTGGAGAAGCCAGAGCAGGTGCTAACTTCTGGAGACAGGCTGAGCTACCCATTGCTAAGAAAGGTGATTTCCCTGAATCACGTTTGCAACAAAGGTGGGAGCCAGGAAGGAGAGAAGCTTTCAGGCCACCAGAGAGGTTCTCAGCAGGGCACTCTCATCAAGTGGGTGAGTCAGAACCTATGCAATTGGGAGAAGAAGGGTCAGAGCTAGGGGCAGAAGAAGATTGTTCTTTATGCCAAGCTCTAGACTTAAAGTGTCTGAAGAAAGGCCAGCTTGGAAAGAACTGTTCCTCTTGCTGAAATAACCTCAGAGCTAAGCAGTGAAAAAGTAAATTCGTGTGTGTTTTAAAAGGAGGAATTTACTGCAGCATAAGCTAATGAAGTAAGGCTGTGATTCATGCTTCTGTGTCAGCTGTGTTGAAACTCTACAACGGAGAGAGTTAATTAGCTGTTAGAAGTGTTTGTGCTTTGCTCCTGTTTATAAGAGAAGCTTGCTATAAGAGTCTTGAGGCACTCCTGACTTACAACAAAAAAAGGAAATTAATTCCAATACCCACACATGCCCAATAACTATCCAACTCTGTAACACACTATAAATAGCCTCTGTAAATAGCCAATGTAAATAGTTTGACAGTTGTTTGCATTATCACCTGTACATAGTTGAATTCTACTGTTCAATGTAAATGTATACAGAAGTGTACAAGAATGTTAAATTGTTCCATGTAAACCGCCCTTGATCTTTGGAAGGGGCGGTATAAAAGAAAATAGATAAATAAAATAAATAAAAATAAATAACCTAAGTTTGGTTCTTCACCTGGAAGTGCAGCCTAGAGAGAATTATGGCTGAGTGAAGATAATTTTGCCATAGAAGAAGTAAAGTTTGTTTTTCTATTGCTCTGATTGACAAAGGACAATAAGAAAAGTGGCATCTGGTTATATGTGAAAAGTTATATGTGAAAAGTTAAAAAGGGACCCAGGATATCAATGCTTGGCCTAGTACAAGCACTGCAGAACCTGTGTCTTTTGGGGAAACTGCTAGGTACGTATGACCTAGATTGGCCACTGTTGGAAACAGGATACTGGGCTTGATGGACCTCGGTCTGACCCAGTATGGCATTTCTTATGTTCTTATGTTCTTATGTTTAGCTTCTGCAGTGAAGAGGACTTTAAAAGCCAATATTGAGTTCTGTTTGTTTTGCCACCAACCTGCTGAACCTTAAGCAAAAATCCTATAATTTAAAATTCTGTAAATGGTACCAGGAACCTGATCTGTTCTATTGTTTTCAAAATAAATTATTTTTCTGTCATAAGCCTTACCCTTGGTTTAACACGACTACAATCCTTCTACTTAAAGCATAAATGTTACAGCTGATAGAAGATGGTTCTCAACCACCACGCCCTCAACAACTAGAAGACTAGTGGTTTTGGCGTTGTGCTTGTGACAAAAGCTACGATTATCCCAGGGGTGGGTGGAAGTGGTGAGGGATGGAAAGAATAATGACCTATTAAAAGTCGGCTTGTTTACTGTTCTGTTGCGCCCAAGTCACATACAGTGCTGTACAGTCCACATTTTCTCCTTCTTCATTGCTATCTTAATGTTGGCCTTGCTTTATTTCCTGTGAAATTAGGTTCAAAACCTCAGACTAACTCAGTTGCTGAAACATTGAATTTTGTCATATCTTAGCTTCCAAATGCCCATCTATTATCATTGCTAAAACAACTCTTCTGCCACTAGGTTACTATTTCAAGAGTGAAGGGGTACAATATAATTATAATGCTTCAGATGTGTTGCAAATCAATGAAAAAGGCAGATGTTTTAATCCATCACATACCAGAGACTTTACCAAGCTTGCAATTTTGCATATCAGTGTCAATATGAAAACTCTAGAAGTTCATTCAACGTCAGCTTATTTATATAGTAAATTGTTCATTTAATTTTTTTAAAATCAGAATTACTTAAGAAAAAAATCAGCATATAAAAATTGACTTCTCTGCTGCTGCTATGGCAAACAGAAATCAACTCAATGAAAAAATAACTTTGTCATAGTCCAGATAGCCGGCACGTTTCACCAAATGACTGCTAGATGTCTAAAAAATAAATGGCAGAATAAGAATATATATAGCGCTAAATGAAAGGTTAGATATGATTCGCATTTCAGAGACCTGGTGGAAGGAAGAGAACCAATGGGACAGATGATACCTGGGTACAAACTATATCGCAATGATAGAGTAGATCAAATTGGTGGAGGGGTTGCTCTCTGTTAGAGAGGGCAGTGAGTCACATAGGATTAAAGCTTTTTGCAGGAAACAAAATACACTGTAGACTCTATGGATAGAAATTTCATGTAAAAAGGGGAAGGCGATGGCAGTGGGTGTGTATATACTACTGACCGCTTGGCCAGAATGAACAGATGAATGATGAAAGAAATCAGGGATGCTAACAAAAGTTACAACACAGTAATGGGTGATTTCAATTACCCCAGTATCAACTGGTTTAGTGTCACAGCAGGACATACTAGAGAGAGAAAGTTTTTATATGAAATAAATGACTGATTCATGGAGCAGCTGGTTCATGAACCGACAAGGGGGAAAGCTATTTTGGACCTAGTCCTTAATGGAACACAGGATCTAGTGCAAGAGATAAGGGTATTGAGGCCACTTGGCAATAGTAATCATAGCATGATCACGTTTGATTTAATAAATGGAGGAAGGACGGCAACAAAATTCATAGTACTACCTTTTAAATTTCAAAAGAGGGACTATGATAAAATGAGGAAAACAGTTAAGAAAAAACTGAAAGGAGCAGCTGCAAAGGTTAAAGATTTATATCAAACATGGATATTGTTTAAAAATACTATCTTGGAAGCCCAGACCAGTTGTATTCCACACTTTAAGAAAAGTGGAAGGAAGTCCAACAAACTGCCAGCATGGTTTAAAGATGAAGTCAGAGAGGCTGTTCTAGCCAAAAAAGCATCTTTCAGGAAATGGAAAAAGGAGCCAAATGACGAAAACTGAAAACAACATAAGCACTGGCAAAGAGGCAGGAAAAGAGAGAATTTGAAAACAAGCTTGCTGTGGAAGCAAAAACATACTAAAAACTTTTTCAAGGGGGGAGTGGAGCCGATCCTGCCGGTGGTGAAACAGCTGAGACCGCTGAGTGCTGGCTGACGTCAGAGGTGAGCCCTATTTCAGCTTGGGCTGAGCCACGGGACACCGGGGAGTGGAGCCAATCCTGCCGGTGGTGAAACAGCTCAGACCGCTGAGTGCTGGCTGACGTCAGAGGTGAGCCCTATTTCAGCTTGTGCTGAGCCGCGGGACGCGGTCACGGGCACGTCCTTTGGGCGCAAGACCGAAGGGGCGTGACCAAAGGGCAGACCATGCCCCTTTGGAGTACTTCGGAGGGACTGAGAGGTGGAAGTTTGTGACTCTGTAATGGGGAAGAAATGGAAGAAAATATTTCCAACTGTTCCAACTACGAAGGCTGCCAAGAATGAGGGCCCTATGGATAAACATCTGGTACGGCATGTTTTGGAGGACTGTAGTTTGGATGTGTCAGCTTTGGTGGGTTCTTCCTCCTTGTCCACCTCATCTCCAATTGGGGCTGTAACCCCACCCCTCTTGTTACAGCAACAGACTGTGCCGGGTGCAGGAGGTTTGGGAGGGTCTTCCTCTCCCCTTGCTCTGACACAGGATTTAGGATTATCTTCGGCTCAGGGAAGTCTATCTGCAAAGCAATTGCCTATACCTAAGGTGGTTAAAGTTGCGTCTTTGGGGGATAGTGAGGGGGGTTCCTCCATCCCACCTCAAGATGTGACTCAAAGATATTTGGGCAGTAGTTACTCAGACTGAAACTGTTTTAACTGGTACTATGAGACAAATTGAGCAATTTACTAGTGAGGCTGTAGCAAAATTTGAAGATTATGATGATCAACTAGTAGTGGTGGGTGATCGCCTGGGTCAGTTAGAAGCTAAAGTGAGTACCGTTCAGGTGGTTTTCGTAGCTTCTGTAAAAGAGAGTTTATATTTTCATAGACAGTTTGAGAAACTTGAGAATATGTCACGTTCTAAAAGTTTAAGGTGTTTAAATTTTCCTATTACGCACTATCTTTCCCCGTTGATCTTATTTTATAAATATTTGAAAGTAGTTTTGTTGTTTGAGCAACCTGAAGTTTTCAAGGTAGCGAATGTTTATTATGTGCCTAAGTTTAAAAAAACGACTGGAGATGGGGAAAGTGGTGGAATTGACCAGGCAGCCACCCCTCCTAGTTTAGATATTTCTGAATTTCTTGAATCTTCTTCAGATACCATTTCCGCTCGAGCAACTTTGATTATTACATTGGTATCTGAGATGGACAAGAATTCTATTATGAAGACATATTTTACTAAAAAAGATGCTTTATTTTGTGGACATAGGGTCACTCTCTTCCCTGATGTGTCACGGATGACTCAAGTTCGCAGTAAGGCTTTTTTTTTAGAGATGAAATCTTGTACACTGGCTATGGGGGCTACCTTTTTTCCTAAGTTCACATGCAAATGTGTAGTTGGCCATTTAGGGAAGAGTTATGGCTTTATGGAACCTGATCAATTATTGGTTTATCTTAATGATCAAGACTCTCAACAGGTTGTGACAAGTTAGTAATTTAGGGTTTTGATTTATTTGTTCATCTTACCGGTTTTAGATTTTTCTTTTTAATTTATTTATTTTTTCTTATGAAATTGTTTCCTGCTCTCCCATAATGTGGACTTGTATGTATACTATGTGGTTTAGGATAGATGTATGTTTTCTTTTTATCTGTCCTATTACTGTTTTTATTTTGGATATTACTGTTTCATATTGCTTGATTGCTTTGAATGCATAATATTGAAAATTTAATAAATATAAAATACAAAAAATCTTTTTCAAGTATTTTCATAGCAAAAAACCTGAGAGATCGTCAGCTGGACCATTGGATGATGGAGGGATAAAAGGGGCACTAAGAGGGGCAAAGAGACTGAATGAATTCTTTGCTTTGGTCTTTACTGAAGAAGATGTAAGGAAGTTACCCATGCCTGAAATGGTATTTAAAGCTGATGCAGCAAAAGAATTGAAAGACATAAATAACGATAAACCAGGAAGATGTATTACACTATTTGATAAACTGAAGAGGAGTAGCAAATCACCTGGACCGGCTGGTATACATCCAAAGGTGTTGAAAGAACTGAAAATATGAGATTGCAGACCTACTATTAGTAATCTGTGAACTATCATTACAATCATCAGTAATACCTGAAGATAGGAGGATGGCGAATGTAACACCAATTTTTAAAATGAGTTCCTGAGGTGATCCGGGAAACTATGGACCGTTGAACCTCACAGCAGTACCAGGAAAAATGGTATAAACTATTATTAAAAACAAAATTTCTGAACATGTAGATTGTTATGGTTCAATGGAAGACAGCCAACATGGCTTTAGCCAGGGAAAGTCTTGTTTTACTTATCTGTTATATTTTTTTGAAGGTGTAAATAAGCAGGTAGACAAAAGGGGGGGATGGGGGTCAGTCGATGTAGTGTATCTGGATTTCCAGAAAGACTTTGCCAAGGTCCCTCATGAGAGACCTCAGGCAAAATTAAAACATCAGGAGATAGGAGGCAATGTACTATTGTGGATAAGGAACCAGTTAAAAGATAGAAAGCAGAGGGTAGGGCTAAATGGCCAATTTTCCCAATGGAGAAAGGTGAATAGTGGAGTACTGCAGGGATCTGTGCTGGGTCCGCTGCTTTTTAAGATATTCGTAAATGACCTGCAAATGGGACTAATGAGTGAGGTAATAAAATTTGCAGACACAAAATAATTCAAAGTTGTTAAAACCCAAGAGGATTGAGAAAAATTGCGAGAGGAACTTAATAAATTGGAAGACTGGACATTCAAATGGCAGATGAACTTTAATGTGGACAAGTGCAAAGTTATGCACTTAGGAAAGAAGAAAAAAAATATATGGTTACACGATGCAAGGTTCCATATTAGGAATCACCACCCAGAAAAAAGGTTTAGATGTCATCATGGATAACACATTGAAACTCTGCCTAGTGTGCACTGACTGCCAAGAAAGCATAGTTACTCACCTGTAACAGGTGATCTCCGGAAACCGCAGGAATTTAGTTTTCACATATGGGTATCATCAGTACCGACAGAGCCTGCGTGGGAACGCTCCCCAGCGTCCAATAGGAAAGCTTTTGGGAGCATCCCACAGTGCCTGCGTGCTGCCTTCCCGCCTTTCCCAACTGTCCCTCTCCAGTTGAGTTTATAGCTGAGACAAAGAGAGAGTGAAAGAGAGAAAGAAAGAAAGAAAGAAAGAGAGATAGATACAACTCTTAGGGGAGGTGGGCGGGTTGTGAAGACTAAATTCCTACTGTTCCCGGAGATCACCTGTTACAGGTGAGTAATTATGCTATCTCCAGGAACAAGCAGGAATGTAGTCTTCACATATGGGGACTCCCTAGCTGCAGATGCCAGGAAGATGGCCCCAGAAAGTTGTGTGCCCTTGTGAAAGGGCTCCAATTCCCCCATGGATCTCTGGCATCCTACCAGGGATGGTGGTTAGGAGTTGATTAAGTCTGGAATAGGTGTTGAAGAACAGCCTGACCAAACAAGGCGTCCCAGCGGGAGTCCTTGTCTAAGCAGTAATGGGCTGTGAAGGTATGTACCGAAGCCCAAGTAGCTGCTCGACAGATGTCGTCAATAGACACAGAGTGTAGATGAGCCATTGAGGCTGCCATGGCTCTCACGTTGTGAGCTGTGACATAGCCTTCAAGAGGAAGGTTCTTACTCTCATAGGCAAAAGATATACACTGTGCAATCCAGTTGGACTGTGTCCTTTTCTGTGTGACTGCCACCATTGGAGGGGCAAAATGAGGCGATCTGAGTTTGCTATTTTGTCTGACAGGTAACCTGACGCCTGAGTCCACTGAATGGATAGGGTCCACTGGGCTGCCCTCATATGGAGGCGAGCATAAGGAACCACATGCACGGTGGATGCCATGTGGCCTAGCAATTGTAACATTTCCCGAGCAGTGAGATGAGGTTTGAGCACTGCTTGGGAAGCTAACTGTACAATGCGAAGGCATCGGGGCTGTGGAATGAAAGCCCTTGTCTGTCCGGTATCCAGATGAGCTCCTATAAACTCTAGGGATTGAGTGGGAGCAAGGTTGGACTTTGGGAAGCTTATGACAAGTCCCAAATACTGAAGGATGCGCATTGTGCGAGACAGAGCAACACTGGCTTCTGGCCTTGAAGGGGCTCGAATGAGCCAGTCGTCTAAGTAAGGGTAGACGAATATTCCCAGGGTGCTGAGAAATGCCGCTACCACAGTCATGCATTTTGTGAACACTCTTGGTGCAGAAGCCAGGCCAAAAGGAAGAACCCTGTATTGGTAGTGCTTTCCATGAAACAGGAATTGAAGGAACTTCCTGTGAGTTGGATGGATGAGAACATGAGTGTACGCATCCTGGAGATCTAGAGAACAAAGCCAATCCTGACTCCGAAGGTATGGCAGCAGAGTTCCTAGAGAAATCATTTTGAACTTCTCTCTGAACAGGAATTTGTTCAATTCTCCGAGGTCTAGAATAGGTCTGTGTCCTCCTGTTTTCTTTGGAATAAGGAAATAGGGGGAGTAGAACCCTGTACCCCGTTGAGGAATGGGTACCTCTTCTATTGCTCCTTGAGCAAGGAGCATTGTGACTTCTTGACCTAACCGGTCGTTGAGTGAAGCCTGAGAATTGAACTGTCTTACTATTGTAGGAGGGGGCATGCTGAGGAAATGAAGCTTGTACCCCCTCTTGTACAATGGACAGAGTCCAATTTTCTGCTGTTATCTGACACCACCTGGGGGCAAAATGACAATCTTTCTGGGATGGTGGAGGGTTCTGAGCCATTCAGGGCCAGGAAGGCAATGTTCTCTAGACAGGAGTCAAAGCCCCTGTGGAGGCTGAGTCTGCTGAGCTGGCTGAGGCTTAGCTGCTTTTGGCTTCCTTTGTTGCCTAGGTTGTTGCTGCCGCCCCTTTTGGGCAGACTGAACTGAACGATGTCCCTGCTGGGTATAGGAGGGATAAAACGTCGTCTTCTTGCTGAAGAATGGTTTCTTAGAGGATCTTTTCCTCGCAGGATCAGCTGTAGATTTGGACAATCTATCCAAAGTGATTTTTCCTGCCAATTCTTGCCAAAGAGATTCGCTCCTGTGCAAGGTATATTCCCCAGTTTGTCCTGTACCCAGATTTCCAAGTCAGATGCCTGGAGCCAGGCAATTCTACGTGCACCTATGGCAATAGCAGAAGTTCTGCTTATGCATTCAAAGCAGTCAAAGGCTGCACGATTCACAAACTTGGAAACATCCTGAGCATCTTTAACTCTCAGAGCAAGATAATCTTGCCTTTTATCATCAGGAAGAAGAGGGCTCATAAGCTCTAAGTCTCCTGTGACTTCTTTAAGGAACATTCCCATATACAAGATATAGGAACTGAACCTAGCAGAAAGCATGGAAGCCTGGAAGGATCGACGTCCAAAGGCGTCAAGAGTCCTATATTCACGTCCTGGAGGATTAGATGCATGCCTTTTTGCACTCTTCATCCATCTCATGGCTGATTCCACCACCATGGAATGGTGTGGTAATTGAGTCTTTTGAAACCCAGGACAAGGAGGGACTCGATAAATGGTGTCGAGTCTTCGAGAATGAGGAGATGTGGTTAGAGGTGTTTCCCACATCCTTAACATAAGATCATGCAAGATCTCATGAATAGGTAGGGTAGCTGCCTCCTTGGGAGCTTTTGGGTACTATAGGATTTCTAATTCCTTTGCCCTAGGCTCTTTTTCAGGAGCCACTGTGATGGAAAGACCTAGGGCCACATCTCGGATAAAATCCTGAAAGGACATATCCTCAGGCGGAGACATCCTATGCTGAGGAGAAGAGGAATCCTCGGGAAGAAGTACTCTGGTACCGGCAGAGCTTTCAGAGTCTTCCGACTCATCCGAGGATTCGAAGTATCTCTGATTCGGGTGATCGTGCAAGGCACGGTACCGGTACAGACTTGTCGATGCCGGATAGAGACGCATGACTCGGTACCGGTAGTATACCTGCCGATGTCGAAGCGGTCGGTGCTGGTACCGGTTGAATTGTCTGAAGCAGTTTCAGGGGCATCGAGGCCGTGAAAAGAGCCGCCAGACTGCGTTCAATAGCCAGGAATCTCTAGTCTATCGATGCTGCCGATGCTTGGGTATCGGTGCCGGTTAAAGCGACCGAAACCCCAGAGCATGGCACCAGTTGTTCTGCCGAGGTTGAAGCCTCGAGAACATCCTGGAGCCCCGTTAGTGCTTTGGAAGCCGAAGCCTCCCGTTGGGGCAATTTTGCTGGTGAAAGTCCCTCAAGGGCAACCCCAGAGGCATCTTGATGCTTAGAAGGAGATCTACCCTTTGAGGACCGGCTAGATTATGTTTAGTACCTGAGATCCATGAGAGGAAGATGAAGCCCTGGAGGACGTTGATGCCACGGACGCTGCATCGGAGGGAAAAAGGGTGCTAAGTTTAGCAGCCCGGTTTTGCCGGCCCCTTTTTGACATCATTCCACAGGCGAGGCACTCTGAAATAGAGTGGTCAGGACCTAAACATTTGAGGCACCACTCATGGGTGTCGGTGACGGAGATGGTACTTTTTAAAACCCGAAGCGGGTTTGTCCATGTTTAAGGAAAATATTGGGCCTAGTGCCCAAAATGGTGCGTGGCACCACAGAAGAAAGTTACTGAAGAAAGACTCCAGAAACAAAGTTTTTTTTTTTTTATAGAAAAAAGAAAAGAAGAACTGGTGGTACCGGTATAGCATCGAGGGAAGGCAGACGCGACCACAAAAAAAGAAGTATAAGAAGGGAATTTTCTGCAGTGACAGGATGTGCGACCTGTCTGCTCCGCAGAAAACGAAAAACTGGAGAGGGACAGTTGGGAAAGGCGGGAAGGCAGCACACAGGCGCTGTGGGATGCTCCCAAAAGCTTTCCTATTGGATGCTGTGGAGCGTTCCCGCGCAGGCTCCGTCGGTACCGACGATACCCATATGTGAAGACTACATTCCTGCTTGTTCCTGGAGATAGCAAATAGAATGCTAGGAATCATAAAGAAAGGAAAGGAGAATAAAACAAAGGATATTATAATGCCTCTGTATCATTTCATGGTGCAACCGCACTTCGAATATTGTGTGCAATTCTGGTCGCCCTATCTTAAAAAGGATATAACGGAATTAGAAAAGGTGAGTAACTATGCTTTTTCCAGGAACAAGCAGGAAGTCAGTCCTTACACATGGGACTCCCTAGCTACCGGCTACAGAGATCCTGTAGAAAAACACAGCCCAGCCGTAATCAGCCACAAGCAAGTCTGAGGAAAGAACCCTGCACCCCGTTAAGAATGGGTACCTCTTCTATTGCCCCTTGGGCAAGATGTGTTGAGACCTTGTGATCTAGCAGATTGTCTGCGGAGGTTTGAGAATTGAATTGCCTTAGAATTGTAGGAGGGGCATGCTGTGAAAATGGAGCTTGTACCCCTCTCCTACAATGGACAGTCTTCTGCTGTTATCTGATGCCATCTGTTGGCAAAGTGGCATCACCTGCCTGGGATATTGGGGGGGTTGGTGACCCCTCAGAGGCAGGAAGGCTAAGCTCTCTAGGAAGGAGTCAAAGCCCTTGAGGGGGCTAAACCTGCAGAGCTGGTTGGGCTCTCGGTCCTTTTGGCTTCTTTTGCTGTCTAGTTTGTCCCTTTTGGGCAACCTGACCCTGAGTTTGACTCTGCTGGGTATAGGAAGGATAACATTTCCTCTTTTTGCTAAAAGAGGGTTTTTTATAAGGCTTCTTTTTGGCTGGAGTGTCTGTAGATTTTGACAATCTATCTAGAGTGGTATTGTCAGCATCTAACTCGTTAAGCCTTTTCTTGCCAGTTCTTGCTGAAGAGATTCTCTCCCGTGCAAGGAATGTTGCCTAACTTGTCCTGTACCCAAGTCTCCAAGTCTGATGCTTCAAGCCAGGCAATCCGTCATGCCCCAATGGCAATAGCAGAGGTTCTGCTGATGCATTCAAAGCAGTCAAAGGCTGCACGATTCACAAACTTGGAGACATCTTGAGCATGCTTAACTAGAGCAAGAAAGTCTTGTCTCTTGTCATCTGGGAGAAGTGGGCTCATAAGCTCCAAGTCTCCTGTAACTTCTTTGAGGAACATTCCCATATATAGTATATATGAATTGATCCTAGCTGAAAGCATGGAAGCCTGAAACGTTTGGCGCCCAAAAGCGTCCAGAGTCCTGCATTCACGACCTGGGGGATTGGATGCATGCCTCTTTGCACTTTTCATCCTACCCATGGCTGACTCCACTACCATTGAATGGCGTGGCAGCTGAGTCTTTTGAAAATCAGGATATGGCGGAACTCGATACATAGAATCAAGCCTCCTAGAATGAGGAGATGTAGTCAGAGGTGTCTCCCACATTCTGAGCATCAAGTTATGCAGAATTTCATGGATGGGCAGAGTGGCTGTCTCTTTTGGAGCTTTAGGATATGAAGAATTTCCAATTCCTTTGCTCTGGGTTCCTGTTCAGGAGCTACCATGATTGAAAGGCCCTTGGCCACATCATAAATAAAATCCTGAAAAGACATGTCCTCTGGAGGTGACATTCTGCGTTGGGGAGAAGAGGGATCTTCCGCGAGAAACCTTCTGGTACCAACAGAATTGCCAGTGTCTTCGGAATCGGAGGATTCGAAGTATTCCTGACCACGATGCTCATGCAAAGCACGGTCCCCGTATCGATCTAAGTCGGTACCGAGTTGATCCGGTACCGATCTGTTGATTCCAGCCAAAGATGGCGTGGGAAGAATTCCCACCGGGGCCGGTACCGTCGGTACCAATACCGGTGTAGGTACCGGCATCGGTATCGATGTCGGTACTGGTGCCCGTTGAACCATAGGTGTCAACAGTACCGCAGCTGTGAGAAGAGCTGCAATGCTGCGTTCGATAGCGAGGAACCTCTGATATATCGATGCTGCTGATGCCTGGGTGTCGGTACCAGTGAAAACGGCCGGGACCACTGAGCATGGCACCAGTAGTTCTTGCCAGGTCGAGGCCTCGAGAACATCCTGGAGCCCCCTTGATGCTTTGGAAGCCGAAGCCTCCCATCAGGGCTGTTTTGCCGGTGTAGTTCCCTCAAGGGCAATGCCAATGGCCTCTCGATGCTTAGCAGGAGAGCTACCCTTTGAGGACCAGCTTTTTTGTTTAGTTACCTGAGATCCATGGGAGGAAGAGGAGGCTCTTAAAGATGTCGATGCAATGGATCTGGCAGCCGAAGAAAAGAGTACCGAGCTTTGCAGTCCGGTTCTGTCCTCCTTTCTTAGTCATCCCCATACAGGAGAGACATTCAGATGGAGAATGTTCAGGCCCTAAACATTTAAGACACCAATCATGGGTGTCAGTAACGGAAATGGTACCGCCACACTTAGTACATTTTTTAAAACCACTAGTTGGTTTTTCCATGTTTCAGGAATATGAGGCCTAATGCCCAAAATGGCACCTAGCACCGAAAAAGAAAAGTTTCTGAAGAGAAATAGTTCAAAGTATAAAATTTTTGAGAAGAGAAAAGAAAAGAACGGTCGGTACCGGTAGGTGTCGTGCGGAGGCAAACGCGACCACAAGAAAACAATTTTAAAGATGGAATTTTCTGCGGTGACATGGGTATGGGTCCTGTCGGCTCCGCGGAAAATGAAGAACTGAAGAGGGACAGTTGGAAAGTCGGGAAGGCAGCGCACATGTGCTGAGGGATGCTCCCAAAAGCATTCCTATTGGACGCTGGGGAGCGTTCCCACGCAGGCTCCGTTGGTACCGACGATACCCATATGTGAAGACTACATTCTTGCTTGTTCCTGCAGATAAGGTTTTCCCTCTACAGAGTAATGATGTGCCGAGTGCGTGCTCAGGTGCACCCTGACACTGACCCAGTCGATACCGGGGTAATTGAAATCACCCATTATTATTACTGCGCTGTAACATTTGTTAGCTTCCTTGATTTCTTTAAGCATTTCATCATCCATTTGTTTATTCTGGCCAGGCAGTCGATAGTAAACCCCCACTGCCATCGCCTTCCCCTTTTTACATGGAATTTCAATCCATAGAGATTCTACAGCAAATTTTGTTTCCTGCAAAACTTTAATCCTTTCTAACTCAATGCCTTCTCTAACATAGAGCGCAACCCCTCCACCAATTTGATCAACTCTATCGTTACAATATAGTTTGTACGCAGGTATCAGTGTCCCACTGGTTGTCCTCCTTCCACCATGTCTCTGATATTCCAATCATATCTAAACTCTCATTTAGTGCTATACATTCTAACTCTCCCATCTTATTTTTTAGACTTCTAGCATTTGCATACATAGAAACATAGAAACATGATGACAGAAAAAGACCACATGGCCTATCTAGTCTGTCCTTTCATATCAACAACTACAACAGTCCACTCTTTACCTTTAGAGATCCTCTGTGTTGGTCCCATGCTTTTTTGAATTCAGTTACTGTCCTCATCTTTACCACCTCCACTGGGAGATTATTCCATGGATCCACTACTCTTTCCGTAAAGAAATATTTCCGCATATCACTCCTGAATCTATCTCCCTTCACCCTCATCCCATGTCCCCTCGTAGCAGAACTTGCTTTCAATTGAAAGAGGCTCTCTCCCTGAACATTTATGCCACGGAGGTATTTAAACATCTCAATCATATCACCTCTATCCCGCCTTTCTTCTAAGGTGTACATATTAAGATCCTTAAGTCTGTCCTCATATGCTTTATAATGAAGCCCACTAATCATTTTAGTAGCCACCCTCTGCACTGACTCCATCCTGTTCACATCCTTTTGAAGGTGCGGTCTCCAGAATTGCACACTATACTCCAAATGAGGTCGCACCAAAGACTTATACAGAGGCATTATCACCGCCTTTTTTCTGCTAGCCATTCCTCTCCGTATGCACCCAAGCATCCTTCTAGCTTTTGCCGTCGCCTTTTCTACCTGTTTAGCTACTTTAAGATCATCAGACACAACCACGCCTAGGTCCCGCTCTTCTTTAGTGGACAAAAGTACTTCACCTCATATACTGTATTGCTCCCTTGGATTGCTGCAGCCCAAATGCATGACCTTACATTTTTTAACATTAAATCCCAGCTGCCAAATTCTAGACCATTCTTCAAGCTTAGCTAGATCCCTCCTCATGTTATCTACACCTTCCTGGGTGTCTACTCTATTGCAGATTTTGGTATCATCCGCAAAGAGGCAAACCTTACCCGACAGCCCTTCCGCTATATCACTAACAAAGATGTTAAAAAGAATCGGACCAAGGACAGATCCCTGGGGCACACCACTGGTAACATCCTTCTCCTCAGAGTGAGCTCCATTTACTTGTACTCTTTGTCGCCTCCCACCCAACCAATTTCTAACCCAAGCACTAACTTTAGGGTCCATCCCTAGGGTGCTCAGTTTGTTTATAAGTCGCCTGTGAGGAACAGTGTCAAAGGCTTTACTGAAATCTAAATACACCACATCTAGAGCTCTCCCTCGGTCCAACTCCCTGGTCACCCAGTCAAAGAAATCAATCAGATTTGTCTGACAAGACCTGCCTCTGGTGAATCCATGCTGACTCGTATCCTGTAATCCGCTGGACTCCAGAAACCTCACTATTTTCTCTTTCAGCAACGTTTCCAATAATTTACTCACCACCGAAGTTAAACTAACCGGCCTGTAGTTTTCAACCACATCCTTACTTCCGTTTTTGTGTAAAGGCACATCATGAGCCTCTCTCCAGTCCTTTGGCACCACTCCCGACTCCAACGAGGCATGGAAAAGGTCAGTCAGTGGAGTTGCTAGAACGTCCCCAAGTTCCCTCAGTATTCTAGGGTGTATTCCATCCGGTCCCATCGCTTTGTCTACTTTAAGTTGAGCTAGTTTCTCACAAACACAGTCCTCTGAAAATTGTTCAATATGTCCCTCGCTTCTGTTCCTATTTGTGGGTGTTTTCTGAGGTCCTGCTCCTGGTTCTTCATCTGTGAACACAGAACAAAAATATTTGTTAAGCAATTCCGCTTTATCCTTATCAGCTTCTACATATTCCCCCCCTGCACCCTTGAGTCTGACAATACCACTTTTGCCCTTCCTCTTCTCACTAATATATCTGAAAAATGTCTTATCCCCCCATTTTATTGCACTGGCTATGTCCTCCTCCTTTTGAATCTTTGCCTTCTTGACTACTTTGCTAGCTTCTCTAAGTTTTTCCAAATACAGATGCCTGTCTTCCTCTCTCTGTGATCTCTTGTATTTCATCATGAAGGCCTCCCTCTTTTTCTTCACTTTTTCAGCTACTTCCTTCGAAAACCATAGCGGTCTCCTTTTCCTTTTGCCTTTATTTACCATTTTAACAAAAAGGTTGGTTGCTCTTAAAATATCCCCTTTCAGTTTTGCCCACTGTTTTTCTACATCCCCCAGCTGTTCCCATCCCACTTACGACTCCCTGTGGTATTGGCCCATCTTCGCAAAGTTAGTCTTCCTGAAGTCTAAGATCCTCACCTTGGAATGGATTCTAACAGTCCTAGTCCTAATACTGAACCACACCATCTGGTGATCACTGGATGCAAAATGATCTCCCACTACAACATCAGAAACACTTTCACCATTGGTAAGCACCAAGTCCAGTATGGCCCCTTCATGTGTGGGGTCTGTTACCAATTGCCTGAATAGTTCTCCCTGTAGAGAATTCAGGATCTCCTTACTTCTAGATGATACTGCAGCAGGAATGTGCCAATCAACATCTGGCATATTGAAATCTCCTATCAGTAGCACTTCCCCTTTCCTAGCAATGCTGCGTATGTCTTCAATTAACTCTGTCCACCTCTTCCTCTTGTGAGGGAGGTCTGTATATCACACCAATGCAAATAGATTTCTCTTTCCCTCTTTCTAGTTTAACCCACAATGCCTCCTCTCTCCCTTTTAAGCTCTGTAATTCCAAAGCTTTAATAGTAGTTTTTACATATAGTGCCACTCCTCCTCCCCTTCTTCCTACCCTGTCCTTTTCTGAATAAAGTATAGCCAGGTATAGTTACATCCCAATCATGGTTTTCTGTGAACCATGTTTCTGTAACTGCCACTAAATCCAAGTCAGCCACTCCCACCAAAGCTTCAACATCAGGGATCTTATTTCCCATGCTACTGGCATTTATACACACTGCTTTCCATATGTTACCCCTGTTACCCATTTCCATAAAGGTATTTAATGTATCACCTACCTGGGGGCTTTCACTTACCTGGGGGCTTTCTTCACCCATCCCCAACAAATCTAGTTTAAAGCCCTCTTCAGTAGAATGGCAAGAGATCTTGCCATATCCAGGAGGAAACTCTGAAAAGAAGGATCCCCAAAGAGAACCTCCCTTGGACAGGTTAGACTTGCAAAACTAGCCTGGGCACCGAAGGATCTATCCAAGTATATAGGAATAGAAGATCCTGCACGGTGCAGTGTGGAATCCTTAAAGGATGGCCGCCGGTACTGGAGGTCAGGACCAGTGACAGTACCACATCGTCCATGCCAGGTATCGACTCCAAACTTGGTATAGAAGGGAGCTGGCCACGATGCTACAGTGGATACCGGTACCGATGCCGATACCGGTACCGATGTCGGAACCGAACCAGACACAGACAGACATCGGAACAGCCATCGGTGACAGCACAATCTGTACCGAGGTAACCAAAAACCTTCGGCAGTCACCCTCGGCACCGAGCCTCCGGTATCGACAGGTCACGGTACCAAGGCGTGTCGGTACCCAGTCTTCTAGACTAGAGATCGATTCCAAACTCGGCATCGAGGGTAATGTAGACATCGGTACCGACTTCGGTACCGTGTCTGATACCGATGGATGAAACCCAGCTGGTGGCAACCCAAACGGCATCAGAGGAACCCAGAGTTGTGGATCCGAACCATCAGAACCGAGCCTTCGGTACCAACGGGAGCCGGTACCAAGGCGAGTCGGTACCCAGTCCTCCAGACTGGAGATCGATTCCAGACTCGGCATCGAAGGAAGCGAGTCTATCGATGCATGTCTGGAGGGTACCGACGTCTGAGGTAGTATCGGTGCCGGTACCGATACTGGAAAGTCAGTCTGGAACGTATCCGTCGGACCCGTAGGTACCGAGAACGCCAGACAACGATCCCTGGTGAGGAGTGTTTCATCCAACACCAGTGCCGATGCCGGGGTATCGGTACCGCTCGAAGCGGATGCCACCACTGGACACGGCTCAGGTATGTTCTGTGGGGGGTGAACCCCAGGCACAACCTGAAACCCCTCATACGCTTTGGAGGCCGAAGACTCCCGCCGGGGGTTCTGGAGCCAGTGGATTCTCGAGGGCAAGGCCATAGGCATCTCTATGCTGTGCATGAGATCTACCGCTCGAGGACTGGCTAGTCTTAAGACTGTTTGTGGGTTACCTGATCCTGTGTAGAAGGAACGGTCGGTGCCCTGAAGTTGGAAGGGAACCGGGTATCGAGGGAAACTCGATGTTGAAAACCTTCTCTCAAAATACTGTTGCCGAAGGGCGGAGGAAAAAGGTCAGGACCCAAACAGGTCAGACACCGACTTTGAGGGTCTAAGAATAAAGTTGTACTGCCACAGTATGAACATTTCTTGGAGAAAGTGGCTGGCAGTTCCATGAAGGAAAAAGGCAAGGCCTAAAAGGCCTGAGAAACCTTGAGACACTATGAAGAAAAAATATTCCTTGAAAAGGAAAATTTCACAAGAAAAGAAAAAGAAAACACCAGCGGTACCGGTGGCGTCGGGGAAGACAGCCGCGACCACAAGAAAACTAAAGAAATAAAAGAAGAATTTTCTGCGGTGACAGGAGGATGTCCTGCCGGCTCCGCGGAAAAGGAAAACTGAGGATAGGCAGTTGGGAAAGGCGGGAAGGCAGCACGCAGGCGTGGTGGGATGCTTCCAAAAGCTTTTTGATTGGATGCTGGGAAGTGTTCCCGCGCAGACTCCGTCGGTACTGACGTACCCATATGTGAAGACTCATTCCTGCTTGTTCCTGGAGATACCTATGAGTTCTTTCACTAGGTCTCGGAGATACATGCCGATATACGGCTGATATGCTTGTATTCGGCAACACAGCATCGAGCCCTGGTAGCATTTTTGTCCAAGGGGGAAGAAGACGGTACATCTGTAGGGCTCCGCAGAAAAAGGGAGACTGAGTAAGATGGCATCCGTGGGCGGGAAAGCCTTTCGGAGAGGCATGATGGCATCTCCCAAAGGCTTTCTTTGAAAGCTGGGGAGATTCTTCCGCGGTGCTACGTCAGTGCCAATGTCACGCATATGTGAGGACCAACTTCCTGCTTGATTCTGAAGAACTATAAATTAATGAATGGAGTGAAACAGGTAAACGTAGATCTATTGTTTACGCCATCAAAAAGTAGAAACACTAGGGGATATGGAATGAAGATACAGTGTAATCCATTGAAGATTAATAAGAGAAAATATTTTTTCACACAATGCATAATCAAACTCTGGAATTCGTTACCAGAGGATGTAGTAAAAGCTGTTAGTGTAGTTGGATTTAAAAAAGGTTTGGACAAATTCTTGCAGGAAAGGTCCATAAACCATTATTAAAGGGGACACAGGAAATCCACTGCTTGTCTCAGTACAAGCACTGTGGAACCTGTGTCTTCTGGTGAAACTGCTAGGTACTTGTGACCTAGATTGGCCACTGTTGGCAACAGGATATTAGGCTTGATGGACCTTAGTCTCACCCAGAATGGCATATCTTATGTTAAGAGTACTCTCGAACAGAACAGTTGTGAAATCAGTTTTCACTATGTTGCAAGAGGACTTGCTTGTTTTTTTGAAGCAAAAACCTTTTTGTAATATGATTCAGTTTTGCATTCTTGGAAGTTTTTGTTGTTGTGGATTTCTTTTTTTCAAATTTAGGTCCAAGAAGTTTAGGATGTATGTCTCAATGTCAGATACTTTTACAATGAAAAAGAGAGAGTCTCTTATGCCTACAGCTAACCCCCTACTACTTCTGTATCTCAATTTTATACTTGGAAATTAAAGAGCATCAGTGAACTTTTCTGAACCAACACTTGCATTTGTGGACCAACCCTTTTGGTACTATAACATAAAAAAGTACTTCACAGACCCACATGCATGTTTGTATGTTATTTATTAATTCAAATTACAATATATACATACTGTATAGAATCAGGTCATCTTTAAAATTCATTCATTTGTACAGAAACAATATCTACAAAATTAACAATTTCATCAGTTCAAAGAATCATGCACTATGAACTTAACTCAAATCCTTATATTAAGTTGTATAAGGTGCTGTACTCATCTAGGAATACCCAAAATTGCCCGACTGCTTGATGCAGGGTTTCTATCCATGGAAGGTACCCTTTGCAAACAAATACCAAGGTTTGGCTTAGGACTCCTCCCTATCCATGCTTTGTGTGTAGACATGTATAGAGGATCTCTTCTTGGCATGGTGAATATAACTGTTGAGCGCTTGGGCAAAGCAGCTTTTGAATGAGTCTCACAGTAGAAAGTTAGGGAAATCATTCTGAGGGACTGCCTTAGTGTTCAGTGACCAAGAGATTTTGGCAGCAGTTGCAGCCTGGTCTCACAGTTTGGTAGGAGATCACTGGAAAGTATAAGGGATCTGGCTATGGGTGAAATGAGTAAGGAGGGCATCACACAAATACAGTACAAAGGCCATCTCAAAGAAGAGACAGGTACACACACCATGTACCAGTTAGAAGCTCCACTTAACAGAGTCCCAGTGGCATCTTGCAAAGGTTTTCACATTTAATGTTAGCATGCTTCCGGTAGAAGACCTACATCTTACAAAAAACTCCTACAACATTAGTGCCTGTAGGTTATTTTTTTAAACCAGAAATATCCTCACTTTGTATTTATATTATAAATATACAGCATACACGTCCAGTACAGTATACTAGAGGATAGACCAGAAAATGCTAGTATTACCTAGAATACACAAATACAGAAAAAAGATGCCCTCCATTCATAAAATACACTGATTTAATAAAGCACTCTCTGTTCTCTAAAATCAACTCAAACATTTTTCATTTGGGTGGAAGTTTAAAAGAGTTTGTGGTCAGTTTTTGAAAAGCATTTCTGCTGTCTTTTTTTTTTTTTTTTTTAAAGTGCCATCAAGTCAATGCTGACTCCTAGCGATCCAGCAGCCCCTGGGTTTTCTTGGCAAGGTATGACCGGAAGTAGATTGCCAGGCCTTTTCTTCTGAGGCAATGGAGGGTAAAGTGACTTGCCCAAGGTTACAAGGCGTGCCAGTGGGAAACGAACCCTTGTCTCTGGGGTATGAGGCTGTTGCTCTAACCACTAAGCTACTCCTCCACTCCTTTTGTACACTGCTTTCTTACAATGCCTTTAAACTGGTAGTAACTGCTCAGATGTCTAAGGTCAAAAGAACATAACAGAACCTCCCCCATATAACATGAGGTCTGAAGTGCTCTGAATCATAACATGTGTTGTACAGTGCTTTTCCATGCCCTTGGTAAGCTTTGATGGCATATACCGGACGCATCTGGGACTTAGAAAGAGGAGATGTCAGCAAGGAACACTGCCGTTCATAAGCAAACACATACAGAAAGCATAATGCAGTCTCTACGTTTAGCTCTGACAAGGTTAACACTCTGAAAGAATTTAACGGTTCAGGGTTCTAGCAGCCAAAGTGCTTCTGCAGAAAATGAAATTCTATGTCGCAAAACCTTTTATTGAATGAATAGAATTACCAAGAGATGTCATGCATGAGATTGAGGCCAGACAGCTGAAAAGACTTACCTAGTCATGAATGCTCGGTATATTATTCTATATACTTTTTACATTATCATGCCCCACCCCCTTAAATTGCATGGCACTATTTAATACAGTGGTATATTACAACCAAAGGAGAGTGATTAAACTTTATGAAAATAGATTAGTCTTTGCCGACATGCGGCTTTTACTTTTACTGTTCCATAACGTTTCAGACACAAAACTCTGTATCCTTAATCTGCATTCTGATGACCCTCAGACAAGGATTTCTGGGACAGTGCAAACAGTTGAAGACTTCTGTCACCTTTCCCATCGAGCCTGATGCATTACCTCTGGTTCTAAAGTTCATATTATTTAAAAAACAGGCCCAAAAGTGATGCTTACTCTGCTGAAAAATACATAAAAGCAGAAGCAAATCCAAACATGCAGTGCTCGCCTTCCTAATGTCCAGGACTGCTAGCACCTGCCCAATACAGCGGGGATAAAAGATACGCTTTAAGAATGCTGCTGAGCTGTACTGAATACCGCAGGGCTGTATCTGTGTGCATCTGCGCATAAATACTGATATGGAACACGGCTGCTGTAGGAGATTCTTTTTTTGGACTTTCTGGTAACTAAACAAAGCCCAACAGAAAATCGCTCCAAAAATGGACTAGTCACAAACATCAACTGTTTAGATTTCTTTGGCCTTTTTCCCCCTGTTTTTTTAGTTGCTTTTATCTGTATTTGCTTTGATTTTTTTTTGTTTTAAATGTAATTCGATATAAATCTTAAATTAAAGAAAAAAAGAAAACCGAATAAGATGTTGTGGAAGGAAGACATTTCAAGGTCACAGGCAAAATTAATAACTGGACATAGCTTACTTATTTGAAAAGCACTGAGTCAACCAGTACAAATCCATGTAGTGTTTTAATATGGACATGCTGAATGGTTCCTGCATGCCCATAGGATGAGGAGATGAGCCCTATTCAGTAAACTATATTAAAAGCTACAATGAAAAAGATGCTGAAAGATGTGAAGACTCCATTGTACAATGTGGATTGCACATATCCCGTCTGTACTCTCTCGCTTTGCTTCATTCACAATTTTGTTTTGTACAAATGTAAAAACAAAACGACATTTCTGGTCACAATCAACATTAAAGTAAATGCCACAATTGCTTCATAACTACTACAAGGACAGTTTCCATCAACACAGAAAAATGTAGAATCCCTTAGTGTTCTTTGATTATCTGCTAAAGGAAACAGTTAGAAAAGTGAACATCTGAAACCAATGGTAGGAGTGTTGATCATTCTGAATATTTGAAGTCTCTCGCTTCACAAAGCCACTTCCATCTGCTTTGAGAAAAGACAGGGAGGGGCTCAAGTAGTAACCAGATAAGGATTTTTTTTTAAAACCTCCATGCTGGCTTTTCATCCACCAGTGACCTTCTTAAAAAGCTGTTATGGCCATGATGAATGGTTAGGTAGCCCGGTAATGTTTTGGGGGTGATTCTCCACAAAGTAATCTGCCTAGTCTGAGGAGATCACCTTTTTACGTTGCCCATTTTGGCTACTTTGTTTTGGGGGGGGGGGCAGATAAGGAGGAGACCGTTTCTTGCAAAAACATAAAAGGACCACATAAATGCACTATTCTGGAAAGCTTAAAATAGATGTCAATTTTAAGGAAAATGAAATAAATTTTGAATAATATTAAGTTGTCATTAAAGTGGGAAATCCCACCAGAAGACAAATACTGCTCGCATCAGGAAAGTCTCTCACAAACTTATAAAAGGTGGCAACAAAAATCAATACAGAGAGCTCATTAGATTCTGCACCCTCTCTTCGGGATTGATTTGCGTGCTGCCAATTTGCTAGGCTGCTCAAGACTTTCGAATTAAAAAATTGAGGGCACTTAAATATCAGCAGGATGTTCATTCAACAGATGGCTGGCTAAGGGTTCTGAATATCAGCCCCTCGGAATACTAACTACTGGTGTTTGGCCTACCATCATGGAGGCGAAAGGCTTCTTTTTCTCACTGCTTTTTTTTCTTTGTACTCACTGAACACTTTCTCCAAAAGCAGGGAGCTTGGTTAGAATGTTACCTCCGCTTTTCCTTTTTACGGCCCTGCATATTCTGGGCAACCAAAAGGGACAAGTTTCCTACTGACCACAGTTAAATCCCTTTTATCGTTCTTCCTCAGCTGCATGAGCCTTAACACTGGTGTTATTACAAAATGGCCAACAGCCTACCCAGAGGACATTGACATGCACGCAGCAAGCGTAATTCTAGGATTCCGTGTCAGACGCTTTGTTGAAACCGCTGAAAAGGGAAGATGTATGCGCAGCCTTCTTGAGATATCCTTAACTATGAGATCGAATATTACTGGCTACATTTCACTTTCTTGGGTTTTTCCTGGCATTAATCAAATATTAAATGGATCATGTGTGTCATTTTTTTTCCAAGTCTCCAGTGTGACAGGTGAAACTTTTAACACTAATTAAATACAAAACACCTATCATACTCCTCATCCTCTTTCTCTTGGAATAGCTCTCTGCCGGGAGAAAATTTTGCTGTGGGCCTGCACTGGTGGAAACCAGCAACGAAAGAACATTTTTCTTCCACAGGGCTCTTTCATTTTTCAGCTGCCCTCTGTTGGAAAACAAAAAGGCAAGCAAATTCACCTTGGAAGGTGTTGTAAAATCTTGCAGCAAGTAAGAACTCTTCCTCTGAAGGAGTAGGTTCTTGTAAGAATGACGTGCATAGTGGAATCTTAGTCCATGATTTAATAAGCAGGCAAGCCATACTTTGGCTTTCAGGCATCTCACAGGAGAAACAGCAGACCTTCTGTAGCACCTGCTTGGCTGTGGTGAATTCTCCAAACAATGTTTTTAGTTCCGCTTTGTTAGATTCTTCGCTCCATTTCCCGCTGGTGCTTAATAAGCCGTTCTATTTCTGTTCCTAGTGTTTGCAGATTTTCCTTCAAGCAAAGAAAAGGGAGAAGAGAAAAAGCAAGTCAGCAATGGCAAAGCACAAGCTTAAAATGTGACATGTTTTGCTATTTTGCACTAAAGTTCTCTACAGGTCGTTTCTATTAACAATGTCTGGGTGGCAGTAAAGGACATGGTCAAAAGGCAAGAGGACTGTAAGTGACTTCAGTCATTAGACTCTATGCTTTCCAATTAGGGGCAACAAGGAGGAGGAGCCATCTATCTTGTTCTGCTGAAAGTTCTGGATATTTGCACTCTCTCTTCATGGGATCTGCTTGCTTTGGAAACAGAAGGCAGAACAAGCAATATGAACAACTTCAAACCTTGCTGTCTTTTTAGTACTTGTACTAGCTCTAGATTCACCAGCTCTAAAGGTAACAATGAATGGATTGAGCAGTCCAAAAATATTCTGAGGTGCTTCTCCCCAGATGGAAAATACATATCCAGGCTGCCATTCCTGTGATCAGAGCTCAGACAAAACTTCAGTCTGTGTATATATTTAAAAAAATGTTTGTTCAGCTGGTAATGGTAACCAGAGCTAAAGCAGTACAAGCAGTATAACTGACGGTTAGTAAGTATCCTTAGCTACCACCGTTTGGGCAGGGACTACCAGGCACACCGGGTATATCAAATGGTTCCTATCTGCCAACAAGCTTTGTAATTCTGTTACTATGAAAAACAAATGGAAGCAGGTGACTTAATGGTTCAAGCACAGGATCATGCATGAACATATGGGTTAGAGACACAAATAGTGACATAGTTCTTCAGAGCTCCAGGAGGAGCTGGATCACCACCCGCGGCTCCATTGACCGAAGGACAGCCCTCTCCCTGCATCGGGAGCAGCCGAAGAAGCAGCAGACCGCCCCGGTCACTAACCTCACAACAGAGCTCATCAGAGGAGTCCCTTCTCCCGGCACGCAGTCAAGCAGCTGAAGCAGCAGATCGCTCAGCACACGTGCTATCACAAAGAGCTCCGTGCGACCCAGCTGCTCACCGCATCATCGCCTACCCCTGCCCAATCCGGGCCCAGATCTTTGCTTTAAAAGGGGGCGCGAACAGGCGCACCCGCGCCTGAGGGCCACGCAAGAGGGCCCTTTGGCACGGCCCTTAGGCTAAGGCGCTCAAGGAATTCTCCAAATCGGTATCGGTGACACGGAAAACATCAAATCGAAAACCCACCTACATCTCTCACCCTCTGGTACCGCTGGAGCTCCCCTACGGTCGAGCTTGCGTACCCTCAATCGATCCACCAGCTTCTCGATCACAGCAAGTATTTCCTACCTGACTTTTACTGTTGACTATTGCCTGTTTTACTGTTGCCAGTAATCTCAACCATTCATAACTACTACCTGAATTACTGATGCTAGTATCACATACACAACCTCTGTTACCAGTAACTTTTGAAAACTACTGCCTGCTTCATACTGTTGCAAGTAATCTCACCCATACCCACTGTCTAATTTTTACTGTTGCCAGTAATCTCATTTATGTATAACTATAATGTCTGATTCACTTACTACTGTCTGATTTTTACAGTCGCCATTACCTCCTGCATAATCTCTACTGCCTGTAATTACTGAAAACTACTGCCTGATCTTTTCCTCCATAATCTCTCTGACCAAATAATCACCACCACCAGTAATAGAACCGGATATTGTTACATTTAACTACGAAACACACTCTACTACATAAAGCTCACCAAGCAGTACCTTGACACTGAACATGACACTCACAAAAACCATGATTCTAAAAATAACCTACAACTTTATATTATTGACAATCCTAATCGACCTAACACTTAGCTTATCTACTAAAAACCACATGGCAATCCCCATAATACGAACAACACCCAGAAATAACTACCATATTGCCCACACAAACCCATACCACCAGGCAAAAATAAACTACCACCGACTTATACAAATAAAACAAACTGATTTACAACAAATAAGAAAAGAAAACAGCATCAAAAACACCAATTCACTATCATGTATCCTTATCAATGCACGCTCAATGAAAAATAAACTTCCCATATTTAGCGATTTAATAACGGACCTAAAACCTGACATTTTATGCGTAACTGAGACGTGGCTATCTGAAACGGATACAGTCTACTTAAACCAACTTAACATTGATGACTACGATATAAACTTTACCCACAGACCTAACAAAAAAGGAGGAGGTGTACTTATCATGACGAGAAAGATATTAAATGCCAAATCAATAAGATCTAATATAGCCAATAACATTGACACTCTCATCATAAAGACTAACAATCTTAGAATCTGCCTAATATACAGACCCCCTGACCAAAAAGCAGATAGCCTAGATCCACTTATTGAATTTCTGGGCTCATCTACCGATCAAGATCCTATAATCATGCTAGGTGATTTTAACCTCCCCTCACTTCCAGTATCGGAATCCAACCTTTTCCTAGAAACCATAGCTGACATGGATTTTCACCAGATAATCACCACAACAACACACATAAAAGGAGGCACACTAGACCTTATACTTCTCCCAAACACAATCTTCCAACTATTCAACCCAGATTCTATAGAATACACACAAATTCCTTGGTCTGATCATTACATCATTAAAACAAAACTCACATTCCACACCAATAGCACCAGAAACTACTCAAGAAGTGATCCCACCACAAAATTTAAAAGATTTAACGAAACTGAATTCCTAGATACAATAATACCCCACCTCGTGTCTCCCCCAACGGATTTAGATGAAGCTATCAAAAACTGGCATGACACAATAACCGATGCAGCTAAATCCGACCGATGTAACAAGAAATCCACTAACTCAAAAAAAGCTCCATGGTTCAACAACACGCTAAAACAAATGAAGAGACAGCTAAGAAAATCAGAACTCAAATGGCGTAAAACCAAACTAATCATACATAAGGAAATATATAATAACCTTCTTACAAAATACAAGGACACCATAGATAGCACAAAAAAAACTTACTATGCAGCAATCTTATCAAAATCCTATAACAGACCACGAGAGCTATTCTCCATTGTTAGAAATCTCACTAATAACCCTCAAACACCTAACAATGAAATTACTGACATATCAGTACAAACGTTAGCTGACTACTATCAAAATAAATCCACACAACCTATAATGACCATAGACAAAAATAATGTAGCCTATCATTGCTCAAAAGAATGGTCAGACTTTCACCCCACATCTAAAGAATCACTAAAGAACATTATTTCCAACCTCAACACTACCACCTCCTTCCTTGATCCATGCCCTGTAACATGGATAAAAAGTACACTTCCAATATTAATCTCTTTCATCCTCCCTATAGTCAACCTCTCATTACTCCAAGGTTACCTCCCTCCTAAACTCAAACATGCACAAATCCGCCCAATTCTCAAGAACGGTATTATGGACAAAACATCACCAAAATCGTATCGACCTATTTCAAGTATCCCTTTTTTAGCTAAAATAATAGAAAAAGTGGTACAGATCCAGACACAGGAATACCTAGACTCTTCCTACCCACTCGATGAACACCAATATGGTTTTAGACCTCAGCATGGAGTTGAATCACTTTTAACAGTCTTAATCGATACACTCCTTAAAGGGATTGATAATCACAAAAAGCATTCATACTCCTATTTATTGACATATCAGCTGCATTCGATAGTGTACATCACACTATAATGCTTAATAACCTAAAACAAATAGGTATAAATGCCACGGTACACAAATGGTTCACCTCATATTTACATAAAAGAACGCAAAATGTAAGAATAGCTAATCAGACATCTACCATATATAAACAAGAAATCGGTCTCCCACAAGGCTCAGCACTATCAGCCCTCCTATTTAATATATATATAAACCAGTTTGTGACATTTTCAAAAAATTCGGTGTACTCTATCATCTATACGCAGATGATATTATGTTATACATTCCATTCACCATCCCTGATGTACCGATAAAACTCCTAACAGATTGCCTTAATGAAGTCACAACCTGGCTAAAAGCGAAAAACCTCCACATAAATCATTCAAAAACAGAAGTATTAATTGTAACAAAAAACCATTCATACGTCCCTCCAACCCACATAACAATACAAAACCATGACATCGTAATAAAAAATGAAATAAGATACCTAGGAGTCATATTAGATACACAGCTTACGATGAACACTCACATTAGAAACACTATAAAGAAAATCTACTTCAAACTCAAAATACTCAAGCAACTACGCCCCTTAGTACACTTACAAGATTTCATTAATATAATACAGGCAACCATAACCCCGCACTTTGATTTTTCCAACCTAATCCTCTTAGGTATAACGAAACAAAACATCAAAAGAATACAACTAGCACAGAACGCAGCAGCTAGAATCATAATGAAAGCACACTCATTCCAGCATATTACTCCAATATTAGCAACCCTGCACTGGCTGCCAATACAAAGCAGGATAATATATAAGACCACAATAACCACATTTAAAGCTCTCAATGGCATGGCTCCAATCCCATTAAGCAAACTTATAAGCAAGGAATCTCAAAAAGTCACTCACAGAAAAGGACACTCAAATAAATTAAGGACTCCTAATGATTTTATAAAAGCAAACAAACTAACTAATAACAGAGCCTTCTCACATGCGGCCCCCCTCATCTGGAACTCCATCCCGGAGGACCTACGATCTACAACAGAAATTATAGAATTCCGCAAAAAACTGAAAACCTATCTCTTTGCCATGCACTACAACATCATAGATAATCCATTGATCATCCCAGAAAAAGGCTAAATTACACTCAACTAAGTAAAGCTAAACTTCATAACTTAACAGATATTACACCCACTTGTAAATAACTATGATTTAAATTTAAAGAGCTTACAAACCTGTAATTGTACATAGTTCTTAACCTTGTTCTTGTTCTGTTATGTATTTAACCATTACATTGTTCTGTTATGTATTTAACCATTACATTGTTCTGTTACGTATTTAACTATTACATTGTTTACTGTCAAAAATTGTTCCATGTAAAACAAGCCCTTGCTTTGTTGACTGTTGTTCAATTGTAAACCGCATCTGAACTCTGGAAGATGCGGGATATAAATGATTGTTAAATAAAATTAAATAAATAGTTGAAACTATAACACTGGGCAAATCACATTATTTCTTTCTCAGCTGAAAGGGAAGTCACTGTTTACAATAACATCTTTATTTCTCTCTCTTATATACCGCAAATCTTGTACACTCGCTGCGGTGTAAAGCAAAAACAATAGTAGACCAGGAACAATGATGGACTGAATAATAAACAGCAAATAATACCCTGAAATGTTAACAAATAAGTTTAATATCATAAAACAAAGCATCCAACAAATTCAAAAGTTAAAACCCGACATGACCGCGTTTCGCTAAAAAACCTGCATTAGGGATCTTTGATCATATAAAACTATAAAGATGCCTATTACTCTACTACTATTTATCATCTGTAAAGTGTTACAAGGCATACGCAGAGCTGCACATGTACAAGAGACAGTCCCTGCTCATCAGAGCTTACAATCTAATCAAGCCAGACCACACAACATCTGGGGACTAGGGTAATTTAGGGGGAATAGCAAGATACAGATAGGTGATAAACAGAAGAATAAGAGGATCAGGATCCAGATACAGTCTCAAAGAGGTGGGGTTTTAGCCTGGATTGAATAGGGCCAGAGAAGCAGCCTGGCGTTCAGGTTGCCTGTTCCAAGCATATGGAACACCAAGATTAAATGAGTAAAGGCCTCACCAGCGACTTGTACAGTGGCATTAGTATCTCTTCCTTTCTGCTGGTAATTCCTCTCTGTATGCAACCCAGCATCCTTCTTGCTTTTGCCACCGCCTTGTCACACTGTTTCGCCACCTTGAGATTATCAGAAACAATCACACCAAGCTCTTCCTCCCGGTCCATGCACATCAATCTCTCGCTTTCTATCGCATAAAATTCCCCTGGGATTTCTGCTTCCTAAGTGCATTACACTGCACTTCTTCACATTAAATCTTAACTGCCAAGCATTAGACCATTCTTCCAGCTTTTGTACATCTTTCCTCATGTTCCCCGCTCCCTTAGGGGAGTCCACTCTGTTGCAAATTTTGGTGTCACCTGCAAAAAGACAGACCATTCAGCCCTTCGGCAATATCACTCACGAATATACTGAACAGAACCAGTCCCAAGAGTGAACCCTGGGGCACACCGCTAATCATCTTCCTTTCATCTGAGTGAGTTCCGTTTACCGTCACCTTCTGTCTGTCAGTCAGTCAACCAATTTCTGATCCAGTTCACCATCTTGGGACCCATCTCCAAGCTGATGAGTTTATTGATAAGCCTTCTATGAGGAACAGTATGAAAGGCTTTGCTGAAATCTAGGTAGATGACATCCATCGCATGCCCATGATCTAGTTCTCTGGTCACCCAGTCAAAGAACTCAATCAGATTTGTTTGGCAAGATCGCCCTTTGGTAAAACCATGTTGCCTCGGATCATGCAACCTGTTGGTTTCGAGGAAGTCCACTATTCGCTCTTTCAGGAGCACCTCCATTACTTTTCCCGCCACTGAGGTAAGGCTTACTGGCCTATAGTTTGTCACTTCTTCCCTATTACCACTTTTGTGGAATGGTACCACATCAGCCCTTCTCCAGTCCTGTGGAACTTCTCCTGTCTCCAAGGAACTATTAGAAACATCCTTTAAAGGCCCTGCAAGAACTACTCTGAGCTCTTTCAGTATCCTGGGGTGTATCCCATTTAGTCCCATAGGCTTGTCCACTTTTAGTTTTGCAAGCTTTTCAAACACATCATCTTTTATGACTGGTGTGGTATCTACTCCATCCCATTTGTATATTTGCCAATCACAGGTAGTCCGTCTCTAGGATTTTCTCTAGAGAAAACAGAGCAGAAGTAGTTGTTTAGCATTGTTGCTTTTTCAATGTCACTTTCCATGAATCCGTTCCCAGCACTTTTGAGTCCTGGAATTCCACCTCTGATTTTCCTCCTCTCCCGAATATACCTGAAAAAAGTCTTGTCACCACACTTCACACATCTTCAGCCATCTTTTCTTCTGCCTTTGATTTTGCTATCCTTATTTCTCTTTTTGTCTCTTTTAGTTTGATCTTGTATTCTTTTCTGTGTTCCTCTGTTTGTGGGCTTCTGAATTTTGTGAAAGCTGTATTTTTTGCCTTTATTTGTGCAGCCACTTCTTTGGAGAACCAAATAGGTTTCCTTTCCCTCTTGTTTTTATTTACTTTCCTTACGTATGTATCTGTTGCACCTCTTATTGCTTTAGTTTAGCTCATTACAATTACACTTCCCTTAACTCCTCCTTCAGGTGCTTGGTCATTTTACTGAAGTCAGCATTTTTGAAGTCTAAAACTGAGTTTGCTGTGACTGGATTCCACCTTGGCTTTTATCTCAAACCACACCGTGTGATGATTGCTGCTGCTCACATGGGCACCCACCTGGATATTGGACACGCTATTTCTGTTGGTGAGCACTAAATCCAGCACGGAGCTCTCCCTGGTCAGTTCCATCACCATTTGCTTAAGTAACGCATCTTGGAAGGCATCCACAATTTTTTTACTTCTTTCCAGATTTGCAGAAGGAACACTCTACTCCAATCCACATCGGGTAGATTAAAGTCACCCAATATGATCACTTCCCCCTTCGTGGCTATCTTTGAAATATTAACAATCAATTCGCTATCCATTTCTTCGGTTTGATTTGGAGGCCTGTAGACCACACCAGTATGGATGACAGTGCCATCTCCTCTTTCCAACAAAATCCAGAGCGCTTCTTCTTTTCCCCACGTCCCCTGCATTTCAGCAGCTTGGGTGTATAGGGAGAGGACTGGCAAGAAGGAAGGAAGTGACAGTGCCTCTATATATGTTTTTGGAGAAATCTCATTTGGAGTATTGTGTGCAATTTGGGAGACATATCTTCAAAAGGATATAAACAGTATGGCGTCGGTGCAGAGGGTGGGGAACAAAATGGTCAGTGGGCTTCATTGTAAGGCATATGGGGACAGATTTAAAATCTCAATATGTATAGTGTGGAGGAAAGGTGGGAGAGAGGAGATGCGATAGAGACGTTTAAATACCTCCATGGCATAAATGCACATGAGGAGAGCCTCTTTCAATTGAAAGAAAGCTCTGCAATGTGGGAGAATAGGATGAAGATGAAAAGGAATAGACTCAGGCGTAATATACTGAAATATTTCTTTATGGAAAGAGTGGTAGATACATGGAATAGTCTCCCAGTGGAGTAAGTAGAGATGAAGACTTATTTGAATTGAAGAAAGTATGGGACAAATATATGAGGTGTGACAAAAATATGGCACGCCCATGACTCAATGCCAATTGGCTAGCCACTTATGTCACTGTGGTGTGCAACATCTCGCCACTATTCTGCTATAATATTTTTCATCTCTCTCACTCTGTTTTTCTTTTTCATTTTTTTTTGTAGCACACTGCTCCGTCGCTTTGTCACGCAACTGGAGGTGGCAGAAATATGGAGCAAAGAATCAGCTTGAAATTTCTGGTTAAGTTGGAGACGGGTCCAACTGAGTGTCTCCAACTTCTCCAAAAAGGCTTATAGAGAAGATTCAATGTCAAGGCCGCGAGTCTTCGAGTGGCACAAACGCTTCAAGACTGGCCGCGAAGAGGTGGAGGATGACCCCAAGTCAGGATGGCCTTCCACGACAAAGATGGCTGAGAACATTGACAGAGTGAACCAGCGAGTGCGGAGTGATTGCAGATTGACGGTGTGGATGATAGCTCAGGAGCTCAGCCTGAACAGGAAGTCAGTGTGGACTATCTTGGTGCAGGAACTGGGGATGCGGAAGGTGTGTGCCAAGATGGTGCCCAAGCTTTTATCGGATGACCAGAAGGAGAACCGGGTCAATGATTGTCGAGACTTGCTAGAGAAGATCAGAGAAGATCCAGAGTTCGTTGGCCGAGTCATCACAAAAGACGAGACTTGGGTCTTCCAGTATGACCCTGAAAGCAAGAGACAGAGCCTGCAGTGGAAGACTCGACTGTCACCCAGACCCAAGAAGGCCCACATGCCAAAATCAAGAATCAAGGTCATGCTGATCGCATTCTTCGATCCAGAAGGGATTGGTCCATCATGAGTTTGTGCTTGAGGGTCAAACAGTCAACCAGCACTTCTACCAGCAGGTCCTCAATCACCTCCATGACCAGGTTCGGCGCAGCAGGCAGGCTCTGTGGAGAGACAAGTCGTGGCTGCTCCACCATGACAACGTGCCCGCACACACCGCGTTCAGTGTGAGGCAGTTCTTGGCCAACAAACAAATCACAGCTCTCAACCACCCTCCTTATTCCACAGATCTCGCACCATGCGACTTCTGGCTCTTCCCCAGGCTGAAGACTGTGCTCAAAGGAACTCATTTCACCTATGTAGAAGAGATCAAGGCCACTTTGACGAGGGAGCTGAGGGACCTCAAGAAGGAAAACTTTACTGAGTGCTTCCATATGTGGCAGAAGCGAATGCAGAAGTGCATTAATTCGGGGGGGGGGGGGGGGATTACTTTGAAGGGGACAATACGTAATTTCTCTGTAGATTATGTAATAAAACATTTATGGGACAGTCTTGTTTCTTTTTTGTCACACCTCATATAGAGCAATTCTACCATACTATAACAGCTCTAACTTCCAGGAGTCACACAAAAAGATCCTACCTAGCAAAAGGTTGAACAATAAACATTACAGAGGGACTAGAACATCAATACACCTATTGGGAAAACTAAATAAGCCAGATTATTACAGATTGATCCTACACAGACATTCAGTGTTAACAGAATACCTGGCCTCTTCCACACAGAGAGAACACAGATGGACCCTCACCAAGCATACAATTTAACCACAAACTAAAACTAGAAAAATACACGTAGACAAAAATTAAACAAACTCCAAGAAGCCAAACTCTGCATACAGTGCAACACCAGAGAAATAGAAACAGTGATGCATTTCCTCCTGTTCTGTGCAAAATATAAAGACAGGGGCAGCACAAAGTGTATTGAGGACCATGTGTATTGAGTCATTGCAGAGCCTCATTTGCATATCCACTGGACCTCATTTGCATAAATTTAATCTATTTTATTTTAAAATGTATATGTTGCCCATCTAAAATTTTAGACAGCTTTCAAAGGAGTCATTCACAAGCCTGTTTTTTGTCCTGGCAATGACTTAGGGGCATGTTTATTAAATATGTATGTGCTTTAAGTGCCACTGTGCCTACAGAAATAAATGGGTCTGGTTGCACTTCGCACACATTAACATTTGTGAACATGCATTAACTTTTAGTAAACATGCTTCTTGATAAGGGTCTGAATAATATTTGCATGGGCAGTGATGATAAAGAAAGACTATTAGATTTCTACATTACTATACTCCAGTGCCAACTGCCAGGCACATTAGGAAGCACTATACATCCTGCTCATTTAGACTCCATAGTAAATCTGCTGTATCCTAACAGCACTACCAGGACTCACAAAGCACCAAATCCTACCTATCAAAAGGCAACACCACAAATATTAAATCAGTACATTTCATAGAATAGCAATACATCTTCTAATGGGGAAAGAAAACAAGTGTGACTGTCACATAGAAACTATACGAACAGATTACTGCACCTCGGTTACAAATGCAAAGCATAGTCTGTCACCAAACATAAAGCATAGTTACTCACCTGTAACAGGTCTTCTCCAGGGACAGCAGGAATCAGTCCTCACATATGGGTGATATCAGCACAGACAGAGCACGCACGGAAGCATCTCCCCAACTTTCAAAGAAAGCCTTTGGGAGATGCACCACGCATGTGTGGTCCACTTCCCACCCAAGGGTGCCATTTTGCCTTAGTCAAATGACAAAGCTAAGACGGCAAAAATAAAAGATGGTAAAGAAGCAACTCCAAGGGAAGGATAGAAGGTTGCGAGGACCGATTCCTGCTGTCTCCAGAGAACACTTGTTACAGGTGAGTAATTACACTTTCTCCAGAAACAAGCAGGAAATCAGTCCTCACATATGGGACTTCCAAGCTACAGGCTACCGAGAACCTGTACAAAAATGTTACAGTGACCTGCAAAGGTAAGCTGTGACAGCAGCAGTTGAATCCCTAACAGACTCTCGCAAGACCCAGGTGTCTGGCAGAGAACCAACACTCCGGTAACCTGAACACAGAAGGGTCGGAGGGCAGGAGTTGCCTACACCCTGAAGAGATTACGTAGTACGGCCTAGCCAAAGGTGCTGTCCCGTTGGGATTCCTTCTCCAGGCAGTAGTGAGCTGCAAAGGTATGGACCAAAGACCAGGTGGCGGCCTGGCAGACCTCCATCATGGGGATGGAACTCAGATTGGCCACAGAAGTAGCCATGGCCCTGATGCAGTGTACCATGACTCTCTGATCCAGTGAGATCCCCGTTAGCTTGTAGTCAAGGGTAATGCAGTCCACCACCCAAGTGGACAGAATTTGTTTAGTCACTGGGAGCCCCAGTCGGCTGGGGTCATAGGATACAAAAAGCTGTTGCTCTTTGCAGTGGCCCTGAGTCCGCTGCAGTTAGGAGGATAGGGCTCTCTTGCAATCCAGAGCATGGAGAATGGTCTTCGCCCTACTGGCATGAGGCCTCGGAAAGAAGGTGGGGAATACCACCTCCTGGTTGAGGTGGAAAGGGGACACCACCTTTGGTAGAATTTTGGGGTGTGTGTGGAGCACCACCCTGTTCTTGTAGAACCTCGTGTAGGGAGGCTCTGCCATCAGAGCCTGGAGCTTGCTGACTCAGAGCCGATGTGAGTGCTACCAGGAAGGCGACCTTCCAGAAAAGGTACCACAGGCGGCAAGTGACCAAAGGCTCAACCAGAGGCTAAGTGAGATGCGAAAGTACCACATTAAGATCCCACTCCACCGCTGGGGGGCAGATGGGGGGTGGTTTGGACAACATGAGGCCCAGCAGGAACCGAGACACAAGGAGCTGAGCCGAGAGGGATTTTTCCTCAACGGAGTGATGATGCGCTGCAATGACTCTGACTGTGTTGGACTTCAATCCCGCCTGCGATAGATGAAATAGGTATTAAGAGTACAACCTGTATGGGCAGGAGAAGGAGTTCGCCTGTTTTCCTGTGCACCACACCGAGAATCAGCACCACTTGAAGGCGTATGCCCTTCTTGTGGAGGGCCTTACAAGAGGCCAGGAGAATCTCATCCATGTCTCATGGGAGACTGAAGGGGGCTAGAGCTACTCTTTCAGCAGCCAAGCCGTGTGTGATAGGGACCCCAGGTTGGGGTGTAGGAGAGATCCCTGTTCCTGTGAGAGTAGCCCTGGGACTTGGTCCAGGGTAACCGGTGGTACTGCCGTTAGAGAGAGGAGCAGTGGGAAACAAGGCAGTCTGGGCCACCGAGTGGCTATTAGCACTAGCGACGTTCTGTCGTGTTGAGCCTTGAATAAGGTCTTGGCTATCAGTGGTGTCGGAGGGGAAGGCATACAGGGGGCTTTTTGTCCACAGGATGAGGAATGCATCCGCTGCTACATGCTAGGGATGCAGTCTGCAGGAGCAGGTATGTAGCAACTGTGTGTTGTCCAGGCTGGCAAACAGGTCCATCATGGGAATGTCCCAGAGACTCTTGCTCAGTTTGTCTGCCAGGGCATTGTCCTGGCCTGGGAAGTATACACCCTTAGGAGCATTCCTCTGTGTATAGCGTAGGAGCAGAGGGCTATCGTCTACTGGCAGAGGGGGTACAACCCTTCCCCCCCATCTGTTCATGTAGAATATCGTGATCTGATTGTCAGTCTGGATCAGCACCGTGCGGTGCTGTAAGTGAAGGTTCAAAGGACTAGAAATATCGCCCTGAGTTCCAGCAGGATGATCGGCATCTCTGATTCCCTCCGGGACCAGCAGCCTTGTGACTGAAGGTTCTCGCAATGCGCTCCCAGTCCATTAGTGAGGCACCTGTGGTGAGGACCTTCGGGGGGGGGGGGGGGGTGCTTGGAAGGATGCTTGGAAGGGCATCTCAGCCTGAAGGTGACCTGGGTTCTGCCACCATCCAATGGAGCCTGTCAGCTGACGCTCATCTGCACTCTGTCCCCGCGAATGCCTGAGGCTTGGGTCCACTGAGAGCGGAAGCAACACTTGGCTGCTCTCATATGCAGGCGGGCATTTGGTGGTCTCGTGGACCGTGAAGGCCATGTGCTCCAGGATGCAGAGGAGAAGCCGGGCAGATAATGTCCTATGCCGCTGCATCTCTGTGGCTAATTCCCTGAAGCACTCTGACCTCGCCTGAAGGAGGAAGGCTCTTGCCTGGAGGGTATCCAGCTGTGTCCCTATGAACTCTAGGTACTGTGCCGGAGTAAGGAGGGACTTGGGGTACTTTATGATGAACCTCAGGTACTGCAGGGCGTTTATGGTCCGCCAGGTGGCGCACATTGTGCCTCTGTAGCCATGCCCCCCCTTTAGGAGCCAGCTGTCCAGGTAGGGGAAGACGAAGGCCCTTTGAAGCCTGAGGTGGGCTGCGATCATCACGAGGCACTTTGTGGACACTTGGTGATGAGGCAAGCCCGAAAGGCAGTACCCTGTACTGGTAGTGCTGCCCCCACCATGAACCAGAGGTATTTTCTGTGGCTGGGGTGGACTAGGATATGAGTGTAGGCATCCTTTAGGTCCAAGAAGCAGAGGAAATCTCCCTGCTGGAGGAATGGCAGCAATGTTCCAAGGGAGAGCATCTTTCTCGCTGACCAGAAACCTCTTGGAGTAAAGGCCGGTGCTCCAGAGATGTTTTGGCACTGGTTTCACTGCTCTGTCCCAGAATAGTCCTGCTAACTCGGTGAGGAGCAGGGTCTGGTGAAGGAGAGGCCTAGTGGGCTTCTCCTGGGAAGTACGTGGATGGTGCTCATTGTATGTGGAAAAGATAACCCTCCTCGACCACTTGCAACACCCAGGTATTGGTGGTGATGGCTTTCCACCTATGGGCAAACAGGGATAGGCGCCCCCCCCCCCGGGGGTGTGGCATGGCGCACAGGCAGTCAAATCCTTCCCATGGGGTGGGCCTGAGCCTGTGCCTGGGGCTTCGGGGCTTTTTGCTTTCTGGGACCATGTCCCTGGCCTTTTTGTTGCTGGGCCTGCTGAAAGTCTGAGAAGGCTTGAAAGTGCAGAGTACCACTGAAGTCCCCTTTCTTCCTCAGGAAGAAGGGCTTTTTCCCTGGAGTCTTCTTTCGGGGTTGCACAGAGGTAATTTTTCAAGAGTCTGGTTCTCGTCACATACTCAATCTCTATCTCCATTGCTTTGTCTGCCATGGGTTTTCAGAACAGGATTTCACCTATGCAAGGGACACTGATTAGTTTGTCCTGCACCCATTGTTCTAGGTCAGATAACTGCAGCCATGCTTGGCATCGTGCCCCGATGCCTGCGGCAGCCACGCTTGGCATCGTGCCCCGATGCCTGCGGCAGCCACCCTAGCCATGACTCGAAGTCATCATAGGCTGCTCAGGACAAGGAACTTTGAACATTTCTTTATCGCTGAGGTTAGGGTCTTGAACCTCTGTAGGTGCTCTCCATTGAGGCCTGCCAAGAATCCCCTGAACTCCCTCAACAATTCCTTTAGATACATGCCGATGTAGAGCTGGTATGAGTGGATTCGGCATGTTAGCATCGAGCCCTGAAAGGCCATCCGGCTGAGGGCGAGGGTTTGGGCCTCCCTGGCGAGTAGAACCGACAAGTGGGGTTTTTGGCTCTTAAGCCAGCGCATGGCTAACTCCACAACCACTGAGTTGTAGGGGAGCTGGACGTTTTGGAACCCAGGGCTCCGGTGTACCCGGTACATGGCTGACAATTGACACCAATGCCGATGTTTCCGACATCCGGAGGAGGCGGCCGCAGCGGTCGAGGATCGGGGCCGCTGGGACTGTAAGGGTTTACTTTGGGGGTGCCTTGAATTGGAGTATCTCCAATTCCTCACTTCGCGGGTCCTCCTCGTCCTCAGACATGATCACAAGAGTTTTGGCGATATCCCTCACAAAATCAAGGGGTGCAACGTCCTCGGGTGGGGAGCGGCATTGGGTCACTGGGGGAGATGTGTCCAGGGGCACGTCGCTGTGTCACCTCATGTCAGGGGGCTCTTCGTCATTGGTCTCCCAATTGGACTCGAAATCAGAGTACGAGTCTGATGCTGCATGATCACCTTGGTCAAGAACCGCTCTTTGCGGTGCAGGACATCCAAAGGACCATTGGTCTGAGCCATGGGCACTCACCAGGGAGGACTGGTGTCCCGAGGAACGGGATTGGGATCTTGACCAGGGCTTGGGGCTCGGGGCTCTCTAGGACTGGCTCAACATTCAGTGACACCCTCAATGTCGAGGGTCCTGTCATCAGGACAAATGAACTGGACATAAATGCCCGCTGCATGGCCACTAGGGCAGATATACTACTCTTTAGGGCTGCCAGTCTAGTCTCTATCCAGTTGGCTTCACAGCCTTCGATGCGGGCACCGAAGACTTCAAGACTGGCATCAGTTTTGTCGAGGGAAAGTCCTCGACGAAGATGGCCTTGGAGGCTCGAGGCTGGTCGGTGGACACCAACGGCTCCTTGTGGGGCAACTTGGAGAGCCGCTCCTGCAACAACTCCTCGGACTCATGCCTGGGACTGCAGAATCTGGGGTGAGATTTCACCTTCTTCCCAAATCCGTCCTCCAAGGTGGTCTTGGAGGATTTCTTCTTCTTATGCTCCACCTCCGGGGACTTCCGCTTGGAGGAACCGCAGCTTCAGGACTCCGAGGAGGCTCTGGCTTCACAGGACACTGAGGTATTGGAGGGGGCCTTGGGAGATTCTGGGGCAGAGTTGGACTTATGAAAAAAATTTTCAGCTGCTGATGGTGACTCTTTAAGGTCTTTGGGGTCACTGTATTGCAGAACTCGCAGTCTGAGTTGTTGTGCTCCGGGCCAAAGCATCGGAGGCAGCAGTCGTGTGGGTTGGTAAGTGACATCACTTTGCCACACTGGTCACACATTTTGAAGCCACTTGAGGCCATTGGAAAAAGGAAGCCCACGCTTCCCAGCAGGAGTCCAAGGCCTTCGGCTAAAAAAAAAAAACGTGTGAATGCTGGTCGAGGTGGACCTCGGTGAAAAAAGTTTAAAGTGGATAGATGAACCCAAGGAGCGATGCAGAGGTGAGCTGGCTCAGGAAGGAACCAGTACGCCAACCAGACAAAATTTAACTATAAGAAATCAGACTTTTTCCCGGGGGGAAAAAAGGACAACATCCGAAGGGCTCCATGGATAAAAGGAGACTGAGACAAGATAGCATCCTTGGGTAGGAAGTGGACCATGCATACATGGTGCATCTCCCAAAGGCTTTCTTCTTTTTTTTTTTTTAATTTAAAGTTTTTATTATCACCCTTCATCAAATACATCACCTGTCATAATATACATCACATAACATTAAATCCCCAACCAAACTTAGGATACACAAGCTTTCACTACCTTTATACATTCTAAAATCCTTACTCCAGTGGAGCAATACCCTCTCACTGCATGTAGCTCATTTAAAACTGCTCACCAATAAAACTTATAAATGTATACCATTCTACATACTTCTCTCCATGCACTACTCAACCGCATTTACTGTGTTACATTGCATTAACCAATTTCGCCCTTTTTTGTGGTTATTAAGTGGCCTATCACAATAACACATAAATCTCTCAACACTCCGACTAGCCTATTTAGTATCTCTTTTGCTTAATATTGAGTGTATTATGCAGCACCTCACACTCCAACATTTGTACACCACCGAGCCTCCACATACACCATGCAATATATCCACCTTTCACTCACACTATCTATCCAACCCTCTAATCCCTGTACAAAACCCCCCTCCCTTCAACACCTCACCCTATGTATATCAAAATAATGACTATCCCCCCCAGCCCCTCCTCCTTTATTCGCCCTTCCTACCCCCCTCTTTTTACCAAACCCAGTGTAACCAGTTCGGTTCCCCAAGCTACGTATTCCTCCTCCCCTCCCATAGCCCCCTTCCCAGGGGCACTATCTCCCCTCTTCCCCCCTTCATGCAACTTACTGAATTCCCATCAAACCCCCCCCATTCCCCCCCCTCTTATCCCACTCATTGTTTATCATCAGAGCGCTTCATTGCCCTGCTCTCCCCTCTCCTCCCTTAACTCCACCCCTGCCCTCCCCGACCCAACCTTCCACTCACCCCTACGTAACCATTCCCAACACCCCCCCCCACACTGCTTCTCCACTTTCTCCCCGATACCTTTTTTTTCCCCTGTGATCATATGCATTTGATACAGCTCCAACAATCGCCTAGCATAACTGCCTATAGGTGGCAACAAACAATTCTTCCAGTGCTGTGCAATCTCGCATCTTGCCGCCAAAATACATTGCCACACTATGCTCCATGTTCCTTCCCCCCTTTCCCCCTCCTAAGCAGCAAACATATCTCAGGCGTCAATACCAACCCATTTCCTGTAATGCTCCTAATGCACTCCCCAACTTTCTCCCAGTATTTATTTATTTATATTCTCTTATATACCGCGCTATTCTGCATCAGTGCGGTTTACATTGAACAAACTGAAATTACATTGAACAGGGCATTATAACTTGGAGATAACTATTTTACAGGGAGCATGGGCTATGGAGGGTTAAGTGGCTTGCCCAAGACCACAAGGAGCACCTGTGGGACTAGAAACCCCAGTCCTTCCGGCCCAAGGTTGCTGTCCTCTAGTGGGATTTGAACCCCTGACCTTCCGGCCTGAAGTACCTTGCCCCAACCACTGGACATGTCCACCACATATGTAACCAGGTGCCTTTCGCTCCACACATCCTCCAACATTCATCGGACTGACAGACCCCCGCTTTAACCCTTTCCAGGCCAAGCCCAAAACTCTTGGGATCCAAAATTCTGACTAAATATTCCTATCAAATAGTATATAATACATGACCATAGCAGAAGGAAAATCACTATTTGAACATATTGAATAAGATGGGTACAATTTTCCTGAAATATGCAAAAATTAACCCGGCTGCAGAATGTGGATTAAAAATTTAAAGTAGGCCTTGAAAGGGTTAAACAAGCGTTCCGGTGTCAGATACCATCTAGTCAGCACTTTCCACCCATTCTCTCTAAGGGAAGTAGCTATTGAAGATTTCGCGTTTTCTAATGCTATCCGCTCCCACTCTTCCATCTCCCAAGTCACCCCCAGCTCTTTCTCCCAAGACAGCATATAACTAAGTTTCTCCTCCATTCTTGTAGTCAGGCCTTTGTAGATTCTCGAAATGACCCCCTTCCTCCCCAACGAACCTAAACAGCTCCCTTCAAACCAACCCAGCTCCTTAACAATATCCTGCCAACGCTTCCTCTGCCTGACATACGAACCAATCTGCAAATAGGCAAAACGGTCACTTTCCCGCAATTGGTATAAATCCCTAATGCCTGCAAACTCCCTTATCCCTTCCCCACCAATTATCTGAGACACATGACTTAACCCCTGCTGTGCCCATCTTTGCAACACTCCTACATCCGGTCCCCTTCCCTCCTCACAACAAGCCAGAAGCAACATTATACTTGCACAACTCTTGTCCCCTACCAACCGCTTCCTCTGCTGTTGCCACATATGCAATGTATGGCCTACCAGTAGATTCTCCCCTCGCTTCCCCTTACCCCCCCACACCAGCTTCTCCAACTCCCCTGCCCTCAAACCCACTTCTTCCATCCTTACCCAGTACTTCATTAGCTCCCTCAGCCAAGAATAAACTGCTCTCAACTGCGCTGCTTGATAATACTTCCCAAAATTGGGCACCCCCATTCCTCCCTGGGAGCCTGCAACGTCCGTGCCGCCACCCTGGGGCGCTTCAGTCCCCATATGAACCCCTCCACTTGCTTCTGCACCTTTTTTAACACCTTGGCCGGTATCTCAATTGGCAGTACCTGAAAATAAAAGAGGAACTGGGGAAGCAGCATCATTTTAACCACCGCCATCCTCCCCATCCACGAGATATATCCCTTTTTCCAGCTCTCCAACCGCATTTCTACTTGCCCAAAGAGCTTCTTATAGTTTAATTAGTATAGTTCCTCCAACTCCCTTCCCAATTGGACTCCCAAGTACCATATTGAACGGCTTGCCCAACTAAATTGAAATTTATGCTGCAAACTCCTTTGCAGCTCTATCCCCCCTGTCAAATTTAATATTTCGGACTTGTTCCAATTTATACAAAACCCTGCCAGGCCCCCATACTCCTCCACCTCCCTCATAATGGTAGGCAGTGTCTCCATAGGCCTAGTTATCATAAGCAGAATATCATCCGCAAACATTGCCAGTTTGTATTCCCTCTGCCCCACCATTACCCCCTTAATGCCTTTGCCCCTCCCCCCCCCCCCCGAATCTTCCCTGCCAGCGGTTCTAAGGATAATGCGAACAGCAACGGTGACAGCGGGCACCCTTGTCTAGTTCCCCACCCCAGGGGAAAAAATTGCGAGTAGCCCCCATTCACTCTCACACACGCTTTAGGCCCCTCATATAACGCCTTCACCCAATCCACAAAGCCCTTACCAAAGCCCATATGCTCCATCACTGCAAACAAAAATTTCCACGATACCTGGTCGAACGCTTTTTCCGCGTCCAACGAAAGCAGTATTGTCTGAACAGGCTTCTGTTTCGCTTTCCAAATTGCATTCAAAATTTTCCTTATATTGTCAGACACTTGCATCCCCAGTATAAACCCCGCTTGGTCTTCATGAACTAACTTGCCCAATAATTTATTAAGTCTACCCGCCAGCACTTTAGCCAGCAACTTCGCATCTACATTTATCAGCGAAATCGGCCGGTATGACGCGCACTCCAGAGGATCTCTCCCCTCCTTCGGGATCAGAGCCACTCCAGCCCACCCCATTGTCTCTGCCAACCGTTCCCCCTCCTTTGGTAGATTCAACACCCCTGTCAATGGCGTCAGCAGCACTCCTTTAAACTTTTTATAAAAGCTCCCTGTAAGTCCATCAAGCCCTGGAGCCTTCCCTGGCTTCAGATCCTTAATCGCCTTCTCCACTTCCCCTATCTGTATTTCTTTATCTAAAGCCCCCCGTTCTCCTTCCCCCAATTGTATGAGTCCCGCTGCCTCCAGATATTCCCTCATTTCCACCTCCGCCCTGTCTGGCTTTGCTTCATATAATCTCTGGTAATACCCCACAAACGCATCCCTTATCTTCTGCTCATCGCGCTCCACCACTCCCCGGCATCTAAGCTGTGTTATCTGTTGCCTATTCCTCTTTTTCTGTAAGCATCGCGCAAGGTACTTTCCCGCCCTATTTCCTCCTTCGAAAAATTCCTGCCTCAACAACTGCAGCCGATACTGGATCCTTTCAGCCTCCTGCACATTTAGCTTGACCCTAGTTTCAAGCACCTCCCCCCTATATTTCCCAGCCCCATCCTTTGCATCTGCCTCTTCCAACCTGACCAACTTCTGCCGCAATTGTAATTCCTTTTCCTCCCTTTCCCTCTTTATTCTCGCCCCCCATTTTACCAAAGGGCCTCGCACCACCGCCTTAAAAACATCCCAGACCACCCCCGCCCTTACCTCTCCATTCGCGTTTCTTTCAAAATAGTCTGATATCATCTCTTCCAGGTCCTTCACCACCCTCAGATCTCCCAAGAAGGCCTCATTCAGTCTCCAATAATGCACCCCCTTGTTTTCTCTCTTACAGCTCATACGCACAATCATCAGCGCGTGGTCTGACCACGTAATCACCTCCATTTCACCCCCCACCCCGTACCCTACCCGCTATCTCTTTCCCTACCCAAATGGTGTCCAACCTTGAATAGGTGCTATGAACCGCTGAGAAGAACGAATACTGACGCATTCCCGGGTTCATCAATCTCCACACATCAATCAAATCATGATCCTGTACAAACTTCTTATATCGCTTCCTGTCTGCTCTTCTCCCTTCCCTGTAGAGTCTCTTCCAATTCCCAGGGCATATTAAAATCTCCTCCGCATATCCTCGCTCCCTCCCCCAACATGCTCACTTTCATATCCACCTCCTCCCAAAACTCTTTTTGCGTCCCAGTGGGTGCATACACATTGATCATACATAGCCATTCCTCCCCTACCCTCATTCGCACCATTAAATATCTACCCCCTCTATCTCGGACTACCGAGTGCACCTCTACCTTTAGCATCCCATCAATCAGCAAAGCCACCCCACCTTTCTTCCGCTCATTCATATTAGACGCAAACAGCTTTCCATACCCTTTTGGTCTCACCACTGATTTATGTTTCCGTAACAAATGTGTCTCTTGCAATAATACAATTGATGCTTTCTGCCTAGATAATTCCTTGTACAATTTCTGTCTCTTAAAGGGCGAGTTCAAACCTTTCACATTCAGTGTAACAATTTTCAATTCACCAGGATCTTATTCCCCCCCCTTCTACCCCCCCCCCGGCTCTCTCCCCTTCCCTTCTCAGGCCCGCCCCTCCTACCCTCCCCCTGTCCCCCCCACTCTCCTACTCTGTCCCCTCCCTCCCTCCCCCTCCCCCACCCCTAAGCCTTCATCTCCTCCCCTCGTCCTCCCCCCGTCCGCCCTAAATCCCACCCCTGATCCCCCCTCTCCCAGAAAGAGATTCGTCTTCCGTTACAGTGATGTAATCAGGCCGCCTGCCTCTTAACCCCCCCTCCCTGCCCCCTCCTCTAGAGTCCCCAGTGCTCACTACTCACCTCCACCTCCTCCCCCCCTCAACTCCTCCCTCCCTCCTCACCTCTACCTCCCCGGACTAACACCAGGCCCCCCACTCCCCCAATGCCACTCCCTTCTATCCATCTCCCCCCTCCCGATTCCACCTTCCCTCTACCCTTCCCTCCCTTACACAACTTCACCATCATACTCAAAATTTGGCAATGTCCTCATTTTCAACCATCTCCCGTCTCCGCCTCTGATGCTGCTCCTGTGTTCTCTCTATTCAGCCTCGCCAGCCTTCTCCCCATCGCTGGAACTCTATGCCACCTTAGGCTGTCCCTCTTTGCACAGGTAACTCCTCCCGTTGTGGCCGTTCCGGGTGTCCGTCTCTCCCCCTCTGGCAAGTTTGATAGTCCAAGGTCTTTAAGTGCTTTCCAGGCTTCCTCATTTGTCTGCACTTTCCTGGATCTTCCCTTTACAGTCATCAACAAATCCAAATGGGAATAGCCATTTATATCTCAAGTCCTCCTTTCGCAAAAAGGTCGTCACTTCTTTAAGGTTTCTTCTGCGCTGGAGGGTCCCCAAGGATAGGTCCTGAAACAACTCAAGCCTGTGCCCTTCCCAGATAAATTGTCACTCTGCTCGGGCTGCACTGAGTATCTTTTCTTTAGTCTTGAAAGAGCCCAGGCACACCACTATATCTCGTGGCCTGTTATCCCTAACCGGCCCCAAGCCTCTATGTGCTCTCTCTATTTTGATGCTCTCTCCTTCTCCCCCTTCATCAGGCTCCTCCTGATGCAACAGTGCTCTGAAAATTTTCCCCATCATTGCTTCACAGTCCTTGTACTGCGCCTCCTCTGGGAGGCCCCACACTCTAAGGTTACACCTTCTAGAGCGGCCTTCCAAGTCCTCCAATTTCATCTGTTGTTCGGCTTGCCGGCTTTTCACTTCCTCCCAGCCTCTCTGCAGCTCCTCCAGCGCTTCACCTTGCTGCTCCACCTGGCTCTCTATTTCTACTAGACTGTTGCCAATGTCCACTATGTCTTGTCTCAGAGCCTGTATTGACTCCTTCAGCTCATTTTTCACCCCACTGAGCTCCATCTTGATCTCCTCCTTCAGCTCTATAAACCAGCCTTTTAGCATTGCCCCCATTCATGGGCTGCATGCACGCTCCATCTCCTCCCTCCTGCTCAGTAGGATCTTGTCGCTGTAGCCCACCATCCTTCTCTCCCCCTCCTTTACTCCTCTAGTGGTCGCATATGAGGATCTATATTCCGCCAGCTTTTTTCGCACTGCTTGGCTTCCCCCTTTGCCTTATCCATGCCCACTTTATTCCTCCCCCGGACAGCGTGTCCGAGGCTTTCGCTTAAGACCACTTGTCTTTTCAAACAATCCCTTGAACCCTCTTCTTGGCCTCCCCTGGGGGGTAGCACCTTTGTCTTCTACAGGTAGAGGTCCACTACTTTGCACAGCACTCCTCCTGTTGTTGCTCTGGATCGCTTCTTTTTATGCCATGCGTTGTCCAGCTCCCCTCTTAAGTCTGGCTGCTCTTCTACCTGTGCTCTCCCATGCCCTAGCTACGGCACTCTCATTGCAGTCTACCACGTGATCTTCCTCCTCCTCTTCCACACAGGCTCCTTCCCCCTCTTTCCACTTAGTGGACCTTTGCAAATTGCAATGCTCTCCGCTTTTCCAGGGCACTGCTCAGCCCTCTGTCGCCATGCACTTCAGGTCCCGTTTTGCTCCACGTTTACCCGGACTCCACACTAGCCCTAGACAGGCTCAGCAACCACCGCTGTTCTTCAGCCCCCCAGGGCACCGCTTCTGTCCTACACTCACCAGCCTCTGGCTCTATTGTGACCAACGCCGTTTCTTCGCTTCTCTCTCCAAGTCGCCCAGCGGTACACCTCTCCAGCCAGCCACACGGCTTTCTGCTCTGCTTTTTGCCTCCGCTGCTGCACGCTGCCGCACTGCTGCTCTGCTCTGACTCCCCTCTGCGGGCTCACTTCGTGCTCCTTCGCGCTCCCTCCTGCCTCTCTGGGCTCGATCTCTTCTGCCTTCTCAGCACACTGCAACCCACTCGCTGACTCACCGGCTGAATCGCTGTCCGTCAGCCGCCACCACGCTGTTACTCTACACTCCAGCTAGCCACGTGGTCAGCATTTCAGGCGGCCCGCAAAGCTCCTCGTCTCCCCGCTGCTATCTGACCGGGATCCATGCTCTCCTCTCCATGGCTCCCACTTTCGGCTCGGTGCCCTACTTCCTACGCTTTATTTCTCCGTGCAGATTTCTCATTTAGGGGCACATTTCCCACTGCTTACAGGCTTGGATGGCGGAGCATAATTGCTAAACCGCCATCTATCCTGATGACATCACCGGAAGTCCCCAACACTGTTCCCTCTAAGCTGTGCGCGTGTGTGCGCGCACACACCTCGCCGAGTGAGCGCACATACTTTACAACAGAGCGCACAAAAATTACGGTTCTGATTCTGATAGAAAACACAGACATTCTTAAAATTGAAAAGTTGTTGTGTATTTATGGTTTTCACAAGTTCTACAATATTTTCTAGTGCAATCAATGTGGTGTACATACTGTATTCTGACGTGTAGTCAAATTTTAAAGTATATAACTCAGAGTGTCGTTATGTGGCGCACAAAAATTTAACCTTCCTTCAAAAGCTGCACAGCTGATATTTTATGCGCACACAGCCTACAGAAAATTAGAGGGAACATTGGTCCCCAAAGGCTTTCTTTGAAAGCTTTGGAGATGCTTCTGTGCATGCTCCGTTGATGTCGACATCACCCATATGTGAGGACTAACTTGTTGCTTGTTTCCGGAGAAAACAAGGAACCACAATTTAGAAATATAAAGGCAATAATTAAACTGGGAACTCCAAAAGCCAAACTTGGAATGTACAACACCACTGGAGAAATAAACTATAAATTAATTTCCTCTTGTACTAAACAAAATGCAAAGATGTTAGTGATGCACATTTCCCAAGAGCTGACATATTCCAGTAAATAAATTCAAAATAAAACAGTTTTTTTCTACCTGTTGTTTAGGCATTTTATTTTTTAGTCACAATTGCCCCAGTCGCTTTTTTCTGCTTTCTTTGTGTCTTCTGCTAACTCTCCATTGTCTGCTGTCCATTTGTCTTTTCTTCTCTCTTTTAGTTTTTTCCATTCTCTCTCTAGTACATCTGCCTCTAGCATACTGATCTTTCCCCTTTTACTCTTTCCTCCATTTCTTTTTTTATTCCTTTTTCATCAACTCAAATTTCACCCCTCTATCCTCAATCCCCATTTACTCTCCCAAAACGCAGTCATTCATACATTTTTCTTCCCTCCTACACAAAATATCTGTTACCCTCTCCATCCTCGCCCTCCAGCTTCTTTTCTTTCTTTCAGAAGTCCCAGCCCCACCCCCTTTCTAGTCCTCCCCCAGTATTCTTCTAGTTCCAGTCCCTCCCAGCATCAGCTCCCTTCTGGTCCCATCCCCCAGCATCAGCATGTACAGTCCTAACCCCCCAGTATCAGTCCTCCTCCAGTTCTAGTCCCTCTCAGCATCAGCTCCCTACAGTCCCTCCATCCCCCAGTATCAGCTCTTTTCCAGTCCCAGCCCCCTAGTATCAGTCCTCCTCAAGCCCAATCCCTTCCAGTATCATCTCCCTTCCACTCCCAAGCTACCCATCCCCCACATGAATCCATTTGCAGTCCTAGCCCCTCAGTATCAGTATTCCTCGAGTTCCAGTCCCTCCCAGTATCAGCTCCCTTCCAGTCCCTCCATTGCCCACATTAGCCTCCCTCCAGTCCCAGCCTCTCCCAGCATTATCTCACTTTCAATAGCAGTCTCCCTATTCACCAACATTAGCCCATTTCCCATTCTAGCCTCCAGTCTTCTAACAGGGCCAATGGCTCTCTCCACACTCCCCCATATGATCCCACATCATGAAGAGCCCTGCATGTGCCCGACGAGCTTCAAGGGAGCCGCTGAGGCCCAGAGGCCAGCTCACCTCTGCAAAGCCACGGGAGTAAAGCATTTTCCTTCACTCCCATGGCTGTGATAAGTCACAGCCCACTGGCGTACTGAGTGTCACGAGGTTAAATGGGGGCACTTCCTGTCTTGTGCAAAACAGAAAGAGCCTCTGTAACTTCCTGAACTCGGCAGTGCCAGTATCTGTGACTTACAGCGGCGGGAGTAAAGCAAACCGCCGCTGTTTGCTCCTGTGGCTGTGCAAAGATGAGCTGCAGCACCGAGCTTTGGGCCTCACCAGTTCCCTCTGAAGCCGGTTAGGTATGTGCGGGACCATATGTGGGCAACATTCCCGCACAATGGTTGGGTCAGGCCGGCCCTATATAAAGACAGCAAATATGAGTTTCAAAAACTGGTACAGTCCCAATCACTAAAATATAAAATTCTTTTTTCTAACTTTGTGGTCTGACCATTTTATTTTTCTAATTGCGTTGGTCTGGTCTCTAGTTTCTGCTTTTCACTGCCATCTCTTAAAGGAAACAGAAGAACCACTGCTTATCCCTGGGATAAGCATAGATTTGGTCTTCCTTTTGGGAATCTGTCTGGAACCTGGATTGGTCACTGCTGGAAACAGGATACTGAGCTTGATGGACTTTTGGTCTGACCCAGTATGGCATATCTTATGTTCTCAACTCTTTCCAGAGTTCCCTGTCCATTTGTCATTTTTTTTTTCTCCAGAAAGGCCTGGCAATACACCTCCAGTCACACCTTGCCATGAAAACCCAGGGACTGGGTCGCAAGTAGTCAGCATTGACTCAGTGGCATATATACACTTCCTCCCCATATTCACTGCTGACATTGATCTTTTCCTTTTGGCTTTCTTCAATTTTTCTGCCTATCTACTCAGATTTCACCCTTCTTACCAGCCAGTCTTCAATCTCTCTCTTTTTATTGCATGTGCCTCCAAGTTACCCAGTTCTTTCCCTTATGCTGGTCTTCCCACTCCCCTTCCTCACATTCTCTACTATTTCACTAATGGACCCCCCTATTCTTCCCTCCTGCGTCCAACATCCCCTTCCTCAGTCCCCCTATTTTCCCTCCCCCTGTCCAGTATTTTCCAGTTAATATTATGATGTAGGGGTAATACTTCAAAAGCATACCTGCAACGCACTAAAACCCTTTCAGAATACCTGTATTTTTCCTCCATTTCTCTGTGACCTTGGTAAATCATTATACACTTCCTATATGGCTCTGCAAGTGTGAGGAATGAAAATAGATATAATTATTTTCTTCCGCTCAATCTTTGGAAAGGAATTTTTCTTTTAATTTTGTGAATTTTCAAATATATTCAGGCATTGAAAACTTGTACAGAAAAAAGAAATGCAGATAAAAATTAAATATAATAGGAAAAAATATAACTGAAATTCCAATAATAAGACTTAACCTTCCCTATCTAGCCCATGGACTAAGGGAGAAATTACCAGGAAATAGAAACATCACATTATTTATTTATTTTTATTTTATTTATTTATATTCTCTTATATACCGCGCTATTCTGCATCAGTGCGGTTTACATTGAACAAACTGAAATTACATTGAACAGGGCATTATAACTTGGAGATAACTATTTTACAGGGAACATGGGCTATGGAGGGTTAAGTGGCTTGCCCATGACCACAAGGAGCACCTGTGGGACTAGAAACCCCAGTCCTTCCGGCCCAAGGTTGCTGTCCTCTAGTGGGATTTGAACCCCCGACCTTCCGGCCTGAAGTACCTTGCCCCAACCACTAGGCCACTCCTCCACTCCTGTGTTTGATGCACAGATTAACGGAGATGAGGCGGGGGACAGGTGAGAAAGTTGTGGAACAATGGAAGTGTGTGTGTAAGTGGTTGGAAAAATGGCAGGAAGAATGAGTAGGAGTGCTAGAGAAAATATGAGAGGGATTTTATATAAAATTTAAATAAAATTTTACTGGAAGAATAAATGGTGATTGGATGAAAGGAGAGAGGATATTAATTCAATAATGGATGAGGTTGGATGAGCGGGGGAGGGTGGGAGAGGGTGGTTAGAAAGGGAATGATATAAAGAGTAATTAGAGTAATATATGAATTAATAAATAGAATATATAACTGTTAATAAATACAAATGTGGGAAGTTTGATACATAAATGTTATATGTAGTTTGATACATGTTAAGTGATGTTTGTAATGATACTAAATACTTAATAAAATGATCAAATGAAAAAAAAAAGCGATGTTGAAGTATAAATTAGACTGTGCGTGCAATGTTAAGTTAGGGGGCAATTTCCAAAATGGGCTAGTTTTGCACATATCATGACGGCCATTTTATGCAGAGCCTCTCAAATATATGGCTAACACTTGCCATAGTACTTGCATCGTGCCAAGAAGATCTTCCTACTGGAGTTCATAAAATGTAACATGTATAGACAACTTCTCCAGGTATGACTGGAATTTCCTCTTAATAAGGCCAGTGGATCCCAATACGATGGGAAATTTCTGTATCTTTCTGCCACCTTTCTTGGCCTATGACTGCATTTCTTGGTACTTGAGGATCTGCTCCCTCTCAGACGATTCACAGAAATATTTCTCGGAACTGACACCCGACATGTTTTTCTCCTTCAAAATCAATGTCGGGTTTCTTTGCATCCAGCTTCTTATTGAAATGGGAATGTCTCCATAATTCTCTTAAGAGTCATAATCCCAGTATTTTTCATGTACAGCAATACTATGATGCTTACAAAGTTTCCAAATGAAGAGACGTGCTGCTACCTTGTGCCCTTATGTACAGAAAGTTTCTGCTGTAAGAACTTTGCAGCCAAATAAAACTACCATAATGTAATACAGTTTGCAGGAAAAAAAGATTGAAATTTCTCTGCATGGTAAGAACTTTCCATAAAATTAATAAGAATGATGTTACACAGCACACTAAGTAAGCAACAAAGATTATGTCAACCACTGGGACTGGAAGGAGAAGCCTTAATTGTAGACTCATTTCCACACTTGCTGGAAGAATCAGCTCATGAAATTAAAAAAATAAAGCTTTAGCTACAAAGTCTTATTAAACAAAATCCTTTGGAGTTTTAAAGTATTATATATAGGAATTTTCTTTCAAAACCTTTATTAGCTTGTGGGGCTGAAACGTTGGCTATTTTTGATTAAGCAGCACACTTCAGTCTTGAGTTTATAAAGTTTCTAAATGAAATGACTGCCCTCCGCACATATATGAACTCATCAAATCCCCAGACATGGTAGGAATTAGAAGGAAAGGAAGAGAGAATATTTAACAGGTTTTTTATACTACTTTATTATTAAAAAAGAAAACAGAAGGATATCAGAATGCTTCTGTATCGCTCTATGGTGCAACCGCACCCTGAGCGCTGTGTGCAGCTCTGGTTGTCACATCTAAAAAAAGAGATATAGTTGACTTAGAAAAATTAGAAAAGAGCAACCAAAATAAGGGGGATGGAAGGATGCCCCTATGAGGAAAGGCTTAAAAGGTTAAGGCTCCTCGGCATGGAGAAGAGACAGCTGAGGAGAGATGACAGAGGTCTATCAAATAAAGAGTAGAGTGGAACGAGTAAATGGGAATCAGTTGTTTATTCCTTCAAAAAGTATAAAGATGGAGGGGGGGGGGACAACAAAGCTACAAAGTAGTTACATCTATGACTAATTGGAGAATTATTTTTCCACTCTGCGCATAACTAAGCTTTGGAATTCATTGCCAGAGAACGTAATAAAAGCTGTTAGTGTAGCTGGGTTTAAAAGAAGTTAGGTCAGGTTCCTGGAGGAAAAGTCCATACACTATTATTAAAATGGATAAGCAGCATGAAAACTACCTTTAGGGATTCTCCCAGGTACTTGTGATCTGGATTGGCTACTCCTGGAAACAGAAATGTCTCCATCAGTGCTACAGACAGATACTTCGAGGGAAAAAATAGTGCAACACTGGTTATAATATTTTTGAATGGCCTCTGTTTTTTTTGTATTTTAAGTAATCAAAGTATTTTTGGATTGTAATTAGTTTTCTTAATTTATTTTTATTTAATTAAAGGCATTTTTTTTACTTTATTGACAATGTCATCTTCAAAAATATTATTATGAGCATATGCCATCTCATCCTTGTGATGGCATAGTGGCTAACAAAATGGTATAATATAATTATGTTAAGAAATATAGAAACACAGACAATGATGGCACAAAGAACATACAGCCTATCCAGTTTACCCAACCATAGGAATATTAACTTCTCCAATCACTTCCTCTCCCTCAGAGATCCTCTGTACTTATTCTATACTTCCTTGAATTCAGATATAGTTCTCATCTCTACCACCTCCACTGGGAGGCTATTCCACACGTCCACCAACCTTCCTATAAAGAAATATTTATTGACTTTTCCTCCAGGAACTTGTCCAAACCTTTTTTTTAAATCCAGCTACACTAACAGCTTTTCTTACATCCTCTGGTAACGAATTCCAGAGTTTGATTACACATTGAGTGAAAAAATATTTTCTCTTATTAGTCTCAAACAGGTTACACTGTAGCTTCACTGCATGTCCCCTAATCTTTCTACTTTTTGATAACGTAAACAACCAAACTATGTTTACCTGTTCCATTCCATTCATAAATTGATAGACCTCTATCATATCCCACCTGAGTGGAGGAGTGGCCTAGTGGTTAGGGCAAGGTACTTCAGGCCGGAAGGTCGGGGGTTCAAATCCCACTAGAGGACAGCAACCTTGGGCCGGAAGGACTGAGGTTTCTAGTCCCACATGTGCTCCTTGTGGTCTTGGGCAAGCCACTTAACCCTCCATAGCCCATGTTCCCTGTAAAATAGTTATCTCCAAGTTATAATGCCTGTTCAATGTAATTTCAGTTTGTTCAATGTAAACTGCACTGATGCAGAATAGCGCGGTATAGAAGAGAATGTAAATAAATAAATAATAAATAAACCTCAGCCGTCTCTTTGCCAAGTTGAAGAGCCCCAACCTTTTAAGTCTCTCCTCACAGGGGTATGCTTCCATCCCCTTTACTATTTTTGTCGCTCTTTTCTGTGCCTTTTTTAATTCTGCTTTTCCCTTTTTAAGATATGATGACCAGAACTGCATACAATATTCAAGGTGTGGTTGCACTATGGAACAATACAGAGGCATTATAATATCCTTTGTTTTATTCTCCATTCCTTTCCTTATGATTCCTAGCATTCTATTTGCTTTCTTGGCTGCCGCTGCACACTGGGTGCAGGATTTCAACGTATTATCCTTGATGACACCTAAATCTTGTTCCTGGGTGGTGGTTTCTAAGGTGGTATCTTGCATAGTTTGGATTGTTCTTTCCTAGGTGCATAACTTTGCACGTCCATATAAAATTTCATCTGCCATTTGGACATCCAGTCTTCCAGTTTATTAAGTTTCTCTTGCAATTTTTATAATCCTCTTGCGTTTTAACAACTTCAGATAGGTTTCTGTCATCTGCAAATCTGATCACCTCACTCATATTCCTATTTCCAGGTCATTTATAAATATATTAAAAAGCAGCAGGCCCAGCACAGAACCCTGGCGTACTCCACTATTCACCTTTCTCCATTGAGAAAATTGACCATTTAGCCCTACTCTTTGCTTTCTATCTTTTAACCAGTTCATGATCCACAATACTACACTGACTCTCTCCGCCTTTCATCAAGTATTCATACTGAGATCTTTAAGTCTAACCTTACAGTATATGCCTTATGACAAAAACCATTGACCATTTCAGTAGCCACCGCCTGGACCAACTTCACCCTGTTTATATAGTCTCCGGAACTGTACACAACAGTCCAATTAAGGTCTAACTAGAGACTTAAACAAAGACACTATTAACTCCTTTTTCTGCTGGCCATAATGCTCCATATGCAGTGAAATATCCTTCTGGTTTTTGTCTTTTCTGTTTGGCCTTTTCAAGATCATCCAATACAATCACTCCGAAGACCTAATATCTTCTTTCGTGCACTGACTTCCCCTCTACTGTACTTCTCCCTTGTATTTTTAGGCATGAGTGTAGTTTGGCTGCTTCATTTGGGGGTGGGCAGGGCAAATGGTGGGGAGATGTATTTGCACATCACTTGCATATTCATTATGAGGCACATTTCACAATGGGACATCCAAGTATAATCTGGGTTTGCCAAAGCCAGAACATCGGGGGGGGGGGGGGGGGGAAAGCAGGCACGTGCAAGTTTAGGCACGATTTCAGAAACATGGACATGCCTGATATGCATGTGCATCAAACGTCTATATAGATGTCCCCAGGACAGCATTTCAGAACCAAGACATCTAATAGCATAATGGTTAGAGTAGTAGCTGAAGAGCAGCCAGGGTTCAAATCCCAGTGTGGGCCTATGTGATCTAAGGCTAGTCACTTAATTCTCCATCTTCTCTACACTCTGGATGTTTTAAGCTGAAAACAAGCACTTTCCTGATGCCTATTCTTGCCTTTAGCAGGTATAAACATTGATTTGCCTGCATGTCTTCAGACATCCAAATCATGACTACACCTTTTAAAATGACTCTCTATGGTTAGCTTAAAACACAAAACAAAACAATAGATGAATAGGAAGCCAGTATATCAAGCAGGCGAGGGATGAGCTGACACCCCCAAGATACTCAAAAAGGGAGCAGAGGTTCTCATTCAGAGGCTTTGTCAAAAAAAAAAAGGAAAGCAACGTATTCCCAGGCTATATAATTAAAATGCAGCAAAAATTGTAGTTGCTTAATTATTTAGCCTGTCGCTCTAAGATAAAAAATAAAATAAACTTGACACCTATAAATATATATTCAGCAAAAAAAACAAACTAAGGAGATGCAAGGTGCTCACATGCCAAGGGACAAAAAGAAAAAGAACCACAGTGCAGTTTCTAACACCAAAATAACATTAGCTATAATTTAATTAATTTTATTTTGGTGTTAGAAACCGTGCTATGGTTCTCTGTTTTTATTTTTAAGCATCTATTTTGCATCCAAAAAACCCCTCCTCCACCAGTAGGTACAGAGCAGGACATTTCACCATAGAACTCAACATACAGGGAAAAACAAATCTGATTACGGTGTCACCTCATTCACAGCTTCTCTAGTACCAGGCAGATTGTGAACTAACATAAAACCCTACAAAAATCACTGAAGACCTACAAAGCAAAACTACCATACAATAATGATACCAGCTTCTAAAATTAACACTATATGGAGCCGATTCTTCATGTAACCCCGCTTCTCAAGACACTTCATTGGCTCCCTATCAATTCTGCATCCAGTTCAAACTTCTCCTACTGACCTATACGTGCATTCATTCTGCTGCTCCTCGCTACCTTTCCTCTCTTATCTCTTCCTTCTTGGGAACTCCGCTCTTCTGGCAGATCACTTTTATCTGTGCCCTTCTCTTCCACTGACAACTCCAGACTTCGATCTTAAGATATGCCATACTGGATCAGATCAAGGGTCCATCAAGCCCAGTATCCTATTTCCAACTGTGGCCAATTCAGATCACAAGCACCTGGCATGTTCCAAAAGAGGCACACAGGTTCCACAGTGCTTGTCCTGGGGCAAGTAGTGGATTTCTCCACAGCCCTGCCTGCAAAGCCAAATGAGCCTATTTGCTGCCCTCCACTGCTGCTGCTGATTCAGTCTTCCGGGAACGAGCGGTGGCAGTTTAGAAGCCTCTCTTCATAGGGGTATCCTTCCATCCCCTTTACTATTTTGGTGGCTCTTCTCTGTACCTTTTCTAATAATGCTATATCCTTTTTAAGATATGGCGACCAGAATTGCACACAATATTCAAGGTGCGGTCTCACCATAGAACAATACAGAGGCATTATAATATCCTTTGTTTTATTCTCCATTCCTTTCCTTATGATACCTAGCATTCTTTTTTTTTTTTTTTATTATTTATTTATGAAAGTTTTTACAATTAAATCCAAGAAAGTTACAACACTATTCTTGAAAGAAATAGAGCAACAATACAAGCAAAAAACAAGAAAGAAAACTTTTTTATCTTACAAAAGCAAATATACCAAGTGTTTGCTCACACTAGCCCACAACAAAAGAAGGGATAGAAGGAGGGAGGAACTATTCTTAATCCAATCCAAAGGAAACCAACAAGCGATACACCAATTAACCCGATATAATTCAAATGAGCACAGGTGGACCCTCAACAGGGGGATCAAGCCTCCTAGCGCTTATGAAGGAAGTCAATTGAGGGGGATCATAAAAAACATAAGAAACAGAATGGTATTTAACCAGACACTTACACGGATGTTTCAAAAAGAAAAGCCCCCCCAATTGCAAAACTCCAGGACGTAGAAGAAGAAAATCCCTTCTACGTTTCTGTGTTTCTCTCGCTAAGTCAGGATAAATACGAATCATCAAGCCCCTAAACAATAGATTACGTTTTCTAAAGAAAAGCTTAGAAACCATTCACGATCAGAATACAATGCAAAAGTGACTAAAAGAGTAGAAGGAACTGGGGTCTCCAAATCAGACTGTTCTAATAATGCAGAAACATTTAACAAATTCTCCTGTTCCCCTTCCCTATCTAACCGAGATAAATCAGGTTGCAATTTAGCTTTAGGTAAATAATAAACTTTTACCATAGGTGGAAGAAGCTCCGAAGCAACCCCCAGAACATCCACCAAATATTGACGAAACATCTCCCTGGGGGAAATAGTAGACAATTTAGGAAAATTTATTATCCTCAAATTATTTACTCTAGAGGTATTCTCCAGATGTTCCAATTTTAATTGAATAGAAGTTAAGTTTTTCCTGAAAGCATCAGACTGTTCAACCAAATCTACAATTCTTCTTCGGTCCTCCTCCTCTTCAGAACGAACTTCCACCACACGCCGTTCCAAATCCTCCAATAGAGAAGCAGTATTAGTCACCTTAGATTCCAACGAGGAAATTCTAGGAACCAAAGCTTCTCCCAACGAAACGATCGCTTGCCAGATGGCTTCTAAGGTAAAACTCACAGGACGTTGCAAGGAAAACACAGCTGAGGACGCAGGTACAGCAGGAGATTCCATAGGCGCCAGTGACCGAACTCCCATTGACACAGGCACAATTCGACCCATGTTAGATCCACTCAACGGCGCAGAGCCCGCAGGGCTATGCTGCTCAAAAGCTGCACTCTCCCGCTGTTGGTGCTCCTCCACGCCTGACCCTCGCAAGCCCGAACCTTCACCTTTATCCAAGGGAAGATCCAACTCCAGGAACTTCTCAGGTAGGAGTTGTCGGGAGATTTTCGGCGCCGGGCTCAAGGGGGAGATAGATATAGCCGAAGCTCCCGTCGAGTCACCCAACTCCGACGCAGAAGCAGCTCGGCGTTCTTCCCCCTCCATCGGGTCCCGGGCAGCACGTATCACAAAAGGATCAATAGGCCCAACAGAAACCAGAGTAGAGGTCGAGGAGGGCTGGGAGGGTTCCGACCGACCTCTCCCTTTACGCTTCCTACCCATCAGAAAAAAAAACGTGCAGCCACGGTTAGTTGGAAATCGCCATCTTGAAAAAGCTCCTCCCCCCGGATTATCCGGGACATCATACCTAGCATTCTATTTGCTCTCTTAGCCGCAGCTGCACACTGAGTGGAGGGTTTTAATATGTTTTCCACAATGACACCTAAATCTTTTTCCTGGGTAGTGGTTCCTAATGTGGAACTGTGCATCGTTTAACCATAGTTTGGCTTTTTCTTTCCTAGGTACAGCATAGTAGTATAGTAGTAGTATACATTTTTTGTATACCGCTACTTCCAGCGATCAGCAGCGGTTTGATTACAGATTGGAAATTGTCAAATCATGACAGGAAATTTTTGAGGTATAAACACACTGATTAGACAGGAAAGCACAGCACACAGAGAACTATTTTACAGGGAACATGGGCTATGGAGGGTTAAGTGGCTTGCCCAAGACCACAAGGAGCAGGATCTCCAGGAACAGCAGGAATTTAGTCTTCACATATGGGTATCGTCGGTACCGACTGAGCCTGCGCGGGAACGCTCCCCAGCATTCAATTAGAAAGCTTTTGGGAGCATCCCACAGTGCCTGCGTGCTGCCTTCCCGCCTTTCCCAACTGTCTCTCTCCAGTTGAGTTTAAAGCTGAGACAAAGAGAGAGAGAGAGAGAGAAAGAGAGAGATAGAGAGATACAACTTCTAGGGGAGGTGGGTGGGTTGTGGGTGGGTGGGTGGGTAAATTCCTGCTGTTCCTGGAGATCACCTGTTACAGGTGAGTAACTATGCTATCTCCAGGAACAAGCAGGAATGTAGTCTTCACATATGGGGACACCCTAGCTACAGATGCCAGGGAGAAACCCCAGAAGTCGTGTGCCCTTTTGAAAGGGCTCCACTTCCCCCCATGGATCTCTGGCATCCAACCAGGGTAGGAGTTGATTAGGTATGGAACAGGTGTTGAAGAACAGCCTGACCAAACAAGGCATCCCGGCGGGAGTCCTTGTCCAAGAAGTAATGGGCTGTGAAGGTATGAACCGAGGCCCAGGTAGCTGCTTGACAGATGTCGTCGATAGACACAGAGTGAAGATGAGCCATAGAGGCTGCCATGGCTTTCACATTGTGCGCTGTGACATGGCCTTCAAGAGGAAGGTTTTTACTCCAATAGGAAAAAGATATACACTGTGCAATCCAGTTGGACAGTGTCCTTTTGGAGACTGGAAGTCCTAAATGACTAGGATCAAAAGCAACAAAGAGTTGAGAGGACTTTCTATGTTGCTGCATCCTTTGCAAGTAAAAGGCCAAAGCTCTTTTACAGTCCAAAGTATGAAGATTCCTTTCTGCATTAGAGGCATGAGGCCTTGGGAAAAAAACAGGAAGGTAAACTGCTTGGTTTAAATGAAAAGGTGAAAGCACCTTTGGCATAAAGTGAGGATGAGTCCTAAGGACTACCTTATCATGATGGAACCTTGCATAAGGATGATCAGCCACCAATGCTTGCAATTCACTGATGCGACATGCTGATGTGAGGGCAATAAGAAAAATAACCTTCCAGGAAAGGAATTTCAAAGAGGTAGTAGCTAATGGTTCAAAGGGCGGCTTCATGAGCTGGTCAAGAACCAGATTTAAATCCCATGCCACCGGTGGTGGCTTAACAGGAGGCTTAGTTAGAAGAAGGCCTCTCATAAATCTCGCTATAATAGGATGAGAGGAAATAGGTTGCCCATTTAAAGGCTTGAGAGAAGCTGCAATAGCACTCAAATGAACTCTCACTGAATTGGTCTTAAGCCCTGCATTAGACAAATGAAGGAGATATTCCAGTAATGATTCCAGAGGTATTGCAAGAGGGTTAAGACCCTTCTGCGAAACACCATATAGTAAACCTTTTCCACTTGAAAGCATAAGAGCGTCTTGTGGATGGTTTCCTGGAAGCATAAAGGATATCCTTTACTTGCTGAGAAAGGTTAAGACCATGAAGTTCTAGGCTTTCAGCAACCAGGCCCTGAGATGTAGAGACTGGGAATTGGGATGCCACAGCATCCCATCCTCCTGGGATAGGAGATCTGGAGCAGATCCCAACTCCAGAGATGGAGCTTGAGAGAGATGTAAGAACAGAGGCTACCACACTTGTCGTGGCCAATGTGGGGCTATGAGAATCATATGGCCTCTGTCTCTCTGAAGCTTGAATAAAGTTCTGGGAATTAGGGGAATGGGTGGGAAGGCATACACAGAAAGTCCCGACCACAATGGAGGAGGAAGACATCCCTGGCCTGACAACCCTGGGCTGGAATTCTGGAACACAACCGGGGAAGTTTGGCATTCAGCGGACTTGCAAAGAGGTCTATGTCCGGGGTTCCCCAAAACTGGAAAATTTTGCCACCTGGTCTGCATGGAGAGGCCATTCATGTGGAAGCAGAACTCGACTGAGTCTGTCTGCCCAAGAGTTTTGAATGCCTGGAAGATACACTGCAAGGAGATGAATCTGATGCTCTCTGGCGAGGGCCCAAAGTTGCAAAGCTTCGTTGCAGAGCGACAGAGAGCCTGTTCCGCCCTGCTTGTTCACATAGAACATGACTACCTGGTTGTCCGTTTGAATTAGGACAGTTTTGTAGCTGAGTTGGGTGTGAAACACTCGAAGAGCAAGGAAGATTGCTCTGAGCTCTAGGAGATTGATGTGTAGATCGGTCTCCTGTGGAGTCCAGGAACCCTGGGTAGAGAGGCCTTGCAAATGGGCTCCCCAACCCACCTGTGAGGCATCTGTCGTTAGAGTTACTTGGGGTGGGGGTTGCTGAAAAGGGGACCCCACCAACAGATTCTGGGGTGACTGCCACCATTGGAGAGACAAAGTAAGACAATCTGAGGTTGCTATTTTGTCCGACAGGCAACCTGACGCCTGAGTCCATTGAGTGGATAGAGTCCACTGGGTTGCCCTCATATGGAGGCGGACATAAGGGACCACATGCACGGTGGATGCCATGTGGCCTAGCAATTGTAACATTTCCCGAGCAGTGAGGCGAGACTTTAGCATTGCTTGGGAAGCTAACTGCACAATGTGAAGGCAGCGGGACTGTGGAAGATAGGCCCTTGTCTGTCTGGTATCCAGTAGGGCTCCTATGAACTCTAGAGACTGAGTGGGAGCTAGGCTGGATTTTGGGAAGTTTATGACAAGTCCAAAATATTGAAGGATACGCATTGTGCGAGATAGAGAAAACCTGGCTTATGGCTCTGATGGGGCTCGAATGAGCCAATCATCCAAGTAAGAGAAGACAAATATTTTTAGGGTGCGGAGAAATGCTGCCACCACAGCCATGCATTTTGTGAACACCATTGGTGCCAAGGCCAGGCCAAAAGGAAGAACTCTGTATTGGTAGTGCTTCCCTTGAAATAGAAAGCGAAGGAACTTTTGATGAGTTGGATGGATGAGAACATGAGTGTAAGCATCCTTGAGATCTAGAGAACAAAGCCAGTCCTGACTCTGAAGGTATGGCAGTAGAGTTTCCAAAGAAATAATTTTGAATTTCTCTTTGAACAGGAATTTGTTCAATTCTCTGAGGTCCAAAATAGGTCTGTGCCCTCCTGTTTTCTTTGGAATAAGGAAAAAGGGGGAATAGAACCCTGTACCTTGTTGATGAATAGGTACTTCTTCTATTGCCCCTTGGGCAAGAAGCAGACTGACCTCGTGAACTAACTGGGAGTTGAGAGAGGTCTGAGAATTGAACTGGCTTACCATTGTAGGAGGGGGCATGCTGAGGAAGTGAAGCTTGTATCCCTCTCTTACAATGGACAGAGTCCAACTTTCTGCTGTTATCAGCCCCCATCTGGGGGCAAAATAACATAACCTTCCTGGAATGGTGGAGGGCTCTGGCCCGTTCAGGGCCAGGAAGACAAAGTTCTCTAGATGGGAATCAAAGCCCCTGTGGAGGCTGAGACTGCTGAGCCGGTTGAGGCTTAGCAGCCTTTGTTTTTCTTTGTTTCGATTGTTGCTGACCCTTTTGGGCAGACTGACCCGAACGATGCCCTTGCTGGGTATAGGATGGGTAGAACTTCTTCTTTCTAGTGAAGAATGGTTTTTTTTGTAGGACTTTTTCCTTGCAGGATCAGCTGTAGATTTTGATAATCTATCCAAGGTGAGACTGTCAGCATCTAGCTCATTTGCTTTCTCTTGCCAATTTTTGCCAAAGAGATTCTCTCCTGTGCAAGGAATATTCCCCAGTTTGTCCTGTACCCAAAGTTCCAAGTCAGATGCCTGGAGCCAGGCAATCCTACGTGCGCCTATGGCAATAGCAGAAGTTCTGCTTATGCACTCAAAACAATCAAAAGCTGCACGATTTGAGTTTTTCCAAGATGGCCGCAGCAACGACCCGCTTAGCGTGAGTCCGCTTTCATGGGAAAGAAGCGTAAGGGGAAGTCTGGGCAGTGGCCCTCTCTGCCGGTAGGCTCCTCTACGCCGATTGCTGCTTCGGTGGTGGGTCCTTTAGACCCTTTTCTTCCTTTCGGAAGTTCCGGGAGGAGTTCGTTGGCTTGTAGTTTCGCCGGAGTCGGAGTGCCCGGCGTCTCTTTCGACTTTATCTATCTCCCCCGTGAGTCCAGCACCAAAACTGGCCCGCAGTCAGCCCCTGCCGGAGGGCTTCCTGGAGCTGTCGACACCATCGCTTTCGGCGGGGGGTCTTCTCTCACGAGGGCCAGGACGGGCTGACGTGGTCGGGTCTGGTAGTGAGCCGGTTGGAGATCGTGGCTCGCAGCGTATTTTGGTGCCATTGGAAGAAGCAGGAGGCGAGCAGGGACTGGACTCGCCGAGTGGAACACTGCTTTGGCGCCCATGGAGCTGCTTACCGCATCGGCTGAATCTGGAGGGATTTTTTCTTTGCAAAGACCGCAGAACTTCACTCTTGAAACCATTTGGAATGCTATAGTTTCATTGGGGGAGGCCCTCTTGCCACAGGTATCGTCTCTGTCTAAAAAGGTGACTGAAACGTCAAGTTTGGTGAATGACTTGGACAAATCTGTTTCTAACCTTCAGAGGGATTATGGTGAAGTGAATAATAAAGTGGAGTCCCTAGAGGAGTACTCTGAGGGACATAGGAAGAGCATACAGTTGTTACAAATGAAAATAGAACATTTAGATAATATTTCTCATGCTAATAATTTACGGTTAATTAATTTTCCGAGAGTTGCATCTATCTCTCCTAGAGATATGTTTGTTAAATATTTGACTGAGGCATTGGGAGTTTCCCCTGAATTAGTTCCCCCCATAGTAAAAATTTATTATCTTCCGGTAGCGAAACGAGTTTCTACTGTTGCTTCTGGTGCTATGGGGGGTGAACAAACTCAGGAGGATGTTTTAAATGTTACTGATGTCCTGGAGAATTCCGGTCTTGGGTCACAGGTCCCTGCTACACTTTTTGTATCCTTTGCATTGATATCTGATAAAGAGTGGCTATTGAGAGTATTTTTCCAGAAACGTAATATTTCATTTCGTGGTTTGTTAGTACGTATATATCCTGATCTCTCCAGAGAGACTCAACGGCGGCGCAGGGAGTTTCTATTGCTCCGTCCGGGGGTTTTGCAATTGGGAGGGCTCTTTTTTCTTAAACATCCTTGTAAATGTCTGATTAAGTATCAGGCGAATTCTTATATTTTCTGGGAGCCTTCCCAATTGCTTGCCTTCATTAGCGCCAAGCGCGTAGTTTCCACTGTAGACTCATAGATAGTGTTTCCGTTACAGGGCTGTTTGCTTTTTCTTTGTATATTAGGTTAGAGTTAATGATGTTAAACTCCTTTTGTTTGTGGGCTAGTGTGATCAGGCATTGAACTGTTTTCCTGGTATTTTTCTTTGTATGTCTGCTCTGTGGATGTATTTCTTAATGCTTGATCTGTTTCTTCAAGATTGGTCATGTGGCCTTCTTGTTTTTTTTGTTTAAAATTGCATAAATAAAAAATAAAAATAAAATAAAGCTGCCCGATTTACGAATTTGGAAACATCTTGAGCATGTTTGATAAGTGCAAGATAATCTTGTCTCTTATCATCAGGAAGGAGAGGGCTCATAAGCTCTAGATCTCCTGTAACTTCCTTAAGGAACATTCCCATATATAAAATGTAGGAACTAATACTGGCAGAAAGCAGAGGCCTAGAAGGTTCGATGCCCAAAGGCATCAAGAGTTCTACATTCACGTCCTGGAGGATTAGATGCATGTCTTTTTGCACTCTTGAACCTTCTCATAGCGGATTCAACCACCATGGAATGGTGGGGCAGCTGAGTTTTTTGAAATCCAGGACAGGGCGGAACTCGATACATGGTATTGAGCCTACGAGAATGAGGAGAAGTGGTGAGAGGTATTTCCCACATCCTTAGCATGAGATCATGCAAGATCTCATGCATAGGCAAAGCAGCTTGCTTTTTGGGAGCTTTAAGATACTGTAAAATCTCCAATTCCTTTGCCCTAGGCTCTGTTTCAGGGACCACTGTGATGGAAAGACCTCGAGCCACATCCCGGATAAAATCCTGGAAGGATATATCCTCTGGAGGAGACATCCTACGTTTAGGAGAGGAAGAATCCTCAGGAAGAAGTACTCTGGTATCGACAGAGCTGTCAGAGTCTTCAGACTCAGAGGATTCAAAGTATCTCCTTTCCGGGTAATCGTGCAGCGCATGATACCGGGACCGATCGAAGTCGGTATCGACAGGGTCCGGTACAGACTTGTCAGTACTGGAGGCCACAGCATGCGTCGGTACCAGTAATGCACCTGCCGACGTTGATGCAATTGGCCCCGGTACCGATGTAGATGCCGGTACCGATACCGGTTGAATTGTCTGAAGCGGTTTCGGGAGCATCGATGCCGAAAGAAGAATCGACAGACTGCGTTCAATAGCCAAGAATCTCTGGTCTATCGATGCCGCCGATGCCTGGGTATCGGTACCAGACAAAGCGGCCGGTACCACAGAGCATGGCACCAGTAGTTCTGCCGAGGTTGGGGCCTCGAGAACATCCCGGAGCCCTGATGATGCTGTGGAAGCCGAAGCCTCTGCCGGGGCAATTTTGCCAGCTTGAGTCCCTCAAGGGCAATGCCAGAGGCATCTCGATACTTAGAAGGAGATCTACCCTTTGAGGACCGGCTAGACTTATGTTTAGTTACCTGAGATCCATGGGAGGAAGACAAAGCCCTGGAAGATGTTGATGCCACAGATGCTGCATCGGAGGGAAAAAGGGTGCTAAGTTTAGCAGCTCGGTTTTGCCGACCCCTCTTCGACTTCATCCCACAGCAAAACACTTGGAGATAGAGTGGTCAGGACCTAAACATTTGAGTCACCACCCATGGGTGTCGGTGACGGAGATGGTACCGCCACACTTGGAACACTTTTTAAAACCCGAGGCGGGTTTTTCCATTGTAGAGGAAAGTTGGGTCTAGTGCCCAAAATGGCGCGTGGCACTAGAAGAGAAAAAAGCTGGAAGACTCCAGGAAAAGATTTTTTTTTTTATAAGGAAAAGAAAGAACCAGCGGTACCGGTGTAGCGTCGAAGGAAGGCAGATGCGACCACAAAAAAGAAGAATAAATGGGATATTTTTCTGCAGTGACAGAAAGTGTGAACTGCCGGCTCCGCGGAAAACGAAGAACTGGAGAGACACAGTTGGGAAAGGCGGGAAGGCAGCACGCAGGTGCTGTGGGATGCTCCCAAAAGCTTTCTAATTGGACACTGGGGAGGGTTCCCGCGCAGGCTCCGTCAGTACCGACGATACCCATATGTGAAGACTATATTCCTGCTTGTTCCTGGAGATATAACTTTGCACTTGTCCACATTAAATTTCATCTGCCATTTGGATGCCCAGTCTTCCAATTTATCAAGATCCTCTTGCAATTTTCCACAATCCCCATTGGTTTTAACAACTTTGAATAGTTTTGTCTCATCTGCAAGTTTGTTAACCTAACTCATTATTCCCATTTCCAGGTCATTTATGAATATGTTAAAAAGCAGCGGACCCAGCACAGATCCCTGGGGTACTCCACTACTCACCTTTTTCCTTCGGGAAAATTGCCCATTTAGCCCTACTCTCTGATTTCTATCTTTTAACCAGTTCCTGATCCACAATAGTACACTGCCTCCTAGCCCATGACTTTTTAATTTTGACAAAAGTCTCTGGGACCTTGTCAAAGGCTTTCTGAAAGTCCAGATATACGATATCAACCGACTCACTTTTGTCTACCTGTTAATTCACACCTTCAAAAAAACATAACAGATTAATAAGGCGAGACCTTCCTTGGCTAAAGACTAATAAGAGAAAATATTTTTTCGCTCAATGCGTAATTAAACTCTGGAATTCGTTACCGGAGGATGTAGTAGAAACTGTTAGTGTAGCTGGGTTTAAAAAAGGTTTGGACAAGTTCCTGGAGGAAAGGTCCATAAACCATTACTAAAGATGACCCAGGAAATCCACTGCTTACCCCATACAAGCATTGTGGAACCTGTGGGTCTTCTGAGGAAACTGCTAGGTACTCCTGACCTAGATTGGCCACTGCTGGAAACAGGATACTGGGCTTGATGGACCTTAATCTGACCTAGTATGGCATTTCTTATGTTCATATGACCCTTTATTGATTTAGCATTAAATCTTAGCTGACAAATCCTAGACCAGGCCTCAACTTATTTAGAATCTAGGAGCCGGAGTTACAAATGAGTGGAGTACTTATTTCTGTGTAGCCCTGATTGTCCCTCTCTAGTAGCCTAAGCTGCTGGCTATCATCCACGTTCCTATGCACCCCAGCAGTCTCAACCTCTGGCCACAGGCATCCTCCCCCCTGCACACACCCATAGCAGATTCAGCTTCAGATCATCGCCCATACATGCATCCCAGAAGCCTCAATCTCTGATCACTGACCAACCCTTTCACAAAACCGTCCTTTCAGCCCCCACATCAGATCCTTCTCCCATCTGTCCCCTTGTCTGTCCACACTCTCTGCTTCAGACTCCCGCTCCCAACCCCATCTCCCAGGCCCAGCATTAAACTCATCTTCCACCCCACCCCTTAGTATCTGCTCTGTCCCATCCCCAGGTGCTGTGCTATTTCCAAGTCCCCTTCTACCAGCTGTAGCATCAGATCCTTCTCCTAGTCCTAGCATCAGCTCCCTTCTTCCATTTGCCCCCAGTATCAGCCCATCTCTGCCACTCCTGACATCTGCCAATATGAGCCCCTTTCTGCCATCCCCAGCCTCGCTTCTGCCCACAGCATCAGAGCTTTTCCCATTCTCAACCCTTAGAATCTAGTTCCTCTCATCCCCAGCTCTCTTCTCCTACCTTCGCCCCTTAGCATCTGCCTCTTTCTCTCAGTCTTCTTCCCAGCATCAACCCTATTCTCCTACATGCCCGGCACCTCTAAATTCACTGCAGAAAGGAGGAAGCTTGTTTATTCGCTGACACTACTCTGCCTATGCTACACTAGTTCCAGCTGCCAGCAGTACACAGCAGTTGACAGCAGAGAACTGCTACTTCCTGCTTCTCACATGCTACAGGTGGATGCAGGGCCTTCCAACAGATGTGCGAGCAGTGCAGTCGCACAGGGTACAAGCACAAAAGGGGGCACCAATATCATCACTGGGCTCCCAGGAAGCTCAAAAAGAGTGAGTTACTGAACCTGACTGGGTGGAGAGGGCACCAGATTCGTTAGTCACACAGGATGCGTTTCTAGCTTGATATGGCCCTGAGTGGATGTTCTTTGATTTCAACTCCTTCAGCAGTGTCGGCAGACCAGAGCTAGCGCAGAGCAAACAGAGCAGAGACAACAAAAAAATAAGCTCCTGCTGCTCTGTGGTGAGCCTAGAGGTGCTGGGCAGGTAGGAGAACGGAACTGATGCTCAGGGCAGCTGACAGCCTAGGTGCGCCCTGATGCTACTTCACATGCGCCGAGTCCCAAGGCACCAGGTCCAATTTTCTTAGTCACCATGGCAACCTAGCATGTGGGGATTATCAAGCCCTATTCTATATCATTCCTCAAAGTACGTTAGATCCTCTTCATGTTTTCCACACCTCCTAGAATGCCTACCCCGTTGCAAATTTTGGTATCAAAAATAGAAAGGTGGATACTTCCTGGCAGCCCTTCCTTAATACTGCCAACAAAAATGTTGAAAATAACTGAACCAAGCACCAATCCCTGCATCCCTGATGACTCCTCTTTCCTCAAGAGTGAAAGTGTAGTTACTCACCTGTAACAGGTGATCTCCGGGAACAGCAGGAATTTAGTCTTCACATGAGTAACGTCAGTACCAACAGAGCCTGCATGGGAACTCTCCCCAGCGTCCAATTGGAAAGCTTTTGGGAGCACTCCACTGTGCCTGCGCAACTGTCTTCCCAACTCCCTCTCTTCAGTTGAGTTTGTAGCTGAGAAAAAAAAAGAGTAAATGAAACCCTGTAACTCCTAGGGCTGGAGAGCAGGTTGTGAAGACTAAATTCCTGCTGTTCCCAGAAATCGCCTGTTACAGGGAGTAACTATGCCATCTCCAAGAACAAGCAGGAATGCAGTCTTCACATATGGGATTCCCTAGCTGCCAGATGAAGTGACCTCAGAACCAGTAGAGGTTCGCCTTGGAGTAGGCACGATGAGAGTAGTTACTCAGCTGTAACAGGTGTTCTCCAGGAGCAGCAGGAATCAGTCCTCACATATGGGTGACATCGGCGCCGACGGAGCCCCCGTGCGGAGCATTTCCCCAGCTTTCATAGAAAGCCTTTGGGAATGCAGCGCGCATGCGCGGTCCCCTTCCCGCCCAAGGGAGCCATCTTGCTCAGTCTGATGACATAGCTAAAAGACAGCAAAAAAGCAAAAATAAATCATATGACTGCAACTCCAAGGGGAGGAGGGAGGGTTGTGAGGACTGATTTCTGCTGCTCCTGGAGAACACCTGTTACAGGTGAGTAACTACTCTTTCTCCAGGACCAAGCAGGAAGTCAGTCCTCACATATGGGACTCCCTAGCTTAGGGCTACCAGAGGCCCCAAACTGAAAAATGAGCTCCCTCTAGAGCCTCAGCATGCAAGAACAGAATCTTCTCTGATAACGCCCCCGACAGGTAGCCCAACACCAGGGCCGGAGGGTAGGAGTTGCCTAGACCCCAAAGAGATTATGGAGTACCGCTTGCCCGAAAGCACTGTCCCCATGGGACTCCCTCTCAAGGCAGTAGTGGGCTGCAAATGTCTGGCTTGAAGACCAAGTAGCGGCCCGACAGATGACTGCCAACGGAACAGAGCGGAGATGAGCCACTGACGCAGCCTTCGCCCTGACACGGTGAGCCATAACTCGACCCTGCAACGAGAGGCCGGCTGCCCTGTAAGCCCAGGCGATGCAGTCAGCTACCCATATAGACAAAGTACGCCTGGAGACAGCCAACCCCAACTTATTGGGGTCATAAGAGACGAAGAGCTGAACCACCCTCCGGTGCTCCCATGTACGGTTAAGGTAGAAGGACAACGTCCTCCTACAGTCCAGGGTATGCAGGACCATCTCAGCCCGGCTAGCATGAGGCCTGGGAAAGAAAGTCGGAAGAACCACTTCCTGATTTAGGTGGAAGGAGGAGACAACCTTTGGAAGGAACTTAGGGTGATTCCGTAAGACTACCCTGTTCCTATAGAACCTAGTATAAGGTGCTTCTGAAACTAGGGCCTGAAGCTCACTCACTCGCCTAGCTGAGGTAAGGGCTACCAGAAATAGCATTTTCCAAGACTGAAAACGCAGAGGGCAATTAGCCATAGGTTCAAATGGTGGGCAAGTAAGCCGTTGCAAGACCACATTTAAATCCCATTCAGGGGCAGGTGGACACACTGGAGGCTTAAGCAAAAGCAGGCCTCTGAGGAAGCGGGCCACCAAAGGATGACTGGACAAAGACTGACCCTCCACCTGTGAGTGGTGTGCTGAAAGAGCACTAAGATGAACTCTAACAGAATTGGACTTAAGGCCTAGGTTGGACAGGTGAAGCAAATACTGCAGCACCACTGGTACCAGGCATGAGAAGGGATTCTCGTTGTGTTGAGTACACCAGGCAGAAAATCTACACCACTTAAGGGCATAAGACTTTCTGGTGGACTGCCTCCTAGAGGCCAAGACTATGTCCTCCACTTCCCTAGGCAGTAGTAAAGGCGCTAGGACTACCCTTTCAGCAGCCATGCCATCAAATTGAGGGACTGGAGATTGGGGTGCAAGAGAGATCCCTGCTCCTGAGACAGGAGATCGGGTTGCATCCCCAGAGGAAGAGGAGTGTCCACCGCTAGTTGCAACAGTAGTGGGAACCAGGGTTGCCTTGGCCACCTGGGGGCCACCAGAATCACTGAGGCCTTGTCCCGGATCACCTTGAATAGTGTCTTGGACACTAGAGGCATGGGAGGAAACGCATATAGGAGGCCTGTAGACCATGGAATGAGAAATGCATCCGCTGCTATTCTGAGAGGTTGCGGTTGTCTGGAACAGAACCTGGGAAGTTGACGGTTCAGAGAACTGGCAAAGAGACCTATGGTTGGAAGACCCCATCTCAGGAAGATCTGTTGAACCACTAAAGGGTTCAACTGCCATTCGTGCGGCTGCAAAATCCTGCTCAATCTGTCCGCCAGGTAATTCTCCTGACCTGGGAGGTAGACTGCTTTGAGAAGAATGCCATGATCGACTGCCCAGGAGCACAGTTTCTGCGCTTCCTGACAGAGAAGGCGGGACCCTGTGCCCCCTTGTTTGTTCACACAGAACATAACCACTTGATTGTCCGTCTGAACCAAGACGGACTGGTGAGAGATGAGATGAGAGAAAGTTCTCAGGGCTAAGCGGATAGCTCTCAGTTCTAAGAGATTGATCTGCTGTGCGGTCTCCCAAGGAGTCCACAGGCCTTGAGTACATGCCCCTTGGCAATGTGCACCCCAACCTTGAAGAGAAGCATCGGTTGTCAGCACCTGAGAGTGTGGAGGTGCCTGAAAAGGCACCCCTTGTACTAGATTCGGAAGATGAAGCCACCATTGCAGAGAAGACTGTAGTAAGCTGGACACCCTCACTGTGTCCGTGAGACTTCCTGTGGCCTGGTGCCACTGAGTCCTGAGGCCCCACTGAGCTGGTCTCATGTGTAGGCGGGCATCTGGAGTCACATGGACCGTCGATGCCATGTGGCCTAAGAGCCTCAGGAATTGTCTGGCGGAGACCAGAGAATTGCTGTGGAATAGCCTGGCTAGAGCCATCAATCTGTGGGCCCTGTCCACTGGTAGAAAGGCCTTTGCCTGAAAGGTGTCCAGTCGAGTTCCTATGAACTCCATGTTCTGGGAGGGATGCAAAGTGGACTTTGCGAAGTTTATGACCAACCGCAGGTGCTGAAGCAGAGCGACAGTGCGAAGGGTGGCTTGATTGGCCTCTTGCGGGGACTGACCCCTGACGAGCCAATCGTCCAGATATGGAAAGACCAAGAGGCCTTGAACCCTGAGGTAGGCCGCCACCACCGCCAGGCACTTGGTGAATACCCTGGGGGCGGATGTAAGGCCAAAAGGCAGTACTTTGTACTGATAATGGTTTCCTCCCACTACAAATCTGAGATATTGTCTGTGGTCTGGATGAATAAGGATGTGAGTATAAGCATCCTTTAGATCTAAGGAGCATAGCCAATCTCCCTGCTGGAGGTAGGGCAGCAGGATTCCAAGAGTAAGCATCTTGAACTTTTCCCTCTCCAGGAACTTGTTCAGGTTTCGCAAGTCTAGGATGGGTCTGAGGCCTCCTGTTCTCTTTGGTACCAGGAAGTACCTGGAATAGAAGCCGTGACCTCTCAGGTGGTGGGGCACCGGTTCCACTGCCTGTTCCTTCAGAAGACCTGCCAACTCCTGCAGGAGTAAGTCCCTGTGCAGAGGGAGTCTGGGAGGCTCCCCTGGAAAATAGGAGGGGGGTACCTGGTGGAAGTGGAGGAGATAGACCTTCTGGACTATACTTAGAACCCAGTTATCCCTTGTGACGGCTGACCACCTGTGGGCGAACAGGCCCAGCCTGCCTCCAGTGCTGATGGGAGCCAGCTGAGGAGGAGAGGCTATGCCAATGCAGTCAAAATCCCCCTCCCTGCTGAGCAGGAGCCGGAGTAGGAGGCTTGGGGGCCTTCTGCCTACGGGGCCCATGACCCTGCCCCTTGGCCTGCTGACCCTGTTGGGGAGCTACAGAGGCCTGATAATGAGGGTACTGTTTATAGGCAGATGATTTCCTCGGGTAAAAGGTCTCTTTTCCCGAGCCCTTCTTCTTCTGAGAAGGGGGAGAGGTTTTTCTGGACAGCCTTGTCCGGGTAAGAGTCTCGGTCTCGAGTTCAGCAGCCTTGTCGGCCATGGGCTTGCCAAAGAGGTTTTCACCTTGGCAGAGGACATCGACCAACTTTTCCTGCACCCATGGCTCGAGGTCCGATGACTGTAGCCAAGCCTGACAGCATGCACCGATGCCGGCCGCGGCTATTCGGGCCGAAGCCTCGAAGCCATCATAGACTGCTCGAAATATAAACTTCGAGCACTCATGAATACCTGAGGACAGAGCACTGAACCTCTGCAAAGGTTCCTCGGAGAGACCAGCAGAGAACCCGGCAATCTCCTTCGCCAGGTCTTGAAGGTACATGCCCATGTACAGCTGGTAGGTCTGGACATGGCAAGCAAGCATAGAGCCCTGGAAGCACTTCTTACGGAGGGCATCCAGGTTCCGGGCCTCCCAGCTGGGAGGCACCGAGGAGTGCATCTTCTGACTCTTCAGACGATGCATGGCTGATACCACAACCATGGAGTAGTGCGGTAATTGTGCCTTATGGAACCCAGGGCTCTTGCGGACTCGATAGATGGAATCGACCCGCTTGCTCAAAACCGGCGTCAAGGCCGGCGCCTCCCACATGCGGAGGAGCAACCGTTCTAGCATCAGAGGAACCAGAACAGTAAAGGCCTCCTTCGGAGGAGAGTCATACTGTAGGGCCTCGAGCTCATCGGCTCGAGGCTCCTCCTCAGGATCCACGGGGAATGCCAAAGCCTTGGCCATGTCCCACACGAAATCCGAGAACCGGGTATCCTCCGAGGGGGGACCTTCTCTGAGGCTCAGACTCGGGCGAGTCCGAAGGAACGCACCGAGTCCGAAAGGTGTCGGGCGACTCCTCATCTTCCGTCTCCCAGCCGGACTCCTCGGAGGAGGAATCGAGCGGCTCCGGTTGGGCAGGCATCGATGCCATCCGCCCCGACGCCGAGGGTACTGGCGTCGACGACCTCGGTCCCGAATGGGAGGCCGAGGGGGACCTTGGCCGAGGATCGACTCAAGCTCGCATGGACTGGAGGATCGGCTCGGCCTCCGGGGTCGACTTGGACGTCGATGTCCTGGTGGTTGGGGCAGATGCACCGGTGAGACCGGCGATCAGTGCCCACTGCTGTTCCATGAAGGCAGCCAAGCTGCTCTCCAAGGCCGTCAACCTGAGTCCGAGCTCAGGAGACTCAGCAGCCCCCGACTCGGGCCCCGGCGGCACCGGGCCCGACGTCGGCTCCCCTGGAGGCGAGTCCACAAGGACTACAGTACTCACGTGACCCGGGGACTCCATCTCCACACGAGGTTGTTTTGCAGGCCTCTCCGACTTCGAAGACCCAGGACGGAGCTCGGGGCTATGCGACTTGGCCCTCGAGGAGCCAAGTGTGTCCACCGACGCCGCCCTCGTGGGTTTTTTCTTTTTACGATGCTCCCGCGAGGAAGACCCCCTTTCAGAGGAGCCTCGACGCTGCTCGGGGCCGGAGTCCCGAGATGTCGAGGCCTCTGACGAGGTCCGGGCCCTACCGGATGTGGAGTCAGAGAAGATTCTTTCCTTTTGGTGCTGCCGACTCCTTAACACCTTAGAGGACATTTTCCCACACGGACCACAGAGCATCGGGTCATGATCGGGTCCGAGGCACCGGAGGCAGCAGTCATGTGTGTCGGTGAGAGACATAAGTTTCTTGCACCGATCACACTTTTTAAACCCACTGGCAGCCATCGGGGGAAAAAGGGCCCCTGCAAGGTCAAAAGACAGGGCTGCCAGCGAAAAAAGAAAAAATGGCGCGAACGCTAGTCACTAAGGACAAAAACCGAAAAAGAGATCAGGGCTCGATACAGACGTATTGGGCCCAGGCGGGAAAGGGAAACTGGCGTCGAACCGAAGAAAAATAGGTTAATGCAGAGAAAATCAACTTCTTCCTCGGGTGAAACGAATATACATCCGTTGGGCTCCGTGGAAAAAAGAAGACTGAGGAAGATGGCACCCTTGGGCGGGAAGGGCACCGCGCATGCATGCTGCATTCCCAAAGGTTTTCTATGAAAGCTGGGGAAATGCTCCGCACGGGGGCTCTGTCGGCATCGACGTCACCCATATGTGAGGACTGACTTCCTGCTTGGTCCTGGAGAAAGGTCATGGATCCCACATGGATTTCTGGTATCTTCAAAGTCTGCGATGGAGGGTAGGAGTTGCATCTAAGTCTGAAAGAGGTGCTGGAGTTTAGCCTGCCCAAACATGGCATCCCGATGACAGTCCTTGTCCAGACAATAATGGGCAGCAAAGGTATGGATGGAAGACCAAGTTGCTGTTTTGCAAATTTCATTGATGGCTACTGAACGTAGGTTTGCCATCGAGGTGGCCATGGCACTAACATTGTGAGCAGTGACATGCCCTTCTAGGGAGAGTCCTGCTTTGTCATAGGCAAATGAAATGCAGTCTGCTATCCATCTGGAGAGCATATGCTTAAAAACAGGTAATTACAGGTGACTGTGATCAAATGAGATAAACAACTGCAAAGCTTTACGATGATCTGGAGTCCTCTGGAGATAGAAAGCCAAGGCATGCTTGCAGTCAAGAGCATGCAAAGTTGCTCTAGACACATATGGTTTAGGTAAGAAAACTGGAAGGTAAATTGACTGGTTTAGATGGAAGGGAGACACCACCTTTGACATAAAGTGTGGGTGAGTCCAAAGGACTACTTTGTCATGCTGAAAGCGGGTATAGGGTGGATTCGCCACCAAAGCGTGAAGCTCACTAATGTGTCTAACTGAAGTGAGGGCAATTAGGAAGAGAGGAATTTAAGTGTGATTGTGGCTAATGGTTCAAAGGGTGGCTTGAGAAGATGCGCTAGAATGACGCCGAGGTCCTAAGCTAACGCAATGGGAGGTTTGGACAGCATGAGACCTCTCATGAAACGTGCCACTAGCATTTTTGTGGAGATGGGCTGTCCACTGAGTAGATTGTGAGAAGCCGTAATGGCACAAAGATGGATTCTCACCGAGTTTGTCTTTAGATCTGTCGAGGACAGGTGGAGGAGATACTGGAGGAGTGACTTCAATGAAGCAGAAAAGGAAATGAGATCTCTCTGGGAACACCAGAAAGAGAATCTATGCCACTTAAAAGCATATGAATGTCTGGTGGAGGGCTTTCGAGAAGCCAAAAGGATCTCCTTAACCTCCTGAGCAAGGTCAAAGCCTTGTAAAGCTATGTTCTTAGCAGCAAAGCTGTGAGGGGGAGAGATTGTGGATTGGGATGGAGTAGTAAGCCTTGTCTTGGGAGAGACGATCTGGTGCATATCCCAATCGCAGAGGATGAGCTAGAGTCAGATGTAATAGTAGCAGAAACCACAGTTCCACAGCTAGTGAGTGGTTATGAGAATCATGAAGCCCTTGTTGGACTGAAGCTTGAAAAGCATCTTGGGAATAAGGGATATGGGACGGATCGCATAAAGCAGACCCTGACCCCAGTGTAGATGGAAGGCATCCACCTGTTGGTTGGTGAATGTCAGAATACTTGTGCAGAAGCGAGGAAGCTTGCATTTTGTGGAGTCACGAAAGATCTATGTCTGGAGTTCCCCAGGTCTGGAAGATGTAGGATATTGTGTCCGGATGCAGAGACCATTCGTGGGGAAGAAGGATGCAACTCAGTTTGTCTGCCAAGACATTGGACTCTCCTAGGAGGTACACCGCTTGGACGTGTATTTGATGAGCAATGGCAAAGGACCACAGGTGTAACGCCTCCTCACAGAGGGCCCAAGAGCCTGTTCCTCCCTGCTTGTTCACATAGAACATAGTAATCTGATTGTCCGTCCTGACTAGGACATGAGCTCTGAGGTGGTGTTTGAACACCCAGAGGGCATTGGAGGTAGCACAAAGTTCCAGGAGACTGATCTGGAGTTGTGACTCTGGTGTTGTCCAGAGCCCCTGTGTAGTCAGGTTACCCAGATGGGCTCCCAACCCAGTTTGGAAGCATTCATCATCAGGGTGCATTGACGTGAAGGCATCTGAAAAGGTGAACCTACAAACGGGTTTTCTGGAGAACACCACTACTGAAGGGATATGGTTAGACGGGCAATGATTTGGATCCTGTCCCAGAGATGGCCAAAGGCCTGCTTCCACTGGGAGGCAAAGGTCCACTGGGTTGTCCACATTTGTAGTAAGGCATATGGAACGACATGTACTGCAGAGGCCATGTGCCCAAGGAGCTGCAGCATCTCTCAGCTGGTCTCGTAGGAGCATCTGGGATGCTAGCTTGACTAGACAGGCACAACGGAGTTGGGGCAGAAATGCCCTGGACTGTTGGATGTCGAATAGGGTTCCAATAAACTCTAGTCTTTGAGATGGAGTGAGATAGGATTTTGGGGAGTTTATGAAAAATCCCAAGTGTTGTAGTATTATGATGGTACAATGCAAGGAAAGCAGTACCACTCCTGGGGAGGTGTCTGCTTTTATTAGTCAGTCGTTTAAGTAGGAGAAAACGAAAATCCCCAAAATTCTTAGATATGCAGCCATGACCGCTAGGCACTTTGTGAAGACTCTTGGGGCAGAGGTGAGTCTGAAGGGAAGAACTCTATATTGATAAGGTTTTCCCCGAAAAATGAAGCATAGATAGTTCCTATATCCTGGATGGATGAGGATATGTGTGTATGCTTCTTTTAGATCTAGAGAACAGAGCCAGTCCCGACTCTGGAGGTAGGGAAGAAGAGTCCCAAAAGAGATCTTGAACATTTCATGGACTAGAAACTTGTTGAGGTTTCTGAGGTCTAGAATGGGTCTGTACCCTCCAGTTTTCTTTGAAATGAGAAAGTAGGGAGAGTAGAAGCACACTCCCTGTTGGGATGTTGGGGCATCTTCTACGGCGTCCTGAGACAGAAAAGAGGACACCTCGTCCTGTAGGAGAGCAGTGAGTGGGTACTGTGTTTGATATTCCCCTTTGAATGTGGAGGAAAGCAGAGTTTGCAGATGAAGTCTGTACCCGTCCTGAACTATGGTGAGTATCCACTGCTCTGAAATAATGGAGGTGCCATCTGTAGGCATAGCGACACAGTCTGCCTGCTATGTGGAGGGGATGGGGGTCCTCCAGAGGCAGGGTGGAAATGTTCTCTAGGAAAGAATCAAAAAACAGGTGCATACTGTGGCTGCAGAGCTGGTTGAGATTTAGCCACCTGTGGCTTCTTTTCTTCCTTAGGAGGCTGCTGCCTCTTCTGTGGGGCCTAACCCTGGTACTGAGAAGCAGAAGGATAGAAAGAGAAAAATTTCTCCTTATTATTGCAGAAAGACTTCTTTGCAGGAGTCTTTTTCCTAGCAGGACCAGCTGTTACTCTGGATAGTCTCTTTAGAGTATTTTCTGACTGTAATTGAGAGGCCTTATCTTGCCAGTCTTTGCCAAAGAGGTTTTCCCCTGTGCAAAGTATGTTGCCCAGCTTATCTTGAACCCACTGTCCAAAATCTGAGGCCTGAAGCCATGCAATTCGACGTGCACCAATGCATATTGCTGAGGCCCTGCTTGTGCATTTCAGCTGCCTTTGATTTAGTTGACCACTCTCTTCTTCTTCACCGGCTTCGGGATGCTGGCCTTTGCAGCACTGTACTTCACTGGTTTCACTCCTTTCTATCTTCTAGGTCTTGCGCGGTCCTTTCCCCTTCCCCTTCCTCTTCCTCCTCTGATCCTTACACTCTCTCTTGTGGGGTCCCTCAGGGTTCAGTTCTTGCTCCTCTCCTCTTTAACCTCTTCCTAGCCCCCCTTGCGTCCCTGATACAGCAGTTTGGTATTTCTACTTTTCTATACGCAGATGACATTCTACTGCTCCATCACACTTCCCCTTCCTGTCCTGATCTCTCTATTCTTGATTCATGTCTCACTGCTGTTGCTGGCTGGCTCTCTACCAATTGTCTCCACTTGAATCTTGCTAAAACTATTGCGATCTGGTTCACTCACGGAGGTCCTTCCCCCACTCTGGCTCCTTCCTTTTCTGGTTCCCCTGTACCTCTGGTCTCCACCTTCCGGTACCTCGGTGTACTTTTTGACTCTGATCTATCCTTTCACTCTCACATATCACATGTCACTACCACATCTTTCTTTTTTCTTCGTCAGATCCGTTCTATTCGTCCTTTTCTCTCCCCCTCAGCTCTCGTCACCTTGGTTCTATCCTTAGTCATGTCTCGGGTGGACTTTGCTAACTCCCTCTTTATCGGTCTTCCAAAATCTCAACTTACCCGTCTCCGTCGTATCCAGAACACTGCTGCACGCTTGGTCACTTGTTCCTCTCCCCGGGATCACATAACTCCTTTGCTTTTTCACCTTCACTGGTTGCCTATACCTTTCCGGTTTACTTTCAAGCTTCTGATACTGACTCACAAAGCTTTTCACACTAGCACTCCTCAATATCTAACAGACCTTCTTTTCTTTCACTCTCCTAAATACACTCCCCGTTCCTTTCACCTCAACCGTCTTACCCTTCCTGCACCCTCTCGTGCTCACTTGCAATCTACCCGCTCCTCCGCTTTCTTTTTTGCCGCTCCTGCCCTGTGGAATGCCCTCCCTCCCGCTCTCCGTCTTGACCCACAATTCACCAGCTTCAAACAACAGTTAAAAACACATCTGTTCTCCTTGGCGTTTAATGTTCCCTCTCCTTTTGTATGATACCTCTGCCCTCCTTTCGTTCCTCCCAGCTTACTCCTTGTCCATGTCTTGTCCTGTCTCTCTTGATTTTAGCTGTCCTGTCAACCATTGTATTTCTTTTCCTTTTCCGTTGGCCTTGGCCTCCTTTTATTGAATTTTAAATGTACACCGCTTTGCTTTCCATGAAAGGCGGTTTTTATCAAGTGTAATAAAACATAAAACATAAACATCAAAGTAGACCTATTGACAAACTTAGATACCTTAACTAGGGCGAGAATCTGCCCCCTTGTCTTCTGGGAGGAGAGGGGCGAAGGCCTTGAGATCCCTGGAGATCTCTTTCAGGAACATTCTCATATAGAGGATATAGGAGTTAATCCTAGCCAAGGGTACTAATACTTGGAAGCATCAATGTACAAAAGTGTCGAGTATTCTCTAGTCTCTACCTGGAGGGTTAGAGGAGAAAAAGTCTTCGAGCTTTTGATTTGGCACATCGCCAATTCCACTACCATGGAGTGGTGGGGAAGTTGTGGTTTTTGGAAACCGGGACACACTGGTACACGATACATGATATCGAGACGTCTACTTTGAGGTGAGGAGAGGCATCTCCCACATTCGTAGTATGAGGTCATTAAAGATGCGGTGCACCAGTAAGGTGGCTGCCTCTAGGTGTTATTGGGTATTGGAGGATCTCTAGTTCCTCTGCCCTTGGCTGCTTCTCTGATACTATCATGATAGAGAGACCCTTGGCTAGGTCACGAATGAATTCCTGGAAGGACATGTCTTACGGAAGCGACATGCATTACTATTGAGGTGGGGAAGGGTCCGAAGGTAGGTCCTGTGGCTCCCGGAAATAGAGTGACTCCGCATCTGAAATTGGGGAGTTGGAATCAGAAGACTCAAAGTACCAACGGTTTTGGTGTTCGCCCGAAGCCAGATGCCGGTACTGATGCTCCGAGGTATCAGCCTCGGTGAGCTGCTTGGGCTTGGCACCAGTATAGGTATTCAGTCTTGAAAGACTACAAAAGGGGACGGCTACTTCTGGAGAGAGATCTGCAATTGTAAGTATTTACTTCTGGGAATTTTTCTAAATCTTGGGGAAAAGGGAATTCTTTAGATTAAAGCTGATTAATCTGTGAACCCAGTGTATTTGTTAAATCAGTCAGGGGCTAGTAGCAGCAAAGAGCTTTCAGTTTAAATTTAAAACACAGAAAAGAGCTTTCTGGTTAAATTTAGACCCCAAGACTCCCTCTCTATTCAAGCAAGGGCTGTGGGACTCCCCCTGGAAATTGGTCACAGATTACCTTAGAAGCACAGGACAAGGTACTGTGTAGCAGCAAGCTTTTAGTAAGTCTTCTTTCCCTCCCTGACACCCAACCACCCCTGGGATAATCATAGCTTTATAGGTGCTTACACCTCTTAAAGGAAAGGAGGTGCCATATTCACTCTCAGGTGAAGCTGTTTATCCTCATCAGTCATACATTAAGGACCCGAGATTAATTAAGCTTCAGGTGAACAAGGTACATTAAATGCATTAGGTATAGTTTTATTAGTATAAGTATCCCCAGCAATCCTTAGTAAGTAAAGAACTTAAATATCTAAACACAACCTTAAAACTAAGATGCAGACAGCAGTCAGTGTACTAGCTGCAAGGAGCTCTTTGCTCTCAGGGAATGAGTCCGATCTCTGGAGGCTAGAGCAGCAGACTTGGAGGACATAAGGAAGACAGATAGGTACATAGATGAGACCTACAGGGATACAGTACTGAAATCCCACCTCCAGCCTGGCACCATCCCTGTTGCTATGGAGGAGAGAGGATACGTGACAGGAGAGCATCACCCTGGTGTGGCAGGATGTGAACCTGTAGCTAGAACCTGTCCTCCAGGTGATGTAAAACCCTCTCGCACCAAGGAAGTTTCTCCAGGGCCATGTGCCCATCAGGGAAGGATTAGGACAGCTGTTATAGTTGGTGATTCGATCATTAGGCATGTAGATAGCAGGATGGCTGGTGGACATGAGGATCACCTGGCAACATGCCTGCCTGGTGCGAAGGTAACGGACCTCACGCGTCACCTAGACAAGGCTTTAGATGGTGCTGGGGAGGTGTCTGTTGTCTTGGTACATGTCGGTACCAATGACATAGGAAAATGTGGTAGGGAGGTTCTTGAGGCTAAATTTAGGCTTCCAGGTAGGAAGTTGAAATCCAGAACTTCCAGGGTAGCGTTCTCCGAAATGCTTCCCATTCCACGCGCAGGACCCAAAAGGCAGATAGAGCTCCAGAGTCTCAATGCATGGATGAGACAATAGTGCAAGGATGAGGGTTTTGGATTTGTTAGGAACTGGGGAACATTCTGGGGAAAGGAGGGGCTCTTCCAAAGGGATGGTTTTCACCTTAACCGGGATGGAACCAGGCTGCTGGCATTAACTTTTAAAAAGGAGACAAAGCAGCTTTTAAACTAGATAGTAGGGGAGAGCCGACAGTCACCCAAAAGGGCATGGTTCAGAACAATGTATCACTGAAAGATACTACCTTAAGAATGAAGTCATCAGAGAGGTTCCGATAAAGACAAGAGTAGCCTAAATGCCCTTGAGTACAGAGCAGACAGAGCTTCAAGATTCCAAATTACCCCTGCCTACCGATAGCCAGATTAATATGAATAAAATACAGTCTCTAAAATGCTTGTATGTAAATGCTAGAAGTCTAAAAAATAAGATGGGAGAGTTAGAATATATAGCACTAAATGAGAGGTTAGATATGATTGGTATCTGAGAGACATGGTGGAAGGAGGACAACCAGAGGGACACTGTGATACTTGGGTAGAAACTATATCGTAATGATAGAGCTGATCAAATTGGTGGAGGGGTTGTTAGAGAGGGCATTGAGTTACAAAGGATTAAAGTTTTCCAGGAAACAAAATTTGCTGTAGAATCTCTATGGATTGAAATTCCATATAAATAGGGGAAGGTGATGGCAGTGGGGGTGTATTATCGGCTGCCTGGCCAGAATGAACAAATGGATGATGAAATGCTCAAAGAAATCAGGGAAAGTAACAAAAGTTACAGCACTGTAATAATAAGGGGTGATTTCAATTTCCCCAGTATTGACTGGGTCAGTTACACGGCAGGACATGCTAAGGAGATAAAGTTTCTAGATGAAATAAATGACTGCTTCTTGGAGCAGCTGGTTCACGAACCGACCAGAGGGAAGCCATTTTGGACCTAGTCCTTAGTGGAACACCAGATCTGGTGCAAGAGATAAGGGTGTTGGTGCCACTTGGAAACAGTGATCATAGCATGATCGTGTTTGATTTAATTAATGAAGGAGGGATGGTAAGGAAATCCACAGTACTACCTTTTAACTTTCGAAAGGGAGACTATAGGAAAATGATGAGAATAGTTAAGAAATAACTAAAAGGAGCAGTTGCAAAGGTTAAAGACTTACATCAAGCAAGTGAGTGTTGTTTAAAAATACTATCTTGGAAGCCCAGACTAGCTGTATTCCACGCTTTAAGAAAAGTGGAAGGAAATCCAAAAAACTGCCAGCATGGTTTAAAAGTGAGGTCAGAGAGGCTGTTGCTAAAGAAAGCATCTTTCAGGAAATGGAAAAAAGAGCCAAATGACGAAAACTGGAAACAGCACAAGCACTGGCAAGTTAAATGCAAGACATTGATAAGGCAAGCAAAGAGAGAATTTGAGAAGAAGCTTGCTGTAAAAGCAAAAACGCGTAATAAAGACTTTTTCAAGTACATTTGTAGCAAAAAACCTGTGAGAGAGTCAGTTGGACCATTAGATGATAGAGGGGTAAAAGGGGCACTAAGAGGGGACAAGGCCATAGCAGAGAGACTGAATGAATTCTTTGCTTCGGTCTTTACTTAGGGATGTTACCCACTACTGAAGTGGTATTTAAAGGTAATACTGCGGAAGAATTGAAAGAAATATCGATACACTGGGAAGATGTATTACAACTATTTGATAAACAGAAAAGCAGCAAATCACCTGGACCAGTTGGTATACATACAAGGGTGTTGAAAGAACTGAAATATGAGATTGCAGACCTGCTATTAGTAATCTGTGAACATTAAAATCATCTGTAATACCTGAAGATTGGAGGATGGCCAATGTAACGCCAATTTTTAAAAAGGGTTCCGCATGTGATCCGGGAAACTACAGACCAGTGAGCCTGATGTCAGTACCAGAAAAAATGGTAGAAACCATCATAAAGAACAAAATTACTGAACATTTAGATAGTCATGGTTAATGGGAGACGGCCAACATGGCTTTAGACAAGGAAGATCTTGTCTTACTAATCTGTTATGTTTTTTTGAAGGTGTGAATAAACAGGTAGACAAAGGTGAGTCTGTTGATATAGTGTATCTGGACTTTCGGAAAGCCTTTGACAAGGTCCCTCATCAGAGACTTTTGGTAAAACTAAAAAAAGTCGTGGAACAGGAGGCAGTGTACTATTATGGATCAGGAACTGGTTAAAAGATAGAAAGCAGAGGGTAGGGCTAAATGGCCAATTTTACCAATGGAGAAAGGTGAATAGTGGAGTACCCCAGGGATCTGTGCTGGGTCCACTGCTTTTTGACATATTCATAAATGACCTGGAAATGGGAACGACGAGTGAGGTTATCAAATTTGCAGATGACACAAAACTATTTGAAGTTGTTAAAACCCATGAGGATTGTGGAAAATTGCAAGAGGATCTTGATAAATTGGAAGACTGGGCATCCAAATGGCAGATGAAATTTAATGTGGACAACTGCAAAGTTATGCACCTAGGAAACAACATCCCAAATTATGGTTACACAATGCAAGGTTCCACATTAGGAACTACCACCCAGGAAAAAGATTTAGGTGTCATCGTGGATATGTTAAAACCCTTCGCCCAGTATGCAGCAGTGGCCAAGAGAGCAAATAGAATGCTAGTATCATAAGGAAAGGAATGGGAAATAAAACAAAGGATATTATAATGCCTCTGTATCGTTCCGTGGTGCAACCGCACCTTGAATATTGTGTGCAATTCTGTTCGCCGTATCTTAAAAAGGATACAGCGTTTTTAGAAAAGGTACAGAGAAGAGCCACCAAAATGGTAAAGGGGATGGAAGGATACCCCTATGAAGACAGGCTAAAAAGGTTAGGGCTCTTCAATCTGGAAAAGAGATGGCTGAGGGGAGATATGATAGAGGTCTATAAATTAATGAATGGAGTGGAACGGGTAAAGATCGATTGTTTACACCATCAAAATATAGAAAGACTAGGTGACATGTAATGAAGTTGCAGGATAAACTATTTAAGACTAATAAGAGAAAATATTTTTTTCACTCAACATGTAATGAAACTCTGGAATTTGTTACCAGAGGATGTAGTAAAAAACTGTTAGTGTAGCTGAGTTTAAAAAAGGTTTGGAGAAGTTCATGGAGGAAAGGTCCATAAACCATTATGAAAAGGGACCCGGGATATCACTGCTTGACCCAATACAAGTCAAGAGGGAGGAGTGGTCTAGTGGTTAGGACAAGGTACTTCAGGCCAGAGGTTAAAGTCCCACCTGGGGACAGCAATCTCAGGCCGGAGGGACTGGGATTTCTAGTCCTATAGGCACTCCTTGTGGTCTTGGGCAAGCCACTTAACCTTCCATTGCCCATGTTCCCTGTAAGTATAGCGTAGTTACTCACCTGTAACAGGTGTTCTCCAGGAGCAGCAGGAATCAGTCCTCACTTATGGGTGACGTCGGCGCCGACGGAGCCCTCGCGGAGCAATTTTCCCCAGCTTTCAAAGAAAGCCTTTGGGAATTGCAGCGCGCCTGCGCGGTAGTCTTCCCGCCCGAAGGTGCCATCTTAGCCAGTCAGATGACATAGCTAAAAAAGACAGCATAAAAATTTGCAAAAAGAACATAAGCAGACGATTGCAACTCCAAGGGGAGGAGGGAGGGTAGTGAGGACTGATTCCTGCTGCTCCTGGAGAACACCTGTTACAGGTGAGTAACTACGCTTTCTCCAGGACCAAGCAGGAAGTCAGTCCTCACTTATGGGACTCCCAAGCTCAAGGCTACCGGAGACCCTAAGCACAAAAATGAGCTCCCTCTAGCTCAGCAGCACAGAAGGAAAGAATCTTCGCTGAATTATCACCCACCGGTAGCCCACATCCGGGATGGAGGGTAGGAGTTGCTCAGACCTCAAAGAGATTACGGAGGACTGCCTGTCCGAAAGCACTGTCCCTACGGGACTCCCTCTCGAGACAGTAATGGACCGCAAAAGTCTGGCTCGAAGACCAAGTAGCGGCCCGGCAGATGTCTGCCAGCGGAACAGAGCGGAGGTAAGCCACTGACGTGGCCTTTGCCCGAACGCAATGAGCCGTGACTCGACTTCCTAAGGTGAGTCCGGCTGCCCCATAAGCCCAAGAGATACAGTCCGCAACCCAGATGGACAGAGTACGCTTGGAGACCGGGAGCCCCAATTTATTGGGGTCAAAGGACACAAAAAGCTGCGCAGCTTTACGGTGCTCCCGCGTACGGTCAAGGTAGAAGTTCAACGCCCTTCTACAGTCCAGGGTATGGAGGACCGTCTCAGCTCGGCTGGAGTGTGGTCTGGGAAAGAAGGTTGGAAGTACCACCTCCTGATTCAAGTGAAAAGGGGAGACCACTTTAGGCAGAAACTTTGGGTGAGTCCGTAGGACTACCCTATTCTTGTAGAACCGAGTGTAGGGGGGATCAGACACGAGGGCCTGTAACTCACTTACGCGCCTAGCGGAAGTGAGGGCTATCAAGAACAGCGTTTTCCAAGACAGAAAACGGAGAGAGCAGGTAGCCATAGGTTCAAAAGGCGGACAGGTGATCCGCTGTAAAACCACATTCAGGTCCCAGTCAGGCGCTGGCGGGCGCAGAGGTGGTTTAAGTAGTAGGAGACCTCGGAGAAACCTCGCTACGAGAGGGTCGTTGGAGAGAGGTCTGCCGTCCACCGGCACATGATGTGCGGAAAGAGCACTGAGGTGAACTTTGACGGAGTTGGACTTAAGTCCCAGATTAGAGAGGTGTAGCAAGTACTGTAAGATCACCGACACCGGGCAGGAGAAGGGATCCTGAGACTGTTGGGTACACCAGACTGCAAAGCGACGCCATTTAAGGGCGTAGCATTTGCGGGTAGAAGGCCGTCGCGAAGCCAAGACGACCTCCTCCACCTCTGCCGGCAAGAGGAGAGGAGCAAGGACTACCCTCTCAGCAGCCAGGCCATGAGGTTGAGAGACCTGAGGTTGGGGTGCAGTAGGGACCCCTGATCCTGGGTGAGGAGATCCGGTTGCACCCCCAGAGGGATTGGATCCTCCACCGCCAGTTGCAGCAAGAGCGGAAACCACGGCTGCCTGGGCCAGCGAGGGGCCACCAGGATCATGAAAGCTTTGTCTCGGAGAACCTTGAAAAGGGTCCGAGAGACTAACGGGATGGGAGGGAAAGCGTACAGAAGGCTCCCCGACCATGAGATCAGAAAGGCGTCCGCCGCCACCCGAAGGGGGTGAGGCTGACGAGAGCAGAAGCGAGGAAGCTGCCGGTTGTGAGGACTGGCAAAGAGATCCACTGTGGGGAGGCCCCACCTGAGGAAGAGCTTCTGAACAATCAAGGGGTCCAGACGCCACTCGTGCGGCTGGAGGACCCTGCTGAGTTTGTCCGCCAGGCAATTTTCTTGGCCCGGGAGATAAACTGCCTTGAGGAGAATGCCGTGACTGACGGCCCAAGAGCAGAGCTTCTGTGCCTCCCGGCAGAGGAGGAAGGAGCCCGTGCCCCCCTGCTTGTTCACGTAGAACATGGCAACTTGATTGTCCGTCTGGACAAGGACGGACTGTTGGGAGGTCAGGTGGGAGAAGGCCTTGAGAGCTAGGCGGATCGCCCTGAGCTCCAGGAAGTTGATCTGCTGAGCAGACTCCCACTTGGTCCAGAGGCCTTGAGTACGTGCCTCTTGGCAATGGGCTCCCCAGCCCAGGAGGGATGCATCGGTGGTCAGCACCCGGGTCGGCTGAGGTGACTGGAAAGGCATTCCCAATACCAGGTTCGGCTGCCGGAGCCACCACCGGATAGACGAGACCAGCGGCTCGGAGACGCGCACCAGGTCTGCTAGGCCGCCCGTGGCCTGCCGCCACTGCTGGCGGAGACACCACTGAGCAGGCCGCATATTCAGGCGGGCATTGGGGGTCACATGGACGGTGGAAGCCATATGGCCGAGCAGTCTCAGGAAGCGCCTGGCGGAGACCAGGGGCTGGCTGCGAAAGCGGTCGGCTAGGTCCATGAGCCGCTGAGCCCTGTCGAGCGGTAGGTACGCTCGCGCCTGAGGGGTGTGCAGCCTTGCGCCGATGAACTCGAGATCCTGTGAGGGGAGCAAAGTGGACTTTGCGAAGTTGATGACAAAGCCCAAGTGCTGCAGCAGAGTCACCGTGCGGCACGTGGCGGTGGTGACCTCCTGAGCGGACGCTGCTCTGATGAGCCAGTCGTCGAGGTACGGAAAAACATAGAGGCCGTGAAGCCGGAGATGGGCCGCCACGACCGCGAGACATTTTGTGAAGACTCGCGGTGCGGAGGACAGGCCGAAGGGCAGTACTCTGTACTGGTAATGATTTCCTGCCACCACAAACCTTAGGTATTGGCGGTGGCTTGGGTGGATGAGGATGTGCGTGTAAGCATCCTTTAGATCCAAGGAGCATAGCCAATCTCCCTGCTGGAGGTAGGGCAGAAGGATTCCAAGGGTAAGCATTTTGAACTTCTCCCGCACAAGGAACTTGTTGAGGTTGCGCAAGTCCAGGATGGGTCGGAGGCCTCCTGTTCTCTTTGGTATCAGAAAATACCTTGAATAGAAGCCCTGACCTCTCAGGTGGTGTGGCACCGGTTCCACCGCCCGATCCTGCAGAAGACCTGCTAACTCCTGAAGGAGCAACTCCCTGTGCAGAGGGGGGCGCGGAGGCTCTCCCGGAAAATAGGAGGGAGGGACCTGATGGAAGTGGAGAAGGTAGCCCTCTCGCACGACCTGAAGCACCCAGGCATCTGCGGTGATGCTGGACCACCTGTCGGCGAAGTGAACCAGCCGGCCTCCGGTGCTGGGGGGAACCAGCGGGGGGGGAGAGGCTATGCTGAGCGAGTCAAAAACCCCCACCCTGCTGAGCAGGGGCTGGTGGCGCAGGCTTGGGGGCTTGCTGCCTACGGGACCCGTTACCCCGTCCCTTGGCCTGCTGGCCCTGTTGGGGAGCTGCAGGGGCCTGATAATGGGGGTATTGTTTGTAGGCAGCCGCCTTCCTCGGGTAAAAGGTCTTTTTTCCCGAGCCCTTCTTTTTCTGGGAAGGGGCGGAGGTCTTCCTAGAAAGCCTGGTCCTGGTGAGAGTCTCAGTCTCAATTTGTGCAGCCTTTTCCGCCATGGGCTTGCCAAAGAGGTTTTCACCTCGGCAGGGGACATCGACCAACTTGTCCTGTACCCAGGGCTCAAGGTCGGATGACTGAAGCCAAGCCTGTCGGCGGGCACCGATGCCGGCTGCGGCTACTCGAGCCGAGGCTTCAAAGCCATCATAGGCTGCCCGGGACATGAACTTTGAGCATTCCCGAATACCTGTGGACAAGGCTAGGAACCTCCGCAAGGGTTCCTCGGACAAACCAGCGGAGAAGCCGGCTAGCTCTTTAGCCAGATCCCTGAGATACATGCCCATGTAGAGCTGGTAAGTCTGGACACGACAGGCGAGCATAGAGCCCTGGAAGCACTTCTTGCCAAGGCCATCCAGGTTACGGGCCTCCCTTCCAGGAGGCACCGAGGAGTGCATCTTCTGGCTCTTAAGACGATGCATGGCCGATTCCACTACCATGGAATGGTGTGGCAACTGCGCCTTTTGAAAGCCAGGGCTCTTGCGGACTCGATAGATAGAATCGACCCGCTTGCTCAGGACCGGCGAGGAGGCCGGACTCTCCCACATGCGGAAGAGCAGTCGTTCCAGCATAGGAGGAACCGGCACAGTAAAGTGCTCCCTCGCGGGAGAGTCATACTGGAGGGCGTCGAGCTCTTCGGCTCGAGGCTCCTCCTCGGGGTCCGCAGGGAAGGCCAAAGCCTTGGCCATATCCCTAACGAAATCCGAGAACCGGGCATCCTCCGGGGGGGACTGCTTCCGAGGCTCGGACTCCGGAGAGTCCGATGGGACACACCGAGTCCGGAAAGAATCAGGTGACTCTTCTTCCTCCGACTCCCAGACCGACTCCGACGAGGACTCGGTGGGGTCGGCTCGGGCAGGGTGCGGCGCCAGCCGCCCCGACGCCGAGGGAGTCGGCGTCGGCGACCTCGGTCCCGAACGGGAGGCCGAGGGCGACCTCGACCGAGGATCGACTCGAGTTCTCATCGACTCGAGGATCGGCTCGGTCTCCGGGGTCGACTTGGACGTCGACGTCCCGGCGGTCGGGGCAGCGACGCCAGCGAAGCCAGCGAGCAGTGCCCGCTGCTGGTCCATGAAGGCAGACAATCTGCTCTCCAAGGCCGTCAACCTGAGTCCGAGCTCAGGCGACCCAGCAGCCCCCGACTCGGGCCCCGACGGCGTCGGGCCCGACGTCGGCTGACGCGGAGGCGAGTCCAGAAGGACAACAGGACTTACCCGGGCAGGCATCTCCGACTCCAGGCGAGGTCGCTTCGGGAGGTGATCCTTCTCCAAGGACCCGGGGCGGCTGTCGGGGCTATGCGACCTGGCCCTCGCGGAGCCAGGAGCGTCCACCGACGCCGCCCTCGCGGGTTTTTCCTTCCGTCGATGGTCCCCGGAGGGAGAACCCCGGTCGGAGGAGCTCCGTCGACGGTCCGAACTGGAGCCTTTCGACAGTGAGGCCTCCGACGAGGTCCGGGTACGGCTGGGGTCAGCGAAGATTCTTTCGCGCTGATGCCGCCGACTTCTCAACGCCTTCGAGGACAGTTTGCTGCAGGGCCCACAGATCAGTTCCTCGTGATCTGGGCCCAGGCAGCGGAGGCAAAGGTCGTGTGAGTCGGTGAGTGACATATTTCGGTCACACCGACCACACCGCTTAAAGCCACTGGCAGCCATCGGGGGAAAAAGGGCCCCTGCGAGGTCAAAGGACCGGGCTGCCAGGGAAAAAACGAAAACGAAAACTGACTAAGTCAGAAAAACCGAAAAAACCGTTAGAGGACTCGAGACCGGCGTCGCGAGTCCGGGCGGGAAAACGACCGGCGTCGAACCGAAAGAAAAAAGGATAAATACAGAGGAAAATCAACTTTTTCGCGGGGACAAGACGGGGACGTCTGTAGGGCTCCGCGGAAAAAAAGAAGACTGGCTAAGATGGCACCTTCGGGCGGGAAGACTACCGCGCATGCGCGCTGCAATTCCCAAAGGCTTTCTTTGAAAGCTGGGGAAAATTGCTCCGCGAGGGCTCCGTCGGCGCCGACGTCACCCATAAGTGAGGACTGACTTCCTGCTTGGTCCTGGAGAATAACATATGTGTGTCATATCCCCTCGTGTTAAATGTATCCCCCAATTGACCGCTTTGACCCGGTGAAAAGCGGAATATAAATACAGCTAAATAAAATAAATAAAATAAAATGGTGGTATCTGTGTCTTTTGGGGAAACGTCTAGGTACTTATGACCTAGATTGGCCACTGTTGGAAACAGGATACTGGGTTTTATAGACCCTGGTCTGATCCAGAATGGCATATCTTATGTTCTTATCGGTAAGAGTTTTAAGGGAAGATATGGGTGGGAGCAATATCATCTGCAGCAACTCTGATACCATGGCTGGAACCGGTGTCGATGTTGGTACCATAAACGGTATCGACGGGGTAATGGCCGTAGCCTAGGGTTTTATTGGTACCAAGGTTACGAGGAGAGCTGCCAAGCTGCATTCGATGGCCAGTATACACTGGTCTATCGAGGTTGCCAAGGCTTGGGTTTTGGTAACGAGGATTTGCACTATCGTCCCAGAGCATGGCACCAGTAGCTCTCCAGAGGTTGAAGCCTCGGGATTATCCTGGGGCCCCTCGATAGCTTTGGAGGACAGGGCCTTCCGCCGGGGCTGTTTAGCAGTTCAATCCACCTCTGAAGTAACACCAGAGGGGTCTCAGTGCTTAGAGCGAGATCTTCCCCTGGAGGTGCCATCAGACTTCGATGCGGCCTTATGCTTGGACTCTGAAGATACCTGAGATCCATGAGAGGATGCGGTGTCCCTTGACGAAGTGGATGCTATCGATACCATGTCCGAAGCGAAGAGTACTCCAAATTTAGAAGCCCTGTTTTGTAGGCTTCTCCGTGTCATTTTCTGACAAAGGGAACAGTCTTTTGGCTGGTGGTCTGGGCTGAGGCATTTTAGACACCAGTCATATGTGTCAGTTGCTGAAATGGTGCAGGCACAATTAGAACTTTTTTAAACTACTAGTTGCTTTCTCGATGCCTAAGTATTTCTATACCGCCTTGATTTTAGGATAAGGCGGTATAGAAATACTGTTAAATAAAATAAATAAATAAAATAAGTAGGGGTTTTTTTGTTAAAGAAAATAAAGAAATAAGTAAAAGAAAAGAATAAGGGTACCAATGATGTCCTAGACAGTGCAGGTGTCGATGGGAAGGCAGAGGCGCTATCCACAAAAAGACGTTTTTCTGCGGTGACAGGATTTGTTTCCTGCAAGCTCTGCTGAAACGAAGAACTGAAGAGAGGGAGTTGGGAAGGCAGTCGCGCAGGTGCAGTGGAGTGCTCCCAAAAGCTTTCCAATCAGACACTGGGGAACATTCCCACACGGGATTCATCAATACAGACATCACCTGCTTGTTCCTGGAGATGTCCATTTACCAATGCCCTTTATCACCTCCCACTCGACCATCCTACCTCACATAGGGTCAACATCAAAGCTGCACTGAGTGCACAGAGATCCTATTAAGATAAAAGATGCTATGCCTCATATGTACTGTTACTATTAATCCCTAAAAGGCTTCCTTATTGAAAACTTTAGTCAAAAAGATAGCATGGCACTTACTTTCAGGGTAATATTCTTTAAGATAGTGTCTTCTAACACAGCTTGTAGCTTTCTGTTTATTTCTAAAGACAGCTCTAAAGTCAAACCACTGTCTGCTGGATGCGATGTATATAGAGAAGCCATGATTCCTCCACGTCTACTCAAATGAACCTTATTGAAATCTGAGGCCTCCGATGACAGCGTACCAGCTTCTTCTCGCAAAACGTAACTTTGAATAATTCTGTAAAAACAGCACAAGTAAATAACAGCTCATTAAAATAACTGTTCTTTACTCTATTGTTCTTTGTCCTGGAATTATATCCAGGACAATAAAATACAATGAAATGGAATTAAGGGGAACATATACATAAAATATTCAATTACATTCAAAAGGTACATGAAATACAGTGATAAGTATTTCTCCTGTGCAACAATGTAAACTAACTGGTTAGTCTAGAGCTTAATTAGACTATAACCGAATCCAAAATCCTTCACACAAAGAAAATAGATGGTAAATCAGAAAATGGATGCAACACAGTGCCTTTATGTTGGGTGAGAACTTTCAGTCAACTCACATTATATATATGTACATGTATTGCAGCGGGGTGATAGAAAGACAAGTTATTTAATTCCTTGGTCTTTACACCCAATTCCTTTAGGGCTACCAATGGGCCAAGTTTTCAGAACATTCCTAATGAATTATGCAGGAGAGCAAGTTGCATACAATGGAAATAATGGGCATGCGACTCTCTTATGCATTTTCATTAGGGATATCCTGGAAACATGTCTTGTTGGTGGCCCTTGAGAACTGGGAGTTAAGACCAATGATTTAGCTGGATGAGACGCGTATGTTTTTCTCTTTTATGGAGAGGTAGACAATCCTAAATAGGAGACCTAGCTGGGGAGCAAGCTGCAACTACACAAGCCTCCAAATAGGATACCTAATATAACATCAGCCCCTCTCTAGCAAGAATTAATGCACTATATCTCCTGAACTACTGTTGTTCCACAGCTCAACTGGGGATAAGCCCAACATCTCACTTCTAACGTTTAAGAATCAGCTTCTCAGAAACATTATATAGCCACAAGAACTGAGGTTTGCCAGATTTAATCTAAGGAGTCTAATAAATACCACAAAGAATATACTAAAAATGAAAGAAGTTTTGTTTGCTTTGGGACCTCAGATAATCTTATTTTTAAAGACGTACTTCAGAAACACACTCTGGAGAAAAGATAGGAAGTAGCTAATATCAAATACACTAATTTTATGAACATTTTAAAACATTTAAATTATGTTGCCTCCAAATCTGAACACTGGTATGCCTAAAAATGATCTTGTGATGAAGTGGAAGCATTAATTAAGAACATAAGATATGCCGTACTGGGTCAGACCAAGGTCCATCAAGCCCAGTATTCTGTTTCCAACAGTGGCCAATCTAGGTCATATGTACCTAGCAGTTTCCCCAAGTTTCCCCAATTCTATAACTTATTTCTGCTTTTATATTGAAATAGAAGAAATGTCATTTCTTTTGCTTTTGTTTGATTCAGACATTACTTCAGGATTTCAGAGAGGCAATTATCCCTTTCCAGTGTTCAAAAGGCAAAATAATTACATTCTGTACAGATGTCAATTCGGCCACCAAACCACAAGATCTGGTTTCTGAAAGTGTCAACAGAAAAATATTTTACCGTTAACTATAAGGTTTAAAATTCCCTCATACCGAAAGCCAGTGATCACAGAAGAATTCTGTATTTTAGCATCTTATTTTATACAGAAACCTCGTCCCACACAAAGCATTTTCTGCAACCTACAATGGCTCCAGTATCTGACATGCTCTAAAATGATACCACAGGAATACTGTGGCCCTACCAGACAGTTAGGAATTAGGGGCCTAATGTACTGAGAGAAAATCTCTAGTGGCAACCAGATACTCCATAGTCATTACTTACCATCTACTTTTATCTTTATCTAGATGCAATCCACGTCAAACCTTAAAGGACTGCAAAAGATACTCTCTTGATTGAGTCCATGCTCGGGCTCAAACAACCATGTTTTACATGTAAGTCCATACGTTAATGCTATTCTGTATCTACCGCAACACACACTATAGTATCAAATGCACTTTATGTTATAGTCAAACTGTATCCATAAACCAATGCAATATTGTATCATCTAGACACTTGTTACTCGCTCACTTACAAATTACTCATTTACCCACTGCGCATAACCCCCTCCCATTCACTGTACCAACAAAGTATCAAGCCCAGGCACAAACCCAACCACTGTCAATACAAAGTGACGTCAAGTGCTTGGGTTAGGTTAGTAGGACATAAATCGCGCAGATAACCTCTAATGTGCTTATCCTACGTACACTCCTGCTGATAATAACTACCAATGCAGCTACAATTCCAACTGGAATCATACCAGTTGTATACAACCAAAGAAACCTCTCTCAGTGTCAGCAATTCTCGCATATACCCCAATGGCAACCAAGACTAATACAAATCAGTAGATCACCCTGCTCTATTAACCAACAAAACTATAGCCATTAGACCAAATATATGAAATGTGCGTTAACAAATGCATGATCCGCACGCAAGAAGATACACTTTATTATTGACTATATAAATGACAGAAAGCTGGGCATTATGTTTGTAAATGAGTCATAGTTCACTAATACAGACCAGGTGCTCACAAACCAGCTCATCACACCGGAAATGAACTTACATAACTGTCCATGTATAATAAGAGAGGAGGTGGGGTATTTGTCCTCACCAGAAAAGAGCTCAAATTTCAGGCATCCAAATCTCTAACAAACGACACCTTGAATGCACTACAGATACAAAACAACCATTTTTCCAAATGCTTAGCATACAGATCACAAACTTCAACAGCTAATGAATGACCTCTCTTCGCTAACTGAACTTGCATGCTCCCAATCAACAACAGAGAAACCATTCATTCTGTTAGGAGATCTAAGTCTACAATCGATACCCACAAATCAAGTCACATCCTTCCCTGAAGCTATAGATGTGATGGACCTTTCACAAATCATAAGCTCCACCACACACAAAGGAGGAAACATCCGGACATGATATTATTACCTAAAACGATGACCGCACAGGACATTCAGACCACACAACTACCATGGTCTGACCACCACATTATTTTCTTTGATCTCCCACTGCTCAAGATTAACAAAAAAAAGGAACCACAACACCAGGGAATGTGCAGATTTCGAGATTTCAATAAAGAAGCTCTCCTTGAACATCTCACCCTTCTAACAGTCATCCTCAACAGATCTAACAAAACTAATCTATGATTGGAATAATCTGATAACTACATTCGCAGTACTCCTGCCAAAGCAAGCATCGAGGTGAAGCACTACAGCACCCTGGTTCTCAAAATATATAAAAGAATCAAAACTCAAACTGAGACAACTTGAGCATAGATGGCGAAGAACATAAGACCCGAACAACAGAGAGATTACTCCACCAAGCAATAAGATTACAATAAGCTGATAAACCAAAGAAAACGACAATATCATAGTAACCTCATTTGTAAGTCCCTCAATCAGCCTAGAGAACCGTTTGAAATCACCAAGTCATTTATACAACTCCCTCCTACTCCAAAAGGTCCAAGTTTGAACCCATAGGATTACGCCTACCTCCAGAATAAAATCCCTTTTGCTAAAGATACAATAGTACTAGATCAACTATCTACAAACACAGTTAACAGCTCACCAAATTGATCCTGTTTACTTCAATATCAAAAATACAGCTAGATCAAATTCTCTCTACGATGACCACCACCACTTCAACACTAAGCCCATGTGCAACCGCATAGATTAAAACATCCAGGAAAGAACTATCCTTACCACTGCTCAAAATAATAAACTCATCCCTCACCCAAGGGCTGATGCCAACTAACCTGAAGGCCTCCTCAATCAGGCCCACTCTGAAGAATGCTACAGCCAACCCTGCCCTACCCACATCTCACAGACCCATTTCTAGTATTCCTTTCCTAGCAAAAATAATAGAGAAAGCCATTCAGCTACAGCTCCAGGAATTTGTAGAGTCAAATGCACCTCTCGATGACCAACAACATGGAATCTGACAACATTATGGTACTGAAACGCTTCTGACTTTATTTATTTAACAGGTTTTTATATACTGCCTTTAATCCAAGGTACATAGGACAACAGTATACAAGCTCAAGAAAGTTGTTTTACATAGAACATGGGCAAGTAAACTTTGGAGTTAAATATGGGGGTTATGCATAAATCAAAAGTGTGTAGATGATTATGGTGTATACAGTTAGGTAATGTCATTAGGACCAAAATATTCAATGAAGAGCTGTGTTTTTAAGAGTTTCTTCAGATCTTGTGGAGATTGTGCAGATCTAATGGCTTCTGATAGCGAGTCCCTCCTTGATACCTTGCTTAAAGGAACTGAAAGATTCAAAGAAGCATTCATCCTTATTTTCATAGACCTCTCAGCGGCCTTTGACTCCGTAAACCACAGAAGACTCCTCACGCGCCTTGTAAAACTGAAGTAAATGGGACACCCTTAAGATAGTTCCACTTATACTTATCAGACAGTGCACAACAGGTTAAACTGCAAAACAAGACCTCAAAGCCATTTCAAGCACATCAAGGACTGACTCAAGGATCAGCTCTATCAGCCCTCTTATTCAACTTAAATATTCAACCCATCTGCCATATCGTCCAGAAACACAGAATAATGTATCATATCTATCCAGATGACCTTATGGTATATACACCCATTGCAACAAGGAATCCAGACTTCTCTACCATACTTTCATGTCTCAAAGAAGTGATGCACTTGTTACACGAACACTCTGTTACGCTAAATTTGAGCAAAACCGAGGCACTGATGGTTAACAGAGATGCCACCTACATTCCACCAGAGAAACTCACATTCAGCAACTATGATATCCCTATCAAGTCTGATGTCAAATACCTTGGAGTGACTTGATCAAAAACTGAATTTCCAAACACACATTAAGAAAGCAACTGCAGGGACATATCAAAGAATATACAACTCCGCCCGCTATTGGACCATAACCTATTCTGCATCATCTGCCAAGCAATCATCACTCCAATCTGGGATTACTGTAACTCCTTACGCCAAGAATTACCAAAATTTACACTCCTCCCACTTCAAATAGGCCAAACCTCTGCAGCTCGCATGATATCATGGACACCTAGACAAGAACATATCACCCCAGTATTAAAGGAGTTACAGTGGCTGCCTATCCAAGCACGAATACAATACAAATCAATCATGAACACCTTCAAGAGTATGCACAACCTAATTGCTGGCTGCTTACAGCCCCTCATAAACATGTCCCCAGACAACAGACCAAGAAGAGACCCCAAGCATAAAACATCCAGCACGCAGGAAACATGTCTACGCACTTTTTTCATTTACAGACCTACCTTATAGAATACCCTTCAGAGTAATTTGAGAGCAACAACTGACCTGAAGGAATTCAGGAAGAAGCTGAAAATGCACATTTTTCAAGAATGTTACAGGACAAACTGCTAATATTTCATCACAGCCAAACGTTCAGAACTGGACCATATGTCATTCAAACTGTAAATAGTTAACTGTTTGAGGATTAAACCTAAATTATTATTTATTTATTATTTTATTTATTTATTTACATTCTCTTATATACCGCGCTATTCTGCATCAGTGCGGTTTACATTGAACAAACTGAAATTACATTGAACAGGGCATTAAATGTACCCTGCTTCACCCCTCACCAGCAACAGAACATAGGTTCTTGGTCTTCATCCCTTCACTCAAAGCAATGGGAGAGAGAGAGAGCAATAATACGTAATAAAACAATTCACACACAAAGAATTATGTTAAAAACACCATACTCTTAAGGCCTTAAGGGGAAGGGGAGTCCATAGTCCTGAAAACTCTAGCAGTTCCTGTAAATCCCCTTCAACCTGGCTAGACCAGAGCACCTCATTTATTGATAGAAAAACTGCATTGTCAGCAGCACGTTTGTTACAGGTCTTGTTATGGGACAAAGTAAGTAGAGACATATCGCTCAGCTGAATTAGAAGAAGCATATTCCGTCTCATTCTGCTAAACATGGCCTTGGTTTGGGTACACATATCTCCCCAGACTGCCAGTGAATTCTAAGCCATTCTCCATATTAACTCTTTCAAAGGTCTCTAGTACCCCTTTCAAGTCCCTCTCAACAGTCCCCCGTATGATTCTGTAAAGAATCACTCTAAAATTTGTCCATGTCCAAAATAAATAGATAAATAAATAAATACACGTGTACAAAAATAGAAAAATAAATACATACATAAATAAAGAACAGAATCGGGGAAGTCTGGTATTCTGTGGACTTGCAAAGAGGTCTATAACTGGCGCTCCCCAGATTCGAAACACTCGAGCAAGCTGGTCTGAGTGCAGAGAGCATTCGTGTGGCAGCAGTATTCGACTGAGTTTGTCTGCCCAAAGATTTTGAATGCCCGGAAGATATACCACTAGGAGGTGGATTTGAAGCTCTCTGGCGAGGGCCCACAGTCACAAAGCTTCATTGCATAACGACAGAGAGCCCATTCCGCCCTGCTTGTTCACAAAGAACATGGCTACTTGATTGTCGGTCTGAACCAGAACTGTCTTGCAGCTGAGATGGGCCTGAAAAACTCGGACAGCATGGAAGATGGCTCTGAGCTCTAGGAGGTTTATGTGAAGACAAGCCTCCTGTGGGGTCCAGAGACCTTGAGTTGATTGTGCAAGTGAGCCTCCCAACCCAACTTGGACGGATCTGTTGTTAGGGTGGTTTGGCATAGAGGCTGCTGGAAAGGAGAACCCACTAGAAGTTTTCCAGTGACTGCCACCATTGTAGGGACAAAATGAGATGTGTGGAGATTCTGATTTTGTCCGTTAACCGACCCAAGGCTTGTGTCCACTGAGAGGATAGGGTCCACTGGGCTGCTCGCATATGAAGGCGAGCATAGGGAACCACATGCACCGTGGATGCCATATGCCCCAGAAGCTGAAGCATCTCCCAAGCAGTCAGGAAGACCTTCATAGCTGCTTGAGAGGCCAGCTGTACTATACGAAGACACCGTGACTGTGGTAGGAAACCCTTTGACTGCCTTGTGTCTAGACGAGCCCCTACGAATTCTAGAGACTGAGAAGGGGTGAGATGAGATTTTTGGAGGTTTATGACCAGTCCCAAGTATCGAAGGATTCGCATGCTGCGAGAAAGAGCGAAGTTGACCTCTGGAGCTGTTGATGCTGGAATGAGCCAGTCGTCTAAGTAAGGGAAGACGAATATTCCTAGAGTTCTCAGGAATGCTGCTATTACTGCCATGCATTTCGTGAAGACTCTTGGGGCAGAAGCCAGGCCGAAGGGAAGAACCCTGTACTGGAAGTCTCTTCCCTGGAAAAGGAATAGAAGGAATTTCCTGTGATCTGCATGGATGAGAATATGCATATCCTTTAGATCTAGAGAACATAACCAGTCCTGACTCTAAATGGTATGGCAGGAGTGTGCCAAGGGAGATCATTTTGAATTTTTCCCAGAACAGATACTTGTTTAATTCTCTGAGGTCTAGTATAGGCCTGTGTCCCCCTGTTTTCTTCAGTATGAGAAAGTAGGGGGGAGTAGAATCCCGTAACCCTGTTGGGGTATGGGTACGTCTTCTATTGCTCCTTGAGCAAGAAGTGATGCGACCTCCTGACCCAAGAGATTGGTACCAAGAACCTGAGAATTGAACTGTCTTATCACTGTAGGAGGGGGCATACTGTGAAAATGAAGTCTGTACCCCTCTCGTACAATGGACAGAGTCCAGTTTTCTGATGTTATTTGTTGCCATCTTCTGGCAAAATGGCATAACCTGCCCAAGATGGTAAGGGGTTCTGCACTTTCAGGGGCAGAAAAACTAAGTTCTCTAGGAAGGAGTCAAAGTCCCTGTGGAGGCTGAGTCGGTTGAGCTCTTGGAACTTGTGGCTTTTCCTCTGCTGTCTGTTCTGTTGTTTTCCCCTTTGGGGAACATGAACTGGACAGTGGACCTGATGGGTGTAAGATGGGTAAAATTTATTTTTCTTTGCTGGGTTGGCTGTAGACTTTGATAGTCTGTTCAAGGTAGTATTTTCAGATTCAAATCTGATTAGCCTTGTCTTGCCAATCCTTACCAAAGAGATTTTCTCCTGTGCAAGGAATATTTCCCAGTTTATCTTGCACCCATTGTTATAAGTCTGATGCCTGAAGCCAGGCAATACGACGTGCACCAATGGAAATAGCAGATGTTCTGCTAATGCATTCAAAGCAATCAAAAGTTGTACGGTTCACAAATTTTGAGACATCCTGGGCATGTTTGGCTAGGGTAAGGAATTCCCCCCTTTTTTCCTCAGGAAGAAGAGGCTCATGAGCTCCAAGTCACCTATAACTTCTTTGAAGAACATTCTCATACAGAGAATGTAGGAGCTTATCCTGGCTGCCAACATGGAGGATTGGAAACATCGACGCCCAAAGGCATCGAGAGTCCTCGATTCACGACCTGGAGGATTGGAAGAATGCGTTTTAGCACTCTTAATCCTACGCATCGCCAATTCCACTACCACTGAATGGTGTGGTAACTGAGTCTTTTGAAAGCCAGGATAGCTTGGAACTCGGTACATGGTATCGAGTCGTCGAGAGTGTGGAGACACCGTCAAAGGAGTTTTCCACATTCTTAGCATAAGATCATGCAAGATTCTGTGAATAGGCAGAGTAGCTGCCTCTTCAGGAACCTTAGGGTACTGAAGAATTTTTAATTCTTCTGCTCTAGGTTCCTTCTCTGGAGTCACCGTGATTGCAAGGCCTCGAGCTAAATCACGTATAAAATCCTGGAAGGACATGTCTCCTGGAGGAGACATTCTCCATTGAGAAGGAGATGGATCCTCCGGAAGGATAGTCTAGTACCGGCAGAGTGGGCAGAGTCATCGGAATCGGATGATTCGAAGTATCTCTGTGCCAGGTGTTCTGGCAACGCATGGTACCGGTATTGCTCGAAGTCGGTATCGGGGTACCTTGGTACCAATCCGTCAATACCTGAGATAGACTCGAGACTCGGCATGGGGGGAAGCATACCTGCCGAGGCACTCGGTACTGGTGTTGGTACCGATACCTGTGGAACCATCTGTAGCGGTCTTAGCTGTACCAAAGCTGCTAAGAGGGCCGCTAGACTGCGTTTGATAGCGAGGATTCTCTGATCCATCGCTCCTGCCGATGCCTGGGTGTCAGTACCGGTGGAAGCGGCTACCACCCCAGAACATGGCACCAGTAGTTCTGCAGAGGTGGAAGCCTCTGGAACATTCTGGAGTCCCGTTAATGCTTTGGAGACTGAGGCCTCACACCGGGGCTGTTTTGCCAGTGAACTTTCCTCGAGGGCAACGTCAGTGGCATCTTGATACTTGGAAGGAGATCTAACCTTTGAGGACCGACCAGTCTTAGAAGACTTAAGTTTAGTTACCTGAGATCCATGGGAGGAAGATGAAGCCCTGTAAGACGTTGATGCAACTGACATCGTATCTGTGGCAAAAAAGGGTACCGAGTTTTGCAGCTCTATTCTTCAGGCCCCTCTTGGTCATCTTTCTGCAGGAGAGACACTCCAATGGAGATGGCAGGATCTAAACATTTAAGACACCATTCATGGGTGTCTGTGACAGAAATGGTACCGCCACATTTAGAACATTTCTTAAAACCACTAGCTGGTTTTTCCATGTTTGAAGAAAAATGGGCCTAGTGCCCAAAATGGCACCTAGCCCCGAGAGGGGAAAGGCCTCTGAAAGAAAATCTTTTAGAAAACTAGTTTTGTTTTGTTTTTTGAAAAAGAAGAGGAGAACCGGCGGTACTGGTAGGTATCGAAGGAAGGAAGACGCGACCAGAAAAAACCCCAAAAGAATAAGGATAAATTTTTCTGCGGTGATGGTATGCGTCCTGTCAGCTCAGCGGAAAACAAAAAACTGAAGAGGGAGAGTTGGAAAGGCGGGAAGGCAGCACGCAGGTGCTGTGGGATGCTCCCAAAAGCTTTCCTATTGGATGCTGTGGAGCGTTCCCGCGCAGGCTCTGTCAGTACCGACGATACCCATATGTGAAGACAACATTCCTGCTTGTTCCTGAAGATTATATAATTTGCAGAATGAAAACTTACTGTAACAGCATTCTTCTGATTACCCCACAATGAAAACAAACAACTATTAAAGGCAATATAGAATAACTGAACAGAATTATCTTATCTAATCTAATGTTAATTAATTACAATGCATCTACTGCAAGTACTAAATTATTACAACTTATTTAACTATACGGAGACCAAGATAACTTGCAACATACTTCTATTTTACATCTATATTCTTTAATTTTTCTCTTGTCTACTAAATAAAAGTTAACATGTCACCTAATAGACACACCTCTCTTGTCAGGTGCACAACTGTACAAGGTATAGTTAATCTTATTTCTTAAGGGGGTAACAAACATCAAAACATAACTGACAGTTTATGGCAATTAAATTCAACTTATTTCATTTACTAAAAATTCTTAGGGACACTCTCTTATCTCAGGTAATGGTTTGACTCACATTACTTTGAACATTGTCTGATTGACAGACATCTCAGCTCACAAAGGATAACATTAGGACACAAACAAAGGAACAATTACATGAACAGAATTGTGCTCAAGAAATTTTCAAAAAAATGGAATTTAAACCAATTAGAATTTCAATTGTCATTGTTTAATAAAAGATCGATTTATCTCTTGCACAAGGAAATTTATCTACATCTTAAATCTACCTCAATACCAATTTTATACCTAGTCCACTACCAACAAAACATCAGTTCTGCAGGGGTCATTCCATAATAATAAATTGAAATACACATCATGAGAATGTAAAATCCAATAGACTCTTGCAGGTGGCTGAAAAATAGAATGGGACATTGCTAATCTAATCTCTTAGACTTTCATGGATGTGATGTACATCTAGATTTTCTACTAACATAAAAAGAAATCATCATGCACACATTTACCTCCTGGATTTAGCGTAGTTATTCACCTATAACAGGTGATCTCCGGGAACAGCTGTAATTTAGTCTTCACATATGGGTATCGTTGGTACCGACGGAGCCTGCATGGGAACGCTCCACAGCATCCAATAGGAAAGCTTTTGGGAGCATCCCACAGCGCCTGCGTGCTGCCTTCTCACCATTCTAACTCTCTCACTTCAGTTGAGTTTATAGCTGAGACCAAAGGAGAGGAGTAGAGAAAGAGAGATAGATAGATAGATAGAGACAACTCCTAGGGGAGGTGGGTGGGTTGTGAAGACTAAATTCCTGCTGTTCCCAGAGATCACCTGTTACAGGTGAGTAACTATGCTATCTCCAGGAACTAGCAGGAATGTAGAACATAAGATATGCTATACTGGGTCAGGCCAAGGTCCATCAAGCCCAGTATCCTGTCTCCAACAGTGGCCAATCTAGGTCATACATACTTAGCAGTTTCCCCAAAAGACACAGGTTCCACAATGCTTGTATTGGGTCAAGCATTGATATCCTGGGTCCCTTCTTAATAATGGTTTATGGAGTAGTCTTCACATATGGGAATTCCCCAGCTTATAGATGCCAAAGGAATGACCCCAGCAAGCTGCGAACCCAGGTGAGATGGGTCATGCTTCCTCCCATGGACCTCTGGCATCAAACTCGGGACTGGCGGGTAGGAGTTGTATTAAGTATGAAAGAGATGCTGAAGAACAGTTTGGCCAAACGAGGCATCCCGACGGGCATCCTTGTCTAAGCAGTAGTGGGCTGTGAAGGTATGCACCGAAGCCCAAGTGGCTGCTCTACAGATGTCATCAATAGACACAGAATGAAGATTAGCCATCAAGACTGCCATGGCTCTCACATTGTGAGCTGTGACATGACCCTCGAGAGAAAGTCCCTTACTCTCATATGCAAAGGATATGCAATTTGCAATCCAACTAGAGAGAGTTCTTTTGGAAACTGGAAGTCCCAAATGATTAGAGTCAAAAGCAACAAAAAGCTGATAAGATTTTCTATGCTGCTTAGTTCTTTGAAGATAAAAGGCTAAGGCCCTTTTACAATCCAAAGTGTGAAGATTCCTTTCTGCACTGGAGGCATGAGGCCTAGGGAAGAATATAGGAAGACAAAACCGACTGGTTTAGATGAAAAGGCGAAACCACTTTTGGCATAAAGCGAGGGTGAGTCCTGAGGACTACTTTATCATGGTGGAACTTTGTATAAAGAGGGTCAGCCACTAAAGCATGCAGTTCACTAATGCGTCTTGCAGAAGTGATACCAATTAGGAAAATGACTTTCCACAAAAGAAACTTTAAGGTTGTAGTGGCTTAGGGTTCAAAAGGCGGTTTCATGAGCTGCTCGAGAACAAGATTAAGATCCCATGCCACCGGTGGTAGTTTAATGGGAGGTTTTGTTAAGAGTAGGCCTCTCATGAACCTTGATACAAGTGGATGAGAGGAAATAGGCTGTCCATCAAAAGGTTTGTGAAAAGCAGCAATAGCACTAAGATGGACTCTCACTGAATTGGTCTTAAGACCAGAAGTGGATAGTTGGAGGAGATACTCCAGTAGCGACTCCACAGGTACCAAAAAGAGGGTTAAGTCCCTTTTGTGAACACCAGACAGAGAATCTTTTCCACTTAAAAGTGTAGGAATGCCTTGTGGAAGGTTTTCTGGAAGCCAGAAGGATATCTTACCTGCTGAGAGAGGTTGATATCCAAGAAATCTAGGCTTTCAGTAACCAGGCCCTGAGATGCAGGGAATGGGGATTCGGGTGCAGTAAGGATCCGTCGTCCTGGGAAACGAGATCTGGAGCATTTACCAACTCCAGAGGAGTGGTTTGAGAGAGACGCAGAAGCAGAGGATACCACGTTTGCCGGGCCAACGTGGAGTGATAAGTATCATATGACCTCTGTCTCTCTGAAGTTTGAATAAAGTTTTGGGAATGAGGGGAATGGGTGGAAAGGCATAGAGGAAGTCCTGACCCCAGTGGAGTAGGAAGGCATCCCTTGCCTGACAGTTGTGAGCCGAGATTCTGGAACAGAATCGGGGAAGTTTGGCATTCTGTGGATTTGCAAAGAGGTCTATATCTGGTGTTACCCAGATTTGAAACACTCGAGCAAGGTGGTCTGAGTGGAAATTTTGTTTATTGAGACAGGCAACAGAAAAACAGACAAAAAGCAAAAACAATCACCCCAACCAAGTCCCACCCCCCCCCAAAACCCCCACCCCCCGACATAGTACACAACAAGAATCATACCCCCCGTGACCCACCTCCCCAAACCCACCACCAAACCCAGCAACCAACATACATGCCACTCCCCCCAACATCAACCCACAATAGTCCATACAATGTCCATATCCCCCCCTCCCCCCCCCCCTCGGTCCACTGTCCATGCCTGATCCAACCCCCCCCCTGCAACAGCACCCCAGAGCAGTCCAAACATTGTCCATTATTCCTTCCCAAACCCCTCCCCCGCACAACAACCCCTACCAGTCCCGCAATGTCCGCTGGTTGAGGACTGCCCAAATCCCCCCCCAAACCCACCCAAATACAGAGTCCCCTGTCCCCATCCCCTCCCCTGCAGAGGGAGCCGCAGCTCCCACCCCCCACCCCGATCCCCGCCCCCTCCCCATCCATCCCACAAAACAAATATATCAACAGCAAAACTCCCCACCCCCATCCCCCCAAACAAAAACATAAGGGCACCTTGAGCCCGTCCCCAACAGAATCCCACCAACAACAAAAACCAATTATACAAAGCAAACAACAAACACAAACCATTGCTGCCCTGCAACCTAGACAGCGGAACAGGATGCACAAAACACGAAAAAGATGTACACAAAGCCAGAAACAGGTGGGACATCCCACCCCCAAGGAGAAAGGGAGAGCAGACAAGTGGTCAACCGCTGCAGCACCAGCGCACCCCCCCTCCCCTCCCCACCCCACCCCCCGGGAGGAAAGCAACCCCAAAGGCCTACCAAAGAACAAAACCCCAGGGAAGGGAACCCTCCCCCTTCTGTCACACCCCCCCCCCCCGGGAAACAAAGCAAACCCAAACCTCTACTAAGGACGAAAAACCCCAGGGAACCCCTCCCCCTCACGGGGGCGGAGGGTGAGGTGACGCCACAGACGCTCCCAACGATGGGCCTCCACCACCCGCCGTTCGCATTGCGCCATGCTGGACACTTCCTCCAGAATGTCCCGCACCACCTCGTCGAGGGGCAGGACCAACCCCCGGGTCGAGACATGACAGCGCGCTTGCCACAGGTGGTAGCGCACTACGGCCGTGACGAGGTAGAGGGTCCCGGAGTCCTGCCTTAGAGGAAAGGACCAGGCCCCGTACACCCACTCTGCATACGTGAGGGAAAGGTCGCGCAGGTGAAGAGCAGCGGACACCAACCGGCAGGCCTCCACGTTAAAGGGGCACTGCCGGAGGAAATGGTCCATGGTCTCCGTCTGCCCCTCACACCCAGCCCTCGGACAGACCCGCTCGGCCTGTGACCTGTACTTGAGGTTGTCCCTCACGTACAAACGCCCGTGGAAAGACAACCAGGCCACATCCCGAACCTTCTTCGGTAGCCGAGGGGAGTTCAACAGCCGAAGGCCCCGCTGCATCACATCCGACGGACAGTCCCACAGGGCCCACCGTGGTTGAAAGTGGGAGGTGAGTACCATCCGATATAATCCTTTCCGCCCCAAGGACTGGGCGAGCGGGTCGGTCACCCCCCACCGCCGAATGAGCCCCACCATCGCAAATACGTACGATGGGGCCTGTTCCCCGCTCCGACGCACACGTGGGACCGAGGACGCCCCCTCCCACTGCTCCCAGAAGCGGGAGAACCATTCCCGATAGGAGGCCACCCACCACACCCCACCCCCTTCCCGCATCCTACCTAAGTGAAACGCCATAGACAGGACTGACAGGAAAACAAGGGGGTGCAACATACCCAAACCGCCCTTTGCCCGATCCAGGCAAACGATGTTGCGCTGGACAGGGTTCAGGCGGTTACCCCACAGAAAACAGAAAAAGACGGCACTGACAGATGCCTGACGGGACGACGGAAGGACGAAGACCGTGGCCACGTGCAGAAAGAGGAAGCAGAAACGTCCCGAGGAGTTTGATCTTCTCCTCGTACGTACACCTCCACCCCTTCCACCGCAGCACCCGACACCGTGCAGTCTCAAGACAACGGTCCCAATTGGACTCCGCACAGTCCTCCGACCCGAAGACGAGGCCCAAAACGCGGACCTCCCCCACGGGAGGAGGAAAGGGGGCGCAGGAAGGCGGGGAGGCCTCCGAGGGGCCCAACCACAGCGTCTGGCACTTGCTGTGGTTCACAACAGAGTGGGCTACCTCCGAGTACTCCTCCACGGCCACCCGCAGGGCCTCTACCCCTTCAGTGCCGTCCACGTAAACTGAGATGTCGTCAGCGTAGGCAACAACGGTCACCGGGGGCGCACCAGGCGCCTCCAGGCCCCGCAACCCACCTGAGGACAATCTCCGGAGGAAGGGGTCGAGTGAGAAGACATACAGCAGGGAGCTCAAAGGGCACCCCTGCCGCACCCCCAAGGCGACACCAAACGGCCGTCCGAGCCACCAGTTAATAAACGGGAAGCTCACCCCCCCCTCGGTACAGCGCCTGCACGACGAAGAGGAAACCTGCTGGGAGGCCGAAGTGCTGGAGCACCACCCACAGGTACCGGTGACTGACTCGATCGAAGGCCTTGGACTGATCCAAGGAGACCAACCAGTGGTCCCGTTGGAGCGCCCGGCCTCTCTCCACCACCTCCCGGACTGTGGCGACAGCGTCCAGAACCCCTCTCCCCCGAACGGAACAATACTGGGAAGGTGACAGCAAAACGCCCGACACCTCCACCAGTCGGTTGGCCAAACACTTGGCCAGAATCTTCCGGTCCGCGTTCAGAAGAGAGAGCGGCCGCCAAAAGTCCAAGGAGCTATCGTCCTTCCCCTTGGAGAGCAGCAGCAGGACAGACTTGCGAAATGACCGCGGGAGAAACCCCGTGTCCATGATCTCCTGAAACAGAGAGGTCAGGAAGGGGGCCAGCTGGGCGATGAAAGTGCGATAGAACTCCACAGGGAGCCCATCGCGCCCAGGCACCTTCCCCAACGGCATGGCACGAATCGCCCTCTCCACCTTCACCTGCTGAATCGGAGCAGCGAGTGCATCAACCTGTGCCTGGACCACAGCCGAATACACCGGGGGAAGGCCCAAGTACTCTCGGATATGGGTGAGGTCCATGGGGCGATCCCCAAACAGGTCCGAGAAGTATTCCCCCACAATCCGCAAAAGATCCTCCTGGGAGGTATGAATGGTACCGTCCTCGCCCCGCAGGGTCATGACCTCCCGACGCCGAACCCTCTCCCTGCAAGTTAGGAAGGGGTCTGGAGCAGCGACCCCACCGGCCGCCCCCTCGAAGCATAGGGAGGCATAGCGATCGTAAAGCAGGCCACGGAGCTAGACTCGCACCTCTTCCACCTCCTCCCGCGCTGCCCCTCGGGATACCAAACGATCCAGTGACCTCCGGAGGACAGTGTAAGTGAGGTAGCGGGATCGAGCCATGGAGGTACCCCAGGAACGGAAGAGTTGGCGGGCAGGCGTCTTCACCTCATCCCACCAGGCGCCACGGGAAGGAAAAACACCCAACAGGGTCTCCTGGTCTGCGAGAAAGGCCAAGAACTCCTGGACCACCTCTGATGTTGCCAACAACTGCACATTCAGTCGCCACAGGCCAGGACCCCTGCTGAGCTCCTCGTGGTTAGCCAGGAAGGACACAGAGAGGACGCGGTGGTCCGAAACGTCAACCGCCTGCAACTGCGGAGGGGAACACTCCACCCGGGCACTCACATATATCCGATCGATACGACTCCTGCAGGTCCCATGGTAGTAGGTGAACCCCGGCGACCGAGGAAAGGCCCGGTGGAAGACATCCACCAGGTCAGCCGTCCGGGTCATCTCGGCCAAAACGAGGCCCTCGTAACTGGGTGGGCAACGCTCCCCCCCTCGGTCCTGCAAAAAGGTGGTGGTGTTGAAATCCCCGGCGAGGACCACCAAACGGGAGGTGTGTAAGTAGGGGCGGATGACCCGAAAAAGGGTCTTCCGCGCCAACTTAGACTGGGGGCCGTAGACCACCACGAAACGAAACCGATGGGGCCCGCAGTAGCCGTCTAAGAGCAAACACCGGCCCTGCTCCAGTTCCCACACGTACTGCACCTGAAATCGGTTTGACGTGAACAAAACCGCCACTCCTGCGTAGGGCTGGGCCGCAAGGGACCAGTACGAAGGACCCCACTTCCACTCCCGCTTCGCCCGATGAAGGCTAGCAAGCGAGGTGAGCCTGGTCTCCTGCAAGAAGATGACATCCAGCCCACTCGTGGAAAGAAAGTCATAGGCCGAAGCCCGCGCCTGGTCCGTGAAAATGCTGGCCACGTTGATGGTGGCGCACGAGAACGCAGGAGTGCACGCCATGCCTATTTCGAGTGCAGTGACCCTTTCCTCCTCTTCTCACCATCCCCGGGATCCCCAGAATCCCGCTTGCAGGACAAGCCCGCGAGCTGGAGCAAATCCTCCCGGTCCACGTTGACCACCTCGAGGATCTCCCCCTCCTCCCGCTCGACCCTGTCACCCCAGAAGGTGCTGGCGCCCCGGGACCACCAGGCAAAGCTGTCGCGAGGGCAGACCCAGCCCCCACGGGATGAGGAGGCACAAACGGGTCAGGGGTCGGAGGAATGACCTCCTCCGTGGGGTCCACCACCGGTGCTGCCGCCCCCTCCCCGGACAAAGACTGCAACAATAAGACAGTGCCCACCCCCGCGGGGGAGGCCGGGACGGCCGGGTCAGCAGGGGGCTCCTGCGAAGGCCCCGAAACCAACTGCGGGGGCAAACGCCCGTCCTCCCTCACCCGTCGGGCGCCAGTATCCCCCTTGATTGGAGGACCCTGACCGCGGCGCGCCTTCATTATTTTGGGAGGCCGCCGCTGAGGAAGAGGGGCCGCCCCCGCCGCTAACCGCTCCGAGCGCCGCACAGGAAGCCCTGCCTCCACAGGCAAGCCCTCATCCGCCTCAGCCGCATCAGCAGCCAAAAAGACGAAACGGTTGATGTCCAACACGGGCTCTTCATCCGGCAATGGGGATGTCTCCCGTTTCTTCCTTTTGGACTTGTCACCCCTAGAAGGGACCGTGGTCCATTCCTGAGGTGGCTCCACCCGCAACCCACTATCCTGTCGTGACACAGCAACCTTCACCACATTAACCCTCTCCTCCTTCCTACCCGAATCCCCTCCCCCTGGTGGCTCCCTCGGCTCGATGGACTCCTCCACCCTAGGGCCCTCGGTCTCCTCCTGAGGGAGAGGGGCCTCCATAACCTCCTCCCGCACAGGAGCCCGAGGTGGGGCGACGGCATCCCCCCCCCGGTCCATTGTGTGACGCGGAGGGGCAGCGGGCGAAGGGGTGGCCCAACTCCCCGCAAAGGTTACACCGAATAAGCAAACACCCGGCCGAGGCGTGACCCCGTCCACCACAACGGGTGCAGACCTGCTCGGGACAGTTCATGCTCAGATGACAAAATGAGCCACAGCGGTGACACTCGCGGGGTTGCCCGGGGTAATAGCACAAGATGCGATCCCGACCGAGGAAACCGGCCGAGGGCACGTGCTGCACCACGTTTCCCACCTCACGCAAACGGATCCTACCCTTCCACGACCCGTCCCACACCCCTAGGGGCCCAGCGCCCTTAACCAGGGGTGCGAGGAGCACCGCATGGCGCGACAACCAAAACTGGATGTCCTGCCCTGGGAGCGACTCATTCCGGGATAGGATGGTCACAGGTACTGTCCCCTGGCGAGAGATAGGCACAACACGAAAGTCAGCCCACCCTCCCTGCCCCCTCTGCTGCTGGTATCGGTCCCAGAATATCTCCAGCCCCCGTCTCAGCATGAAACTAACATCATATTCAATGGTGTTGTTCATGTGGATGAAGGCGTAGAGATCTCCCGGGAGAAACCCCAGCCCAAGAACCATCCTCAAGACCTGTTCCCTGGCTGGAGGGGGCCCCTCCCCAGCCCACCGGATCTGCGCCACGTTGCGCCGTCGGACCTCACCCCCTACCCCTCGGAACCCTACCCCACCTCCTCCCCCTCCTGCAGGACCATTCCCCTGGGAACCCCCCTCCCCCCAGCCCCACCTGACGTCCCCGGAGTGGTGCCGGACCCCCTCAGAGCCTCTGCAAAGGTACGGGGGGGGGGAACTGACCCCCCAGCTCCCATCCCCTGCTCTCCTCTTTCCTCTCCTGCATCCACCTGCGGGGGACCCTGCTGCTGGTCTGCAGGATCCGCAACCGCCGTACAGGGGGCGACCGGGGGGCTGGGCAGGGTCAGCTCCGCAAAAACAGAGTCAGGGATACTATCCCTTCCGGATGCCTGGGTGCCACCGAGAACCTCCGGATCACCCCCTTCTGCCACATCTTGCTGCTGCCGAAAGGCAGCAAAGGCCCCTGGAGGGCCGGTCGGGGTCTCCAAAGCCAATTGGATGGCATCACGGACCTGATTCTCGGTAACACCCAGGGGACCAGAAAGCCCCCCAAACCCCCGTCCCGTGTTCCCGACCCAGCGCAAAGTTCCTGGGTTTCGGCCACCACTACCGGGGACGAACCCCGCTCCCCTCCATTCCCGGGATCCATGGGGACCACCCCATCCCCCAACCCCACTGATAACAGACCCTTCCTCCCATCAGGACAAAACACTACCGCCTCCCCCACTACTAGACCAGTCGTCTGCTCCCCCTCTCCTTCCGCCAGACCCTCCACCGACCCACCGTCCGCTACCCCCTGTAAGGCTACCGGCAATAAGGCAGGCTCCTCCCGAGACAGTAGGGCAGATCCCCCCAGAACTAATCCCCCCAAACCTCCGCCCCCCTGCCCCCTGTCACTCCCAGGTCCTACCTTATTGCCGGTGCCAGACGTGGCACAGGGGTCCGGAACATCCTGGCCGGCAGCCAGGGCTCCAGCAGCAAGGGCGGACGCCCCCCTGCGAGCCAGGCCCCCCACGGCCATACCAGCAGGGACCACAGACAGCTGCGCATCCTGCTTCGCCGACACAGGTTGCAGGGACAGTAGAATAGCCTTCTTCCGGCTCCCCCCAGGGACTGCCAAAAAGGAACAGCAGCCCTTACCCTTTTTCTTCCCCTGCTCCGTCCCCCCTCCTCCGCCCCCCCAATGCCATACAGCCACTTCAGAACAATGGGACCGGTCAGTCTGCTGCCTCTGGGGATCCTGGAGAGAGGACGCAGAACCCCCCAAAGTTCTTGCACAGCCAGAGGTTGGATAGCATCAGCAATCTTCTGGGCTGCAACAGGCAGCCGATGAGCCTCAACAGCATTCTGTGACCCCCGATGTGGGAAAGCAGCCTCTGCACATTTCTCTTTTTCTGCAACATCCCCTCTGATAGAGGGGCACGGGAACCAATCCCCTACTGCCCCCGCTGATCGCCGCCGGTACTGCCGTGGCAGGGCAGAGGGTTGAAAATGGCCGTCTGTACACTTCCGGGAGAACCCGGAAGTGACCTCATCGGACTTGCAGCGGCCATCTTTGGAGTGCAAGCTGGTGGAGGGAAGCCCTACCACAGCAGCCTGCAGCGGGACAGCCTTCTCAGGATCGTGGATACCATCTGCAGGCACTCCTTGACAATCAGGATGGCAAGATGCTTCTTCAGCTGCTGCTTTGAGGGAAGCAGAAAAATCGGCAGAAAATGCCCGTGGGTGGGGGGGATTGATGCCTCCAGACCCCCCCTCCAATGCAGAGCCGACAGTGCTGGACACAGGGAGCAACAGACGAGGGGCCAGTACAGAAGCCCGTAAATGCTGGGAAGCTGCACCATCCTTGGAGAAAGGCCAGGCTCCAGAGTGAGAAGAGTGATCCAGTGAGCCAGGGATCACCGGCTCAACCTCCAGGAATGGGATAGCCCTCCTTCCATTGACACCTGTTGCTTGCAGGTAAGGGTCTCCGGACCACAAACATTCTTCTCCCCTCACAGGGATCGGGTATGGGACAGGCAAGCTGCGGGATTGGGGATAGCCACCCACTGTACCTACCCCTGGGGGCCTCCCCTGGACTGCAGACACACCATGTTTAGCCCACCTATCATAATTATGATATATTTCAGACAGGGACCCACAACCCTGGCTCTTCAAATAGATTATCTGCTGATTCTTGGCCTTCAGGGCCCGCTTTACCCCCCTCCTATAGGTGTTATAGGCCACCCATTCCTCCCCGGGAATGGTGGCCTGCAGGCTCTCCAGGTGGGAGAGCTGAGCTTGTAGCTGGGCCGCCTCCTCCTGGAGACCCCGGAGCTGCCGTACCGCCGCCACGATTTCATCTGGGGCCCTAGCTGGCTGCTGGAAGGACGGCAGGCCCGACCCCCCGTCCTCATCCTCACTGGAGGAGGTAGAGGCCTCCTCCAGGACCCGAGGTGGAGGGGGGAACCCGCCTCCTCCAGCACCGTACAAGGCAGGCCTCCAAGGCCTCCCTAGGGCCTCTCCCTGCCTCCACCCAGCCTCCACACCCTGCCTGGGAGGGAGAAAGGAGCCTCCCCCCTGGGGCAGCGGGCCCGAGCCTCCGGGCGTGTGGGTCCCTCTTCCTTGGCCAGGTGCAGTCCTACCTGGGGAGTCCCCCTCCCGGGGTACCGGCTGCACCCTGCTTCCAGGTTCTCCATCTGGGTCCAGCAAAGGAGGCCCACCAGGCTTGGTAGGCCTCTGGGCCTGGGCCTCTCCTGCTGGAGGTGGCCCAGGACCCGACATCCAGGCTCCAACTGTTAGCTAGGCTCCGCCCCCAGCAGGAGCTCACTCAGATAGGTCTGCACACCTCCACTGCTGAGGAGCAACTGAGTGGAGGGACCACTCGTGTGGCAGCAGTATTCGACTGAGCTTGTCTGCCCATGAATTCTGAATGCCTGGAAGGTATACCGCAAGAAGGTGGATTTGAAGCTCTCTGGCGAGGGCCCATAGTCGCAAAGCTTCGTTGCATAGTGACAGAGAGCCTGTTCTGCCTTGCTTGTTCAGATAGAACATAGCTACCTGATTGTCGGTTTGGACCAGAACTGTCTTGTGGCTGAGATGGGCCTGAAATACTCGATTAGCATTGAAAATGGCTCTCCGCTCTCTGAGGTATATGTGAAGAGAAGCCTCCTGTGGGGTCCAGAGACCCTGAGTTGAGAGATCGTGCAAGTGGGCCCCACAACCCAACTTGGACGCATCTGTTGTTAGGGTGGCTTGGCACAGAGGCTCCTGGAAAGGAGAGCCTAACAAGGAGGTTTTCCAGTGATTGCCACCATTGCAGGGACAAAATTAGACTGGTGGAGTTTCTGATTTTGTCCGTTAGCCGACCCGAGGCCTGTGTCCACTGAGAGGATAGGGTCCACTGGGCTGCTCGCATATGAAGGCGCTATATAATAAAAAATTCCCAAGGAGGCAAAAATATCAAAAGAAATTTTCAAAAAACCCCAAACTAGGCTCAAAAAGGAAAAAATAAAAAATTATTACTATCAATATGAAGGTGAGCATAGGGAACCACATGGACAGTGGATGCCATATGCCCCAGAAGCTGAAGCATCTCCTGAGTAGTCAGGAAGACCTTCATAGCTGCTTGGTATGCCAGCTGTATTATACGTAGACAGCACGGCTGTGGCAGGAAAGCTTTTGACTGCCGTGTGTCTAGACGAGCAACTTGAGAGATTGAAAGTGGGTGAGATGAGATTTTGGAAGGTTTATGACCAATCTCAAGTATTGAAGGATTCTCATTGTTCGAGAAAGAGCGAAGCTGGCCTCTGGAGCTGTTGATGCTCGAATGAGCCAATCGCCTAAGTAAGGGAAGACGAATATTCCTAGAGTTCTCAGAAATGCTGCTACCACTGCCATGCATTTTGTGAAGGCTCTTGGGGCAGAAGCCAGACCGAAGGGAAAAATTCTGTACTAGAAGTGTCTTCCCTGGACCAAGAATCGAAGGAACTTCCTGTGATTTGCATGGATGAGAATATGCGTGTACGCATCTCTAAGATCTAGAGAACATAGCCAGTCCTTACTCTGAAGGTATGGTAGGAGTTTTCCCGAGGGAGATCATTTTGAAATTTTCTTGTAACATATATTTGTTTAATTCTCTGAGGTCCAGTATGGGTCTGTGTCCCCCTGTTTTCTTTGGAATAAGAAAATAGGAGGAGTAGAACCCCATACCCTGTTGGGATATGGGTACTTCTTCTATTGCTCCTTGAGCGAGAAGTGATGTGACCTCCTGCCACAAGAGGCCGGTGGCAGGGACCTGAGAATTGAATTGTTTGATTATTGTAGGAGGGGCATGTTGAGAAAGTGAAGCTTGTACCCCAGTCGTACAATGGATAGAGTCCAGTTTTCTGATGTTATTTGTTGCCATCTTTTGGCAAAATGGCATAACCTGCCTGGAATGGTTAAGGGTTCTGGTTCTTTCAGGGGCAGAATGACTAAGTTCTCTAGGTAAGAGTCAAAGCCCCTGAGGAGGCTGAGTCTGCTGGGCCAGTTGAGCTCTTTGAGCTTGCGGCTTTCTTTGCTGTCTGTTCTGTTGTTGTCCCTTTTGGGAAACATGAACTAGACAGTGGCCAAAATGGGGATATGATTGGTAAAACCTCTTTTTCTTGTTGAAAAAGGATTTCTTGAATTACTTTTTCTTTGCTGGGTTGGCTGTAGACTTTGATAGTCTGTTCAAGGTAGTATTTTCAGATTTAAGCTGATTAGCCTTGTCCTGCATGTCCTTGCCAAAGAGATTTTCTCCTATACAAGGAATGTTTCCCAGCTTGTCTTGCACCCACTGCTCTAAGTTTGATGCCTAAAGCCAGGCAAAAAGGCGTGCACCTTGGAGATAGCAGAGGTTCTGCTTATGCATTCAAAGCAATCAAAGGTTGCACGGTTCATGAATTTAGAGACATTCTGGGCGTGCTTGACCAGGGTAAGGAAAACTTCTTTTTTGTCCTCAGACATATTAGGGCTCATGAGCTCTAAGTCACATGCAACTTCTTCCAGGAACATACCCATATAAAGAAGGTAGGAACTGATCTTGGCTAATAACATGGAGGATTAGAAGCATCGACGCCCAATGGCATCGAGTGTCCTCGATTCCCGGCCTGGAGCATTAGAAGAAAGCGTTTTAGCACTCTTAATTCTAAGCATGGCCGATTCCACTACCATTGAATGGTGTGGTAACTGAGTCTTTTGAAAGCCAGGACAGCTTGGCACTCGGTACATGGTATTGAGGCGTCGGGAATGTGGAGACACCGTTAAAGGAGTTTCCCATATCCTTAACATAAGATCATGTGAATGGGAAGCGTAGCTGCTTCCTTAGGAGCTATGGGATATTGTAGAATTCTCAATTCTTCTGCCCTAGGTTCCTTTTCTGGAATCACCGTGATTGAAAGACCTTTGGCTAAATCACATAAGAAATCCTCGAAGGACATGTCTCTTCTGGAGGAGACATTCTGCGTTGAGGAGAAGGAGTTGGATCCTCTGGTTGGATCCTCTGGTAGGATTGCTCTAGTACCGGTAGATTCATCAGAGTCATCGGAATCGGAAGATTCGAGACTCCCGCTGGGGCTGTTTTGCCGGTGAACTTTCCTCGAGGGCAACGCCAGTGGCATCTCGATGCTCAGAAGGAGATCTACTCTTTGAGGACCGGCCAGTCTTGGAAGACTTAAGTTTAGTTACCCGAGATCCATGGGAGGAAGATGAAGCTCTGGAAGACATCGATGCAACTGACATCGTATCCACGGCAAAAAGGGTACCGGGTTTTGCAGCTCTATTCTGCAGGCCCCTCTTAGTCATCTTTCTGCAGGAGAGACACTCCAATGGACAATGTTCAGGACCTAAACATTTAAGACACCAATCATGGGTGTCGGTGACGGATATAGTACTGCCACAGTTAGAACATTTCTTGAAACCACGAGCTGGCTTCTCCATGTTTGAAGAAAAGCATGCCTAGTGCCCAAAATGGCGCCTAGCACAGAAAGGGAAGAGGGCCCTGAAAGAAAAAATATTTTACAAAGCTAGTTTTTTTGGGGCGGGGGGGGGGGGGGGGTTTAAAAATAATAAAAGAGAACCGACGGTACCGTAGGCGTCAAGTGAAGGCAGACACGACCACAAAAAAACAAGAAGAAGAATACATTTTCTGCGGTGACAGGGTACAAGTCCTGTCGGCTCCGCGGAAAACAAAGAACTGAAGTGCGAGAGGTAGAAATGCGGGGAGGCAGCACGTAGGCACTGTGGGATACTCCCAAAAGCTTTCCTATTGGACGCTGGGGAGCGTTCTCGGCAGGCTCCGTCGGTACTGACGATACCCATATGTGAAGATTACATTCCTGCTTGTTCCTGGAGATAATTACTTAACTCACTTGTCAGAATGAAATTGTATCACTCATTATTTGTGACTTGTAAAAGCTAAACCCCTAATCTGGAGATTTTTCTTTAATATCACATGTATCACTACGCTTCTTGCACAATAAGAAACAGAAATAACATAACAACAAACTATCACTTCTTCATGACAAGCGTTGCCACATAAATGCACTTGATAACCTGCGCCCCCAGGCTGAAGTTTTCTTTTTTCTGAATTCTACTTTTTCCCTTTTGCACTTTTTTCCCCTTTGGTCAATTAACTTGTTTTGGCTTTAACACGCAATTCGGTTTTCACTTGTAACTTCAGAATTTTTCTTAGTCTATCATATCATGCAAATTCACCAATTAAAATATATACTCTAGAGAATCTTATTCTGCAGATATAAGAAACTCCAAGAGGTCCCATTTGCATTCAACATGCACATTTTCTTTTAACCAGGGTCACACATCATGGATCAAACTTATTTACTGTACAAACACAAAGACAGAAATGGTTAATCATTTTGGGTTTTTCCTCCCCCCCCCCCATCACATTTGTCAAATCTAGTATCACTAAAATAATCTTAAACGTAATTTTAAATGAAATCACAATCATGCGTATTTCTACTGCTGACAATTGGAAACAAAAGTTGTTCTTTCTGTTATTGATGGAAATTAGCTACATTCAGGCTGTACTTTAACTGTAACTACTCTTTGTTTAAAAAGACACTTCTAACAAAACTTGCAGTCAAGGCCTCTTCGCCAGATAACAGACAATATATTTCACTACAAAGCTACTGTAAACACACAAAACTCTGCCAATACCTCCAATCCACTGATTCAGAGAATCCACTCCACTGATTCAGAGAATCCATTCCATATTATAGCACAAACCCAAACATATAGCAAGAAAAATCACTAGCTGCACAGACACACTACTCTACTGTTGCAAAATCAATCATAGAACCTTATTTCCAAAAGAAGCAGGAGAGAAAAAAGGAAAGTAATCTTATTCTTATTTCCAACTGTAACATAGGCTTCATTTAGTTAAAAAATTTATTCCATCAGTCATCCGCCCCTAAATATTCTTGATTGCTCAAGCTTTACAGAATTCACTGGACAAGAATTTTAAATATTTCCCAGGTTGCATGTTCTTTTAAAACAATTTCAGTCATAAATTCTATATTAAAATTCATATTTCTTCAGTTGTGTGGATCAGACAAAATTCTTATTCTACAACAGAAAAACATGGGCAAATAAAAAGTGTTAACTTGCAGCTGCTTTAAGAAAACCTCCACAATAAAGAACAAAGTTATTTCTTAATGTCACAGTACAGACACAGCCATCTTAAAGAGGACTTATACAGATTGAGACTTCAAGAAACAAACTATTAAAACATTAAAACGTCCTTCTATTTTTAAATGAATTGCAGACAGAAGACAAATTTATTTCTGCTTATTCCAGATGACAACTCTCCACATATGTTGTAATTAGCATATAACTAAAATCCTTACGACACGAAAATTATTCCTTCAAAACATTTTACAACAATCGCCATAGGAAAGGCGATTAGTACAACAAATTGAAATGCTAATAATATCAGGCATTGGAGCACTTCCCATAATTACAGAAGAAATACCCAAGCTGGAAATCCGCTTTCATTCATAGTATTGAAATAATTACTTTATACTAAACCAAAAACAAAACTCAGCATATCTAAATCACAGAGCTACAACTTATCTCTGTTTTATAATTAAACTAAAACCAGGAAATCTTTAAAAACAAAGTGCACCTCTTTAACTCAGGTAAAGAAAACAATTGAAATTATCTTAAGACCCAAGAATGAAAAAAAATAAATCTGTGCAGTTGTTATACATTACCGATAAGAAAACAAGCATTTCAAATATCAACTTGCAAGTCTAGCAATACGGCTCAGAGCACAACTAGCCAGGCTGTTCAAAATCTTTTACAATCAGAAAACATTATCCCTTTAAAACATGATATCATTATACACTTTCTCTTCTAATTCAAACAACTTATATTTTCACATGTACCATTGCCTCACACCATGTAGGACGATATACTCAGGACACTAAGGACTAGTGAGCAACCAACCTTAAACACTGACTACCATTTCATATTTCAACATCAAAGCATTTCTGAAAAAATCCCTCTCTAACGAAATAACAATGTTTCATTACCACTAGTCACATCACATCATTCAAGAAACAGCTGAAAACAATCCTATTCCGCGAACATCTCTGAACAGAAAAACCACCCTATCCGCATGAACTAATACTTAGATACAGCAGAAGCGTACATGTCTATGTCCACCCCAAATCTATAAATGTTTGCCCCCTGGTGACGGCCCTACCCTTTAAAAAAATGACCCCCCCCCCCTTTCGTTATATGTTACACCGCTTTGACCCGGTGAAAAGCGGTATATAAATGCAGTTAAATAAATAAAATAAATAAAATAAACTAGTCATGCTCCAGAGTTTTGTACGCATGCAGACTGCCTCTCTTAAACGCTAAAGTCCATGACTGTCTGTATTCCATACTCACAGTCCTCTCTGTCTTGCTTTGAATGAAGAAAAAGAAAGATCCATGGGTAGCACCAACTAAACGTACCCTGCTTCACACCAGCAACAGAACCTGGGTTCTTGGGCTTCATCCCTTCACTCAAAGCAATGGGGAAGAGAGAGTAACAACAGATAATAAAACAATTCACACACTGTGAGAGATAGTGAGTGATAGCTACCTCATATAACCCTATTAGGCGGCTGCCTAGGATGTTAAGATTTAAGTTGCCTTTGATAAAAAAAGAGTCTTGTAGTCAAGTGGTAAGGCAAAAATAATATTAGGGCTTTATTCCCTGCCCTGATGGGATATTCCTGGGCTACAACAAACAATATGAAACAAAAGAACTGTTGCACAGAAAAATATCTTCTTTCCTTTAGACACCATCGGCTGGCTGCTTTACACACGTTCAACATAAAGATACAATATCGTCAGATAAACAAATTGTACAATCCATGGGCACAGGGTCAGAATTATAGCTGCTGTTCTCCCACTGCATTAACTCAGTCACTTATGATTGCATATGGGTCACACTCTTCACAGCTGCTGTCTTCCTTAAAACTCTCCTGTGAGTCATGGGCTAGCTTTTCTAGAAAGGGCTCTTTAAATCCAGGGCTCTGAACGCCTGGTATATTAAAAGCTTCCTTCTGGCTTTCCCTTCTCCACGCTGGTGGAATTACTGTGCAACTTTCAGTGTCAAAGTTACTTCTGGTGCCACGCCCTTGCCTTTCAAACCAAACAGAACTTCTTGACTTTCCTTTAGCAAAGCTAGGTTCCCACCTCTTAGCTGTGGTTCTGTCTCTTATATCTGGGCTTCTGACAGCTCTCTCCTGGGCTCTCCAACTACCAGGAATCCTAGCAGGGTCCTGGGCACGATGCTGGCTGTTTCCTGCTCTGCTGCCACACCCACTGCTTCCTTCCCTCAATGGATTTTCTCCAGCATGACGTGTGTTCACTGGATGCTGGCTTAGTCCTCCCAGGTCGCTGCCCCTACTGGCCTTCCCTAGTTCTACCCTGCAGCTTTTATCCTTGTTCTCTTTGCATGCTGTGTGGGTTTCTGAGCACAGGTGTTCCTGATCAGCCTTCCTGCTTCTAGCTACGTCAGGACTAGTGCAAGGACATTTTACTCTAATGCCTTTTTGCTTTTCTTGTGCCGAGTTTGTTTGCTGCTCAGCTAATTCTGAGGTAAGTTCCTTACTTTCCCCTAACTCCATGGGCTCTGTACCATCTGCTGTGTCACAACACATGATTATATTAAAAACACCGTACTCTTAAGGCCTTAAGGGGAAGGAAGTCCACAGTCCTGAAAACTCAAGCAGTTCCTGTAAATCCCCTTCAACCTGGCTAGACCACAGCACCTCATTTATTGATAGAAAAACTGCGTTGTCAGCACCGCTTTTGTTACAAGTCTTGTTATGGGACAAAGTAAGCAGAGACATATTGCTTAGCTGAATTAGAAGAAGCAAAAACATTCTATCCCATTCTGCTAAACATGGTCTTGGTTTTGGGTACACATCTTCCCAGGCTGCTAGTAAATTCTAAGCCATTCTCCATATTAACTCTTTCAAAGGCCTCAGGTACCCCATTTCAAGTACCTCTCAACAAAACCTATCCCCTGTTCCTGTTCTTCATAGTCCCCAGATAGTAATATGAATCATTATTAGCATGTTATCTATTGTTCCTTGTAACCATGTTATATGTAACTTTTGTTCAGTTGTGTTCTATGTAAACCGCCTTGATACCACTGAAAGGCGGTATATAAGAAATGTTAAATAAATAAATGTGTTCTAAGCATCTTAACTGACATTCCGCAGTCCTAGGAGATTGTGCAAACCACTATTATAGGTACAAATAGGAGCCAACTTATTTAATACCTCAGAAAAACTGCCTTTGCATTTCTCCACTGAGCTACCATGGAATTATTACCATTCAACAACCTTTCTAAAGTCTGTTCCCAGAATAGACTGACATCCACCCATCCTGTCATATAGCAACGCCTGTGTGTATTGATCCAACAAGGGAGTGTAAAATTAACAAGTTGAAACGTGCATACTTGCAGGGGGACACAATGACACGTTTCCCCCATTTGCAGATCAGGCATTTGAGGGGGGGGGGTCATTTCTGTGTGTCACAGGAAATGTCATGGTGTGGGGGGGGGTCATAAGGAGTATCGTATATATGTGTGTTATGGGGAGAGTTGGGGGAGTGCATGCGAGTGTGTGTTTATGCTGAGGAATGCATGCATTTGTGTGCATGTCGAGGGTACATGCGCGTGTATGTGTATATCATGGTGTAAGTAGATGTGTGTATGCATCATAAGGGACTGACTGTTAGGGGCTGCAGATAGGTGTATACGGGACTGTATATATGCACATGTGTTGGGGACTGTGTGTGGAGGGTGTGGCTGTTTATGCGTGTTTCTCGGGGTGGTGGGTATGTCAGTGAGGTGGCTGTGTGTGCATGTGTGCCCTTTCACTTATCCTCCAGCACCCATGCCTTATCCCTCTCATCTCTTGCACTAGTCCCCCTTCCTATTCTTCTGCTATTACTACTTATCATTTCTACAGCACTACAAGACATATGCAATGCTGCACATAAACACATGGGAGACAATTCCTGCTCAATAGAGCTTACAGTCTATGCAATTACATTGCCCTCTTTTCTCTCTACCCACCCATTCACTCTCTTCCTTTATTCCTTAATGTACTCACGGTCTCTTCTTTTCCCCTCTAATCCTGCCCTTTACCTTATGCTCCACCCCTGTTCTCTTTTGCTCTTCTATCACAGCCCCTTCCCTTTGCTCTGCCCCGCCTCCTTTTCTCCGCCTAACCCTGCCCCCTTATTTCCTCCTTACTCCACCCCACTAAGGTCTGCTGCCTCACGAGCCACCTAAGACACTGTCCTCCTCATCCACACACCTCCTAGGCTCCAGACCCTTCTCTCATAGCTCTCCTGCTCTCATGCCAGCAGTACCCAGGGACTCCACCAACCTCTGCAGGCTGGTGGGACCCAGGGTCTCCCACCAGCCTCTACAGGCTGTAGCCTCAGCTCACTGTCACTACCCTGGAAGTCCCGTCTATAGCCCTGCTCTTCATGCTGGTGGGACTGGGCTTGCCAGAGTTAGTCATCCTGTGCCTTTGGTGGTAGAGAGGATGCTAGCATAGAGTCATACATTTGCATAGCCTACAGAACACTCAACAGCCACTACACTAAGCGAAACACATCTAAAAAGGATCAAAAAATGATCTGACCACAAGATTGAAGGTAAATCATGGCTTGCCAATGCCTCTTCGATTAACAGAGTGCGCATACAAAAAAAGCAGCTTTACTGTGTTTCCATCTTGATGGGTCAGGCTATTAACTACTTGAAATTGGTGCTTAATGTGCAGACAAAAAGGAGATGGAACTATGGAGATGGGGGTGAGGGGATGGGACTAGGTGCTGCAGCAACAGGAGAGGAGGGGCTGTATTGTGCCATCACCAATGACAGAATACTTTCATCCAGAGAAACTACAAAATGCGCACTTTCAACTAACAATAGAGCATTCGCGTTCTACGCCCCCAGATGCTGGAACAACCTCCCACCCCCCATCAGAGCATCCAGAGACCTCATACAATTTAGAAAAACCCTAAAGCACTACCTTTTCATTACACACTTCTCACTACCTGGAAACACCTCTCCATTTCCGCAACACCGTTCAAGCTTGTAATATGAATCGGCAGTGGTCCAATATCATGATGCACACCACTGATATAGAATCCATTCACTGTAAATAGTCTACCTCACAATCTGTAAATAAGTTTCCCAAAGTTGAAATCCCAGTTGCCTTCCCTGTTCTTTGTAAACTCAGGACAGCTTATTTGTCTGAGAGTCATTTTTGTTTCATTGTAAACCGCACTGAAAACAAAGAGCGCGGTATAAAAGAACTGTCAAATAAATAAATAAATAAATAAATAATCCCTCTATTCAACAGCCATCATGATATATATTTTGTCATAAAAAATATTGTTTTTAAATTTCTGATTGGTGACTGGAATCTAGAGTTGCTTCCATAGTAGATATACTTCATTATATGCAGATTTCCCATAGACAAACAATTCCCAAAATGAATAGAGTGTTCAGACATCAAATCCATTTATATCATTTGTTAGGAGAAAGATACTTTCTAATCCTGGATTGTCCTAATATTTATTATTTAACAATTTGTGATATACCGTTTTTCTACTAGACAAAATGGTTTACATAGAACTGAGTGAATACAATGAACATTTTAAATATAACAAGAGGATATAGAGATGTAAAAAAGGGTAGATAAAATGAACTAAATATTAAGTTGGGAGATGTGCAGCTTTATAAATAGTGCAGTGAAACAAAGGTTCTCATAAGTTTAAAATAAGGCATCAGAACTATATACACTATGGGATCTATTCCGAACCATGAATAGTGGGGATGGATGTCCCACTGGTCTGCCTTTCCCATCCCTGCCATGCCTCCCCATATGAAAAAGTAATTAGTCCTTACCTGCTAATTAGTGTTCCTGAAGGAACTCCAGTCCAGTCCCTTTACTCTCGGGTTGCGCAACCCTTCCAGCAGCTTGGAGGCTGAGCCCATCATCGTTTTGATGATGGTGTGGTATAAATACCACTGGCACCGCCCCTAGGCACCAGTAATCTGATGAAAAAGCAGTCCTGCCAAGTACTCGTAACAAAAATGCGTAAAACAAGGCACCCAAATCAACGAAAACATGAAATCAAAACAAATATTTTTTTTTTATTTTTTTTTTTCGTTTAACTGAAAGTACCGGGGGGGGGGGGGAGGGAAGGAGAAGGCTTACCCCAGGCCGACACAGCCTTTACTCATTTGTGCCCGTACGGCGCTCCTCCGGCTGGAGTCTTCCGCCCCGCCCCGTTCCTACTTCGGTCCTTTATTCCACTAGAAACTGAACCTGGGCGGGATCAGGGACTGGACTGGAGTTCCTTCAGGAACACTAATTAGCAGGTAAGGACTAATTACTTTTTCCTTAGCAGAACTCCAGTCCAGTCCCTTTACTCTCGGGATGTAACAGAGCAGTTCAAAACCTGGGTGGGGTTCGCTAACCCGGACCGAAGTACGGCACCCGCAAATCTGGTGTCTGCTCTTCTCTGGACATCCAGCCTGTAGTGCTTGGAAAAGGTATGCAGAGAGGACCAGGTGGCCGCTTTACAGATGTCTAGCGGAGGCACCAAACTATGTTCTGCCCAGGAGGCCGCCTGCGCTCGAGTTGAATGAGCGCGAAGACCTGTTGGGACCTGCCTTCCCTTGAGAATATAGGCAGAGGCAATGGCCTCCCTGATCCACCTAGAAATGGAAGCTTTGGCCGCTGCTTCCCCTTTGCGCGGACCTCCAAATTGGATGAAGAGCCGTTCGGACTTGCGGAAGGAAGATGTGCGAGAGAGATACCGTCTCAACACTCTACGCACATCTAGGAGACGCAGTTTGGAATTCCCCTCATCTTGGGCTTCTCCCGCGAAGGACGGGAGCGAAACTGTTTGGTTCATATGAAAAGGAGAGGAGACCTTGGGTAGGAAGGAGGGAACCGTCCGCAAAACCACCTTATCTTTAAAAAAGGAAAGAAAGGGAGGCTGAGAAGAGAGCGCTTGGAGCTCTGAGACCCTCCTAGCCGAACAAATAGCTACCAAGAACACTGTCTTCAGAGTCAAGTCCTTCAGGGAGGAACTCCTAGCTGGTTCAAAGGGTTCTCTGGTTAGGGAATCCAACACCAGGTTTAAGTCCCAAGGAGGGATCACTGATCTTTGTTGCGGCCGTAGGCGCTTGACTGCTCTCAGGAATCTACCTACATCGGCGTGGTCACCTAGAGACTTGCCCCGGACCTTTCCTCTATAACAAGAAATGGCCGCTAACTGCACTCGTAATGAACTGTGAGCCAAACCTTTCTCGAGGCCTGCTTGGAGGAACTCTAACACCTCCGGGACCGAGGATTCTAAAGGTCTCTTATGTCGATCTGCGCACCACGCCTCGAATATGCGCCAAACTCTGATATAGGAAAGGCATGTCGAGCGTTTTCGAGCGTTCAGCAGGGTCGAAACTACCGAAGCCGAGTAACCTCGCTTCACGAGCCGCGCCCTCTCAAGGGCCAAGCCGTAAGCGAGAATCGATGCACGTGGGGCATGAGCACTGGACCCTGTCGTAGCAAATCCTTTCTGTTGGGGAGCCTCCAAGGGCGAAGAACCGTTAGTCTCACCAGGTCTGCATACCATGGTCGGCGAGGCCAATCCGGGGCTATGAGGATTACCAGACCTGGATGGGTTTCTATTCACCTTAGGATCCTCCCTATGAGGGCCCAGGGCGGGAACACATACAGGAGACCTTCCGAGGGCCACTTCTGTACCAGGGCATCCAAGCCTTCTGACATCCTTTCCTTTCTCCGACTGAAGAACCGGCTTGCCTTGGATGTTCCGTAGCGTGCCATGAGGTCCATGATCGGTGTTCCCCAAAGGGCTACTATTTGGTCGAAGACCTCCTGTGCTAGTTCCCATTCGCCGTGGTCTATCTTGTGTCTGCTGAGATAATCTGCCGTCACATTTTCTGTTCCTGCCACGTGTTGAGCCGACAAGTCCAGAAGGTGAGCTTCGGCCCACTTGAAGAGACTGTCCGCCTCCTTCTCCAGCAGGGGGCTGCCCGTCCCCCCCTGGCGGTTGATGTAGGCCACCGCGGTGACGTTGTCCGAGAGAACACGGACTGCCCTCTGCCGGATCAGGGGCTCGAGGGCTCTGAGTGCCAGCGCCACTGCTCTCAGTTCTAGCCTGTTGATGGACCAGCGAGCCTCCCCCGGGGTCCAGCTCCCCTGTGCGAACTGTCCCTCGCAATGAGCCCCCCAGCCAGAGAGACTGGCATCCGTCGTCAGCTGTATCCATTGGGGTGGATCTAGAGGCATCCCGCATCTTAGGTTCCTTGGGCACTCCCACCAGAGGAGAGATCTCCTGATCTGAAGAGGACAGGGTAGCTGCGTGGATAGGGGATGAAGCTGGGGGGACCATCGACGTAACAATGCGCGTTGAAGCGGTCGCATATGTGCCTTGGCCCACGGTACTACCTCTATCGCTGCTGCCATGGTGCCCAAAAGTTGCAGGTAACGCCAGGCGGTAGGGATTCGTCTTGAAATGAAGCGAGAGACCAGGCTCCTGAGGTTTCTTAACCTCTGTTCCAACAGGAAAACCCTTCCTCTTCTTGTGTCGAACCTCGCTCCGAGGTAATCGATCTCCTGCGAGGGAACTAAACTGCTCTTTCCCCGGTTGATGACCCATCCCAATTCCTCCAGGAATTCCACCACTCTGGCTGTAGCGGTGCGACTCTCCGACTCGGATTTCGCCCGAATCAGCCAATCGTCCAGGTATGGATGTACTAGGATCCCCTCCTTGCGGAGGGCCGCGGCTACCACTACCATTACTTTGGTGAACGTCCTTGGAGCTGTTGCTAGGCCAAAGGGAAGAGCCTGGAACTGAAAATGACCCCTCGGCACTGCAAATCTCAGGAACTGCTGATGGGACTTTCCTACCGGGATATGTAAGTATGCTTCCGTCAAGTCTAGTGATGTTAGAAACTCCCCCTGTCTTACCGCTGCGATGACCGACCTCAGGGTTTCCATCCGAAAATGAGGAACCGAGAGACAGCGATTGACTTGCTTCAAGTCCAGGATTGGACGGAAGGACCCTTCTTTCTTTGGTACCACAAAATAGATCGAGTATCGACCGGAACCGTATTGGTCTCTGGGGACGGGAGTCACCGCTCCTATCTTGATCAGCCTTGAAAGGGTGTCTTCTATTGCTGCCCTCTTCTCTGGAGAGCCGCAGGGAGACAGCATAAAGGCTGGGGGAACTTGCTTCGTGAATTCGAGAGCATAACCCTCTCTGATTACTTCCAGTACCCAACGGTCGGATGTGACTCGGGCCCAAGCGGGAATGAACTGCCTTAACCGACCCCCTACCAGCAGGCCTTTTTCCTGGGCCCCCGTCGTTTCATTGTGTTTTCCTAGCGGCAGAGGATGAGGAGGAAGCTCCAAAACCTCTTCCAGCTCCCCGAAACCCTCTGAAGCCTTGTCCTCTAGGCGCGGGGCGACCCCTAGGAAAGAAATTCTGTCTTGCTGGCCGGAACCTCCGAAAGTCCCTCGGCTGATTTCTGGATTGGACAGTCGAGCGGCTTTGCTTAGGTCTATCCTCCGAGAGTCTACCTCCCTTAGACTCGCCCAGATCCTTCACCAACCTTTCCAGGTCTTCACCGAACAGCAGCTTCCCCTTGAAGGGCAGGCGACTCAGCCGAGCCTTCGAGGAGGGGTCCGCCGCCCAATTGCGCAGCCATAGATATCTTCTGGCTGCTACTACTGAGGCCATATTTTTTGCTAGACTCCTAATAAGGTCATACTGGCTATCTGCTAGAAAGGCGGACCCCGACTCTAACCGCGCAGCACTAGACTGTGCGTCAGAAGAGGCGCCATCCGTTAGTTGAAGCTGTTGAGCCCACCTCAGGCAGGCTCTTGCTACCCATGCTCCTGACACCGAGGCCTGCAGGGCGAGGGCACTAACGTCAAAGGCTTGCTTCAAGAGAGAATCCAGCTTTCTATCCTGACTATCTCTAAGCGCAGCGCTGCCCTCGACCGGAATGGTCGTCTTCTTTGTCACCGCTGACACCGCTGCGTCTACCCTTGGGGACTTCAGTAGATCCTTGTCAGCTTCTGGCAAAGGGTACAGGCGAGACATGGCCCTCACCCCTCTTAGACTGGACTCCGGTTGATTCCACTCTTCCTGGATCATCTGGCGTACCACTCTGTGGACCGGAAAGACTTTCTGAGTTTTTCTGACGGCTTGAATCAATGGGTCCTCTAACGTTTCTTCCTCTGCAGGGATGTCTGATGCCATATTGAGCACCTTCAGGGATTCATTAATCAAGGCTGGGAGCTCCTCCCGACGAAAAACTCTAACTATCCGGGAGTGCTCTTCTTCTTCTGGAATCTCCCCCTCCTCAAGCTCTTCCTCTTCCTCCCCACTTCTCTGTCTGATCCCTCCTCATCTGGAGTGATCGGAGAAGGAGAGGTGAGGGGTTCTTCGCTCACTAGCCTAGCGCGCTTAGGAGGGGCTCCGGGATCATGTGAGCTTGTCTTCCCTGGGCCGGGCCGGATACAATCTTTTAGCAGCGACGGCTCCCCGAGTCCCTGTTGCCTCATACAAAAGGCTTTGTGTAACAGGAGGACAAATTCTGGAGAAAAATGTTCCCAGCCTCCCTCTGCTGCACCGGGAGCAGGGGGAAGGGCCTGAGAGGGGCCTGGTAATGCCGAGGTAGAGGGCGGGGGAGAGGAGGGAGAATCTCCTCCCCCCTCCCGGAGCCCTTGAGACCCCTGAGAAGTGTGGTCCATGGACAGCTGAATTTCCTGCTCCACGGAGGCTGCTTCAGTAGCACAACTCCGGCAGATCCCGGCCTCAGAATCTGCTACTCTGCGGGTTCCGCAGGACAGGCAGCGCAATTTACCCGTCATCTTTCTTCCAAAATAAGTATTATTAATTTTGGGTCTTGAGGGTAAAGGTTAAAAGAAATTAAATTAAATTAAACATAAATCCCCTTAAATGGAAGATTTTCCAACCGCAGGGAAGGGAAGGGGGGTGGGGTGGGGCCTCACCCCTGAACGGCAGTCCTAGCTAAGCCTAAACCCAAAATAAGGAAAGAAATAAAATTAAAATTAAAACTATACAGCAATCAAATATATGGCTCCACAATACTTGCGATTTGGATGTCCTGATACTTTGTTTCGTGCTGCACACTCTGGAGCCGCTGACTGAAGCTAGACTCCACGTGGTAGGCCTCAGCCACGTGGAGTCAGGTCATGCGGCCGGCGAGCTTGTTCTCGCCGCGGCGTTCCGTATTCCCTCTGAGAAATCGCTTCGTCGATCCGATGCCGCCTCAAGTGCTCAGCTTGCTCAATCGCTGTAAGCGCGAGGCGGCAGAAGAGCAGGAGAAGGAGCGCTGCTGACTGCGAGCTCTGCCCCCGAACGGGACTCCTTTGCCGTGATGTCTCTAGCGCTCAGCCCGCCTCGGGGGCTTCGGCGCGAGACAAAAGTGAGCGGTGAGGAGGTCGGCGATCCAGTCGGCGTGCCCGCGGGGGGGGGGGGGGGGGAGAACCCCAAAACTCCGCTACACCCCGCTGCTTAGTAAGCCTTCTCCTTCAAGGATACCGGGGACCGAGGAGAGCCCAGAGAGCAATTAAAGAAACAGGCAAAAAAGGAAAAGGGAAAAACCCGATGGGAGTAAGAGAACTCCCCCAACTAAAGGAAGGTAAATTAAAGAAATTAAATTAAATTAAATTAAATATAAAGGAAACTAAAGGACCAGTAAGCTCCTGGCTTATGGTAACCCTCCAGCTGCTTGGAGGCTGAGAATACTGGTGCCTAGGGGCGGTGCCAGTGGTATTTATACCACACCATCATCAAAACGATGATGGGCTCAGCCTCCAAGCTGCTGGAAGGGTTGCGCAACCCGAGAGTAAAGGGACTGGACTGGAGTTCTGCTAAGGAACAGGGAGTTTGTAAAGGGAAGCTAGATGGGGGCGGGAAAGGGGTGGTGCGGAGGCGAAGACAGGGTGGACTGTGGGCGGGAGTCCTTGGGAGGCCGGATCGGAGGTCAGGCTGTGGGGAATGAATTAAGTCGTCGGCAGCCGGGGATCGTGGTGCCATGACTCCGTGGCTCCATTCAGGAGCTTTGACTGAGTTAGCTGGGCAGGTGCCTGTATTGGGTCCAGGCCTGCACGTACAGGCTTAGACGGGATTCTGATCCCACAGGGAGTAGACGAGACCTGCCCAGCTAACTCAGTCAAGGCTCCTGAATGGAGCCACGATCCCTGGCAGCAGACGACTTAATTCATTCCCCGCAGCCTGACATTTGTTTTGTTTTGTTTTTAACTCGGACTCTGAACCAAACACCTCCATCAGATATATTTTAGAGGTACTGACTATAGGTTTTAACCAACACACACAGATAAAATACGCCAGTGCCAAAAAACCAAAAACAATTACTGGCTATAACAATGGAGCACCGCCACTTCATTGAAACACAGTAACAGAGAAAAATGACAGCAGATAAAGACCATTCGGCCTATCCAGTCTGCCCTTGCATACCAGCTATTAAGCTTTACAGTACTTTTTTCCCTTAGAGATCCTCTGTGTTTGTCTAATAAAAGTAATCCACGTGTCCTTTAAGAAAAAAGCAGAGGGTTGAAAGATTCTAAATTACCCCAGCATCTGATAATCACAATGTTAATATAAACAAAAAACAAACTTTGAAATGCCTCCATGCAAATGTCTGAAGTGTAAAAAATAAAATGGGAGAGCTAGAATATATACAGTAGCACTAAATGAAAGGTTAGATATGACTGGCATCTCAGAGACCTGGTGGAAGGAGGACAACCAATGGGATACTCTGATACCAGAGTACAAATTATATCGCAATGACAGGGTAGATCAAATTGGTGGAGGGGTGGCACTATATGTTAGAGCAGGGGTCTCAAACTCAAATTGCTTTGAGGGCCGAATGAGGACTTGTAAAGTAACCCGGGGGCCGCATAAGACACGGGCCTCATTTGCATAAGGGGCCTCATTTGCATAAATATTTGCATAATGTTGCATAATGAGTGCATGGATAAAGAAAGACTAGAAAATTTCTATATTACTATAATCCAGTGCCAACCGCCAGGCACATTAGGAACTACTACTAACACTGCCCATTTGGAACCCATAGCAAACCCCCCGTATCATAACAGCACTACCAGGACTCACAAAGCACCAGACCCTACCTATCAAAAGGCAACACTGCAAATATTAAATCAATACATTTCAGAGAACAATACATGACCTACTGGGAAAAGAGAACAAGTAGCAATGTCAAATAGGAATTACACAGAATACCTCAGCACTGTAGAAATAAAACTATAAATAATTTCTTGTACCAAAGCACAGACATTAATGATGCACATTTCCCAGAGCTGACATATTCCAGTTAATAAATTCAAAATAAAGAGATATTTTTCTACCTTTTGTGCATTTTTTTTCAGTTGCAATTGCTCCAGCCACTTCTGGTTTCTTCGTGTCTTCTGCTATCTCCATCGTCTGCTGTCCATTTGTCCTTTCTTCTCTCTTCTAGTTTTTTTCCATTCTCTCTCTCTACATCTGCTTTAACATACTAATCTTTCTCCTTTTGCTCTTTCCTCATTCCTATTTCATCCACTCAAATTTTACCCCTCCATCCTCAATCCCCACTTACTCTCCCAATACCTGGCCAATTGTAGATTTGTCTTCTCTTCCAGACAAAATATTTTTCCCCTCTCCATTTCACTTTCCCAGCTCCATCTCATTCTAATCCTCCCCCAACATCAGCTCCCTTCTAGTTCCAGCCCCACCCAGCATCTGCTCCTTTCTAGTCCCTGCATCAGTCCATTTCCAGTCCTATCCTAGCCTCACCATCAGCCCATTTCCAATCCTAGCCCCCCATCAGCCCATTTCCAATCCTAGCTCCCTCCCCTCACAGCCCATTTCCATTCCAAGCCCCCTCCCCATCAGCCATTTGCAGTTCAAGCCCCCCTTCCACTCAGCCCATTTCCAGTCCTAGCAACCCCCCCAGCCCATTACCAGTCCTAGACCCCCCATAGCCCATAACCAGTCCTAACCTCCCCATAGCGCACTTCCAGTCTTACCCCCCCATCACCCCATTTTCAGTCTTACCCCCCCCATAGCCCATTACCAGTCCTAGTCCCCCCCATCGCCCACTTGCAGTCGTATCCCCCATCACCCCATTTTCAGTCTTACCTCCCCTCATAGCCCATTACCAGTCCTAACCTCCCCATAGCGCACTTCCAGTCTTACCCCCCCCATCACCCCATTTTCAGTCATAGCCCCCCCCATAGCCCATTACCAGTCATAACCCCCCCTGCCGATAGCCCACTTCCAGTCCTAACCCCCATCTGCCCATTTCCAGTCCTAGCCCCCACCATAGCCCATTACCAGTCATAACCCCCCCCTGCCAATAGCCCACTTCCAGTCCTAACCCCCATCTGCCCATTTCCAGTCCTAGCCCCCCCCAGAGCCCACTACTAGTTATAACCCCCCCCCAGCCCATTACCAGTCATAACCCCCCCTGCCAATAGCCCACTTCCAGTCCTAACCCCCATCTGCCCATTTCCAGTCCTAGCCCCCCCCCAGCCCATTACCAGTCATAACCCCCCCCTCCCCCCTCTGCCAATAGCCCACTTCCAGTTCAGTCAGCCCCTCCATAGCTCATTACCGGCCAACCAAAAATCCCCCAAAACCCTGGCTTCTGCTGCTGCCGTTGCCGCCGTGGCAGCAGCAGAATCAATTGTCAAATTTAAAAAAAAAACTGACTTCTGCTGCTCAAGCAGCTGTCCTGCGGCCCCTTTCCCTCTGCCCGGAGATCCGACTCTGCTCTATCAGCGGCGTGCTTTTCAAGCCGCGACGAGAGTATTCCCCTCTCGCACGGTTTTTCAAGCCGCGCGAGAGGGGAATACTCTCTTCGCCAGGGTTTTGGGGGATTTTTGGTTTTCCGCCGTCGCGGGCCGCACAAAGTTGTCTCGCGGGCCGCGTGTTTGAGACCCCTGTGTTAGAGGGAATTCAGTCAAACAGGATAAAAGTTTTACAGGAAACAAAATACACTTTAGAATCTCTATGGATAAAATTCCATGCAAAAGCGGGAAGGGAATGACAGTGGGGGTATACTACTGTCCATCCAGACAGAACGGAAATTAGGGAAGCTTACACAGTAATAATGGGTGATTTCAATTACCCCAGTATCGACTGGGTCAATGTTGCAAAAGGACAAGCTAGGGAGATAGTTTGTGGATGAAATAAATAACTACTTCATGGAGCATCTGGTTCATGAATAAACATGAGGAGAAGCTAGTTTAGACTGAATCCTTAGTGGAATGCAGGATCTAGTGCAAGAGGTAACCATGATGGGCCACTTTGCAATAATGATCATAACATGATCACATTTGATTTCATAAATGGAGGGAGGACAGCAAAGAAATCCACTGCATTAGCATTTAACTTTCAAAAGGCAGACTATTATAAAACGAGGAAAATGGTTGACAAAAAATAAAAGGAGCTACTGCAAGACTAACAGTTTACAACAGACCTGGTTTAAAAATGCTATCTTGGAAGCTCAGATCAGATGTATTCTACACTTTAAGAAAGGAGGAAAAAGAGCGAAATGTCTGCTAGCATGGTTTAAAGGCGAGGCCAGAGAGGCTATTATAGCCAAGAAAGCATCTTTCAGAAACTGGAAAGCAAGCCAAATAATGAAAACAGGAAACATCATAAGCACTGCCAAGTTAGACACAAAGCATTGATAAGGCAGGCAGAGAGCATTTGAAAAGAAGCTTGCCGTGGAAGCAAAACTGCATAATAAAACATTTTTCAAGTAAATTCATAGAAAAATACCTGTGAGAGTATCATGTAAACCATTAGATGATAGAGGGGTAAAAGGAGTAACTAAGGCAGGACAAGGCCATAGCAGAGAGACTGAATAATTCTTTGCTTTGGTCTTTACTGAAGATAATGTAAGACAGTTACCCATTTCAGAAATGGTATTTAAAGGTGATGTATCGGAAGAATTGACAGAAATCGTGATAAACCAGGTAGATGTAACACAGCAATTCAGAAACCTCACGCACCGCCTAGATAGGATCATAGATAGTGCTGGGGAGGAGTCTGCTGTCTTGGTACATGTTGGTACCAATGACATAGGAAAATGTGGTAGGGAAGTTCTGGAGGCTAAATTTAAGCTTTTAGGTAGGAAGTTGAAATCCAGAACTTCCAGGATAGCGTTCTCCGAAATGCTTCCTGTTCCATGTGCAGGACCCAAAAGACAGGCAGAGCTCCGGAGTCTCAATGCGTGGATGAGACAATGGTGCAAGGATGAGGGTTTTGGATTTGTTAGGAACTGGGGAACATTCTGGGGAAAGGGGGGGCTCTTCCGAAGGGATGGGCTTCACCTGAATCAGGATGGGACCAGACTGCTGGCATTAACCTTTAAAAAAGAGATAGAGAAGCTTTTAAACTAGAAAATAGGGGAAAGCCGACAGTCACCCAGGAGTGCATGGTTCGGACGAAGGTATCCTTGAAGGATACTACCAAAAGCAGTGAGGTTCCAAAAGGGAGTATAGTAGCCCAAATGCCCTTGAGTAAGGAGCAGACAGAGCATAAGGATTCCAAATTACCCCTGCCTACCAATAGCCAGATTAATATGAATAAAATACAGTCTCTAAAATGCTTGTATGCCAATGCTAGAAGTCTAAACAATAAGATGGGAGAGTTAGAATATATAGCACTAAATGAGAGGTTAGATATGATTGCACTCTCAGAGACATGGTGGAAGGAGGATAACCAGTCGGACACTGTGATACCTGGATACAAACTATATCGTAATGATAGAGCTGATCAAATTGGTGGAGGGGTTGCGCTCTATGTTAGAGAGGGCACTGAGTCAGAAAGGATTAAAGTTTTGCAGGGAACAAAATTTGCTGTAGAATCTCTATGGATTGAAATTCCATTTATGAAGGGGAAGGTGATGGCAGTGGGGGTATACTATCGACCGCCTGGCCAGAATGAACGAATGGATGATGAAATGCTCAAAGAAATCAAGGAAGCTAACAAAAGTCACAACAGAGTAGTAATAATGGGTGATTTCAATTACCCCGGTATCGACTGGGTCAGTGTCACAGCAGGACAAGCTAAAGAGATAAAGTTTCTAGATGGAATAAATGACTGCTTCTTGGAGCAGCTGGTTCATGAACCGACCAGAGGGGAAGCCATACTGGACCTAGTCCTTAGTGGAACGCCAGATCTGGTGCAAGAAATAAGGGTGTTGGGACCACTTGGCAATAGTGATCATAGTATGATCATGTTTGATTTAATTAGTGGAGGACAGATAGTAAAGGCATCCACAGTACTACCTTTTAACTTTCAAAAGGGAGACTATGATAGAATGAGGAATATAGTTAGGAAAAAACTAAAAGGAGCGGTTCCAAAGGTTAAAGACTTACAGCAAGCTTGGGTGTTATTTAAAAATACTATCCTCGAAGCCCAGACCAGCTGTATTACACGCATTAAGAAAAGTGGAAGAAAGTCCAAAAAACTGCCAGCATGGTTTAAAGGTGAGGTCAGAGAGGCTGTTGCTGCCAAAAAAGCAACCTTCAGGAAATGGAAAAAAGAGCCAAATGATGAAAACTGGAAACAGCAAGTTAAATGCAAGTTAAATGCAAAGCATTGATAAGGCAGGCAAAGCGGGAATTTGAGAAGAAACTTGCTACGGAAGCGAAAACACGAAATAAAGACTTTTTCAAGTACATTCGTAGCAAAAGGCCTGTGAGAGAGTCAATTAGATGATAGAGGGGTAAAAGGGGGCAGTAAGAGGAGACAAGGCTATAGCAGAGAGATTGAATGAATTCTTTGCTTCGGTCTTTACTGAGGAAGATGTAGGGATGTTAACCAAGACTGAAGTGGTATTTAAAGGTGATACTGCAGAGGAATTGAGAGAAATATCGCTACACCGGGAAGATATATTACAACTATTTGATAAACTGAATAGTAGCAAATCACCTGGACCGGATGGTATACATCCCAGAGTGTTGAAATAACTGAAATATGAGATTGCAGACCTGCTATTGGTAATCTGTGAACTTTCATTAAAATCATCTGTAATATCTGAAGATTGGAGGGTCGCCAACGTAACACCAATTTCTAAAAAGGGTTCCAGGGGTGACCCGGGAAATTACAGACCGGTGAGCCTGACGTCAGTACCAGGGAAAATGGTAGAAACCATCATAAAGAACAAAATTACACAGCATGTAGATAGTCATGGCCTAATGGGAGACAGCCAACATGGCTTTAGACAAGGAAGATCTTGTCTTACTAATCTGTTATGTTTTTTTGAAGGAGTGAATAATCAGGTGGACAAAGGTGAGTCGGTTGATATAGTGTATCTGGACTTTCAGAAAGCTTTTGACAAAGTCCCCCATCAGAGACTTTTGGCGAAGCTAAAAAGTCATGGGATAGGAGGCAGTGTACTATTGTGGATCGGGAACTGGTTAAAAGATAGAAAGCAGAGGGTAGGGCTAAATGGCCAATATTCCCAATGGAAAAAGGTGAATAGTGGAGTACCCCAGGGATCTGTACTGGGTCCGCTGCTTTTTGACATATTCATAAATGACCTGGAAAAGGGAATAACTAGTGAGGTTATCAAATTTGCAGATGACACAAAACTGTTTAAAGTTGTTAAAACCCAAGAGGATTGTGGAAAACTGCAGGAGGATCTGGATAAATTGGAAGACTGGGCATCCAAATGGCAGATGAAATTTAATGTGGACAAGTGCAAAGTTATGCACCTAGGAAAGAACAACCCACACTATAGTTACATGATGCAAGGCTCCACATTAGAAACCACCACCCAGGAAAAAGATTTAGGAGTCATCGTGGATAACATGTTAAAACCCTCCGCCCAGTGTGCAGTGGCGGCCAAGAAAGCAAATAGAATGCTAGGTATGATAAGGAAAGGGATGGAGAACAAAACAGAGGATATTATAATGCCTCTGTATCGCTCCATGGTACGACCGCACCTTGAATATTGTGTGCAATTCTGGTCACCGTACCTTAAAAAGGACATAGCGTTATTAGAAAAAGTACAGAGAAGAGCCACCAAACTGGTGAAGGGGATGGAAGGCTACTCCTATGAAGAGAGGCTAAGAAGGTTAGGGCTCTTTAGCCTGGAGAAGAGACGGCTGAGGGGAGATATGATAGAGGTCTATAAATTAATGAATGGAGTGGAACGGATAAACGTGGATCAATTGTTTACGCTATCAGAGTATAGAAAGACTAGGGGACATGTAATGAAGCTACAGGGTAAACTATTTAAGACAAATAAGAGAAAATATTTTTTCACTCAATGTGTAATCAAACTCTGGAATCTGTTACCGGAGGATGTAGTAAGGGCTGTTAGTATAGCTGGGTTTAAAAAAGGTTTGGACAAGTTCCTGGAGGAAAGGTCCATAAACCACTATTAAAAAGGGACCCAGGATATCAATGCTTGACCCAGTACAAGCATTGTGGAACCTGTGTCTTTTGGGGATATTGCTAGGTACGTATGACCTAGATTGGCCACTGTTGGAAACAGGATACTGGGCTTGATGGACCTCGGTCTGACCCAGTATGGCATGTCTTATGTTCTTATGTTCTTAGGCCTGCTAGCTCAGTGAGAAGCAGGGTCTGGTGGGCTCTCCTGGGAAGTATGAGGATGGCGCTCACTATAGGTGGAGGAGGTAGCCCTCCCAGAACACTTGTAACACCCAGGCATCAGCGGTGATAGCTGACCACCTGAGGCCAAATAGGGCTAGGTGCCCCACTGTAGGCAGCAGAGGACCCCCGGGGGGGGGTCACACCCAGGCAGTCAAAAGCTCTCCCCAGGCTAGGCTGGCGCCAGCGACTTCAGGGCCTTTTGCTTGGGGGACCATGTCCCTGGCCTTTTTGTTGCTGGCACTGTTGAGGGGCTGAGAAGGCCTGGAAATGCAGTGTACCGCCAAAGCCCCCCTTCTTCCTCAGGGGCTTTCTTACGGGGCTGTACCGAGGTCTTCTTCGAGAGCCTGGTTCTAGTCAGGAACTCTGTTTCTATCTTGGCAGCCTTGTCTGCCATGGGTTTCCAAAAAAGGTTCTCTTCTAGGCAGGGGACAATCAATCAGTTTGTCCTGCACCCATTGCTTTAGGTCAGACAACTGCGGCCAAGCTTGGCGTCGTACCCCAAAGTCTGTGGCAGCCACCCTGGCTGAAAACTCGAAGCCATCGTAGGCTACTCAAGACAAAAACTTCGAGCACTCTTACCACTGAGATCAGGGTCTTAACCCTCTGTAGGGATTCCCCATCGAAGCCTGCTGAAAATCCCCTGAGCTCCTTTGACAGTAGCTTCAGGTACATGCCGATATAGAGCTGATAGGACTGGATCCAGCAAGTTAGCATCGAGCCCTTAAAGGCCGGCCGAGAGCATCGAGTTTTCAGGCCTCCTGGATGAATGAGTTTTTTGGCTTTTGAGCTGGCGCATAGCCGACTTCACGACCACCAAGTTGTGGGGAAGTTGGGTCTTTTGGAATACAGGGCTTCGGTGTATCTGGTACATGGCGTCAAGGCGCCTACTGACAACTAGTACTGATGCCGGTGTTTCCCATATCTGTATGAGTAAGTGGTCAAGGATCGAGGGCAGTGCCTTGTATTGGAGTATCTCCAATTCCTTGGTGCGTGTGTTTCAGTCTTCCACAAAATTGAGGAAGGAGACGTCCTTGGGCGAGGAATGGTGTTGGGGCATTGGAGTAGATGGATTTGAGGGCACGTCTCAGTGTTGTCTCATGTCAGGGGAGTCTTCATCCTCGGTCTCCCATTCGGAATATAAATCAGAGTAGGAGTCCAATGCCGTGCAATCACCTCTGTCGAGGTCCGCTCTAGGCGGTCCATGACTTCCGGAGGATCTGTGATCCGAGCTGCAGGTGCTTGCTGGGGAGGACCAGTGCCCCAAGGAATGGGACTGGACCTCGTCCAGTGCCGGGGGCTCTCTTGAGGCCGGTGGTGCTTGAGGATTGGCTCGATGTCCGGGGAAGCCTTCAATGTCGAGGTTCCCGTCATCAGGGCGGATGAACTAGATGAGCCACACATAAATGCCCTCTGTATGGCCACAAGGGCAGATATACTGCTGTCCAAGGCCACCATCCTATCTCCATACCAGTTGGCTCCGAAGCCTTCAACATAGGCACGGAGGGCTTCGGGCCCAGCATCAGCACTGCTGAAGGATAGTCCTTGATGAGGATGGCCTCGGAGGCCTGAGACCAGTCAGCAAATGCAGATGACTCCTTGAGGGGCAGCTTGGAAAGCTGATCCCGCTCCTCGGACTCACAGCCAGGGACTACAGAGCCTGGGGTGGGATTTTTCCTTCTTCCCAGACCCGCCCTCAGAGGCAATCTTTGAGGGTTGTTTCTTCTTGCGCTCCACATTGGGGGATTTCTTCTCGGGGGAACCGCAGCCTTGGGACTCCAAAGGGGCCCTGGAGCGTAGCGTCGCCTGAGATTCTGGCGCTAAGCCAGATTTCTGGAAAAAAATGTTCCTGCTGCTGATGACAGCTCTTTAGGGTCTTTGAGGTCATGGTTCTGCAGAGGTCGCAGTCAGAGTCATTATGCTCCCGGCCGAGGCACAGGAGGCAGCAGTTGTGTGGGTCGGTGAGAAGCATCATTTTGCCACATCGACTGCACTTCTTGAAGCCACTGGAAGACATCAGAAAAAGGGGGGACCCCACTGCCCAGCAGAGGTCCAAAGCCTTCAGTTAAAAAAGGGCACGAATGCTGTTTCAAGGGACACCTCGATAAAAAAATGGGAAAACGAATGGACGAACCTGAGGAGCGACACAGAGGCAAGCTGGCTCGGGGGCGGGAAGGAACCAGTATGCAAACTGGACAAAACTTAACAAAAAAATCATGTTTTTCCAGGGAAACTGGACAATGTCCAAAGTGCTCCGTGGAAAAAAGGAGACTACGGCAAGATGGCACCCTTGGGCAGGAAAGGGACCATGCATGCTTGGTGCATCTCCTAAAGGCTTTCTTTGAAAGCTGGGGATATGCTTCCACGTGGGCTCCGTCGGTGCCAATGTCACCCATATGTGAGAACTCACTTCCTGCTTGTTCCCGGAGAATCTCATTTTCACAATTCCTGGGTTCGAACATTTGGCATCTATACGATGTAAGAAAGAGACTGCTCCCTTAGTGAAACACTGGATAAAAGAACAACACACCAGTGAGAATTTGCAGAGTGTTATTATTAAACAAATGAAAGGGATGGTGGGAGGGGATTCTGTTAAATGTTTGTGTCAATGGGAACAGCGATTTATTTTTAAATGGCAAACCATGCATCCTTTTGAATTAAATAACCAGAATGAGTGGAATTGGTTTACCATATCTTTGCCATTGATTTAGCTTTTACTACTACTCACTTGTATAGCGCTACAAGGTGTACACAGTCCTTGCTCAGAGCTTACAATCTAAGTACTCCCTCCTATATGAACACGCAGGCATGGCGTTCTGTGGACTACATGGGGCTACACATCAGGCAAGGTACATCATCCAAGAGGATTTACTATTTCTTGTTTTTCATGCCTTGTAAAAGTTACAGCGCAGTAATAATAATGGGTGATTTCAATTACCCCGGTATCGACTGGGTTAGTGTCACGTCAGGACATGCTAGGGAGATAAAGTTCCTAGATGAAATAAATGACTGCTTCTTGGAGCAGCTGGTTCATGAACGGACCAGAGGGGAAGCCATATTAGACATAGTCCTTAGTGGAACACCAGATCTAGTGCAAGAGATAAGGGTGTTGGGGCCACTTGGCAATAGTGATCATAGCATGATCGCCTTTGATTTAATAAGTGGAGGAGGGATAGTAAGGAAATCCACAGTACTACCTTTTAACTTTCGAAAGGGAGACTATGATAAAATGAGGAAAACAGTTAAGAAAAACTAAAAGGAGCAGTTGCAAAGGTTAAAGACGTACATCAAGCTTGGGTGTTGTTGAAAAATACTATCTTGGAAGCCCAGACCAGCTGTATTCCACGCTTTAAGAAAAGTGGAAGGAAGTCCAAAAAACTGCCAGCATGGTTTAAAGGTGAGGTCAGAGACGCTGTTGTTGCCAAAAAAGCATCTTTCAGGAAATGGAAAAAAGAGCCAAACGACGAAACCTGGAAACAGCACAAGCACTGGCAAGTCAAATGCAAGGCATTGATAAGGCAGGCAAAGGGAGAATTTGAGAGGAAGCTTGCTGCAGAAGCAAAAACACGAAATAAAGACCTTTTCAAGTACATTCGCAGCAAAAAAACTGTGAGTGTGTCAGTTGGTCCATTAGATGATAAAGGGGTTAAAGGAGCACTGAGAGGCGACAAGGCGATAGCGGAGAAACTGAATGAATTCTTTGCTTTGGTCTTTACTGAGGAAGACGTAGGGATGTTACCCATGACTGAAGTGGTATTTAAAGGTGCGGAAGAATTGAAGGAAATATCGATACAACGGGAAGATGTATTACAAAACAAAAGATATTATAATGCCTCTATATCGTTCCATGGTGAGACCGCACCTTGAATATTGTGTGCAATTCTGGTCGCCGTATCTTAAAAAGGATATAGCGATTTTAGAAAAGGTACAGAGAAGAGCCACCAAAATGGTAAAGGGGATGGAAGGATACTCCTATGAAGAAAGGCTAAAAAGGTTAGGGCTCTTTAACCTGGAAAAGAGACGGCTGAGGGGAGATATGATAGAAGTCTATAAATTAATGAACGGAGTGGAACGGGTAAACGTAGATCGATTGTTTACCTTATCAGAATATAGAAAGACTAGGGGACATGCAATGAAGCTACAGGGTAAACTATTTAAGACTAATAAAAGAAAATATTTTTTCACTCAATGTGTAATCAAACTCTGGTATTTGTTACCGGAGGATGTAGTAAAGGCTGTTAGTGTAGCTGGGTTTAAAAAAGGTTTGGACAAGTTCCTGGAGGAAAGGTCCATAAACCAATATTAAGAAGGGACCCAGGATATCAATGCTTGACCCAGTACAAGCACTGTGGAACCTGTGTCTTTTGGGGAAACTGCTAGATACTTGTGACCTGGATTGGTCACTGTTGGAAACAGGATACTGGGCTTGATGGACCTTGGTCTGACCCAGTATGGCATATCTTATGTTCTTATATATTCATTGCTTTTTGCATTTTTAGAATAATTCCCTAATGAAGCTATGATATAGCTCGACACCACCGGCTGAGGCTGGAGATGAATGGAAATGACCTGGACCTCTGGCCAACTCAGTTGAGAGAGAATGCAGTATATATAAGAAGTGATAAGATTAAGTGGACTTGATATTAACTCCCCTCTGTTATTTTGCACTTTAAAGATTTTTTGAACAATCAGGACTAATGCTGCTGAAGTTATGGAGCAATGACGATAATTAAGTCAGTCATGTTGAGTTTGAAAATGAGCAGCCGACTAGTGAGCTCCAGTAGAAGGAAATTTCTTGTGAACACTGTTCCCTCTAAGCTGTGCGTGTGTGCGCACGCACACACCTCGCCAAGCGAGCGCACATGCTTTACAACAGAGCGCACAAAAATTACGGCTCTGATTCTGATAGAAAACACCACAGACGTCTTAAAATTTAAAAGTTATGATTGTAATTACTAGAAATTTCCCGCTTCATTTAGTAATCGTCTATTTTCATTTAATTTGATTAAAATCAGTGTGGTGTACATACTGTATTCTGATGTGTAGTCAAATTTTAAAGTATATAACTCCGAGTGTCGTTATGTGGCGCACAAAAATTTAACCTTCCTTCAAAAGCTGCACACAGCTGATATTTTATGCGCACACAGCCTACAGAAAATTAGAGGGAATATTGCTTGTGAACCCGTAGAATCATTAAGAAAAGATTGACAAAGTTTAGCTTCAATGTACATTTCTTTGAATAATTCATGATGTGGAGTATGTACCTTTCAATTTCTAAATAAAGAGATGAAAGTATAAAGAATATCATATTATAAAAGAAAATTAAGAGAAAATAGAAGTGAAATAGTAATTATCTCTTTGGAAAAATTAACAGGTAGAAAATGTTTTGCAGTACTGGGATGGTCAGTGGTTGGTCATCAAAAATAGAAGCTTTACATATATTTAAACACATTTAGTTTGTATATGCATTGGTTATATATCCTCAAAGCTTGATTTGTTTGCTGCCTTAGAAAAGCTCACTATAAAAAAAATCACAGGTTTCTGCGACCAAATGCAGGCATTTAAAGTACTTGTTTGTGATCACTGACTTTCCTCTGCCTCCTAGCATTCTATTTACTACTTTACTATCTTATCAGTGAGATGTGAAACATTAAACCATCTCTGCTTCATTCCCTTTCCTGGCAATCATAAACAGGGACACTGTTACAGCCCCATTGCTATCAGGAAGTCCTCAGTGCAGGGGAAAACGTAGTCTACAAGAAGTTCATAGTTTGGGTACCCGACGTATTAATATGATTCCTCATCAGAAGAATTTCAGGATATGCTTCTCAGAGTCTGTCACAATCATCCTAATGCAAAATTGCCAGGATGAAGATCATAATGCTTACGGATAGTATCAGGTCTGACAGTACCTGTCGGCAGTTGTAGTCATGTTTGCTACAACACTGTGTTATACTCCTAGTTTCTACCCCACCTTGCATGCACTTTAGGGGTTCCAGTTTGGCCAAAATAAGTAACAGGGAACTCCTCAGATATAGGAAATAGGATACAGAAAAAAAAACAGAAAACAATACAGAAGACCGACATGAGAAAGAAAAAAAATTATTTTGCCAAACAGGATCTTTGTAGTCTATATCATTTTTGAAGCTTTGCAATTCTTAAGTTTTGGCTTTTTTTTTTTTTGTTTTTTGCAAGACTGAATATGCACAGATCAGTTCACCTCACTGCATCTCTTTTGCTTCTTTTTACCGTCCTAAAAATGAGGAAACTAAGCAAGTTCATAACAAGCTACTGCTGTCTCTGTTTTAATTTGCATATCCTTGCTGCTGTAGCACAGCTGTGACTAAATTTCAGTCACTCCCATTTCACCAACCCTAACAGATCCCTTTATGATCAAGGAGCAACTGATGAAGATGGAGACAGTCTGTGAACCTAAGATCGCTCAGAGATGTGATGAGAAGAAAATGCATGGCAGCATCTTCCGCAAAAAATGGAAAAAGAAAAGAAAAGAAAAAAAGAGCATGTCAAGACAGAACTGGGTTATGGTGGTGAAATGGACTAATAGCTTGCTGGAGGAGAATGCGGGTCAGCCAAACAGACTACTGAACTCAGCCAATGAGAGTCAGAGGAAATTCAAATAAACCTGAGCAGACAGGTAGTCAGAAAGTCTAGGCAGAGTCTGAAGAGTGACCCAGTCATTCTATATAAAATCCAAAACATACAAACAAACCCCCAAGAACTACCGGAGTAAAGAGCACTTGCTTTCAAATTTAAAACCAGGAAAAGCAGAACACAGTTAAACAAGTTTTTGTACCTAAGGACAGAAAAAAAAAGATGGAAACCAGAACACACAAGTTATTTGCTGTGATCCTCATACATACTTTGTTTTCTTTCTAATTTCTTCCACCAGTTGCTTGATGTGATCCTCCATGAACTCTATTTTTTCATTCTTGCGGGCCTGGGCTTTCTGCAGCCGCACTATTCTTTCAATCAACATGGCCTTGTCCACTTCTGGGAAGTTATCCACCACCAAGGAGCCCGAATTCTCCGGAGATCGCTCTTCATTGCTGCTTCGGGCATTAAGGGATCCTGAAGGTAAAACTAAGATGTTTAGAGAAATGTAAAATTTTCTACCAGTTCAGCAGCAATCGTGTCTTGGAGCTTTTAATAGACAAAGAAAGTATCTAAATATTATGACTCTGTTTTCTTAACTTTATTCAGATTGACAGTAATGAAGACACTGAGATAACAGCACATGATGACAATTAAAATTAATCTTGCTTTTCAAACATGAAAGCCAAGCATTGGTGTTTTTTTTCCAAATGTGGAATAGATTAGTTTGGGTTGAGCAACATATAATATTTAGAAAACCCACACAATATAATAAGGAAGCCAGCTGGCTACTATTTTACTACATACTTAAGAGCAGTCATCAATATTTCCTGACAGTGACAGCTGTGTTAACGATAAACCACAGTGAAACCATTCTCAAAGCACCAAGGACGTGATGACAAACTTAATACTGCTGAATATTTCCATACAGCAAACAGACTGTGAAAACCTAAGGACTTCTTAAAGGCATAGTGACGTCAAAAAGCAATTTTACCTCTGGCTTTTTTCTCCCTAGGGTGAATGAGGCAACATGTCTTCTACCTAATCTATTAAATATGTAATCCTCAATGAAAGCAAATCATTTGCCTGCTTTAAATTCTTGAACTGCACAAGGCTTTATTCTTTAGTGGGCTAACAAAACAAATACTACCATCAAAATATTTTTCTTGGTAAGAACTGCCATGACAAAACAACCACTGTGGCTCACCTGTAACAGGTTTGGAGCATGCACACCCTTTCCCACATGCAATAGTCTCCTCAGTCCCCTTACAGTTTCATAGCTCAGAAAGAAACATAGCTCCTGGGAAGGTGGGAGGGACACTGTATGTCTGAATGATCCTGTCAACTGAAAACACCTGTTAAAGGTCAGCAACAATGTTTTTTCTATGGTTGAAGTAGTACTGGGAGGGGATTGCACCTTTTGACAACACCATGCACTCTTCCCTCCCCCTAGCTCCCCTCTTCTGTTACCCTTCCAGACTCCCCACCTTCACCATTCCCCTAGCATTCACATTCCCTGCCCTAAAATCCTCCCACCCAGCCTCCTTTTTCAATAGGTCCACTGCCTCTTTAAATTGCCCCTGCTTTCTCCACCTTACTTCCTCCCCTCCCTCCCCAAACACACAAAACCTGTTTTTGCTGCAGGCAGTGATTCCTTCTCCCCATGGGAGATAGGATCCCCTGCGGGCAGACAAGGGGTTGCAGCCATCGGGCAGCTCATTTGGGATAGCAATGCTACCTCATCCCCCAAACTACACCAATGCCCACCCCTTGCCATCCATTCCCCCCCCCCCCTTTTTTTTTTTTTTTTTTTAAGGCTATGCCTCTTTAAATTTTTGCTGCCTCACTCCTCCCCACCCTCCCTTCTATTTTTTTTCTTCCTTATGTGCCCCGATCTGGCTGCCCTCTGCCGCGATTGCGGCCCCCAAAAGGCAGAAAGCTGCCCACAGCTATCCCATCCCACATGGAAAGAAGGAAAAAAGCGAGAGATGAGATCCCGTGGGCATCCTGCTCCTGGCTTTGCCAGTGGGGATTCAATCTCCAAGAACATCCAAGGTGCAAATTTCTGGTCGTCATGGCAACCTGGCACCTGGGACTTGTCGAGCCCTGCATTAGATACTATTTTGGTGCTTAATATGACAAACTATTTCAAGCTATTTAAGTTAATTTTCTCTGCTCTCTTTATGACCTCCTACGTCATTATGTACTCTTTTTAACTTTGTAGTGTTGCCTTTGAATTGTCTTTGTGGCCTGTTGTATATAATCATGAGGATTTGTTAGTTACCTTTGAGCCTTTTGCTTTATTTCTCACATTCTTAAACAAAGGGTGATCACTTGTCAGGGCTGGCTGTTGTAGCCCTCTGAGCAAACTTTTTCTTTTGTGTCCCCTCCCCCCATCTGATCTTGCAATGCAAGCAGCACAAACAGGGGCACATTTTCAGCCCACTGACTTATTAAATGTGACCTTCTTGTGTATTCTGTGTCACTATCCATATTGATCGCTGTGCTGAATATATAGAGAGTGATGGTGGTCACTATATTAGCTGTTTAGGTTAGGTAGGATATTACGCAAACATAAACTAAATGTGAACTTACCTGAATAGAGGCTGACTAGCTATTGGCACTATCTGGATAATTTTCTGGCCTACTTTGCTTCCCTAACATGCCCCACAAGTATATAAATATAATCTGGCTATTCTGCAATTTAAAAGCCTGATATTATCTGTATATAGCACAGTTACTTAACTGTAACAGGTGATCTCTGGGAACAGCAGGAATAAGTCTTCACATATGGGTACGTCGATACCGACGGAGCCTGCGTGGGAAGGCTCCCCAGCTTCCCAAAAAGGAAAGCTTTAGGGAGCATCCCACAGCGCCTGCGCGCTGCCTTCCCGCCTTTCCTAACCAACTCTCCTCAGTTCGAGTTTAAAGCTGAGACAATAGAGAGAGAGAGGAAAGGAAAGATAGAAAAGAGATACAACTCCTAGGGGAGGTGGGTGGGTTGTGAAGCCTTATTCCTGCTGCTCCCAGAGATCACCTGTTACAGGTAAGTAACTGTGCTATCTCCAGGAACAAGCAGGAATGAGTCTTCACATATGGGGACTCCCTAGCTGAGATGCCTGGGAGATCCCCAAGGATATGAGACCCTGAAAGGGGTCTGCGTCCTCCTATGGATCTCAGGCATCCATCCAGGGAAGGAGGGCAGGAGTTGTTTAAGAATGGAACAGGTGTCTGAGGACAGCCTGACCAAACAAGGCATCCCGGCGGGAATCCTTGTCCAAGCAGTAATGGGCTGTGAAGGTATGAACAGAGGCCCAGGTGGCTGCTCGACAGATCTGGTCGATGGACACAGAATTTAGATGAACCATAGAGGTGGCCATGGCCCTCACATTATGAGCTGTGACATGGCTCTCCAGAGAAAGGTTCTTACTCTGGTAAGCGAAAGAAATACACTGAGCAATCCAATTGGACAGTGTTCTCTTAGAGACTGGAAGTCCCAAATGAGAAGGATCAAAAGCAACAAAAAGCTGGGAAGACTTTCTATGTTGCTGTGTCCTATGTAAGTAAAAAGCAAGAGCTCTTTTACAATCCAGAGTATGAAGATTCCTCTCTGCAATGGATGCATGAGGAGCTGGAAAAAAGATAGGTAAATATACCTCTTGATTAAGATGAAAAGGTGAAACCACTTTAGGCATAAAGTGTGGATTTGTCCTAAGGACTACCTTGTCATGATGGAACCTTGTATAAGGTGGATTAGCCACTAAGGCCTGCAGTTCACTGATGCGGCGAGCAGAAGTGACTGTAATGAGGAAAATAACCTTCCAGGAAAGAAATTTCAAGGAGGTAGTGGCTAAGGGTTCAAAAGGTGGCTTCATAAGCTGACCAAGAACCAAATTTAAGTCCCATGCCACCGGAGGAGGCCTAATGGGAGGTTTAGTTAAAGTTAGGCCTCTCATGAATCTTGAAATAAGAGGATGAGAGGAGATAGGTTGTCCATTGCTGGGCTTAAGGGATGCTGCAATAGCACTCAAATGGACTCTTACTGAATTTGTCTTAAGTCCTGCATTGGAGAGATGCAGGAGATAGTCTAACAAAGAAGTTAAAGGTAGTGCCAGAGGGTCAAGACCCTTTTCAGCACACCAAATGGAAAATCGTTTCCACTTAAAAGCACAGGAACGCCTGGTGGAAGGTTTCCTGGAAGCATGGAGGATATCCTTCACCTGCTGAGAAAGATTCAAGTCTTGAAGGTCTAGGCCTTCAGTAACCAAGCTCTGAGGTGAAGGGACTTGGGGTTTGGATGCCACAAAGTCCCTTCCCCCTGAGACAGAAGGTCTGGAGCAGCTCCCAAGTCCAGAGAGGGGGCTTGGGAGAGATGCAGAAGTAGAGGGTACCACACTTGGCGTGGCCAGCGTGGAGCTATGAGGATCATAGATCCTTGATCCTTCTGGAGTTTGAACAGAGTCTTGGGAATCAAGGGAATGGGTGGAAAGGCATACAGGAAGCCCTGACCCCAATGAAGGAGGAAGGCATCCTTGGCCTGAACCCCCTGACATGGCATTCTGGAACAGAACCGGGGAAGTTTGGCATTCCATGGACTTGCAAAGAGGTCTATGTCCAGGGTTCCCCATTCTTGAAAGATTCTGAGTACCTGATCCATGTGCAGGGACCATTCGTGTGGAAGCAGAACTCGACTGAGTCTGTCTGCCCAAGAGTTTTGGATTCCTGGGAGATATACTGCCAGGAGATGGATTTGATGCTCTCTGGCGAAGGCCCATAATCTTAGAGCTTCGTTGCAAAGCGACAGAGAGCCAGTTCCTCCTTGCTTGTTTATGTAAAACATGGCTACTTGATTGTCCGTATGAATAAGGACTGTCTTGTAGCTGAGGAGGGTATGAAAGACCTTGAGAGCTAGAAACACTGCTCGAAGTTCCAAGTGGTTGATATGAAGAGAGGTCTCCTGAGGGGACCAAGTGCCTTGAGTGGAGAGGTCTTGTAGATGAGCTCCCCAACCTGTCTGGGAGGCATCTGTTGTGAGGGTTGCTTGGGGCAACAACTGTTGGAAGGGGGACCCCAGCAACAGATTCTGAGTGGACATCCACCATTGGACAGACCAAAAGAGACGTTTGGAGGTTGCTATTTGGTCTGAGAGAGCTCCTGAAGCTTGAGTCCACTGGGTGGACAAAGTCCATTGAGCTGCTCATGTGTATGCGAGCATAGGGTACCACATGTACTGTGGAAGCCATGTGGCCCAGCAGTTGTAGCATCTCCCTGGCAGTTAAGTGTCTCTTTGACTGAATCTGGGAGGCTAGCTGCACTAGACGTTGGCAACGGGCCTGAGGAAGGTAGGCCCTTGCAGTGGTGGTTTCCAACCAGGCCCCTATGAATTCCAGGGACTGAGTAGGGATGAGCTGGGACTTTGGGAGATTTACCACCAGTCCCAGATACTGCAGAATGCGCCTTGTGCGGTCCAGGGAAATCTGGGCCTCTGACTGAGATGGAGCTCGGATGAGCCAGTCATCCAGGTATGGGAAGACAAATATTCCCAGAGTGCGTAGTGTCCGCCAGGGTGCTCGGACAAATCTCCCCTGGGGTGGATACAATAATCAATCAGGCGACACTCTGCTTATTCCATAATAAAATAATTTATTTGGGCATAAACAAATAGTAAGAAAGTTACAAGCAAAGCTATAAACAGTCTGCCTGATGAGGACAGAGTTCTCTGGCTCTGAATAATAGTGAAAGAGAAGGCTGTCCCGCCCACACTCGGCCGTTACCTCTGTTATATACTCCTCTGCAGCAAATAGTTCCAGAACATTCTGCATATATTTGCAGGCTCTACCCTGAGACCCCTCCCCATTATCAGGTTTCTATCTTTGTTTCTGTCTTGAGGCCCTTCACTCAGTATCATATAACTAAATGTGCTGTAGGCCGTTCCCTGCTGGGCTGCTCGGTCCCCGCCCTGCATCTTCTTCTTTGTTTCACTGTAGTTTCGCTTGGGTGATTTTCTTTTCGCTTCAAGCACAAGTTAGAATCTTCAAGGCTCTGCAAACTCTTTCATCAACCTTATATTAGGCTGGCATCTGCTCCATTCTGTAAGTCCATTCTCTGCACACTCCTGTCCAGAGTCTGGTATCCTACATGTTTCAGCAGGGATTATACATGTTGTCAATCACAGCCCACATGCAATTCTTCTGTGCCATTTAGAAGTTAGTCAGCTCTTTGGGATAGGATCATAACTTTCAACATCATTATCAAAGTGAGCCAAATTAAGTAAGCCAAATTAGTCCTTAAACCCGTCCTTAACTCCTACAGTAGAAATGCAGCAACTACTGCCATGCATTTGGTGAACACTCTTGGGGCAGAGGCCAGACCGAAAGGAAGCACTCTGTATTGGTAATGTTTTCCTTGGGAAAGAAAACGCAGGAATCTTCTGTGAGATGGATGGATGAGAACATGTGTGTACGCATCCTTGAGATCTAGAGAACAAAGCCAATCCTGACTTTGAAGGTATGGAAGGAGAGTGCCCAGAGAAAGCATCTTGAACTTCTCCTTGCACAGAAATTTGTTCAATTCTCTGATATCTAGAATGGGTCTGTATCCCCCTGTCTTCTTTGGAATGAGAAAATAGGGGGAGTAGAACCCTGACCCTTGTTGAAGAAGAGGAACTTCTTCTATTGCCCCTTGGGCAAGAAGGGTAGTTATCTCCTGACCTAAAAGGTCGACAAGAGATGTGGGAGAATTGAAGTGTCTCACCATGGTGTGGGGAGGAAGGTCTGAGAAATGAAGTTTGTAGCCCTCTCTTATGATGGAGAGGGTCCACTGCTCTGATGTGATTTGCTCCCATCTGGGAGCAAAATGAGCTAACCTTCCTGGAATGGTGAGAGGTTCTGGCTGTGTTAAAGCCAGAAAGGCTAAGTTCTCTAGCATCAAATCAAAAACCCTGAGGGGGTTGGGATTGCTGGGTTACAGCAGCCCCTGTAGACTTAGGTCTGGCCTGCTTAGGTTGCTGACGCTTAGCGGTAAAGCGACCTGTAGAAGATTGTTGGCCAGAAGTGGAAGGAAACCTGCCCTTTTTGAAAAAAGACTTTTTAAAAGTCTTTTTCTTGGCAGGAATAGAGGTAGACCTTGAAAGTCTATCCAGAGCAGAATTCTCTGCATCCATTTGAGTGGCTTTAATTTGCCACTCTTTGCCAAACAGATTTTCACCTGTACAGGGCAGATTTCCTAAGCCATCTTGAACCCAGGGTTCTAAATCAGAAGCCTGGAGCCAAGCAATTCTGCGAGCAGCTATGGCAATGCCTGAGGCTCTACTGGCACCTTCAAAGGAGTCAAAGGCTGCCCTGTTTGAAAACTTGGAGATGTCTTGAGTATGCTTAAGCCACATGCGAAATTCTTCCCTTTTATCTTCTGGAATAAAAGGGAGTTAAGTGTGCAGCTTTTCTGCCACTTCTTTCAGAAACATAACCATATAAAGGCTATATGAGTTGATTCTGGCAATAAGCATACTGGCCTGGAAGATTTTCCTACCAAAAGCATCCAAGGTCCTGCATTCTCTTCCTGGAGGAGCAGAAGAGTGTCTCTTTGTACTCTTTATCCTCTTCATAGCTGACTGCACCACAATGGAATGGTGAGGAAGCTGAGTTTTCTGGAACCCAGGACAAGGAGGGACACGATACATAGTGTCCAACCTGCGAGAATGAGGAGAGAGAGTGAGAGGAGTCTCCCATAAATCAATCATGTGTTCATGAAGAATCTCATGAATTGGTAAGGTGACTGCCTCTTTAGGAGCCTTAGAATATCCTAAAATATCTAATTTTTTTGCTCTAGGCTCTGATTCAGAGGTTACTGAAATAGAGAGTCCTTTAGCTACTTCTCTTATGAAGTCTTCAAAGGACAAGTCCTCTGGAGGAGACATTCTTCTTTTTGGAGAAGGCGGCTCCTCAGGAAGGGCTATGGATACTTCAGGAGGCTCATCTGATGTATCAGAATCATCAGAGGAATCGAAGTATCGCCTGTCAGGGTGCTCTTCTAACGCTCGATACGCATATCGAGCGGTATCGACATCGGGCGTCCCCGGTACCGGATCGGTACCGAGAAGTAGCCCTGGACAAGGAACCGCAGCAGTCGGTATCCTGGTCGATGTCGATGCAGTCGGTACCGGCATCGGCGCTGGTGCCAGTACCGGAGCCGATACCGACAACGGAGCTCGTTGCGGTACTGCCGGCGTCGCAGCTTGAATAAAGGCTGAAATAGCCTGCTGCATGGACAGAACATTCTGATCCATCGACGCCATGAATGCCTGGAGATCGGTACCGGTAGATTGTGCCGGTACCCCAGAGCATTCTAACAGGTGATCGGTCGAGGCCGTGCCATCGATGTCAACCTGTATCCCCATAGGAGGAGCTTTGGAAGCCAGAGCTTCCCGCCGGGGTTGTTTGGCTGGTGCAGGATCCTCGAGGGCAAGCCCGGAGGCATCTCGATGCTTAGAGGGAGATCTACCCTTCGAGGACCTGCTAGGTTTATGTTTGGTTACCTGAGATCCTTCAGGAGAAGAAGACCTGGAAGATGTCGATGCTACTGCCGGTGCCTCAGCGGGAAACAGCACATGGAGCTTAGCTGCTCGGTTCTGTAACCCCCGTTTAGACATTAGGGAGCAGGACGGACAATCCGGAATGGAGTGTTCAGGACCCAAACATTTAAGACACCATTCATGGGTATCTGTAACAGGAATAGTACCGCTACACTTAGTGCATTTTTTGAACCCGGAGGTTGGTTTTTCCATGGGGGAAATTTTCTTGTGGGCCCTGAGGCCTTAAGAAGAAAAATACACCAAGTGAGGAAAAATATCGATTTTTTTTTTTTAAAGAAAGAAAGAAAAGACCGGCGGTACCGGTCCGGAGTCGGGGAAGGCAGACACGCGACCAAAGAAATAAAATAAAATAAAGAACTTCTTCAGCGGTGACAGGGCTCGACCTGCTGGCTCCGCGGCAAAGAAGAACTGAGGAGAGTTGGTTAGGAAAGGTGGGAAGGCAGCGCGCAGGCGCTGTGGGATGCTCCCAAAAGCTTTCCTTTTTGGGAAGCTGGGGAGCGTTCCCGCGCAGGCTCCGTCGGTACCGACATACCCATATGTGAAGACTCATTCCTGCTTGTTCCTGGAGATCTTTTTAAAATACATGGTTATACATTTTCCAGCGAATGCCTAAGTGCTTTTGATTATCAGTCTGATAGGGCATAATTATTCATTCATATGGAATACTCCCAGACTCGCCAATAAAACTCACCCAACAACAGATGCAGAGCAGAAGGGTGTTTCACTTTACATCTCAACATACAAAAAAATTCTATTCAAATTCTAGTTTCACATCAGTGACACCACCATCATAACACAAAACCCTGCAAATGGATACTTGACACCAGCATCAAGAACTCAAATTGCATCAACTCTATCTATGGAAATTCAGCACTGCAAATATTCTAGAACCCTAGTATCCTCCTGTTGGAAAAACAAGCTGAACTACTACAGATTCCTACAGAGAACCTTTGTGTTAACAGAATCCCTTATCTTGGCTGCACACTGAAAACACAGATCATCCCCAATTAAAGTATGAGAAACTACAAAAGACAAAAATTGAAATGGAAACCCCCAAAATCAGACACCAAACTGTAAAACAAGGAAGAAAGAGGAATAGAAATGCATTCCTCCTGTAACAAACTATAAGAAACTCACATTTTCAAAGCTGACATTTTATTCTCCAAAAACTGACACACTTTTGTACCTTTCTTTCTTTCTTTTTATTTATTTAACATCTTTTATATACCGCGCTATTTGTTATCAGCGTGGTTTACATTCAACAAGGTTGCTCAATTCAGTCGAAACTGTTTTGCGCTTACATTGTAACAGGGAATAAAACTTGGAGCAAATACAGGGTAACTATATACATATTGACATAGATCAATACATGGTAACTGTATACAATTGACATAGGGATAAGAAAGGGCCTAGAGGTGGAGAGATAAGTGTTCTTGTCTGATCATCTTATTTTCTAGTTGAGTTGGTCCCAGTCTCTCTTTTCTACTTCCTTTTATTGGTTTTCTTCTAAGTCCCTTTTCAAAATCTCATTTCCATTTTCTGTTTCTTCACACGCCCTCTCTTCTTCATCTTTCGCTACATCTCTCTCTGACATTGACCTTTCTATTTCTCTCATTTGCCTTTTTCTTAACTATAGTTTCATTCCACTGCTTTTTTTCCTTTCTATAATTTTCAGTCTTCCTCTTTTCACTGTTCACCTATTTACCAACTTTCATGTCCTAATCTTACTTTTCTAGTTCTTCCATTCCACATCTATCTCATTCCTTTGCCAGCATCCTATCCCTCCCCCCCCTCCATTTTTCACCGACTTTCTAGTCTGTCATTTCCTCCTTCTATACTCATCTCCTTCCCAGTCTCATTTACCATCTTCTGCTTCTCATCTCTTTATCAGCTACAGCTCATTCCCTAACACTTATCTCTCCACACCTCTAGGCCCTTTCTTATGTCATACTCCCATCCAGGCTTCCATTTCCCCTTTCCCTTCTCCCATTTCTACCCTCTTTCACCTGCTTCAAGGAAGACCTATCCCTTCCTGTGACTCTCATTCACTTCATAGCACTCTGTTCTTCTCAACTGCCTCCAACCCTTCCCCAAACTCTCCAGGTCCTTCAAACCTCTCCCCACCCCCCCACCCCCAATACTTCTGCACTTGGTCTCACAGCCCTACTCATATCCCTCAACCACCTTTTCCCCACTGTCCTCTTAATCTCTGGTCAATTTCTTAGTCCCCACTATCTCCCCCAAGCAACTCCAAATCCCCACTCACAATCCCATCCAAATCCCAAGCCCCATCTAAAATCACAAAACCCAGCCATAATCTTTCTTGTTTTCTTACCTTGTCTTTCCTCCTTCTTACCCTAGCATGTTTTCTTATACCCCTCACTCTCAACCTTCCCTTAGTTGACTTTGCTTCTCCCCCACTCCCCACAATATCTGTCCTTCTCATGCCCCCAGCATCTCCCTCTTTTTCCTACTCTGATCCTAACATTTGCCCCCTTTCAATCCCATAACCCAGCCACAGAATTAGCTCCCTTCCAGTCCCATTCCCTAGACCTAGTATCAGTCCATTTCCAGTCTCCTGAGCCCCAATATCATACCATTTCCAGTACTAGCCCCCCCTCCCCAGCTTCAGTACCAGCCCCAATATTAGCCCATTTCCAGTCTCAGCCAGCCACCATTCCCAGTATAGGAGTTGCAATAATCAAAAATGGGAGTAATGGAAATTTGGCATTCTACATGAAAGTGCTCAATAGACAGGAGGGGGCATTGGTTCCATAGCATTTTGATCTTGAAGTATACTGTCCTGGTAGTGTTCCAGATGTGGGGCTGGAAGGTCATTTGCTGATCCATTGTGATGCCAAGGTATTTGACTTGGATTTGGACTTGGACTTGGACCTCTGTGTTGTCGAATTTGACAGAGGTGGGTGGTATGAAAGTGTGATATGAAGAATTTCTGTCTTACTGAAGTTGACTGCCAAATTGTATAGTTGAAGTCAGTTGACTATTTCCATGAAGCAGGTTGTAAGTTTTGTGTAGTTGGGAGCAGTTGTGGAGAATGGCATGTAGATTATGTTGTCAGCATAGATTTGACAGCAGACGTTGAATTTCTGAATGATTGCACATAGGGGCCGTATGTAAATGTCGAAGAGTAGGGATGAGAGTGCGGACCCTTGAGGCACCCCGAGGCAGGGTGTAGGGGGCTGATGTGCGATGCCCAATTTGTATCCATTGAGTGCATTGAGAAAGGTAGGAGAGAATTCACTTGAGAGGCTATCAGTGCACTCTGATGCTGTGAAGTTGGGGTTGAGCAATGTTTGGTGAGATACTGTGTCAAACGCAGCAGAGATGTCCAGAAATAGTAGTATGAATATGCTGGATGTTTTCTCAACACCGGTGATAAAGGATGATAGAAGAGAGGTCAGCAAGATTTCGGCACTGTATTTAGGGCAAAACCCGTGCTGGTGCTTGTCAAGGGGAGCATGTTGACTGAGGTGTTCCTGAAGTTGAATCTGGACTTCTTTTTCTATGATTTTAGCAAGAAAGAGTACGCTGGCTATGGGCCTGTATGAGGTAAGTGAGGCTGGATCTAGGCCTATCCTACGCCTTTTAGAACTGTCACTGTTTTTGCCCTCACCACCTCCTTTGGGAAGGCATTCCAGGCATCCATCACCCCCTTCTGTGAAAAAGTAAGAAGCTTTTTTGAATTTTACATTCTATAAGAGCAGCTTAGGCACATGTGCTTTTTTGAAATAGACTCCAATGGAGCCCAATAACACACAAATTCTCACTTGCTTCAAAGAAGACATAAATGTATGCATCTACCAATGGATTTTATAGAAACCATACACGTATATTGCATCTCTATCCAAACTATGCCCTTGGGAACAGCCACATGTAGATAACATAAAAAGTACACGGTCCATGACTTTTATGCAGTTTGCACTTTTAAGGAAGATCTGGAGAGTAAGTAAGTTCCACCTACATGGTAACTTGACCATTCAGCATGTGGATTTGCATAGGAATGCTGCTGCAGTGTGGATACTTAAATATGAGTCCTTTGATCAGGACACAAATTGCTGGGGACTGAACTATCGGCACTGTGACTTTTAAGTATCTTGCGCTTTTAAAGAAAGATCTGGAAAGTGTTGGGTGGTAAGCACCCCTTACACAAAGATGCAACCGGTGTCAAGAGCCGCATAGAAATGGTGCTGTAATGTGGTATGCCACTGCAGGTAAACAACGGGGCATGCTCCTTTGTGTGGCCTGTTTAAAATTGACTTTATAGATATTGCTTGGCAACATGTGGAGAGTTGATTTGGATTGTCAGTATTTAACTAGAAGGGACTGTGATTTTGAACAGTCATTCAATTCTAATGAGGAGATATTTTGTTATTATGCAGGGCTGTACTGAGTCATAATTGCGCTCATCCCATCATCTCACAGTTTTCATGTCCAACCAGCTGCCTGCCCTTGCCCTGCTGCCGTCACTTTTTGTCTTCTCGAAGGCAGCAGCAACAAAACAGACCTGACTTCCAGTAAAAAAAAAACCAACAAAAAAAAAAAACCACGTGGGTCCTTCAACGCCACCCGCTTGTATGCAGTTCTGGTCCCTTCCTCCCTTCTCTGATGAAGGTCACATCACAGGGAGAGAGGGACCAGGCCAGCCATTCAAACGTCAGAGAAGGGAGGGAGGGACCAGAACAGCATAAAAGCATGGTGTTGAAGGACTCGCATTGGGTGTTTTTTTTTTGCTTTAAATTGGAAGTTAGGTCTGTTTCACTGCTGCCATTGGCCAGCAGCCCGAAATGTGCCCCTAAGCCTTTGCACCCTGTGCGAATGCACTGCTTGCACAGGGCTAGGTACGGTGCTGTTTTTATGTATTTATTTATTTCTGCGTTTCATTTACTTTGTTAATGTTATGTAGTATTGAAGCATTATAGAAATCAGATGCAACTGTTGCAATACTAAAAAGGCTCTTCCAGGAAATTTGGAAGATAGCATCATGGCTGACTGACTGGAATAGATTCGTGTTCATACCAGTACTGAAGAAAGGTGATCCGACTGACTGTGGAAAATTATTATGCAATTGCTCTAATCCCACACCAGCAAGATTCTACTCAAGATCATTCAGTGGAGACTACAACCATACCTGGAACAAGAACTGCCTGAAGTGCAAGCAAGTTTCAGGAAAGGGCGAGGAACAAGAGACATCACAAATGTGTAATGTATCCTTGAAAAGACAAAAGACTACCAAAAGGACATCTATATGTGTTTTACTGACTACAGCAAAGTCTTTGTGTAAATCAGAAGAAACTATGGGCCACATTAAGAAACATAGGTATTCAAGAAGATCCGATAGTTCTCATGCACAAACTTTATATTGATCAAGAAGCAACACGTTGAACAGAACAAGGAGAAACAGAATGGTTTAAAATCAACAAAGGTGTATGACAGGGCTGCATTCTTTCTCCTTACCAAAACGTGGCTCTGAGATGGTGAGGAGGCATATATTTATCAATGCCTTCCTCCAGCAACTTGGCTATCTCCTTTCCTAGAACTGCTAGGAGAGGTGGTGGGGTTGCATTTATGTATAAGTCCTCGTCAGAAGTTGTGGAAATCCCCCCCCCCCCCCACCCCTTAGGTGTGGACTCTCTCCTGGTTAGGCTTGGTCCATCCCCTTTTAGCTACTTGCTTCTTCTTTACTATCCTCCTGCACTTTCCCAACAGTCATGGGAAGATATTCAACAATTTTTATTAAAGCTTTTTATCATCTATCCAGACATTTTAATACTTTGAGATTTTAATATTCATTTTGATGCACCTTCAAGAGGTTGTGATAAGTCTTTTTGTACCTTTTTATTAGATCATGCTACTCATCAACGCATCCTTCTGCCTACACATATTCGGGATCACGCGCTGGATCTTTTGCTTACATCCCACGATTCTAAAATGTTGCCTTCCAATTTGCAGACAATTGTTTTTATTTTTATTTATTTGGAACGTTTTTCTATACCACCCCTTCCGGAGATCAGGGGCAGTTTACATTGTAACTAACAGTATACATCGAACATAGCAAATGAGTTGTAACAGTTAACTTTTTACAATAAACAGTTTGTAACAATAACTATTTACAATGAGCTCTGCAACATTAGCATATCAATTCAGGGTAGGAATGAGTGTACAAGGGGACTGCGACTTATATACAATAGTTTGCATTTTTTTTGTATGTGGTGTGTTCTATAATTGTATAGGGTTTGGGTGGTGGTTGGTTTAGGGAGAGTGTGGTGTGTTCTATAATTGCATGGGAGTTGGGTGGTGGTTGGTTTGGAGGGTGGTAGAGTTAAGTGATTCTGTGTTAGTGCTGGTATGTAGAAGTTGATTGGAGGTGGGATTGGGGTTATTGTAATGTTGAATGATTAGGAATGTTTTTAATTCCTTTTGAAACATTTGCAGGTCTTTAATTTCTCTTAATGATTCCGAGAGGGAGTTCCATTGGGTGGGGGGCAACAAATGTGAATGCACTGTTACTCGCTATTTGCTTAGTTTTACAGACTGAGGTTGGCACAGAAAGTATTCTGGTTGTTCCGTCTTCTAGTCCTTCTAACTAGTTGTTCTCTCCTGGATTGATCATGTTTTGTTATATTTTGATCTTATGTTTCCTTCTAATTCTCAGGTACCCTTTATTTTGCATTGTTGTAGTTATTCACATCGTAATCTCTCTCAAGATACCATGGCACCATTTCTGTCAGCAGATTCTCTTTTCCCTGATACCGTTCCTTTGTTATCTGTCTGTGATCAAGCTATTCTATGGAAGGATTCTTTGTCTAAGGCACTAGATGCACTTAGAACAACTCGTACTCGTTCTAGATGACTATTGCACCCATGGTTTCATGATGGTCTATTCGTTCTTCGACATCAGGTTAGAGCGATGGAGAGGATGCGGCGTAAGAACAAATCTCTGTTTAACTTAAAGTCAAAAAAGGAATCTTTTTCTAACTCTATTAATGATTCCTCCTCATCATTTCGAGCTATTTTCAAGGCAGTATCGCAACTTGTTTCTCAAACACGGAGCCTTTCAGAGGTTTCTCAGGTTGGCCCAACTCCTAAAGAATTTGCAATTATTTTCATAAGGTGATTACATTGCAGCCTTCTTTTTTGCAATCGTTGCCCTTTTCCCCTCCTGATTCTACCAATTCCAAGTGCCCGACTCATAGTATTTCCAAAGTAAATCCCATCATGTAAAGAGAGAGATCATTTGAGAAAGACATCATGCTTGTCAAGGTTGAAGGTCACATTAAAAAAAAGGAAGGCCAGCAATGTGAAGGATCACAATAACAGTAGCTATGGATGCCAAGACTATCAACTATTAGTCACCTGACTGAAGACTGAACACAGTTTAGGACAACTATCCAGAAGGTCACCATGATTCAGCACAGACTCGATGGCACTTAACAACATAATATATGTCATTTGTAATCCACCAAGAACTAAGAATTGCTGCATAATATATAAATAAAAATAATGGTCAGACTGAAGTTATTGTTGGAAAGGAGAAATATGCTGGGCTTGCAGCTGAAGAAGTCTGAATGAGGGTATCATCCCTTCCTGTTAATGCTAGTTATGACCACAATAGAAGAGAAAGGTAAATTAGACTTACCTGCTAATTGTAGTTCCTTTAGGGACTCAAGTCTAGTCCCCACCTCTGGGTTTTGCTCCTCCTCCAGCAGCTTGGAGACTGACAAACATCATCCTTTTTTTCTGATGTCACTGGTATATCCTGGGAGGATCCGCCTCTCTGCTCCAGTTATCTATTGACAAAGCAAACTCACCAGAGCAACAATTAAGTAACACACAGAAACCAAACTATAACTAACCCCAAATCCTAAGGGTTCTCCATGTTTGTTTGTTTTTGTTTTGTTTTTTGTAACCACGTGGCTCCGCCACCAGAAATAAAACCTATCAGGCCTGCACCTCCCGGAAACTGAGGAGAGGGCCCTACCTTAACATCCTGTTCGCTATCCTGTTAAACTGCTTACCTGTGTAGTTCTCCTGCTTCAGGCATAGCCTTCTTCAAGGAAAAAACCTGGGAGGGATCCGGGACTAGACTTGAGTCCCTAAAGGAACTACAATTAGCAGGTAAGTCTAATTTACCTTTCCTTAGCGGTTCTCAAGTCTAGTCCCCACCTCTGGGTAAGTAACAGAGCAGTAAATCATTGGGAGGGACCCGCTAGCCCCGCCTGAAGCACTGCCGAGCCAAAACATGCATCCCCGTGTTGCTGAACTTCCAGACGGTAATGCTTGATGAAAGGGCCTAGTGACGACCAAGTAGCTGCCTTGCAGATCTCCACCGCCGTCACCTTACCAACTTCTGCCCACGAAGCCGCTTGTGCTCTAGTAGAATGAGCCCTCAAACCCTCGGGCACTGGCTTCCCCTTCAAGACATAGGCGGACGCTATGGCCTCTTTAATCCACCTGGCAATGGAAGCTCGGGATGCTGACTCACCCTTTCTCGGCCCCCCAAATAATACAAACAGCCTATCCGTTCTGCGGAATCCTTCCGTCCTCCGCAGATACTTCCTCAAGGCCCTACGGATATCCAAAACATGGGCCTTATCGACGGAAGACGACAACCTTTGATCTCGGAACACCGGCAGAGACACCTCCTGATTCAAGTGAAACGGCGAAACCACCTTGGGTAAAAACGATGGAACAGGTCTCAACACCACCTTGGCGTCATGGAAAGACAGAAACGGTTTCTTACAAGACAAAGCTTGCAACTCCAAAATTCGCCTAGCTGAGCAAATAGCTACCAGGAACATGACCTTGAGCGTGAGATCCTTCAAGGACGCCCGCGACAGAGGTTCAAACGGTTCCCGACCTAGCGCCTCCAGCACCAACGGAAGGCTCCATCTCGGCACTACTTGTCTACACGGAGGCCTAAGCAGACCTACCGCTCTCAAGAATCTCTTAACATCCGTGTGCGACCCAACCGCCATACCTGCTACCTTCCCCCTGTAACAGGATAACGCCGCCACCTGTACCCGCAGGGATGCCGCCGCCAAACCTTTCTCTACACCATTTTGCAAGAAAGCCAACAGTTGTGGAATAGAAGCTCTCAACGGTTGCAACTGCCACACCCCACACCAGTGCTCGAACACGCGCCAAACCCGAATGTACGCCAACGAAGTAGACCACTTCCGAGCTCTCAACGTGTCAATAACCGCAGCAGAATAGCCCCTCTTGGCTAGCCGCGCCCTCTCAATAGCCAGGCCGTAAGCGAGAACTGATCCACGAACGGCATGCGTAGAGGCCCCTGCGTCAACAGATCCCCCCCGCGGAGGTAGTTTCCATGACTCCGCTACGAGTAGACGACGCAGATCTGGGTACCAGGGTCTCCTGGGCCAATCTGGAGCTATCAGTATTACTTCTCCCCGATGACCCTCGATGCGCTGAACCACCTTTCCTATCAGCACCCATGGCGGAAACATGTAAAGCAACTGTTGCTCCGGCCACGCCTGAATGAGCGCATCCAGGCCCTTGGACATTTGTTCTCCCCTTCTGCTGTAAAATCGACTGACTTTGGCCGACTGAAAGATTGCCATTAGATCCATCACAGGCGCCCCCCCCATCGCCTCACCAACATCTCGAACACTTCCTGCTGTAGAACCCATTTCCCTGGGTCCACCTTGACCCTGCTCAGGAAATCGGCCTCCACATTGTCCACCCCGGCCACATGTGCCGCCGATATCGCTGGCAGATGCTCCTCGGCCCACTCGAACAGCCGCTCGGCTTCTGCCTCCAGATGGACGCTGCTTGTGCCACCCTGCCGGTTGATGTAGGCCACTGCTGTTGCGTTGTCGGAAAACACTCGAACCGCCTGTCCGCTCAACCACTGCTGAAACTCCCGCAGCACGAGAGTCACCGCTCTCAACTCCAATCTGTTGATCGACCAAGTCCTTTCCTGTTCGCTCCAGTGGCCTTGCGCGAAGCTGCCCTGGAAATGAGCCCCCCATCCTGCCAGACTGGCATCTGTCGTCAGGGGTACCCAAGAAGGCGCCTCCAAAGGCATCCCTACCTCCAGAACCTCAGGGCGCAACCACCAGAGCAGGGCCTGCCGCGCCTCCTCCGGACACGGCAGCACCTGTGACAGGGAATCGTTTTGATGCGACCATCGTCTGAGCAGAGCCCGCTGCAACGGCCTCATGTGAGCCCTCCCCCATGGCACCACCTCCAACGTCGCTGCCATTGTCCCCAGCAACTGTAGATAATGCCATGCCGTAGGCCGCCGTCGGCCCAGAAACCGCTGGACTAAGGCCCTCAGCCCGATCGCTCGTTGGCGTGGTAGAAAAATCCGACCCGCCTCCGTATCGAAACGGGCCCCCAGGTATTCCAGATGTTGCGATGGAGTCAACTGGCTCTTTGACACATTGACTACCCAGCCGAGACTCTGCAGAAACTCTACTACTCTGTGTGTCACTGTCACGCTCTCCGCTCGCAACTTCGCTCGGATCAACCAATCGTCCAGGTACGGGTGAACTAAGATGCCCTCCTTTCGCAGTGCTGCAGCCACCACCACCATCACTTTGGTAAAAGTTCGTGGAGCAGTGGCCAACCCGAAAGGCAATGCCCGGAACTGAAAATGACCCACGGGAACCGCAAAACGGAGAAACTGCTGATGTTCCTTCCGGATTGGGATGTGTAAGTATGCTTCCGACAGGTCTAGTGCCGTAAGAAACTCGCCCTTCCTTACCGCCACAATCACGGATCTCAACGTTTCAATATGAAAATGGGACACGCGAAGACAACGGTTTACCCTTTTGAGATCCAAAATAGGCCAAAAAGTTCCTCCCTTCTTTGGAACTACGAAGTAAATGGAGTACCGACCACAGCCGTATTGGTCTAAAGGAACCGGCACAATGGCGTTCAAATCCAGAAGCCTTTGAACCGTTTCCCGCACGGCCGCGGCTTTGCCCAGCGCTTTGCACAGAGACTGTACGAACGAGTCCCGTACCGGCCGTAGCAGCTCCAATGCATAGCCTTCTCAAATCACCTCTAACACCCACTGATCCGTTGTTATCTGGACCCAGGCAGCGTAGAAATCCCGTAACCGACCTCCGACGGGCACCACCCCCACCTGAGCCCTCCGCATCTCATTGTGACTTTCGCAGGTTCGTGGAGGAGGAGGAGGAAGAGGCCACGAACCCTCTTCCTGCCCCCCAAAAGGGACGAAACCCCTGCGTCCGCACGGGAAAACGACCTCTCTGAGCCTGACTGAACCGCGGAAAACGGAACCGCCGAAACTCTCTCTGCTGCCCCCGGGGCGCCGGCGTCGACAGCCCCTGTTTTGGCTTATCTTCTGGCAGTCTACCTCCTTTGGACTCACCCAAATCCTTAACTATCTTTTCCAAGTCTTCTCCAAAGAGCAAGTGCCCTCGGAAAGGAAGCTTACTGAGCCAAATGGACGACCCATCCGCCGCCCAATTACGCAGCCAGAGGTAGCGACGGGCCGCTATCACCGACGCCATGCTCTTAGAGAGGCCACGAATGAGGTCATAATGTATATCAGCCAGATAAGCTGACCCCGACTCCAATCTAGCTGATTCCCCCACTGAACTTTCACCATGTTCTCCTTGAATGCGTTGCGACCAACGCAGGCATGCTCGCGCCACCCACGCCCCACAGATCACTGCGTGTATGGAAAGCGCATTCACCTCAAACACTTGCTTTAACAAAGTATCCAACTTTCTATCCTGAGAATCTTTGAGAGCCGTACTGCCCTCCACTGGGATAGTAGTCCTCTTTGTCACCGCCGAAACGGCAGCATCCACCTTTGGAGCCTTGAACAACTCCCTATCCTGCTCTACCAGTGGATACAGTCGGCCCATAATCCGGGAGCCTTTTAGACTCGCCTCCGGCGTATCCCATTCTTCCTGAATCATCTCCCGAATGACTCTATGAACCGGAAAAGCTCTTTGATTTCTGCGAAAAACCTGCAGCAAAGGATCCTCCAACGTCTCATCCTCCACGGGCCCGGGCGCTGGCATATTCAGAGCCTTCAGCGTCTCCGCGATGAGTGCCGACAATTCCTCCCTCTGGAACAACCAGACCACTCTAGCCTGGTCATCCTTTTCGGCGATCTCGCCTTCTTCCAGCTCACTCTCAATGTCCAGATCAGGGTCTCCTTAATCTGATGGAACCTCCTCTGAGATCACGGACGGTTCCTTCACCTCCACCTCCAGCTTGGACCTCTTTCCTCCACTGCCCCCCGCTCCTGAGCTCAGAGGAACACCCGGGCGCTTATCAGCCCTCTTATCTGCGCTAGCGCTGGGTGAAGGCTCCTTGCGCAGCGCCCCCAAGGCCTGCCTCAGAAAAACCTCATATTGCTGAGATAGAAGTGCCGTATACCCCTCCGGCAGGGCTGCCAGCGAGGGAAACGGGTCCGGTGCGGAGGAGGTACCCGCTACTGGTTCCGGACTCGGGAAAGTCTCAGCAACCGACTCGCGCTCTGTGGCTGATGATTGAGGCAGAGCTCCCCCCCTCCAGGGGACTCTCTATAGTGCTTGCTTCCTGCACACAGCTCCGGCAAACACCCGCGTCAGATAGCGCGCCCTTTCTAGAGCCGCAGACCAGACACATGGATTTGCTGGGCATCCCACTTGCCTTGACTGACTGCCACTATATAAGTCTTTTTTTTTTTTTTTATAACGTACCCGCAAAAACAGTACACCAAACTACCGTAGCTCCCCTGAGCCGAAAAAGGGCGCCTGAAGCAAAAACCGAAGCTTTCAGCTCTAAAAAGAAAGCCCTCAAAGGCCCGAACGCCTTACCGCGTTCCCTCTGCCTGCCGCCACGCGGTCAGGCCCTGTGCGGTTTCGCGCCTAAAAGACTCCTGGCTGGGCACGCGCTGAGACCCGGAGCCCGCTTACCTCTCTCGCCGGCTCCGGCCTGCGCAGTCTCCACTCTGACGCCTCCGTGCTCTACCGACTAGCTGTTGCCAGCGTCGGGAGTCCAGCGGGGTAGAAGAAGGACGGAACTGCAATCCTCCGCTCGTCTGTCAGACAGTGTAGGCTGGTTGAAGCGGTTCGCAGGCAAAACTTCTGCATTCGCTATCTGCCAGCACTACAGTGCTAACTCCTGCACTCTCCAAGGCCGGGTTGCCTGGCCGCCGGCTCCCCTGTCACTGCTAAACAGGTAAAGGAGGGAGGGGGGGAGGGAGGGAAAGGAAAGGAACGAGCAGGCCTAACAGCTTCTTAAAGGTACCAACCCCTTCAGCACACTGAAACTCACCAATTTCTCTCTGAAACAAACCAAATAAATGAAATAATAAAACCCAAATTCAAAATTAAAACTATCTCTACTTAATTGCTCCTCCAGTGAACCAGGAGCCCTGATCCACTGTACCTCCAGCTGCTTGGAGACTGAGGCAACTGGAGCAGAGAGGCGGATCCTCCCAGGATATACCAGTGACATCAGAAAAAAAGGATGATGTTTGTCAGTCTCCGAGCTGCTGGAGGAGGAGCAAAACCCAGAGGTGGGGACTAGACTTGAGAACCGCTAAGGAACAAGAGGAAAGCATTCAAACCCATTGAAATGAATACTGTGTTTATCAGTACTAGTCCCAACAAAACCAAAATCTCATTAACGCTGGATATGATAGCAGATGAATCATTAGATGTCCTGTGAACAAACATACATTGCAGTTTGGATAGTAAAGATACTTTTGTCACAATGTAAAGGTAACTTAGGAATCAATCTGTTCCATGGGATAGTTAGGAATTCTGCTGTATTAATTAAGAAAATTATTTGTTACGATGTAATGTATATTGTTTACTATGTTTGATGTAAACCACCTCAAAGCACTAAAGGAATAGGAACAGGTTATAAATGCCCGATTAAATAAAATTTTAAAAAAACAACTTACAAGCATACTTTTGAGCTGGCAAAAAAAATATGTTATGTTTGCAGGAAAATTCGAGATGCTACACCATAAATGCACAGAACTGTTTCATGTGAGTAGAAAGTTGGTGAGTGGTTCTTAGAGATGAAATGATTTTTTCAGCCCAAGAATATGTTGAATTAAAAAAAAAGCAGCTTACGAGTACATTTGTATCTGTTAAAGATACAGATCTATCAATAGAGAAAATAGATAATGGGGTAAACAAATGGAAGTACTCATACCAGTAAAAATGAAGTGGCTGAAAAAAACTCCTGTTACAAATGAACTTTTCCTTTTATCCACATGATAAAATTTCAACCCCAGCATTTAAATTAATGAGCGAGTATGTCATCCATTATATCTCTGTGCTCAGGAATCCCTCCTTAATGGAAGGGGGGAGTACTAAACATGCTAGTATCAGGCCAATAATGAAGGACTGGCACAGCAGTAGATGTTTGTCCAAATTATCGTCTGATTTTTTAACTTACCGGTGCTGGTAAAAGTTGCGCCCTCACAATTTGACAAATACATAACCAGTTGTAATATTGTAGACCCATGACAACATGAATTTCAAAGCGGTCATAGCACAGGGTTATCATATCAAACATAATATTGATGGGTCTTGAAAAGCAAAATATGGGCTATCCCTCATAACTTGTCGATGTATCAGCTGCTTTTTATAGTGTAAATCATAGCATCCTTACTAGATTAGCAGTCACATGAATCAGAGGAGTTCAGAGATGAACTGCATTATTTCGAGAACAATGTTGATGAGTAATACTCATAGGGACTCTATATCGGAATGTTATGCGTTAACCCATAAGGTGCCGCAAGGGTCTGCACTGTCAGACACCTTGTTTAATATCTATTTGGTAGTACTCTAACATAGCAATACAATAAATGTCTGCAGACAAAGGCCAATACAAGCCATCCAGTCTGCCCAGCAGGACCACCAAGATAGGAACCTGCAGTGCAGTGAAGACCATTTTCTCCATGCCTTTGGATTGCAACAGACCCCAAACATACTGCACCTGATCAGGTCCCCAACTCGCCATGGGACTACCACTCTCTCTGCAACCACAGCTGTCCAAAGTCTAGGAACCCCCCACCATACAGCCATTCTAAGGCCAATTCCGTCCTGTACGGCTAGGCAGAATCAGAGCGTGCAACGGTCCCATCAGATTCTGATCCCACGGGGGCTAAACGTGCCCACGGGATCAGAATCGGGTCTACTGGCCTGGACGTGCAGGCCAGCCACAATTCTGATCAGCCGCATGCCCAGAGACATACCGGCTAACTCAGCCAAGCTCCTGAATAGAGCCACAGTGCCATGGCGTCCCGTCGCCATAGCACCATGGCTCCATTCAGGAACCGCAATCTCTGGCTGCAGAAAACAAACCTCTTTCCTGGCAGCCAGACCCCTGATTTGGCCTTCCAAAGCCTGGGTTGGGCTGCAGGGAACCCCCTGCGCCCTATTACCTGCTCCTCTAGGTCTCGTGCCGTGATCCCCTGCCATCCAGGGGGACTTATTCCACCTTTGAGGAGGAATAAGCCCGCCGTCTACAATGAAGGCCCTGGGTCTTAGACTTTAGGAAAACTAACTTTGCCAAGATGGGCCAATACCTCAGGGAGTCGTTAGTCGGATGGGAACAGCTGGGGGATGTAGAAAAACAGTGGGCAAAACTGAAAGGGGATATTTTAAGGGCAACCAACCTTTTTGTTAACATTATAAATTAAGGTAAAAGGAGACCGCTATGGTTTTCGAAAGAAGTAGCTGAAAAGGTGAAGAAAAAGAGGGAGGCCTTCATGAAATACAAGAGATCCCAGAGAGAGGAAGACAGGCATCTATATCTGGAAAAACTTAAAGAAGCTAGCAAAGTAGTCAGGAACAAAGATTCAAAAAGATAAGGAAATAGCCAATGCAATAAAATGGGGGGATAAGACATTTTTCAGATATGTTAGTGAGAAGAGGAAGGGCAAAAGTGGTATTGTCAGAGTCAAGGGTGAAGGGGAGGAATATGTAGAAGCTGATGAGGATAAAGCGGTATTGCTTAACAAATATTTCTGTGTTCACAGATGAAGAACCAGGAGCAGGATCTCAGAAAACACCTACAAACAGAAAGAAAAGCGAGGGGCATCTTGAACAATTTTCAGAAGACTATGTGAGAAACTAGCTAAACTTAAAATAGACAAAGCGATGGGACCAGATGGGATACACTCTAAAACACTGAGGGAACGTGGGGACGTTCTAGCAGCTCCACTGACTGACCTTTTCAATGCCTCCTTGGAGTTGGGAGTGGTGCCAAAGGACTGGAAAGAGGCACATGTGGTCCCTTTACACAAAAGCGGAAGTAAGAATGTGGTTGAAAACTACAGGCCGGTTAGTTTAACTTCGGTGGTGAGTAAATTATTGGAAGCACTGCTGAAAGAGAAAACAGAGAGGTTTCTGGAATCCAGCGGATTAAAAGATCCAAGGCAGCGTGGATTCACCAGAGGCAGGTCTTGTCAGACAAATCTGATTGATTTCTTTGACTGGGTGACCAGGGAGTTGGACTGAGGGAGAGCCTTAGATGTGGTGCATTTAGATTTCAGTAAAACCTTTTGACACCGTTCCTCACAGGCGACTTATAAAAAAAACTGAGCACCCTAGGGATGGACCCTAAAGTTAGTATGGGTTAGAAATTGGTTGAGTGGGAGGCGACAAAGGGTACAGGTAAATGGAGCTCACTCTGAGGAAAAGGATATTACCAGTAGTGTGCCCCAGGGATCTGTCCTTGGTCTGATTCTTTTTAACATCTTTGTTAGTGATATAGCAGAAGGGCTGTCGGGTAAAGTTTGCCTCTTTGCGGATGATACCAAAATCTGCAATAGACATCCAGGATGGTGTAGATAACATGAGGAGGGATCTAGCTAAGCTTGAAGAATCGTCTAGAAATTGGCAGCTGAGATGTAATGTTAAAAAATGCAAGGTCATGCATTTGGGCTGCAGCAATCCAAGGGAGCAATATAGTATAAGGGGTGAAGAACTATTGTCTACTAAAGAAGAGCGGAACCTAGGCATGATTAGCTACTTTAAGATCATCAGACACAAACAGGTAGAAAAGGCGACAGCAAAAGCTAGAAGGATGCATAGGCAGAGGAATAGCCAGCAGAAGAAAGGAGGTGATAGTGCCTCTGTACAAATCTTTGGTGCGACCTCATTTGGAGTATTGTGTGCAATTCTGGAGACCGCACCTTCAAAAGGATATAAATAGGTTGGAGTTGATGCAGAGGGTGGCTACTAAAATGGTTAGTGGTCTTCACTATAAAGCATATGAGGACAGACTTAAGGATCTTAATATGTACACCTTAGAGGAAAGGCGGGATAGAGGTGATATGATTGAGACATTTAAATATCGCCATGGCATACATGCACAGGAGAGCCTCTTTCGTTTTAAAGCAAGCTCTGCTATGAGGGACCATGTGATAACAGTGAAACGGGATAGATTCAGGTGTGATATGCGGAATTATTTCTTTATAAAAAAAGAGTGGTGGATCCGTGGAATAGTCTCCCAGTGGAGGCGTAGAGATGAAGACAGTATCTGAATTCAAAGAAGCATGGGACAAACAGAGGATCTCTAAAGGAAAAAAGGGGACTGCTGTGTTGATATGGAAGGGCAGACTAGATAGGCCATGTGGAGTTTTTCTGTCGTCATGTTTCTATGTTATAAGGGGCCTATACATCTGGGATCACGCTCATCTATGCCTCACCCTCGCTCAGTCTCCAGACCGTTCCGCGGCTCCCCGTACAACAGTGCTGTTTGTGTGGGGAGCCTATGCACTGGAAGCGGCAGGGGGACAATCAGTGAGGATGTATGTCCTGTCTGGACCAACATCCCCGCTGTTCCTGGCACAGAATGACCCCCTCTGTCAATTGTTGTGGAAAATGGGAACAGAATTCAGACTCAACATAGATGATATCCTGATACTAGTGCCATATCATTTGGAAGATGACTCGTCTGCTAATATGATATTTTCAAGTCAGCAAGAATTGAGTCCCCGATTAGGAAGCCAGAGAGGGAGGCCCTTCACGGTCAAATTTAAAGGCACAGACCTCTTAAATTTTGAACACCCCCCTCAACCCGAGTAGCCTATAATTTCCTCTGCCAAACCAACCAACAAAACAAATAAAGAAACAAAGAAAGAAAGAAACAAAGAAAAACCCCAAATTTAGTACACTCTAAAGCCTTAATTGCTCCTCTAGTGAACCGGGACTCCGGCTCACAACCTCCTATCTGCTTGGAGACTGATCTAAACTGGAGAGGGAGGAGGCGGTGCCTGTGTCCTTATACCAGTGTCATCAAAGAATGACGTTGATCAGTCTCCAAGCTGCTGGAAGAGGATCACAACTCCAGAGTTTCCGGGACTAGACTGGAGGGACGATAAGGAATATGATATTTTCAAGTCAGTAAGAGTTGCTTTATCTTCTGCCAGCAACTGTTCAGATAGCTATGATACAACAATGCCATAATACTTTGTTTTGACTTTTTGTATGGGATTATTTTGTGCCATCACAGTATTTAACTTTTTGGGGTTTTTTTTAGTCTCATGATACAACAATGGGCATTCCAAACTACAGGGCCACAAAGTTGGAACTCTCTTCCATTTAAGTTAAACCATGAGTGAGACTATTTAGCTTTTAGAAAAACAAAGCATATTCAGGGAGGCCTACCCTATATCGGTAACTGATGTTTATTTAACTTAGGGCCTGTACATTTTAACTGTGAATGTAAGTCTTTAATATGGCAAGTTCAAGTTATGTCGTTTATGTTTGCTAAATGTATCCTGGTGATTATATATATATATATTTTATTATAAATGTATTATTGAACCGATTCGGAATGTATGGCTAGGCAGATTATGAGTTTATTAAATTAAATAAAATCTTGCAGTGCACCTGTTTTTGTGCTTATGTTGTAAACCCGCACACAATTTTATAGTGGCCATTTTCCGCACGTAAAACATGTTTTACTCACAGAAGGTGCTCTATAAAATTATTATTTTTTTAAATTTTATATTTATGTCAATTGAACAAAATCACAAGTATACACTTGAATAAGTAACAAGAGTGCCTAAGTGTTTCTGTACAGCACCACATACATCTGGAATGCACTATGCAAATGATGAACACCACCAGTTATGATTATCATAATCACCACCAACAGTATCATAATACTGCCTAGACTACTTGATTCATAATAGTATTATGAAGCTCAGTCCTTCTTGTCAATATCTGGTGCAAATAAGGACGTTTATATATTGTAACTATTCTCGCACACGCAGTGGTGAACGCAGGATAGCAAAGAGAAGAAATGAGTTTGAAATCAGCTGTTTCATGCAGAAATCCATCATTATGAATAAAGCAGAAACCTTGTCAGCACCATCAAATTCCATCTGATTTTTTCCTGCTTTTCTCTAGCATTCTTGGTATTGATGTTCAGGACTCAAGATGGCTAGCCAGATGGATTGCAGGATCTGTTTTGAATCTAAGACATTATGTTACACAACAGAAAGAAAGCAAACTGCTAGGGATCACCATTTCATTGGATGCACTGCCAAATAAGAAACTAAATTTATCTTTGGCTCTGATGAATGCAGATGGGATGTAAGACTACTGAAACTCAACAGGTTACACCTGTTGGCTAGTCAAAGAACAATACTGAATGTGCTACAGATGAATTTCATACAGTGTTCTGGAGTACAGCACTTCACTGCAGTACATGGTACCTATATGAGAGGGCATGGGGTGAATCTTCCAAAACATGCACTATGGCTCTTTTATTACAACCAGACAAGAGAGACTGCTGCAGTTTAAGAATGGGCAGGACGAATTCTAAAGGATATATTTGGGTACCCTGAGGCTGGATTTCCTCCAACACAGAAGATTTATTATATACCATCTGTTCTCGTTGCTGGTACCACTAGTGCGAGTCCTGCTCCTCAAGCCGAAGTTTCCTTGGACTCTTTGGATTTGGGGAACTTGTCTTTGTTGTTGGATCAGTCTTCTGAAATAGAAGGGTCCAGAGCGACACGCCTAGTTTCTTTTGTTTTTCTTTCTGATAAGAATGCATTGTTACGTTTGTTTCTTAAGAAAACGGGTATTTCCTTTCTGGGGGGTAGGATCCAGATTTTTCCGGATGTGTCCCGTTGGACACAAATCCGAAGAAAGAAATTTTTGGAACTTCTCACAGAGGTTTTATCTCTGGGAGCAAAGTTCCAATTAAGATTTCCCTGTAAATGGGGAGGAAATGCCGTCACTGGATGAGACAGTAGCTTATGAGTAGAGCTCCATCAGAAAACCTAATTTCCTGGACAAAAGACAGCTCCTGGAGAGTGAGAAAATTGAGAATCTAAACCAGAAACTGGGGGCAACCTGGAGAGATGACACCGCCGAAGAAAGGCGCAGCAGATTTAAAGGCATATGCGTTTAAAGCCGCGAGCGGGAGTGCCGCAGGGAGAAACAAGATGGTGACGCCATGTGAGTTGGCAGAGGCGAGCAAAGCTGGCGGAGAGGCTGACCAATGCGAAAGTGAGATTGAAGGCCTGAAAGGGGAGCTAAAGGGCTGGTTCGCAACCATAAGGCAGGACTTAGCCCACTTCAAAGCCGAGGTGCATACTTGGATGGAGGAGTTGAGAGTGGATGTGCGTGAGGTGGGGCAACGGCCAGAAGACGTGGAAAACAGGGTAGAAGAGCAAGAAGGCACTATAAAGATGTATGCAAGAGACGGTGAAAGCCCTGGTGGGGGAGCAGGAAGAGATATGGGCGAAAATGGAAGATCTGGAAAACAGATCTCGCCGGGTGAATTTAAGAATACATGGAGTGCCCGAGAGTAAAGATAAAGAAGATTGTATAAATGTGGTGGAGAAAATAAGCCATCAAATAGTGGAGCAGGCTGGTATGGATGGGACTGAGCTTTGTTGGAGGATAGAGCGTGCACACAGAGCGTTCGGCCCTCAGAGAGAGGGTCGTGTAAGAGATATAATTGCCTGCTTTCAAGCATATGCAACAAAAAACACTGTAATGAGTGCAGCCAGGAAATTAACAGAAATCACCTGGGAGAACCAGAAAATTGAGGTGTGGCAGACCTGTCCGCGATCACTATGTGGAAGCGGAGGGAATTAGCAAGCCTAACAAAGAGGCTGCGAGAGGAACAAATTAAGTATACGTGGACCTATCCTTTTGGCTTACAATTCAGTATGGAAGGGGTGCAATCCCACATATGGACTGTGGCGGAAGGCCACCTCTTTATGCGGCAGGCAGGCTGGATGGAAGGGACAGCAGGCAATGGCACCAAGGCTGCAAAGAGGCAAGACGGAGAAGACAGCTGGAGACGGGCGCCCCAGGGGGATAAGCGTCTAAGAAGACAGAAGAATAATTTGGCACAAGAGGAAGAGAGAGGGTGAAAGGCTGCACAGCTGTGGACATATTGTAATGGAGAGGAGCTATATTTATATAAAGCTTAAGTAAAGAGCATATAAGGAGTATGAATGGTGTAATAGAGCCAGGTATATAAATAGATGTGTGTTTATGTTGATTTGGGGTCTGGTAGGTCATGCCTTGTAGGAGGGGGAAGGTTGGAGATTTATTTATTTATTTACAGTCTCTTTTATATCGCGCTATTCAACATCAGTGCAGTTCACATGAAACAGAATGACTAGCACGGTGCAGCAAGCTGATCTGTGTTTACAAAGAACAGGTACCACAACTTGGATAAAACTGGGGTAACTATTTACATCTAGACATGTTATGTCGTGTCAAAAGTAATCGTAGTCATGGATGGCTTGCGGGGTATGTTGCTGTGGCTGTACTAGATGGGGGAGGGGGCTATTGGAGCGCTGTCTTCCGGGTAGCATTTGAGGAAGAGGTGGTGCTTCAATGCCTTCCTAAACTGGGTTAGGTCAGGGATTGCCCGGATGCTGGGTGGTAGGGTGTTCCAGCATGGGTGCACAGAATCTGAAAGCCCTTTTTGCTGTTGCATGGGTGCATTGGGTTATTTCCTTTGGGATTACCAGTGTGTTGACTGCTGCAGATCTTCTGGACCTATTGGGGGACATGGTTTGGATAAGCTTTGCTAGTGATGTGGAGGAGAGCCCATTGATGGCTTTGAAAGTCAGCAGTAGGGTTTTGAAAGCGAGTCTGCCATGTATAAGGAGCCAGTGGAAGTGCTTCAGGATGGGCGTAACATGATCGCTCCTAGAAGCTCCATGTAGAACTCTCGCCACGGCATTCATCGCAAGTTGGAGCGGGTTCAGGGTGGATTGTGGGAGCCCTTGTAGGATTGCATTAGCGTAATCAAAGTGCGGTATAATCAACGCTTGATAGATTGTCCAGAAGTCGTCCGGCTCTAGTAGGAAGCGTAAGTGCCTGAGTGTTCGGATTTTGTGGTAAATTGCTCTTGCTATGTTGCTTATGTGCACCTTCATGTCCAGTCATTGGTCTAACGTGACTCCAAGGTATCGGACTGTGGATTTGGTTTGTAGCTCTGCTTCCTTAACCTTTAAGTGGGGTGGCAGGGTGAAATTTTGGTTCCTCATAATGAAAATGACCTCTGTTTTCTTGTGCTGTATTTGGAGGTTTGAGATTCGAGCCAGTTGGATACTGCGTCAAAGCAGTCTGTCAGTGGTGAGAGGTCCAGCTGCTCTGTTGAGAATGGCATGTAGAGCAGTACATCATCAGCATATATCAAGCAGTTGGCATTGAATGATCGGATGAGGTTACAGATGGGCTGCATGTATATGACCGAGTTTGGAGGGGGAGGGAGGGGGGGAAGAGGAGGGATAAGGGGTTGGGGGGGAGGGGGAGGGGGTGGGGGACTTTCTTGCCAGATTAGAGGTTATAGCGGGAAGACAACTTCTTATGGAAAATGGCTAGCTTACGGGTATTAACCTTGAATGTGAGGGGCTTGAACTCACCAATCAAAAGACAGCGAATGTACAAAGAAATTAGTAGACTCAAGGGAGACATTATCTTTATACAAGAAACCCATTTGAAGAAAGCTGATGAGTGGAGGGTGGCACATAGGAAATTCCCAGGGCAATGGTACTCGTCCAATAGAATTGATTTGAAAAAGGGGGAGTGGGAATTTTGATTATTGGGAGACTACCATATGTGGTGGAAACGGTACAACGGGATAAAGGAGGTAGATTTCTGCCTTTAAAATTGAAAATTCAAGAGCAAAGGATCACGTTAGTAAATGTATATGGCCCGAATGTTGCACAAGGGGCATTTTATGAAAGATTAGCAGCAGAGGTGGAGCAGTTTGCGAAGGGTCAGGTGATCATGGGGGGTGATTTTAATCTGACGGTCAATCCACAGTTAGACAACTCAAAAGGGTATAGTGAGGGCAGTGCGAAGAGTAGGAGGAAGTTAAAACTAATGGGCCCACACTTAGGACTTCAGGATACATGGAGGGAGTTGAAAGGACGGGAAAAAGATTATACATTTTATTCTCCAGTACATTCTCCAGTACATAAGTCATTCTCCAGGCTAGATATGATCTGGGTATCTAAAAGTCTGGTGGAGAAGATTGAGAATTGTGAAATTGGGGAACGGATCTGGATGGATCATGCGCCAGTATGGATTGATTGTGAGTTGGGAAACACGGGAAAGCTGAAGAGGGGATGGATATTAAATGAGTCATCATTGGATCAGCCTGAGGTAGTGCAAAAATTAAGACAATCCATAAAAAGTTATTGGGAGATTAATGACAGAGATAACTGTAAAGTGGAGACCTTGTGGGAGTGTTTGAAAGTGGTGGTGAGGGGAGAGTTGATATCAGCAGAGACATATATGAAAAAAATTAAAGAGGGTCATAAAGAGGGGTTAAGGGGGAAAATCCGGGGACTGGAGGGGTTACAAAAACAACAGGATCTAAGTGAGACAAATCGGCAGGAATTAAATAAAGCGAGAAGAGAACTGGATGAACTAGAACTGGCAGATATTAAGTTTGCCCAAGATCAATTGAAACAGCAAATTTTTGAACTAGGGAATAAACTCACTAAGTGGCTAGCACATAGGCTTAAACAGTGGCAAAATAGGAACCTTATAACAAAAATTCGGAATGCAGGAGGGCAGGAGGTAAGAACGAGGGAGAAAATTCAGGAACGATTTGTGCAATTTTATAAGCAGCTATATTCAGCAGGGAATGTGAAAGAGGGGGAGGATATAGATAAATACTTGGATATAGAATTACCTAAGCTTACAATGGAAGAAGCGGCCCCAATCTCCGCACCCATTAGAGAGGGGGAAGTATGTGAGGTGATCCAGGTTTTACCAGCAAATAAGGCTCCAGGATTAGATAGCTTTACTAATAAGATTTATAAAGCCTTTAAGGAGATCCTGTGTGGGCCTCTGGCCCGATTATACAGTTCTTTTAAAGATGAAGGGAAAATCCCAGAGACCATGAGAACAGCTGGTATAACGGTATAACCGAAAGAGGGGGAGGATCCCAGTGTATGTGCTTCATACAGAGGAAGGGAAACTCCCAGAGACCATGAGAACAGCTGGTATAACGGTATTACCGAAAGAGGGGGAAGATCCCAGTGTGTGTGGTTCATGCAGACCCATATCACTATTAGGGACAGATTTCAAGATTTTCACAAAGATATTAGCTAACAGACTGTTACTCTTTATGCCGCGATTAGTACATGAAAATCAGGCGGGTTTTGTGCCAGGCAGGCAAACTGCAGACAATATCCGGAAGGTGTTAAACACCATATGGAAGGGGAGGAGGAGTGAAGAGCAAATGATTCTTCTGACCATAGACGCGGAAAAAGCATTTGACCGCGTAGCCTGGCCATACCTGTTAAAAGTACTGGAGCATATGGGGATTGGAGGGGGGTATAATAATTGGATTAAAGCAATATATACAGAACCCTTAGCAAAGATTGCCATTCATGGGGAATATACTAAAGCGTTTGAACTGGGCAGGGGAACAAGGCAGGGGTGTCCACTCTCACCCCTTCTTTTTGTACTCTCTATGGAACCTCTGGCAAAACGGGTGAGGGAGTGTCCAGAGATATCTGGGGTTAAGGGAGAGAATTGGGAGAGTAAAATATTATTTGCGGATGATATTTTGTTTATGCTGACGAAGCCAAAAGAATCATTGAAAGCTAGTTATGAGATTCTAAAAAAATTTGGGGAATTTTCAGACTTTAAAATAAATGCTTCCAAGTCTGAAATTCTGAATATCTCAGCAACAGCATTGACACAACAAATACAGGGGGATTTTCCATTTAAGTGGGCCAAGGATAGGGTGAAATATCTGGGAATATATCTAACGGCTAAGGATTTAGATATGTTCCGAGCCAACTTTGGGGGGATGGAGAAAAAGATGAGGAAAGAGTTGGAAAATTGGGGATGCAATAAATTATCCTGGCTAGGGAGGATTTCGGCGATCAAAATGACGATACTACCACAATGGCTTTATTTGTTTAGGGCCTTACCATTGCGGGTGCCCAAAGAATTTGTAGCACGAGTACAGGGGATTATTATGAAATTTATAGGAGGGGGAGAGAGGAGTAGAGTGGCCTGGAAGACTCTTACTAGGAGGTGGGAGAATGGGGGATGGCCATACCGGTTATGCAGAGATATGTGGAAGCGGCGCAGCTTAGTGCCATTGTGGAATGGGAGGTGGAGGAAGTAAAAGAGTGGGTACAAATGGAGTCGGAAGAATTATTGGGGGGGAATTTAGGAGAATTGATGTGGATACCAATGGAGAAAAGGGGCAGCGCGTTTCCAGAACCCCTACATACAGAGGGTTTGGAGTTTGTGGAAGAAATGGAAATACATTTGGCTGGGGGCAAAAGGGGTCTCCAGGTTGATTCCTATTTGTGGGAACCCAAATCTTCCTCCGTCAATGGGGAAAAGTGTATTTGAGGAATGGGGCAAGAAGGGGTAAAGTTGCATAGGACAGCTTCTGGAGGGGAAAAAGATATTGGACTTCACATCAGCTATGAAGCAATTTGGCCTAGAGAAGGTAGATAATTACGCATACAATCAGATATGTCACTATATTAGACATAAAATACTACCAGAGCTCAGGGGAGATCAGACTGAAATCGAAAAACTAGTCCTAATGGGGCAAAGGAAAAAAATTGTGACTAGTTTTTACAATATGATGGAGGGGGAGGGATCCAAATGGGGATTCCAGGAAAAATGGGAACAGGATATTTGGGAAAATTGGGATGGGACTCAGTGGGGACGCATATTCCGCAACAGATATAAGGGACTATTAGCGGCTAATTTTATTGAAAATAATTACAAAATAATGTACAGGTGGAATATGACACCGGAAAAAGTGCACCGTATGTATAAGGGGGGGGGATGATAAATGTTGGAGAGGGTGTGGTGCTAAGGGATGTTATCTTCATGTATGGTGGGATTGTGGGACTTTATACAAAGTATGGGAGGAGGTATTTAAGCTGTTAAGCACAATATTTGAGAAGGACGTTACTCCCCAACCAGCGGTAGCAATGCTGGGAATGAAACCGGGGAATCTAATTTGGACAGCATATTCCTCAATTTAGGGTGTGTGGCATTCCGATTATTATCTAAAGTCCGACAAAAGAAATAATTGATAGACTCTTATGACGGAGCACAAGAACTACAAAATATAAGATTTTCTGATTGCACTGTGTAAAAATTATTTGACCTATATTATTGGTTTCCTTAGTTTTTGTATGGGTAGACATGGCACTTGCTGCTCCACCCTGATAGTCAGGACCGCCACAGTTTGGACACCGGCACTGAATGTCCTGATTAAATTTAAATGATGCAGCCAGCATTTAACACAGAGCGCAATGTTTATATCGGCCCAGCAGTTTTCAACTCAAGGCTTCAGCCAGAAATGGCTCCTTAAGTCAAATCTTTAGTGTCTCAAGGAGCCACATATAACTCAAACTACTACTACTATTAATCATTTATATAGCACTACAAGGCATATGCAGCATTGTACAAACATATAAAGAAGACAGTCCCTGCTCGTAGAGCTTACAATCTAATAAAGACAAACAGAACAATACAAGAGAAACAAGGGGGGTTCAAATAGGGAAGGTGACACAAGGAGAACAAGAGATTAGTATCCAAATGCAGCCTCGAAGAGGTAAGCCTTTAGCATGGATTTCAAGAGTGGGTGAGAAGAGACTTGATGTAAAGATAGAGGAAGTTTGTTCCATGCATAAGGAGCAGCAAGGTGAAAAGATCGAAGTGTGGAGTTTGCAGAAGAAAAGGACATAGAGAGAAGAAAGCCAGAGGAGGAGCGGAGTTTACATGGAGGGGTGTAGGGAGAGAGGAGAGAGGAAAGGTAATGAGGGGCAGTAGAGTGAATGCATTCATATGTTAGAAGAAGATAAAACTTATGGGGACATATCCAAAGGGATAAAAGTGGTTCGCAGACTTGTAAACTGCATTAATCCAACTGAGCGGAATATTCAGCAGGACATACCCGGTTTGTGCCATTGAATACCCTCTCCAAAGCCAGCTGGACGTCCCAAAGTTAACTGCTTAGCATGAGGGCATTCTGAGGATGCCTCCATGATTAGCTGGCAAGCAGCGATACTGAGCTGCTAGCTGGCTAACCTAAACCAGCTAAATATAGTTAGGCAGAAAGAAAGCTGGCCTAACTTTAGCTGGTTTAGCTATACGGCCAGCAGCTGAATATCGCCGCTGGCGAAAGAGTAGTTACTCACCTGTAACAGGTGTTCTCCAGGAGCAGCAGGAATCAGTCCTCACATATGGGTGTCATCGACGCCGATGAAGCCCTCGCGGAGCATTTCCCCAGCTTTCTATGAAAGCCTTTGGGAATGCAGGCACGCATGCGCGGTTCCTTTCCCGCCTAAAGGTGCCATCTTACCTCAGTCAAATGATATAGCTAAGAACAGCACACAAAAAATGTAAAATAAACTATGTACAACTGCAACTCCCAGGGGAGGAGGGAGGGTTGTGAGGACTGATTCCTGCTGCTCCTGGAGAACACCTGTTACAGGTGAGTAACTACTCTTTCTCCAGGACCAAGCAGGAAGTCAGTCCTCACATATGGGTGACTCCCTAGCTCTGGGCTACCGAGGAACCCAGGCTGAACAAAAGAACTCCCTCTAGTCCCAGCGTCAAAGAAAGGCTTTTCACTGACACAACCTCCACCGGTAGCCCAACAGAGGGCAGGAGTTGCCTAAACCTCAAAGAGATTCCGGAGTACTGCCTGGCCAAAAGCAGTGTCCCTACGGGACTCCCTCTCCAGACAGTAATGGGCCGCAAAAGTCTGGCTTGAAGACCAAGTTGCAGCCCTGCAGATGTCTACCAAGGGCACAGAGCGGAGATGAGCCACTGAGGCAGCCATTGCCCTGACACGATGGGCCGTGACCCGACCCTGCAAAGGAAGGTCAGCCGCCTTGTAAGCCCAAGTGATACAGTCAGCCACCCAGATGGACAAGGTACACTTGGACACAGCCAACCCCAACTTATTAGGGTCAAAAGAGATGAAGAGCCGAGTAGCCCTTCTATGTCCCTGCGCACGGTCAAGGTAAAAGGATAAGGCCCTCCTACAGTCCAGGGTATGCAGGACTGCTTCAGCCTGGCTAGCATGAGGCCTAGGAAAAATGTTGGAAGAATCACCTCTTGGTTAAGGTGGAAGGAGGAGACAACTTTGGAAGGAACGTTGGATGAGTCCTAAGGACTACCCTGTTCCTATAAAAGCGAGTGTAAGGCCTATCACAGACCAGGGCCTGAAGCTCACTCACTCGCCTAGCCGAGGTAAGGGCTATTAAGAAGAGTGTCTTCCAGGACAGGAAGCGTAGAGGGCAAGTAGCCATCGGCTCAAAGGGTGGGCGAGTCAGCTGCTGCAAGACCACATTCAACTCCCACTCAGGAGCAGGAGGATGGATTGGAGGCTTGAGCAAAAGCAAGCCCCTGAGAAAGCGGGACACCAAAGGGTGAACTGACAGAGAATGTCCCTCCACCAGTGAGTGGTGAGCTGCTAGAGCTGAGAGGTGGACCCGAACAGAATTGGACTTACTGCACTTGTCTAATCAGGGACTTAAGTACTGAAGCACTACTGGCACAGTACAGGAGAAAGGATCCTCGGTACAGAGCTGACACCACAGAGAAAACGTTTTCCATTTGAGAGCATAGGTTTTCCTAGTGGACTGTTTCCTAGAGGCTAGGACAACCTCCTCAACTTCCTGAGGGAGGCCCCAGGGAGCCAAAACTACCCTTGCAGCCTCCAGGCCATCAAATTGAGAGCTTTGAGATTGGGGTGCAGAAGGGTACCCTGCTCCTGTGAGAGAAGGTCTGGTTGCAACCCCAGAGGCAGGGGGGGATCCACCGCCAGTTGAAGCAGAAGCGGAACCAAGGCTGTCTCGGCCACCTGGGAGCCACCAGCAGGACAGAGGCCTTGTCTTGAAGAATCTTGAAGAGAGTTCAGGCCACCAAGGGCGTGGGAGGAAACGCATACAGGAGGCCCTGAGACCAGGGAATCAGAAAAGCATCCGCTGCTATTCTCAGAGGATGCGGTTGCCTGGAGCAGAACTTTGGCAGTTGCTTGTTCAGTGGACTGGCAAAGAGATCTATCAAAGGGAGACCCCACTTTAGGAATATCTTCTGAACCACTAAAGGATGCAGCTGCCACTCGTGGGGCTGTAGAATCCTGCTCAACTTGTCGGCCAGGTAGTTGTCCTGGCCTGGAAGGTACACAGCCTTGAGGAGCATGTTGTGCTTGAGGGAAAATAAACAAAGGTCCTGAGCCTACCGACAGAGGAGTCTGGACCCAGTCCCGCCCCTGTTTGTTCACATAAAACATGGCTACTTGGTTGTCTGTCTGAACCAGGACAGATGGATGAGCCAGGGTAGGAGAGAAAGCTTTGAGTGCTAATCGAATAGCTCTGAGTTCTAGGAGGTTGATTTGCTGTGCAGCCTCCCAAGGGGACCACAGGCCCTGGGTGCACTTGTTCAGACAATGAGCTCCCCAGCCCTGCAGGGAGGCGTCTGTGGTCAGTACCATTGTGTACCCAGGAATTTGAAAAGGCACTCCTTTTAATAGATTGGGTGGGTGCAACCACCAGCTGAGGGAGTTCAGAAATTGTCTGGACACCCTTATCCTGTCCCTGAGGCTGCCTGTGGCCTGTGAACACTGAGTCCGAAGGCACCACTGCGCAGGCCTCATATGGAGCCTGGCACTGGGGTTCACATGTACTGTCGAAGCCATGTGGCCTAGAAGCCTCAGGCAGAGTCTGGCGGAGACAAATGACCTGCTGAGAAACTGGTTTGCCAAGGCTATCAATCTTTGTGCTCTGTCTTCTGGCAAGAAAGCCTTTGCCAGCAGAGAGTCCAGCCTTGCTCCTATGAACTCCAAGTTCTGGGAGGGGAGCAAAGTGGACTTTGCGAAGTTTATTACAAACCCCAGGCTTTGAAGAAGAGCAATAGTTCTGAGGGTGGCTTGTCTGGTCTCCTGGCATGTCTGACCCCTGATGAGCCAGTCGTCCAGATAGGGGAAGACAAAGATTCCCTGATTTCTCAGGTAGGCCGCCACCACTGCCAGGCATTTGGTAAAGACCCTGGGAGCAGAGGTGAGGCCAAAAGGCAGTACTCTGTACTGATAATGGTTTCCTCCCACAATGAACCTGAGGTACTTTCTGTGGTCTGGATGAATGAGGATGTGAGTGTACGCATCCTTTAGATCTAAGGAGCATAGCCAATCTCCCTGCTGGAGGTAGGGCAGAAGTGTTCCAAGAGTAAGCATCTTGAACTTTTCTTTCTCTAGGAACTTGTTGAGGTCCCTGAGGTCCAGAATGGGTTGAAGGCCACCGGTTCTTTTGGGCACCAGGAAATACCTGGAATAGAATCCATGACCTTGCAAGTGGGGAGGCACAGGCTCCACCGCCCTGTCCGCCAACAGACCTTGAAGCTCTTGAAGGAGAAGGTCTGTGTGCAGGGGAGGCCTTGGAGGTTCCCCTGGAAAGTATGGCGGAGGCAGTTGGTGAAAATGCAGTGCATAGCCCCTGTGGACTATGTTCAACACCCAACTGTCCCCAGTGATTTGGGGCCACTGGTGGGCAAAGAGAGCGAGACGACCTCCTGTGCAGGGTTGGGAGAGCAGGGATGGAGAGGCTACACTCAAGGAGTCAAAAAACCCCACCCTGCTGAGTGGGAGCAGGGGCCGGAGGCTTGGGGTCCTCTGCCTACGGGGCCCATTACCCTGCCCCTTGGCTTGCTGACCCTGGGGTGCAGCTTGGGCAGCCTGATATTGAGGGTACTGTTTGTAGGCAGTGCCCTTCCTCGGGTAAAAGGGCTTCTTACCCGAGGCCTTCTTCTTGTGAGAAGGGGCAGAGGTCTTCCTAGACAGCCTTGTCCTAGTAAGGTGCTCCGTCTCGAGCTGTGTGGCCTTCTTAGCCATGGGCTTGCCAAAAAGGTTTTCACCTCGTCAAGGGACATCGACCAACTTGTCCTGAACCCATGGCTCGAGGTCCGATGACTGCAGCCATGCCTGGCGTCGAGCCGTGATGCCGGCTGCCGCAACTCAGGCCGAAGCCTCGAAGCCATCATAGGCGGCGCGGGACATAAACTTTGAGCAGTCCCGAATCCCCGAGGACAAGGATTTGAATCTCTGCAAGGGCTCCCCGGAGAGACCAGCAGAGAACCCGGCCAACTCCTTGGCCAGGTCTCGCAAGTACATGCCCATGTACAGCTGGTAAGACTGGACACGGCAAGCAAGCATCGAGCCCTGGAAGCACTTTCTTCCCACACCATTGAGGTTCCGGGCCTCCCTGTCGGGGGGCACTGCAGAGTGCATCTTCAGGCTTTTCAGACGATGCATGGCCGATTCCACCACCATGGAATGGTGTGGTAGCTGCGCCTTCTGAAAGCCAGGGCTCTTCCGGAGTCGATAAATCGAATCGACTCGCTTGCTTAGAACCGGCGCCGAGGCCGGTGCCTCCCACATCCGGAAAAGGAGCCATTCCAGCATCAGAGGAACCAGGACGGTAAAGGCCTCCTTCAGAGGAGAGTCATACTGCAGGGTCTCAAGCTCTTCAGCTCGAGGCTCTTCCTCGGGGTCCGCCGGAATAGCCAACGCGGTGGCCATATCCCGGACAAACTCCGAGAACCGGGTGTCCTCCGGAGGGGGATCTACTCCGGGGCTCAGACTGCGGTGAGTCCGAGGGGACGCACAGAGTCTTGAATGTGTCGGGGTACTCCTCATCCTCTGTCTCCCAGGCGGACCCGTCCGACGAGGAGTCAGGATCCGACCCCGCGGGACCCTGGAGCACCCGCCCCGACGCCGGAGACACCAGTGTCGACGCCCTCGGTCCCGAACGGGAGGTCGAGGGAGACCGTGACCAAGGTCGACTTCGAGCCATGATGGACTCGAGTATCGGCTCGGTCTCTGGGGTCGACTTCGATGTCGATGTCCTGGTGGTCGGGGCAGATGCGCCAGACAGGCTGGCCATCAGTGCCCGCTGCTGCTCCATGAAGGCAGTCTGCTCTCCAAGGCTGTCATCCTGAGACTCAGCTCGGGAGACGCAGCAGCCACCGACTCGGGCCCCGGCGGCGGCTCTCTGGGAGGAGAGTCCTCGAGGACCACAGGGCTTACGTGTCCAGCAGACTCCGGCTCCACGCGAGGAACTTTGGCAGGCTTCTCTTGTTCCACGGGCCCGGTGCGACGGTCGGGGGTCTTAGACCTGGCCCTCGAGGAGCCAGGGACCTCTTCCGACGACACCCTCACGAGCCGCTTCTTCCTCTTGCGTTCCCGGTTGGGGGACCCCCTGTCCGAGGAGCTTCGACAGCGCTCGGGATCCGAATCCCGAGATGTCGAGGCCTCAGATGAGGTCCGGGCCCGGCCGGAGGCTGAGTCCGAGAAAAGCCTTTCTTTCTGCTGCTGGCGACTTCGCAGTGCCTTGGAAGACATCTTCCCACATGGTCCACACGTCTTAGGGTCGTGATCAGGACCGAGGCACTGATGGCAGCAGTCGTGTGTGTCGGTGAGAGACATCAACTTCTTACACCGATCACACTTTTTGAAACCGCTGGAAGCCATCGGGGAAAAAAGAGTCCCCGCGAGGTCAAAGGACCGGCCTTCCAGGGAAAAATCAAAAAAGGGCGCGAACGCCAGCCACGAAGGGCAAAAACAAAAAAAGAAGAATCGGGCTCGATACTGGTGTACCGAACCCAGCGGGAGGGGAACCAGCGTCGAACCGGGAAGAAAAAATAGCGAGAATCACCGAAAAAAATCAAACTTTTATCCGGGATGACAGGACGCACGTCCGGTGGGCTTCTCGGAAAAAGAGAGACTGAGGTAAGATGGCACCTTTAGGCTGTGGAAATGCTCCACTGGGGCTTCATCGGCGTCGATGACACCCATATGTGAGGACTGACTTCCTGCTTGGTCCTGGAGAATAGCTAAATTGCTATTTGAGCAAGCTGGCTATTCAGTGCTGCTGGATGGATATATCCGCGCAACAGAACATCCGGACAATATTTAAAGCTGTGACAGCCACCCGCTTTAATCACATTGGCCACTTTAGCTGAGTATGCCCTCTACATTGCTTAAACTCCTGAGTTGTCCAAAAAAAAAGCAGAACCTTCATCACATTTACATCAAGTACAAATGATGGAGGAAGATATTTTGACTTCTAACCTTAATTGTGTCCACTTAACTATACTAGACTCTATAAACTGCCTGTGCAAAGCTATCATAAAAACTAGGAATGTGCAATCATTTTCTGTCACTTTCATTTTGTTTCATTTAAAAACAAACATGAATTTTGTTCTTTTCTATCTTATTTCACTCCAAACCCTCCTCTAGCTGCCATTTAAACACAATTCCAATGCTGAGCCCCCCCCCCACCCTCCTTCATAAGGGCAGAAGCAATCCCCAATCACTCCTGCACTAATTTAAAAATTGTGTCACCTATTTCCCATACTTCAGAATGACGCCGACCTCGTCAGCTGGTGGCAGTTTTCATTAGTGCAGTGGTAGGACAGGAGTGAATGGGGATCATTCCTGCTCTTTTTGTATTACTATGGGTATATTGGGTGGGGGGGGGGGGAGATCTGGAAGGAAGGGCAAAGGTTTTCAGACAGCATAGGTTGTGTCTTTAGTGAACATTACTGTGAAACAGCATGCATCAAAAACAAAACATAATAATGAAACTAAGCTCCTCCCAAAAAGGACACAACATGGAACATGTTGCTCCTATTAAAAGCATACCTCTTAAATAAGAAAGTTGGATTTATTAACAGTGCTTGAAGAGATCACAGTGGTTTACAGAGAAAAATCAAATGAATTTAATTTACTCACAGGAAAATAATCCCTACTCTTCACTCCATGTGCCTGAGCAAACAGCTCATCCTTCTTGACCTCATCCTTAACTGTCCTCATCCTTCTTGACCTCTCTGCTGCTTTTGACACTGTTGACCACAACCTTCTCCTCAATACCCTGTCCTCGCTTGGTTTTAAGGGCTCTGTACTATCCTGGTTCTCCTCCTATCTCTCCCATCGCTCTTTCAGTGTTAGTTCTGGTGGCTCCTCCTCTTCTGCTATCCCACTCCCAGTTGGTGTACCCCAAGGATCTGTCTTGGGTCTGCTCCTTTTCTCTTTCTATACCCAGTCCCTTGGTGCACTCATCTCTTCCCATGGCTTTCAGTACCATCTTTATGCCGATGACTCCCAGATGTACTTCTCTACGCCAATGTTCCCTCTAATTTTCTGTAGGCTGTGCGCGCATAAAATATCAGCTGTGTGCAGCTTTTGAAGGAAGGTTAAATTTTTGTGCGCCACATAACACTCAGAGTTATATACTTTAAAATTTGACTACACGTCAGAATACAGTATGTACACTACATTGATTTTAATCAAATTAAATGAAAATAGATGATTACTAAATGAAGCGGGAAATTTCTAGTAATTACAATCATAACTTTTAAATTTTAAAACGTCTGTGTTTTGTATCAGAATCAGAGCTGTAATTTTTGTGCGCTCTGTTGTAAAGTATGTGCGCTCGCTCGGCGAGGTGTGTGCGCGCGCACACGCGCACAGCTTAGAGGGAACAGTGCTCTACGCCTGAAATCTCTCTGGCAATCCAGACCCAGATCTCTACTTGCCTTTCTGACATTGCTGCTTGGATGTCTCACCGTCGCTTGAAATTGAACATGGCCAAGAATGAACTTCTTATCTTTCCCCCTAAAACCTCCTCTCCTCTTCCTCCTTTCTCAGTCTCTGTGGATAATTCTCTATTCCTTCTAGTTTCCTCGGCTCGCAATCTTGGGGTTGTCTTTGATTCCTCTCTCTCATTCTCCACACACATTCAATCTGATAGCTAAGACCTGCCGTTTCTTTATAACAAACAAAATCTGCCCATTCCTTTCTGAACACACTACTAAGACGCTTATCCACTCCTTAATCACCTCCCGTCTTGACTACTGTAACCTACTCCTTGCTGGTCTCCCTTTAAATCATCTCTCTCCCCTTCATAAGAACATAAGATATGCCATACTGGGTCAGACCAAGGTCCATCAAGCCCAGTATTCTGTTTCCAACAGTGGCCAATCTAGGTCATACGTACCTAGCAGTTTCCCCAAGGGACACAGGTTCCACAATGCTTGTATTGGTTCAAGCATTGACATCCTGGGTCCCTTCTTAATAATGGTTTATGGACCTTTCCTCCAGGAACTTGTCCAAACCTTTTTTAAACCCAGTTACACTAACAGCCTTTACTACATCCTCCGGTAACAAATTCCAGAGTTTGATTACACGTTGAGTGAAAAAATATTTTCTTTTATTAGTCTTAAATAGTTTACCCTGTAGCTTCATTGCATGTCCCCTAGTCTTTCTATATTCTGATAAGGTAAACAATCGATCTACGTTTACCCGTTCCACTCCGTTCATTAATTTATAGACTTCTATCATATCTCCCCTCAGCCGTCTCTTTTCCAGGTTAAAGAGCCCCAACCTTTTTAGCCTTTCTTCATAGGAGTATCCTTTACCATTTTGGTGGCTCTTCTCTGAACCTTTTTTAAAATCGCTATATCCTTTTTAAGATACGGCAACCAGAATTGCACACAATATTCAAGGTGCGGTCTCACCATGGAACGATATAGAGGCATTATAATATCTTTTGTTTTATTTTCCATTCCTTTCCTTATCATACCTAGCATTCTATTTGCTCTCTTGGCCGCCGCTGCACACTGGGCCAAGGGTTTTAACATGGTATCCACAATGACACTTAAATCTTTTTCCTGGGTGGTGGTTCCTAATGTGGAAACTTGCATCGTGTAACCATAGTTTGGGTTGTTCTTCCCTAGGTGCATAACCTTGCACTTGTCCACATTAAATTTCATCTGCCATTTTGATGCCCAGTCTTCCAATTTATCAAGATCCTCTTGCAATTTTCCACAATCCTCTTGGGTTTTAACAACTTTAAATAGTTTTGTGTCATCTGCAAATTTGATAACCTCACTCGTCATTCTACTTTCCAGGTCATTTATGAATATGTCAAAAAGCAGCGGACCCAGCACAGATCCCTGGCGTACACCACTATTCACCTTTCTCCATTGGGAAAATTGGCCATTTAGCCCTACCCTTCAATCTGTTCAACATTCTGCTGTGTGGTCTGCTTGGTAACAGCCTTCCCCAGGCGATTGTGGTCGTGGGAAATGAAAAACTGAGGTATGCTGCAGGTAGGACAGTGCCCTCTTACAATCCAGAGTATGGAGCATAGTCGCCGCCTTGTCAGTATGGGCTGGGGAAAGAAGTCAGGAAGCACCGCCTCTTGGATACTAGCCTCGTAAGGAATTTTGGGTGGGTGCGCAGCACGACCCTGTTCTTGTAGAACCTGGTGTAGGGTGGCTTGGTCACCAAGGCCTGAAGCTCACCGACTCAGTGGGCAAAAGTGAGTGTCACCAGAAGTCGACCTTCCAGGAAAGGTAATACAAATGGCAGATAGCCAGAGGTTCAAAAGGCGGCTTGGTAAGCTACGTCAGAACCACGTTGAGGTCCCATTCTGAAGGGGGCGGGCAGATGGGAGGCTTAGAAAACAGGAGGCCCTTCATAAATTGAGTATTGAGGGGGTGTGCAGAAAGAGGTTTGCCCTATATGGAATGATGGTGTGTCGAGAGCGCTCTTAAGTGTACACTCTGATAGAATTGGACTTGAATCCGGTTTGCAAAAGGTGAAGCAAGTACTGCAGCACTGTGTGCACTTGGCAAGAGAACAGGTCAACCCATTGCTCTACACACCACACTAAGAATATGCGCCACTTGAAGGCATAGGGCCGTCTCGTGGAGTTTTTATGAGAGGCCAGGAGGACTTCCTCCAGTTCCCTTGGGAGGCTGAAGCGAGCTAAGGCTACCCGTTCAGCAGCCATGCTGTTTAACTCAGGGACCCCAGGATGGGGTGAAGAAGGGAGCCCTCCTCCTCGGTCAGTAGCCCCAGGGTGTTCCCCAGAGGGACTGGGAGCTCCGTGGAGAGGCGGAGCAACAGGGGAAACCAAGGTTGCCTAGGCCACCAAGGTTGCCTGGGCCACCACGGGGCCACCAGTATCATAGAAGCAATGTCCCACTGGACCTTGAAAAGGGTTCGGGCAATCAGTGGCGTGGGAGGGAAGGCATACTGGAGGCCTTCCGACGACGAGATGAGGAAGGCGCCCACCACTACCCTGGATGGATGCGGCTGGGGACAGCAGAAGTGGGGCAGCTAAGCATTGGTCGGGCTGGCAAGGAGGTCCAGACCTAAGGTTCCCCAGAGTCGGAAGAGCCCCTGTGCCACCCTAGCGTCTAGTTGCCATTCGTGCAGCTGGAGGACCCTGCTCAGCCTGTCCGCTAGAACATTGTCCTCGCCCAGAAGGTATACCGCCCTGAGGAGCACTCCCTCAGGGCATCAAGGAGTTTCTCCTGGACCCATTTCTTGAGGTCAGATGCCTGGAGTCAGGTGTGGTATCGAGTGCCAGTGCCTGCAGTGGCGACCGATCGCGTACGAGCAGAGGGCTACTGCCTCTCGGCAGAAGCTGTGAGACCCCGTGCCACCCTGCCTGTTCGGGTATAACATCGCGACTTGGTTGTCCATTTGAACTAGCACAGACTAGTTCCGCAGGCGGTGATGGAAGGCCTTGATTGCCAGAAAAATGGCCCAGAGCTCCAGCAGGTTGATCTGCTGCTTGCTCTCCACTAGGAACCAGTTGCCCTGTGTGCAGAGTTCCTCACAATGGACACCCCAACCCAATAGGAAAGCGTCCATGGTGAGGACCTTCTGGGGATTTGGGGACTGGAAGGGCATGCCCTCCTGCAGGTGCTGTGTGGTCTGTCACCATTCAAGTGATTCCGCTAGCTGGTGGGATACTAAAACTTTGTCCCAGAGCTTACCTGTGGCTTGTGTCCACTAAGAGCGGAGACACCACTGAGTCGCCAGTATGTGGGGGCAGGCATTGGGAATCAGATGGACAGTGGATGCCATGTGGCCCAGTAGGCGGAGCATGGACTGCGCCGACACTACGTGATGGCGTTGCACCTTGGTGGCCAGATCCCTGAGGCAACCTGCCCTGTCCAAGGGAAGAAAGGTCTTAGCCTGAAGAGTGTCCAGTCAAGCCCCTATGAACTCCAAGTCCTGCGTTGGAGTGAGGTAAGACTTGGGGTGCTTTATCACAAACCCCAGATGCTGCAGAATCTTGATGGTGCAGGCCGTGACCTGTTGCAGCTCAGTGGCTGTGTCCCCCTTTACGAGTCAATTGCCCAGATATGGGAAGACGAAGGCCCCTTGGAGGCAGGCGGCCACCACTGCCAGGCATTTGGTGAAGACTCTTGGGGGGTAGAACCCTGTACTGGTAGTGGTTGCCCCCGACCATGAACTTTAAGTACCGCCTGTGTCTGGGATGAATAAGGATGTGGGTGTAAACATCCTTTAGGTCCAAGGAACATAGTCAATCTCCCTGCTGGAGGTAGAGCAGCAATGTTCCAAGGGAGAGCATCTTGAACTTCTCCCGCAACAGGAACTTATTCAGGTTTCAGAAGTCCAGAATGGGCCTCAGGCCCTCCGTTCTTTTTGAGACCAGAAATTATTGGGAGTAGAACCCTTTGCCCCTGAGGTGGTCAGGTACTGGCTCCATGGCTCTGTCCCTGAGGAGGCCTGCAAGTTCCTGCAGTAGTAGGGCCTGATGCATGGGGGTCTGAGGGAGCTCTCCTGGAAAGAAAGGGGGACACATCTGGTCCAAGCGAAGGAGGTAGCCTTCTCTGACCACCTGGAGTGCTCAGATGTCAGTGGTTATGGCAGGTCACAATGGGCGAAATGAATCAGACGCCCCCTGTTGGCAGCTGCTCCCCCACGGGAGGAGAGGCTATGCTCAGGAGTCAAAACCCTGACCCAGCCTGGGCAAGGGCCAGGGTCTGGGGCTTGGAGCCCTTAGGCTTGCAAAAGCCTTGGCCCACTCCCTTTCCCTAGTGATCCTGTTGTGGGGTCTGGGGGCCTGGTATTGGGAGTAGCCTCGATAAGGTTGGTCTTTTCTCTCAAAAGGAGGCCTCTTTCCTGATGGTTTCTTCTTGGGAAGGGTGGAGGTCTTCCTGGAGAGCCGAGTCCTCATTAGGAACTCTGTCTCTATCTCCAACACCTTTTTCTCCATCGTTTGCCGAAGAGTTTTTCCCCATGGCAGGGGACATCAAAGAGTTTCTCCTGGACTCACTGCTCAAGGTCTGATGCCTGGAGCTAGGCCTGGTGTTGAGTGCTGATGCCTGCAGTGGCCACCCTCGCGTTGGACTCAAAGCAGTCGAAGGTGGCCTGAGACATGTAGTTCGAACACTCCCCAACGCACTTTGTGAGGGTTTGGAATCGCTGGAGGTGATCTCCACTAAGATCTGCTGAGAAACCTGCGAGTTCCGAGATACAATCAGATATATAGCTGGTAGGCTTGGATTCCGCAACCCAGCACCGAGCCCTGGTAGCATTTGTGTCCAAGGGCGTCAAGGGAGTGGGACTCCCTGCCCGGGGGTACGGTGGAGTAAGTCTTCAAGGCTTTTCTACCAGTGCATGGGAGTTGCGCTTTCCGGAAGCTGGGGCCCCACTGGACCCAGTGCATGGTGTTGAGGAGTCGGCTAACTATTGGTACTGACGCCGGTGTCTCCAACATTTGAAGGAGCCACCGCCTGGGGATGACGGGGACTGTAAAGGCCTCCTTAGGTGGAGCCTCATACTGGAGGATTTCAAGCTCCTCCATGCGAGGGTCCTCCTCTGACTACCTGGTGAGAGAAGGCATTTGTCATGTCTCGAACAAACTTGTGGAACGATGTGTATTTGGGCAGGGACCAGTGCCGTGACGCCAGAGACGGATCCGATGGGAGATTTCGGTGTTTACACGTCACCGGGGATGCCTTGTCCTCGGACTCCCAGTCTGAGTAATCGGTCGAGGACTCTGGGACCAATGGCACCTGGGTGCAGGGGTCAGGTTGGGTCCTCGGTGACCCCCGGCAGCTGCTTTGCCAGAGCCACAGGCGCTCAGTAGGGAGGATCTCGCTCCTGAGGACTGGGATCAAGACCCTCACTGAGGATCAGCTTGAGGCTCCAGGATATCGAGGATCATTTTGGCGGCCCAGGAAGTCCGAGATTGAGGTCCCTGTGGTCTCAGTGCGAGCACCGGCAGGGCCGGCATCAACACCTGCTGCAAGGCAAGGGAGGCAGTGACACTGCGTTCTAACACCTTCATCCTGGCTTCCCACTCAGGAGTTGCAGCCTTCGACATGGATACTGGGATGACCAGATACGGCGAGGAGAAGGGGTCCTCGATGGGACAGGCCTCTGTGTCTGTTCTGGGAACCTTTGCCAGTTGATCCCTCTCAGACTCCTCAGATACCCTCCGTGGGCTGTGGGAAATGGCATGGGACTTGCCTTGTGTGTCTGAGTCCCAGGATGAGGTTCTCAAGGATTTCTTCTTCTTGCACTCCCGCTCTGGGAAACCCTTGTCGGAGTGTCCACAGACCTGATCAGGCGCCGCGGGGGCTTTACATGACTCCAAGGATCCCCGAGGGGATTAGAGCGCGAGACTACCAGGGATACTGGGGCAGAATCTGGACCTGTGGAAGATGTCGTCTTGATTTTGCTGATGACGCTTGATGGCCTTCACAGACATCTTTCTGCATAGGATGCAGACTTCTGGGTCATGGTCGGCACCTAGACACCTGAGGCAGCAGTCATGTATACCGGTGAGGGACATGTTCTTTGCACACTGATCACACTTTTTAACCCACTGGGCATTGGGGCAAAAAGGATTCCTGCAAGGTCGAATATCCTTGATGCAGCCAGCTGATAGAAAAAGGAGCGAAACCGCAATGGAAGAAAACAAAAAAACAGATCTGAGATTCTATGCCAGGGCCACTGAGCTTGGAGGCAGGAAAGGGACCGGTGCTAACCGAAGAAAGAAAGGCAGTTTTATGCACCAAAAAAATCAACTTTTTCTGAGGAAAAAAAAAGACGGATGTCTTTTGAGCTCCGCAGAAAAAAGGAGACTGAGTAAGATGGCACCCTTGGGCAGGAAGCAGATCATGCATGCATGGTGGCATTTCCCCAAATGCTTTCTTTGAAAGCTGGGGAGATGCTTCCACAGTGCTCCATCGATGCTGACGTCACCCATATCAGAGGACTGACTTCCTACTTGTTCCTGGAGAACCAGCAAAGACCAGAAAGGAATTATTCCCCTTGCTCCACATCCAATAATATATTCAAGACTCTATCCAACATCTCCTCCTAACAGGGCTGGCCCCAGAGATGGTTTAAGGTGTTGACATCCTAGGCAAACCTTAAGTTTTATGTCGCCCAGTTGTCAAAATCTATTGTTTAGCTTTGAATACCCTGCTCCTTGTCTCCCACCCCCAAAAAGAAGTTGCCACCCTAAGTGATCACTTAGTTTGCCTAATGGTTGACCAACTCTACCTCCTAAAGCCTTACTGTCAACAATAAGGCATTTCTGCTTACACCACAAAAGGTTTAGCTCCTAGACAGAAATTATATACCGAGTTACCTGATGAGCTAGAGCGGCTTCCCATACTGCTCACTTCTCTGTCACAGCTGCCATTTTCCAACTGATCCAATTTCTTTCGAGCTGTAGGAAACAAACGTCAAAAGATAAGCATTAATGAGCAAAAAGCATACTTGTGAAATGCAGCTAACATTAAATAAGTTATACGTATTTCTATAATAAAACAAAAGGCAAATTTTGTCTTGGTTATCTTTTTTAATAACTATCCCTAATGCACAGTGATCCCTGATCACCAACACTTGGTGCATGATAACGCTGTTATTGTGCATTATCTGCCATAAAGCACAGAAAATAAAATGGACTTTGCGACAGATAACATGCGATAACGGTGTTATCACATGCTAAGCATTAGTACATAGAAGCCTGTGAGAAATTTGCTGCTGTTCACAGTATAGACCAACAGCTTGAGAGGCAATTGAAAAGGAAGAGGGCTATGGGGTAGAGAAAGACAAAGAAAGGGGACAAGTCTTTGAAGATGAGAGACAGTACAAAAGCGGGAGGTGAAAGGGGAAATAGAATAAGATGGAAAAAGGGGATTGGAGGAGGAGAGGGGATGAATGATACGAAAGGAGCTGGGGCTGATTAGGGGATGAGAGAGAAGAAAGTAGATGAGGCTGGGGATGAATTCAGAGGGAGAAAATGGGGGACAACAAGATAGGTTTAAGATGGGGAAATAGGAGGCTGGGGGAGGAATGAGACAGAGGTGGATAATGGGAGGACTGTGGAGGCAAGAGTAGGAAATGGAAAGTTAGTGAGTGATGAAAGGCGAAAAGAGGGCGACTAAAGACCAGAAGGCAGAGACAAGGAGGAATGAAATCTAGCTATAGCTCAGGTAAAGCAGGTGTTCTCCGGGAACAACAGGAATCAGTCCTCACATATGGGTGATGCTGATGCCATCGGAGCCCTCGAGGAGCATTTCCCCTTCTTTCAAAGAAATCCTTTAGGAATGCTACCACGCATGCGTGATCCCCTTCCCACCCAAGGGTGCCATCTTGCTCAGTGAGATGACATAGCTAAGACGGCAGTAAAAATAAGGTAATATATAGAGGCAACTCCTAGGGGAGGAGGGAGGGAGGGTTGTAAGCACTGATTCCTGCTGTTCCCAGAGAACACCTATTACAGGTGAGTAACTACACTTTCTCCAGGAACAAGCAGGAAGTCAGTGCTCACATATGGGACTCCCTAGCTCCAGACTGCCGAGGACCGAACCAGGACAGCACCAACAACGACCAATTGGATAGCCGTGAGTTGAGGAAGATGAGTCCCTAGCTGAGAGACACTATCACTCCAGTAGCTTGAACACAGAAGGGTCGGAGGGCAGGAATTGCCTACACCCCAGAATATTACAGAGTACTGCCTGACCAAAGGCACTGTCCCTGCGGGACTCACTCTCTAGGCAGTAGTGAGCTGCAAACGTATGAATCGAAGACCATGTGGCGGCCTTGCAGATCTCAGTCACCAGCACAAGCGGAGGTTGGCCAACGATGTGGTCATTGCCCTCACGCGATGCGCTGTGATCCGATGTTGAAGGAAGATGCCCACTCGCTCATAGGTGAGGGCAATACAGTCCGCCATCCAAGCGACGAAGTTCACTTCGACACGGGGAGCCCCAGTCTGCTGGGGTCATAAGACAAGAAAAGCTGAGGAGTTTTCCGATGGGCCTGAGTCCACTGTAAGTAGAAGGACAGGTTCCATCTGCAATCTAGCGTATGAAAGATCAACTCCTCTGTGCCGGCGTGAGGCCGTGAAAAGAAGGTGGGGAGGACTAGCACTTGGTTGAGGTGAAAAGGAGGGAGGAATTTGGGGTATGTGTGGATCACCACCCTGTTCTTATAGAACCTCGTGTATAGCAGGTCTGCCACCAGGGCCTGAGGTTTGCTCATTCTCTGAGCGGACATAAGGGCCAGCAAGGCAATCACTTTCCATGATAGGTACCTTAGGTGGCAAGTGGCAAGGGGCTCAAAAGGCAGCCTAGTGAGATGGAAGAGCACCACGTTGAGGTCCCATTCCACCGCCGGAGGACGGAGAGGGGGCTTGGATAGCAAGAGGCCCCAGAGGAACCTGGAGATCAGGGGCTGGCTGGAGAGTGGTTTCTCCTCAATGGGGGAGTGGTGTGCGGTTATGGTACCAAGTTAAATTTCAGCCCTGTGCGCAATAAGTGCAGCAGGTACCAGAGGACGAGCTGCACATGGCAGGAGAAGGGATTCTCCTCTCATTCCGCACACCAGATGGAGAACCTCCTCCACTTAAAGGCGTATGCCCTTCTGGTGGAGGGCTTCCAGGAGGCCAGCAGGATTTCCTAGACTTCCACTGGAAGACTAAAAGGGGCCAAGGTTACCCTTTCAGCAGCCATGCTGTTAGCATCAGGGTGCAAGACTGGGAGTGCCGCCGACAAGGAGAGCAGTAGGGGAAACCAGGGTTGCCTGGGCCACCTGGGGGCGATCGGTATTACTGACGCTTTGTCAATCTAAACTTTGGCTACCAGGAGGTCGGAGAGAACGCATAAAGTAGGCCCTTGGCCCATGGGACTAGGAAGGCATCCGCTGCCATTCTCTCCAGATGCAGCTGAAGGGAGAAGTGGGTCAACTGCGCGTTGTCCGGAGAGGTGAAGAGGTCTATCACGGGCCTGCCCCAGAGGTTGAAGAGCTGTCTCATTACCCTGGGGTGCAAGCGCCACTCGTGTGGCCACAGAACTCTGCTCAGCCTGCCTGCTAGGCAATTGTCCTGGCCTGGGAGGTATACCGCTCGCAGCAGCATGCTGTGGTGTGCTGCAAAGGAGAGAAGGGCTACCGCATCCCGACAGAGGGCGTACGAGCCTGTGCCACCTGGCTGTCCGACTTGATCAATACTGGCAGATGCAGTAGGCGGTTGCGGAACGCTCGTAGGGCAAAAAAGATTGCCCAAAATTTCAGGAGATTGATCTATAGGAGGGACTCCTCCGGAGACCAACTGCCTTGTGTGCATAGGCCATCACAGTGCACTCCCCAACCCAGGAGAGTGGTGTCTGTGGTCAGGGTTGCTTGTGGTGCGGGTGCCTGAAAAGGCATTCCCGCCCGTAGGCGATGCAAGTTCTGCCACCAGTTTAGTGAGGCTGCCAGTCGACTGGTGACCTTGACCCTGTCCCTCAGCCTGCCTATGGTCCACTGTAAGCACAGACACCATTGGGCCATCCATAAATGCAGGCGGGCCAAGGGGGTGACGTGGACTGTCGAGGCCATGTGGCACAGGAGACAGAGGAGGCGGCACGCTGGGACTATCCTGCGGCACTGCACCTCCCCTGCCAGCTGCTGGAGGTGTGTTACCATTTCTCTTGGGAGGAATGCTCTTGCCTGTAACGTGTACAGGTGTGCCCTATAAACTCTAAGCCTTGAGCTGGGGAGAGATGGGATTTGAGGTAGTTGATGACAAACCCCAGATGCTGCAGGAGGCAGACTGGCCCGGCCTGTGGCCTGGCTGGCCTCGATGGCTGTAGTGCCTCTGATGAGCCAGTCATCCAGATAGGGGAAGGCGAAGGCCCCTTGTAGGCACAGATAGGTGGCCACTACTACCAGACACTTTGTGAAAACCCTTGGTAATTAGGCCAGGTACTGATAGTGCTCTTCTCCTACCACCAATCTTAGATACTGTCTGTCGGAGGGGTGGATCAGGATGTGGGTGTACGCATCCTTCAGATCCAAGCAGCAGAGCCAATCTCCCTGGTGGAGGTAGGGCAGCAGTGTCCAAAGGGAGAGCATCTTGAACTTCTTCCTCACCAGAAACTTACTCAGGTTTTGCAGGTCTAATAGGGGCCTGAGACCCCCAGTTCTTTTGGGGACAAGGAAGTACCTGGAGTATAAGCTCTTTCCCCATAGATATTTGGGTACAGGCTCCACTGTCCTGTCCTTGAGCAGGCCTGTGAGCTCTGAGAGGAGCAAGGTCTGGTGAAGGAGAGGCCGTACCAGCTCTCCTGGGAAGAACCCTGGGGGTGTTTGCTGGAAGTGGAGGAGATAACCCTCCCTTACCGTGGTGACCCTGGCCCCACTGTGGGTAAAGAGTGCCAGGCGGCCCCCTGTAAGCTGGGAAGGGCCTCCCAGGGGAAAGAAGGCCCTGCCCGGGGAGTCAAAATCTCCCCCCAGGTTGGATAGGAGCTGGGGCCTGGGGCTTCTGAGCCTTCACTTTCTTGGCCCATGGCCCTGACTTTTGGGCCGAGGGCCTTGTTGTTGCTGTCCCGAGAAGAGCTGGTAGTGACCCTGATGAAAGGACTTTTTTTTTTTCCTCAGGAACGAGGGTCTTTTCCCTAATGGTTTCTTCCGGGGGGAGTGCTGAGATCTTCCTCGAGAGCCTCTGCCTGGTCACAACCTTGGCTTCAATCTCGGCTGCCTTGTCGGCCATGGGCCGGGGACATCAAGCAATTTCTCATGTACCCACTACTGCTCAAGGTCGGAGGTCTGCAGCCAGGCTTGGCGTTGGGTGCTGCCAGCTACTGCCACCCGGGCTTCCGATTCAAAGCCGTCGTAAGCAGCACGGGACAGGATTTTCAAGCAGTCCTGGATCCTGGCTGTCAGGGTTTGGAACCTCTGAAGAGGTTCCCCAGGAAGGCCTGCTGAGAAACCTGCCAGTTCCTGGATGAGGCCCTTGAGGTACATAGCTATGTACAATTCATAGGCCTGTATCTGGCAGCCAAGCATGGAGCCCTGAAAGCACTTGCGCACAAGGGTATCAAGGGCTTGGGCCTCTCTGCCCGGAGGGAAGGAGAAATAATTCTTCTGGCTTTTAAGCTTCTGCATAGATGAATCCACAACCATGGAGTTATGCGGGAGCTGAGCGTTTTGGAAGCAAGATGGCATCAAAGCGTTGGCTGACTACTGGCACCAAGGCCAGGGTCTCCCACATTCGGAGGAGCAACCGCTCGAGGATAAGTTGCACCGGTACCATTGAGAGTCTCCTTTGGCAGAGACTCAAACTGGATGATCTCCAATTCTTAGTACGCGGGTCCTCCTCTGATTCGGTCGAACAGACAGGGCCCGGTCTATATCCCGGACGAAGTAGTGGAAGGCTATATCCACCAAGGCTTTGTCATCGGTCTCTCACTCGGAGCCGGAGGGCATCGAGGACTCCGAGACTCAGGATTCCCGTGCCTTGAGACTGGCTCCGGGGAACCGGGTTTCCCTGGAGGATCTCAGGTCTGACTCCTTGAAACTGGCCGGGGAGGACCAGACACAAGAGGATCGGGATTGGGACCTCGATCAGTGCTGAGGGCTCAACCGAGGCCGATGGTACTCGGTGCCTGGCTCGACGCCCGGAGTTTCCCCCACAGTCAGGAGCCCCATTGTTGGGGCAAATGATGCGGACGAGCTGGACATCATTGCCTGCTGCAGGGCCAGGATAGCAGAGATATTCTGCTCCACGGCCGCCATTCTGGTTTTGAGGCCAGAAAGCTCCACAGCTTTCAGCGTGGGCACCGAGGTTTTCATGTGGTGCCTTTACACCAAAGCGGAAGTAAGGATGTGCTTGAAAACTACAGGCTGGTTAGTTTAACTTAGGTGGTGAGTAAACTATTGAAAACACTGCTGAAAGAGAAAATAGTAAGGTTTCTGGAGTCCAGTGGATTACAAGATCTGAGGCAGCATGGATTCACCAGAGGCAGGTCTTGTCAGACAAATCTGATTGATTTCTTTGATTGGGTGACCAGGGAGTTGGACAGAGGGAGAGCCCTAGATGTGGTGTATTTAGATTTCAGTAAAGCCTTTGACACAGTTCCTCACAGGCGACTTATAAACAAACAGAGCACCCTAGGGATGGATCCTAATATTACTGCTTGGGTTAGAAAATGGTTGAGTGGGAGGCGACAAAGAGTACAGGTAAATGGAGCTCACTCTGAGGAAAGGAAGTTACCAGTGGTGTGCCCTAGGGATCTGTCCTTGGTCCGATTCTTTTCAACATCTTTGTTAGTGATATAGCAGAAGGGCTGTCAGGTAAGGTTTGCCTCTTTGCGGATGATACCAAAATCTGCAATAGACACCCAGGAAGGTGTAGATAACATGAGGAGGGATCTGGCTAAGCTTGAAGAATGGTCTAGAATTTGGCAGCTGGGATTTAATGTTAAAAAATGTAAGGTCATGCATTTGGGCTGCAGCAATCCAAGGGAGCGATATAGTATAGGGGGTGAAGTACTTTTGTCCACTAAAGAAGAGCGGGACCTCGGCGTGGTTGTATCTGATGATCTTAAAGTAACTAAAGAGGCAGAAAAGGCGACAGCAAAAACTAGAAGAATGCTTGGTCGCATACGGAGAGGAATGGCTAGCAGAAAAAAGGAGGTGATAGTGCCTCTGTATAAGTCTTTGGTGCGACCTCATTTGGAGTATTGTATGCAATTCTGGAGACTGCACCTTCAAAGGTATATAAACAGGATGGAGTCGGTACAGAGGGTGGCTACTAAAATGGCTAGTGGTCTTCATTATAAAGCATATGAGGACAGACTTAAGGATCTTAATATGTACACCTTAGAGGAAAAGCGGGATAGAGGTGATATAATTGAGACATTTAAATATCTCCGTGGCATAAATGCAGATGGGGAGAGCCTCTTTCAATTGAAAGCAAGTTCTGCTATAAGGGGACATGGGATGAGGGTGAAAGGGGATAGATTCAGGAGTGATATGTGGAAATATTTCTTTACAGAAATAGTGGTGGTTCCATGAAATAGTCTCCCAATGGAGGTGGTAGAGATGAGGACAATATCTGAATTCAAAAAAGCATGGGACACACACAGAGGATCTCTAAAGGAAAAAAGAGGACTGTTGTAGTTGTTGATATGGAAGGACAGACTAGATAGGCCATGTGGTCTTTTTCTGTCATCATTTTTCTATGTTTCTATTGATGGTATTATAAAGCGCTCTGTTATCCCATTACAGAAAGTTTAATAAACCATAAACCACTGGTTTATTCCAGAGGAGGAGGAGTCTGGTGTGGTGGACCCAGACTGACATCATGCTGCAGGAATGGGCTTGGAGCACCCTCTATAGATTCTCTTGATATCAGATGCCAGCCTGTCTGGTTGGGATGCTCACTGTCGGAGGCAGAGTGTGCAGGGTATGTGGTCATCCGAGGCGGCAGAGTGGTTGATCAAACCTCTGGAAACCAGGGCTATTTGATTGGTGATGCTGCAATTTTAGTATCTGGTACAGGGGAAGGCAGCACAGGTGCTTTCAGACAATGTGACGGCAGTCGCATGGATCAACAAGCAGGGAGGGACACGTAGCTCTAAGGTAGCCACAGAAATGTGGCTGCTGCTCCCTGGGAAGAGAGGAATCTTCAAAATGTTGTTGACGACTCTCATATGAGGCAGAGACAATGTCGAGGATGACTTTCTCAGTCAATATATTCTGGATTCGGGAATGTGGAAGCTGAGCGCCACAGCATATTAGCAGATGGTCTATTGATGGGGGTGTGCCAGCTGTGAACCTCATGGTGACTCACTAGAATGACAGGGCAGACACGTTTTTCAGCTGGTGCCAAGCTCTGCCAACCAACGGGATCGATACTCTGGTCCAAAGTTGGCTGACTAGGAGTCTTTTTTACATTTTTCCCTGTTGCCTCTCATCAGGAGCATGATCCAGTGGATAGAGGAACATCCTTTTCTAGTCATTCTGGTGGCACTGGGTTGGCTGCAGCAGCTCTGGTATGCAGACCTTCATTATCTGCTGGTGGACGAGCCCCTCCTGCTTCCATGGGGAAGAGGTCTTCTGCAACAGTAACCTGTATTCATGGCCGATTGTGATCAGTTTTTGGTTAGGGCCTGGTCACTGAAAGATGGCAGCTTCACAGGAAAATATATTCCAAGTTGGTAATCTCCACTTTGCTCAATTCTCACCTCACGTCCACCTCTCTGATGTAAATGGCATGCCCAATGGTTGTATGAGTCGTGGTGCAGTGGCTGGAGCCTGCCTTGTGGACAGCGGATGTCCCATCGATTCTGGCCTTTCTCAAGAGGGTCTAAAGAGAGGCTTGGGGGTTTAGGTAGCAGCCTTGTTTTATTTTCAAAGACGAGAACAGGCAGCTCCTTTGGTGCTTTCTCAGGGGGTTAAGCACTTGCATCTCCCATCTGTCCAGAGATGCCATTGTGGGATCTTATTCTGCTTCTGCAATTCTTGGCAAGTCCACCCTTTGAGTCACTGAAATGGGCCACCTTATACTGCCTTCAAGGTCAGGTTTTTCTTCTTGTGGAGATCTGTTTGGCATGCTGTATTTCGGAACTTGTCAGACGGCTGCCTGAGTGAGAATGTTCACAGTCTTGGCAAGTGCATATGTCAATATGATTTGCAAGGGATTGTGGTCAGTGCAGTCCATTCACACCAGACACAGCTGCTCACAATAATTAGTTGTGCTTGATGGTAAAGCCAATAAGATATTTATTTATGGGGTTATTTTCTCCCAACACAGATATGCTTGGTAGCACATAAATCAGGTTACTTGCTTTCAGTGTTAAACTTGGAAAAACAAAATCAGGAAAACAACATTTGAACTTGTCAGACAATCAAAGCAAAAGAATAAAGACCTGGTTGGTAACAAATTGGTCTTTTCTGTAGGCTTTAGCTAATATTTTCTTAGCTGTGTATCAAACAACAAACAAAGTCCACAAAGAAAGGAAAAACTGTTCTTTTCAGGTTAACTTCTTATATCTTCCCACATAGATTCAGAAGTGATTCCCTCAGAGCTCACAAGCAATTAGGTAAGGCTCAATTGCTAGCAGTTATCTGCAGTTATCCAGCTGAAACCCCTTAGCTGGCTTGCTTTCTACTGAGCTAGCTCAAAATCCTATTCAGGAGCTTTTCTGAATAGATTAAAGAACAAGTTTGTATTTCTTTGTGATGGTTGTTGTATTTTATAACAGAAAATCACCAAAGGAGTTTAGACAGAGAGCAATCCATGTAAACACATCTTTCATCTGCTATCTCTCCCTCTTCTTCAACAATCATGGGTTCAATATCATGGATTGGCACAGATGAATTTCTCAATGGAGCACTTTCAAGAGAATACTTGTTTCCCTGCTGTCTTTCAAGGTTATAGCTAGGGCATAGATCAGTGTTCATACCTGAGCTTCCATTGCTGTAGAGTTCCTCTCTATATAGCCTGGCCAGTATGTAGTCCAGTTATTTTTTATTTTATTTTTATTTATTTAACGTTCTTATATACCGCACTTTTATCATCAGCGCGGTTTACAGTAAACATAAAATACTCACCGATAGCAACAGGCTGTCGTGAGTTTACATATAACAGGAAATCTAATTGGATACAACATAGGGGAGAACTTTGTACATATAAGTTATATAACTATATACAATTGTATTCTTCTTGTTGTACAGGGAGTGATAGATCGTTACATTGGATTGTAATGTGGTGTTGGCTATGTTGGAGTGGGGTATTGAGAGAAGTATGCAAGGAACAGGTGGTGTTTTATGGCTTTTCTAAATTGTTTTAGGTCTTTGATATCTCTTATGGTGGGTGGAAGATCATTCCAACATTTGGGAGCGAAGTAAACGAATGCTCTTGCAGTTGTTGAGTGTGAACATTTTGTAAAGTCCGTCGGGATGATTAGAGTATTAGCTGCGACTGATCTTCTAGATCTGGTGTGGGGGGTGTGAGTGATGAGAGTGGAGATTGCTAGGGGAGCTAAGTTGTTAATGGCTTTGAATGTGATGAGTAGTGCTTTATATGTAGTCCTACAGGATATTGGGAGCCAGTGTAATTCCTTTAAGATGGGAGTTATGTGATCGTTCCTTGATGCACCGTTGAGGATGCGGGCAGCAGCGTTCATTGCTAATTGTAGCGTGTTTAGAGTGCTTTTTGGGAGGCCATGTAGAACTATGTTTGCATAGTCAAAGTGTGGAATGACTATGGCTTGGAAGATGGTTCGGAAGTTGTCAGGGTCGAGCATGTTTTTGAGGTTTCGGAGGGTTCTGATCTTGAAGTAGATGGATTTCACTGTTCGGTTTATGTGTTCTTTGAAGTCCAGTCGGTGATCAAGGGTTACGCCTAGGTATTTTACTGTGGATTTGATTGGAAGCTCTGCGTCCCGTACTTTTAGAGCAGTCGGGGGTGAGAATTCTTTATTCTTCGTGATGATTAGGGCTTCTGTTTTTTGAAATTTATTCTCATATTCTGTGTGAGGAGCCAGTCTGTAATTGCATCAAAACACTCTATTAGTACTGTGTAATCAGGCCGAGTAATGTTGATTGGTATGAAAATCAGCACGTCATCTGCATAGATTAGGGAGGATACTCCAGTTCCTATGTCCAGCCTTCCAATCCAGATCCCTGGACACTGGATCTCTCTTTACATACCTTCTGGCACGGGTCTTAGGGTCCCTTCCACGTGCAGCCGTCTCCCTCACAGGTACCGTCTGGAGATTCCTAGCTCTGCAGCACCATTCCTCTGGCTTTCCCCAGTCCAATGGTTTATGCTGGCCCTTGGAATGCCTTCCAGTATACGTACTGCTATGAACTCCTGTAGACCTCCCAAAGGCTTTTCTCTTCTTTCTTCCAAAGGGTTTCTTGCCCTCTCTGTCCGTCCGGTTTGGCTTCTGCTTCTGATGATCCTCCAGATGAAACTGAGGATATCCAAGCTGATCATGAAGATGATGATGATAATTCCCTGTAGAATAAACTCTATCTTTATTCTGCTTAGATGAGTGCTCCTCCCTAACACAGCGCAGCTGTGCTGAATCAGGCCCTGCCCTTTGAGATGAGTGCTTGGGGATTACCTCATAGCCCTCCTGATTGAACACACGTTTCCCCACTTCAGCTCCTCTAATGGCTGTTGGAAACCTGGTGCATTCTGGGACTGGTAGTCTTTTATGGGAAAATTCTGTTTTCTTATTTCTACCAGAACTGACAGGTTGCTTGTTCAGAGTCACTTCACCTTTTCTATAGCTCCTTCCTGAGCTATGATAAGCTTCCTTATCACAAACTGCAAAAGCCTTGTTCTGTAGGGACCCTTACCTGTCCTTCTCATTGGAGTCAGTGATGATCTGTACAATTCCTTCCTTCTAGCCAAAAGTGATTTCAGTGTTTCATATGAACCAGGTGGTTTCACAGCCTGCTTTTTTGCCAAACACCAAGGAACGAATTACAGTCTGTTTTGTGAATGTCTGTCAGGTCCTCCTTTGGTATCTGAAGGTGTCCAGCGGGTTTCGGTTGTTAGACATTCTATTTGGATGACCTTATAAAGGTCAGGTAGCATTTAAGTCAATCCTCTCTAATCAAGAGATGATTGTTTCAGTCTATTTACTGAGAGGCAAACCAGTCCCAGCTGGCTTGCACATGCATTCCACCATGGCTCTGACCTCTTGTTAGGCTGAATCTAGGTTAGCATCCACAGAGGATATCTGTAGAGTAGCTACTTGTTCACCCTCAAGTTCCTTCATTAAGCATTACTGCCTTGACTTTCCAGCCAAGGTGGCTTTGGCTTTTTGGGTGGCGGTGCTTCAGGTTACAATGTGTTCCTCCCATCCTGTTTAGGGCAAGTACTTCACTTTTGTCTGGACTGGTCTAATAGCACGAAGGAGAAATTTTACTTACTCAATAATTTTCTTTCCTAGGATCCTTTAGACTAGTCCAAGACCCTGCTTGTGCTACCTTCTGTTGGTGCAGACTGCCATAGTGTCAGGGCTGAGAGTAGTATTTTTGAAGGAGCCCTTACTGGTGGATGTTGGAGATAGGAAAATCCAGAAACTTTCCAGAGACATCACTAGCATAAAAAGAGGTGCAGCTAGGGGTAATCCTCAGTATTGATCACAAAGCAAAATAAACACAAACAACCAAGAACCACCCAGAAAGGAAACTGACCCCAGTTGGAAAAGAACTGAGGAGTCCAAAGATTTATTTTTGCCTAATGATAGCACCAGTTAGGGCACAGGGCGACATAGGGCGCTCATGTGAAGCTCAGCATTTGCAAGCAATGGGGTCAAAGTCAGAGAAACGTCTCCATATTGCCATTTAAAATGCCGAGAAAGCGTAGTTACTCACCTGTAACAGGTGTTCTCCAGGAGCAGCAGGAATCAGTCCTCACTTATGGGTGACGTCGGCGCCGACGGAGCCCTCGCGGAGCAATTTTCCCCAGCTTTCAAAGAAAGCATTTGGGAATTGCAGCGCGCATGCGCTGTCCTCTTCCCGCCCAAGGGTGCCATCTTAGCCAGTCAGATGACATAGCTAAAAAAGACAGCATAAAAATATTTGCAAAAAACATAAGCAGACGATTGCAACTCCAAGGGGAGGAGGGAGGGTAGTGAGGACTGATTCCTGCTGCTCCTGGAGAACACCTGTTACAGGTGAGTAACTACGCTTTCTCCAGGACCAAGCAGGAAGTCAGTCCTCACTTATGGGACTCCCAAGCTCAAGGCTACCGGAGACCGTAAGCACAAAAATGAGCTCCCTCTAGCTCAGCAGCACAGAAGGAAAGAATCTTCGCTGAATTGTCACCCACCGGTAGCCCACATCCGGGATGGAGGGTAGGAGTTGCTCAGACCTCAAAGAGATTACGGAGGACTGCCTGTCCGAAAGCACTGTCCCTGCGGGACTCCCTCTCGAGACAGTAATGGACCGCAAAAGTCTGGCTCGAAGACCAAGTAGCGGCCCGGCAGATGTCTGCCAGCGGAACAGAGCGGAGGTAAGCCACTGACGTAGCCTTTGCCCGAACGCAATGAGCCGTGACTCGACTTTCTAAGGAGAGTCCGGCTGCCCCATAAGCCCAAGAGATACAGTCCGCAACCCAGATGGACAGAGTACGCTTGGAGACCGGGAGCCCCAATTTATTGGGGTCAAAAGACACAAAAAGCTGAGCAGCTTTACGGTGCTCCCGCGTACGGTCAAGGTAGAAGTTCAAAGCCCTTCTACAGTCCAGGGTATGGAGGACCGTTTCAGCTCGGCTGGAGTGTGGTCTGGGAAAGAAGGTTGGAAGTACCACCTCCTGATTGATGTGAAAAGGGGAGACCACTTTAGGAAGAAATTTTGGGTGAGTCCGTAGGACTACCCTATTTTTGTAGAACCGAGTGTAAGGGGGATCAGACACGAGGGCCTGCAATTCACTTACGCGTCTAGCGGAAGTGAGGGCTATCAAGAACAGTGTTTTCCAAGACAGAAAACGGAGAGAACAGGTAGCCATAGGTTCAAAAGGCGGACAGGTGATCCGCTGCAAAACCACATTCAGGTCCCAGTCAGGCGCTGGCGGGCGCAGAGGTGGTTTAAGTAGAAGGAGACCTCGGAGAAACCTCGCTACGAGAGGGTCGCTGGAGAGAGGTCTACCGTCCACCGGCACATGATGTGCCGAAAGAGCACTGAGGTGAACTTTGACGGAGTTGGACTTAAGTCCCAGATTAGAGAGGTGCAGCAAGTACTGCAAGATCACCGACACCGGGCAGGAGAAGGGATCCTGAGACTGTTGGGTACACCAGACTGCAAAGCGACGCCATTTAAGGGCGTAGCATTTGCGGGTAGAAGGCCGTCGCGAAGCCAAGACGACCTCCTCCACCTCTGCCGGCAGGAGAAGGGGAGCAAGGACTACCCTCTCAGCAGCCAGGCCATGAGGTTGAGAGACCTGAGGTTGGGGTGTAGTAGAGACCCCTGATCCTGAGTGAGGAGATCCGGTTGGGCCCCCAGAGGGAATGGATCCTCCACCGCTAATTGCAGTAGGAGCGGAAACCACGGCTGTCTGGGCCAGCGAGGGGCCACCAGGATCATGAAGGCTTTGTCTCGGAGAACCTTGAAAAGAGTCCGAGAGACTAGCGGGATGGGAGGGAAAGCGTACAGAAGGCTCCCCGACCATGAGATTAGAAAAGCGTCCGCCGCAACCCGAAGGGGGTGTGGCTGACGAGAGCAGAAGCGAGGAAGCTGCCGGTTGTGAGGACTGGCAAAGAGATCCACCGTGGGGAGGCCCCACTTTAGGAAGAGCTTCTGAACTACCAAGGGATCCAGACGCCACTCGTGCGGCTGGAGGACCCTGCTGAGTTTGTCCGCCAGGCAATTTTCTTGGCCCGGGAGATAAACTGCCTTGAGGAGAATGCCGTGACTGACGGCCCAAGAGCAGAGCTTCTGTGCCTCCCGGCAGAGGAGGAAGGAGCCCGTGCCCCCCTGCTTGTTCACGTAGAACATGGCAACTTGATTGTCCGTCTGGACAAGGACGGACTGGTGGGAAGTCAGGTGGGAGAAGGCCTTGAGAGCTAGGCGGATCGCCCTGAGCTCCAGGAAGTTGATCTGCTGAGCAGACTCCCACGTGGTCCAGAGGCCCTGAGTACGTGCCCCTTGGCAATGTGCTCCCCAGCCCAGGAGGGATGCATCGGTGGTCAGCACCCGGGTCGGCTGAGGCGACTGGAAAGGCATTCCGAAGATCAGGTTCGGCTGCCGAAGCCACCACCGGAGAGACGAGAGCAGCGGCTCGGAGACGCGCACTAAGTCTGCTAGGCCGCCTGCGGCTTGTCGCCACTGCTGGCGGAGACACCATTGAGCAGGCCGCATATTCAGGCGGGCATTGGGGGTCACATGGACGGTGGAAGCCATATGGCCGAGTAGTCTCAGGAAGCGCCTGGCGGAGACCAGGGGCTGGCTGCGAAAACGGCCGGCTAGGTCCATGAGCCGTTGAGCCCTGTCGAGCGGTAGGTATGCTCGCGCCTGAGGAGTGTGCAGCCTTGCGCCGATGAACTCGAGATCCTGTGAGGGGAGCAAAGTGGACTTTGCGAAGTTTATAACAAAGCCCAAGTGCTGCAGAAGAGTCACCGTGCGGCGCGTGGCGTTGGTGACCTCCCGAGCGGACGGTGCTCTGATGAGCCAGTCGTCGAGGTACGGAAAGACATAGAGGCCGTGAAGCCGGAGATGGGCCGCCACCACCGCGAGACATTTTGTGAAGACTCGCGGTGCGGAGGACAGGCCAAAGGGCAGTACTCTGTACTGGTAATGATTTCCTGCCACCACAAACCTTAGGTATTGGCGGTGGCTTGGGTGGATGAGGATGTGCGTGTAGGCATCCTTTAGATCCAAGGAGCATAGCCAATCTCCCTGCTGGAGGTAGGGCAGAAGGATTCCAAGGGTAAGCATTTTGAACTTCTCCCGCACAAGGAACTGGTTGAGGTTGCGCAAGTCCAGGATGGGTCTGAGGCCCCCTGTTCTCTTTGGTATTAGAAAATACCTGGAATAAAAGCCTTGATCTCTCAGGTGGTGTGGCACCGGTTCCACCGCCTGTTCCTGCAGAAGACCTGCTAACTCCTGAAGGAGTAATTCCCTGTGCAGAGGGGGTCGTGGAGGTTCTCCCGGAAAATAGGAGGGAGGGACCTGGTGGAAGTGGAGAAGATAGCCTTCTCGCACGACTTGAAGCACCCAGGCATCTGCGGTGATGCTGGACCACCTGTGGCCGAAGTGAACCAGCCGGCCTCCGGTGCTGGGAGGAACCAGCGGGGGGGGAGAGGCTATGCTTAGTGAGTCAAAAACCCCCACCCTGCTGAGCAGGGGCTGGTGGTGCAGGCTTGGGGGCTTGCTGCCTACGGGACCCGTTACCCCGTCCCTTGGCCTGCTGGCCCTGTTGGGGAGCTGCAGGGGCCTGATAATGGGGGTATTGTTTGTAGGCAGCCGCCTTCCTCGGGTAAAAGGACTTTTTCCCCGAGCCCTTCTTTTTCTGGGAAGGGGCGGAGGTCTTCCTAGAAAGCCTGGTCCTGGTGAGAGTCTCAGTCTCAATTTGTGCAGCCTTTTCCGCCATGGGCTTGCCAAAGAGGTTTTCGCCTCGGCAGGGGACATCGACCAACTTGTCCTGCACCCAGGGCTCAAGGTCTGACGACTGAAGCCAAGCCTGTCGGCGGGCACCGATGCCGGCTGCGGCCACTCGAGCCGATGCTTCAAAGCCATCATAGGCTGCTCGGGACATGAACTTTGAGCATTCCCGAATGCCAGTGGACAAGGCCAGGAACCTCCGCAAGGGTTCCTCGGACAAACCAGCGGAGAATCCGGCTAGCTCTTTAGCCAGATCTCGGAGATACATGCCCATGTATAGCTGGTAAGTCTGGACACGACATGCGAGCATAGAGCCCTGGAAACACTTCTTACCAAGGCCATCCAGGTTACGGGCCTCCCTGCCAGGAGGCACCGAGGAGTGCATCTTCTGGCTCTTAAGACGATGCATGGCCGATTCCACTACCATGGAATGGTGTGGTAGCTGTGCCTTTTGAAAGCCAGGGCTCTTGCGGACTCGATAGATAGAATCGACCCGCTTGCTCAGGACCGGCGAGGAGGCCGGACTCTCCCACATGCGGAAGAGTAGTCGTTCCAGCATAGGAGGAACCGGTACAGTAAAGTGTTCCCTTGCGGGAGAGTCATACTGGAGGGCGTCGAGCTCTTCGGCTCGAGGCTCCTCCTCGGGGTCCGCAGGGAAGGCCAAAGCCTTGGCCATATCCCTAACGAAGTCCGAGAACCGGGCATCCTCCGGGGGGGACTGCTTCCGAGGCTCGGACTCCGGTGAGTCCGAGGGGACACACCGAGTCCGGAAAGAATCAGGCGACTCTTCCTCTTCAGACTCCCAGACCGACTCCGACGAGGACTCGGTGGGGTCGGCTCGGGCAGGGCGCGGCGCCTACCGCCCCGACGCCGAGGGAGTCGGCGTCGGCGACCTCGGTCCCGAACGGGAGGCCGAGGGTGACCTCGACCGAGGATCGACTCGAGTTCGCATCGACTCGAGGATCGGCTCGGTCTCCGGGGTCGACTTGGACGTCGACGTCCCGGCGGTCGGGGCAGCGGCGCCAGCGAGGCCAGCGAGCAGTGCCCGCTGCTGGTCCATGAAGGCAGACAGTCTGCTCTCCAAGGCCGTCAACCTGAGTCCGAGCTCAGGTGACCCAGCAGCCCCCGACTCGGGCCCCGACGGCGTCGGGCCCGACGTCGGCTGTCGCGGAGGCGAGTCCAGAAGGACCACAGGACTTACCCGAGCAGGCATCTCCGACTCCAGGCGTGGTCGCTTCGTGAGGTGTTCCTTCTCCAAGGACCCGGGGCGGCTGTCGGGGCTATGCGACCTGGCCCTCGCGGAACCAGGAGCGTCCACCGACGCCGCCCTCGCGGGTTTCACCTTCCGACGATGGTCCCCGGAGGGAGAACCCCGGTCGGAGGAACTCCGGCGACGGTCCGAGCTGGAGCCTTTGGACGCGGAGGCCTCCGACGAGGTCCGGGTACGGCTGGGGTCAGCGAAGATTCTATCACGCTGATGCCGCCGACTTCTCAACGCTTTTGAGGACATTTTGCCGCAGGGCCCACAGATCAGTTCCTCATGATCCGGGCCCAGGCAGCGGAGGCAAAAGTCGTGTGTGTCAGTTAGTGACATATTTCGGTCACACTGACCACACCGCTTAAACCCACTGGCAGCCATCGGGGGAAAAAGGGCCCCTGCGAGGTCAAAGGACCGGGCTGCCAGGGAAAAATCGAAAACGAAAGCTGACTAAGTCAGAAAAACCGAAAAAAAGGAAAAGGACTCGTGACCGGCGTCACGAGTCCGGGCGGGAAAAAGACCGGCGTCGAACCGAAGGAAAAAGAATAAAATAATGAAGAAATATCGACTTTTTCGCGGGGACAAGACGGGGACGTCTGTAGGGCTCCGCGGAAAAAAGAAGACTGGCTAAGATGGTACCCTTGGGCGGGAAGAGGACCGCGCATGCGCGCTGCAATTCCCAAAGGCTTTCTTTGAAAGCTGGGGAAAATTGCTCCGCGAGGGCTCCGTCGGCGCCGACGTCACCCATAAGTGAGGACTGACTTCCTGCTTGGTCCTGGAGAAATATTCTATACCCTTTGAGTTTGTCTTCATCTGCCTCAGGGTTCATTTTGTATTTTAGTATTTAGCTCATTTATTTATTTAAAGTTTTGTTTATATACCGCCTTTCTACTATCCAAGGTGATTTACATAGAACTCAACAGAAGTAACAGTGCCTGAGCGACTATTTTACAGAGAATCAGAACATTCCATTAAATTAATAACTAGTAACAGAGGTCACAGAACAATGAACAGTAAACATGGTAACTATGTGCAGGTCTCAGATCTAAGGGGATAAATTGGGCATAGTCCACGTACATTATAAGACAGGATGAAAGTCTGAATTGTAGTTTGTTAGTAAATGTGTATTGCTAAGTCATGCTTGACTGCAAGTCCTGAGTTGTGGTGGTGTTAAAGAATTCCTGGAACAAGAAGGTTTTGTGTTTCTTCCTGAAGTTAGAGTGGTCAGAGCATCCTCTCAGGACAAGTGGGAGGGCATTCCAAGCAGTAGGGGCAAAAAGGGAGAATGCACAGTTAAAGGTGGATTGTTTGCAATTGGTTTTATGAGTTGGGATGGTAAGAAGGTTGAGAGAGTTATTTCTTCAGAGTCTATATAGATGCCCCCAGGATAACATTTCAGAACAAAGACATCTAATAGCATAATGGTTAGAGTAGTGGCTTAAGAGCAGAGTAGTCAGGGTTCAAATCCAAGTGTGGGCCTTTGTGATCTAAGGCTAGATACTTAATTCTCCATCTTCTCTACACTCTCTGGATGTTTTAAGATGAAAACACTTACTTTCCTGATCCCTATTCGTGCATGGAGCAGGCATAAACACTGCCTAGCCTGCAGATGTCTCAGACATTTCTGAGATCGAACAGGGATGTGTAAGTACACGTCCACTCCCCAGACATGCCTCCATCAGACCCCCATGCCTCCTTGGACGTCCCTGCACCGGAGATGTCTGCGAACGTCATTTGTAGAATGGCTACAGAGACATGTCTGTAATTTTTACGTCCACATACACGTCTTCAGATGTCCAAATCACGACTAAACCTTTTAAAATGACCCTTAGCCTCTCTCTCTTATTGGGCTGTTAACCACAATTAGGGACTTTACCATGGCCAATTGCTTCCACATACAAGCTGGTTAAATTTTTTTTTTTTTTTTTCCCCCCAGTGTTGACTCATAGCAACCCAGCTACCTCTGGGTTTTCTAGCCTCTGCAAAACCCAATTAGCTGGCAAGCTCAGCAGAGTTTGTCAACCTCACGAGTGGTCTCTGAATACATCTCTACTCAGATCTATTTTTTGGGAGTGGGGACACCTAAGATTTAATATTAAAATATGTAAGGTCGTGCATGTGATTGCAAAAGTCCAAGGGAGTGGTACACTATAGGGGATGAAATATTTCAATGTTTGAAAGAAGAGCAAGACCTGGGGGTGATCATATCAGATGATCTTGAAGTAGTCAAACAGAAAAGATGACAGCAAATGCCATAAGAATGTTTGGATACATAGGGAGCGGAATGGTCAGCAGGAAAAGGGAGGTGATAATGCCTCTCTATAAGCTTCTAGTGAGACCTCATTTGAAGTGGTGTATAATACTGGAGATCACACCTTTAAGAGGATATAAACAGGATTGAGTCAGTACGGAAGGTAACTACTAAAATGGTCAGTAGTCTTTATCATAAAGCATATAGGGATAGGCAAAGATCTCAATATGAATACTCTGAAGGAAAGGCTGGAGAGAGATTTACCCATATACCTCCAAGGTATAAATGCACAGGAGGTAGGCCTCTTTCAATTGAAAGAAAGTTTTGGAATGAGGGGCAATAGGATGAAAGTAAAAAGGGATAGACGGACACATGAGTAATATAAGAAAATTCTTTACAGAAAAGGGAGGTGGATGCATAGAACAGGTTCTCAATGAAGATGGTGGAGATAATTATTTCTGAATTCAAGAAAGCATGGAGCAAGAACAGAGGATTGTTAAGGGAGAGAAAGGGATTGTAGAGCTTGATAGTTCTTATAGATGGGCAAACTAGATAAGCCATATGATCTTTATCTGCTATATATTTTGGGCTCACTATATGGAAAGTGACAAGTCAGTCTGTAATGATATTCACCAGCGCGATCTGGATAGTGTCGCTGAGTATCAGTCTGAGTGGCATTTCTTTTTTCAGGTAGCTGGTCCTGCTGCCTGTATAACTGTTTTTGAATATTGGCCCCATAGTTTCCGGATGGTCAGGCCACTTTGAGTGAACTGACTTATTTTGTTTCCTTGTGCACAAACTATGAATATTTTTATTTAAAAAACACCCTAGGTATGCAGTCTGGGTGTTTGACTGTTCACACCAGACTGAAATTTATAAAAAAAAAAAAAGCAGCTTAAAAAAATTCCAGGCACTATCCTAAGACAACTAGGTACAAATCCAAAGCTAATTAGCTAGTAACAAGTATCATTCACACATTTTCCACTATAATAAATCTGAAAATATTAAGCTATATAATTTAAACATATGTGCATAGTTAAAAGTCAGAAGATAAGAGTGGAGTAGTCATCTAATGGACTGAGCAGTGGGGTGGAAACCACTGCCGCTCCTTGTGATCTTGGGCATGTAGCTTAACCCTATACTGCTTTAGATACGAACCTGGGTTGCAAGCCCTCTGGGGACAGGAGAATACCTCTGTACCTTACTGTGACTCCCCTTATGCTACCCCAGAAAAAAGTGTGAGGTAAATTGTCTGTTGGAACTAATGTTTTATCTGACATACAAGGGAGGAGATAGTAATAGCACATTATTATGTGACTAGTATTTCTTTATTGTTATGTGACCTGTTCTGGGTAGTAAACATTACTATACAGACCTTTGGGTCACATAGTAAGCTCTAAACTGCCATGGAACCAACTTTTGTGTAAATGGCAGTATATCAAATACTTTCACAAAATAAATAAAAAATACAATCCCTTACCTTGTCGATAGGAAAAAAAAAAAAAAAAGAGGTAGCAAATCATATATAATGAGCGTTTGGTGGTAAATGTTTGAATGGTTTTTAATCGATTGGCGAGTATGCAACTTTATTCAAGGAAAATTCTTTTTTTTTTTATAGGCGACTAAATAAGGGAGATGTGTTTACAACCTCTAGATACATTTTTTAAAATTACTTTATATTATGGTGTCATAAGCAAATGATATCCAAATTGAGCCACCCAATCTGCCCAGTTAAGATTCCTATACATTTCTATTTCTTTGACTATCACTTTATCTCTTATTCTGTCCTATGGCGTTCTTTTCATATTTTCAGTATCATTTATGTAATATTGTAAACCGCTCTGATGCTTTGGCCTGAGCGGTATATCAAATGTAATAAACAAACAAACATTTCTCACAGGCAACCCAGCATGATTTTCCTCTCGCCATCAAACTTGTTTCTTACCCAGCCTCTTTCCACTGATGCTCTTACTAAAGAAAAGTCAATCGACTGCATGTTTACATCAAAGAGACACCTACCAATTTTTAAAAACAAAGATATCTTATAGAACCACGTGCATACTAGCTATACAATATTTGGTTTGAAAAAAATGTCAACCTTGCAGCAGTTGCTTGGTGAGATCCTTAAGATTCATTGTGTTTTTCCGCTTTTGGGTGGTAAGCTCATCTTTCAGTTCTTCTATATGCGTGTTCAAGGCCGTTATTTCTTTTTGTTGAGATGCCACCTCAGTCTGCAAGGTCTGAACTTCTTGTTTTCGCAGCTGTTCTTCTTTCATTAAGCTGTCCACCTGTAATGCATACAAGGTAAAGATTTTAGTGAAAACAGTCATAAGAATTGATCGCACAATGGCAATACAAAATTAATCAAAGTATAAGGAGAATGGTTGATTAGGCCTTGGCAGTGGGAATCAATTTATTAATTGCAAAATATTTTAGAACTACTATGTTAGGATGACTATTAAAACAATTCTGGCTTTTACAAAGGTTTCAGATACAGAAGAACTTATATATTGATAATACAAAGCATCACACTGTGTTAAGTCAATTAAACTGGTCCTATACTGCCAGTCTCTAATGCACATACTGTAAAACTACTATATCATTCTACTGTGAATCAGAGAGGTACTCTAATACAGGCCTTGACAAATCATCTCTGGATTTAGGCGTCAGTCCAAACACTTAGAAGCCAGCAGCAGAGACCTTCCCTCCCCCCTTGTCTCAAATGAAGTTGGAAGGGGGAGGGGGGGTTTGAGATCACTTCTAAGGTCTACCATAGCTCCTTTAGGGCTTGATTTACTAAGGCTTTTCCCCCCATTATGGGGCTAATGTTTAAGGGCCACACGAAAAGTTATACTACCACTTGTCATTTGTACAGTCCTACAAGGCATACACAGCACTGTACAGACACATGTAAAAGACCATTCATGCTCATCAGAGCTTACAATCTACAGACAACACAACAGCTGAGGACAAGGACACACCTAGGGGAGTGGCAAGGAAACACATAGGAGACTAAGCAGATCAGGATCCAAAAACAGACTCGAAGAGGTGAGTTTTCAGCCTGGACTTGAAAAGGGCCAGAGATGAAGCCTGACGCACAGACTCGAGTAGTTTGTTCCAGGGGTAAGGGGCAGCAAGGTGGAAGGATCAAAGTCTGGAGTTAGCAGTGGAAGAGAAGGGCACTGATAGAAGGGGTCTGCCAGAAGAGCGGAACACCCAAGGAGGGTGTAGGGAGAGAGAAGAGAGGAAAGGTAGTGAGGAGCAGCAGAATGAGTGCACTTATACTGTAGGTCAGTAGGAGAAGTTTGAATTGGGTATGGAAAGGGATAGGGAGCCAGTGAAGCGACTTGAGAAGGAGGGTTATATGAGCATGTAGACTAGTGGAAGATTAGCCACACTGCTGAGTTTTGAACAGATTGAAGGGGAGAGAGCTGATTCAGAGGGAGACCAGCAAGGAGAAGGTTACAATAGTCTAGACAGGAAGTGATTAAAGAGTGGATAAGTCTCTTAGTAATGTGTATAGAAAGGAAGGGGCAAATTTTGCCAATGTTATAGAGAAAGAAGCAACGGGTTTTAGCTATCTGTTGGATGTATGCAGAGAAAGGGAGAGCACAGTCAAAGATGACCGCAAGGTTGCACGCTGAGGAAACACGGAGGAGTGTAGTATTATCCACAGAAATATAGAAGGGAAGAAGGGGAGACATGGGTTTAGGGGGAAAGATAAGGAGCTCAGTTTTGGCCATGTTCAGTTTCAGACGGCAGCGAGTCATCCAGGCAGCAATGTTGGATAAGGAGGCAGAGATACAGGCCTTGTTTCCTGGAGAGATTTCAGACACAGAAAGGTAGATCTGAGAGTCATCAGCATAAAGATGGTACTGAAAACCATGAGAGAAAATAAGTGCACCAAGGGAATGAATGTAAAGAAAGAAATGGAGAAGTCCCAAGACAGAGCCCTGAGGTACCCTAACAGAAAGCAGGATGGCATTAGAGAAGGAATCACCAGAACAAACACCAAAAGTGCAATGGGAGAGAAGAAGAAAACCAGGACAGAACAGACCCTAAATCCAAGCAAGGGCAGGGTATCGAGGAGAAGAGGGGTTTAACAGTGTCAAAAGTGGCAGAGTAGAGACAGCGTAGTTACTCACTTGTAACAGGTGTTCTCCAGGGACAGCAGGAATCGGTCCTCACATATGGGGGTCGTTGGCACTGACGGAGCCTATGCGGAGCATTTCCCCAGCTTTCATAGAAAGACTTTGGGAATGCCACCACGCATGTTTGGTGCCCTTCCTGACCATCTTGATAAGTCAGATGACATAGCTCAGGCAAGGGATAAAAATCCAAAAAAAAAGAGTGGGCAACTCTTAGGGAGGTGGGTGGGTTGTGAGGACTGATTCCTGCTGTCCCTGGAGAACACCTGTCCAGGTGAATAACTACGCTTTCTCCAGGAACAAGCAGGAAGTCAGTCCTCACATATGGGAATCCCCAGCTACAGGCTACCGAGGACCAGTAGAAAAGTGCCACGGCGAGCCGTGAGCAGACACTGTTAACCAAAGACAGCCCGAAGACCCCGGGTCCCCAGACGACCATACTCCCGGGTAGCCGCAGAAGAAGGGTTGAAGGGTCAGAGTTGACTAAACCCAGAAGAGATTATGGAGTACGGCCTGGCCAAAGGCACTATCCTGACGGGACTGCCTCTCCAGGCAATAATGTGTCACGAAGGTGTTAGCCAAGGACCAGGGTGCAGTCCAGTAGATGTCCGTCAGCGGCATGGAGAGCAGGTGTGCCACTGATGCCGCCCTCGCATGAACATTGTGCGCGGTGATTCAGCGGTACAACGGTAGCCCAGCCTGAGTCTGGGCAAAGACGATGCAGTCCGCCAACCAGATGGAAAGAGTTCACTTGGTGATTATGAGCCCCAAATGGGCAGCGTCTTGGGAGACGAAGAGCTGCTCGGACCTGTGGTAAGCCTGCGTATGGCTGCAGGTAGAAGGAGAGCGCCCTCCTACAATGAAGGTTATGGAGGACCGCCGATGCCCGGTCGGCATGGGGCTTCGGAAAGAAGGTCAGCAGCACTATCTCCTGGTTGAGGTGGAAATCCGAGACCACATTCGGGACAAACCAAGGTGCATTCGAAGAACCACCCAATTCCCGCAGAATCTTGTGTAGGGGGCATCAGCCATCAGAGCCTGAAACTCACTGAGCCTCCGGGCCGAAGTGAGGGCCACCAGAAAAACCACCTTCCAGGAAAAGTGCCAAAGCAAGCAGGACGCCATCAGTTCCAAGGGCGGCTGGGTTAGCCACGTGAGGACGATACTGAGATCCCACTCCGCCAGAGATAGCTGGAAGGGGGGCTTGGAAAGAAGCAGGCTGCACATGAAATGGGAAATCAGTGGCTGGCCTGAGAGGGGTCTGCCCCCGACTGAGTGGTGGTTGGCCAAGATCGTGCTCAGGTGGACCCTGACCAAGTTGGACTTCAGGCCCGCCTGCGAGAGATGGAGTAGGTACTGCAGGACCAAGGGGTGGTGCAAGAGAATGCGTCGATCCATATCCCCGAGCGCCACACCAACAACAGACGCCACTTAAAGGCGTAAGCCTTTCTAGTTGAGTCCTTGCGTGTGGTCAGCAATATGTCCTCGATCTCCACCGGGAGATGAAGGAGAGCTAGTGCAACCCGTTCAGCCACTAAGCTGTGAGGGATAAGGACCTCGAGTTCAAGTGAAGTAAGAGACCACCCTCCTGCATTGTATTTAGTTTCCCCTATTTCGCCAAGTTATACTTCCTGTTAAATGTAACGACCAGACATGTGTAAACTGTCGGATGTTTTCTGTTCAATGTAAACCGCGCTGATGTCTAATAGTGCAGTATATAAGAATTGTTAATAAATAAAATAAATAAATAAATAAAAACAAGCCCAACGTGCTGTCAAGGGGAACCAGAGGCTCCAATGAGGAGGAGGAGCAGCACCGGGAACCAGGGCTGCAGAGGCCACTGCGGGGCCACGAAGATTACCGAGGCCCCGTCTCACTGTATCTTGAGGAGAGCACACGATATGAGCAGAGTGGGGGGAAATGCATACAGGAGGCCGTGCATCCACGACAACAGGAAAGCATCAAAGGCTTCCCTGCTCAGGTGGGGAACCAGGCCGCAGAACCGCGGGAGCTGCAAATTCATTGGGCTGGCATAGAGGTCCAGGACTGGAGTCCCCCAATACCGGAACAGCCACTGTGCTGTCTGCGGGCAGAGGCGCCACTCGTGTGGCTGGAGGATCCGGCTCAGCCTGACCTGGGAGATAGGTGGCCCATAGGGCTATGCCCTGGCGAATCACAAAGGACCACAGGGCTACCGCCCCCAGGCAGAGGCTGTAAGAGCCGGTGCCCTCCTCTTAGTTCATATAGAACATTGCCACCATTTTGTCCATCTGGACGAGCACCGCTCTACAGTGAATACGGTGCTAGAGTGCCTGGAGGGCAGGAGGACTGCTCAGAGCTCAAGGAGGTTGATTGGCTATCGGGACTCCTCCAGGAACCAAGTCCCCTGCGTGTGGAGCTCACTGCAGTATGTTCCCCAGCCCGTGAGGGAGGCATCCGTGGTCAAAACCACATCATGCTACGGGGCCTGGAACGGCATGCCTCGAAGCAGATTCTGGACATCCCGCCACCAGTCGAGGGACTCGGACAGCTGGGAAGTCACTGAGTTTGAAGGCACCACTGCGCCACTTGCATGTGCAGTCAGGCATCATGGACGACATGGACTGTTGAGGCCATATGGTCGAGAAGACGTAGCATTGCTCGGACTCATACTGTGCCGCAGTGCTGAACCGCAGGCCAGACTGTTTTATGCCATGCTTCTGGTGCAGGTTTTGTTCTCAAATGATGACAGATAGGCCTGTACTATTACCAGAACATTCAGCTTCAGTGCACTCGTATACATCAGCAGTGATATGGAGAAATTTTACTTAAAGTTAATTTCCTTTCCTGGAATCCTGCTAGACAAGTTCAGACAAGTGGGTTAAGTCCCTCTACCAGCAGATGTTGGAGACAGAGAAAGTGCCAGAAGCATCAACAAATGGGCTCTGGCATATAGAGCGGCTCCCCTACGTGTCACCCTCAGTATAAGTGTAAAAGTGTCTTGACAAAGCCCCTTGACAAAATGGAAGATAGCCATGTAAGGACCATGGAATTGAAACACCAAGTAGTGCAACTATGTACAAGAAGCCCAATGGGGCTAAACCAATATTGAAAGGCAGACATTACAGTCATAAGTTCAATATGTTTCTGGAGAAATGATTGTCGAATCAGCCAAAAGGCTGTTGCTGAAGAATGCAGTGAAGGGTGGGTCCTGGACTAGTCTAGCAGGATCCCAGGAAAGGAAACTAACAGTAACTGAAATTTCTCCTTCCAATTCATTATGCTAGACCAGTCCAGACAAGTGGAAAGTACCAAAGCTACACCCTGCTGGGCGGAAGAGATAGCCGCCGCTACCACACTGGCCCCAAAATGCGCAGAGGCTCAAGTGTGCAAATCAAGACAATAGCGGCATCCAAAGGAGGCCTGGTGGCCGCCTGACAAATGTCTAGGGGCGACACAAGTGAGCGTTCCGCCCAGGAGGCTGCCTGAGCATGCATGAAGGGAGCATGAAGGCCCACAGGTATAGGCTTCTTTTGCAATATGTACGTGGATTAATAGCGCGCTTGATCCAGCATGCAATCGCAGCCTTAGAGGCAGCGAAGCCTTTACAAGGACTTGCAAACAAGACAAAGAGGCAGTCGGAGTTTGGGAAGGAACTGGTGACCTTAAGATAATGACATAGGACCCTTTTGACATCGACAGCACGTAGGTCGTGCTGTATGCCTGAGGCCTGCTACCTAGGAAAAGAAGGGAGCGAAATGGCTTGATTCACATGAAAGAACAAGAGCACCTTTGGCAAGAAGGAGAGTATGAGACAAAGTGACACTCCCTCCCGATGTGAACAAGAGAACGGACTCCCTATAGGACAGCGCCTGGAGCTCCGATACACGTCAGGCTGAAGTGATGGCGGCTAGAAAGAAAGTCTTCAGGGACAGATCTCAGAGAGTAACCTGCATGAGCGGCTCAAAGGGGGCAGTCATGAGGGTCTGGAGAACCAGGAAGAGGTCCCAAGAAGGAACAAGAGCGCAGAGGATGAAGCATGCGTACTCTGCGGAGGAAACAGCTGATATCAATGTGAAAAGCAAGATCAGGCTGTTAGCGGGCAACTTCAAGGAGAATACCTCCTGTGAACCATAACGACTTCCACCGATTTAATCTGTACTAGCAGACAGCTTAACCAATTAAAATGGCAGGCTGCCAGGAGCAGAGGAAGAGACATCCATCTTTTGCTAGAGACAGAGAAATACTGAGGGTGACAACTAGGGAAACCTCTCTATATGCCAGAGCCCATTCACTGATGCTTCTGGCATTTCTCTGCCTCCATCATCTGCTGGTAGGGGGACTTAACCCACTTGTCTGGGCTGGTATAGCAGGATGAAATGGAAATTTTTTTTATGGCCACGTCTCCTCATTTATGTTGGAAAGATAATTAGACCATTTCAAACTCTGCTTTGGATGCACAGATTGTTTCTCAGCACAATACATTTTACTTACCAGTTTCCAGAGTTAAGGTTTGCTTTTATTATTGAGGTAATACCTTCATCTTGGGGAGGGGGGGGAGTAGTTTGAATAAATGACCGTTACAACGTGAACACTTTTGGATTTATTAAATAAAAGACTAAAGCGGCAAATGGATTAAAACATTGACCTTGAATGGTCTATATTTTATTGAGAGTGTCTGTATGTGAACGATTTAAATGGCTAAACTGATCAGGAGTAGTTAACACTTCATTGATGAAAGAAGAGAATGGAGTTTAGCTGCAGAGAGAGAGAGAGAGAGAGAGAGAGAGAGATAAAAGCGTTGCCAGCATAAAGGCGTTTGTATCATGCCAGCAGCTCATGAAGGCTTGCTCTTTTCAGCAGGAACAGATGAATAAAAACTCTGGAAGAAAACAGTTTTGTTGAAACACTGATGTTGGATAAATGAAAGTTTAAAAAAAAAAAAGTGCAGGCAAGTTTTAAAAAAAAAAGTGCAGGCACCAAGTGTGGAGAAAAGACCGGAGTCTGTCGGTCTAACATACTTAAGTAATTGCTAATTGCTGCAAGAACACTCACTCTAAGCATAAACCATGCAATAGTACACGCTGTGTTGTCAGCAACCTGCACTTTTATGCATGTATTTCATAAGCACCTATTTCTGTGCATAAAATATTGTCTTATGCACAAAAAAAAGGATTATAAATTACACCTTTCAAAAGAAGTACACCTAAAGCAATGTATAAGGGAATAAGTTGATCTTGTCATCTCATAGTGTGTTTATTTGATAGAGGCTTAGCAACATCCTGTTTCTCCAACAGTTCCTGAACCTTTTTAGTGTTTAATTATAGACAGCCTCAAGAGTTGTAGAACCACTATATTCATTCATTCATTCATCCACTCACTCGTTCTTAATATCCTGCTCAGTCAATTAAGACTCCAGAGCGGCTTACAATAAAAAAAATAATAATAACAAAACAAGACAGGAAAAACATACATCAAGATACATAGATCCCCCAGTACTCCCCAGCATACCCACATTGACCCACTCTAACCACGCCCAGCCTCCTCAAACAGCCATGCCTTTACAAGTTTCCTGAAGCGTTCTCAGCATCTACATTATCCAGCAACTGATGCCATAAAACTGATACCAAACACCAGACATACCCACACTGCGTAGGCGTTCAGTCTCATCTGTGGAAGGCAAGAAACCTCCAACAGATTTTTTTGAGATGGGCGCAAACCTTGCCCATCACACAACGTTGAAGTAAGTTTGCCAACAGCAATGGCTCACCCAACACCGAAAGACCAAACTCTGAACCTTAAATTTGACTCTGAATTATCGGCAATCAATACAACTCCTTTAAAAGGGGCATCACATGAACATGGCTACACGCCATTTGTACTCACCAGCTCAGCATTAGCATGCTTCAGATGTTCAAGCTGACTTTGTAACTCTCGTTCACTATAGCCAAGTTTATCAAGCTGCATCTGTAAAGTATTCGTTTCAGACTGAATCTGGGCATTCTTGCTGCTCAGCTTTTCTGTAAATCCCAGCAGCTCAGATTCCCTTCTTCGACTACCTTCAATGTCTTTCTGTAGATCGGTAATCAGTGAATTTAAGCTGTCCACTTCTTCCTTCAAGTTTCCAATTTCTTGCTCAGCCCTGGCAAAGCAAAAAGCTGTTATTACAATTCTAAATGGGAAAAGAACTACAGTGCTGCTAAGAACCAGAATCTGAAGATTCGCTAGCACATGAGTTACATCATTCCTTTATTTTGTAAAGAGTAAAAGAGAAAAAACAACTTTTTCCTCAACTGCGTTTGCAACCTTAACTAGTTCACCTCCTAGCACAATGCATAGATACACTCAAGCGTTATCTGCCAGTCTAAGGGGGCCTTTCACAAAAGGTTAACGCGCATTAATAAACTTCACACGTGTTAAGTGTCATTGTATCCATAAAATAAAAAGGCTGTGGGCACTTAACGTGCGTTAACTTCATTAACACATATTAAAACCTTTAGTAAAAAGGACCCCTAAATGTTTTCTCTTGTTCAGTGATCGGCCATATCATGTTTATAAAGGAAAATTTCCACCTCAGCCGATCAAGTTAAGGACGTTTAAATATTCCTCCAAACATAAACAGCACTACAGTTTTCCTGCAAACACAAGAGGCTTTCTGCTATAAAGCTGTTATGGCAGCATCATCATCATGGTGATAGCTTATTCTTCCCAAATTAAAACACTGCAACCGCAAATGAATGCAAAGCATTGGATGAGTCCTTCATGCCTTAACAAACCAAGCAAAGAAAAGGTATTATCCAACAAAATCACACGGACTCAGATTGCATTATTTAAGTGACAATTTCACACGTTGACAAATTCATTATAGTGATTAAAATAAAAAAAACTGAAATTTACATAATAGTATAGTAATATTAAAATAAATTACAGGGTACAGAAGGGGACAACAAGAATTCCCAGGGTCTGCTGCTGGTCCATACTGTATCTGGTCAGATCACATTTCTTGCCTAGTGGCAGGATACAATATACTTTACTGCTATAGCTGCTCTTTCGTCAGTTTCCTCCTCCTACTAAATCATTTTTATAGTGCTACAAGGCACCGGGGTGGAGTAGCCGCCTAATGGTTAGAGCACTGGCTTGGTAACCATGAGACCAGGGTCCAATTCCCACTACCACTCCTTGTGGCCTTGGGCAAGTCACTTAACCCATGCCTTGGAAGAAAGGCCAGGCAGTCTACTTTCAGTCACACTTCTAAGAAAACCCAGGAGCTGCTGGGTCACCAGGAGTCAGTACTGACTCAAACACACACTGCATTTTTGCACTGCACAAAGCATACACAGCACTGTACATACACATATAAGAGACTGTCCCTTCTGTAGAGAGCTTTCAATTCAAGCTAATAAAAATAGACAACACAACTAGGAGACTCAGGTAAATTTGGGGAATGATAAAAGATAAACATATGTGATGAGCAGGAGAACAAGGAGATCAGGATCCGAGGTAGATTTTCAGCATGGATTTAAGGGCTAGAGATGGAGCCTGACACAAACTCGGATAATGTGTTCATTCCACGTTGCTGCTGCATTTGGCTGGAACAAAGTCTGGAGTTGGCAGTAGCAGAGAAGGGCACAGATAAAAAGGGATTTGTCAGAAGAGTGGAGTTCCCGAGGAAGGAAATCGTTTAGTTTACTTAAAATGTGATATACCGCCATTTTGAAACAGCACGGTGGTTTACAATAAAATATATGAAATAGGGAAAAAAAAACTCCAAAGCATAATAGAAAAGACCATTCAAACCAGAAAGGAAGGTAAGGAAGAGAATGCTTTGATAAACAGATGCATTTTAAGGGATGCCTTAAATCTGGGAGAAGAAGATTCCAATTGAAGATCAGGAGGGAGATCTCTCCAGAGTTTAGGTGCAAGAAAATAGAAAGCCGATTACACAGGTACACTACCAAAAAACTGCCTCCAGTTTTGCAACTGATTCCTATAGATTTTGGGGTGCTGAATCCAGGAAAAATAGCCAAAATGTTCCATCACGTCACATTTTCTTACAAAATTAGATTTCTTACCCATATAAGGAATGTTCACATAATTTCTTTTTAGCCGACTGCAGTTTATTTTCTTGGCCCAAAATAGAGGTTGTAATGGTTAACTAACTAGAAACACTCCCTCATGATATTTTATAGTGTTTTGTATTCATTTTATACATTAACAGGACAATTGGGAGGCGGAGGGCTAAATCCAGTACTCGCACTGGCGCATGTTCTTTCCTGTTCGCCTCGCCTCGTTCGCTCGCTCAAACACGGTGGTTGCGACATGAATGTTCCTGTCACATTTCAGTTTCTTGCAAGTTCATTATTACCTTTTGTTTGCTCAGTCGTAATCCAGCTTTATTCCGAAGTGGTTCACTACAGTTGTAGTTTGCAGTGCTGTGTATTTGTGATGGCTCACAGAGCCAGAGGTTGCGTCAACTCTCCGGACAGTTTTTGTTTTATTTGTGGGGAATATACCGTGAAAAAGCGGCAGAGGAACATTTCTGCATTTATTAAAAAAGTATATTTCGCCTATTTCGGTTTGAAGTTAGGCGATCAAGACAAACCGTGGGCTCCTCACAAAGTGTGCAAGACATGTGAGGAAGATCTACGCTTATGGATGAAAGGTAAAAAACAAGCATTTCATTTCGGAATACCTATGATGTGGCGTGAACAAAGAGACCACAGCAGTGACTGCTATTTTTGCTCTTGCATTGTGAAGGGATACAACTTAAAAAATAAGAACGTAATAAGTTACCCCAACCTTCCCTCAGCAATTAGGCCTATGCCTCATAGCAACGAAGTACCTGTGCCTGAACCACCAAAATCTTTGGATCATATTTGTGTGGACAGTTCTGATCATGATGAGACTCATCAGATGGCTTTTCCCGATGAGTCCAGTACTTCCGAGTTTGAAACTGAACCAGATCCGAAACCTGAACTTTTCTCTCAAGCTGAATTGAATGATTTAGTCCGGGATTTAGGACTCCCAAAAGATGCTGCCCAACTGCTAGGTTCTCGGCTTAAACAGAAAAATCTATTGTCACCAGGAACAACTTTTTATTGGTACCGCAACCGCGAGACACAATTTTTGAAGTATTTCAGCAAAGAGGGAGATTTGGTATTTTGCAACGATATATACGGAGTGATGGAAAAGTTTAAACTCAAGTATGATCCTGCTGAATGGCGGCTGTTCATTGATTCGTCAAAAGACAGCATAAAAGGTGTTCTTCTTCATAATGGCAACACATTCGCTTCAGTTCCTATTGCTCACTCTGTTATTCTCCAAGAAAACTACGAGAATTTGGCCCTGATTCTTCAGAAGATTCGTTATGATGAGCATAAGTGGATGATTTGTGGAGACTTTAAAATTCTATTCATGCTATTAGGGCAGCAATCCGGTTTCACCAAATATCCCTGCTTCCTTTGCTTGTGGGATAGCCGGGCCCGCGACCTACACTGGGGGAAAAAAGACTGGCCAATTCGGGAGTATTTGAGATCCGGTGAGAAAAATGTTCTTCATGAGAGCTTGGTACCTCGTGATAAAATTCTATTACCACCTCTCCACATTAAGTTGGGTCTCATTAAGCAATTCATCAAGTCCCTTCCAAAAGATGGTGAGTGCTTTCGGTACCTTTGCTCAAAATTCCCCCGACTTTCTGAAGCAAAGCAAAAGGAAGGAGTGTTTGTTGGCCCTGATATAAGGAAACTCATTTCAGATGGAGCATTCGCTGAAACGATGTCTGAGAAGGAAAAAGAAGCCTGAGATTCCTTCAAGGATGATGTTCTCAAATTCTTGGGGAACAGGCGGGATGAGAACTATAAGGATATTGTTGCCAGGATGCTCAATGCCTTCAAAGAACAAGGCTGTAACATGAGCCTGAAAGTCCATTTCTTGCACTCCCATGTGAACTACTTTCCCGAAAACCTGGGGGCGTACAGTGAAGAACAAGGTGAAAGGTTTCACCAGGACATCAAGGACGCAGAGAGAAGGTACCAAGGAAGATGGAACACCACTATGATGGCTGATTTCTGCTGGTTGCTGCTGCGGGAAACCCCAGATGAAAAATACGCCAAGCAGCGCACCAAGAGAAGCATTCGGGGGAAGAAGAAGAAACGGGCCCACCAGGAGATTGATTGACCCAAGAATGACTTTAAAATCTAAACTGTGTTGACAAATATCGTGTTTTTACTAAACTTTGAAATAAAAATTTGCTAGTTATTACCACAGTGTCGGATCTCATTTATTAGAATTTTATTTTCACACCATCGGCTGTTTGTCTTCATGTATTGCAATGGTGCGGTTTGCGTTTTCTATTCTTACATACATACCTGTACAACATTTTTTTGCACATTTCTTTGCTTTGCTTTGTGTCTAACCTCGCTCTTATATGCTCAATGTTTGTGCACATGTATGTGGCTGTTTTAAGTGCAGACAATTTTGCTACCATCACAGTGTGTTTTGTTGACATTACTCTATTCTTATGTGCTGCCTTGTTACAATTTTCTTTATTCTTATTTGAATAACTACTAAACAATTAGTATAAAGAATTCATCCAAGAAACTTTTATCTCGATCGCACTCAAACTGAAACGTTCACCTCAAACTGCTAACCCAATGTAGCAAAAACTCTGTACGTGATGGAGCAAATTGGTTACCAGATTTGGATTCAGCGCACCAAAAAACGTAAAAATCAATCGAAACATTAGAGGCAGTTTAAAAAAATTTTTTTTTAGTGTACCTGTGTTATCTCTTGGATTCTAGTCTTGCTTGTTGGCAGAAGGAAAGTGAAGGCGATTAGTGTGTAGTGACAGAACCACCCTATAAGGATGAGTGAAGAGAGATAACATGGAAGACCAGTATGCACGGCTTTGAGCCAAAATCAGGATCTTGTACTGGATTCTAAAGGGGACAGGAAGCCAATGTTGGTCAATTAGAAGAGGGGAGATATGGTCAAACTGGAAGCACGAGTAAGAATACGAACTGTGGAATTGCAATCACTTGATTTCATAACAAGGCAGGCCTGAAAAGACATAATCCAACCTGGAAATAATGAAACTGAGGAGAAGCAGGGCAAGGGCAGACAGAGGTGGAAAAATCGGATTTGGCAGAGAGTAAAGTAGGAACGTTCAACAACGATGCTGATATGATCATGGAAAGACAGAGTGGAATAAAGAGTTACGCCCAAGTATTTGAGAGTATGAGTCAAAGTAATGAAAACACTGAAAAGCGCAGAAGCAACTGTTGGAGACCTAGAGGATGGAGATAGCCAGACTGCAGCGTTTTGTTGGATATTAAGTATGAGCTGATTATCGTGTAGCCATGAAGCCACAGCAGAAAAAGAATAGTTATTCACCTATAACAGCTTTATATGCCGTTATTTACTATGTTCTCCAGGGACAGCAGGAATCAGTCTTCACACATGGGTGACATCGACGCTGACGGAGCCCTCGCAGAAGCATCTCCTGTAGGGCTGGTACTCCTGCAATTCTGTGGCTGCAGATCTCCGGCCTACTCAGATGCTGAAGCCTGAACCAAAGCTGACAAACAAGATGGTTTCCTGCTACAAAGGACTTTTGCTGTGCTTACAGTCTCAGACCTGACCTTCACACAAATGCTTGCCAAGTGATCATAACTGGGCATGCAGAAGGCTATTGTTTCTGTCCAATTAGTTGTCTACATGCAAGAACATCTGCTTCTCTGATCTTCATCATCCACTAACGATGCTACTGGCCTTGGGATGTCTGGAACTGCATACTGTTATCTTCCCTCATTATGGCTCCTAGGTCTGCAGGATGAACACCTGTTCATTACTTTCTGATTCACTGAGAACACCTCGGACTGTCTTGTGCCAACCAATCACTGGACCTATGATGGAGACTCATCACAAATAAAGCACAGTTACTTACCTGTAACAGATGATCTCTGGGAACAGCAGGAATTAGTCTTCACATATGGGTACGTCGGTACCGACGGAGCCTGCACGGGAATGCTGCCCAGCTTCCAATCAGAAAGCTTTTGGCAGCATCCCTCGCACCTGCGCAGTGACTTCCCGCCTTCTCCACAGCCTCTCTTCAGTTGAGTTTCAGAGCTGAGACAAAGGCGAGGAGAGAAAAGGAAGAAGATAAAAAAGATGCAACTCCTAGGGGAGGTGGGAGGGTTGTGAAGACTAATTCCTGCTGCTCCCAGAGATCACCTGTTACAGGTAAGTAACTGTGCTATCTCTAGGAACAAGCAGGAATGAGTCTTCACATATGGGGACTCCCTAGCTGGAGATGCCAGGGGGAGATCCCATAAAAAATGCAAGTGCCCGGATCAGGGGTGCATTTTGTCTCCAGGAATCCCCGGCATCCAATGTGGGATGGAGGGTAGGAGTTGACAATAAAGGAGCTGTGAGGAAAGAAACAGCATAGCCAAGGACTAGGTGTTCTACAGACTACAGGAGTCCTTGGTAGATATGATTTTATTTATTTTATTTATTTACATTTCTTATATACCGCACTATTTGCGATCAGCGCGGTTTACATAAAACAAGAAGGTAACCGACAATGAACAAAAGTCAGGTCATTACATTGAACAGGAACAAGTAACTTGGAAAACAGGGTAAACTATATACATATGCATAACCATGAATGGGTAACTATATACATGTCAGAGGGAGTTATTGGGTATTGGACATGCTTAGTGGCTGGGGTTCGGGCAGTAAGTGAGATGCTTGATAAAGAGGAAATGTTTTAAGGCCTTTCTGAACTGGCTCAGGTTAGGGATTGCTCTGATGTGTGGTGGTAGGGAGTTCCAGAGACTTGGGGCGTATAGTCTAAAGGCTCTGTTCGATGTTGCTCTGGAGCATTTTGTAGTGTCTCTCGGTATCACTAGCATGTTAGCTACTGAGGTTCTTCTTAGCCTGTTGGGTATGGGTGGTTGGATGAGTAGCATTAAAACACATTTAATGTACACTTAAAATATGCAGCTTACCTACTGTATTGTAGGAAGTAGAAAGCATGATGGAGTCTACTGGATAAGTAGTGGCGGAATCTTCAAGGTGACCTCTCAGTAGTGAGGATGAAGGTCCAGACCTGGAGGTAGTAGATGATCCAGGTGTCAACTGGGTAGGATTAGACGTCAGGTCTTCAATGGAAAGCTTTATGGGAAAAGCTGAAAAGTCCTTTAGGCATAAGGTCATTAACATTGAGGACTAAAGGAAGACGACTGACGGAGTTGGAGAACTAGCCCAGTCCTGGCGGGAAGAGGGGGACTGGAAAAAACCCCTATTCCCACGGAAAACAGTTGTGTACTCAAAGAGAAAGATGTACACTGTTTTTCCTAGCTGGCGAGAGATAGGAAAAAATATTAAAGCTTGATGCTTCAAGGGCTTAAAGAAAAAATGGAAGATGTTAGCACCAAAGTGGTTATTGGTGCCTAACAGTTTCTGCATCGTAATATGGTATGGGCCGTAGGGCGACAGACTGTCTAAAACCTCTAGGAGGTAAAACATGTGTATAGACAGTAAGGGTGATAGTGTGTAAGACAGACCAACCCTTAAGAAGCCCCCCATCAAACACATATATAGAGAGGAATATATATGTGGCTGGAATATATACGTATATATATATATATATATATATATATATATATATATATATATATATATATATATATACACACATACATATATATGTCCAGATGTGTATATTAGGATATGGGTGGTGACAAATAGAAAATATATATATATATATATATATCGATAGATAGATATAGATATATATATATATAGATATATATATAGATATATAGATATATATAGATATGATATACCTAACTATATATACATTTGTGGGGCATGGTTTTGCACCACCAGAGTAAGATAGGTATGTAGACATATATGGAGATGCTACATACCAAAGAACAGGTTGAAGATACCTGTCTACCACCCAGCCCCATAATTGTACATGGGGAATATAAAAGAAAAATATTCTGCGTTCTACAAGAGGGTGAACCCACTTGGGATATGTATAGAGAATCTATTTTCGTGGATTGAGGGATGCAGGAAGGCAATCCAACAAGATAACCGTGATGTTTGCGTGAAAACAGATGATCATATGAATCTGTAAGGAACAAGGCGGGAGTTCCACAGAACACGGACATGGCAGATGTGCAGAAACGCAGAAGATGATACCAGAGGGACATACTGGAGGGACCCAGAGGTAGCATGCGTAAACATCAGCCTTGGATTTTCACACAGAAGAACTGATATCTCGTGTTAACACCCCAGGCTACAGGGTATGGAGAACCCTCACAGGCATGGGAAGGGTTTATAAGCTTTTCCCTACTAATAGAGAAGCTTCAGAGACAAGGTCAATGCTCTATAGCAAGGCCCTCATAGTAGAAAGCTTCTCTGAAGAGTGCAGAGAGCATTGTGCAGGAAAGATATGAGACAAACTGACTGAAGTCAGGTGTGTTGCCATATCCTAGGAGAGGAGATGGTTAGAATAATGCGAGAAAGCCTAAACGAGTAGGAGGATCCAAGATAGATGACGAATAGCTTGGAATCACTACTGAGGCTAGACAAAATTTTGAACAAGGGACTGGAACTTGGAAAAAGTACCAGTAATACAATTACTGTAACTCCTGCAGGCACGGCTGCTGTCGGAAACAGCAGAGAGATTGTCTTGTGCCCAATAAAGAAAAACAGACAAGAAAAGAGAGGAGATATTCCGAGGAACGAGCTTGCTAGAGAAGCTTTTCAGTATGGTACCCCTCAGTCAGTGAAAAAACCCGGTTGAGAGGGTAGAGTAAGTAATTGGAGGGTGACGTACCCATAGGGTAAGTCAACTGAAGGAAAAAAGGTTCAGTTGGGACAGAACTATCAGGGGATAGTTGCAACTGCTCTTCTAGATAGTAAGAAGAGGAGAAGTCGGTAGTCCCTGAACAAAAATTTTCCAACAGGTTAGTATACTGAAAAAGAAGAGCACAGTGAATAAACTTCTAATGGGTAGAAGTGAACTGTAGATTACAATTCCCGGCCCCTATGGATGCTGGGAATGCTGAGACTGGCCAGAGCTGGAGGACTTCAGGCTAGGCTGAGGCATCCCTTATGTTTAGGTACAGCTCAATGATGGGCAGGAGATGAATGAAACTTTCTTTTCTTAGGGAAAGAAGGTTTGGTAGGACATTTCCTACCCCTTGAAGAAGGAGGTGGCTTAGAATGGTCTTTAGTGGAAGGAGAGTCAATGGAGCATTGAGCAACCTGACATAAAGCCTCCTTATTGAAGAGACCTTCTCCTGTACAAGGAGAATGAGCCAGTATAGTTTGTGCCCATCTGCTCAAGTCTGAAGCTTCAAGCCAGGCTCTGCGACGTGCTGCAATGGCAATAGCAGAGGATCTGCTAACGGACTCAAAAGAGTCTATAGAGGCACGAGAAAGGAACCAGGATATATTCCGGCTGTGATTGATGAGCAAGGAATAATCAGTAGCCTTGGGCTCTGGTAAAAAAGGGGTCAAAAGAGATAATTTCTCTGTGACTTCCTGGAGTGTTAGACTCATGTGAAAAATATATGAAAGAATTCTGGAGGCCAGCATAGAGTTTTGGAAGGCTTGACGACCAAAAGCATCGAGTGTCCTTGAAGAACGACCCGGCGGATAAGAAGAATGCTTCTTCTTGCTCTTAACTTTCTTCAGTGCCGATTCCACTACAAGGGAACAATGAGAAAGTTGAGGCTTTTGAAACCCTGGAGAGGGTGGCACCCGGTACCGAACCTCAATGTCTGTAGAAAGTAGAGGAAGTCGTAAGGGTGATTTCCAGACCCTCAGAAGGAGATCCTGCAGAGCAGGATGTAAAGGAAGCTTGATATTTTCCATTTGTGCCGCTGAGCCATGAGTAGGATCACAACCAGGAATAGAGATATTGAGAAAGGTTGCCATATCCAGGAGAAAAGCCTGAAAAGACTGATCTCCTATGGGAACCATTCCTGGTAAGGCTAAAGAAAGAGCTTGAGCACCAGAGGACGTAGAGGGTACTGCATTAATGCCAGGTATCGGTTCCAAACTAGGCATCGGTGCAAGAACAGGCATTGACATCGATACTGATACAGGATCAGTAGGTGAAGTTGCCATTGGGGACTGCTGCAGTGGTACTGAGATCATGAGGGAGTTATGGCTAGGATCTTCGGAACTGCCCATCTGGAAACGACAGGAGTCGGTTCCGGGATGCGTCGGTACCCAGTCCTCGAGACTAGATATCGATTCAAGACTCGGCATCAAAGAAAGCGAGACTATCGATGTATGTCGCGAGGGTTCCGACGCCGGTGGCGGTATCGGCGATGCCGATACCACTAAGGCAGCCTGGGTTACATCGATCGGTACCGACGGTACCGAGGATACCCGATAACCCCCCCTTGCCAAGGGTAAGGTGGTCCACCTCGATGCCGATGCCAGGGTATCAGAACCGATCGATGCCAGTACCGTCCCGGAGCATGGCTGAGATTGAGAGACGTCAATGCGGTGCGTATCGATCGGTCCCGAAGGTACCGAGGATGCCCGATGACGATCCCTGGTTAAGAGTGGAACACTCGACACCGGTGCCGATGCCGGAGGCTCGGTACCGCTCGAAGCGGATACCACCCCCGCGCATGGCTCAGGTATGTTCTGTGAGGGGTGAGCCCCAGGAACAACCTGAAACCCCTTTAACGCTTTGGAGCCCGAAGACTCCCGCAGGGGTAATGCCAATGGATTCTTGAGGGTAAGACTGGAGCCGTCACCATGCTGGGCATGGGACATACCACTCAAGCATTGACTAGTCTTAACAGACTGTTTGTGGGTTACCTGATCCTGTGAAGTAGAGAAACCGGGTACCCTCACTGCCGAGGAAAAAACGGTATCGAGGGAAACTCTAAAAACTGAAGGTTTCCTCACAAAATTATCCCCTGACAAGTCAGGGGAAAAAGGGTCAGGACCCACACAGTTGAGACACCAACTATTGGTGTCTAAAAAGAAACAGGTGTTTCTACATCGAATGCACTTCTTAGGCCCAAAAAGTTAAGGCAAAAAACTGAAGAAAAAGTTTCTCAGAATTTAGTCAAAAATCCACCGGCGGTACCGGTGGGAGCGGGAAATACAGTCACGACCACAAGAAAACAAAAAACTAAAGTAATTGAAGTAATTAAAAAGAAAGGTTTCTGCGGTGACAGGAGGACGTCCTGCCGGCTCCGCGGAAAAACAAAAACTGAAGAGAGGCTATGGAGAAGGCGGGAAGTCACTGCGCAGGCGCGAGGGATGCTGCCAAAAGCTTTCTGATTGGAAGCTGGGCAGCATTCCCGTGCAGGTTCCGTCGGTACAGACGTACCCATATGTGAAGACTCATTCCTGCTTGTTCCTAGAGATTACAGTCTGCACAGAACTTTCACGCCTTTTTGCTGTTTGTGCCCTGTTTACCTTGTGTCTGCTACCTGATCTGTCTGCAAGACAGACACACACTATGTGTGGGTAAGGCCGCTCTCCTAAGGACTGAGATAAGACTCACAGATACCTTCGGCTCTGTGTTCTCCTGCGACTCACCTCCAAAAGGACTGTAGCCTGCGTTATCTAACCTAGCTGCCTCTTTGGACCTGTGCTGTTCCAGAGACTTATCGTACCTCAGCCACCAGAGTGCCAGCAGGAGCTAAGGTGCAGTCTTATTTCTCCTCCTCCGGATGGGCAATGGTTAGCTAGAAACGTATTCCATAACTCTTCTCAGTGCAGAGCGAATCCGTGACTTCTGGTTACTACTCTGTAATTTTGTCTAACTGTAATTTTGTGCTGCAACAATTTGCTACCTCATATTTCTAATTATGTATCCTTAGCTATATGTCTGTATATTTTTCTACCTCGCTGTCCATAATAAACATAATATATATATGAATAGAGACAAGATTTCTTCCGTGGCTCATTACCAGCACACTCATAGAACTTCAGGCTGGGTATTAGTAGCTAATTTTCCCTGGACATAACTGAGAGCCTAACTTATCTTTGTGCGCTACTAATATCCTTACGCTCCCCAGCTTTCAAAGAAAGCCTTTGGGAGATGCCACCACACATGTGTGGTCCCTTTCCCGCCCAAGGGCGCCATCTTACTCAATCAGATGGCATAGCTAGAGCGAACAAAAGAAAATGACAAAAATTACGCAGCAACTCTAAGGGGAGGAGGGAGGGTTGTGAGGACTAATTCTTGCTGTCCCTGGAGAACACCTCTTACAGGTGAGTAACTACGCTTTCTCCAGGACCCCCTTAGGCGGGGTCCTTCAATTCAACCCAACGCTCATCTCCAGCATCCGAGTCTACTGTGAGGAGATACCGCTTAAGCACTGTGTCCTCCCATACTTGCTGAGTGTAATCTGATCCAAACACTGGGACACTAATTCCACTTGTAAGTTTTACTTGTAAGTGATACAATCTGTGCTTGAAGCCGTTACATTTTATCCTGGAAGCTGTTACAATTTATCCTTATTATATACTAACCTGATACAAGTTGTACTTATAAGTGATACAATTGTGCTTGACTTGACCATATTATGCTCTGGGATCTGCACCTTTCTAGCTGTAATTAACCCTCTGTAATAGGCTTAATCACCTAAATCATTAGCATAAACTTAACTTGCATGGCCAATCCGAGCCCCCGGTATTCACCTAGTCAATCATGCCTCCCCTCGCCCCATCTACACACCTCCATGCTCTTTTCAGCTGCCTCATTTTAATTGCTCTAATACAGATCTCCCAAGCTCTCACCCCAACCTTCAGTCCCATTCCATTTCTACACAGCTCCTGGAGGAAACCCCATAGCTACCCTAAATACCAAACAGTCAGACAGAGCCATATACCACATCCCCATCTCATCTACATTGCCCTACACCAGTCCAAATCCTCTCAGAAAGACCCTCACTCTCCACCTCATGATCTTAAATGTGCCCTCCTAAACGCCCGCTCTATCCGTAAGAAATGGCCTGCCATAACTGACATACTATCAACCTCCAATCTTGACATCTTATGTATCACTGAGACTTGGTTGTCATCATCAGACGCTGTTCTCCTTCATCAGTTTGTCCCCCCTAACTTCTCCTCTCACTCATGCCACAGAGTAAACAGAAGAGGCGGAGGAGTTCTCATATTAAGCAAGACTGACCTACAATTCAAGACGGTTGCCTCCAATACTACTCCCAAACTTGACTATATCTCCATAACAAATAAACATCATTCCATCAACTTGCTATACCGGACACCCTCCTCATCATTAGATGATCTCTCAACAATTATTGATCTCGCCTGCAATCCCACCATGTCACACATACCAAACTGGATACTTGGTGACTTCAATCTCCCTTCCCTTCAAGATACTCAGGCCAAAGACCTTATCGAAGCATTCGAATCTTCAGGCTACACCCAATTGCTCAATGCCCCCACCCATGTCAAGGGAAATATGCTTGATCTTATTTTCGCTCCATAAAATACCCTCCAGTAACATGCACAAGTTCGATCTCTCAGTACTTGCAGTACCATGGTCTGACCATAACCTAATCAGGTTTACCAAGCCAGCATACCCCCTACTCACTGCTCACAATCCCCAACCGAACCATCAGCATCAACCTCAACACGGTTCCAGCAATTCAACAGAGAAGAGATATTGGAAAAGATACAGCATCTTCACACCCTACCAGCACAAGACCTAAACAACATGATTTCCTCTTGGAATAAATGCCTCAATGCGACAATAGATTCTCCTCCCACCAACAACAGACCTCCTAGGAGAACAAGGGCCCCTTGGTACTCACCTGAACTAAAGAACTCCCTCAAGCATCTCAGACTACTTGAAAGACGTTGGCACCGCTCCAGGTCAACTGAAAGCCATGACGCCTACTTTGCCCAACTAGACGTCCACCGCATAGCAGTCTCCACGCGAATGAAGCAATATCATGCAGAACTACTACAAAGAGCCCTAAACAAACCACACGAGCTCTTCAACCTGGTTAAAACCTTATCTAAAGAGCCTTCCTTCCTTGGGCCAATCAATCCAACCTGACCCACAGACATACGCGGACTACCTGCAAGCCAAAACAAGCCTACCTACCATAACTGTGAACAACTGCCCCCCGGATACTTCACCTGACCTCTCCCCCTCTTCTTCACCTTCACGAATTCTATTAGGGGCCCAACTCCTCATCACCTCCTTCACTGCTCCATCCAAAAAAGAGATCCAAGATACCATCATGAATATAAACACCTCCACTGCACCGAACGATCCATGTCCAGCAATCTGGATAAAATCCCTACGATCTGAACTCAGTCCTTTCCTTGCTAAACTGATAGGAATATCTTTCAAGTCTGGTATCTTCCCCCGCAGTCTAAAGCAAACATCTATTAGACCACTACTCAAGAATAATAAACTGGACCCTGAAAAGATGGACTCATTCAGACCCATCTCCAATATCCCACTCCTAGCCAAAATCATGGAAAAAATAGCCCAACGTCAACTGAACCACCACATAGACAACTATGCTCCTCTCGACCCCTGTCAACACGGATTCCGGAAGTCGCATGGCATCGAAACTCTGTTAACAACTCTTCTCAACACCCTAATAACAGGTCTTGATAACATCAGACAAGGCTTTGCTCTTGTTTTCCTCGACATTGCAGCTGCCTTTGACTCCGTCAACCATGAGCTACTCTTGCTACGCCTAAATAAGGGGGGCATACATGGAAAAGCTCTCACCTGGTGCGCCTCCTATCTGAACGACAGATGGCAGCACGTTCGTTCTCGCTCCTCCACGTCCACCCCTTTCCCTCAAGCCATGGGTGTCCCACAGGGATCATCTCTTTCAGCCCTATTCTTCAACGTGTATATGCAACCTATCTGCACCATCATCAGATCCTTCAACATCAATTGTTTAGTCTATGCCGATGATGTCCTTATGTTTACTCCTATATCCACTGAACACCCAGACTTGTCTCCGCTATCCTCCTGCTTCGATGCAGTCTCTGATTGGTTACAATCCCAGAAACTAAGGATAAACCTCAAAAGGTCAGATGTGCTCTTCATCAGTAGAGATCAGACTTTCAACCCGCCCTCATCACTGAAGGTACATGGTGTGGAGCTTCCTTCTAAGACTTCGTAACGCTACCTTGGAGTAACCCTTGACCAACACCTTGAACTAAAGGCCCATATAAGTAATCGAGTAAAGGCGATTTACCATAAAATCCGGATGCTGCGACACATGAGACAGCTTCTAGAGCCAAAAGATTTCCGAACAGTATTTCAAGCACTTGTGATGCCTCACTTTGATTATGCCAACTCCATACCGCACGGCCTGCCAAAGAGCTCACTTCACCCTTTGCAGATTGCAATGAACTCTGCAGCAAGAACCCTATACGGAGCATCCAGAAGAGACCACATTACTCCTATCCTAAAAGCATTACACTGGCTTCCAGTTCACTGTAGGATCACATTTAAAATACTGATGACATTCAAGGCCCTCAACAAATGTACTTCTAGCTCCCTTTCTGAACTTATCCAGTTCACTCCCCCCCCCCCCCCCCCCGTTAGACAGAGAAGATCCACCGCCTCTAACACTTTGCGTCTCCCAAAGGAATTCACCAAATGTACCAAGGCTACAGGAAACCGTGCTTTTGCACTCTATGCCCCCTACTGCTGGAACACTCTACCAGCAAACATCCGAGCAATAAATAGCCTCTCTCAGTTCAGGAAAGAGCTGAAACATCACCTCTTTCTTCAGTACTTCCTCAACTCAGATGACATCACATAACCAATCACAATTCTCACTTCCCTCTTCCCCCTTCCAGTTAATCCCTTCCCTGTTGTCCCAATTACCAAGCCGTCTCCTCAGCCTGTAACACTCAAATGTTTACGCCAGCTGTCCCTCATGCCGTGTTCGTGATGAATAGAGCTTAGTTGATGTTTTCTACAGTCATCAACCTGTATACAGTTCCATTATGTATACAGTTCACCTGTGTTCCATGTTCAACTCACTGTTTAATGTAAGTGCAATAGGGATTTTCCCCGTGTACAAGTTTTGTTACCTGTGAACCGCGCTGATGGTAAATAAATAAATAAATAAAGCAGGAAGTCAGTACTCACATATGGGATTCCGTAGCTACAGGCTACCGAGAACCTGTAGAAAAAAAAGCATGGTCCAGCCATGAGCACCTGCAAGCAAATCCAAGGACAGACTCTGAGGACCCCAGTGTCCAGGAAGAACCATGGCTCCGGTAGCCTAAACAAGAAGGGTCAAAGGGCAGGAGTTGCCTAAACCCCGAACAGATTATGGAGTACGGCCTGGCCAAAGGCACTGTCCCATCAGGACTCCCTCTCCAGACAGTAGTGAGCTGTGAAAGTGTGGACTGAGGACTCTGCCATAGGGACAGAGCATAGGTTCGCAACTGAGGGTGCCATAAGCCCTGACAACGTGTGCTGTGACCAAACGCTCCAACAATGACCCAGCCTGATTGTAGGCAAAGGTGATGCAGTCCGCCATCCAGGTGGACAGGGTCCGCTTGGTGACAGCTTCCCCCAGTCGACTGGGGTTGTATGAAACAAAAAGCTGTGGGGCTTTGCAGATGGCCTGAGTACATTGCAGGTAGAAGAACAGGGTCCTTTTGCAGTCCAGAGCATAGAGAATGGCTGCTGTTTGTTAGCGTGCTGCCGTGGAAAGAAGATAGGTAGCACCACCTCTTGGTTGAGGTGAAAGGTGGATTCCACCTTCGGGAGGAATTTAGAGTGGGTGTGAAGCACGACCCTGTTCTTGTAGAACCTGGTGTAGGGTGGCTCGGCCACCAAGTGTGGGCAGAGGTGAGCGCTACCAGGAAGGCAACTTTCCAGGATAGATAACGCAAATGGCAGGTAGCCAAGGGTTCATAGGGTGGCTTGGTAAGCTGCGTCAGAGCCATGCTGAAATCCCAATCCGCCAGAGGCAGCGGATGGGAGGTTTAGAGAGTAGCAAGCCCCATGTGAATCGGGTGATGAGGGGCTGCACAGAAAAAGGCTTTCCCTCTATGGAGTGATGGTTCGCAGAAAGGGCACTCAGGTGTACCCTGACAGAGTTGGACTTGAGTCCAGTCTGCAAGAGGTGGAGCAAGTATTGCAGCAATGTATGTACTGGGCAGGAGAATGGATATACCTGTTGCTCTGTACACCATACCAAGAATCTGCACCACTTGAAGGCAAAGGCTTGTGGCATTCTTACGAGAGGCCAGGAGGACTTCTTCCACCTTCCTGGGGAGGTAGAGGGGCGAAAGGGCAACCCATTCAGCAGCCATGCTGTTAGTAACATAGAGCCCAGGTTGGGGTGGAGAATTGAGCCTTCCCTCTTGGGTCAGTAGTCCTGGGAAATTCCCCCGAGAGACCAGGTGCTCTGTCAAGAGGCAGAGTAACAGAGGAAACCAAGGCTGTCTGGGCCACCACAGAGTCACCAGGATAATGGAAGACGTGTCCTGCTGGACCTTGAAAAGGGTCCACGCGATTAGTGGCATGGGAGGGAAGGCATACAACAGGCCCTCCAATCATGAGATGAGGAAGGCATTCGCCGCTATCCAGGATGTATGCGGTTGGGGACAGCAGAAGCGTGGCAGCTGTGCATTAGCTGAGCTGGCAAAGAGGTCCAGACTTGGCATTCTCCATAGTTGGAATAGCCGCTGTGCTACCCTGGGGTCTAGGCGACACTCGTGTGGCAGGAAAACACTGCTCAGTCTGTCCACTACGAAATTGTCCTGGCCCAGAATGTATACCACTGTGAGGAGCATTTCCTGACTGATCGCGTACGAGCAAAGGGCTACTATTTTCTGGCAGAGGCGATGAGACCCTGACCCTGTGCCCCTTGTTTGTTCAGGTAAAATATCGTGACCTAGTTGCCCATTTGGACCAGCACCAACTGATACTGTAGGTGGTGTTGGAAGGCCCCAATCACCAGAAAAATGGCTCTGAGCTCCAGCAGGTTGATCTGTGATCTGCTGCTGGCTCTCCTTGAGAGACCAGTTGCCCTGCATGTGCAGTCTGTAGTGAGGACCCTCTGGGGGTTTGGGTGTTGAAAGGGCATGCCCTTCCGCAGGTGCTCTGCATCCTGCCACCAATCGAGTGACTCTGCTAGTTAACAGGATACCAAGATCGTCCCGGAGCCTGCCTGTGGCTTGAATCCACTGTGAGCGGAAGCACCACTGAGCTGCCCACATGTGGAGGAAGGCATTGGGGACCACATGGACTGTGGAAGACATGTGGCCGAGCAGGCGAAGCATGAACCGCGCCAGCACGGTATGATCGCACTGTACCTGTGTCATCAGGGCCCTGAGGCAGTCTGCCCTGTCCAGGAGGAAGGCCTTGGCTTGGCGGATGTCCAGGCGAGCCCCTATGAACTCCAGGTATTATGTTGAAGTGAGGTGGGATTTGGGGTGGTTTATCACAAACCACACATGTTGTAGGACCTTGCTGGTATGGGCCGTGGCCTGTTGCACCTCTGAGGCAGTGTCTCCCTTTACTAGCCAGTCATTCAGGTATGGGAAGATGAAGGCCCCTTGGAGACGGTGGTAGGTGCCACCATTGCTAGGCATTTGGTGAAGACTCTTTCGGCAGAGGCTAGGCCAAAGGGTTGTACCTTGTACTGGTAGTGGTTGCCCTTGAACATGAACCTTAGGTACTGCCTGTGACTGGGATGAATAAGGATGAGGGTATCAGCATCCTTTAGGTCAAAGGAGCATAGCCAATCTCCCTGCTGGAGGTAGGGCAGCAATATTCCATGGAAGAGCATTTGGAACTTTTCCCGCACCAGGAAATTGTTCACGTTTCTCAAGTCCAGGATTGGCCTTAGGTCTCCTGTTTTCTTTGGGACCAGAAAGTACCTGGAGTAGAACCACTTTCCTTTTAGGTGGTGTGGTACAGGCTCCACAGCCCTGTCCCTGAGAAGGCCTGCAAGTTCCTGCAGTAGCAAGGCCTGATTTATTTATTTGTGCTTATTTACCGCTTTTCGTGAATCAAAGAGGTTTACAAGGAACTCAAAGTTTAAAGGTTTACATTGAACAAAGTTTGTTATAGTATATTTAACAATTTTAACAATATTAACAGGATTAACAAATTTAATAAGACAAAACAGATAATTATACAGGGAACATTGGTGAAAAGGGATGATGAGGATTTAATGATATAACATCATGAGTTTGCAGAACGCTGAGCTCAGTTATAAATTATATGATGCAGGGGAGTCCGAGGGGGCTCTCCTGGAAAGAATGGGGGATGCATCTGGTCCAGATGAAGGAGGTAACCTTCCTTGACCAACTGAAGTGCCCAGGAGTCGGTGGTGATGGCAGCCCACCGGTGGGCAAAATGAATCAGGCGCCCCACCCCCCGTCGTTAGCTCATCCCGGGGTAATTTCTCCAAATGGGTTAGTTTAGCGCACTTCTAAGCCAGGATATGTGGAGTATGATCTTAGTCTCTCAAATTTACTGCTAATGCTTGGCGTAATACTTGCATTGTGTCAAAGAAAGCCTCCTGCTGGAGTTTGTAAAATGTAAAAGGTATGGGTAATTTATAAAGATGTGCTTGGAAATTCTTCTTTATCAAGCCTGTGGCGCCCAGTACAATGGGAAATATTTCTGTATCCTTCTGCCACATTTTCTTGGTCTCTGATTGTATTTCTTGGTACTATAGGATCTCCTGCTTCTCCAACGTAATTCACAGAATAATCACTCCGTACAGACACTTCTATTATCAATGCTGTTCTGGTATACTTCTTTACTACTATTGTCAGGTTGGCATCCAGTTTCTTATCCATCGGAAAGGGAATGTCCCAGGTGATCATAACCTTTTCATTCCCTGTTATTCTCTTAGGGCCATGATCCCAGGGGTTTTCAGAGACAGTGATGTTGTAGTGTTTACAGAGTTTTCAGTGGAAGAGCATGCTACTTTGTTGTGCCTTTCTGTATAGAAATTTTCCGCCGTCAGAACTTCACAGCCTGCTATTAGGTGAGCCACTGTTTCTTACAGAATCAGCCTATGTCTGTTGTGCCAGTTTTTTCAATACTCGCCGTTAACCATCTCGTCTGTAATCCGCTGTCCTTGGTTGGAACTATCAATCTTTCATCCTTCGGTTTCAGTTCACCTATCCTCAACCATTTATGTGTCCGTTCTTGATCGTAATACTCTGTATTTTCCACTGTATTTTTGCATTTGCCGCTTGTTTTTCCTCACCTGCTGGTCTAATTCTCTGAAGAGTTTTTTCTCGTTTTGCAAATTCTATTACTTCCTTTCCTATGCATATCTGTGGATTCTCACTCATTCCTTCTAATCATCGGAAAGCTTGTCCAAGTTTGATGATGGAGCCAGATTCTGGACATTTACTTTCATATTTCAGCACATTTTGTGTATTTGGATCCGATGATACTGTCACATAGGTTTGAAGGCCTCTGAAAGTAGGTGTAGTCAATCTCTATAAGTCCTAGCCCTCCTTCAGGCTCTAGGAATGTACAATCTTGGCATACACTGATTCTTGTAAATTACTTCATGAGCATGGAGGAGTTTTCTTGTTCGCACATCTAGTTTTTCAAGATCTTTATGAGGCCAATGCATAATCCCAAAACTGTATGAGAGTACAGGAATTGCCAGCTGATTGATGGTTTGTATCTTATTTTGTGATGTTAAAGCACTTTTCAATAACAGTTTTAATCTCCTTTTATATTCTTTATTGATCTTCTCTCTCGATAGTTTCTGCTCGTGTCATTCCTTCCTCTAATCCAAGATACTTATATACGCCTCCCTGCTCAAGGACCTTAATGTCACAGCCCTCAGCAAGGGAGATGTTTTTAGTTTTGCTCAATTTTCCTCTGAAAAAGAATGCCTTAGCACACTTGTCAAAGCCAAAAGTCATCCTGATGTCATCAGAAAAGCTTTTCATCAGATGAAGTTGCTCTGCTTCAGATCACCTATAAATAGCAGATGGGAAGTTGCTTCTGGGTTGGGACAGTCTTTAGAATTCAGGTTAAATCCATACCCCAAAGCATTGATGAGAGCACTCATTGGATTAAGCGCCAAACAAAACAGAAGTGGCGACAGGGAATCTCACTGAAATATTCATTGCTGGATCTTAATGTTAGGAATGATGTACTGACCATCTTCATATCTCAGTGTGTGGACTGCCACATTGTCATAGTGAACTCCATGTACTCTATCAAACCAGAATTTATTTTATACATTTCAAGGCAATGTATTATCCAAGAGTGTGGGATGCTGTCAAAAGCTCTTATAATCAATCCATGCTATACTGTGATTTCTGCCTTTCTTAGCAGTGGCCATAATGGTCTTTGGTTCCATATACTCCTATCTTATTGCCCTTTTTCTCTATCGCCATGATGTTGTTGAACGCTATGTGATCGTCTATTGTCACATCTATTGCAGTAAACAGATTGTAGATTGTAAGTAAACAGGTTACTGGTCTATCATTTTTAGGAATTTATTTATTTACATTTTCTTATATATTGCACTATTTTCCATCAGTGGGGTTTACATGGAACATTTTACATACACATTTCAAATGACTTGATTTGTGTTTACAATTAACAGGAATAGGAACTTGGAAAGAAACAGGGGTAACCATTTACATCTGTTACTTGGGTCTCCCTTTGGAAGGAGCAACTTTTTTTCTGTAGGAAGTCATTGTGGTGTTAAAGTCCAATTGCTCTAACAATTGATTTTTGCAGTTCACCAGGTCTTGGTGGAGTAATGTTTAACTGTCTGAGCCAAAAGTTGGCTACTCTATCTGGGCCAGGGCTCTTCCAATTTGCAGCTCGTTTTAGCCTGCTTTCCATCTCTTCCTTTGTTACAGGCCATTCCATAGGTTTGATATTTGTTTTATCTAAATGCTTCTGTATGTTGGGTGATTTGCTGTATAGGGTCCTCATAAAGCTTTCTCCAGAAGGTTTCCATTTCAGCTTTGGTTGGAGGTGCTTTTACCATATTAATGTTCTTCCCCAATTCCCTAAAAAATTGTTTTGGGTTCTCTCTAAATAGTTTATTCTGATATAAAATGGATGATGAAATGCTCAAAGAAATCAAGGAAGCTAACAAAAGTTACAGCGCAGTAATAATAATAATGGGTGATTTCAATTACCCCGGTATCGACTGGGTCAATGTCACAGCAGGACATGCTAGGGAGATAAAGTTCCTAGATGAAATAAATGACTGCTTCTTGGAGCAGCTGGTTCATGAACTGACCAGAGGGGAAAGCACAGTTACTTACCTGTAACAGGTGACAGCAGGAATTAGTCATCACATATGGGGTACGTCGGTACCGACGGAGCCTGCGCGGGAAAGCTCCCCAGCTTTTCAGATGAAAAGCTTTTGGGGCCTCCCACTGCACATGCACGCTGCCTTCCCGCCTTCCTGACCAGCTCTCCTCAGTTCGAGTTTAAAGCTGAGACAATAGAGAGAGGACAGGAAGATAGAGGAATAGAGAGACAACTCCTAGGGGAGGTGGGTGGGTTGTGATGACTAATTCCTGGTGTTCCCAGAGATCACCTGTTACAGGTTAGTAACTGTGCTATCTCCAGGAACAAGCAGGAATAAGTCATCACATCTGGGGACTCCCTAGCTGAGATGCCTGGGAGATCCCGCTCCAAGGGTAACCATCTTCGTATGGATCTCAGGCATCCATTCTGGGAAGGTGGGCAGGAGTTGTTTAAGTATGGAACAGGTGTTTGGGGACAGCCTGACCAAACAAGGCATCCCGGCGGGAGTCCTTGTCCAAGCAGTAATGGGCTGTGAAGGTATGAACCGAGGCCCAAGTGGCTGCTCGACAGATCTGATCTATGGATACAGAGTGAAGATGAGCCATAGAAGTGGCCATGGCTCTCACATTGTGAGCTGTGACATGGCCTTCCAGAGAAATGTTCTTACTCTGGTAAGCAAAGGAAATACACTGAGCAATCCAGTTGGAAAGTGTGCGTTTGGTGACTGGAAGTCCCAAATGAGAAGGATCAAAAGCCACGAAAAGCTGAGAAGACTTTCGATGTGGCTGAGTTCTATTGAGGTAAAAGGCGAGAGCCCTTTTACAGTCAAGAGTATGAAGGTTCCTCTCTGCACTGGATGCATGAGGAGCCGGAAAAAAGACAGGTAAATATACCTCTTGATTAAGATGAAAAGGCGAGACCACTTTAGGCATAAAGTGGGGATTCGTCCTAAGGACCACCTTATCATGATGAAATCTGGTATAAGGTGGATTTGCCACCAAAGCCTGCAGTTCACTGATGCGGCGAGCCGAAGTGACTGCAATAAGGAAAAGGACCTTCCAGGAAAGAAATTTCAGGGAGGTAGATACCAACGGTTCAAAAGGTGGCTTCATAAGTTGACCCAGAACTAAATTCAAGTCCCATGCTACCGGAGGAGGCCGGATGGGAGGTTTAGTGAGGGTTAGGCCTCTCATGAATCTTGCAATAAGAGGATGAGAGGAAACAGATTGTCCATTTATAGGTTTTAAGGATGCTGTAATAGCACTTAAATGGACTCGTACTGAATTCGTCTTGAGGCCTGCATTGGAAAGATGCAGGAGATAGTCTAGTAGAGAATTCAAAGGAAGTGCCAGAGGGTCAAGACCCTGTTGAGCACACCAAATGGAAAAACGTTTCCATTTGAAAGCATAGGAACACCTGGTAGAGGGTTTCCTAGAGGCATAAGGGATATCTTTCACTGATTGAGAAAGATTAAACTCTTGAAGGCTTAAGCCTTCAGTAACCAAGCTCGGAGATGTAGGAACTTGGGGTTTGGATGCCACAAAGTCCCCTGCTCCTGAGACAGAAGGTCTGGTGCAGCTCCCAGGTCCAGGGAGGAGCCCTGGGAGAGCTGTAGAAGGAGAGGGAACCACACTTGGCGTGGCCAGCGTGGAGCAATGAGGATCATGGATCCGTGATCCCTCTGAAGTTTGAACAGAGTCTTGGGAATCAAAGGAATGGGTGGAAAAGCGTACAGGAATTCCTGACCCCAATGCAGGAGGAAGGCATCGTTGGCCTGAGCTCCCTGACACGGAGTCCTGGAACAGAACCGGGGAAGTTTGGCATTCCACGGACTTGCAAAGAGGTCTATGTCCGGGGTCCCCCATTCCTGAAAGATTCTGCATATCTGGTCCATGTGTAGGGACCATTCGTGTGGGAGCAGAACTCGACTGAGTCTGTCTGCCCGAGTTTTGAACTCCTGGAAGATATACTGCCAGAAGATGAATTTGGTGCTCTCTGGCGAAGGCCCATAATCTGAGAGCTTCGTTGCAAAGCGACAGAGAGCCCGTCCCTCCTTGTTTGTTGACATAAAACATGGCCCCCTGATTGTCTGTCTGAACTAGGACAGTCAGGTTGGCAAGGAGGGTATGGAAGACTGTGAGGGCAAGGAAGATTGCTCGCAGTTCCAGAAGGTTGATATGAAGGGTGGTCTCTTGGGGAGACCAGATTCCCTGAGTGGAGAGATGTTGAAGATGAGCTCCCCACCCTGTTTGGGAGGCATCTGTTGTGAGGGTTGCTTGGGGCAACGAAGGTTGGAAGGGGGTCCCCAACAACAGATTTTTGGAGGATGTCCACCACTGGAGAGACCAAAACAGACGTTTTGAGGTGAGTACCTGGTCTGACAGCAGTCCCGATGCTTGAGACCACTGGGTGGCCAATGTCCATTGAGCTGCTCTCATATGGAGACGAGCATAGGGCACCACATGAACCGTGGAGGCCATGTGGCCCAGACGTTGCAGCATTTCTCTGGCTGACAATTGACTTCTGGACTGAGCCTGGGAGGCCAAGCTTATTAGCCTTTGGCCTCGGACCAGAGGGAGGTAGGCCCTTGCAGTGGTGGAGTCCAATTGGGCCCCTATGAATTCCAGGGACTGAGTAGGGATGAGTTGGGACTTGGGAATGTTTACCACAAGTCCCAGATATTGAAGAATACGCCTTGTGCGGTCCAGAAAAATCTGGGCTTCTGATTGAGATGGAGCTCGGATGAGCCAGTCGTCCAGATATGGGAAGACAAAGATTCCCATGCCTCTGAGAAATGCGGTTACGACTGCCATGCATTTTGTGAAGACTCTTGGAGCAGAGGCCAGACCGAAGGGTAGTACTCTGTACTGGAAATGTTTTCCCTGGAACAGAAATCTTAGATATTTTCTGTGGGATGGATGGATGAGTATATGAGTGTACGCATCCTTTAGATCTAGAGAACAAAGCCAATCCTGACTCTGAAGGTATGGAAGGAGAAGGCCCAGAGAGAGCATTTGAATTTCTCCTTGAATAGAAACCTGTTCAATTCTCTCAGATCTAGGATAGGTCTGAAGCCCCCTGTCTTCTTTGTTATGAGAAAGTAAGGGGAGTAGAAAAACCTAACCCCTGTTGTGGAGGAGGAACCTCCTCTATTGCCCCTTGGGCAAGAAGAGAAGAGACTTCCTGACCCAACAGGGTCAGAAGAGATGGGGGAGAACTGAATTGTCTCACCATGGTATGGGGAGGAAGGCTGGAGAAATGAAGTTTGTAGCCCTCTCGGATAATAGAGAGGGTCCATTGCTCTGATGTGATTTGTTCCCATCTGGGAGCAAAATGAGCTAGCCTTCCAGGAATGGTGAGTGGCTCTGGGTGTTCTAGAGCCAGAAACGGCAAGTTCTCTAGAGGGAAGTCAAAACCCCTGAGGGGGTTGAGCCTGCTGGGGTGTAGCAGACACTGCAGGCTTTGACTTTACCTGCTTAGATTGTTGACGCTTAGCCGCAAGGCGAGGCTGAGCAGATTGCTGGCCAGTATTTGTGGGAAATCTGGTCTTTTTATAGTAAGGCCTTTTAAAAGGCTTCTTTTTGGTAGGGGTAGAAGTAGACTTGGAAAGTCTATCTAGAGTGGCATTTTCTGCATCCATTTGAGCAGCTTTAATCTGCCAGTCTTCCCCAAATAAGTTCTCACCGGTACAGGGCAGATTCCTGAGGCCATCTACAACCCAGGGTTCTAGGTTAGAAGCCTGGAGCCAAGCGAGACGTCGGGCTGCAATAGCAATTCCCGAAGCTCTGCCTGCAACTTCAAAGGAATGAAAGGCTGCCCTGTTGGAGAACTTGGAGACCTCTGAAAGTTGTGTCACCATAGAAAAGAAGTCCGCCCTTTGATCATCAGGGATAAAGGGGGCAAAATTCTGTATTTTTAGGGCAAGTTGCCCAAGATACATGCCCATATAAAGGCTATAAGAGTTGATCCTGGCTATAAGCATACTAGCCTGGAACATCTTTCTTCCAAAAGAGTCTAGGTTCTTACATTCTCGCCCTGGAGGGGTAGAAGAATGCCTTTTAGGACTCTTTATTTTCTTCATGGCAGACTTCACCACAATGGAGTGGTGAGGCAGCTGAGTTTTCTGGAACCCAGGCGAAGGAGGGACCCGATACATGGTGTCCAACCTGCGGGAATGGGGAGACAGTGTTAAAGGAGTCTCCCACAAATCCATCAAGTGTTCTTGAAGGATTTCATGGACAGGCAGAGTGACTGCCTCTTTAGGAGCTTTTGAGTATCCTAAAATGTCCAATTTTTTTGATCTGGGTTCTCTTTCAGAAGATGTAGCAATAGAAAGTGCTTTAGCTACATCAACAATGAAATCCTGAAAGGATAAATCCTCTGGAGGAGACATCCTCCTCTTGGGAGAAGAGGGCTCCTCAGGAAGAGTAAGCTCAGCAGAGTCATCAGAGGAATTGAATTCATCAGAAGAATCTGAGTCTTCCCTCTGTACTGCCAATGTACGATACGCATACCGATCGGTATCGACCGTATCGGGCATGGGATCGGTACCGGGTGAAAGCCGGAATCCGGCATGCGGAACCGATCGACGTTTAGAAGTCGATGGTCTCGGTTCCGGTGTAGATACCGGAACCGGGGTCGGTACCGATGAAATCGGTACCGAGGGCGTCGCAGCCTTAATGAATGCCAGAACGGCTTGCTGCATGGTCTGGACAGTACTGCCGATAGACGCCACTACTGCCTGGATGTCGGTACCGGTATGGGCCAGTACCCCAGAGCAGTCCAACAGGTGATCTGTCGAGGCCGTGCCATCGATGTCAACCTGTGACCCCATGATTGCATTGGAGGCCGGAACCTCCCGCCGGGGTTTTTTGGCCTGGGCAGAATCCTCGAACTCAGAATTGAGAGCCTCTCGATCTTTAGAAAGAGATTTGCTTTTAGAGGATTTGCCCACAGAAGTTTTGGTTACCTGAGATCCATCCGGAGAGGAAGACCTGGATGACTGTGATGCTTCTGAAGGAAACAGCACATGGAGCTTGTTAGCCCGGTTCTGCAAACCGCGTTTAGACATCTGGGTGCAGGATGGGCAGTCCGGTATGGAGTGTTCAGGTCCCAAACATTTGAGACACCATTCATGGGTGTCTGTGACAGAAATGACAGCACTGCATTTGGTACATTTTTTAAAACCAGGGACTGGCTTCTCCATGAGGAGAATTTGTGTAGGCCTTAAGGCCTAACAAGGGGTACCAAGCTGTGCTGAAGAAAATAAAAAAGTTTTTTTTTTTTTTTTTTTATATATAGAAAGAAAGAAAGACCGGCGATACCGGTTTCGGTATGGGGAAGGCAGGTACGCGGTCTAAAGAAACAAACAAAAGTAACAAATTCTTCAGCGGGGACAGGAACACGACCTGCTGGCTCCGCGGAAAAAAAGAAGAACTGAGGAGAGCTGGTCAGGAAGGCGGGAAGGCAGCGCGCATGTGCAGTGGGAGGCCCCAAAAGCTTTTCATCTGAAAAGCTGGGGAGCTTTCCCGCGCAGGCTCCGTCGGTACCGACGTACCCCATATGTGATGACTTATTCCTGCTTGTTCCTGGAGATGCCATATTAGACCTAGTCCTTAGTGGAACACCAGATGTAGTGCAAGAGATAAGGGTGTTGTTGCCACTTGGAAATAGTGATCATAGCATGATCGCGTTTGATTTAATTAGTAGAGGACGGATAGTAAGGAAATCCACAGTAACTACCTTTTAACTTTGAAAGGGAGACTATGATAAAATGAGGAAAATAGTTAAGAAAAAACTAAAAGAAGCAGTTGCAAAGGTTAAAGACTTACATCAAGCTTGGGTGGTGTTGAAAAAAAAATCTTGGAAGCCCAGACCAGCTGTATTCCATGCTTTAAGAAAAGTGGAAGTCAGTCCAAAAACTGCCAGCATGGTTTAAAGGTGAGGTCAGAGAGGCTGTTGCCAAAAAAAGCATCTTTCAGGAAATGGAAAAAAGAGCCAAACGACGAAACCTGGAAACAGCACAAGCACTGGCAAGTCAAATGCAAGGCATTGATAAGGCAGGCAAAGAGAGAATTTGAGAAGAAGCTTGCTGCAGAAGCAAAACGCGAAATAAAGACTTTTTCAAGTACATTCGTAGCAAAAAACCTGTGAGAGAGTCAGTTGGTCCATAGAGGGGTTAAAAGGGCACTAAGAGGCGACAAGGTGATAGCGGAGAGACTGAATGAATTCTTTGCTTCGGTCTTTACTGAGGAAGATGTAGGAATGTTACCCATGACTGAAGTGGTATTTAAAGGTGCGGAAGAATTGAAGGAAATATCGATACATCGGGAAGATGTATTACAACTATTACTACTACTACTACTGTTATTCAGCACTTGTAAAGTGCCACGCACGCAGTGCTGCACAGCTGACCTACAAGAGGTAGCCAATATACAAGAGATAGTCCCTGCCTGTCAGAGTTAAGCTCATCGGAGTTTACAATCTAGTCAGAACAATACATAAGTTAGAACAGTATAGAGCATTAGTCAGTTCTGCGCAAGGTACAGTTTGGTCAGTAGTTTGGTCATAAATGATGACGGGGGTTAGGGTAAGATGAGGAAGGAGTCAGGATCTGAATGCAATAGTGAAGAGGTGGGTCTTCAATTTGGATTTGAAGAGGGCCAAGGAGGATGCCAGGTGCACAGACGCAGGTAGGCTGTTCCAGGCGTAAGGTGCAGCAAGGTGAAAGCAGCATAGTCAGGAGTTCGCAGTGCGTATGAAAAGCATTGATAGAAGTAATTTGTTAGCGGAGCACAGATTTCGAGAGGGGACATAGGGAGAGAAGAGGTAGTGAGAGGCCATAGAGTGGGGATGCACTTATAGGTTAGCAGGAGAAGCTTGAATTGGATGCGGAATTGGACAGAGAGCCAGCGAAGTGACCTGAGAAGAGGAGTAACGTGGGCATGGCGAGGTTGGCAGAAGATTAGTCGAGCGGCGTGATTTTGTATAGACTGGAGGGGAAGAAGGTGGCTTGCGGGAAGACCAGCGAGGAGTAGGTTGCAGTAATCAAGGCGAGAGGAGATTAAGGAGTGGATATACGTTTTGGTAGTGTGCTCAGAGAGGAAGGGGTGGATTTTGCTGATGTTGTAGAGAAAGAAGCGGCAGGTCTTAGCTACAAGCTGGATATGAGCAGAAAAGGAGAGAGAGGTGTCAAAGATAACCCCCAGATTGCGAGCCAAGGGAACAGGAAGGATAGTAGATCCATTCACATGGAATGAGAGAGGGGAAAGTGGGGGGAAGGAGTTAGGTGGAAAGACTAGGAGTTCAGTCTTGGCCATGTTCAATTTTAATCGGCGATGAGACATCCAGGCAGCGATGTCCGAAAGACAGGCAGACATCTTGGACTGGGTTGCCGGAGAAATATCAGGTGTAGAGAGGTCAATTTGGGAGTCATCGGCATAAAGATGGTATTGAAAGCCATGGGAGGAGATGAGCGCGCCAAGGCCTTGGGTATAGAGAGAGAAGAAGAGGGGGCCCAAGACAGATCCATGGGGAAATCCTACATGGAGTGGGGTAGGGGGGGAGAAGGAGGAGCCACCAGAGCGTACACTGAATGAGCGATGGGAGAGGTAGGAGGAGAAACAGGATAGTACGGAATCCTTGAAGTCAAGCGAGGAGAGGGGTGATGAGGAGAAGGTCGTGGTCAATGGTGTCAAAGGCAGCAGAAAGGTCAAGAAGGATGAGGATAGAGTAGAGGCCCTTGGATTTAGCCAGGAACAGGTCGTTTGAGACTTTAGTGAGTGCCGTTTCAGTGGAATGTAGGGGACGGAAGCCAGATTGAAGTGGGTCCAGGAGGGCCTGGGAGGTGAGGAAGTCGAGGCAGCGACGGTGGACTGCTCGTTCTAATAGTTTGGATATGAAGAGAAGGAGGGAGATGGGTCAATAGTTAGAAGGGCATGTGGAATCAAGTGAGGGTTTCTTGAGGAGGGGTGTGACAACCGCGTGTTTGAAGTCAGCGGGGACAGTTGCAGTGGAGTGTGAAAGGTTGAGGATATGAGTGATGGAGGGGACAATGGTGAGGGAGATGGAATGTAGGAGATGGGTGGGGATAGGGTCTGAAGAACAGGTGGTGGGTTTGGAGGAGGAAAGAAGGAGTGCGGTTTCTTCATCAGAGATCGAAGGGAAGGAGGAGAAGGTGGCAGGGGGAGTATGGATGGAGGAGGTAGTGAGGGGGTAGGGAATTGGAGGGTAATTTTGAGGATTTTGTCATGGAAGTAGTCGGCTAGAGTTTGGGCAGAAAGGGAGGTTGGGATTGGGGGCGGGGAGGGACCTTGAGGAGAGAACTGAGGGTGTTAAAGAGACAGCGAGGATCATAGGCAAGGGAATTAGTCAGATGGATGTAGTAGTCTTGTTTGGCAAGTGCTAAGGCTGACTGGAATGAGCCAAGCATGAATTTGAAGTGTAGAAGGTTTTCTGGGGAGCGGGATTTATACCAGGCTCATTCGGCAGAACAGGCGCAGATGCGTAAGTAACGGATTGTGGGTGAAAGCCAGGGTTGGGGAGTAGATCATTTAACAGGACGTGGGGTGGAAGGGGCAAGAGTGTCAAGGGCTGAGGATAATGCCTCGTTGACGGACTCGGATGATAAAATGGAGTAAAGAGATGGAGAAATGGTGGAAGAGAGAGTCAGGAGATCAATATTATGAAGATTTCTAAATAGGTCGGAGGAGAGAGGACGAGGTTGGGATGGCGGGAGCTGAAGAGTAAAAGTTAAGAGGTGATGGTCAGATAAGGGACGGAGTGCTTTGTGGAAGTTTGAGGGAGAGGAATTGGAGAAGAGTATTAGGTCAAGGCAGTGGCCGTGTAGGTGTGTGGGGGCAGTGGAGCAAAGTTGGAGGTCAAACGAGGCGGTAAGAGTGAGGAACTTTGAGGCATTGGGGTCGGAAGGGTTGACGATGTGAATGTTGAAATCGCCAAAAGTAAGAGTGGGGGAGGAGGGATCCATAAAGGCAGAGAGCCAGGAGTCGAAGTTGGTGAGGAAGGTTGATTTGGAGTCTTCAGGTGGGCGATAAATAACCGCTACTCGGAGGGGAAGTGGTGTGAGGAGGCGAATGGAGGGGACTTCGAAGGAGAGGGGGGAGTGTGATTGGGGTGGCAGGAGGGGTTGGAACTGGCAAAAGGGAAAGTAGGAGGCCAACGCCACCACTGCGACCAGTAGATCGAGGTGTATGGGATAATTGGTAGCCCACATAGCAGAGAGAGGCAATGGATGCGGTGTCGTCTGGGGGGAGCCAGGTCTTGGTCAGGGCAAGGAGGTGTAGGGCATTAAGATTAAAAGATTGTGAATAAAAGAGGTTTTTTTTAAAATGACTGAGCATGCGTTCCCATAGGGCGCAAGTAAACGGGAGAGCGGAGGGGGTGAGGAGAAGGATATGGATAAGGTTGGATAAGTTACGTGCGGATTTCTTATTAGAATAGCGCGGGGGTCTATTTTTAGGGTAGTAGCAAGCTTTAAACGGAGAAGGGTGAGGGTGGGTATGTTTGGGTGTATGTGCTCCCCGAGAGGGATATGAGGGGTGGGGGGGAGGGGGAATGAGGGATAATTTGATGGTGCTGGGTAGGTTATGTGAGGGATTATTTTTGGGGGTAGGGTTGGAGTTGGTATTTATGGGTGAGTGATTGTGGGAGGACTGGGAGAGGGTGGAAGGAGGGAGGAGTGCAATGTGGATGAGATTAGATAGGGTATGTGAGGAACGATCTTTAGAGTGGGAGAGAAATCAGGGGAGACCAGGGTTAGGGTTGATATTACCTGATGAGAGAAGGAGAATGAGTATTAGAGAGCGAGATAAAGTGGAGATAGTACGGCGGAAGCAAGGGTGGGGTTGCCTTGAAGAGAGGGGGGCAGGTTGAATGCGGGGGATGGTGTGGAGAAGCTCAAGAGCAGGTGCTAAGGTAGGGGGCAGAATGGAGGGAGAAGTGAGGAAAGTGGAGAGGGGGGCTGGGTAAATCACCTGGGCCAGATGGTATACATCCAAGGGTTTTGAAAGAACTGAAATATGAGACTGCAGACCTGCTATTAGTAATCTGTGAACTTTCATTAAAAACATCTGCAATACCTGAAGATTGGAGGATCGCCAATGTAATGCCAATTTTTAAAAAGGGTTCCAGGGGTGATCAGAGCAACTACAGACCAGTGAGCCTGACATCAATACTGGGAAAAATGGTAGAAACCATCATAAAGAATAAAATTACTCAGTATGTAGATAGTCATGGCCTAAAGGGAGACAGCCAACATGGCTTTAGACAAGGAAGATCTTGTCTTACTAATCTATTATGTTTTTTTGAAGGTGTGAATAAACAGGTGGACAAAGGTGAGTCGGTTGATATAGTGTATCTGGACTTTCAGAAAACCTCTGACAAGGTCCCTCATCAGAGACTTTTGGCAAAACTAAAGAGTCATGGGATAGGAGGCAATGTACTATTGTGGATCAGGAACTGGCTAAAAGATAGAAAGCAGAGGGTAGGGCTAAATGGCCAATTTTCCCAATGGAGAAAGGTGAATAGCGGTGTACCCCAGGGATCTATGCTGGGTCCGCTGCTTTTTGACATATTCATAAATGACCTGGAAAAGGGAATAATGAGTGAGGTTATCAAATTTGCAGATGACACAAAACTATTTAAAGTTGTTAAAACCCAAGAGGATTGTGGAAAATTGCAAGAGGATCCTGATAAATTGTAAGACTGGGCATCAAAATGGCAGATGAAATTTAATGTGGACAAGTGCAAAGTTATGCACCTAGGGAAGAACAACCCAAACTATGGTTACACGATGCAAGGTTCCACATTAGGAACCACCACCCAGGAAAAAGATTTAGGCGTCATTGTGGATAACATATTAAAACCCTTGGCCCAGTGTGCAACGGCGGCCAAGAGAGCAAATAGAATGCTAGGTATCATAAGGAAAGGAATGGAAAATAAAACAAAAGATATTATAATGCCTCTATATCGTTCCATGGTGAGACCACACCTTGAACATTGTGTGCAATTCTGGTCACCGTATCTTAAAAAGGATACAGCGTTATTAGAAAAGGTTCAGAGAAGAGCCACCAAAATGGTAAAGGGGATGGAAGGATACTCCTATGAAGAAAGGCTAAAAATGTTAGGGCTCTTTAACCTGGAAAAGAGACGGCTGAGGGGAGATATGATAGACGTCTATAAATTAATGAATGGAGTGGAACGGGTAAACGTAGATCGATTGTTTAAGTTATCAGAATATAGAAAGAGTAGGGGACATGCAATGAAGCTACAGGGTAAACTATTTAAGACTAATAAAAAAAATATTTTTTCACTCAAGGTGTAATCAAACTCTGGAATTTGTTACCAGAGGATGTAGTAAAGGTTGTTAGTGTGCAATGCAATGTGTGCCTTCGAGTCAGTCCTGACTCCTGGTGACCCAGGAGCTCCTGGGTTTTCTTGGCAGTGTCACCAGAAGTAGATTGCCAGGCCTTTCTTCCGAGGCAATGGAGGGTTAAGTGACTTGCCCAAGGCCACAAGGAGTGCTAGTGGGAATCGAACCCTGGTTTCTTGGTTACCAAGCCAGTGCTCTAACCACTAGGCTACTCCTCCACTCCCTGTAGCTGGGTTTAAAAAAGGTTTGGACAAGTTCCTGGAGGAAAGGTCCATAAACCATTATTAAGAAGGGACCCAGGATATCAATGCTTGACCCAGTACAAGCACTGTGGAACCTGTGTCTTTTGGGGAAACTGCTAGGTACGTATGACCTAGATTGGCCACTGTTGGAAACAGGATACTGGGCTTGATGGACCTTGGTCTGACCCAGTATGGCATATCTTATGTTCTTATGTTATGTTCTTATAAAGAAAAGAGGAAAGAAAGCTATCTTCAAAGTTTTTGCGCTTCTGCCACTATTTTCAATTTTTTGTTGGAACATATAAATTTTAGGTAGTCTTCTGTTAATGCAGCATGCTTCAGCTTGATGTATTGGACCTTCCCTGATCTGTCCCTGAGAAGGCCTGCAAGTCCCTGCAGTAACAGGGCCTGGTGCAGGGGAGTCCGAGGAGGCTCTCCTAGAAAGAATGGGGGAGATGTCTGGTCCAGATGAAAGAGGTAACCTTCCCTGACCACGTGAAGTGCCAAGGAGTCAGTGGTGATATGAATCAGGCAATCCTCGCCCCCCGTCAGTAGCTGATCCCCCATGGGAAGAGAGGCTATGCTCTGGAGTCAAAACCCTGACCCAATCTGGGCTAGAGCTGGTGTCTGGGGCTTGGGGCCCTTGGGCTTGTGTTGGCCTTGGCCTGCTCTCTTCCTTCCTTCCTGATAAACCTGCTAAGAGGTCTTGGGGGGCCTGATTTATTTTATTAATTTAGACAGATTTGTATACCACCTTATCCTTCAATCAAAATGGATAACCTCAGTAAGGCTGACCTTTCTGGTGGAATGGAGGCCTTTTCCCCAATGGTTTCTTCCTGGGAAGAGTGGAGGCCTTCCTCCAGAGTCGAGTCCTGGTGACATACTCTGTCTCGATCTCCGCCGCCTTGTCCTCCCATCAGCTTGCCAAAGAGGTTTTCACCAAGGCAAGGTTGTCAAAGAGTTTTTCCTGGACCCATTGCTCAAGGTCCGATGCCTGGAGCCAGGTATGGCGTTGAACACCGATGCCTGCGGCATCCATCTACACTTTGTCCTCAAAACCATCAAAGGCCGCCCGAGACAAATACTTTGAGCACTCCCCAACAGACATCATGAGGGTCTGGAAGCATTGGAGGTGGCCCCCGTTGAGACACGCCGAGAAAACAACGAGTTCCTTGGTTAGGTCCCAGAGGTACATGCCGATATACTGCTGATATGCTTGTATACAGCACGCTAGCATTGAGCCCTGGTAGCATTTATGCCCGAGGGCGTCGAGGGCACGGGACTGTCTCCCTGGGGGCACCGAAAAGTGAGTCTTCAGGCTTTTTTATCAACACATGGTCAACTCGACCACTATGGAGGTGTGAGGGAGTTGCACCTTCCTGGAGTCGGGCCATCGCTGGACCCGGTATATAGTGTCCAGGCATCGGCTCACAATCGGCACCAATGCCAGTGTTTCCCCACATTCGGAGAAGGAAGTGCCCGAGAATGGAGGGGACGGGGACTGTGAGGGCCTTCTTGGGTGTGGCCTCGTATTGGGGGATTTCAAGTTCCTCCATGCGGGGGTCCTCCTCCGACTCCCTGATGAGGGACAGCACCTTCGCCATGACCTGGACAAACTCGAGGAATGAGGAGTCCTTGGGCAGGGACCTGCGCCTCGATGCTGGTGGGGGTCGGATCCGAGGGAAGGTCACAGTGTGCTTGTGTCTCTGGGGAAGCCTCGTCTTCAGACTCCCAGTCCAAGTAGTACGTCGAGGACTCGAGGCCCGACAGCTCTAAGAACGTAGTTGGATCCAGCCTTCAATGACCCACAGCTGAGGCTTGGCTGGAGCCAGAGGCGCTTGCCATGGAGAATCTCGCTCCCAAGGACCGGAAGCAGGATAGAGACCCTCACCGAGGATCAACTCGAGGCATGGGGCTCTTGAGGATCTCTTCAACTGCCCAGAGATTCCAAGACATAGCGGTCCCTGCGGTCTCAACGTGTGCACCAGTGGGGCCAGGCATCGACGCTTGCTGTGAGGCAAATAATGCAGAAACGCTACGTTCAAATGTCATCATCCTGACTTCCCACTCAGGGGTTGCAGCCTTCAACACTGAGGCTGGGGTGACCGGTTCAGATGTCAGGGAGGAGAGGTAGTCCTAGATCCATCACTGGTGGTCTCGGCATCTGTCCTGGGTACCTTGGCCGGCCGCTCGCTCCGACACCTTGGAAACCCTTTGGGGGCTGTGGCACCTCGCATGGGACTTGCCATGCAAGTCCCCTTCGCAGGAAGAGGTCCTCTAAGATTTCTTCCTTTTCTTACACTCTCGCTCTGGGGCACTCTTATCGGAGTGTCCGCTTGCCCACTGGCACCACAGAGGCTTTATGCGACTCAGAGGATCCGTGCAGGGCTTAGAGCGCACAGCTACTGGGGATACCAGGGCTGAGTCTGACCTGTGGAAGATATCATCCTTCTTCTGTCAGGGACACTGGATGGCCCTAGCAGACATCTTTTTGCATAGGGAGCACGCCTCTAGGTTATGGTTGGCACCCAGACACCTGAGGCAACAATCATGTGTGTTGGGGTAAGGGATATGTTCCTAGAGCACCGATCACACTTTTTAAATTCACTGGCCATTGGGGCAAAAAGGGCCCCAGCGAGGCCTTCGACGTGGCCAGCGGTTAGAAAAGACACAAAACCATGCCGAATGAAAAAAACTAAACAGGTTCCAAGTCCCGAAGCTGAGGCAACAGGGCTCGGAGGCAGGAAATGGACCAGTGCTAACCGGATGGTACACAGAAATACACGAGGAAATGAACATTTTTCCAGGGAAGAAAGACGAACGTCTGTAGGGCTCCGTGGAAAAAGGGAGACTGAGAGCTGGGGAGATGCTTCTGAAAGGACTCTGTCGGCGTCAATGTCACCCATATGTGAGGACTGACTTCCAGCTTGTTCCTGGAGAAACCGGCATTTAGAGAGAGATAAGAGGAAAGGCAGTGAGACACAGAATGAATGCACTTATAGGTCAGTAGTAGAAGTCTGAACTGGATGTGGAACCAGTGAAGTGACTTGAGAAGAGGGGTTATGTGAGCATAGCGACACTGGCAGAAGATTAGCTGTGTAACTGAGTTTTGAACAGATGAAAGGGAAAAGATGAATTCAGGGGAAGACCAGCAAGAAGCAGATTGAAAGTGTAGATGGGAGGTGACTAGAGAATGAATAAGGGTCTTAGTGGTGTGCTCAGAAAGGAAGGTGCAAATTTTGCTGATGTTTCAGAGAAAGAAACAAGTTTTAGCTATCTGTTGGATGTGTGCAGAGAAAGAGAGAGAAGAGTCAAAGATGACTCCGAGTTTGCAAGCTAAGGAAACAGGGAGGAGTATAGTGTTATCCACAGAAATAGAAAAAGGAAGAAGGGAAGAAATGTGCTTGGGGGAAAGATAAAGAGCTTGGTTTTGGCCACATTCAGTTTCATATGGTGGTGGGACATCCAGGCAGCAATGTCAGATAAGCAGGCTGAAATACAGGCCTGGATTCCTGGAGAGCTTTCAGGTGCAGAGAGAGAGATCCGAGCATCAGCATAAAGGTGGTACTGAAAACCATGGGAGGAGATAAATGCACCAAGGACTGAGTGTAGAGGGAGAAAAGGAGACGTCCAAAGACAGAGCTTTGAGGTACACCAACGAAAAGCAGGATGGCAGTATAGGAGGATCCACCAAAACATATACTAAAAGTGCAATGGGAGAGATAAGAAGAAAACCAGGACAGGACATAGCCCCTAAATCTAAGTGAGAACAGGGTATCAAGTACAAGATGGCGATCAACCCTGTCAAAAGCAGTAAAAAAGTCAAGAAGGATGAGGACAAGTAAAGGCTCTTGGATTTGGCAAGGAACAAGTCATTAAAGACTCTGGCAAAAGCGATTTCTGTAAATGTAGAGGACAAAAACCCAGACTGCAGTGGATCCAAAAGGGCTTGAGAAGAAAGTCAGTCAAAACAATTGTGGTGAACCACACAGTCGAGTAATTTAGAAGCAAAGGTGAGGAGGGATATAGGCCAATAATTAGGGCAGGTAGGGTCTAGTGTAGGTTTTTTTGAGGAGAGGTGTAATCACAGCATATTTAAAGGCTGCAGGAACAGTTGCAGCAGAAAGCAATAGATTGAGGGTATAGCAGATGGAAGGGTTGACAGCGGAAGAGAGAACTTAGTAGACAGGTGAGGATAGAATTAGAGGAGCACGTAGTGAGTTTGGAGGAGGAGAGAAGATGTGCGGTTTCCTCCTCAGTGATTTTAGAAAAGGAAGAAAGGGTAAACAAAGGTTACTACTACTAATCATTTGTATTGCACTACAAGGTGTACGCAGCACTGTAAATATAGATGTAAGACACAGTCCCTGCTCATCAGAGCTTACAGATGCACTTAAGCGTGGAACAAGAGAGTAAGGAGCATCAAGATCCAAAAGCACTTCAAAGAGGTGGGTTTTTAGCCTGGATTTGAATAGGGCTAGAGGGACGAGCCTGATGCACAGACTCAGTTAGTTTGTTCCAGGTATATGGAGCAGCAAGATGGAATGAACTAAGTCTGGATTTGGCAGTAGCAGAGAAAGGCACACATAAAAGGGATCTGCCAGAGGAGCAGAGTTCCCAAAGAAAGGTATAGAATGAGATAAGAGAGGAAAGTCAGTGAGGAGCCGCAGGACGTATGCACTTGTAGGTCAGCAGAAGAAGTTTGAACTGGATGTGGAAACTGATTGGGAGACAGTGAAGTGACTTAAGAAGAGGTCTTACATGAGCATAGCGACATTGCAGAAGTTAAACTGTGCAGCTGAGCTTTGAACAGACTGAAGAGTAGAGAGATGATTCAGAGGGAGATCAGCAAAGAGCAGATTACAATAGTCAAGGTGGGAGGTGACTAGTGAGTGGGTCTTAGTAGTGTGAGTAGAACGGAAGGAACAAATTTTGGTGATGTTATAGGGAAAGAAGTGATACGTTTTGACTATCTGTTAGATGCATGCAGAGAAAGAGTAGTCAAAGATGACTTCAAAATTGTGAGCTGAGGAAACAGGGAGAAGCGTAGTGTCATCCACAGAAATAGAGAAGGGAGGAAGGAGGATGGTGGATTTAGGGAGAAAGATAATGAGCTCAGTTTCGGCTATGTTCAGTTTCAGACAGTGGCGAGACATCAAGGCAGCAATGTCGGATAAGCAGGCAGAGATCCGGGATTGGATTACTGGAGTGTTTGATCAGAGTTGTCACAGCATAAAGATGGTACTGAAAAACAAGGGAGGAAAATAAGTACACCAAGGGACTGAGTGTAGAGAAAGAAAAGTAAAGTAGAGGTCCCAAGACAGAGCCCTGAAATACACCAACTGAAAGTGTAATAGTAGTAGAGGAGGATCCACCAGAACATACACCAAGGTGCGATGGGAGAGAGAAGAAGAAAATCAGGATGGAATAGAGTCCCTAAATTCAAGCGAGGCCAGGGTATCAAGGAGGTGGTGGGCATCAACAGTGTCAAAGGCAGCAGAAAAGTCAAGAAGAATGAGGATCGAGTAAAGGCTTTTGGATTTGGCAAGGAACAAGACACTGGAGACTTTGGCAAGAGCCGTTTCTGTGGAATGAAGAGGACAAAAGCCAGACTGCAGTGAATCCAGAAGAGCTTGAGAAAGAAAAGCAAGACAGCAGTGGTGAACTGCTCGTTCAAGTAGTTTTGAAGCAAAAGAGAGGAGAGAGATAGACTGATAGCTGGAAGGACAGGTAGGGTCTAGTGAGGACTTTTTGAGGAGAGGTGTGACCACAGCATGTTTGAAAGCCACAGAAACATTTGTAGTGGAAAGTGATAGGTTAAGGAATGGATGGAAAGGATGACTGTGGAAGAGATAGAGCTTAGTAGATGGGAAGGAATGGAATCATAGGAACAGGTAATCAATTTGAAGGAGGAGAGAATATTTGCAGTTTCCTCTTCAGTGATTTCAGAAAAGGAAGAAAGGAAGAAAGGGTGACAGGTGAGGGAAGGATTTTGGATTGAAGAGGGGGAGGGGAAGGGGGAGGTGAACCTGTGGAGAATTCAAGGCTAATCTTTTGCATGGAAATAGCCAGCCAAGGTCTGGGCAGAAAGTAAAGAAGGGACTGGAGGAGGAGGGACCGTGAGGAGAGTTGAGCGCAGCAAAGAGGGCGAGGGTCAGAGGCAAGAGAGTTAGTCAGATGGACATAGTACTCTTGCTGGGCGAGTGCTATGGCTGACTGAAAAGAAGTTAGCATGAACTTGAAATGTAGGTAGCCAGCAAGGGTACATGATTTAAGTCAAAGGTACTCAGCTGAGCAGGCACAGGAACGTAGGTAATGGGTTGTTGAGGATAGCCACGGTTGAGGTACAGTATGCCTCACAGGGCGTGGAATAGGAGAAGCCAGTGCATCAGAGAGGATAGTGCTCATCAACAGATGACATAGCGGAGGAAAGAGGTGATAAGATAGCAGAGGAAAAAGCTGAATGGTCAATAATGTGAAGATTCCTAAACATGTTGTGGCAATCAGGCGAGACCAGGATAGGGATGGTTAAGGGTGAAGGTTAGCGGGTGATGGTCATATAAGGGAAGAACTGAGGTGGAGAAATTTGAGGGTGAGCAGTTGGAGAAGACGAGGTCAAGGCAGCGGCCATGCTTATGAGTAGAAGCACACAACAGGAGACTGAATGAGGTGGTTAGGGAAGAGAGCTTTTAAGGCATAAGCGTCTGAAAGGTCACCAACATGGATGTTAAAATCCATAGGAATAACAGAAGGGGAAGATGCATCGAGAAAGGAGAGCCAGGAGTCTGTGAGAAAGCTAGACATGGACTTGTTGGGAGAGGGGGGTCGTCGATAAATGAAAGCTACCCGGAGAGGTAGTGAAATAAACAGGCAGATGGTGTGGACGTCAAAGGAAGCAAAGAAAGTAGACGGAGGCAGAAGGACTGGCTGAAATTGGCAGGATTGAGAGAGTAGAAATCCAACACCACCGCCACAGTCAATGAGCTGAGATATATGGGAAAATAAGTAGCCTCCATGACAGAGGGCAGAGACTGAAGCAGTCTCTTCAGGGAGAAGCAAGTTTCAGTAAGAGCCAGGAGATGCAGAGTATTAGAGATGAAAAAGTAATGAATGAAGGCAGAATTTGCATTCCACAAGGAGCATGAAAAAGGGAGACGAGGAGAAAGGAGAGGGATATGAACCAGATTTGAGAGGTTACACACTGACCTGCCCTGGGAGTGTGAAAAAAAGTCTAGCAGGGCCAGGACTGGGATTGATATCCCCAATGAGAGGAGAAGGAGCAGGAGAGAACGGGGAAGAGAGTGACGGAAGCGAGGGTGAAGTTCCCTCAGTGACAGTGGAGATGGCTGAATGAGAGGAAGAAAAAGGTGACGCTCAAGGGCAGATGATAACATAGAAGACAATGTTAAGGAAGGATTTGGGACTGAAGGAAGAGAAGGGGGGATGGAGGAGACCCTGTATAGAATTCAAGACTAATCTTGTGGACGTTATTATGGAAGTAGTCAGCCAAAGTCTGGGCAGAAGGTGAAGGAGGGGTCTGGGGTGGCTTATAAAAGTCCTACATAAACTATTGCATCCAAGAAGGACATGTGGTTGAAAGGATTACCAGCATGAGGCCTTAAAGCATAAAGATAAAGTTGAACAGTTACATAACCTGTTAAAGGGTAATTGTATTAGTGTGATATCAGAGACAGTAAACGGACATGCTTCTTTTACAGAAATGGCCCTTCAATTAAGCTATTATAGACCATGATATTTAATGTAATATGTAGTAATGCCATTAAACCCATATTATTTACTGATTAGAGCAGCTAATTAATCTTAGAACTGTCAGACTTTATTAAAATAATGCTTTCTGATACTTCTTGAGTTAAGCAGTAGGAAACGTTCTAAACACACATCGCACTAGGGGACGAGTGCGTGCTTGCAACATTTTCATAAATTTCAAAGGCTTCAATATTAGACTGAAACCAGTTAAGAATAGGGCCGCAAAGGGTAAAATTTATACCTTTGTTGTTGCTCTTGTAATTGCTCCGCAATTTTAACTTTGTCTAGTAAATTTTGAATTTCAACCTTTTGTCTGTTAATTATTTCTTTGTACTTGGATAATTCATCTTCTGTTCGCAACCGCTCAGCCTCTAGACACTTCACCTTGGTAACAGAACAGAACATTCTAGGTTAGTTAGGTAAATAGCTGTAATTGCACACAGAATTTGTTTCCTTTATAGATTTCATAAACTGTTGTGTTTCATACTGTAACTGCCTAATGTTTAGCTTATAAGTACCATTACATTGGCCTACTAATCAAAAGACCAGAAGAAAATGGTATTGAAGCAAATCTCTAAAGAAGTGCCAGTTTGCAAAAACAATACCATTGTGAGATCTCACCAACTCATTTTACTAATTACTACACACTATCCAGAGTGTTGCCATGAGTCTACATCAAGTTGATGGCACTGAACACCACCACATAGTACGATATATACAAATTTAGGAAGAGTTTTTTCAATACCTTATTCACAGCCTCCAGTTTGCTAAGACAGTTCAGGGGTAAATTTGTAGGCACATTTACATAAATTATAACAAATTGTATTTCATAAAAAATAAAGTTGCTTTAGAACCTCTCCTGTATCAGGATAAGATAGTTTAGCTTTGAGTTATATTAGGTGCTTAGTGATCAATATGGGGAAGAAGGGAGAATCAAACACCGAGAATGGCAGTGGAGAATCAGAGAGGGGAAGGGAAGCGAAAATCATAAATGAATGCCGAAGTGATGGGGAGGATCTGGAATGGGGGTCAGAGAGAGGAAGAATTACTTCATTCATACCCTCCCCCCCCTCCCCACCTGGTGCAGATTACTTGCTCAATCTCACACACATACTCCTCTCCTACATCCTGGTGCCAGATCTCTTTACCACAACCTCATTCACATCCCACCCTGCTGACCTCTTCTCTACTTATAGCAATCCCCCTCTCTTCGCTTGATCTGTCAAACAACTATACACCTCCCTCCCCACTCTCTGCCTAACCTGAGCCAGCAGAAAGAAGAAAGTGGTGACTCCTTGGGCTGCTGCTCATCTATGGTTCAATCTGATCCTAGTTTCAGGTGGCAAAGGAAAAGGAGGCAGAGCAAGGACTCGCCACCACTCTGTTCTTCCTTATAGATGGTGAAGCAGGAGCAAAATCATCAGCTGAGGAAGAGCCCCACTCCCAGCACTCCTGCCCAGCTACCTGTTTCTGATTTCTTACTACTATCAATGGAACTGGGTAATTCTACAGCAGGAACCAAATTTTTTTGGCCTTGCTCAAGGCTGGCCCATCCACTAGGCAAACTAACCAGTCGCCTAGGGTGGCAGACCTAGACAGTGCTGATGTGCCGCCCCCACCTGCTCTGCATGCCATTGCCTTGCCGCCCCAACATCCAGCCTCTCACCTGGGGGGTGATGAGTGACACGGCGATCACCTCTTTGAAGCCATGGCAAGCTTTAAAGTGCACGCAAGTGAGGGCTTACATCCTGCTGCTCCTGCCCCCTCAGACAGGAAGTGTTGGAGGGGGCAGGAGCAGAAAGCCATGCGTGTGCGCATGTGTTTTAAGGCCTGCCATGGCTTCAAAGAGGTGATCACCATTGTCACTCATCAACCCCCAGGTTAGAAGCTGGATGTCGTGTGCTGCATGGCGACAAGTGCAGTAGGGGCAGTACATCAAGCCTGCTTAGGGCAACAAGAACCTTTGGGCTGCCCCTGCTCTTGCTGCATCATCTCAGGAGCCTGAGGATTCAAATCTTAACAATAGATGTTGCTAGTGCCCTAAACACTCTCTGGGCCTTGTATGCCACAGCTGTGACTTTACTCCTATAAAGTTCCTGTGCTTCCCTGTGATTTATGGAGCATTCTGGAGTCCTTAGGGTGTGAAAACAAGATGGTGATGTAAAGTCAATCTTGCCTGAAACTCAAGCAGTCTACAAAAGCCTTGCTTTCTAGTTATAGGGAAAGTGAAACACCATGTCAAATATTTATTTTTTCATTTCAATATAAAGTACAGTAGTTGCCCAATCAAGTCACCTAAATGCATAGAAATAAAAGTCAACAAAAGTATATAGAAACAAAGAAAATGATGGCAAATAAAGCTCATATGGCTTGCCCAGTCTGCCCATCCCTTAGAGATCCTCTGTGCTTGTCCCATACTTTCTCAATTTCAGATACAGTCCTCATCTCCACCAACTCTGCTGAGAGGTTGTTCACACATCATCCACCCTTTCGGTAGATTACTCCTGGAGTCTATCTGCTTTCACATTCATCCTATGCCCCCTTGTCCCACAGCTTCTTTTCAAATGAGAGAGACCCACCTCCTGTGCATTTAAATACCTTCATGCCATAAATGTCTCAAACCTCTCTCCTCTCCCGTCTCTCCTCCAAGATATGATGTTGACATCTTAGTTTGTCCTTCATATGCTTCCTAACATAGACCACTGACCATTATAGTAGCCGCCCTATGCACCAACTCCATCCTGCTTATATCTTTTTGAAGGTGCATTCTTCACAATTTGCACAAACTACTCCAAAAGAGGTCTCACTAGAAGCTTATACAAAGGTTCTATCACCTCTATTTTCTTGCTGGCCATTCCTCTCTCTATGCACCCAAGTATTATGGCTTTTGTCATCTACCTTTTCTTAAGATCATTAAATACAAGCATCCCCAGGTCAAAAGAACAAATGCCATACTAAGTCAGGCCAAATGTCCATCAAGGAGTATCTCGTTTCCAACAGTGGTCAGTCCAGGTCACAACTGTGTGTCACATTCCCAAAAGATAAACAGAATCCATGCTCCTTACCCCAGAGGCAAGCAATGGATTTCCCCAGTCCACTTTAAATCTAAGTTACTCACCTGTAATAGGCATTCTCCATGAACAATAGGATAAAGTCCTGACTTATGGTGAGGTCATCAGATGGAGCCCTGACTGGAACTCTCTCAACTCTCTTTCTAGAAACGTTTAGATAGCTTAACTACACATGCACACCTCTTCCCACCTATTGACAAGGCACCTGAGGAGCTTACTCTAGTAACAGAGCTTAATAGTCAACCCCAAAGGGAGGTGAGAGGGTAAGTGAGGATTTATTCTGCTGTCCACACAAAGAATACCCGCTACAAGTGAGTAACTTAATTTTCTCCAAGGAGAAGTAGGATAAGTGCACACTTACGGGAATCCCTATTTACAGGTTGCCTCAAATAACAGTAACCATTGTGCCACCATTAGCGGGCATGAACAGTATTGTTTTTGTTGCCAACAGGCCTTTTGAGATGTCTTTTTTTTTAGGCAAATTGTTTGAACTTCAGACCGTTAAAAATTTGTTCTATGTATTAATGTTGTTCATTGTAAACAACCCCTGACCCCAGGAAGAGGCGGTATAAAAGAAGCATTAAATAAATAAATAAATAATAAAAAAACTTGAAAAGAAAACAAAAAGGGCCTAAGAGGGAATGGAGTTGGATTCTAACCTCAAAGATTCCAAAAGACTGACTGACCTAGTCTGTCATGTCAGTAGTCCCTTTTCCAAGCAATAGTGGGATGTGAATGTATGGACAGAAGTCCTAGTCACAGCTCTGCAAATCTCCTCCATGAAGGCTGACTTCAAGAGAGCCAAACTAGAAAAGTATGCTTCATTACAGCAGTCCCCGCTCTGTTGGGGGTCAACAGAAACAAAAAGCTGAGTGAACTTTCAAATGGGTTTAAGTCTGCTCTAGATAGAAGGCTAAGGCTCTCTTGCAGTCTAATGTGTGCAGCACTCTTTCTCTTTCATGGGAATGAGGTTTAAAGAAACATGTTGGTAGGACAATGGACTGGTTAAGGTGGAAGTCCTACACCACTTCAGAAAGGAATTTTGGGTGCATACACAATGCCACCACATTGTGGAAAATCTTAGCATAGGATGGATCTACTATTAAAGCCTGGAGTTCACTAACTCTGTTTGATGAAGTCACTGCCATCAAAAACAATACCTTTCCAGGTAAGAAATTTCAGTGCCCAGATACTCAGTGACTCGAAGGGAGCTGTCATCAGCTGAAAAAAAAAGATGCTGAAGTTCCATGATACCAAGGGTAAATTAGACTTACCTGCTAATTGTTCCTTGAGTAACTCCAGTCTAGTCCCGAACCTCTGGGTTGTGCTCCTCCTCCAGCAGCTTGGAGACTGAAAAACATCACCCTTTTCTGATGACACCAGTATATCTCCCTTGGATCCGCCTTCTCACCTCAGTTACCTATTGACAAAGCAGACTCACCGGAGCAACAAGTAAGTAGTAACCAGTAACCATAAAGTGGAACTAACTAAATAACCCTCTATAAGGGGAAAGAACCATCACCGTTTAACAGCTGTCCCCCTAAAATCTCAGAAACGTATATAGATAGTATTGAGGTATATACTTCCTCTGTATAAGGATACAAGGATGAAGAAACATACCGCAGAAATTAACACTTGCGTTCTTACCTGTTAGACACTTCATGCTTCAGGCACCAGTTTACCCAAAAACTGAAAACACTAGGGCGGGATACAGGACTAGACTGGAGTTACTCAAGGAACAATTAGCAGGTAAGTCTAATTTACCCTTCCTTATTGTCCCTCCAGTCTAGTCCCAAACCTCTGGGTACGTAACAAAGCAGTGTCGAAAAATTAACGGGAGGGACCCGCAAGACCAGCCTGAAGCACTGCTAATCCAAAACACGAATCCCCCTCCGCCTGAACATCCAGATGGTAATGCTTAACAAAGGAATTCAAAGACGACCAGGTGGCCACCTTACAAATTTCCACTGCCAGGACTAGCTGAAACTCAGCCCACGATGTCGCTTGCACTCTAGTTGAATGGGCCCTCAGACCTTCTGGCACTGCCTTACCCTTCAGAACATAAGCAGACGCTATGGCTTCTTTAATCCACTTGGCAATGGAAGCTTTTGACGCTGCCTCCCCTTTCCTGGGTCCCGCAAACAAAAGGAACAGCCTATCCAATCTGTGGAAACTCTCCGTCCTTTGGATGTATTTCTTCAACGCCCTGCGAACATCTAAGAGATGGAGTTTAGTATCCACCGAACTCCCCTTCTTCTCCGTAAACACCAGCAAGGAAACCACCTGATTCACGTGGAACGCCGAGACTACTTTGGGCAAAAAGGACGGCACCGGCCGCAAAACCACCCTTGAGTCAGAGAAGGAGAGGAAAGGTTTCCTACAGGATAAAGCTTGCAACTCAGAAATTCGCCGAGCCGAAGCAATGGCTACCAGAAACACTACTTTGAGAGTGAGATCCTTCAAGGACGCTCTGGACAAAGGCTCAAAAGGCTCCCCTTCCAACGCCTGCAACACCGAGGGGAGACTCCAACTGGGCACCACCTGCCTACGTGGGGATCTCAAAAGGGACACTGCACGCAAAAAACGTTTGACATCCGGATGACCCCCTAGCTGCAGACCAGCTACATTCCCCCTATAACAGAACAGAGCTGCCACCTGCACTCGCAAGGAAGCAGCCGCCAAACCTCTCTCGACACCGTCCTGCAAAAAGGCTAAAATCTGTGGCACCGACGCTTTCAGCGCCTCACAACTGTGGTCCACACAGCAAGCTTCGAAGACCCACCAGATACGAACATATGCCTCGGAAAGGGAGCTTACTAAGTCTGGCCTTAGAAGAACCATCCGCTGCCCAGTTGTGCAGCCAGAGGTGGCGTCTCGCCGCTACTGCAGAGGCCATACTTTTCGACAACCCCTAATGAGGTCGTAATGGGTATCGGCTAGATAGGCTGTACCAGAATCAAGCTTAGCCGCTTCCCCTGTAGAGTCCTCTTCACGGCCGACCTGAACACGCTAAGCCCAGCGAATGCAGGCTCTGGCCACCCAAGCCCCCCATATAGATGCCTGAATGGACAGAGCATTGATAGCTAGATTCCTTGTTAAGACAAGTATTTGATTTCTGTCCTGGGTATCCTTGAGTGACGCACATCCTTCCACTGGAATGGTAGTCTTCTTGGTAACCGTAGAGACGGCCCATGACTCTTGAACCTTTAAGAGTCGCCTCCGGCATATCCCACTCTTCTTAAATCATCTCTCGGATCACTCTGTGTACCGGGAAGGCCCTTTGAGTCTTCCTAAAAACCTGCAACAACGGATCTTCCAAGGTAGCATCCTCTGCGGGACCCGGTGCCGGCATGTTTAGTGCTTTTAACGTCTCAGAAATGAGGGCTGGTAATTCCTCTCTTCTGAACACTCGGATGACCCTAGCATGATCCTCTCTGTCCGAAATCTCTCCTTCCTCAAGTTCGTCGTCCAATTCCAAGTTGGGCTCCTCCTCGTCAGAGAGAAGCCCCTCCAAGTCCACCGACAGCTCATTCTGCTCCTTATCTATCCTGGACTTCTTTGACGGGTTCCCGGGCACTCCTACCCTTAAAGGTGATCCAGATCTCTTTCCCCCACGGACGTCTTCCGCGGGACCGGCCGCCAGCTCCTTACGCTGACCTCCGAAGGCCTGCTGGATCAGGCTACAAAGTCCAGGGAAAAAATTGCTGCTAATCCCCCCGTCAAGGCTGCTTGTGTGGACGGAAGATCCGGGGCGGAAGGCGGCCCGGCTATGGGTTCCTTTAGTGGTGATTGAAGGAAAGGAGGATGAACCCCCTGTCCCCCTGCATCCTCTAAGGCACGTTCCATAGCGAACACAGCGTTTATAGACCCCGTCTCTGATAAGGTACCTCTTTTAGAACCGCAGCGTAAACAACGCAGTCTAGCAGGCATCCCTGTAGAAACTGCGCTCTTTGTACCCTCCTAAAGCACTATAGTAGCCAGTGACCACCACCCTTCTGTGGGGAACTCTTTAAACTTAATTTTTTTTTTAAACAAAGTTGCAGCCTCTCTGAAGCCCAAGGAGGACAATCCTGAAGAAATTTCCCAAAAACGAAGCTTCCCCCGCTAAATAAAGGACTGTACAATATGAAACGTAGAGCGAGGTTGTTCCAGCGCCGGAGACACGCGGCGCAGCCTGCTTAAAATGGCCGACGCGGCGTATTCGCGAGACTCCACAGCTGCCGCTGTACCGAGGCCCCCCCTCCCCCCCCCTTTACCTCTGGAAGAACTTGGGTCCTGAGTGCGAGACTTCTGCTGCAAACTCAGCCACCGCTAGCCCCTTGAAACCGGAGGACAAGGCAGAGCCGAACAAGCATTGCTGCTCTAGCTGCCCCGAGTGATGCGGCTGTGTCCTCCGATGCCGGTGTCTGAGCGCTGACAGGCAGAACTTCTGTGCACATGTCAGAACACTGACCGAGCCGGCTCTTCACTTACCGGACCGACCCTGCCGGCTCTGCACTCACTGGAAATTGAGGCAGCACCGGGGGTTTGCCTGCCACACTCCTCGATCCACTATGACTCAGAAGTGGAAAGGGAGGGGGGGAAGAGGAACTAGCACCTCTGTCCAGTAATGTAGAACTAGACACTACAGAAAAAATAAAAATGCTTTATACAGTAAAACCCCAATTAAAAACTGCCTACTCTAACTCTCCTTAATTGTCTCTCACATGAGCCTCGAACCTCCAGGCTCACAGATCCTCCAGCTGCTTGGAGACTGAAACAACTGAGGTGAGAAGGCGGATCCAAGGGAGATAATACTGGTGTCATCAGAAAAGGATGACGTTTTTCAGTCTTCAAGCTGCTGGAGGAGGAGGAGCACAACCCAGAGGTTCGGGACTAGAATGGAGGGACGATAAGGAATGGTGGTTTAAAGGGGTGGCTTCAATAGATGGAAACAAAACAAACCCCTTCCCGGTAGTACTAATACCTAACAACCAAAAATATCCTGGGTCACATAGAACTACTGAGGCTTTTTCTCTCCATTTAAAAAGATTTTTAAAACATTTTGAAAAAGTTAGTCATATATTTTGATGGTGGCTGTTCAGGCAGACCGATGAAGTTGCTCAGTGTTAAAGAGTATTAGGTTTGATCTTGATAACTTACTTTAGTTGATTTTAGAGTTCAATAGATGCACACCAAGCATAAAGCAATCAACTAAAAGCTGTAAAGAGATGGATTTGATGATGGTAAGCTCCAATTGCACTGAAGTAGACCCTTATTCAGTTGGTTTTTAGGCCAGACTGAGGTATAGAAAGGTATTCAAGCAGTTTTTGTGTGGAACAGGAGAAAGGATGTATGGCCTGATCCTCACACCAGATGGCAAACCTCCACCATTTGAAAGCGTATGATCTTCTTGTAGAAACTCTTCTGGAAGCCAAGATTACATTGGCCAAGCCAACTGGCTGGTTCAGGGAGTCTATCTCCAGTCTCTCAACAATCAAGATGTTAGGGCTAGGAACTTGATATTGGTATGAAGAAGTCTGCTCTCATCCTGCGAAATTAAAGTTGGGGAATCTCCCAGACACATGGGATCCATTACAGACATGTCCTGAACAAGGGGAAATCATGGCTGTCTGGACCAAAAGGGAGCAAGGAGCATCATCTCGCCTCCGTCTTTCTGGAGTTTCAGAAGAGTTTTTGCTATCAGAGGAATGAGTGAATACCCATACAGAATTCCCTTTCCCCGGTGAAGGAGAACGGCATCCAAAGCAATTTTGTCCTGCATCCTTGCCCTGGAGCAGAACCGAGGGACCTGTTATAGTGGTCGCAAAAAGGTTATCAAGAGGATGTCCCATTCTAGAAAGAGGAACAGAGTCCATTCATGGAGTATGGCATGGCCCCCTCTGATGTTATGAGCTACTGTCCCTTCAGGGCTGCTTCAGAGGTTGAGTATCACTCAATTTCCCTGTGCTCCTGGCATCATGCTCCAAAGAACTCCAATGCGGATTCATCTCAGCTTCTACTTCATACATGTCATCTGTGGTACTTGATGCCAGAGACGTCGAGGAAGAATCCCTTCCTCTTCTTTTGGGTGGAACCAGTGGCATACTGATCCCCGGGCCTCTACTGGTGCTCAGCTTTGAAGCAGAAGGAACACTCCTCAATGTTGATGCATTGTTAGCATTCAATGCAGTTCCTGAGTCCATGGTGACTCACGGCAAAAGGTTTGTGGAACAAATGTTGGCATGCCAAATGACAGTTTGCTTGTTAAACTGCAGTGTCTAGAATGAATGTGGTTAATGCTGTTTTGATACACTTTGAGGTTACAATGGCTTGTATGATCGTAGCGGAAGATTGGAAGCAAACACAGGCACCTGGTTGGATAAGATGCTCCTTAAATTCAAGCATGCGTACTTGAGTAAGATGACAGAGCTTTTACTGTGTTTTGTGCTCCCTAGGCCAGTTGGTTGGAGAAGTTCACTAAAGTGGAATCAGACACAGTAACATCCATATAAGAGCATGGGAAGTGGATGGAATTGCAGGGGACGAGAGGCATGGAGAAGGCGAAGGGAGGGGGATGAAGTTTTGGCTGTATTAGAGACCTGGATGGTTGATTCATAGAGAAATGTTGAAACCACTTTGAAGCTGAGAAATGGCTGTGTTTTTGTTCACTTATGGTTTTAAAAATAAAGTTTTGGGGTTTTTTAAACTTCAAGGGAGTGTTTTTTTTGTTGCTATTTGTAAGCATTAGTAATGTCCCTTAGGTTGCCAACTGAGTCTCAGTAGGACTATCGATGCCAAAAGAAAGAAGACAGTCATACTAGGGCCTAAATGGCATGGATTTCCAAGGAGATGCAACAACTGATGCAGTCACAGACTTGATAAAGGAAGCAACTCCTCTGGTTCACAGGAATGGAGGGCCTAAATTTGCAATTCCTGGGTAATGGCGTTGGTTGCTGTGCTGTTTTCTCTGCCAGGGTAGTCTGCTAGCGATAAGCCATGTTAAAAGCATGTTGATCTGCCTTGCTTAATGGAGACAGAGTAGGCGATGTGGAGAAGGCAATGTTTGGCCTTAGTGGCAGCAATGGTCAGCTGGAATGAATATAATGCCAGCAATAGATTGAGTATAAATGACTAGCATAAGGGGGCGTTGGAAAAGTTCAACATTTTTTTTTTTTGCTCACAGCGGCCAATGGCCATACAAAGAGGCACTCTGGACCTGACAGGTCACGGATATGGGGTAGAGGGAACTAGTTAGCTTTTGTCTGTGGTATTACATATGATATTGTGGGAAGGACCAGCATATCATGGGACAGATTGGAGGGGGGGTTGTTATGAAAGTGTATGTGTTGTAGGGGTTGACATGTACATAATGTAATGAGAAAAGCAGGTGTATATGAGAAGTCATGGGGAGTGCATGATTGGTGATGGAAATATTGGGGAAGGGTTGGCGGATGATGGTATGATGTGGAAGGGAAGATACCTGAAATGCAAGGAGGTAAGTGGAGTGAATGTGTGTGTGAATGAATAAGTGCAAAATTCTAACCCCACCCACCTATTTTGTGTCTTAGAAATGTCTGTGTGTATGTGTGTATGATGTAAAAGTAACTGCTGCCTCTGTGCCCTGACATTTTATGTGCATATATCCCCGAGCAATTTTATAAGCTCCTACCCGAGTGTGTAAAATGCTATTTTACACTCTCACGTCCCCACTGGGTAATTTTATAAAAAAACACCTCCTTGAAAAGTCCAAACACTCACATAATTTATCTCTATTTTCAAAAGGCATTCAATATATCTACCGCAAAGTTATGGCTGAGTAAGCTATTGGACCACAAATGCTAAAAGCCAAAAGTGTCTGGAGACGACCGGGGCCAGCCCATCCCCTAAGTGTTGATTACAGCAGCAGGGTCTGGGGGCAACAAGGTTCGGCTTGGCGGCAGCAGCTCACAGCAGGCCATGTGCTTTGGCACACATGGCCTGCTCCTTCTGAGCTCCAGAGGTTGAGTCAGATGGGGGGATGCGAACAGAAACAGCAGGCCATGTGTGCTGAAGCACATGGCCTGCCGCTGTCACCTGCCCCTAAAATCAGCAGCAGCGGGGGCATGGCACGGACAGTCCTAGAGACGACTGTTTGGAATTCTGCTAATAATTAGTAGTTCCTGAAGTAGAAGAATCTTTTGAATGATGGTACTATTTTGGAGGTGATTTTTTATGATGTCTTATATGACTGAGAAGATTTAATGAGTGCAATGACAGAGAAAAAGGACCGATGATAAAATTACAAGAGCAATTTTATGGCTTTGTCCAAAATATGCCTTGCTTTTGATGGTCCACAAAATGTTGCTTTCTATTAATTACAATGAGGATGTGAAGTTAGCGTCTTATGATACCATATATATTTTCAAAAGGCAAGATAGGCGCCTATGTGCCTTTATGTTTATTAAAACTTGATATAACACCCTTCGGGGGGGGGGGAGGAGGCATCGGAGCAGTTTACAATAAGATAAAATAAAAACATTTAGAAGTAAAACAAGAATTCAGAACCAATCCCAGTAGTGCACAAATTTACATCTGCTTTGAAGGTAATTTATAAAATACGCATCAGTGTCCTAATTCCACCCAAATTATACCTCCAGGAACATCTACTGTAATGCAATCTCTGCTAAGGGTGCACCATCTTGTCACTGCACATACCTATGCAAGTGCACGGATCTGCACAATTCTGTAACAGTCCTTTTCTGGATGTACTTGGCAAAAGTTTAAACAGATTTATTTATTTGGTTTTATTTACTGCACTATTCTGAAATCAGTGTGGTTTACATAGAACATGAATAAAAGCTTTACACAGAACAGCCATCAAATCCTCACTGCTTTTAAAAGATAAGTGAATGAATGGGTTAACAGTGCTTTTGCAATGAAATTTTGCAGTACCCATGCCCAAGCTGACATTTTCTTTTAAGATTATCACTTTACTAAGAATTTTAACTATTATAAAAATGAACATTACAGATCAAGAAATAGCTCATAGGAAGTGGTAACATAACCAGAAGAGTACAACATATCTTATGTTCTTATCACGAATCCATCCTTTCAATGAAATTCAACTAATTTCTTAGAAACACATAGCACAGACACACCTCAACTAAAGATTTTAGTTATATTCTTTGTGCTGGAGAAATAGCATCTGTTTGTATTTACCACAGAGATGGCATGTGAAACACTGCATTACCTTTGTTCGGAGCGTGCGCAGCTCATCCATGCCCTCTGTAAATGTTCTCTTCAGGTCATCCAGTTCTTTTATTTTGGCTTGGTGTACCTTTTAAAGGGGGAAGAAGAAAATGTGACCTTATCTGAAAACGAAAAGATGCCATAACCACAGCATGCAGAAATGCATATCAAATAATTAATGAAAATGAAAAGAAAGCACAGTTACTTACCTGTAAGAGGTGATCTCTGGGAACAGCAGGAATAAGTCTTCACATATGGGTATCGTCGGTACCGACGGAGCCTGCGCGGGAACGCTCCCCAGCGTCCAGTAGGAAAGCTTTTGAGAGCATCCCACAGCGCCTGCGCGCTGCCTTCCCGCCTTTCCCAACCGCCTCTCTCCAGTTCGAGTTTTAAAGCTGAGACAAAGAGAGAGAGTGGAAAGGAAAGATAGAGAGATACAACTCCTAGGGGAGGTGGGTGGGTTGTTAAGACTTATTCCTGCTGTTCCCAGAGATCACCTGTTACAGATAAGTAACTGTGCTATCTCCAGGAACAAGCAGGAATGAGTCTTCACATATGGGGACTCCCCAGCTGGAGATGCCAGGGAGATCCCCAAGGTTGTGAGTCCCTGAGAAGGGCTCTACCTTCCCCCATGGATCTCGGGCATCCAACAAGGGATGGGGGGTAGGAGTTGACTAGGTATGGAACAGGTGTTTGAGAACAGCCTGACCAAACAAGGCATCCCGGCAGGAGTCCTTGTCCAAGCAGTAATGGGCTGTAAAGGTATGAACCGAGGCCCAGGTGGCCGCTCGACAGATTTGGTCGATGGACACAGAGTTTAGATGAGCCATAGAGGTTGCCATGGCTCTCACATTGTGAGCTGTGACATGGCCCTCCAGAGAAAGGTTCTTACTCTGGTAGGCAAAAGAAATACACTGAGCAATCAAATTTGACAGTGTTCTCTTAGAGACTGGAAGTCCTAAATGAGAGGGATCAAAAGCAACAAAGAGTTGAGAGGACTTTCTATGTTGCTGTGTCCTTTGTAAGTAAAAAGCGAGCGCTCTCTTACAATCTAGGGTATGGAGATTCCTCTCTGCACTTGATGCATGAGGTCCTGGAAAAAAGACAGGTAAATACACCTCCTGGTTCAGATGAAAAGGTGAGACCACTTTAGGCATAAAGTGTGAATTGGTCCTGAGGACTACCTTGTCATGATGGAACCTTGTATAAGGAGGATTAGGCAGCAAGGCTTGCAGCTCACTGATGCGGCGAGCTGAGGTGACTGCAATGAGAAAAATAACCTTCCAGGAAAGGAATTTCAAGGAGGTAGTGGCTAAAGGTTCAAAGGGTGGCTTCATAAGCTGACCAAGAACTAGATTCAAATCCCATGCCACTGGAGGTGGTCTAATGGGAGGTTTAGTTAAAAGAAGGACTCTCATGAATCTTGCAATAAGAAGATGAGAGGAAATAGGCTGTCCATTGAGAGGCTTGAGGGATGCTGAAATAGCACTCAAATGGACTCTTACTGAATTCGTTTTAAGGCCTGCATGGGATAAATGCAGCAAATACTCTAGTAAAGAATTCAGAGGTATTGCAAGGGGGTTAAGACCCTTCTCTGCACACCAAATGGTAAACCTTTTCCATTTGAAAGCATAGGAACGTCTAGTGGAAGGCTTTCTGGAAGCATGAAGGATATCCTTCACTTGCTGAGAAAGGTGCAAATCTTGAAGGTCTAGGCCTTCAGCAACCAGGCCCTGAGATGGAGAGACTGGGGATTTGGATGCCATAACGTTCCCTCCTCCTGGGACAGGAGGTCTGGAGCAGATCCCAAGTCCAGGGAAGGAGCTTGAGAGAGATGCAGAAGTAGAGGGTACCACACTTGGCGTGGCCAACGTGGTGCTATGAGGATCATAGACCCTCGATCTCTCTGAAGCTTGAAGAGAGTTTTGGGAATTAGGGGAATGGGTGGAAAGGCGTAAAGGAAGCCTTGACCCCAGTGAAGGTGGAAGGCATCCTTGGCCTGAACTCCCTGACACAGAATTCTGGAACAGAACCGGGGAGGTTTGGCATTCCACGGACTTGCAAAGAGGTCTATGTCCGGGGTTCCCCAAATCTGAAAGATTCTGGTTATCTGGTCCATATGGAGGGACCACTCGTGTGGAAGCAGAACTCGACTGAGTTTGTCTGCCCAAGAGCTTTGAACGCCTGAAAGATATACTACCAGAAGATGAATTTGATGCTCTCTGGCGAAGGCCCACAATCTCAAAGCTTCGTTGCAAAGCGACAGAGAGCCAGTCCCGCCCTGCTTGTTCACGTAGAACATGGCTACTTGGTTGTCCGTGTGGATGAGGACTGTCTTGCAGCTGAGCAGGGTGTGGAAGACTCTGAGAGCTAGAAAAATTGCTCTGAGCTCCAAGAGGTTGATATGTAGAGATGTCTCCTGTGGAGACCAGATGCCCTGGGTGGAGAGATCTTGTAGATGAGCTCCCCAACCCCTTGGAGAGGCATCTGTTGTAAGGGTTGCTTGGGGTAACAACTGTTTAAAGGGGGACCCCAGCAACAGGCTTTGAGTGGACTTCCACCACTGGAGAGACCAAAAAAGGCGACTGGAGGTTGCTATTTTGTCTGACAGGCACCCTGATGCCTGGGTCCATTGGGTGGATAAAGTCCATTGAGCTGCCCTCATGTGAAGGCGAGCATAAGGAACCACATGCACGGTGGATGCCATGTGGCCTAACAGTTGTAACATCTCTCGAGCAGTTAAATTGGACTTTAACTGAATCTGGGAGGCTAACTGCACCAAACGTAGGCAACGGGCCTGGGGAAGATAGGCTCTTGCAGTTGTGGTATCCAGCAAGGCCCCTATGAACTCTAGTGACTGAGCAGGGGTGAGATGGGATTTTGGGATGTTTATTACAAGTCCCAGATACTGAAGAACACGCATTGTGCAGGCTAGGGAAGTCTGGGCCTCTGACTGGGATGGAGCTCGCATGAGCCAGTCGTCCAGATATGGGAATACAAATATTCCTAGAGTGCGTAGAAATGCAGCTACTACTGCCATGCATTTTGTGAAAACTCTTGGTGCAGAGGCCAGACCGAAAGGAAGCACTCTGTATTGGTAGTGCTTTCCTTGATAAAGGAACCAAAGGAACCTTCTGTGTGTTGGATGGATGAGGACATGGGTGTACGCATCCTTGAGATCTAGAGAACAAAGCCAATCCTGACTCTGAAGGTATGGAAGGAGAGCACTGAGAGAAATCATCTTGAATTTCTCCTTGCATAGAAACTTGTTCAATTCTCTGAGATCTAAAATGGGTCTGTAGCCCCCTGTTTCCTTTGGGATAAGAAAATAGGGGGAGTAGAACCCTGAGCCCTGTTGAAGAAGGGGTACTTCTTCTATTGCTTTTTAGGCCAGAAGGGTAGCAATCTCCTGACCCAGAAGGTCGAGGAGAGATGTTGGAGAATTGAACTGTCTCACCATGGTGTGAGGAGGAAGGTTTAAGAAATGAAGCTTGTACCCCTCCCTTATGATGGAGAGGGTCCATTGCTCTGCTGTGATTTGTTCCCATCTGGGAGCAAAGTGAGCTAACCTTCCTGGAATAGTGAGAGGCTCTGGTTCTTCTAGAGCCAGAAAGTCTAAGTTCTCTAGTTGTAAGTCAAAGGCCCTGAGGAGGCTGAGGCTGTTGGGCCGTAGCAGTCCTTGCAGCCTTAGGCTTGGCCTGTTTAGGTTGTTGCTGACGCTTTGCAGCAAAACGACCTGCAGAAGATGTCTGCTGACCATAAACAGGATAATATCTCCCTTTTTTGGGATAAAAAGCCTTTTTGAACAACCTTTTTTTAACAGGAGCAGAAGTAGACTTTGAAAGTCTATCTAAAGCAGAATTTTCAGCATCCATCTGAGTGGCCTTTGCTTGCCAATCCTTTCCAAAAAGGTTTTCACCTGTACAAGGAAGATTTCCTAATCCATCTTGGACCCAGGGTTCCAAATTAGAAGCTTGTAACCAAGCAACTCTGCGTGCAGCTATGGCAATAGCCGAGGCTCTGCTGGCACACTCAAAAGAGTCAAAGGCTGCACGGTTGGAAAATTTGGAAATATCCTGGGCATGTTTAAGCCAGGTGAGAAACTCCTCCCTTTTATCTTCTAAAATAAAAGGGGCTAAAGTCTGCAGATGATCTGTAACTTCTTTTAGAAACATCCCCATATAGAGACTATAGGAGTTGATTCTGGCAGTAAGCATGTTGGCCTGGAAGGTTTTCTGGCCAAAAGCATCTAAGGTTCTGCATTCTCTTCCTGGAGGATGAGATGAGTGCCTTTTTGCACTCTTTAACTTCTTCATGGCAGACTCCACCACAATAGAGTGGTGAGGAAGTTGAGTCTTATGAAGGCCAGGACAGGGAGGAACACGGTACATGGTGTCCAATCTACGAGAATGAGGGGAGGTGGTGAGAGGAGTCTCCCATGTGCCTAACATGTGATCATAAAGGATCTCATCAATTGGTAAAGTAGCTGCCTCCTTAGGAGCCTTAGGATATTGTAAAATATCCAATTGTTTGGCTCTAGGCTCTGACTCATGGGCCACAGAGATGGAGAGGCCCCTGGCCACTTCCCTAATGAAGTCTTGGAAAGACAAGTCTTCTGGAGGAGACATTCTCCTTTTTGGAGAAGGCGGCTCCTGAGGAAGGAGTACCGATGCTTCAACAGAAGCCTCTGATTCATCAGAGTCCTCAGAGGAATCGAAGTATCGCCTGTCTGGATGCTCCTGCAGAGCCCGATACGCGTACCGAGTGATATCGACATCGGGAGTGATCGGTACCGGTTTGGTACCGATGGGCATCCTAGGACAGGGGACCGCTGCAGTTGGCACCGAAGCAGATGTCGATGCAATCGGTCCCGGTACCGGAACCGATATCGGTGCCGGAACCTGTACCGACAACGTAGTTTGTTGCGGTACCGGAGGCGTCGCAGCTTGTATGAATGCCAGAATGGCACGCTGCATGGTCAGAATATTCTGATCCATCGACGCCACCAATGTCTGGATGTCGGTACCAGTGGAAACCACCGGTACCCCAGAACATGGCAACAGGTGATCGGTCGAGGCCACGCCATCGATGTCAACCTGTGACCCCATAGATGAAGCTTTGGAAGCCGGGGCTTCCCGCCGGGGTAATTTTGTCGGTGTAAGATCCTCGAGGGCAAGCCCGGAGTCATCTCGATGCTTAGAGGGAGATCTACCCTTCGAGGACCGGCTGGACTTATGTTTGGTTACCTGAGATCCATGAGAGGAAGAAGAACCCTGGAAGACGTCGATGCCACCGAAGCTGCATCAGAGGGAAACAGGGTACTGAGCTTGGCCGCTCGGTTCTGTCGGCCTCTTTTAGACATCATGGAACAGGATGCACAATCAGTGATGGAATGGTCAGGACCCAAACATTTTAGACACCAGTCATGGGTGTTGGTGACAGAAATAGTACCGCTGCACTTCGTGCACTTTTTAAACCTGGAGGCGGGCTTTTCCAGGAGGAAAAAATATTTCCTAGGCCTAAGGCCGAAGAAAAAAAAGCACAGAAGTGGGAAACGGTAGTTGGTTAGTTTTTTTTTAGAAGAAAGAAAGAAAAGACCGGCGGTACCGGTCCGACGTCTAAGAAGGCAGACGCGAGACCAAAGAACTAGAAAAAAATTAAGAAATTCTTCAGGGGTGACAGGAACACGACCTGCTGGCTCTGTGGAAAAGAAGAACTGGAGAGAGGCGGTTGGGAAAGGCGGGAAGGCAGCGCGCAGGCGCTGTGGGATGCTCCCAAAAGCTTTCCTACTGGACGCTGGGGGAGCGTTCCCGCGCAGGCTCCGTCGGTACCGACGATACCCATATGTGAAGACTCATTCCTGCTTGTTCCTGGAGATCACCTGTTAATGCATTAATTTTCACTATTTTTTAATACAGAAATTCAAATGAAAGCCCACCGTAAAATGAGGAAATTAGACTTACCTGCTAATTGTAGTTCCTGGAGTGGAGACAGTCTAGTCCCGGACTTCAGGGTTGTCCATCTCATACAGCAGCTTGGAGACTGAGAAACTCCTCCTTTTCTGATGTCACTGGTATATCCAACTGGAAGCCTCCTCCTGCCATCAGTTCCCTATTGACAAAGCAGACTCACCGGAGCAACAAGTAAAAATATAACGCTAAAAGGCACATTAAACAAACACAGACTTACACTTTCCGCCTACAGAGCCATCCCCCCGGCTAAGTCCATCCGGACGAAGGGAAAACCCAGGGCTACCTGTGACCTAATTTTTTTTTTTTTTTTTTTTTTTTTGATATCGGGGCACCCCAGCCATAAGGGTTTCCATGCCCTGCAATAAAACCAGCTCTTACCTGTAATTACCCGGAACGCTGACCTTCCAGCCGCAGCAGAAACTCTACTAGGGAGGGATACGGGACTAGACTGTCTCCACTCCAGGAACTACAATTAGCAGGTAAGTCTAATTTCCTCTTCCTGATCGTGTAGCCAGTCTAGTCCCTGACTTCAGGGTTAGTACCAGAGCAGTGAAGGAACCTAACCACGGGAGGGACCCAGCAAGCCAGCTTGCACAACCGCTGACCCAAAAGAGGTGTCCTCCGAGGCCTGAACATCCAACCAATAGTGCTTGACAAAGGAATTCAAAGACGACCACGTCGCCGCCTTGCAGATATCTACTGGAGGCACGAGCCGGAACTCCGCCCAGGAAGCCGCCTGCGCTCTAGTGGAGTGAGCCCTAAACCCCTCCGGCACCGACCGACCGCCGGAAATGTACGCTGACGCAATCGCTTCCCTCAGCCACCGAGAAATGGAAGCCTTCGATGCCGCTTCCCCCTTTCGCGGTCCCGCAAAAAGCACAAAAAGTCTATCGGACTTGCGAAAATCCGCCGTCCGCAGGAGGTACCTTTTTAACGCCCGACGGACATCGAGAAGATGCAAGTTCCGCTCTGTCGGGCCACCTGCGGCCCCTCTGAAGACTGGCAAAGAAATCTCCTGATTCAAATGAAACACCGAAAGGACCTTTGGGAGAAACGCCGGTACCGGCCGCAAAACCACCTTCGTCGAACGAAACTGGAGATAGGGCTCCCGACAACATAGCGCCTGCAACTCCGAAACTCGGCGGGCCGAGCAAATCGCGACCAGAAAGACAACCTTCAGGGTGATATCCTTAAGGGAAGCCCGCGACATGGGTTCAAAAGGTTTTCGCGCCAACGCGTCCAACACAAACGGAAGATTCCAGCTAGGGACGATCCGACGAAAAGGGGGCCGCAGAAGCGACACAGCACGCAAGAAACGTTTGACATCCGGCTGAACCCCGAGTGTCTGACCTCCAATCTTACCCCTACAACACGCTAGGGCCGCGACCTGTACGCGTAACGACCCGGCCGCCAATCCCTTGTCAAACCCATCCTGCAAAAACTGCAAGATCTGAGGGATGGTAGATCTCAACGGCTCACAACTCCGCTCTGCACACCAGCTTTCGAAAATCCTCCAGATGTGTACATAGGCCAGGGATGTAGATCCCCTGCGCGCCTTCAATAAGGTGGAAATCACTGGCCCGGAGTAACCGCGGGCCTTCAACCGAGCCCTTTCAAGAGCCAAGCCGTAAGTGAGAACCGAGCCACGTGGGGCATCAGTAGCGTACCCTGCGACAACAGATCCTCTCGAATTGGAAGACGCCAGGGCTTTGCCACCAGGAGACGCATGAGATCTCCGTACCAAGGACGTCGAGGCCAGTCCGGCGCAATCAGAATCACCTGTCCCCTGTAGCGCTCTATCCTTTGAACCACTCGGCCGATCAACGCCCATGGCGGGAAAACGTATATAAGTTGGTCCGCTGGCCAGGATTGAATGAGGGCATCCAAGCCCTCGGACATTCGCTCTCTGCGCCTGCTGAAGAACCGACATACCTTCGCCGAGTTGAACGTTGCCATGAGGTCTAAGACCGGACTGCCCCAGCGGCGCACCAGCATCTCGAACACCTGCGGGTGCAAGACCCATTCGCCCGGGTCCACCCTCACCCTGCTGAGGAAATCGGCTTCCACTTTGTCCACTCCTGCCACGTGTGCTGCCGAGAGATCCAGCAGATTCGCTTCGGCCCACTCGCATAGCGTCTCGGCCTCGTATTCGAGCGCGGCGCTCGTGGTTCCTCCTTGCTTGTTGACATAGGCCACTGCCGTCGCATTGTCGGAAAACACTCGGACTGCCTTTCCTTCCAGAAGGCTGCGAAACTCCTTTAGTGCCAAGGCGATCGCCCGCAACTCCAAACGATTGATCGGCCATGCTCTTTCTTGATCCGACCACGCCCCCTGCGCAAAGATCCCCTGACAATGGGCTCCCCAGCCCAGTAGACTGGCGTCCGTCATCACAGGAATCCACTCCGGCGTCTCCAGTCCTTTTCCGTTCTGCAGGGAGCGCGGAATCAACCACCACCTCAGCGCTCGACGCGTTTCCTCGGAACACAGCAGTCGCCGAGACAAGGGATCGTTCTGATGAGACCAACGGCGGAGCAACGCCCTTTGCAAGGGTCGCATATGCGCCCTCGCCCAGGGCACCGTCTCTATCGCCGCCGCCATGGTGCCCAAAAGTTGAAGGTAGTGCCAGGCCGACGGCCTGTCGTGGCGCAAAAAACTCCGCAAGAGGAGGCGCAGTCCCCGAGCCCTCCGCTCCGTCAGAAAGACCTTCCCCCTGACGGTATCGAAGCGCACTCCGAGGTACTCCAAACATTGAGTGGGCACCATCCGACTCTTTGCCGGGTTGATTATCCAACCGAGACTTTCTAGAAAGGACACCACCCTGGCTGTCGCTATCTCGCTCTCTGACCTCGACTTTGCTCGAATTAGCCAGTCGTCCAGATAAGGATGGACGAGGATACCTTCCTTCCGCAAGGCCGCCACCACAACCACCATCACCTTCGTGAAAACTCGCGGCGCAGTGGCCAGCCCGAAGGGCAGTGCTCGAAACTGAAAATGGCCGAAAGGAATCGCAAACCTGAGAAACTGGTGATGATCCTTCCTTATGGGAATGTGCAAGTAAGCCTCGGAGAGGTCGAGGGACGTGAGGAACTCTCCCTTTTGCACCGCTACTATCACCGATCGCAGAGTCTCCATGTGGAATGACGACACCCGCAGACACCGATTCACTTTCTTGAGATCTAGGATAGGCCGAAGCCCGCCATCCTTCTTCGGCACTACGAAGTATATGGAGTATACCGCACTCGTTTGGGGGCACGGGTACTATGGCCCTGAGATCCAACAGCCTTTGCACCGTCTCCCGCAGAGCCCGTGATTTTGCCTCGGACTTGCCGGGAGACAGGACGAAGGCGTCGCGTACCGGACGAAGCAGCTCCAGTGCATAGCCCTCGCGAATGACCTCTAGCACCCACTGATCTGTTGTAATTTGGACCCAGGCAGAATAAAAATCCTGCAAACGCCCCCCTACAGCGGGTAGGGGCGCCTGGGTCCCCTGATCTCATTGCGGTTTTCGATTGCTAAGGCCCGAGGCCGAGGAGGGACCAAACCCCCTTCCTGCTCCTCGAAACCCCCGAAAACCTTGATTCCTAGAGGGAAAACGTCCCCTCTGTCCTGTGGGAAATCTCTGGAATCGATAACGTCGGAAATCCCGTGGTTGCCCCCTACCCGAAGCGGGCGTTCGAGTCAGTTTAGGTTTGTCCTCGGGCAACCTACCCCCTTTGGACTCTCCCAACTCCTTAACCAACTTCTCAAGATCCTCCCCAAACAGGAGGCGACCCTTGAAAGGAAGCTTACTAAGTCTAGCCTTGGAGGAAGTCGTCGGCCGCCCAATTACGTAACCAAAGGTAACGGCGCGCTGCGACCGCCGACGCCATGCTCTTGGAGAGTCCATGCATAAGATCATAGTGAATGTCCGCCAAATAGGCCGCACCCGATTCCAACCGGGCCGCATCTTCCGACCGCTCGACTGCGTCACCGGGCAGCCGCTGAGACCATCGCAGACATGCTCTGGCCACCCAAGCTCCGCAGATGGCCGCTTGTAGGGAAAGAGCATTCACATCAAACACCTGCCGCAAAAGACCATCCAATTTCCGATCTTGACCGTCCTTGAGGGCTGCACTCCCCTCGACGGGAATAGTGGTCTTCTTCGTAACCGCCGAGACCGCAGCGTCCACCTTGGGTGACTTGAACAGTTCCCTGTCTTGATCAGGTAAGGGATACAGCCGGGACATCACTCGAGCTCCCTTCAGAGGAGCTTCGGGAAGGCTCCACTCCTCCTGAATCATCTCATGAAACACCCGGTGAACCGGGAATGCTCTCTGCTCCTTCCTAAATACCTGTAGTAAGGGGTCCTCGAGGGAAGCGTCCGCCGCTGAGCCAGGCACCGGCATATTCAGCACCTTCAGCGTCTCCACCAAGAGCGCCGGCAGCTCCTCCCTCCGGAACACCCGGACCACTCTAGCCTGATCTTCCTTTTCAGACAGCTCCCCTTCTTCCAATTCTTCCTCCGACGACAAGTCCTCCTCCTCCGAACGTGGTCCCTCCGAGACCACAGACTGGTCTCCCGGCTCCACCTCTTCGCGGGCCCTCTTAGGCTCTGGAGGAGTCTGATCTTCCTGCAAGGGCGCAGCCCGTCGCTTTCCTGACACCAGAGTAGTGGCGACAGGCGCAGGCCGACTGTCCCGAAGAAAAACTTGCTGGAGCAAACTAACAAACTCTCTTGAAAAAATGGAATTGAGCCCCAAAGACCCTGGACCTGGAGGAGGGATAGAGTCGGGCCGTGAGGATGGACCTGCCTGTGGCTCCTCGACGGACATCTCGTGTCCCAACTCTGCCAAAGCCCCCGTCTCAGGACCCTGACTCTCTGGCTGGGATTCCTGCGGTGGCAGCCCTGAGGCATCCCTAACACAGGAAGGGCACAAGCCCGAGTCTGTGCACTTCTTGGCCCCACAAACCATGCAGTTTGGTTTGGAAGGCATGGCCAAAACACTCACCCCCAGAACGGGTGCCCAAGGATAGAGCCAAAAGCAAAAGGTGAGCGTCCTTTAACGGACAAGAGAACTGAAAATAAACCCAAAAATAAACTTAAAAAGAAAAAAGAAGCTTGGAAATAAATCATAAAAGAAAGTACAAAAGAAAAAACCGTGAAGACCGTGGGACCCTTGATGATGCGGTAAGAAAACAGATCCCGCCAGAGCAGACGCTCTCCTACGCTGTCCTGCGCGCGCCGAGGCCTAGGCCAAACAAACAGCTTTAGCGCGCCAAAATAGCCTCCGCGAGCCAAGCTCCGCGGAAAAAAACGGCCCCCTTACCTTTGTTGGCAAATCGCAAAGGGAGGCAACAGCCCCTTGATAGGGCCGCTGAAAATCCCACTCTCCGGCAGAAGAAAATGAGGTAAGGAGTACAGACCGGGGAGAGGGCTGGCCGAGGATCGCCGACACAGGGGACCCGCAGGGAAAACTGCTCAGCGCGTCACAGGCAAGACTTCTGCAAACGCCGGCAGACTCCCGCGCAGCCCCGGTTTCAGCTGATCTGAATCAGAGAACCGGAGCTGCCTCGCGCAAGTCACCCTGACCCACTAACAGAGGACCCGACCTGGTTAGGGGCAGAGGACGCAGGGTAAGATGGAAGGACGGCTCTGTAAACTTAAAGGCACAGTCCTCTCCAAAAAAGCAGAAGGGCTCTGCTGAATATTTCAAGGCTACTCTAATTACAACTTTAACACTAAACTCTGAACAGGTTCTCTAGTGAGCCCGGACTGCCAGGCTCACCCATCCATCCAGCTGCTTGGAGACTGAAGAACTGATGGCAGGAGGAGGCTTCCAGTTGGATATACCAGTGACATCAGAAAAGGAGGAGTTTCTCAGTCTCCAAGCTGCTGTATGAGATGGACAACCCTGAAGTCCGGGACTAGACTGGCTACACGATCAGGAACTTCAATTTTAATTCATAATTAATTGTACCAAGTTATTAATTTTTCTTGTTTCTACACAGTTCAACATGTACATGGGTTAGCCTTTAACACAATAAAATCCATCATGCAAAGCTGCAAAAACTCATCTTGTTATGTCTATTGCCATTCATATTTCTCATTTTCTAGTTTCCTTTACTCTCCTTGAATAAAAGGGCCATTTCCTCATTTGTACTACATTGACTATCTATCTATTCTGTTCTACACCTTATTTTACACTTCTTTTGCTAATACATACCTTCTATACGTTCAAATGGTGACCACATACTCTTAAAGTTATGAAGTCAATTATTCCTGTAATTAATTTGGCAAATCTGTATATTACTGTGCTTAATACAGTTCAATTCATGGTGACCTTTTCTACCTGTTTGGACACTTTAAGATTATCAGAAACAATCACCCCCAGGTCTTACTCTTCTTTTGTGGACATAATACTTCGCCCCTTACACTGTACCATTCCCTTGGGTTTTTGCAGCCCAAATGCATGACCCTGCACAATGGCCATACGCTCTCCTCCCCCCCCCCACCCCTTAAGATGCTGCCAGTGGTCACTCATTGTTACAGACTAAGATTCTTATATAGAAGACGGTATTATTCAGAAAGGCAAATGTAGAATATATTGTGCAGGCAAAACACGTTGTCGCATGTGTATTGGGGCCCATTTTACAAAGTAAAGCAAAGCATGCACAGACTTTACTTTATAGAATAGGGGTAGATGGGCACACTTTAACCTAGGCGTGATGGCGTCACCTTCTCTAAAGCAGGCATAACTGCTCATACCTAGGTGGCACCGTGATACGTGTAAGTTCTAGTACGCCACAACTTACACGCATAGAGATATAAGCCCTGCCCATGTTCCAGCCAGGTTTTGCCCCCATGCACATCCCAAGTGAAGGAACACGCATGCTTCAAGAATAGTGACTGCCTTAAGACCACACCTAAGTGGCCATTCATGAGGATATGTCCTTTAGAATAGGGACTTACGTGCACTCCACGTATGTACTCTCCTGCAAGCCCTATAAAGAACCAGCTCCTGTAAATCTTCTTATTGTCAATGCTTTTTAAAAAAAAAATGTGTAACACTGTAAACTAAATACACAAGTATTTCACTCATCAAGAAATATCTTAACAAAAAAAGACAAAGTAATTTCATTTCATTCTAAATTTATATTTAACTCTTCAGTTTTTAGACTGTACAGAGCTGATTACTCAGTTCACAATATGAAGACAGGGAGAACAAAGCAAACCTTGAAGCAAACCTTCTCAGAAGATAAAACATACACGAGGGAGAAAAAGGGAGCAAGTCAGAGTCATATCAACCTTAGACTGCCCCAAAACCTCAAATGTGGCAGGGGCCTCTATTCTGCAGTGTATACTAGGAGTTCTAACTTCTTAGCGGCCAAAAAATCTCAAACAAATCTACATTATTCCAGCTAAAATATATAAATTATAAAAAAAAAAAATATATATATATATATATATGTAACAGCAGAAATTATGATACATCTTAATATTTTCATACCATCTATGTCCATAAAGAACATTTTCATAGTGCTGCATAAAACAAAACTGCTGCTTCTCTGCACCAGGCATTCTCTGCAGCCACAAAAGAGAGTAACGTAACTGCACTCAATGCCAAACAATCATCTGTTCCACAGCTTTCTGGAAATGCCTTAAGGCCTTTTCCATGCACGTGCAGGAGATCTTATACTGCCACAGCCTTTATACACCCCCAAGTTCTGATAACAGAGTTTTGCAGTTGTTCTGCCTCAGACAAAAGGAGTGCTTGCGTGACTGGTCAGCTGGCTTCAGAGTACACCTGTATGTGGCATACAGTGGCTGTTTTCTTTGTCATTCCTGGAGGGGTTTTCTGCCTGACCATTCTTAACTAGCTATTCTTGCTATATAACATTTTTTACTGATTTAATTATTGGTTTATGTTTTTTAGCTGTTTGCAGAACTGAGAAACTAGTATGCGGCCTTGGAAATGGAAAAGACAGCAAGATCCCAGGAACAGGGAGTATTAGAGCTCAAAAACCTCAAAACTGTACTATCAGCAATCACATGGAAACAAAGGGTAGTGATGGTTCATAACTCCCTTCTGAGGGGTATACGGGCATCCTTCTGCCATCCAATCACAATGTTCCAGGTGGTGTGCCACCTGTCTGATGGTGCCAAGATCAGAGACATTACAGAGCGTTTGCAGACATTCCCACCTTACTATTATCAATGCTGCCAATCCCCTTTGGCACAAATGATACTACTACGTTCCCACATGTTGTTGTTAAGTGCCGTTGAATCTGTGTCGACCCTCTGGATAGTTGACTTAGACTGTGTTCGGTCTTCAGTCAGGCAGCTTATTGTTGATAGAATGGCATCCATAGCTACTGTTATTGTATCGATCCACCTCATTGCTGGCCTTCCTCTTTTATCAAAAATGACTTTGTGGCTCTGGGAGAGAAGATGAAGCAGTTAGTGTGCAGGTGGAGGTCTCCTCAGTCCTCCCTGTTGAGGGTCAGGGTCGGGGACGAGAGGGTTGCATGTTGGCTATGTTGATGATATGATTTTCCAAGGGTTGCTGAGCAAAGACGGTGTTCATCTATCGAAGAAGGGAAAAAGTGTCTTCCACAACAGATTGTCTAATTTATTGAGGACGACTCTGAACTAGGATCAAGAATGGGTGAACAAAGTCCCCCAGGAAATAAAAGCCATCAGGTAAGCAAAACATTAAAAAAAAAACAGAATAATGATAACACATTACTGGCTGAAAGTGAAGATCATCTAAAACATCTGTTTATCAAGATCAAGTAACAGTCTTAAACTGGACCTGCACCTTAATGTGAAGGCAGCAAAGTCAGACAACTGGCAAAATCAATAATTTCATCCTGAGGCTGTAAAACTAGAGGGCATAACATGAAGCTGCAAGGGGGTAAATTGAAAGGCAATGTCAGGAAATACTACTTCACTGAAAGGGTGGTGGATGCTTGGAATGCCCTCCCGATGGAAGTGGTGGGGACAAATACAGTGACAGAATTCAAAATGGCATGGGACAGACACAGTGGATCCCTTTAAAGCAACAGGATAAAATCAAAATAAACTTAACTAATTTCTCAACATACAGGGGTGTCCTACACGGAGCGGTGGGTTCACCCCTAAAACGAAGACAAAGGGAGGGTTCACCCCTAAAACAAAGACATGGGGAGGGGTGGCCTGCACGGAGTGGCAGGTGCACCTACTCTTGCCATCTTACTGGGCAGACTATCTGGACCATACTGGTCTTTATCTGCCGTCATTTACTATGTTACTATGTTAATGGAGAAGAAACAGAAATAGTAGACAACTTTAACCTGCTTGGATGAATAATCAATAAAACAAGCAGCAATCAAGAAATCTGACAATGCTCTGCCTTCTGGCACAATGGCTATGAAGGACCTGGATAAGATTTTCAAGTGCAGAGATGCTCTCTGCATAAAAAGATTCAACCCGTCTAAGCCATGGTATTTTCAGTAATGTCATATTGATATGAAAGTTGAGCGATGAAGAAAGACAGACAGGAATTAAACAGCTGCCTTTGAATTATAGTGCTGGCGAAGAATACTGTGTATACCATGGACTGCCCAAAGAACAAATCAATCAGTACTAAAGAAGATCAAACTTAAGCTTTCCTTAGGAGCTCAAATTTCAAGACTTTGGATTTTTGTACTTTGGACACATCATGCAAAGAGAGGTCATTAGAGAGAGACATCATGCTTGGCGAGATTGAAGGTCAGCAGTAAAAAAGAAGAAGGTCAGCAATGCCATGGATCGATACAATAGCAGCAGCTATGGATGTCACTGTCAACAATTTGCTGCCTGACTGAAGACCGAATACAGTTTAATACAACTACCTACAGGGTCGCCATGAGATGACACTGACTTGACAGCACATAGCAACAACATAAAAAAGCGGAAAAAAAAGCAACATCTACAGAGCTGCATATACTAACGCCCACTGTATGTGTAATAATTTAGAATCTGTAATGGGAGAGACTGACTTGGATACAGTGAGCATCATGAAGAGTGGTACACAGAAAATAATGACTGGGACATTGTTATACCCAGCTATAATCTATTTAAGAAAGACAGGGTAGGAAGTAATGGAAGAGGAATGGCACTACATGTAAAAAAAATATTAAAGTCACAGAACTGCAAGGCTCAAGGAAGGGAGAAGTCACTGTGGGTTAGTCTAGAAAGAGAGAACAGAAAGTCTATTTACATTGGTGTGGTATACAGACCTCCCTCAAAGGCAGAAGACAGAAAGAGATAACTGAAGACATTCACAATATTGCTAGGAAAGGGGAAGTATGTGTGATCTCAATATTACTAAATAAATAAAAATTGGTAGGAGATTTCATTTTGCTAGCTGTTAATAGGGAATACACTATAGCAGTGTCATCTAGAAGTAAGGAGTTCCTGGATTCTCTACAAGAACTATTGCTCTGGCAACTGCTAATGGAACCCACGCGTGAGGGGGCAATATTAGACATGATACTAACAAAATGGGGGGAGGGTTTCTGAGGTTGTAGCGGGTGATCATCTGGCATGAGTGATCACTGAATGGTGAGATTCAGTCTTAGGACATGGGTGGAGATGGTTCATTCAAAAGAGGGGGACCTAATCTTCAGGAACACTTTGCAAAGATGGGGGAATACCTCAAGGAGTCAGCTGAATTGAACACATGGGAGAAGTAAAACAACAGTGGGCAAAACTGAAAGGAAATAGTCTATGGGCAGCAAACCTTTTTGTTAGGAAAGTAAATCAAAGAAAGAATAAAAGGACGACACTATGGTTTTCAAAAGAAGCAGATGAAAAAGAGATCCGTCTTCATAAATTAAGAGATGGCAGAAAGAGAAAAACGAACAATATCCGAAAAAGCTAAGGGAAGCTGGAAAAGTAATCAGGAAAGCAAAGATACTAATTGAAGAAAAAATAGCCAATACAGTAAAACATGGGACAAGACTTTCTTTTTTTGTTAGTGACAGGAAGAAGTACAAAGGTGGCATTGTGAGACTCAAGAGTGAAGGGGAGAAATATATAGAGGCTGATAAGTATAAAGCAGAATTGTTCAACAAATATTTCTGTTCTGTGTTCACAGATGAAGGACCGGGAATGGGACCTCAAAATACAAATACAAACAGAAATGAAAGTGAGGTAGAATTCTATTTTCAGAAGAATGTGTTTGTGAGGACCTAGCTAACTAAAAAGGTGGACAAAGCGATGGGGCCAGATGGAATTCATCTGAGATTAATGAAGAACTTAGAAATGTACGGACAGCTCCACTGGCTATCCTCTTCAATGTTCTTTACAATCAGGAATGTTCCCAAAGGAGTGGAGATGGGTGAATGTGGTTCCTGTCTACAAACTTGGAAGTAAAGAAGAGGTTGGTCAGATCAGTTAGTCTGACCTCTATGGTGAGAAAATTAATAGAAATCTGGCTAAAGCAGAGGACAGCATAGTTTCTGGAATCCAAGGAATTATAGGATGTGAGATGGCATAAGGTAGGTCTTATCAGACAAATCTGATTCATTCTTTGACTGGGTTGCCAGAGAATTGGATTGGGGCAGAGTGATAGATGTGGTATACTTGGCACTGTTCCACATTGTCGACTTAAGAACTGAGTGCCCTAGGGATGGACCCTAAAGTGATTAACAGAGGGTAGTAGTAAATGGAGTTTCCTCTTTAGATAGGGATAATGCAATGCAATGCAATGTGTGCCTTCGAGTCACCTGGCGACCCAGAAACTCCTGGGTTTTCTTGGCAGTGTCACCGGAAGTAGATTGCCAGGCCTTTCTTCCGAGGCAATGGATAATACAAGTGACATAATGCAGGAATTGGTCCTTGGTCCTGTTCTTTAGCATTTTTGTCTGCCAGGAAAGATATGCCTCTCTGCAGATGATGTCAGAATCTGTAGCAGGGTAGACACCCGGGATCTAGCAAAACTTGAAAAATGATGAGAATTTGGCAGCTATTCAATGTTAAAAAATGCAAGGACATGCATCTGGACTACAAAAACCAAGGGAGTGGTACAGTATAGGGGGTGAAATACTTTAATGCATAAAACAAAAGGAAGACTTGGGGTGACCATATTGAATGAGCTTAGAGTGCTCAAACAAGTAGAAAACACGACGGCAAAAGCCAGAAGGATGTTCAAGGATGATCAAGTGAAAAGCAGGAAAAAGGTGGTGATAGTGTGTGACTTCATTTAGAGAAGCGTGCAGAATTCTGGAGACCGCACCTTCAAAAGGATATAAACTAGATGGAGTCAGTCCAGTGGGCAGCTACTAAATTGTCAATTATCTTCATCAAAAAGCCTATGGGGGTATGGTGAAGGGATGTGAGTATGTGGTAAGCTAGTAGATTGTTGCAAACAAGGGGTCGCGTGTGGGAGGGGGCTGAATGTGAATCAGGAGGTGGAGCGGAAGTGTATTTGCGATTGAGTGCTATTTGCGAATGATGGTGGGAGATGGGATAGTTGAATGGGTGAGAGTGCAGTAGGTGAGGAGATGGGGGAAGTGAGTCAGCATGCGTGGCGAGAGCATGGAGGGAGAACGTGCGACTGTAGGGAGGGAGTGATGGTTGCTTACCCTTGTGCACACAGTGGCCAGGAGGGTGAGGATGATAGGGTAAGAGGGATGGGATGGGGGATGTTGGTCAAAAGGGAGGAGTAGGGCATAGCAGAATTGGGAGAATGGGCTCTATGGGCTCCTTAAAGATAGAAACTATTAATGCCAAGGGGCTTAATTTGCCAAGAAGGTGACAATTGCTGTTCATAGAAATTAACTGGCTGCAATGGGATGTGGTGTGTATTCAGGAAACACATCTAAGGCCTCGTGACCAGGTCTTGCTATGAAACTGAAACTTTCAAAGGACATATTTTGCATCCAAGAAGGGGGGAGGGGGTAAGTTGGGCGGGGGTGGCTATTCTGTTGTGAAACATCCTCCAGTTTGAGCAACAGGGGGTGCTTAGTGACAGCAAGAGGCATTATGTCGCACTTAAGGGAACTATACAGGGAAAACTTCTCACAGTGGTGTGTGTGTACACCCCTAACATGGGGCAGGGAGCCTATTTCGAGAGACTAGCGGTGGAACTTTCTGGGTTTGCAGAGGGGTCGATTGTGTTAGGGGGGGGGGGGGACTTTAACGTGGTGCTTAATCCATGATTAGCTAGGTTGGGTGGAAGAGGTGTGGGGGAGGGGGCCCACAAGCAGTGGTTGAAGGGGCTAATGCACCACTGGTAATTGGTAGATGGGTGGAGGGACAGCTTCCCCCAGAGGTCAGTCTTATTCCTACTTCTCCTCTTCATATCACATTTATTCGCATTGATATGCTCTTAGTCAGTCGAGACCTGTTTGCGGCCTTGAACTGTATCGCGCATGAACCCATTACGTGGTCAGACCATGGAAGGGAGTGGCTGAGGCCACCAGAAGGGTAGGAGCTTTTGGAGAATGAATGATAGCCTTTTGCGGGTGATGGAAGTGGTTACTTCACTGGAGCAGGATATTGGAGAAAGCACAGTTACTTACCTGTAACAGGTGATCTCTGGGAACAGCAGGAATAAGTCTTCACATATGGGTACGTTGGTACCGACGGAGTCTGCGTGGGAACGCTCCCCAGCGTCCAATCAGAACGCTTTTGGAAGCATCCCACCACTCCTGCGTGCTGCTGCCTTCCCACCTTCCCCAACTGCCTCTCCTCAGTTAAGTTTTAAAGCTGAGGCAAAGAGAAAGAGAGAGCAAGAAAGGGAAAGATAGAGATAGAGAAATGCAACTCCTAGGGGAGGTGGGTGGGTTGTGAAGACTTATTCCTGCTGTTCCCAGGTAACATACCTGTTACAGGTAAGTAACTGTGCTATCTCCAGGAACAAGCAGGAATGAGTCTTCACATATGGGGACTCCCAAGCTAAGATGCCTGGAGGAGTCCCAGCATGTTGCGAGTTTGAGAGCCATGCTAATTTACCGAACTCCCAGGCATTCCAGGGATGGAGGGTAGGAGTTGAGCTAAAAAAATGTGCTATGGAACAGCTGGACCAAACAGGATGCCTAGAGAGGCTCTGTGCAGGTGATATTTAGTGGTAATATTGAAGAGCAATAAACCAATATGGACCTCACCTGGTGGCATTGTAGAGGGGTATATGGAGGTTCATGAGGATTTGTGAATATGAACCAACAGAATATCCCCAGGGGGTACCTCAATGTTAGAAGAGGTAAAGAACTGTGCAAAACACAGGCTGAGGTAGAACTCTTAGGGTGAGAGAAACAATCCCAGTGGAACTGGGGCAGTTCAATGAGGTAGGACTTAGCGGAAAACGTGGAAGTCTCCATTGGATAAAACTGAAAACTCCTTTGACCTTAAGAGACCTAGTTCTTATAGGAGAGGGAGCTTCCAAGATCTCCATATCCGAAAACAAGAAGGATAGGAGTTAGGAGGCATTGTAGCCTCCCATTTTTTGAAGATTCAGAAAACGTCCCTCGTAATGGAAAAGGAAGTATGTGAAGGGCTTCAGGTGTACCCAAACTGAAGGTCATGGTACAAAAACTCCTGAACTACCACAGGAAGTGGTTGATCATGGATAACCCTAAGTATGCTGGGACAGCATGGAAAGGGATAGAGAGTATCTGTCAGTCTGTGGTGGAATATATATATATATGTATAAGTATATATATATTTAGGCAGACAGACAGGAAGAGTATATAGACATATACCTACCCACTATGATATATTGTAATACATACCTATAGAGATAGGTAAACACAGATATATACATCACATATGTATATAGATATAGATATGGGCATAGACGTACAGATGTCCAAATACATGTAACATATACATATATATATATGTATACATACCCGTGTCTGCACATAGGGTATGTGGAGAAGATTTATCTAACAACAAGAAGGGAGGTACCTGCTTGAGAAGATATTCAGAGAATCCCTACTTCCTGGTTAAGGGTAGGAAGTGCAGGGAGTTCTCTCATTGGCAAGAGAAGTCTAGAGTTCTCTAAGAACTCTTGCCCTTGAAAAATCAGGAATGGAGACCTACCTGGAAAATGCAGAGGATGTTTTTAATCTGCAGACAGTGAGTCTGAATCCTCCCATAACTCCAGCAGATAGCTGGAGAAAAAGATGCCATAAAAATACCATATTTACCCTCAATGAGGGTAAAAAGGGGTATGGTGCATTCTTGTGCTCAACATGGTCACGCCATGAAGAATTGAGGATGGAAGGAAAAAGCCCAGACAGGGATGGTCTATACTAAAAGAAAGAAACCATCTCTGGTGAAGGGGTCCCCTGGAGATGTGAAGCAAACCAGGGATTTGGATAATTCTTTAGGTCTTCTCTTAATTAAAGGCCTGTGACCTTTATTAAGAAGCCTTTAATGGAAATGGTAAGGGCAAGGAGAATCCAGTAAGCCTGACTAGGTAAAACCCTTCCTAACCATCTGACATTATGTGCTCTCTAACAAGGCCCCATAGTGTAGAGCTGCTCCGTAGAGATGCAGAGAGCATGTTGCAAGTTAATTAGAAGAAAAACTGGTGTTTAAGAGCCAGTAGGTATCATCAACTACTCCGCCAAACCCAAGAATTGGGGAGGCTAAGGAGAGAAGGTAAGGTCTGCAACAATAGCCAGAAAAGGTTCTTAAACCGTCTGGGACTTAGTGGCAAGGCCAGAAACCATTGAAATTGGAGAACAAGCCCTGGCTGCTTGGACAGCAAGTTAGTGGTCTAAGCAGTAAGAGCCCCTGCAGTTTCTAACTGTTGAATAGGGCAGCAGAAGGTCCCAAGGTTTGGAAAGAAATACAGACAGAAGTAGGAGAGGTAAGACTCCCTACTGTCTGAGAAGCTGCCAGGAAAAAGTAAGAATGCAAGGGGGAGACAACTCTGAAAGAAAACTGTTAGGGGCTTTAGGAAAAGCCCTCAGTAGAGTGGTATCACTCTTACAGACCAAATGTCCTGGAAGAGTGGCAGAGTTGAAAAGAAGACTTATTGTGGAGGAAATCCTTAATAAGTAGTAAGAGAGATGCTGATACAGGAGAAGAGTCAACGGTAAGGGATGGTGACCTTATTGACAGTTGTTACTCCCCGGTGTAGTTCAGAGGACGAGGAGTAACTGTAGTACCTGTAAAGCATAATCATCTCAAGAAGCTCATTGAGCTAATTGTTAGGATGTGTCCTTGAGAGGGACATATGTAAATATTTGGATGGAACCGATGTAGATGCTTGTAGAGATAAGAAGCAAACTACAGGATCTAAACCTCAATAGGAAAAAAGGATTCAGGGAAGAGTTTATCAGCAACCTTGCGGCTGCTGGGTTTGCTGAACCCGTTGAGGTTGTGGTTTCCTGAGCCTGGCTGGGTGATTCCCCTGCCTAGAAACATCTGTAAGATGGATAAAACCTTCTCCCATTAGGGGAACAAAGCTTAGTAGTAGACTTTCTACAAACTGGGATAGAGGAAGGCGTAGACAAGCCTCTGAAAGCAATACTGTCAGTGGTAAACTGAGCAGCCTGGAGTAAAGTCTCCTTATTAAAGAGATTTTCTTCAGTGCAAGGAGCATTTCCCAGTATATCTTGTACAGATTTGTCCAAGTCTGAAGCTTGGAGCCAGGCTCTACGTCGTGCTCCTATGGCTATAGCAGAAGTTCTGCTGACAGACTCGAAAGAGTCTAGGGAAGCACGAGTCAGGAACTTGGAAATATTTTGAGCATGATTGACTAGCCTAGAAAAATCTGCTCTTTTAGGCTCTTGGAGGTAAGGGGTCAAAAGTAATAAATCTTTTGTGACCTCCTCAAGAGATAATCCCATATAGAAAATATATGAAAGGATTCTTGCTGAAAGCATGGATGCCTGGAAAGTTTGACGTCCAAAGGCATCTAAAGTCTTAGCCTCACGACCTGGCGGATAAGAAGAGTGCTTTTTAGAACTCTTAACACACCTCACTGCTGATTCTACAACCAGAGAATGATGAGGGAGTTGAGGCTTTTGAAAACCTGGAGAAGGGGGCACTTTGTATAGAAGATCAGTCGGCCTAGAAGGTGGGGATACCATTAAAGGAGTTTCCCACCATTTGCCGAAACCACCCAAATCACCACTGTCTAAAACCATACAAACACATGATCAGCCTACAAATTGTATATATTGTATATATTGTGGTTGTACATAGTTACCCTGTTAGCCAAGTTGAATATCCTGTTCATATGTAAACACAAAGTACTATTGGAAATGTGTATGTTCACTGTTTATTGTAAACCGCGCTGATGCTGAATAGCGCGGTATAAAAGAGACTTTAAATAAATAAATAAATAAAATAAATAGGAGATCCTGCAAGGTCTGATGCAAAGGAAACATAATGACTTCCTTTGGATTGCAGTGATCTGTATAGGTTGTGGATCCCCTGGTGCAGGGACTTGACCAGGTATAGAAATGGCAAGTAACTTTGCCATATCAATCAGAAAAGCTTGAAAAGAAATCTCCCCAGAGGGGCGTCCTCGAGGAAGAGGAGGAAGAACTAGATCTGTTGAAGAACTAGCTCTAGCAGCCACCTGCTCATTCAGATTCTCTGGAATAGCAGATCTGGAGGGGTGGAGCATCGGATTATCCTTGAAAGATAGTTGTGGGTACCGATGAAAATTGGTACCACGACTGGTCGGTAGCAAGTCGTCCATGCTAGGGATCGATTCCAAACTCAGTATGGAAGGAAGCGAGCCGGCTAGCATGGGAGGTAAAGACACCGATGCCGATGTCGATACCGGTACCGTTGGTGACACCGATATATGAAGATCAGTCTGCAATGGCACTATCGGTACCGTGGTAACCGAATGTGGCAGATCTCGATCATCGGTGGAATGTCTACGGTACTGTCTGAAGTCGGTACCGAGACGAGTCAGTACCCAGTCATCCAGACTAGAGATTGATTCTAGACTCAGTATCGAAAGCAGCGAGTCTATCGATGCATATCGGGAGGGTACCGACGTGGATACCAGCATCGGTACCGGGACCGATGTGGGAAGATCGGTCGTTAGTGGCTCTAGCGGCACCGAAGATACCGAGAGCGCTCGACTGCGATCATCAGTGTGGAATGTTTCATCCAGCACCATTGCCGATGCCGGGGTACCGGCACCGCTCAAAGCGGATACCACCACCGGGCATGGCTCAGGCATGTTCACCAAGGTAAAAAAACCGGAAACAACCTGAAACCCCGTTAGAGCTTTGGAGACAGAAGCCTCCCGCCGGGGTTTTAAAGCCAAAATGTCCTCGGGGGCAAGCCGAAAGGCATCTCTATGAAGGACATGAGATCTACCACCCAAGGACTGGCTAGTCTTTACAGACTTTTGTTTGGTTACCTGATCCTGCGAAAAAGAAGATGGAGCTGGTACCCTCAGGACTGAGGGGAGCGGCGTATCGAGTTGAGCTTGATGCTGAAAACTTCTTGCAGAAAGAGAAGTGCAGGAGGGACAGTCCAGCGGATTGTGTTCAGGTCCCAAACATGGAAGGCACCAGTTATGGGTGTCTAAAAGTGATTTGGTAGTGCCACAGTTAAAACACTTTCTAGTGGCTAGAATTTCCATGAGGGAAATGGAGAGGCCTAGCAGGCCGAAGCCTGTCAGGCACCAAATAGGAAAAAATTTCCTACAGAAGGAAATATCTGTAAAAGAAAAGAAGAAGAAAACACCGGCAGTACCGGTGCGTCGGAAGGTAGACGCGACCACAAGAAAAAACAAAAAAATAAAGGAAGAATTTTCTGCAGTGACAGGAGGACGTCCTGCCGGCTCCGCGGAAAAACGAAAACTGAGGAGAGGCAGTTGGGAAAGGTGGGAAGGCAGCACGCAGGATTGTTGGTATGCTTCCAAAAGCGTTCTGATTGGACGCTGGGGAGCGTTCCCGCGCAGACTCCGTCGGTACCGATGTACCCATATGTGAAGACTCATTCCTGTTTGTTCCTGGAGATTATTTTTCATTAATCGTACTGGGGTGGAGTGGAGGAATAGCCTAGTGGTTAGAGCAATGGCTTCGTAACCAAGAGACCAGGGTTCAATTCCCACTGGCACTCCTTGTGGCCTTGAACAAATCACTTAACCCTCCATTGCCTCGGAAGAAAGGCCTGGCGATCTATTTCTTGTCACACTGACAAGAAAACCCAGGAGTTGTTGGGTCGCCATGAGTCAACATTGGCACAAAAAGGCATCTCGTACTGAGGAAGTTTGTTTGGAAATGGTGTGGGATGCTTTTAAGGCGTATCTCTGGGAAGCCCGAAGGAAGAGGCTCCAGCAGCAGCAGCTCAAGCAGGGTTATGCACGGGTCAAGGATCTTGAATGGGCACATGCATAGGGAGGTGGGTAGAGTGCCTGGACAGTGCTACACCAGGCAAGAGCAGAGGTGCGTTCCATTCAGTTAGAGCACCTCACTTTTCAATTGTAATGCATGTGTTAGTGCTTCTATGAGCACGGGGATTAACCAGGTCAGTTAATGGCCCGCAGTCTTAAAGCCCAGAGGGTCATCAGGCGGTGACCCGGGTGGGGGAAGGGGAGGTGGGAGTTAGGAAATACGCAAGGATTTTCAGGCTAGATGGTCTTAAGGCCTATGTTTACAAAAATTTCGGTACCAGCTAGCCCTAGTGCTAGAGAACATATTTAATGGGTTTCTGAAGGGCATACTGCTTCCGCCCTCAATGGGTCAGGCGGACAAAAGTGTAATCTTAAAGCTGGGAAATGACGCAACTTAGTGTGCTTTATTGTCCAATCTCACTGCTAAATATAGATGCTAAAATCTTGACCAATGTCCTGGCCAATCAGTTGAGTCCCCTCATGTCTGTCCTGGTTAATGCTGATCAGAAGGGTTTTATCCACAGCTGTCAGGCAGCGGACAACATTAAAAAGGTGGTGAATCTGCTCTGGGTGGCACGGAGGAGGCAGCTTAGCGTTATAGCCTCAGCCTTGGATGCCAAAAAGGCATTTTCAGGGTGCAGTTGGAGTTTTTGTGGGCCGTCCTACAAAAATTTGGGTCTGAGTACATTTCCTGTGTTGGGTACGAGGGCTCTATGCTCATCCCCAGGCAGTGATAAAGGTGAATGGGGGATATATTCTGATTTTTTCCTGCTCAAGCATGGCACTCAGCAAGAATGCCCCCTATCACCTTTGCTCTTTGCCTGTCCTTGGAGCTGCTAGTCGAGAGAGTTCAGAGAGCGAGGGACATTAAGGGAATTTTCGTGGATGAGGAGCAGCATAAAATATCACTCTTTGCAGATTATGTTTTGCTGGTCCTACAGGGTCCCAATGCCTTTGTTGAGGGCGCTTCAAGAGGAGCTCCATAGCTATCAGCAGGTCTCAGGCTTTCAAATGAACTTGGACAAAACAGAGGCCCTCAATATTACTCCGGAGAAGAAGGGGCTATTACGCCATTCCTTTCGGTTTAAGTGGGCTTTGGGCCATCTGGTATATATCTTGGGGTGAAACCAGGCCCAGATCCTTCAAAACTCTATAAGTTAAACTACCCTCCACTGTGGCGGGATATACAGCAGGACCTTGAATGTTGGATGTCGCTCCCACTGTCGTGGTGAGGTGTGAAGATGACAATACTGCCCTGAGCCCTCTATTATTTTGAGATTCTGGCTGTGGCCTTCCCTAACCAGATAGCATCGGGACGCGTAGGGGACTTAGAAGGGGATATTCAGTGGCACTAACCATGTAAATGCCATTAAATATCCCCATCTAAGGCATTTACATCATTTACTGGGCTGCAAACTGTGTAAAGGCCTTTTGAAAATCGGGCCCGAAGTGAGCAAGTAGCGACAAGAACTGTGCAAACAGGAACAAGGCCTTTGCAATGGCAATAACGAGAACAGCGCACATGGCAACAGACTGTGCGGGAAGTGACCACAGAGGTCTACGCGGTGGCAACCCAACCCGGGAGTCCTGTTACAGTCCTGGGAGAGATGCTGTGTCCAGCACTGTTCGGCCAAAAGAACTATTGCGTAGGATGCCTTGGTCCAGGCAGTAGTGTTTTTGGAAGGTGTGCACTGAGGACCAAGTGGAATATTTGCAGATGTCCAGCAATGGGATGGACTGAAGGTTGGCTAGGGTGGTGACCATGGCCCTGAGTTGGTGGGCGTGGATATTGCCCATAGGCTGAGCCCCTGCTTGAGCGTAGCAGAATGCTATGCAGTCCGAGATCCACAGTGATAAAGTCCTTTTCGTGACAGGGCACACCGGCTTGTTGGGGGTCAAAGAAGAGTTGGGCGCCTTGACGGTGTGGCTCTGTCCTGTGGATGTAAATTCACATGGTGCGCACACAGTCGAGAGTGCGCAGTATTTGTTCCTTGAGCAAACAGGGCTCTGAGTGGACTGTTAGCAGGTCTATGGTCTGGCTAATGTGGAACCAAAAATACACAATGCAATGCAATCTGAAAATTATAACTTACTCATTGCTCCGAAACGTTTCAACACATCAAACACTGAATATCATTGTTAGCCATATTGACATTCAAAAATATTCAATGTGGATAAATCAAACAATGATATTCAGTGTTTGATGTGTTGAAACGTTTCGGAGCAATGATTGAGTTATTATTTTCAGATTGTATGTATTTGCATTGTGTATTTTTGGTATATTCATTGTTTGCAAATAAGTGGTGTATTTTGTGCACTGGTTAATGTGGAAGGCAGAGGCCACCTTTGGGACAAACTTGGGGTGGGGGTGCAGGGTGGCCCAGACTTGGTAGAGCAATTTATAAGGCAGGTATTTCACTAGCAGCTGGAGCTCTCTTACGCGCCTGGTCGAGGTGATAGCGACTAGAAAAAGCGTCCTCCAGGTAACATACTTGAGGGGCACCTCTGTCATAGGCTCAAAGGGGACCTGCATGAGGTGATGCAGGACAACATGAAGGTCCCATGGTGGTGCCGGTTGTCGAATGGTGGGTCTGAGGTTAGCCCGGCCCTGCATGAACCGCAAGAATAATGGTTGGGTCGAGATGGAGGTATCGTTGGGGCGGTCATGATAGGCTGCGATGGGAGATAGGTGGCATCGAATGGAAGCAGTGTTTCATGAGACCAGCACAGGATGTCAGGCACCCATGCGGCTCAGACTCACTAAAGGCTACATGGTGCTCAACCACAGAGACACCAGCCTAAGCAGCAAAAAAGGCAAGCGACTACAGGTCAGCATTAAACTGAAGCAGGCAGGTTAATGTTAACTCCCATTCGGTAGCATCATCAGGGGGGACATCGGGGGACTCAGATTGACGTAAGTATCCCCAGTGGAGGTGGTAGAGATAAGGACGGTATCTGAATTCAAAAAAGCATGGGACAAACACAGAGGATCTCTAAAGGTAAAAAGGGGACTGTTGTAGTTGTTGATATGGAAGGACAGACTAGATAGGCCATGTGGTCTTTTTCTGTCGTCATATTTCTATGTTTCTATGTAAGCAGCATCTGAAGGAATGACAGAGGAAGATAAAGCGTAGTTACTCACATGTAACAGGTGTTCTCCAGGACAGAAGGAATCAGTCCTCACATATGGGTGACGTCGGTGCCAACGGAGCCCTCGTGGAAGCATTCCCCCCCCAGCTTTCAAAGATGCTGGTTGGACGTCTTTGGGGGATGCCACCACGCATGTGTGGTGCCCTTCCCGCCCAAGGATGCCATCTTGCTCAGTCAGATGACATAGCTAAAAGACAGCAAAAATAAAAGATGGTAAAGAAGCAACTCCAAGGGGAAGAGGGAGGGTTGCGAGGACTGATTCCTGCTGTCCCTGGAGAACACCTGTTACAGGTGAGTAACTACGCTTTCTCCAGGAACAAGCAGGAAGTCAGACCGCACATATGTGACTCCCCAGCTACAACCTACCGCAAGACCGTAGAGAAAAATACAGTTATAGTAACATAGTATATGATGGCAGATAAAGACCAGTCTACCCAGCAAGGCGGCAAGAGTAGGTGCACCTGCCACTCCATGCAGTTCACCCTCCCCATGCCTTTATATAGGGATGTACCCGCTGCTCTGAGTAGGTCACCTCTATTTGTTCAGATATAAGAGATAGTTATGTTTATTTTGATTTTATCCTGTTGCTATAAAGGGATCCACTGTGTCTGTCCCATTCCATTTTGAATTCTGTCACTGTATTTACCCCCACCACGCATTCCAAGCATCCACCACCCTTTCAGTGAAAAAGTATTTCATACATTGCCTTTCATTTTACCCCCTTGCATCTTCATGTTAAGCCCTTTAAGTTTTACAGCTTCCCCGTCTTTGGAAGAGGTTTGTTTGTTCATTAATACTCTAAGTATTTAAAGGTCTGAAACATTCTCCTCTATCTCTCCTTTCCTCCAGAGTGTACATATTTAGGTCTTCAAGTCTCTTCTCATAAGTCTTATGACACAGGCTCCGAATAATTTTGGTTGCCTCTCTCTGAACTGTTTCCAGCCTTTTTATATCCTTTGCAAGATATGGTCTCCAAAACTGAACAAATATTCCAAGTGAGTCCTCACCAGCGACTTATACAGTGGCATTAGTACCTCTTCCTTTCTGTTGATAAATTTCCTCTCTGCATGCAACCCAGCATCCTTCTGGCTTTTGCCACCGCCTTGTTACACTGTTTCACCAACTTGAGATCCTCAGAAACAATCACTCCGAGGTCCTTCTCATGGTCCATGCATATGAAACTCTCGACCCCTATCGCATACAATTCCTTTGGATTTCTGCTTCCCAAGTGCATTGCACTGCACTTCTTGACGTTAAATCTTAACTGCCAAGCATTAGACCATTCTTCCAGCTTTTGTAAATCTTTCATGTTCTCCACTCCCTCAGGGGAGTCCACTCTGTTGCAAAAAGACAGACATTTCCATTCAGTCGTTCAGTATTATCACTCACAAATATATTGAACAGTACCGGTCCCAGGACCGAACCCTGGGGCTCACCGCTAATCACCTTCCTTTCATCTGAGTGCGTTCCATTTACCGTCACTTTCTGTTGCCTGTCAGTCAACCAATTTCTGATCCAATTCACCACCCACCTTGGGACCCATCCCCAAGCTGTTGAGTTTATTGATAAGCCTCCTATGAGGAACAGTATCAAAGGCTTTGCTAAAATCTAGGTAGATCACATCCATCACATGCCCTTGATCTCGTTCTCTGGTTACTCAGTCAAAGAACTCTATCAGATTTCTTTGGCAAGATCGTCTTTTGGTAAAACTATGTTGCCTCGGATTATGCAACCTTTTGATTTCGAGGAAGTCCAATATTCACTCTTTCCGGAGCGCCTCCATTATTTTTTCTGCCACAGAGGTAAGGCTTACTGGCCTGTACTTTGTCACTTCTTTCCAACTACCACTTTTGTGAAGAGGTACCACATCAGCCCTTCTCCAGGCTTGTGAATTTCTCCTGTCTCCATTAAAAACATCCTTTAAAGGCCCTGCAAGAACCTCTCTGAGCTCTTTCTTCGCCATTTCACTGAAGTCAGTGTTTTTGAAGTCTAGGACTTTGTGCTTGCTGTGATTGGATTCTACCTTGGCTTTTTTATCTTAAACCACACTGTGTGATGATCGCTGCTGTTCACATGGGCACCCACCAAGATATTCGACATGTTATCTCCGTTGGTGAGCACTAAATCCAGCACTGAGCTCTCCCTGGTCGGTTCCGTCACCATTTGTTTAAGTAATGCATCTTGGAAGGCATCCACAATTTCTTTTTTACTTCTTTCCAGATTTGCAGAAGGAACACTCCAGTCCACATCGGGTAAAGTCACCCAATATGACCACCCTCAAGGGGAGCTGTGAACAGCAGCAATTGAGTTCACAGATACAGACTACAGTAGGACTCGTGTGTCCGATGGGAACAAACACTCCAGTAGCCTAAACACAGAAGGGTAGGAGGGTAGGTGCTGCCTAGACCCCAAAAGGTTTATGGAGCATGGCCTGGCCGAAGATGCTGTCCCATTGGGACTCCCTCTTCAGACAGTAATGAGCTGCGAAGGTATGGACTGATGACTAGGTGGTGGCCCGGCAGATGTCCAGCATTGGGACGGAACGCAGGTTTGTCACAGAGGCTGGCATGGACATGACACTGTGTGCCCATGACATGGCCATCCAGCATGAGCCCGGCCCGCTCAGAGGCGAGGGCGATGCAATCTGCCACCCAGGTGGGCAGTGTTCACTTGACCACCACTTCCCCCAGCCAACTGGGGTTGTAGGAAACAAAAAGCTGAGAAACTTTGCAGTGGCCCTGCGTATGCTGAATGTAGGACAGGGCCCTCTTAACAGTCCCAAAGTGTGAAGGACGGTTCCGCCCTGCTGGAGCGAGGCCTTGGGAAGAAGGTGGGTAGCACCACCTCCTAGTTGAGATGAAAGGAAGATACCACTTTTAGAAGGAATTTAGGGTGCGTACGTAGCACGACCCTGTTTCTTGTAGAATCTGAAATACGGCACCTCTGCCACTAGGGCTTGGATCTCGCTGACCCTGCGAGCAGAGGTGAGTGCCACCAGGAACATGACCATCCACGAGAGGTACCTCAGGTGGCAGGTAGCCAGGGGCTCAAATGGCGGGTGGGTGAGCTGCGCAAACACTATGTTGAGGTCCCACTTTGTCGTCGGAGGGCGGATGGGGGGGTTTGGATAGTAGGAGTCCCCTCAGGAAGCGGGTTAACAGAGGCTGGAATGGGAGGGACTTGCCCTCGATAAGGTGCTGGTGCGCTGCTAGAGCACTGAGGTAAACCTGGTAGAGTTCAACTTGAGCTCGGATTGTGAGAGACGAAGAAGGTACTGCAGTACCATCTGCACCAGGAAGGAAAATGGGTTTAGCCGCTGCTCCACACACCACACTGAAAATCTGCACCATTTGAAGGTATAAGCTCTCCTGGTGGAGGTCTTATGGGAGGCCAGCAGGATCTCTTCCACTTCTCCCAAGAGGTTGAAAGGGGCTAAGGTTACCCTTTCAGCAGCTACGCTGTCAGCGATAGGGACACCAGGTTGGAGTGCAGGAGAGAGTCCTCCTCCTGAGACAAGAGCCCTGGGGAACTCCCCAGAGGGATCGGAGCATCCACTGACAATCGTAGGAGCAGTGGGAACCACAGCTGCCTGGGCCACCATGGAGCCACAAGAATCAGCGACATTTTGTTGTGAAGAGCCTTGAAAAGGGTCTTTACAATTAACGGCGTGGGTGGTAAGATGGAACTGTCCAACAAGTAGGCAGTACTCACCGTAAGTAGCACAAACACAGTCCAAGACGTGAGATATGTGGAAGACAATTTATTAAATCGTACAGAGGGTTGTCATAGGTTCTGTACGATTTAATAAATCGTCTTCCACATATCTCACGTCTTGGACTGTGTGGGGGTGGTAAGACCATACCATACCATACCATCTTATCAGCAGAGCCAAGCGGCCACTCTGGGGTCTAGCTGCCACTCTTGCAGTTGGAGGACCCTGCTCAGCGTGACAACCAGGGTGTTGTCCTGGCCTGGTAAGTATACAACCTGTAGGAGTACTCCCTGATGAATTTATTTATTTTTATTTTATTTATTTAATGATTTTATATACCGTGCTTTTTAAAATCAGTGCGGTTTACAGATAACATTTTGTGCAGAGTAGGAAGAGCCTACTTTGCACTTACAATGAACAGGTAGTACAACTTGGATTGATAACAGGGGAAAGCATATAGAGGCTATGTTGTTAAGTGCCGTCGAGTCGGAGTCGACTCATGGCGACCCTCTGGATAGCTATATACAGATTATATACAATGGGAGGGAGGTCGCTATGTGGCTATAGCAACATGGCTTGTCCAGATGACTATATACAAGGATGTGAATTATTTATCGGGTTGACTGTAAGTTAAGGCCAGGTGAGGATGTGCTGTTGGCCTGGGAATAGTGTAGGTGAAAGAGGTGGTGCTTTAGTACCTTTCTAAATTGGGCAAGGTCAGTGATCGTGCGGATGGTCACTGGGAGCTCGTTCCAGCAGGTAGGTGCGTAGAACCTAAACGCTCTGCTTCTTGTGGCATTAGTGCATTTTGTTACTTCACTGGGGGTTACTAGAGAGTGTTGCTGGCGGAGGATCTTCTTGTTCTAGATGCAGGTGTGGGGAGGATAAGGTTTGTCAAGGAGCTGGCAGTTCTTTTGTTAATGGCCTTGAAAGTTAAAAGAGCAACTTTGTATATGATCCGGCAGTAAATTGGTAACAAGTGCAGATCCTTTAGGATTGGAGTGATGTGCTCCCTTCTAGAGGCCCCATGTAGGAAAAGGGTGGCAGCATTCATTGCTAGCTGTAGTGGGTTAAGTGTGTTCTTGGGGAGTCCCTGAAGGATTACATTGGCGTAGTCAAAGTGAGGGGTTACTAGTGCCTGGAAAACTGCACGGAAGTCCTCTGGTTGCAGCAAGGGTTGGAGATGTCGAATTGTCCTCATCTTATGGTAGACCTTCTTTACAGTATTGCCTATGTGTGCTTTCATATCAAGGTGCTGGTCCAGCATGACTCCTAGGTAGCGGATGGTGGGACGGCTCAGGAGTTCAGCATCTCTTGTCTTCATTGTTGCCGGTGGGGAGAAGCTTTGATTTCTCATGATGAACAGCACTTCTGTCTTGCTGAAGTTTATCCTGAGACTCTGTGACTGAAGCCAGTCCGTGACGGCATCAAAGCATTTTACTAGTGGAGAGAAGTCTGGTTGATCGATGGTGAATGGGGTGAAGAGTAGTACATCATCTGTATAAATCAGGCAGGATATGTTGAAGGAGCGGATGATTGCACATATGGGCTGCACGTATATGTTGAATAGTAGGGCAGATAGCGAGGAGCCTTGGGGGACTCCATGTTTTTGTTGAAAAGGCTCGGAGGTCGCAGAGCCTGTCCGAACCTGCTGCCATCTATCTGTTAGGTACAACCTGCACCAACTCCAGGCTGAGCCCTGGATTCCCTTTTCCTGGAGACATATTAGGAGCTGTTTGTGGTTGACTGAGTCGAAAGCTGCGGAGATGTCTAGGAAGATCAGGGCATATCCTTGTCTGTAGTGGTTAATCCCTGTGATTAATGTGTTAAAGAGCGTGGCAAGAAGCGTTTCAATGCCATGTGCTTCCCTAAAACCATGTTGGCATGAATCAAGAGGGTCCGTGGAGTCGGTGTGTTCTTGGATTTGCCATTGAACTACCTTCTCAATAATCTTGGCTAGAAGGAGGATGCTTGAGATTGATCAATAGGATTCAACCTTCTGGGGGTTCAGCTTGTTGTTCTTCAGAAGGAGCCTGATCGACGTCTGTTTGAGGCATGCTGGGAACATTCCTGTGGAGAAGGACCTCTCCATGAGCCTGGCTAGGGCTGGACTGAGTTCTTTGTGCAGGGATCATATCCAATGTGCTGGGCAGGGGTCAATTGGAGCTGTGGTGGCGTTGATAGTTGCGATGATGTCCTCGATGCCTCTGGCTGATGGTGTCATAACCAAGTTGAGCAGTAGTGGTTGGTATAGGTTGTGTCCAGGGGTGGGTTTCGTGGTTATGCTGATATTGCTGGCTTTGGCTAGTATGTAGTCTGTGTATTCCTGCGGGTGCACTATTGTACTCTGTGTGGGCGAAGGTCCTTTCGTCATGGACTTCATTAGGTTGAAGAGGTCGTGAGGTTTGTTTAGCGAGCGGTGTAGGAGTTTAGAGTGGTATTCTTTCATTTTCACTGATATAGAGTCACGGTGTGCGTTCAGGTGGGCGGAGTAGGCTGCCTGGTCAGTTGGGGACCTGGATCGCCACCATTTTCTTTCTAGTTTCCTAAGGAGAAGCAGTGAGGACCGTAGCTCAGCAGAGTACCATTGTGCCGGTTTCCTACCTCTTAGTGTTTTGTCTGAGGTCTTGATTGAGGTAGGTAGGCATGTGGCGGAGTTCAGGCTGTTATTCCAAGTGGACATCAGTTCATCCAGGTCAGGAGAATCTAGCTTGAGGTTTGGAAGGACTTCATGGAGGAAGGACTTCATGGAGGATCGCCTCTTTGTCGAATGGTCTGAAATGTCTCATGTGTGGGGATGAACTTTCGGCAGCTTTCCTAGGTAGGTTGCTGTCCTGATGCATGGGTATCTGGAATTTGATTAGGTTGTGGTCGGACCATGGGACTGGGGTGATAACTAGTTCAAAGTTGCAGTTCGGGCTTATGTCAAGTCGTGGAATGAATATGAGGTCTAGTATATTTCCTTTCCTGTGGGTGGATGTTTCAACTATCTGCTTGTAGCCCAGATCGCTGAGTGCTTCAAGGAAGGCTTTAGAGTGTGTATCTTGGAGGGCTGGGAGATTAAAGTCTCCCAGTATCCAGTTTGGCCTGTGGGTGTTCTTGGGGTTACAGGCAAGGTCAATTATGGTTGCAAGGTCGTCAGGGGAGGAGGATAGTGATCTGTAGATTAGGTTGATGGTGCTGTGGCTGTTGGTTATGTTAAGTGTATTGAGTTGTGTTGTGCTGCTGGATTTGACCAGTTGGTATTGGAGCTCTGCTTTTGATAAGATGAGAGCGCCACCTCCTCTGCGGTTGAGTCTGTGGCAAGTGTGGCTTGAGAAGTTGGGGGGGATGAGTTGATTAATAAGGACTGAGTCTGAGTCGGCGAGCCATGATTCAGTGACCAGTAGGATGTCTAGTTCAAGATGGGTTATAAGGTCGGTGATGACTGGCCATTTCCTGCGGACTGAACGTGCATTTATGAGGGCACATTTCAGGCTTCGCTGGCTTTGGGGCTGTGCCGCTTTGGGCTTTGCTGAGTGTTGGATTGGTATGTAGATTAAGTGTGGGTGTGAGTCTTGATGTAGTTCTGGTGGCTTATAGTATGTGCTGCCTTGATATCTTTTTCCTCGGCCTTGAAGGGTTGGAATGGGGTTGTGGTTGGAGGCCGAAGTGAGGGGGCCAATGAGCATGTTGCTAAGTAGGTACAAAATGGTTAGGGTTAGGATGGATATGGCCATATTGAATTGTAGGGCACCACTGGGTGCTGGTATAGGAGATAGCTAGGTTGACAATATTGGGGCAGCAGTAATTGCATATATGGGAGGACTGAGCTGTGGTGGTACGATATTCTACCTCTCTGGATGTTATAATGAGCCTTTCCTCTTGTCTCTTCTATTTCTTTGACTATCACTGTATCTCTTACTCTGTCCTATCTTATCAATGGCGTTCTTTTCATATTTTCAGTATCATTTATGTAATATTGTAAACCGCTCTGATGCTTTAGCCTGAGCGGTATATCAAGTGTAATAAACATAAACATATCTGGGTTAACAATGCTGGCTATCTTGCACAAAAATAGATAGATACTTTAATGAGGCTAGCTTGTACAACAATAGTTACTTTGCACTTCAATGATGACTATGCAACTGACCTTGAGTACTTTAGTGGGTATTTTAAACGACTAGCTTACATTCTATAGATCTGGCTAGCTTAACAAGGGTGTCTAACTTGTGCAGCAATGTACTTTTTAGGAATAACAATGGCTACTTGAATAAAAGTAGCTAGTTACACATCAGTGTCGATTTGAAATGGCAGTAGATTTGTTAGAAAACAGATCTGTTGTAGGGAATGGCTACCTGAGTATTTTAGCTCTTACAAGTATGTCCAGTAATTAGCAAGTGCAGTTTCGTGCAGTCTTACATACGTTTTGTGGAGAGCTCAGCGTTCAATACTGCTGCTTGGTTCCGTGGTTCTGCATTCATCTTCAGTTTGCTTGGTTGTTTCTTACCGCGGACTGCAATTCTCCGTGGTTGGGGGTGACTTCCACACAGGACCCTGCCTAAGGGCCACTCCAAAGGGCCCTCTGGTGAGGACCTCAGGCGTGTACATGTCAGGAGTGACTGCAAACTTTGTAAAGTGGAAGAGGGCCCTGATTGGCCTTGTCAGAGGGGAGCGGGGCGAAGCTTACCGTCCCGCTCTCCCTCGATGATGCCGATTGGGGCTGGAGTTGCAAAGGATTCACTCCTGAATGAATTGCATAGGAGAGGAGTGTCATCACTTCACGGCAGAGGGTGCGAGACCCCATGCCCCCTGCTTGTTCACGTATAACACTGCCATTTGATTGTGTGTTTGGATCAGCATAGACTGGTGCCCCAGGTGATGGCAAAATGCTCCGAGGGCTAGATATATTGCCCAAAGCTCCAAGAGGTTGATCTGTTGGTTGTCCTCGGCTTGTGACCAGCTGCCCTGAGTGGAAAGTTCCTCGCAGTGGGCTCCCCATCCCAGCAGGGAGAAATCCGTTGTGAGGACCCTTTGGGGACAGTGGAGTTTGGAAGGCATCCCTGCTTGAAGGTCAGAGATTCCACCAACTGGTGGTCACAGACTCTGTCCTGGTGGCGGCCGGTGGCTTGTGTCCACTGGTCTCGAAAGCACCACTCGGCAACCCCCATGTGCAGATGGGCGTCTGGGGTGATGCGGACCGTGGGAGGCCATGTGGCCGAGTAGGCGTAACAAAAGCCGAGCTGACACAGAGGGAGGGTTTTGCACATCTGTGGCCACTTCCCTGAGACGGTCAGCCTGATCCAGGTGGAGGAAGGCCCTTGGCCTGAACGGTATCCAGCTTTACCCCTATAGACACCAGACATTGTGTCAGGAGGAGGTAGGACTTGGGGCAGTTTATCATGAACCCCAGATGTTGCAGGATATGAATAGTATGTGCTGTAGCTTGCTGCACCTCAGCGGCTGTGCCTCCTTTTATAAGCCAATCGTCCAAACAGGGGAAAACAAGTACTCCTTGGAGACAGAGGTAGGCGGCCCCTACTGCCAGGCATTTGGTAAAGACTCTGGGGGCGGACTCCAGGCCGAAGGGTAGTACCCTGTACTGGTAGTAGCCTTCCCCCACCATGAAACAAAGATACTGCCTGTGATTGGGGTGAATAAGAATGTGATTATAAGCATCCTTCAAATCCAAGGAGCATAGCTAATCTTCCTGCTGGAGGTAAGGCAGCAATGTTCCAAGGGAGAGCATCTTGAACTTCTCCCTCACTATGAACTTGTTCAGGTTGCGCAGGACAAGAATGGACCTTAGGCCCCCTGTTCTTTTTGGCAAGAGAAAATCCCTGGAGTAGAACCCCTTGCCCCTGAGATGTTGGGGAGTACTGGTTCTATCGCTTTGTCCTCGAGAAGGCCTGCAAGTTCCTGCAGGAGGTGGTCCCGGTGAAGGAGAGACCTTCGGGGTTCTCCCAGAAAGAAAGGAAGAGGTGTCTGTACCGGTGGAGGAGGTAGCCCTCCTTGACCACCCAGGGTGCCCATGCATCAGTGGTGATAGTTAGCCACCTGTGGGCACAGTGGATCAGACATTCCCCTTTGGGCTGCTGTCCTCCTTGGGGAAGAGAGGCTATGCCCAAGAAGTCACCGATGCCGGTGTTTCCCATATACGGAGCATTAGCCGTTTCAGGATGGGTGGAATGGGCACCTTGAGCGATTCCCTTGTTGGGGCCTCATATTGGAGGATTTCTAGTTCCTCCACCCGAGGGTCCTCCTCCAATTCCTTTGGAAATGTTAGAGCCTTTGACATGTCCCACACGAGGGACCAACGCCAGGGCTCAGAGGTTGCTGAGTCCGAGGGGATGTCGTGGTGGCAACGGGTGTCCAGGGACTCCTCGTCCTCAGTCTCCTATTCCGAGTAGTCAGTCAAAGACTCGAGGGAAGGCTGGCTTGTGAGCTCAGGGCCTGAGCTCTGCCTGCATCCCTCGGAGGCCCTGCAGCTGGTGCCATGTGTGTTAGTTGGGGAAGACCGAAGTCCCCTGGAACGGGACTCAAATCTAGATCTCAGCCGAGGATCAACTCGAGGCCAGATGGTATCAAGGATCAGCTCGACATGTGGAGACGTCCTCGTCAAGGGCCCGGTGGTCTGGGCGGAAGAACTAGTGTATCGGACAGCAAAGCCTTCTGCTGGTCCATGAAGCAGAGAGGCTGCTCTCCAGGGCCGCCATTCTCGTTTCCAGCCCAGATGGTTCCGCAGCTGTCGGCGCAGGCACAGAGGAGTTGTGCATGGTACCAGTTCCCCCAAGGGGGGGGGGGTCCTCAACAAGGATGAGCTCAGGTGTCTGAGGCTGATCTTTGTGCAATTCCTTCTGGGTAATCTTGGTGGGCCGCTCAGACTCTGAGCCTTTGGACTAGCGTCGTGGACTGTGGGACCTAGCTCGGGGCTTACCCGACATGCCGGAACCATCCAGGGATGCCTCCTTCAAGGGTTTCTTCTTCTTTTTATTGTGTTCCCTCAATGACACCCCCTCTCTGAAGACCCACAGCGTCAACCGGGGTCCGCAGATGGGGCCTTGGCCTTCGGAGGCATTGGGTACTCCGGGAAAACTTGCCGTGCTGCTGTTGGCAGTTCTTAAGGGCCTTGGAAGACATCTTTTTACAGAGACCGCAAGCTGCGGGGTCATTATCCATCCCTAGATAGTGTAGGCAGCAGTCATGTGTGTCAGTGAGGGACATGATTTCTGTACACCGACCACACTTCTTAAAGCCACTGGTAGCCATGGGGGAAAAAAGGACCCCAGCAAGGTTGAAGTGGTGCCAGTTGGAAAAAAGGTGCAAAGGGCCAAGGAGGAAAAAAAAAAAGTATATGGACGAGACTCTGCTGGGGCAGCAGGCTCCGGTGGCGGTAAGAGTACCAATGCACAACCGGAGGAGAGTATGAAACTCAGGTACAAGATAATGAACTTTTTCTGGGGGAAAACAGACAGGCTCTGTGGAAAAAAGGAGACTGAGCAAGATGGCACCCTTGGACGGGAAGGGCATCACTCATGCGTGGTAGCATCTCCCAAAAGCTTTCTTTGAAAGCTGGGGGGGATGCTTCCGCGAGGACGCTATCGGCACAGACATCACTGATGTGTGAGGACTGATTTTCTGCTTGTTACCGGAGAAGAAATTTATAAGACAGAAACCAAGACCAAACATAACCTGACTGGAGTTCCTGGGGATGGGGACACCTGATGAGCTACAGTGGAATAAGGAGATAGATTGAAAATGGCTAGCCAGGGGTTGAGAAAGCACAGTTACTTATCTGTAACAGGTGATCTCTGAGAACAGCAGGAATAAGTCTTCACATATGGGGGTACGTCGGTACCGACGGAGCCTGCGCGGGAACGCTCCCCAGCTTCCCAAAAAGGAAAGCTTTTGGGAGCATCCCACAGCGCCTGCGCGCTGCCTTCCCGCCTTTCCTAACCAACTCTCCTCAGTTCAAGTTTAAAGCTGAGACAATAGAGAGAGGAAAGGAAAGATAGAAAAGAGGTACAACTCCTAGGGGAGTTGGGAGGGTTGTGAAGACTTATTCCTGCTGTTCCCAGAGATCACCTGTTACAGGTAAGTAACTGTGCTATCTCCAGGAACAAGCAGGAATGAGTCTTCACATATGGGGACTCCCTAGCTAAGATGCCTGGGAGATCCCCAAGGATATAAGACCCTGAAAGGGATCTGCGTCCTCCTATGGATCTCAGGCATCCATCCAGGGAAGGAGGGTAGGAGTTGTTTAAGAATGGAACAGGTGTTTGAGGACAGCCTGACCAAACAAGACATCCCGGCGGGAGTCCTTGTTCAAGCAGTAATGGGCTGTGAAGGTATGAACCGAGGCCCAGGTGGCTGCTCGACAGATCTGGTCGATGGACACAGAATTTAGATGAGCCATAGAGGTGGCAATGGCCCTCACATTATGAGCTGTGACATGGCTCTCCAGAGAAAGGTTCTTACTCTGGTAGGCGAAAGAAATACACTGAGCAATCCAATTGGACAGTGTTCTCTTAGAGACTGGAAGTCCCAAATGAGAAGGATCAAAAGCAACAAAAAGCTGGGAAGACTTTCTATGTTGCTGTGTCCTTTGTAAGTAAAAAGCAAGAGCTCTTTTACAATCCAGAGTATGAAGATTCCTCTCTGCACTGGATGCATGAGGAGCTGGAAAAAAGACAGGTAAATATACCTCTTGATTAAGATGAAAAGGTGAGACCACTTTAGGCATAAAGTGTGGATTTGTCCTAAGGACTACCTTATCATGATGGAACCTTGTATAAGGTGGATTAGCCACAAAGGCCTGCAGTTCACTGATGCGGCGAGCAGAAGTGACTGCAATGAGAAAAATAACCTTCCAGGAAAGGAGTTTCAAGGAGGTAGTGGCTAAAGGTTCAAAAGGTGGCTTCATAAACTGACAAACCAAATTTAAGTCCCATGCCACCGGAGGAGGCCTAATGGGAGGTTTAGTCAAAGTTAGGCCTCTCATGAATCTTGCAATGAGGGGATGAGAGGAGATAGGGTTGTCCATTGATGGGCTTAAGGGACGCTGCAATAGCACTCAAATGGACTCTTACTGAATTTGTTTTAAGTCCTGCATTGGAGAGATGCAGGAGATAATTTAACAGAGAAGTTAAAGGTAGTGCTAGAGGGTCAAAACCCTTTTCAGCACACCAAATGGAAAATCTTTTCCACTTAAAAGCATAGGAACGCCTGGTGGAAGGTTTTCTGGAAGCATGGAGGATATCCTTCACTTGCTGAGAAAGATTCAAGTCTTGAAGGCCTAGGCCTTCAGTAACCAAGCTCTGAGGTGAAGGGACTTGGGGTTTGGATGCCACAAAGTCCCTTCCTCCTGGGACAGGAGGTCTGGAGCAGCTCCCAAGTCCAGGGAGGGGGCTTGGGAGAGATGCAGAAGTAGAGGGTACCACACTTCGCGTGGCCATGCTGGAGCTATGAGGATCATAGATCCTTGATCCCTCTGGAGTTTGAATAGAGTCTTGGGAATCAAGGGAATGGGTGGAAAGGCATAGAGGAAGCCCTGACCCCAGTGAAGGAGGAAGGCATCTTTGGCCTGAACCCCCTGACACGGAATTCTGGAACAGAACAGGGGAAGTTTGGCATTCCACGGACTTGCAAAGAGGTCTATGTCCGGGGTTCCCCATTCTTGGAAGATTCTGAGTACCTGATCCATATGCAGGGACCATTCGTGTGGAAGCAGAACTCGACTGAGTCTGTCTGCCCAAGAGTTTTGGATTCCTGGAAGGTATACTGCCAGGAGATGGATTTGATGCTCTCTGGCGAAGGCCCACAATCTTAAACTTCGTTGCAAAGCGACAGAGAGCCAGTTCCTCCTTGCTTGTTTATATAAAACATGGCTACTTGATTGTCCGTATGAATGAGGACTGTCTTGTAGCTGAGGAGGGTATGAAAAACCTTGAGAGCTAGAAAAACTGCTCGAAGTTCCAAGTGGTTCCAGTGGGGACCAAGTGCCTTGAGTGGAGAGATCTTGTAGATGAGCTCCCCAACCTGTTTGGGAGGCATCTGTTGTGAGGGTTGCTTGGGGCAACAACTGTAGGAAGGGGGACCCCAGCAACAGATTTTGAGTGGACATCCACCATTGGAGAGACCACAAGAGACGTTTGGAGGTTGCTATTTGGTCTGAGAGAGCTCCTGAAGCTGGAGTCCACTGGGTGGACAAAGTCCATTGAGCTGCTCTCATGTGTAGGCGAGCATAGGGTACCACATGTACTGTGGAAGCCATGTGGCCTAGCAGTTGTAGCATCTCCCGGGCAGTTAAGTGGTTCTTTGACTGAATCTGGGAGGCTAACTGCACTAGACGTTGGCAACGGGCCTGAGAAAGGTAGGCCCTTGCAGTGGTGGTATCCAACCAGGCCCCTATGAATTCCAGGGACTGAGTAGGGGTGAGCTGGGACTTTGGGAGGTTTACCACAAGTCCCAGATACTGCAGAATGTGCATTGTGCGGTCCAGGAAAATCTGGGCCTCTGACTGAGATGGAGCTCTGATGAGCCAGTCGTCTAGGTATGGGAAGACAAATATTCCCAGAGTGCGTAGAAATGCAGCAACTATTGCCATGCATTTGGTGAACACTCTGAGAGCAGAGGCCAGACCAAAAGGAAGTACTCTGTATTGGTAATGTTTTTCTTGGAAAAGAAAACGTAGGAATCTCCTGTGAGATGGATGGATGAGGACATGTGTGTACGCATCCTTGTGATCTAGAGAACAAAGCCAATCCTGACTTTGAAGGTATGGAAGGAGAGTGCCCAGAGAAAGCATCTTGAACTTCTCCTTGCATAGGAATTTGTTCAAGTCTCTGAGATCTAAGATGGGTCTGTATCCCCCTGTCTTCTTCGGAATGAGAAAATAGGGGGAGTAGAACCCTGACCCTTGTTGAAGAAGAGGAACTTCTTTTATTGCCCCTTGGGCAAGAAGGGTAGTCACCTCCTGACCGAGAAGGTCGAGAAGAGATGTGGGAGAATTGAAGTGTCTCACCATGGTGTGGGGGAGGAAGGTCTGAGAAATGAAGTTTGTAGCCCTCTCTTATGATGGAGAGGGTCCACTGCTCTGATGTGATTTGCTCCCATCTGGGAGCAAAATGAGCTAACCTTCCTGGAATGGTGAGAGGTTCTGGCTGTTGTAGAGCCAGAAAGGCTAAGTTCTCTAGCATCAAGTCAAAAACCCTGAGGAGGTTGGGACTGCTGAGTTGCAGCAGCCCCTGTAGACTTAGGCCTGGCCTGCTTAGGTTGCTGACGCTTAGTGGCAAAGTGACCTGTAGAAGATTGTTGGCCAGAAGTAGAAGGAAATCTGCCCTTTTTGTAAAAATACTTTTTAAAAATCTTTTTCTTGGCAGGAATGGAGGTTGACTTTGAAAGTCTATCCAGAGCAGAGTTCTCTGCATCCATTTGAGTGGCTTTTATTTGCCACTCTTTGCCAAATAGATTTTCACC